>CM070532.1:21417500-22835000 GCA_036346145.1 Olyra latifolia
TGACGATGACTCCTCACCTGTCTCCTTCTCCAATGATGACGACTTGTCGGCGTCCTCCTCGGAGCCTTACAAAGATGAGGGTGGCAACGATGACCAGGGCGGAGACGGCGGCGACCATTGGCGAGGCGAGTGGAGACTGGTATGGAGACGGCCATGGCAACCATGGCGGAGATAAGGCCGGCGACAACAACTGGGTGGAGGCTAGAATGGCCATGGCGAGGCGGGTGGAGACAGAGACGACATTGCTAGACGGCGAAGCTAGCTAGCGAATGGGGGAAAATCGGGAAGTTGGAGGGATGGAGGTGGAGACGGCGAAGAAATTTAAGGTATGGGAAGTTTTCCAGCATGAAACACATTAGGAAATAAAGCGGTATCTATGCCGGTTCTAATTACTAACAGGCAGACAAATAATAACATACCAATAGACAAAATGTTAGTTGTGCCGGTTATAATGACTAGACCGATACATATAAGGTGAGCATGTGTGCCTCTGTGCCGGTTCGTAAAAAAAACCTGGCTAATCTAAATATACGTGCCGGTTCTTCAATAAAATTGACACAAATAAGCTTTTCCCACGTGCCTACCATTGAACCGGCACATGTTAGGTAAATATAACATGTTTTGGTGTAGTGATAGACTGCACAATCATTTAAAGTTGTCTCTACAATTTCTTGTTTTTGTGGGTTAAAGCTGACTATAGATGTAGTTTTTTTTTCTCTTTCCTCTTTCCCTGTCGCCCTCGTTAGCAAAAAGATGACCTCACAATTAATGGTACATGCTCTTAGGTTCTCTTGTATGCGGCTGATGAGAAGCATAATTGTACATGCTCTCTTAGGTTCTCTCGTAAATTTGCAAATTTACTACTCTCACGGCAGCTGAATAATCTACAAATGTGTTTCATTCGCAACTATAGGTAAATAAGAGATATTGATGGCGATGGCACGTAGAAAAGAACTCATTTGCATAATAGGTTTGGTGCTCATTATTATTTCTTTTTTCTAGTCTTTTTTTTTTTGCCTCGCTGCTAAAACTAATTTATATTGGCCTCTTCGGTGGTTATGCCTGCTAAATGTACACAACAAGGTTAATTATTTGGACCAGGAGATCAAATGAGACGTTGGTGCGCGTAGAATCCTCTTACCATATACTCGACCTATTATTAAAAATTCAAGTTAGCGTTACAACTCGAATTAACCACCGTCAACTCTGATCTAAGTTGACCATTCTCCTGAATGAAAGTTTAAACTGAGTTTCTATGCATATACACGTCAGTCATTGCATTATTAATTACTGTCTATTTACACGTCGGCATGAATTAAAGTGTATTTGACCCTACATGGAGAAATTATTTTTGAAGCATGGACAGGGAGCAGGTGGTGATAGGATATGCCTGCTGCTTCAGCTTCCTTCTCCTTCTCTACGGGCTCTCTTTGTGCATCCACTGTTTGATATATGTATGTGTAGGGGTAGAAACGTGCCGAGCCCGAACAAGCTGGTCGATCCAGCTCGTTCGGGCTCAGTCGTGGTAACAAGCTAGCTTGGCTCGGCTCGCTCGGAAGCATGAGCTCTCAGGGGAGGTCGGCTCAGGCTCGGCCAAAGCTCGAGCTGGCTCGTCCTGGCTCGCGAGCGTTCCCCGCCTAGGAGCGCGGCGTGGCGACGGAGCAAGGGCACGCGGCACCGTAGTTGGAGAAGAAACTTGGGGACAAGGCAGCAGCCTGGCCAGGCAAGGGCAGGGCGAGGCCCGGCGCGAGACGAGGCCAGGCGAGGAAGGATGGTACCTGCGAGCTATAGAGGTGTCGAGTTTGGCATCGAGCGCGGATTTAAGGACAGGGTCGGAAAGGAAGGCCTAGGAGTCGGCGACGAAGCGGGCAGCCTTGGAGAAGGAGAGCGAGCAGGGGCGGTCGGGGTGGGACCGGTTGAGGAGGAGGGAGAGGAGGCGGTAGTTGGAGTGGACAACGTCCGGGCGGCAGGTGGTAGGTTGGCGGGGTCGAGGCCCAGTACGGCGTAGGGATCGGGCTGGCCGTTGGGGATGCAGCGTCGCTGGGTGACGAGGAGGACATTGGCGGCGGCAAGGAGATCCTGGGCACCTAGGGCGTGAGGGTCCAAGGCGAGGGCCTAGGAGGCGAACTCCTTGCAGCCCTCGAGGTGGCGCGCCATTAGCAGCTTCTCCGCCACCCTCGTCCACTGCTCTGCCTGTCGTTGCGCATCGGCGGTGGACGGATCCATCGCGGTTGGGTGGGAGGAAGAGGAGATCGAGGAGGTGATGAGGTGACGAGCTCCACTAGGAGAGAGGGATTCCGTGGATGGATTGGTCGCCGCAGGCGCAGCTGGTACGTGTAACAATATTCCAAAGAAAATTGCTGCTTCAACCAACGTTCATGGGCTCGTTACAGCTAGGGCTAGAAACGAGCCACGAACGAGCCCCGAACGAGCTCGATGTGGCTCGGCTCGGGCTCGAATTCGTGACTGAGCTGGAAGAGCAGCTTGGCTCGGCCTCGTTTACTTTCGAAGCCGAGCCTGCAACCGAGCCGAGCCTGAGCTGCTCACCGATCGAGCCCGAGCTCAGATTCCAGCCCTATGTATGTGTGCGTATACACGTTACTGACAATTGAGAAATGCTCCTCGATCTGCAGCTTTATGCATGCGTGGTTTTTTGTTTCTTTTTTTTACATGATCGAGCTAGCTAGCGAACACGGCAGGTTTGGTATGCCTGCGCTGCTGCATGCATGCCCATGTTACGTAGCTTGGCTGCTAAGAATGCATGCGGAGTTGGATCATGGATCAGCCTCCTTCTTAAACCAGCAGTGGATTGTAATCTAAAAGAAGTTATGGACGCTTGATAGAAAGCTCAAATAGCCTAAAAATGTAAAAAAAAAATGTTTTTAGAAGTTTTCATAAGGACCACTAAAAGACTCACAAAAATGGGTACAAAGTGATATTCACTCCATTTATTTATATAAGACGTATTTTGAATTGACATATAGATCGATTAAAAAATTTTAAAATCAAGGACCGAGAGAAAATGATCATGCTACCCATGTTATAAATACTTTCGAAATATAACAGAGAATATTATATGAGAGTTGTTTATAAATACATGAGAGAGAATTGTGTAATAAATAAGAGTGGACAAGGAAAATCATTAATAAATTTGCATGCACGCCTTATATTTCAAAACAAAACCATTCAAACTATATGCTTTATATTAAAAAACCAGAGAGAGTACAATGCTTGGCCTTATAAAAATGACCGTCTATTAAGTTCTAGAAGCCTAACCATGAAATGCAGGCAGCGAGGGCTAGCTAGTTTGCTTACGATTGAGGATACTTCACGCCATGCATGGATTCGATCTGTACTTTTGCATCCCAAGTTGCAGTAGATATATATGCTCGTGCAATTGGCGAGAGGGTTAATTACTCGTTCTTTGTCAGCGCACCTAACCACACACAAAATCCATCAAACCAAAAGATTTTATTATATATCGCCCATTGATCATTTAACTACATGTATGTTTTTAGATATGCCTCTAATAAGCACACTGACATAGATGAATTTCCTCAAAGTTGATACGTACCAATATCGATCTATTTTGAAAGTTTGGCCATTGTTAGCCATCTGGCCGAGCGGAAATGACCTTCCTACCGCTGGTTCGGCCAAATGTACCAGTTGGGGCACCCATATGTCTGTTCAAATCCTAGAGATAAATGCCTCTTCCATTTTTTATAAAAAAAAATCCATGTCATGCAAGTTGGCATCTCAGGTATCCTTGAACTTTAAAAACATTAATTTCTATTAAGTTGACATTCGGTAAATCTGGTCTTAATAGCAGCAGCATTGCTCATGCCAAATCTTTCCAAAAATAATTATTTGGAATAGTTGGCCCAACATACTTAATTATTGATCACATCGTCTTAATTCACTAAAAGATTCTCTCCATTCCCTAAAATTTCTTTACACTTTACACTAAATTGTTCAAAACATTCGTTCCCCCAACAGCTTCCCTATCTCTAAAGAGTCAAATAAACAATAAAATAGGAAACTCCTGGGAATGCTCTTAACCAACTGCTAGGACAGAACACAATCAAGTTTTTAAGAGGAAATCCATTATCAGATGGTCAGGGTAGGAAGGTCATTTCCCCTCAGCCGGTGGCTAAAAATGGCCAAACTTTCGAAAAGAGCAGACTGTCAATTGAGTGGCATGACATTTCATGTATGTCGATGTTTTTTAGGGGCATATCATCGATGGCGTATCAACTCTGGGGCATATCATCAATTATTGCAGCTTTCATTAGTCTTGTGTTCTTTTTAATTAATACCTGTGTGTATATATCCAACCGACCATCTGTCTAAATCAAATATTAGTCATATAGATTAGTTCATGGTTAAAAATTGCTTGAGATAGATCTGTCTGATCAATCCTGCTTAACAAACCCAACTCTCCTCTCAAGTCTCAAGTTAAATTGTGAAGAGAGATGGGATCATGGGAAGGCACACATTTATAATTATGAGGTAGTCATTTTACAGAGAGACAGAGATTGATTCAATTCTGTGGTGGTAGGTCGCTAGGTGTGTGATTTTAGTGTGTGTGGCGCGGTGTGCGCTGTACCTATGATTCATACCACTGTGTGAGTTCATTTTTTTTTATGAAAGCCATGCGAGAGAATCCTTACGCAAATTGAGAAAATAATGGTTGAGCTTTGATATGGGGCATGTGCATATAGTTACATGTATGTATGTTGCCGTCAGATCTGCTCTAAGATTCATACTCAGCTGCATGCTCTTTTACATAAAAATAAACTAAATTTTTCAAAAAAAGAACACAATCAAATACTTGTTCTTCCTTCCCTCTCCCTTCTCTCTTTTCCCATCTGGCCAAACCGAGCCAGCTCCCCTTCAAGAACGGAGTAGTTGACGACCACGCCGGCCCCGGCGGAGCCACAGCCTCTCAGCTCGGTGTGAGCGCGGCGCGGTATGTTTTTAACGGGACCGGTAGATCCTAAATTCTCCGGTATGTTTGTTCACAGCTATTAAGCTATATATGAGCACCTTAAACAACGTCAGACCAACTGTAGTTGATTAGTGATTAGTTAATAGAAAGCTGTTAGCTTCTCTGTAGCTTTCATGCACGGAGAGCCACCACCAAAAACACATATTTGTGCCGGTTCAAAACTGGTCATTCATTTGTGCCGGTTCAAAAACCGGCACAAAAGAGGTCATCTGTGCTGGTTCTAACCACAAACCGACACAGTCATCTGCGTCGGTGCTAGGATGAGAATTTTCGAAAACTCGTTTTTAGGCATAAAAATTGATTTAAAAAACAACAAAAATACGGAATTTTTGAAAACACGTTTTTAAGCGTAAAAATTGATTTAAAAAACAATAAAAATATTTTTTAGGACCCTAGCACTTTACCACTACTACCCCTCCACCATCTATACTCACTTAGATCATCTTTTTGCACAAAATACAAACTACGCATCTTCTAGAATTCGAACTCAAGATCTTTTGGAACTAAACTTTTTCTCCTATCTCAACCCACATCATATTCTGTTTATAATAGGTTATGCAAACCTTTTGATATATATTTTCTGAATTTTTCAATAGTTTTTGACGCATATAAATGCCATCAAATAGAAAAGTTTTCAACTACAAAGTTGAGTATCTCGTCAAAATCTACATTTTTCACATAAATTTAGTTTCTATCCGACTTCGTTTGAATAAGTTATAAATATTTTATCCTTGTGATAATTATTTAGCCATCTATATTGCTTCCAATGAAAAATAAATCAACTACAAAGTTGTAGATCTCCTCGAGAGCTACAATTTATATATAAAGTTTGTTTTCATCTGAACTCGTATGAAAAAGTTATAAAATTCTAAAGATCTAGACATTTTAAAAATAAACATCTGTGTCGGTTCTAACCACGAACTGGCACAGATATATCTGACTATCTTCACCGGTTCTATCCACAAACCGACGTGGATACATTTGTGCCGGTTCTAACCATGAACCGGCGCAGATATATCTGAGTATCTGTGCCGGTTCTAGCCACGAACCGGCGCAGATTATACATTATCTGTGTCGGTTGTTGGCTAGAAGTGGCACAGATGTGTCCATCCCATCCCGCCTCTTACCAACGACACAAATAACATTTTCTGTGCCGGCTCATAATGAACCGGCACAGATAATCCGACACATGTAAAGGTTTTTAGTGTAGTAAGCTCATCAATTCTCAATCCATCCATTAATTAGTACTGCATATGGCACTGCTACAGATTTCAACTTCACAAACGGTTCGTAAAGACTCTAGAAGCGGTTAACCGGTTCTAAGCAACCGCGACTGATGCTCGCGAGAGCATCAGAAGCGGTTCTACGAACCGTTTCTAGTGGTGTCTAAAAAGGTAAAGAATATTGGGGTATGTGGAATTTGAACCTAGGACCTCATCCCTCCTCATGACCCACGCCTCACCCAGCTAGCCAATCCACCCACGCATGCTCTCTGATGAGATAAGACAAACTTTCCTTTTAACAATTCAAAAAGAGGCTCTAGTAGCGGTTCAGTCGATCCTTCTAAAGCCCCTCTAGAAAGCGGTTAAATATCTGAACCCCTTCTGTTGCTTGGGCTTTAGAAGGGGTTCGTGTCCCCAACCGCTGCTAGAGGTGTTTGGGCTTTAGAAAGGGTTCGTGACACGAACCCTTCTGTTGCTTGAGGTTTAGAAGGGGTTCGTATTACGAACCACTTCTAGAGGGGGCTTCCTGGGTTGAACTATTGAACCGCTTGTGCTGTAACTATTAGAAGCGGTACGCATCGAACCGCTTGTGATGCCCTGTTCTCTAGTAGTGTGGAGCACAACTATGTACGAACGATGTCGACATAAGCGCACTCCCATGGGTTGTTATTAAAAATATGCCATGTCATATAGTAACAATATAAGAAAACAATGCTCTCAATGCATTGTAATTATAGGTGGGCCCATCATTAATCTCTCCCCTCTTTCTCTCTCATCTAGGTATATATCAAGCAATTTGATTGGTGCATGATTGTGTAGTTATAGCTGTGATCCACTCCTAATTAATATTTTAAATTGGTCCTTGTGTAGTAAGGGTTGTTTAAACTAGTAATAACTTTCTTCTCTCTCCACTACAATTACTTTCCACATCAGCGTTTTGTCTTATATGGTGATTTTAGTAGCAGCTTTGGTAACCTTATTGGACCGGAGTGCTCTAATGCTCTCCTACATGCGAGACCGACCAACAACAGCACCTGATAATCAAACGGAAACCTCTCTCAACTGTATACGCATGTCGATCGTTATGGCCGTCCGGCAGACGTTGATCAGTTAATGTGTCTATACATCGCATTAAATGGGAATTTGAAGGCGATTAAGCAGCGCAAATTAATTAAGTTGCCGTAACGTCAAGCCCAAACCAAATTTGTTGTTCGAGCGAAGTTCGTTGGTTCTTGTTCGTATATATTTGTCGCTTTGGCTTTTAATATTTAGATGCTATTTTCAGTCAAGTAATTAATTACGGTTTTCCTCCCTCCCTTCTTCTCTGGCTTAGAGGGAGGCAGCATTCCGATAGTATGATGGGAGTGTGGTGGGGCGGTGAGACGGCGGCGACGTCGCGGGAGCCTTAGAGATAGAGGAAGGCTGAGGGTGGTGGCGGCAAGTGGATCTACAAAGTGGCGGACATATTAAGGTGGGGGAGGCAGCATGGTGGCGGGAGGAAGGGGGCGGAGCGGCGAGAGCGCCGCCGGCCACGGGTGGTGGCAGGCGAAGGACGACGCTAGCGGTGGAGGCATGTGGAGCAGCTTTGGTCGAAGAAGGGAGGAGGAAGAGCGGTGGTGGGTGCAGCGCGAGGAGGAAGGAGGTAGAAGGAAATCGCCTGGGCAACATCTCTTCTGGCAGGCCATTCCCAATTAATTAACCCTATATTCCTATTCCTATTCCTACTTTAAATACAAAGCAATAAGGGCAGTTTCCTGGTGATGCCACGTCGTCTCGAAATCTCGGGCCGTCCGATCGTGCGATGGTGCCGATCCGGCCATCAGGACAGCTAGATGCGTTTGGCAAAATGCCCTTCAATTTCCTAATTTTATATCAAGATGCTCAGATCTTAGGACCGTTCAATCAGCTGAGCTAGCCAAATCTCTACATTTCATAAATCTCACTTAATTGCATTGTAAGCACTGCTATGCTGTTCGTTTCATACAAAAAAATTCTATGTTGCTGCCAAGAATGATAATGTACAGATAGTGAATAGCGTGCATCCAACAATCTGAACATGCAGATTAAATTCTCATGAATACAACCAGGACTCTTGTCTGCACTTGCACATGCAGTCTCAACCTATTACAACAAAATCGGAGCTTGTATCTTACTGAACAAGTGAACATTGCAGAGGTATATGTATTCATTTGCCTATGCTGCTACTGTATAGAGAGCTGCAATTCACTGATTTCATACAGACAACTCCAATTCACAAGCTGCAGTTTCACAAGCTGTAAATTCAGCTGCGATTCACTGATTTGTATGCATCCAGTTCAGCTAAATAAACCTGAACAAAGAGCACCCAACCAGAAAAACCGTCCGCCGTCGCGCGCCGTGGCCAGCGCGGACTTTCCTAGTATTACAAACGTACTTTCCGGTCATGTAAAAGAAGGTATTGAAATGCATGACACGTCAACGAGATCAGGTGTATTTTGCTTAATTATTGTAATTTTCATGGGGGAAAAAAACTATAGATAGGTCAGAGTGACAGGGTCCATATATCTATGTCAGCGTATAGCAAGTCATGAAAAGAACACATAGGAAACAGCAATGTTGAAAGAAAGAAATAATTAATGAAATTAAAAATGAATTTATCTGTAGCTAGCTATTACAAATTCATTTTCTCCAGCTAGGCTGCCTAATTATTTGGTCGTTATCCATCATGGATCACTTAATTAATTCTATCGTGGTGCACAGTGCAATGATGCATGCGCTAGCTCTGCTGCTGCCGCCGCCGCCGCCTGATTAGCTGAGTGGCAGCAGCTAGCCAGTTTGGTACTCCAGCTCCGTCAGGTTGGATCCACGTAGCATTCAGCTACACATGCACGTACGCCTCATTCATTCCAACGTAACGCATGCATACATGCATGTATACCTCGATCGATGTAACGGCTTGATTCCAATATTTCTCCGTCGATCGATCAGAGCCGTCGTGAAAAATTAATGTTTTTTCGTTTCGTTTGTTTTGTCAGTTGTTATATGGCGCCTGTGGATAAATTCTGCGTATATAGCCTCCATTTTTTGACATATGACGGACAGAGGCATGCAATGGTTATGGATTAATGGTCCATCAAAGCGTTTGAAGAAGTCCGCATAGATGTCAGGGAGAAAAGGATTGTTTCATGCTCATCACTGTGTGTTGGACGATCTAGCGGAAAAGAAACAAGAGACTTTTGTAAAACGTGGCCTCCGATCTCAAGCCTGACCTACTCCATTCAAGATGAAGTTTGATTGTGGTCCTCAGTGGGATCCAGGTATATATAGCGCTTTAGGCTCTGTTCTTTTGGGCTTATCTAATCTGACTCATTTCGTTGGGTGCACCATCCTTCTTTGTCTTCTTTGTTTGTCTTATTTTTTAAAAAAACTTTGGAATACACCTTTGAGATAAAAAAAAAAGACTTAAAAAATCAAAAAGTTTGTATTTTGAAGACACAGATAACCAAATAAGTAGATAAGTTGAAAAGAACACCCTAAGAGGACAGTTCAGAAAAGATTGTTTATAAGTATGGATCATATCACTACTACAAAAATGGTCATCCATGCCCTCTAATCACTGCCGGTTAGACCAAAACCGGCAGTGATAAGGCTTATCATTGTCGGTTCGTTACTCAAAACCGACAGTGAAATATCACTGCCGGTTTGAGAAAAGAACCGGCAGTGATAAGTCATTATCAATGCCGGTTCTTTAGGCCTCTCGCCTCCAATTTTCAACCGGTAGTGAAAGAACTTATCACTGCCGGTTCTTGTCAAGAACCGGCACTGATAATGAGTTCCCGCCCCCAATTTTCAAACTGGCAGTGAAAAAACTTATCACTGCCGGTTTTTGGGTAGAACCGGCAGTGATAACTCATTATCGGTGCCGGTTCTTGTCAAAAACCGGCACTGATAAGTAAAGGTTAAAAGGTATGCATATCCTATATAAGTAAGAACGCGAGAGTGGGTGGGATGGTTAGAAGGGTGAGGGTAGAGTGGAGAGGTTGCAGGTTCGAGTCCTAGGTAACGCAACATTTGTATTTCGCGCGAAATGTGGCCTAATAACCTATAATTGGTGGTAGATGATTAGTGTATAGATTTCCGGCATAAAAAAAAATATTTTTTCTATTTTTTTATACAGTTTGGCAGTGACTATCACTGCCGGTTTTTACTTGAGAACCGGTAGTGTTATCATTGTCGGTTTCAAACCGGCAAGGATAACTCATTATCATTGCCGCTACGTAGTGCTTGGTTCAAAACCGGCACTAATGCCAGTTCCGAACCGGCACTGATGTGGTATTTTGTAGTAGTGTATGCAAATGCTTATCATTAACATATAGAGTGGCATTTCATCTTTGGAGTTTGGAGTAGCGAATCATCAATTTTTCCTTAAAAACAAGCAAATCTACGGTTAATTCGGCTTACGCAGAGCTCGGTTAAGCTCAAGCTTACGTAGACTCTCGGTCGGACATGATTCTGTCGAAAAAGAAACAAGTCTGAATACACTTGAGAATTCTACCAAATAAAACTCGAGTACAATTGACAAAGCCGGAGCTTGCGTGGCTTGTTGGGGCTTGCGAGCTTAAGTTTAAGTTCGAACAGTGATCAGGGGCACTTAAGCTTCGTTTATAGCCCCAGCTAGATGGGCCCACCCGGTATATATATATCCATGGCTACCCTGGCCCTCACCGCGTGCATTGCCCCCTCACTCCTCTAGCTCCAGCCATTGCACGCCGCTTGCTTACCTCGACCATGTAGTGTCACGCAAAGACACCAATTAATCCAAGTGGTAGCGGCGATGGTAGGGTCGGTCGGGGTGACAGACGTGAACTCGGGACTCGGTGGGGGCAGATGCAGAAACAAGGGTGTGCCAGCCTTCTGGCTTGCAAGAATTGATAGATAGGGAAGTTGGTGAGCATCATATTCCATGGCAACATATCTAGTGCTAATGTCTAATTTGGTGCTAACGTGATAACTCAAAATAGTAACCATTGGATTGTGTTTGGGTGATCCAGATCAAGGAAGGTGGAAGCTCTATATCAAACTTTAAAGGAAAAATAAAGTTTAAGGGGTTTTTTAAAAAAGGTTTAAGTGGCAAGGTGGGTTTTCATCTCTGCTAATTTCAGCCATACACTATGGATCTAAGTGCTGATAGTTAGAGTTAGCATGTTAGCACATAATGTCTCATTAGCACTAGATATGTTGCCTTCTTTAACTGTATAGCACCTTTCTTTTTTACATCCAATCCATTAACATCTATACGACTATAGAAGGCTCACTACGGTCTGACATGTGCATGCGCACCTCGATCTGACACGTCTCGCGCATTGATCGCTTGGCCCGTTCGATGCAAACTCGTCGCATCGTAGCAGTCCACCCCTCCTGATTTGATCCATTCCCTTCTCACGGCGAGCTAGCGCCAAGTTCTACCCACCTGTAATCCTAGCCAAGCCAAACCCCACGCCCCGTGGCCCCCACGGTTCCACCTCCACCTCAACCTCCTCTTCCTCCTTCCGGAATACCAATTTTCTACATGACACTCAATTCGCATACCAATTTTCTTATGTGACTAACATATGGGACCATCTATGTCACTAAAAATGGATCAGAATGGCATCCAGATGACTGCGAATTTTAAAGAGTGTCATTCAACTAAATACCCCTTCTCCTTCCTCCACGCAGCACCGGCCGCCACCGCTTCTAGGTCCTCCTTCCCCATTCATGGCCGCCTCTTCTTCGATCCCCTCCCTCTCCTCGGCGCCTCTGCCTCCAAGCCCCTCCCTACCTACGCCCCTGGTCCTACTAATCTCTACCTCCCCCCTAGGCTTCATGGTGCCTCATATCCTCCTCCTCCTCCTGACCTTGGATCCCTCCGCAGCACCCCTTCTCTTCCACTGCTGGATCTGGCCGAAGAGGTCCCCTCGATCCTGTGTCAGCGCAGGTCCTCTTCCTCTTCCCGCTCTCGCCCACCACACCGTCCCCATGCGACTATTACATGCAAGCATACTCTCTCTCCTTCCCAATTCCTCCCCTTCTTGTGCTGCTTCAACCATTCATGCTTCCGATTCCAGTCAACTACACTTCGGCCAGATGTTGTAGTGTGTTGGGTGAATCATAGAATCGAGAAGGTTTGTCATCTCCAGACTTTGCTATGGATTATGAATTAAGTTCTACATATTCTGAGTCCATTACATGATTGTGCCATTCTCTTCATGGTCTATATCTTTGCTTCATATTTAGTAATATATATGCGTAGTTGTTTTTTTTTAAAAAAAAGGCATATACATAGTGCCATTTCAGGCATCGAGAGGCACCTTGGAGCAGTAACAACGATATGGGCTACATAGATGTACCAAGGCACCAGTATAATGTTTAACTTTAAGGTGGTCTACACATTGACAAACGAAATTGTGTTTTTATGGCTTATGTTATTACTTAAATAATAGAATGCTAGCCAGCTAGATATTCAGAAGGTATTTTTCAGAAAGAATCTGTTGGAGATATGTCTATCCCAACAGATGAACAAAACATATTGAATGGTGTTGGTCTGCATTTAGATGATCTTGCATTAGAAAAAATAAATAAATGGCCGTCAGGATCCTATGTCTTTTGCTCTGTTCCCATCATTGACGTCTGAACAGGATGTGCATTGCAAACCGTTATCTGCTAGAGAGAATTTCATCCATTCAAGTGCTGAACTATTATAGCTTCACGTGGATGATGCTTCTTTGAAAGCCATAGGTATTTTGCCTTAGAGCCAGACCGAGTGAGGATAATTACATGATTATTTCTTCTGATAAAAAAATTCATTGAACCATCTTAACTCTCATATTCAACAAAATTTAGTTTGCTTCTCATGGTACATTCCTCTATAGATGGTTGTGCACAAAATTCAGTTTGCTTCTAGAGATGTACAATGGTTACGACACAATGCTTCAAAATGAACACTGCAGCTGTGCAACTGAAACGATCACATCTTTCTTACAGCAATGCAAGGTGATATGAACATTTTTTTTACTATACCTGTTGTAATACTATTCCATTACTGCAGTACTGTAGCTTCATTGCAATTTCTTTCAACTCGCATAAATCACATCCCTGTGCATATAGGCTGGGGAGATTATTTCCCATCTCAAGAAGAAAATCCTTTTGTTCATGGGCTCAAAGCTTTTTCAGTGCTCTAAGGACTTGGCTCAGGTTTGCTTCTGAAAGTGCATCATTTTTAAAAAAGTGCAGTGCTGCTTTATATAGTTACTTTCCAAGGAAAAATAGTCTTTGTTGCAAGCAACGCTGAATAAGTAATATAAAGGAACATGATACCTGTCTGCCTACTTATCAGCATCTAATTAACATGAATGATACTATTTATCTTGCACGTTTAGTGCTGGGCAACAGGGCAGCATTAACCATCTAAAGTACTCAGGCTATAAGAAGTTATTGCCTCAATCATCTGATCTTTATGTTAACCATCCAAGGAGTCAGACAATGTTTTGTTGTAAGCAACACTAAATAAAGGAACATGATATCAATCTACCTACTTATCAGGGTTTGATTAACATCAATACTGTCTTCATCATTGCCAGATCTCAGCAATATGACTGTCAAATATTTTGTCCAAGTGCTTTCCAAAACTCTACCAAAAACAACCTGCTCTTTCAGTGCAAGATTACGACAGAGTTCCACTGCTATTCATTTTATTTGTAATTTCTGTCTCACTTTCATGGTAGTAGCTCGGTCTAATGTCAGCAACTTGCTCAAAATGAGCTGTAGGTGATCTCTACTATCTATTTTTTAAATTATGACTATATATTGCAAAGAGGACCTAATCATGCAATCTACCATTGTGTGTACAGATCAAATTGTCTTGCTATGGTACTCTACGACCTTTCTAAAAAGGTTTATAAAGCAGGAACACCAGAACCACCTCTACCTCTCTACCTTCTTACTCTGTTTAGCTATATAGAGTTTAGTGGACTACATTCGCTTGGAAATTTTAAAGAATAGGTGTAGCATATCTTTTTTAATTTTTTAGAAATGGAATAAAGTTCTGTCCTCTACACCGTTAGATATGCACACCTTTAAAAATGCCTCACGCCGTGCCGATCATACGAATGGAACCTGTGTGGGTGCAGTGCAAATGTACAGCCTCACTCCCACCACTTGGCAACGAGCCCATTTGCATAGTTGTTAAGTTCATCACCATCTCTATTTCCTTCTATCAAGCTACATTGCTTTAGTTTTTTGTTCTATCCTTTTTATTTACAGGCAAAACTAAGATAAATTGCCATTCATCTTTTTTCAGCTGTGGTTATAGGATGACTATGAAGAAAGAAACAATATTGTCTAGATGCAATGTTTAAAACAGAATGCTCGAAAAATCTGTACTATCAGTTTCAGTTTCAATTCCACAATGTTTTATAGTTCAGCAAGCCTTCCTTCTTGAATTAACAAACTAAATTTTATAGTATGGCAGTAAAAAAAAAAGAGCCTGTAGCAGTATTTACACTAAGGTTGTATGGTGCATAGGCGTATATTGATGCTTTTTTAGATGTTAGACTATCATTTGATGATTTTGGAAGAACGTACACGTCTATTGCAAGGGAATGATAGTATGGATCCTGATCAACAATTTGCCTCTTGTGCTACAAAGGAGATGAGTACTTAAACTCAATGCAAAGCTCCGTGTATATCTTGGAACTGATTGTAATTATTCCTGCAACTTGGTTGAACCATGTATATCATCTGTCATTTCAAATATCTTTAGTATGAACATGTGTGGAATATGATCATTTGTGCCTTGATTGCGCCCACGCAACGCGCAGGTTGCCCATCTAGTTTACTGAACATTGGTGAACTTGTACTAAACTAAGTACTCCTATCTTGTTTCAGCCAATTACACTAGTGGGGGCGATGCTCTTTACGGCCTCTAGGAACTGAGGATGTGGTAAGAGTATACGCAGAGGCATCTACCATGGAAGTAGCTGATAGCCTTGTAAGATCTGTGGCACATCATGTTGAGCGCATTCTCGGGTAGAAAGACATATGTTCAGCTTAGCCCAATTGGCCTTGACATTTTGAAGAGCCGTAGCATTCGGGTCGCTCAAGTGATATAAGGGAAGTTGACTAGGGGTTCCCTCAAGTGAATTCGGGTCGCGTCGTCGTGAACATGTGCGGGAGGAAAAATGTCACTTTCTTTTATCGACAAAGATCACCGAGGAAAAATAAAAAAACTTTTAACGGAGACCGAAAATTGTTGCACCGAAGCTTACAGATGCTTGAGAAATTTGTAACAATATGGATGCATTTGCTTATGTACAGAACTACCCGATTGAGGGGGAGGCTGCGATTAGGGTTTGAGCGGGAGGGGACGTCAAGGGGCCTAGCGACACATATAATGAACGTTCCAATATTTTTAAGTTTATTTTATCTGTTTTGCATTTATTTATTTAGCGAAGATGGGCCGAGCCTTGATGGCACTGGACACTGCGTGCTGCCGCCCACTTATAGCACGCCTCACCGGTCTGTGTCGCCCGGCTCGGACTGCTAAGCAATCGGGCAGTGCCATGCAAGGCACAAGCACGGCCCAACCCGTTTGGGTCGCCCTATGTGAACCAACACGGATAAAATTCCAAGTTTTTTTGTATTTATTTATTTTTATAATTAAATAAATATACCTCATTTATCAAAATTACATAAATAAATGTTTATAACCTGTTGGTTGGGCGAGAAGGGAAAAATCGCTCGTTGGTTGGGTGAGAAGGGAAATCTCGTTCAACCAACGGGCAACAAGTGTCCTTATTGCTAAAGCAATTTTTATTAAAAAAATTAGAATAATATATCTTGTTCTTATTCTTCAAACGCCATCACAAAAATCACTAAAAAAATCTAAAAAACTTTGACAGTGTAGGGAGTGCTACCTTAAAGTTCTCCACAAAATTTTAGCCCTAAACAGTACCTACACAATTAGAAACAAAAAAGACAAATTCTATTTTCTAGAAATTTGTCTTTTTTGTTTCTCATTATGAAAATAATATTTGGAGCTGAAATTTTGTGGAGATCTTGAAAGTAGCATACCCTACACTACCAAAATTTTTCAGAACATTTTGTGATTTGTTTATGGTGGTTTAAAGGTCGAGAGCAAAGAAGATAACAGTTTTCTGTTTTTTTTTAAAAAAAACCCTTGTCGCCTATTGGTTGGACGATTTTTTCTTCTCTTCCAACCAACGGGTTATAGAAGTTTATTGATTTAATTTTGATGAATAGGATATTATTTATTTAATTATAAAAATAAATAAATATAAAATATAAAAAATTCCAAGGCCGAGCAGACCATAGTATTTGATTTCCAGTTCAGCCCATCTTCTACCACTACCCGTCCCAACTCCCAAGTCGAGAGAATGGGACTAGTCTATGCCAAGAAGGCAACAAGTCCACGCCATGCCACCGCTTTACATGCCCAGTGTCGTGTCGCCGCTGCTCCCATCTTTATCCTGGTCGTCACCGGCACACGACGCAGCTGGCCGACGACAACGATCTAGATTCGGCCGACAACCACCACCACTGGTCTCGTCAATGTCAAGCCCCCTTCAGGACAGGGATCTATTACAATCGTCGTGCAGCCAGGCCCCACATGGCAGCACTAGATCTACGTCCCCTTCCCTCGTAAGCATAGTTTTTAAAACCGGACTAGTTATCAAACCGCTTTAGGCTTTAGTTCACGGTTCATTGGTTCAACTGTTTAGTTAAACTAGTTCAAGACAAAGTCAAGAAACAAAATAATCAAGAAGAGTTCACATGATAACCAATGGCGAGGTAATTCCTTCGCTTTGGGAAAATCATGCAGCCTTCTCCTCTCTCTCTCTCAACTGCATGAGCTATTAGAGCATCTCCAATATTACAGATAATTGCTAACTATAAAGATATCACATATCATCTATAAGTAGTACTAAAGCCAACTCTCATAATAGGTTGTTTACAACAATATCTATAGAGTACATAGGAATCATAGCGATCTACACTAAACATTTATTTCTCTTTCATCATTTTCTGCTATAGACTAGATCTTAGCAAGAGCGACTAGATTTTAACAAGAGCTAGTTATGTTCTCTGTATTCATTCTCTTTCCTCCATGTAGGATAAATGGTGACATGGACTAGCTTATGAGATTGTTTTCTCCAGCTTATCTTTTCATATTATCTACTTATCTCCAAATTGAAAAGTAAAACAGTTTAGCTTTTGCAGTCCATTCTTTTTTGTCTCAAAAGTGTGTCCCAAAGCTTTTAGAAACAAGTCAAACCAAGTGTACCAAACTTTCCAAACTACATCGACAAGCTCTCGAAATTCAGTTTATAAGTAAATAAGAAGATAAGAAGATAAGATAAGCTAAAGAGAATAGCCCCTATAGCTAGTTGACATGCTCTTGTTGGAGATGTCCTTAGAAAAAAAACTCAGGTAAACACACAACATGTAGAGCCTCCAACCCTACATGCATGTATCCGGTTGGCTGAGAAATTAACCCTAACAAGCAATTAATAGTCTCCTCTCCCTCTTCTCATGGCATTATTTGCCTCCTTGCATGTGTGGGCCTGATACATCTCGTGTCGAGCCCACGTACCCCACTTGCGTTTTTCCCAAGCCGACGGTTCTACGATTCCCTAAAAAACCGGGCGGCCCGACCGGTTTTTTTCAGTCCAATTGCTTCGATGGTCCTAGAGCCAAATCGAGTTGTTGTAGTTATTGGTTCCCCTTTTTTCAGTTTAACTGCGATCTGGTCCAGTTTTTTAAACTATGCTGGTAAGCCCTCCACTACTAACTCTCACTCCGACTCTGACCTTGCCTTCATCGTCTTAGGGTCCTGGACTTCCTCACCACCCTGCTCTAGAAGCTGATCGACCTCGCCGACGATGACAACCATCGGTCCAATCAAGACCCCTTCCCTCCTACACCTATGTTTCTTGATTTTATTACCCTTTTCTAAGGTTGACACCACATCTGTAGCTACCCTTTTTCAAGAACCTTAGATTCCTAACAAGATTGTTTATCTGCAAGATTACCGGTAATCTGGTGTGCTCCTGAAGCGACAGTGATGTCATCAGTGAATCCATGCTTTGCGCCCAACAAGAAGGCGCGGGTCGTGTCCGCCGCCACTAGTGCTCTGCCATTGGATGCACTGTGGGAGGTCCTGCTGCACCTCTCAGCCAATGAGCTCTACCACCTCCACGTCGTCTGTTGGCTGTGGTGGTCCATCACCACCGATCCGACCTTCATCGCAGCACATGTGACACAACACCCAGGTCATGGACATTATAAGACACTTAAACACACTTACAAGAGACAAGGGAAGCACACACTTATTTGGGGGAAGATTTAGTCTTTTGCAACTTGCAACTTCGTTACATGAAAGTTTCTTAGAACTTCATCGAAATCTATCCATGATTTCACAAGACTCATCATTGGTTGGACGAAAGTCTGCCCAATCTATAATTATGTACGAGTCATGAGAAAAGGGCTCACAACAATTATATATGCTGTAGAGGTGGGTTTTGCTTGCGTGATGCTTACGGGGGACAAAGTGTGTTGAAGAATGTGGTGGACCTAATACTCGCAATTAGGAGCTACACATATTGTTACAGCAACTAAAAAATCAGTTGGCCTTTAAATTTCTACTTACCTAGTGCATTATTTTTGCTTCTGGACGACCAAGATGCTCATGTTGATGCTAAGACCCTCCTACTTCCAGGCGACTGAGCCGCTCACGTTGAAGGTACGAATGATTCCAGGCGGCCGAGCCACTTACATTGAATTAAGGTCTTAGTGATTCCAGGAGACCGAACCACTCACGTCGAATCACTACTCAATATGCACAAAGCACTTATACATAACATGGCCTATCCAAAAGACTTATAATTACAAGACGATACTTTATTGAAACTTAAACACTATTACAAGAGACAAGGAAAGGACACATTTACTTGTGAGACTCAAGTACTCTCCCTAGCATACACCTACGACCATGCAACCTTCATGCTTATATGACTCTATCAAGAGAAGGGAAAGCATCCCTATTTATAGAGAACATGGACCATTAGATCTTCTACAACCTTTTCATGAAAATATTTATATTCTAGAGCTCTCATAAAATATTTATTTCTAGATCTTTCCAATATTTGTCATGAAAGTTTTACTAAATGATTTCTTTTAGAACCTTCCTATGCTCATGAGAACTCCATAGACCTCTTAATAAGTATGCATTGCATATATCTCAATTGGGAGGCTATTTCTATGTAGAATGTTTTGATTATATTATGGGTTATTGGGTATTAGGGATCCATTTGTTGCTCTTGTGGAGACCCGGATTCTAATATTGGGAGATTTTGTCGAGCAGAGTATCTAGTCAATTTGTATAGTATTGTACCATCTAATTTTGGGAGATTTTGAGAACATTCATTTTGAGAGCAAGGATTTTGAGAGCGGTGGACATCCAAAGGACAAGGGCAAAATAGTCTTTTCACATTAAAAAAGGCTTTGAAATAAGATAATTTCAAGGTGCTAAGGTGGTAACTCTAGTATGGGGCACTCGGATCTAGTTTGTGTGGCTAGGATCAAGGTGGGTGAAACCTCCTATATCACCTAGATGTTTTCATGAAAATAACCCCAAACAAAGACCACGCCACCACCAACCCTTGCTCCTCGCGCCACCCTCCTTCTTGTGGTCACTCACTATTGTCCTCACTATGTCTGTCTACCTCCCTCCACCTCCATCTATGCTTAGCGGCCGACGAGTCCACGGACACCTCTTTTCCATCAACCCAAGCGCAATCTCTCCCTATTATGTGCTTCCCCATTGCCACTCTCTCGCTTCAGGAAATACTCATGTTTGTAGCTTGGAACTCTAGATGTATATATGTTTTTCTACATACGAATGCGGTTTCTTTTTTCAGGAATATTTCTGGAAATTATGCTTTGAGGATGCCCCAATGATAATAACAACAATTATCCTCTTGCCAATATCTTTGTATGAACAGCAATTATGTATTTGGGCATAATTTGCATGAACAAGCAGCTTCCTGAAATATTCCAGTTTGTGGGTTAGATCAGGATGCCATTAGCTTCAGGAAATTCTGTCAGGGCCATAAAAGGCTATTTTGAGTGTTGTGAATAATTCAAAGCTTAGTGCCGCATTAACGGTCAAATCCATGCAAGAACCTATCCATCGGCAGTTTTATCTGCCAAAATCATCTCTTTGACAGTTTTTGGTGCTCGATTTTCTTTGACAGTTTTATCCATCGGCAGTAATATTTGCCACTTAGTATTCCCGATTCATTAATACATGCTGTTCTTGAATCTCTATTCTTAAAGGTTCAGTTGTTTCATTGCCCTGCGAAATTATTCCAACATCTTGATCTCGAACGAGATTTGATGGAGCCGAGATCGAGCTTAATTGCAAGCTTGGACCGTGGTATGGCTGGCTCGAGTTCGGCTTTGTTGAGAAACCGGTCCACGAAGGCCCGGTATTGGCCCATGCCAAAACTCTAGAACTACACTATAAAAGGAGGAGGGGTTTCCCCCATTGTACATACATAAGAAAGTAATAAAGAATCGTTTCCCTCCTACATCTGTGTTCATACTCTGATTGTCTTGCGTGTGAATCGACAACCTCGGACTACACCCGGTAGCGTGGTTGTCTAACACGTTATCAGCACGACACTCGAAGAATCGCAAGATGCCGGAGGGATCGAACGACAACATCGACGTGCTATCGGCATCGAATCGCCATCACGCCGGCAGGTCTAGACAGGACCAGCCGATCTGTCCTACGCGACAGTCGTCGAATCCCTACTTCGATTCACGAAGAACGAAGGTAAAAGAAGTTGAATTTATAGGCAATTGAACCTGTATACAGTAGATCTATTTTGATAGATTCGTAATAAAGAAAAAATAGATCATGCGACTCGAGGTTGCCCGTGCATTAGCATCGCCGATCTGCTGTCGATCTCGGTTCCCGTGCTCGCAGCACGGCGCTGCTGGGTCGGGCACGGCTCCCACGGGCGCGACACACGCAGCACGCGCACCACACGCCGCACACGCTACCTCGGGAACCACGGCGCCCCCTCGTGCATCGCGTCTGACCACGTCGGGTACCGTCATGTAGCAGATAGCATCACTTTGGGCACGCAAACAACAGCGTCCGCTGCGTCGGTTCACAAGCCGAAGCGCCGCCGCCGCCCGGGCGTCGCCGCTAACGCCGCCGCGACGAAGAGCCGCTGCCGTTGAGCCGCTGAAGCGGCCGTCGCCGCTACTACTGTGGTAGCTGGTCGCCGCCGCATGAAGCCGCCACGAACGCCGCCACCCGCTTCGGCGCCTCCTCCACACCGACGCGGCGTCTTGAAGCGCCGCCATCGCCCGTGCTCCATCGCCTCCCCCATCGCCATGGCGGCTCCGGACGCCGACCTTAGAGCACCGCCCGGCCTTGAGCGCCTGTGTGACCTTGAGCACTGCCCATGAACCGCCCACAAGCCACGCCAAGACGCCTGCCTTGGAGCGCAAGCCGTAAACTGCGCGCCGCCAAACCAAAGATGATCTTGCCGCCACCTGAGAGGACCGGACAGTAGGGAAAACCTAATCCTAGCCGGTTCTATAGGTCGCGGTGGGCTGGGCCAAAACAGGCCAACACGAGCTGACGAATGAGAAAAAAAAAAAAGAAGGAAGGGGCGCGGTGGGCTAGGCCGAGTAGGCCATGCAGGCCGGAGAAAAGAGAAAAAAAAAGGGAAAGAAAAAGAAAAAAAAATCGTGGGCCACCGGATTTTGCACCTAGGCCCCCATAAAATATAAGAATTACATAGCGAATTTTTCTGTAATGCTGAAAATTACGGAAACCCCCTGGAATTGTTGAAAATTACATAAAACACATTTCCTAGCATAAAAGGGCCTCGGGATTTCGAATTTTTGTCCCGTTTTTGAATTTGAAGCCCTCTTTTACTGCTTTCATGATTATTTTATGAATTTTGTCATGATTGAGAAAATTACACGAAGTAATTATTTGAAATACTGAAAATTGTATAATCCCCATGGAAATTGCAAAATTTGCTGAGAATTTATATTCTAGCATAACAGGGTCTAAGGATTTCCTGGAAATTACACGAAGTTTTTCCAGATCATTGAATTTTGCAGAAAGATCCTTAGATTTTTGGAAATTATAGAAAAGACATATTTATGCATCGAAACTATGAATTTTGAATCTGTCTTCGAATTTGAAGCACTATTTTACACCTGTTAATTACCTTTATGCAATTATACGTTGAATTAGTTGCGGTAATTAACATTTTATGCCTATTTATTGTGTCTATGCTATGAATTGGTAAATGGCTTATTTGTATACTGGAATTCATGAGAATTTGGAAGAATTATGTCATGCACCACTATCTACTAGATTACACGTAGTAATCATGTGAATGAACTTTAAAATATGTAATTGTCAGGTATCGCTAACTATGAATCTGAGGAACTGGCACCGAATGCTAGAGCAACCTCACTTGGGCATTGGATGCTAAAAATCATACTCGGAAGCACGAAGCTTTAGGTTACCATTGGGATTAGATCATCGAAGGATGGGAAGCCTATCGATGACCAGAACAATCAAGTATTGCACTTTCTCTGTCACCACCTCTGCTATTTTAAAGAATAAATATATGGCTGAGGGGGAGTGCGCTAGAGCATGGGGTCGCATGTGCAAGCGGTTTAAAGCTCGAGCACACTATTCTACGACTAGCACAGTAGAAACCGGTGTACATGAGACTTGCAAACTATAGAACCATGGTCTAATAGAATTTCATCTTGCTATGAAGCACCCCGTGATGAAATAGCTATGAATTTTGAATTAGCAAGAGAGTGTTTGAATTGAGCAACAACCATTGTCGATACAAAGAAAATAAAACAGAATTGCCACCATTATTGAATTTGATCCCAAGCTTGCATCTCTCGGAAGAGTGCGAGAAAGGCTGGATTGAATGGAATGGAAGATAGCAATTTCCGTGAAACAAGAGAAATGGATGACGAAGTGGTATGGTACAAGAAAGGCTGATGGCTCACTCTCTGGTCATGGGATAAATAACCTTTAGACATTTAATTTCATTGGCAGTACTCAACATGAAGTTGAGGATAAAAAATGAATTGAAGGATGTTGTCACTAAATATATGTATAGAGACTTGGATCCGGACTTATATATGAAGATACATGAAGTATCACCATCCCGAACCATGGCAGAGCAAATAGAAATCCGTATAGTGTGAAACTCAATGAGTCACTATATGGATTGAAGTAAAGAAATAGAAGAAGCAAATTCATACTTGAAGTATGACTTAGAAGTGAAAATTTTGTGTATTGTAGCTTAGGCTTGTAGCTTGAGCATATCCACGAAGAAATTTTGGTACACTAGTCAGCCTACACTCGGAATGTGTTGGAAAGGTTTGGTTTTAAGAATGCGTAATTGAAACCCCAATGGTCGGAAGGTCACTGCAAGCAGACCAAGACCCATACAGGCCTAGAGAAGAGGAGGAGGAAGTCCTGGGATCAGAAACCCCATACTTAAAGTGCAATTGGTGCACTCATGTACCTCGCGAACAGCACTAGGCCGGACATTGCATTCGCCGTGAATTTGCTGGCTCGGTACAGTGCAGAGCCAACCAAAAGACATTGGAAGGGGATCAAGGATATCTTCAGATACCTTCAAGGAAGTAAGGATCTTGGCTTGTTTTATAGAAGGAATCAAGAATTGAATCTAGTTGGCTATGCAGATGCAGGGTACCTGTCTGACCCGCATACTGGCAAGTCACAAACTGGGTATGTTTTTCTTTGTGGTGGGATGGCCATTTCATGGAGGTCGTTCAAGCAGACACTTGTGTCAACTTCTACAGACCACTCGAAAATAATTGCCCTATATGAAGCCTCTCGGGAATGTGCATGGCTTCGAAGAATGGCTCACCACATTCAGAAGTCATGTGGACTGAATATTGAGCAAACTCCCACGACAATTTATGAAGATAATGCAGCTTGTGTTGCTCAAATGCAAATGGGCTATGTGAACCCAAGTTCTTCTATGCTCATGAAATGCATAAGACGAACGAAATCAAGATATTGCACACTAAGTCATGTGAGAATTTAGCTAATTTATTCACTAAGTCTCTTCTAGCATCTACTTTCGAAAGGTGCGTAAAAGGAATTGGGATGAAAAGACTTAGAGAGTGCAGATTTCAGGGGAAGAATGTTCACATACTCCAAAGTAAATCTTAGACATGTAGTCTAAGTACCCAAAAGAATGTCATGAAGGCAATTTGAAAATTGGGTGAATTGTACTCTTTTTTCCTTAGCGAGTTTTCACAGAAGTTTCTCACATAAGGTTTTTAACGAAGCAATTCGTGCAGCACAAGGCGTATGCTATGTACTCTTTCTCCAAATTTTTCCCACTGGGTTTTTATGGAGTTTTAACGAGACGTATGCATCTCGCGGCAAAGGCCAAAGGGGGAGTGTTAAGAAACCGGCCCACGAAGGCCCGGTATTGGCCCATGCCGAAACCCTAGAACTACACTATAAAAGGAGGAGGGGTTTCCCCCATTGTACATACATGAGAAAGTAATAAAGAATCGTTTCCCTCCTACATCTGTGTTCATACTCTGATTGTCTTGCGTGTGAATCGACAACCTCGGACTACACCCGGTAGCGTGGTTGTCTAACAGGCTTGTTTGCAGCCTGGAGGCGGCTGCACCCATTGGTCAATGTTTATAAAAAGAACATCGATTTTTTTTTTAAAAAAAACATCAGTTTTCGTCAGAAACCGACAATTTTATGTCGGAAGCTAGTTCGGTATGTTTTCATCGCAAACCAAGTTGTTTTGGACGAGAAACCGCTCATTTTTTCTTCATGGAATTATGGAAACAGTTTATAACTTTTTAGCTTGCTTACTTTTTCTGAAGCCATAGTTGTTCTGATGTGAAAAACTTTTAACCGGAGGTGATATGATAAAGTGAGGAGTAAGCTTTCAAGTTTTAACCTGAACGAAACCAAGCCGGCTCAACTTGTCTCCCCCCTAAAGGGTGATTCGATAAAGTCAGAACTCAATACTAGACTAGCATGTTCGAGTGGCTGAGCTAAAGTGAGCTGAGTGTTAAACTGTACTTTAAAAAGTTCTTAAATCTGCTTTTTGAAGCTAATCCACTTCGTTTATGTTATTTTTAAGAGCTTTTAGATATGGCTTCATAATAATAAAAAAATAGACTGAAAAAGTAAAATCGTTTTTCTTTTCAATTAAGATTAAGCCACTCTAAACATGCTAGAGTCCAACAACGACATTTAAGTTGTGACCAACAAATGCCCGTGCATTATAACAGAATTTATAACAAGTGAGCCAAGTGTGCGTAGAAAGCACAATTTTATAGAGATTTTCATTTTTAGATCCTATAAATTTAATATCTAAAATATTATCAACCGGCTCTCTACCATATCTGCATATTTGAGATAAAAAAATTAAAAAAAGACTTGCCTATGACGTGAAGGAGCGAGGGCGCCGAGGTGGGCACACAGTGTGAACTGAAAGAGGCGACTGCCTTGGTGGTGATAAGAGAGGTGGCAACGCCCACGCGGGAGAAGGCGGGTGGCATGTCAACACGAGAGTAGAATTTATGAGATAGCATATGCGTGAGTAATTTTACTGGCAGTGGAGGGTTTTATGAATACCATATTATGGATGATTTTAGTGGCAATGGAGCGGAGGGTTTTATATGGTGACATATGATAAATAATTTTAGCAACGGTGAAAAAAAGTTTGTGGAATAGCACATGAAATGTAATTTTAGTGCAGTGTGATATTGCTCACTACTTATCGCAAAACACTTTTTTAATAGTAGAGACAATGTGTGGAGACAAAGCCAACCTATTAGGCCAAGGATAGGCTACTTCCGGCTCCTGTCGTCCTAAAAAAATTAGGGAAGATCCATGAGCCCGCTGTGGTCTCCTCGTTGGGTAGGACTGAGAAACATAGTAGATTTTTCACATGTGTATGAGCCGCATGCCTTATGGATCTGAGAATCCAACGGTTTCCGTGTGCATGTAACTTCAAGGCTATGTTTCTTTTAGCGGTTTCTGACGGTTGGCGGTTTTACTGTAGCAAATTTAAAAGTTTTTTAAAAAATTTTCAATAATCTAAAAATAATCTAAAATTTTTTTTACTGTAGCAAACCGCCGGCGGTTTGCAAAAAAGAACGGTGCCCAAGTGGGTTGATTTTCTCCTGGACCGGGATCGTTCTACAACTAGACCGGACCCACTCAACACTGTATATATAAAGAGTGGGGCACAGAAAAAAATCAGCAAAGACAAATATCAGCAACAAAGATCACCCCGTCCGTCGTGTCGTGCCCATACCTGATTCCGAATTCCCGATACGGAATTCTCTCCAAGAAGCAAGAGAAATGGCGCCACGGATGGATGGATGACGCGGCAGCATAAAAAGTTGGGAAAGGAGCTCACTGTCGAGTGCCAAGAATCAGAGAAGGAAGCCAAAGCTTTCGGTGGAAGCAACACGCATAAATAAAGGCGGGAGCTTTACGACCAAGAGCAAGCAACGCCGGACCGGAGCAAGCAAAGCGAGACCGTTTCTTGCAAGAATCGTTCGCCGCCGTCGTCGTCGTCTGCGGCGGCGGCGAGGTCCGGTGCGAGGTAGCTGGCCTTCCGGGATGGGCGCGGGCGGCGGAGGAGGAGGCGGCGAAAGGGTGGCGACGTGGAGGACGGTGGCGGCCGCGGCGGCCGCTATGTGCCTGCTCCCGGTGGTCCTGTCGCTGGCGATAGTCTGGCTCCCGCTGCTCTGTTGTGCCGTGGCTGTCGTACGGTTCCGGCGGGTGAGGACGAGGAGGACGCAGAGGTGCCGGGCCGGGGGAGGAGGAGGAGGACGGCCGGCGGAGAAGTGTGGCGCCGGCGCCGCCGATCGGGTGATGTTGCTGCACAAGTACCTCGACGACCAGATGGAGCTCGTCGGAGCCGACGCAGGGGAATTCTTCGATCCAAGAGAACCGTAGCGAGGAAAAGAATTGTTTTTGCCTTCTTCTGCGATCTGTAGTATGTAAATGTGATCGGAGTTTGAGTAAAGGAGCGTTTGCTTGCTTGCGTGTGCTTGGAGAAAAAAAAAATCAATAATTAAAACTTTTTCTTGTTCATGACACAAGCAAAAAAAGAAAGAAAGATGGGCCTGGAATTTCTCTTGCTGTTGACTTGGCTGTTCTTGTTTCTGTACTACTTGTTCGCACTTTCAAATTAATGGTGCCTTAATTAGTCTGCAGTGAACGTACGGCACCCATTGCTTCAATAAAGTTGAAACTGATCAGGATTAGATTACAGGATGAAAATAAAAATATGCTGCTTGGCTCATTAGCAAGCAACTCTTTTCATGGTTGAATTACTGAAATGATATAATTACTTGGGACCAGGGGAAAAATTTTGGTGGACAAATTTTATCGGAGGGTAGATTTTCCGACAAAATTTTCGATCCAAAATTTAAAATTCCAACTTTATACCAACCAAAACTTCAGCCTCACCGAGAATTTTTCGGTCTATTGACACCTTTTTCAAATTTAAATGCATCAAAATAGTTTTCATGCTTGGGACGTTGCTTTGCATTTATTTCCCGAATAAACCGAGCTTTAGATTTCTATCAATTGCATCTAGTATCTTCTCATATGTTAATGTTATCCAAGGTGCACACATGTGGCCATGTGGGATTCATCATAAATATGCTTCCATGAATTCAATCAATCATCCATGCGGTTTTCCATCACATATTGAGAGACTAATTAATCATGAAAGGGTGATTAATCTATATATGTGACACGCTCGTGCTACAGCATCTGGACGCATGATAGATTATTAGTCAGGATTTCAACCATTTTAACCATGCATTAGCTTGCCCGATTAGCAAACTCTGCTGCAAGTCATGTAGGCTGGAGGGTCACATTCACGGCAGCAAATCTTGGTCAAACGAGTGCGCTCGATAGTCTTCGAACTCTCAAACTGAAGTCAGTGCTATAATGTCGACGTGTCAGATCATATAAACGAGACTCATCAGTTATTTTTTATTTTTTTTTATTCTCAACGAGACTCATCAGTTGTTAAGGTCTGTAATACTCGTGAGTCGTGAGGCATTGCCATCTATTTGTCTCGTATTACTTATTCAATTAGGTCCTCTCTATTTATAAAAAAAAGTTTGGAGATTTAGTTACCGTTCGTCGTAAATACAGCTCCATGATTCTCACCTAGAGTTGTCTGAGTTTTTTTTTTTTTTTTGAGAAGTAGAGTTGTCTGAGTTATGCCGAACAAATCATCATCCAAAGCGGAGTGTAGCATAATTTGGGATGGTGCGTAGCATGGAAAAGAAAAATTCGCTGAAATTTTATTGATATCGGCGTTATTGGTTTGGTAAAAGAAATTACATCGACTTTACTAAAAAAAAAAAAGAAATTACATCGATAAAACTTATTTTTGATGCATTTATAATTCTAAACAAAATTAGTTCGAAAGCCTCGAAAGCCCTTTTTTGGGATGATTTTGACCTGTACAAGTTTGTAATTTTCATTCAATCTTTATCCAAATTTTTCATGAAATTTCTGGTAAAAGGCATTTTTTTCGCCTACGCCGCTCTTCTAGATAATAATTTTTATTGAACGGTAGATTTTTCGTTGGCGCATAAAGCTTACAGTTGGCAGGGATATGTTTATTGAAAGGAGCGGGGCAGGGGAAAAGAGCCTCTTTGGATTCTGCAAAATCTGATTCCAATAAAATATTGATTTCTGGCTACTCTACTTAGCATGGTTGTTAGACTATCTCCAACCATTTTCTCTTCATTTTCTTCCTTTTCCCGTTCCCTTCTTTATATTCGTTCCTTTTATTTTCCACTATCTCCAACAGCGTTCCTTCAAAGGAAATGATATAAGAAAAGGAGAGAGAAATCCCTTCGTGAAGGGATTGTTAAAGAGAATCTGTTGGAGTGCTGAAGGAAACAGAAATCTCTTCGCTACGGAAATTGAGAATGGGAAGGAAAACAGTCGGAGATGGCCTTAGGATGCCTTAGGGGTACCATAGCCTCTAGGATTGTCAAGAATGGACTAGGATGTATGACTTCATACAATCGGTGCCATCCTCAGTGGCATGTGAGGCCGGCTGCAGGGGGTCTACATGTCATACTTCAACAATCTCCACCTTGAATCAAATTCCTCCTGCTGCTAAAAAAATAAATTGTAATTCTTCTCAAATCATAATTCCAATAAAGAATTCTTGTGTGCCAAAGTCCATCACACTAATATGAAAGACCAAAATAGTCTTATCCAAACGCTTCTCACCAAGCCAAATTAAGCAAATCATAAAGAAGACCCACACAGTTATCAACAAAGCAGACGAAGAAATATGGGTCTTCAGCAATTCATAACCCCGATAAAGTCTGAGTTTGTGCAGCTGACCTTTTGAAACAAATACTCAATTATCAAATCACATAAGCCAAAATCATCACTTGTGGTGCTAGAAAAAACTATAATGAAGAACTCATCTAATGGAATTGCTAACATGCTCCACCTGGAACAGAAAACCTGGCAAACAACGCTCACTGGAGAGCAACTTACACGTGTGGCCACCACGTACTACAAAAACGTGCTGTGACAACTAGAATATATTGTATCCGCAATACCAAATATTGTAGTATCTATGCAAACAATAAACTCCTTCTTGCACTTAAATCCTTCGTCTAAGATTAAAACTTGGAGCAAAACCTTCACCAATCAATAAATAGATAGTGCTACCACCAGGTCATCAATTGAACGGTGACCAAACACCAAATCAGTTGACGTCTCAACTGAATCTGAACATGTATAAGCATGTGAAATTTTCAATATGATAAATTTTTTTCCGTGTCTCAAAATCTCCGCAGTTAAATGCTTCTTGGTTGAATGAGCAATAATGACGACGTGCAAAATAATCCAGAAATTGCTACTACGGATCTGATGTGCAGCAAGCAAAAAAATAGCAACTTTCCCGGTACACAAAGATGTGTGCACCTAGCAAAAATAGAGCAATGAAGGAATCTTTTTTCATTCACCTAATGTGCTCCTTCCATGACTGTACAGTGCAAGCACTTTTTTTTTTGTTTTATTTTATGTCACCGTGATCGTGGCGGCCAGTACTTTGTGTGGATGGAATTGCTTAAGCACAAGCACCAACCTTCCTCGAATTTGTTGCCTTGACAAAAATGATCTATAAGCTGATAGCCGATACGTATTGGAGATGGATTGCACTCAAAACGGTGTTTGACTTGGTGTTAAATTAAGAGCGGAACTCCATGGTAGGCAACAACTGGCAGTCGCTGAAATAGGAAGAGTGGCTTGCAGCACGAACAGGGCGCCGAGGTATAGATTATAGGTTGACGAAACCCAGGCTTTCCAGATCACTTGAGAGCATCTCCAATGGTGCCATTTCAGCTAGCTATAAGGGTGTCAACTCAGTATTTTGTTTAGGTGGAAGAGAGAAAAGGAGGAGAGAGATATAGACTGACTACTAACTTATAGCCAGGCTATAACTGATTTTAAGGCACTTATTATCTATTACATGTGGGTCAGTATTTAATATTGTAGACAATGTTATAGCTAATCTATTAGAGAGGTTGTCTACATGCTATGTATAGATGACATGGTCATTTCTTATAGCCAGTGCCATTGGAAATGCTCGGAGAGTTGAGACACCGGCGAGTATGCCTATGAATTGTGCTAAGTAGGCTGACTTAGCGCTGTAGACTCCGTTAGACGTCCATTTCTAGGTGATTGTGTCCTCGATGTCGCCATCCAGCGTTGCGTTCGCCTGAGGTAGCAGCTTCCAGATGCTAAAGTATTCAGCAAGAAGAGGGGCTGAGAGGCTATGAGTGATGCCTTTTACCCAGATATTGTTTCCAAGCGCTGCAGCCACCATCCTGAACTTTCTTCTTGAGTGTCGGTAGAGGAGCGACGCGAAGAACTTCAGAGGGTAAGGGAGCAGCTATGATGATCGAGCCCTAGAAGTCGGCTCTTTTGCCATTGCCGATACGGACATGAGTGGAGTAGGCGAAAAGAGTTATATCCGTCTCATCGCAGGGTGTAGGTGTTGTTACCAACCCAACCCAAGGCCTATCTGAGGTGCATCATTCAAACCAAAGCCACTGGATACGAAATGCCTGACCAAAACATTCCAAATCCAAGATCCCAAGGCAATGAGAGGGGAGCAAACCTTAGACCAGATAACTTTGCAGTTGCCTCCTTGAATTTGTTCTCCTCTTGTCCAAAGGAACCGTCTCCGGATCTTATCAAGATCATGGAGGAGCTTTTTGGGGGGCTTTATTACAGTTAGGAGGTACGCGGGCAGTTTCCTAAGAACTGAGGCGACGAGGACTCTGCGGCCACCAGCAGAAAGTAGCTTGCCTTTCCAACCCGCTAGTCTGGATCATGCTCTGTCCATGATGTGCTGGAAGTGAGAGTATCGGTGACGTGAGGTAGACAGTGGAAGGCACAGGTACTTCATTGGCAAGGTCTTTCGGTCTCTCCAAAAATTATGGAGGATAATGTCCAGGTCTAGATTCGAGCAGCAGACGGGGGCTACTGAACGTTTCCCCATATTCACTTTCAATCTTGAGGCGCCACCGAAGCTGTCTAACAAGGAGATCAGAAGGTCTACTTCCAGTTGGATAGGATTCAAGAAAACTATTACAAAAGAGCTTTTTTTATGGTATTTGAGGAGGTACCGGTACCTCCTCAGTGTTAAGATATTAGGAGGTATCACAAATTAACACTATAAATTGTGCTACCTTCCAGTACCTTCTCAAGGATCGTAAAAAATCTCATCACGAAATGTAGCATTCAATCTAAAACATTTTTTTATTTTGTTGACAGTATAGCCAAAATCGTTCAATTTTGAGGTGAACCGGTCCCAAAATAAAAAAATTAAAGTGAACCAGTCCCAAAATCATTCAAATTTGAGGCGAACGATATTGCTATCCTAATAGTGAAGCATGATAACCATCGCGCTACGCACTCAATCCCAAAAATTTGGCCTAATTGTTAGCTAACGATGAGCTAAACGCCAGCGGTAAATCAGTCCCCAAAATCTTGCCGTATTATTAGCTACAGATGCAGTTACATACTTGGGAATGGGATTAGGTGTTTAGGAATGAGACATGGGTTAACCATACGGCTGGGATATAACCCCTGTAGAGGTTAGAGGTTGTATGGCCCGTTTGATCAAACTGGATCAACGGTCCGAAATAATTTGGGTGCATGCTAGAAGTCCTTGTTTTTTAGTGCACTACTAAGAGAATAGAAGTGGCGTGCAACTTCCATGTTTTCATTTTGTATATATTGTTTACCATGCATATAAAATAATTTGTTGGTTGTGTTAACCGAAAGGAATGATGATTTTGGGTTGTATCAAATCTGAACGAGACTATGTAGGTTTGTCGTACCGCATTTTCATATCCGTATTGTTATCGCCACGAAGCCATTTTTATGGTGTTTCTTCCAAATCTTGGTCGTAAGGAAGTTGGTCGCAGTCTGTTCCAGCAGGTCCATCCATGTCTTGGTCTCCTGTATTTCCTTATGCCCCTTCCATCCTCATATAGAAACGGATGTAGCTTTATGTCAGGCTTGACATGTGAAGAGCACTATTATTTATGTTTTTTCTCTTCTCTATTGTTATGTCTTCGTGCTAACATTTTTGCCCTTTTTCAGGAAGAGCCCACTACAATAATTGTAGCTGTTGTTGCAAGATTGTATCGGATGGTTGACAATAATGGTTGTAGATCTCAAAATCTCAAGAGTTTATAGCGATTAAGCTTGCGGATTCTTCAGTACTCATCTTCTACTTATATTAACATAAAGCTCATACAAAAGTTTACCAAAGCATGCCCGCCCTTCTTTAGGCTACCACCTTTTGTCCTGAAAGCCATAACAGTGCAGCGCAATCTTGCTATTTTCATTTTCTTCTCGGATAAAAGTGTACGAGGGTATAAATCTTTTTTAAAAAATTCTGGAAGCTATAAAGGTATAGTGCAATCTTGCTACTTTCCAATTTTTTGCTTGAAACTACAATTTCTTTCAAGCATCCCACATGAAGCACCAGTTTGTTGATTGTTTTGCCCTGATCTTTTTTGTAACCATCAGCAATATATTATTTCCATTATAGATCTATATTATGTTATTAGCAGTCCATTCTCTGAGTACAATTTTTATTTACAACAAACTTAAATAGAATGGCTCCTCATGCAGGGCTAAAATTTTCTTTTCTTCCACTGGTTCTCTACGGGTGGTTTTCTGCACGTACATTGAAAACTTATTGCTTGTGCTATTTCAGATCAGGTAGGTAGGGACTCATTGCTACCTATTCACTGTCTAAATTCTCCATTGTCAATGTCATTTAGACTGTAGTGCAAGATGGTGTGTACTAGAATAGCTGCAAGCTGCAAATTGTCCAGTTCAAACAGTGACAAACCTATTTTTCGGAAACTCAAACATTTATATGTCTGGTATATATTTTTTTTGACAAATATAATGTCTGGTATTGGGTCACCTATGAGTTGTGAGCCATGTAAACAAACATATGGCAAAGCGATCTGTCTGTCAGAAAGTCAAGATGCTGGAAGCGAATGAAAATGATGGTTCGTTTTCTCCCAACCAATTATATTTCCATGTCTAATACACCATGCTGAGGTAATGAGCTGGCCTCACTGGTGGAATTCCAACTTCCAAGCGGCTCTCTAAAAAGAATGGCGCTATTTCACAAGGTGAAAAGGATGCTATAGTTACATATGTCCGTCAAATGCAAGAATCAAAGGCAGGGAACTGAGCATGCTATGTTTGACAGCTCAATGCTGCTGAATAACTCTACAGACTGTTATCTATATGTTATTATTAACAGATAACCCACCACATTGCAGGCTGCCTACTACTAGGACATGTTGTCACCGCCAATTCCATTGAACACCTCTTACTATGCTGCAGATCTCCACGGGTTTGTCAGTTTTTGAGGATTTTGGTTAACTCGTCGTCAATTTGCTGAATCAAACCCAAAAAAAGAACATTATTAATCGTCGACCTGAATCACTGCCATATACTGATATACACAAGCTCCAGGCAAATTAGCACAGAGGAAGAAATGCACCATATGAGAAACAGCTCGTCCAGCACAAATTCGGCCTGCCGGACTACCAACCTAGAGGCCCTGTTCGCCCTCTGCACAAGTGCACAGGAGCTTCTTCCCTGACCCCATGGTAGCGCTCCTCTTTGCCATTAACCTACACCACTGCTGTTTCTACACCCCTTCAGCTCAGCAGCAGAGAAGCTAGACTCTGATACTGAATACTGATACGTCATAGTGATGCTGCCATCACTAACCGACGTTGATTGCAGCCGAAGGTATACGCCATGATGAACGTTGTGGAGGAGATGGCGAGGGCAACGCGGGAGTTCCTACAGGGCAGCATGGTGGTAAGGAATTCCAAGAAGGTGCTGCTTCCCCTCTCCCGGTGCTCTCACTCCTCCCTCCCCTGCTCTGACGCCAAAACAGCAAAGGGGAGGAGGCAGAGCTGTGCGTGCAGGATGCCGACGGGAGGAGCAGACGGTGGCCCGCCGTCGGGGGAGAGGAGGTGACGTGTCACGGAGGGAGAGGAGTGCCGTCAGTGGGAGGAGGGAGGAAGAAGAGAGTGGGAAGGGGAGGAAGAAGTGAGGAGGAGGTGACATGGATAGCCCCATAATTAACTATTGATTTTTAAAAATGAAAATGACACGTGTGATGTCTACCTGGCAAAACCATCTTCATGGAAGCACAACCGCTGAGGAAAGCCGCTATGAGAGTTAAATATATCAGTTCAAATACTTCAAGAGGTAGAATAATTGGTTTACCAAATTAGGGGGTTAAGTGCACGGAGTGCAATATATAAGAGGGTAAAGTAGATTTTTTTCTTTATATATTTGTCTATAGATGACGTGAATGAAGATATAGACGGCTATTGTCTACGCTACTGAAAAGGAGCAAATTTTCAATTGCCGTATCAGCTTTAAGGTATTTGTGGTAATGTGTTAGACCCATATATATCAGGCAGGACCTACAGACTTTGGAGTGCCTCATCTCAGATGTTGTGTTTCTTGACCTGCCTACCTTATTTACATATTTAATCTAACGGTTTAGTGATATATTATCTTGATACGAGTACGGTAAAAGAGCTTTCTTACTCGCAACAATCCTAAGCAATGGAGCTGCCAACTTGTCGGTACACCGGAACGCTACAACCTCTTGCAAACGGGCAAACACCAGCACAGAACCAGGAGGCAGGATTCTTATTTCGTTTTCTTTAAAAACAATTCCACGTGTATTTCAATTCTCATTCTAAGTGTATATAGGAAGTAGCATTCAAAAACACACACTTCTCGGGGGAAAAAATAACTAATATATAATATGATGCAATGCAATAACAAACAATTTGATGATAGATCTCGAAACTCATTTTCTCTGTGGTTGTTAGCCATTCTTTTTTTTTACATAAATACACTGCAGGCACCGAGACCGAGGCAGGTTGTCGCTTGTGGAACAAGTTCATCATATCTACGAACAGCCCAATTTCTCAAATCTCCTTGACAGCCTACAGACAAAAATTGACAAATTTTCGACAGAGATTGCTATATTGTGGACTACCTACAGATTACAAAATGCCTAATTAATCCCTGGCGTGTATGTATGCTAAGCCTACATCATTCCATCTTGCTGGCACATGCAATCAGGCATTGGGTAGGTGTATATGGAATCGTTAGGTTTCCTGAATGCGGTTCCCTTTAGGTCACTATGGTGGAGTATTTCCTGCATGTGGCGCTTGAAACGATCCCATCTGCAGTCAAAAGAAGAAGAAAAAAACCCATGAGATTGGTATAGTCATAGAGCAAACTATGCCTTACAAAGATGGCAAGATCAGATCATGTGTGTGAAGGTCAACTCAGGTGTGTGTCAAAAAATTGTTAAAAACACTAATGTATTGAGAAAAGTAGGTAACTACCAGTCTACCACAGAGGGTCAAGTGTATGCAAATCAATTCAAACATAGATTGTTGGAAGAATAACAAGGAAACTATAGCCAAAATGGACCAGTCTTGGGTCAAAACATCATGTTTAAAGTAGTTGAATTTGGTAAAAAAAAATCGAACAGATGGTCAGAAAAGAAACTGGTTCGGTGCCGTGTTGTGACTGTTGGTGACAAATCAGGTCCTTACACATGCGATTACTTAGTTAATCTATGATAGCAGCTCAAAACTGACCTGATATTTGGATCGTCAAAAGATAAAACCAGCTTCCGTTTGTCTGGTTTTATTGTCTTTGCATTTCCTCCAAACAGGTAACGCCTGTGCCCCATCAGAAAGTGAGGGAAGTTCCCTCCTTGAGTTGTGACAAACACTGCACTCTGAACACAGATAGAGTAATCTAATGCTGCTAGTCGAGATGAGTGTCCCTACAGAGAAATGCTCGGTGAGTGGGGAGATAAATAATACATCATGTAGAAAAATATTTTGAACCCAACTTCTTTCCTCCAACTTATGTTTATACTCCCAAACATTAAAGAGGGCAAAATTCTATGTGAAAATAGTGCACAGTTTCATGTATAAATATTCATTCAGCAGTAAAAAAGACTAGAACTACAGAAGAGAAAAAAGGCTAAGGGCAAACAATACCTCAAGCTTAGCAAGCTCATCAGGCAAAGCAAGTGTATCCTTTGCAGCCAAAAGAGGGAACATCTGGCGAAGAGGAGCCATGTATTTTGCAGCATTATATATTTTACCAGAAGCAACATAGAGGGAGGTGGTATTGTGAAATCCCATGCCCCGTAGCATCATACCAACCTGCAAAAAAAAATCATTTTGTCAGTGCCTTGCCTTATCTCAGCATACATTATTAAAATATATTTAAATGCTCTTAAAAAGTAACAAACTGAAACTTCACCAACCAAGCACATTCTGTAATTCAACATAAAAATGTAAAAATAAGACACAACAAGACAAATGTTCTCTGAAGTAATAATGTGAAATAGTGAGCATGCATGTTTCAGTGAACATATGCAACTGTCTGTCCAACACAACAGTGCTTGAATCACACGAGGTTATCTCCTAATGGGTTAAAACAAGGCTAGACTTCCAAACAATATTACAGTAGACAAACAAACACAGACACAAAAAGGAGAAGAGATCAGAACCTCTAGAGGAGTAAGAGGACATTTCCCATTTCTTCTGTTTGCCTCAGGATTTATCACTCGACCAGGTCGACGAAACTTCCCTCTCCAGCCCCTTTCACGAGCATTTTCCATTTCATTTTTCTCGTTCCAGCCACCATCATACGTACAGCATGAAAAAGCTACCATATCCTAAACAGTGTGCACAAAATATTAGTAGGATGGAAGAAAACATCGTACCACAGTAGGATAAAAAGCAAACATTGTAATTGTTAAATTGCAAGAGTGCATTAAACCTCTTCGAAGCGAAGATGCACCGAGACATACTTCCCACCAGTCAAAGAGCTCTTTTTTATCATTCGGTTAACCATGGCCTCTGCAAGAGTTCTTATTGGCTCAGAAAATCTTAATGCCTGGTAGTTCACCAAACACCTCAAAGCCTGGATATTCGATGGCACTGACTGAGCTAATCTATTAGAGAATGGGGCAATGCGCACAACCCTGCATGGAACAGAAAATGAAATGAACACATGCCCTTGGCTTTTTCACAGTTCAATTGAGTTCTTTCTCCTTTCTTTTGTGGGGTGGAAAGCATCTACCATACCCTAGTTCCAGCAGTTTCGGAAGCACCTTCTGTTTATAGTGATTTGGAGATGAGTAGGCTTTAGTTCTCATATTTGGTATGCTGCTGATATTATGATTGAAGCGCAGCAAAACATCTTCTGGAAGTTCCTTCACAACTCTTACATGTTCTCTTAGTGTCTCAATAAAATGATCTTCATCAAAAATATCACCAAATTTGCTGAAAAACAATATACCAGGTAAACACATTATTCTGCTGAAACTGATCACTAAAAAATTAAATGAAAAATATAGACGAGAAGATCAACTGCAACTACAACCAATAGCAACTTTGCATACCATAAAGAATTGTAATTTTAATGTGAATGAGACTTGTAAAATTACAGCCTGCTCCAATCTTGCATTGGAAAAGTTTAACAGTTTTGTTGGAACATAAAAATGTCTTCTCTAAGGTTCTACCAAGAAAGTACAGAACCTGTACCAATGGTCGTTACGTGCAGTAGAATGTCAAACTAAAACTTTCGTGGCTAGAAATTAAATGAACAGTATTAACCTAATCCAAGAATAGACAATTAACAGTAATTGCAATTCCAAGTGACAACCGCTCCAGTCCAACCAGGCATTTTTTATTATAAGGAAACAAAGCAATGATGAAACAAAATAGTTACCTAGAATCTCGCCAAACACTATTCAAATGAAATATTGGGATCACAAGAGTTGCATTAAGCAAGCTGGCCACAGCAACGGCATCACATATCTGCATTGGAAAACCATGTTAATAATTACAAGGCATGGTGTGAAGATTACAAGGACTTAATAAATACAATACGTTTGTGTCACAGCTAATGTTAGGGACCACAGCATCATTCAGAAACATTCTGGGTAGAAGAGAGTTATTTGAAACAAATATCAAGTAGCATAAAAGCAGTTAATGAAAGAAAAAAAGACAATTTTTGATAATTTGTATGGTAAGTAACTATGGATCTACCACATGGTACTTCAGACTTGCCTAGCCAGTTTCTAGAGTCTAGATAGCAGAGCCTTTACACAAAGAATATTCTGAAACAGTTAATTTGTAACATACAAGTCAGAAACCTCATGGTTCTGCATCTCAAAAATCAATATTTTTTCATAGGACAAACTCCAGCCTAGTACAAACTCTCTATTTGCCTACATAAAATTGTTTCAGAAAGCTATCTCGATTAAGAGGCAGTATCACACTAACATGACTTCAAGTTATTTTAGCGGTGCACCTAAACATGCAGACGGCACTGGATTTTACAATGAGATATTAGCAACCATAGATCTACTTAGAAGTCAGAACCATGGCCATTACTTTATAAAAGAGAATGCTAGAACTTACAGAAAGACGCTGTTGGTTCAGACCACCATTTGCTTCAATTATGAGAAAGCCATTGGAAGGTGGCAACTCTGCAAAGAGCCAAAGCGTAATTCAGACCATCAACGTTGGCTTAATTCTCCTCTTCCATTGCTTATGATGATAGGACACAAAAATACCAAAAGGTAGCCTTCCAGTGAGCACATTTAGTTGATCGAATCATAACAAAGGTTTCAGAGCGGAACCTGATTGAATCAGCCTGCTGTTGACACAAGGCATCCATAGCTCCCTAGAATTTAGATAATGTGATGTCATTAACTGCACAATACCAAGAGAAACTATTATTTTAACATGATTGTTGATAAAAGCAGATAGGCTCCCCAGAATTTTGATAATGTGATGTCATTAAATGCACAATACCAAGAGAAACTATTATTTTAACATGATTGTTGATAAAAGCAGATAGGCAAAAGCTGATTCTTGCCATGGGCAGAAATAGGCAAGCTAATAAATGAAATTAATCTAGATGTGAAGATGTTGCAGGGGAAATTCCTCTGGACCGGTCTCCCTACCAGTTGCGTTCTAGTTTTTTTGGGAGGCCTGGAGCATTCTCAGACAGATTTAACAATGAAATTGAACCAGAGATATTTAATGACTGAATTCACAATCAAAAGATAGTTTTTCCTTTCTTTAGATAGAATCTAGAAGTGATTTACTTGTAAAAATGCATTCCTTGTTTAGCAAAGCAGAGGTATGTTAACAGTCTGTTGACACTAGAACAGGAGTACATCTAATCATTCACGGGCAGAGCAGAAGGAAATGCCGCGAGGCACGTGAGCTCACTAGAACGCAGGTAGGAATCAAGGATTAAGCGTTTTGTGCTAAAACTGACATCAAGAACACCAGCTCACGAGATGGCGCATCCCTTCCGTGATAAATCAGAGCAAAAACACCAGAAGGATCCCTAATCCAGTACTGAAGTGCATTGCAGGAACAAGAAAATCCAAAAAGAAGCTGCAAGAACCATGGAAGAACCCAAAATCCCCCCACCCCCACAAGAAAGCGGCTAAGGGAGCTGGCCTTTCCCACAGAAAGAAGCAAGAAACAAGGTAACCGCAAGAACTCGAGCACCCACCATGCTACGGCGCCACAAGGTGGAGGAGAGGGAGGCAGCGGATGCGGTGGCCGAGGCGGACGCGGCGTCGTCGCGCATGGCCGGCCAGAGGTGCTCGAACACGACGTGGCTGCGGTACACCGACCCGGGAGGCGGCGTCTGCGCGGGCGCGGAGCGCGGCCACCGTCACGCCCGCCCGACCGCCGCGGACCGAGCCCCCGCCCCCTCCAAGCACAAACATGAGCAGCCCTGCCGCGTAGGCCAGCGCGAGGAGCAGGGCGACCGCGGCACGCCGCCGCAAGCCTCGGCCCGGGCGGCGCGCGGCCTTCACGGCGCCTCCGCCGCCGCGCTTTGTCGGCAGCGCAATGGACATCGGTCGGCGGCGGCGGCCCCGCGGGGCGGGACCATGTGAGCTCCGGGAAGTGGGGCGAGGTGGCGTCCTAGCGACGCCGAGGAGAGAGAGAGAGAGAGGATGGAGAGCAAACAACGGCAGGAGGGCAGGACGACGTGAGGAGGAAGGTTACAATATAACTCGTGTGCCTGGCAACTCCGCAGCGAAATATTTCAGAATATGATACTCGATTCGTCGTGTATCTCTTTGGCTGTGTGTATGACACGTGAGACTATCTGAGTCAATGACCGTGAACCAGAGTGTCAAATTATGAAATGTGAATTTTAAAGAATGTCATATTCTGAAATCTCCTGCTGGCAGCCGGCAAGTGCACCGGTGGCGCAGATACGTGAATGACCGATGCCCAGGGATTATTGCCTTCCCCTCTGATTGGTTGTGTTTATATGGGGCATGTTTGGGAGGGTTTTTGGGAAAGTTTTTTAGAGACTTAGAAAGCATACAAAAATATATGTATCCCTATTTAAAGGAAAAATATTTAAATTAAATATTTGAGAGTTAGAATATCAAAGCATCATTCAATATCTTAGGGTGCGTTTGGTTTGAGGGTAAGAGTGGATGGGACCACTCCATCCATGTGTTTCTGGGATGGGATCATCCGAGCAGCTTGTTTGGTTTGGTTGGATGAGATGAGCCTGTTTTTTGTTTGGTAGGCTGCATGAGTGCTGGATTTGGAGTGAGGAGAAGTTGGATGGCTGCGTACGTGACTTTTTTGCGTACCCTTCCATCCAGGAACTGAGAGGAATATTTCTATGCTGAGATGGTTCTATCCACCCCTGTTCCCAAACCAAACAGACTAAAAAACTGAATGGGATGATCTCATCCACTCAACCAAACACATCCAGATACTCCCAGTGCAATAGCGTCAGTCGTTTCTATGGCTGCCACGTAGTGCTGGATAGTAATTAATGAGAAGAAAGAGCATGATCTTTCTTATTCTTATATAAGGTGCGGTTTAATAAGGAAAGCAACGAAAATAGGCAGCAAACTTGGATTCTAAAAAACTAGAACAAGATACATGTTGAGCCTGGATTCGAACTCGAATCCACGTCGTGGGTGTGATGTGAGGCACGCTTGGCATTTGGAAAATATATGAGTCGATCTTGGATTCAAACATGCATCATGGGTGTGACCATTTTTTCTGCAGGGTTTCATTCTGTCTTCGATAGGTTGCTCTCCTCTTACTAAAGATTCCCACGATCACTACAAATTGTCTCTATAACAACCTTTTTTTTGTTGATTCTATTATCACGAGGATGCAAGGCACATCACAGAGGAATAGTGCCTTGATTTTCCATGGTTTCACTAAGGCACTAATGAACATATATTTGTTGGTTGTTAAAGTGTTTAACTCGCACTTGATTTCCATGTTATTCTTCCTATGTTCTGCCTTATGGCATGTCATCGCATCCGGTCTTATACTTTGCTTAACATATGATGGTTATTTTACATAATCTCTATTGGCTTATTGAGTTATTGCGTAAACGATATCTAGTTGCTTTCATTGCAGTTGCAGATATATGAAGAAAAGAGTAAAGGGTGTAAAGCTTATAGTATTAGTGTGAACGACACTTGATTGTGCATTCATTGCAGATATATGAAGAAATGAGTTAACTAAAGCTTGATGGAGCTATGTTTTATCTATGTGCAAAATTTCAGAAGGCCGTATCTAGGTGATCAGGTCGTGTATTCTGCGAAGGTTTAGGAGAAAAGAAATTACATTGTAATGCATCTTGATATATCTTTTTTTTTTATCAAATGTCATAAATCATTGTTTCTGTGCATGCATAAGAAGGTTTATAAGTTACAGTAACCTCTGGTCTGTGTGGTTGTCTAGATGGCGATGGCAGAGACGATCGACGCTGCCGTTGGATAGGATTCCACCGCACGGCCGTTCTGTCGTCAGAGCCCCGGCTGGCGGGGGAACACGGAGGATTCTCACCGGCTTCAGCCTAGACGGGATAGCGAAGCCTCGTCGACGGTGAGTCGGTGGTGTGTTTTTCGCTGCATTTACACGGTGAGTTTTCGTTTTTCCCAATCGAGATCTCGGCGGCGGTTTTCGTCAATTTTTCGAGATCTGGAGGAGGAAATGGTGGTATTTCTGTGAGTATGGAGGTGGTATTTGGAAGTTTCATGGTTCCTATTCAATCCAAGGGTCCGATTGATGGCGCGTGGTGCCGGCGTGTGGATTCGGAACCTAGGCGGAGTGATAAAAATATTCGGCGCAGGGTGGCGGAGAGCGAAGAGTCACTTGGTTTCGGGAGGGTTCTCTTCGGTCACTTCTGGGAGCGGTTCCGTCCGTCTTCTAGGGTTTCGGTGAGTTCGTCTTCTTCGTCTCCGGGTGGTTTGGATCTTCGGTCGTTTGCGCAAGTGGTTCGGGGTGCGAGAAGATCCATGGATCCACATCCTGGTGAGGATCGTGGAGGTGGTTTGGGTGGTGATCATGGTGGTGGTCGTTGGGGTGGAGGGCGTTTTGGTAGAGGAGATGGGGGCAGATTCGGAGCAAGAGGTAGATCTCATACCTGGGAGAGAGGTCGTGATGTGGTGAGATCGGATTCTTCTTCTCAGGGTACATCGGGTGTGAAAAATGACAAGAATGGTGGAGTGGATTCGGGTGGTGGAATGGTTTTTTCTGGCAAGGGCAAACTTGGTGAATCGATTGAGGTGGTGGGTGGTGGTGAATCTAAGGATGAGCGTATTCCTGAAAATTGTTTTCGTTGTGGTAAATTTGGACATTTAGCCTTTAATTGCCCTGCTATTTTCATGTGTGGATATTGTGGGGGAGAGGGCCATGTTGCTAGGAAATGTTCGAATAAGAAACCTTGGGAGTTTGTGGCATCTTTATGTGGTTTTCAGAGTGAAGGACAAGGGATTTTTATCTGTGGAGAGATTCCTGGAGACCAATTATCGAAAGATAAGTCTAGTACGGCTGTGATAAAAGTTGAGGGAGATACGGTTAGTGCTAAAGAGATTGAGAGAGAATTCAATAGGATTTTCAAAGCTTTCCCTAACTGGAGTTGTACTGCTCGAGCTAATGGGCCCAATTCCTTTTTGATGAGATTTCCTAATGCTAAAAAGGTGGAGGAAATAGAGTTGTTGCCAGCTATGAGAGTTCGAGATAAGAATGCCTTTTATGAAAATATCTAAATGGAAGATTGAGTTTGGGGCTAAGGAGGTTTTGCATGATGTCTGGATTAGGATTTTCCATATTCCTTTGGAGGCAAGAGCTGTTTCAACTGCTTGTTATGTGGCTTCTTTAGTTGGTATTCCCCAGGAGGTTGATTTGGGAACCCTTCATAGACATGATTATGTTAGAGTTAGAATTTATTGCAAAGATTTGACCAGGATTTCTGAGTTTGCTGAGGGGGCTATTGATAGAGGTCTGTATGATTTTGAGTTTCAAGTTGAGGAGCCTGATTTTAGCTCTAACAATCCGGGATGGGGGATTGGGGTTGAGAATGATGATTTAATGGAAGAAGAATTGGAACAGATGCCAAAAAAATCTAAGACCACAGATAAAGGTTTTGGGGGAGACAAAATTCAGGGTTCTGGTCATGGGAGTGATAATAATGGGTGGGAGAAAGTTTCTGGAGGGGGTAAATCTCAAGGGAGAAGTAAATGGCTGGTGACTGTTGATTCCTGCCCTGTGGTCAAACAGATGTGTGGTGTGCAAGAAAATGAGATTTTGGACTGGTCTTATTATTCCAAATTGCTGGGAGGTAAAGGGAGAATGAGGAGTTTTGGAGACAAGCATTTGGATTCTTTAAATAGATGGTCTTCCAACCAAAGCTGGTTGGTTGGTTGTTCCAATTTAAGTCATGGGCTTAAGAGAAATTGGAGCATTATCAGTAACTCATGTGTGGATAGGAGTAATCAAGGTGATTCCTTATGTTTGATGACAAATGTGGAAGAAGATACAGATCAGTGTTTGAAGGGGTCTTCTATTTCTATTTGTGAGGTAGAAAATTCTGATTTAGATGATGAGGGGACTGGAAGAGTTTCTGCAGATGATGGGGGTATTATTTCTGCGTTTGCTGGGGCTGGGAAGTCTACATTAAGTGGGGAAGCAACCATTCGAAGGAGTGCTAGGTTGAAAGGTGATTATGAACCAGTGCTTTTGAAAGCTCAAAAGATTGTGCAGAAAAAAAATCTGGAAGGTAATCCTATTAATCTAAATTCTTTTGCTATGTTAGATAGATTCCAATTTTTTATGTAGTATGGCTGGTAGTTTTGGGATTTCTTCTACTGGGAGTGAGCTAGAAGCTGTTGATTTAGTGAAAGATTTGGAACTGGCTCGCCTAAATCTTTATAAGAAAAATAGTGAGAAAGCTGTTAGTAATGGTGTAGATAATATTGGTAAGAATGGAGGTTTAGAGGGTAATACTAATGCTACTAATCAGGAATTTCTATTGGATTGGATATCTGAAAATTCTGAGGAGGATGACAATTTTCTTGTTAAAGATAGCAGATTAAAATCTAAAAGAATTAATAGAACTAAGAAATCACCTTTAAACGAGAGAAGGAGTCCTATTTGCTTGAGAAAAGGGAGAAATAAGAAAAAATGCATATGAAAGGTCTTTTCTGGAATTGTAGAGGGATTGCCAAGAAAGGTATGTCAGTGTTCATTAGAGATTTATTATGTGCTGAGCAGCTCACGTTCTGTAGTTTAATTGAAATTAAAAAGAGTAATTATTTAGATGCTTTCTTTCGGAAAATAGACCCAGCCAGAAATTATTTTTGGGACTGGATTCCTTCTACTGGTAAAGCAGGTGGTATTCTTGGTGGGGTTCTTTGTAAAGAGCTTGATGTGCTAGCGGTTAGAAAAGTGGAGTATATTCTTCAGTTTGATCTGTGGGACATTAAAGGTAAATTTAAATGGAGTTTACTAATTGTATATGGTGCTGCTCACGATTGTGCTAGAAATATTTTTTTGGGCGAAATGTCGTCCTTTTGTTCTGACATTCTAAATCCTTTTGTGATTGGGGGTGACTTTAATCTTTTACGTTGTTTAGATGATAAAAACAAAGGAAATCTGAATTCAAGGTATTGTGCTCTGTTTAATTCTGTTATTAATGTTCATAGCCTTAGAGAGGTTGATATGGTGGGGGGCAAATATACGTGGTCTAATATGCAGGTTAACCCCATTTTGGAAAGGCTTGATAGAGTTCTTATGAATTCATCTTGGGAAAGTTTATTTCCTTTGGCATTGGTTCGCAAGCTACCTAGGATGTTCTCATATCACTCTCCTCTTATTTTGTTCTTCGATAATAATAGTAACAGGCGCAACAATATTTTTCGTTTTAATATGTGTTGGTTTAAGGATGAAGATTTTATGGATAAGGTCAAGAGTAGTTGGGATCAACCTTGTCGTTTGGGGGATAGTAGTTGGGATCAAGAGGTTAAAAAAATATTTAAAAGGTTGGGGGGCTAACAGATGGGGTTCTGCGAATAAAAGAAAGTGGTTTCTGAAGGAGTGGATTCATAAATATGAGATGATGGAGAAATGCAATATTCTTTCAGCTGAAGATGGGGAAAAAAAAGTGCAATATTTGGTTGAGCTTTTCAATATCCATGAGGAGGAGGAAATTAAATGGCATACAAGATCTCAGGAGAATTGGTTGTTAAAAGGAGATAACAATACTGTTTATTTTCATAAAATTGCTAATGGGAAAAAAAAGAAAAAAGAGTATATTATTTTTGAAGGATGGGGATGAAAGTATCCAGGGCGATGAAAATATTCTAGATCATGCCACCAAATTTTATAAATCCCTTTTTGGAGATATGCTTAATAGTAATTTTAGGATAAATGATGGTTTGTGGGGAGGAGAGGAGCTGGTTAGTAGTGAGAAAAATTCTATGCTGATTGCTCCCTTTACAGAGGAAGAAATTGCTAAAGCGTTGTGCATGATGGGGAAAAATAAAGCCCCTTGTTTGGATGGTATTCCTACGGAGTTCTACCAAAGGTGCTGGAGTATTATTAAAGATGATGTTTATGATATTTTTCACGATATGTTTTTAAACCAAGTGAATATTTTCAGGTTGAATTACGGATTGATCACCCTTATCCCGAAGGTTAGTGGAGTGATGAAATTACTCAAGATAGACCCATTTGCCTTTTGAACAATATTTTTAAGTTGATTACTAAGGTTCTTACTAACAGATTAGAAAGTGTTGTGGGAAGAATAATTTCTAAAAATCAATCGGCGTTTATGAAATGAAGGAATATTTTGGATGGTATTATTTTGCTTCAGGAGATCCTTCATGAAACTAGGTCTAGAAAAGAGGTCGGAGTAATACTTAAATTGGACTTCGAAAAGGCCTATGATAAGGTTGGCTGGAATTTTCTTTTTGATTGCTTATGTTTGAGAGGTTTTAGTCCTGTGTTTTGTAATTGGATTAAACAGACGGTCTGTGGAGGCTCCTTATGTGTATCTATTAATGGGCTGGTAGGGCATTATTTTCAATGTAAGATGGGTGTGAGGCAAGGGGATCCTCTTTCGCCCTTTCTATTTAACATTGCGGCTGATTATCTTAGTAAAATGATTTATAAAGCGCAGATGGGGGGTTATATTTGTGGGTTAGCCAGTAGGTTTTTCCATCGTGGTATTGTTAATCTACAATATGCTGATGATACTATAATCTGTTTACAGAATGATTTAGAGGGTGCTAAACACATGAAATTTTTACTGGCTGTTTATGAGAATATTTCTGATTTGAAGATAAATTTTCAAAAGAGTGAAATCTTCATTATTAATGGGGACTGTAACCTAGATCAGTATTATTCAGAGATCTTCACTTGTCCAGTGGGTAGTTTCCCTATTAAATACCTAGGAATGCCTGTGAGTGCTAAAATGGTTTTGAGTAGAGATTGGGATTTTCTGGTTTCTAAGATTGAAAACAAGTTGGCTACGTGGAAAAGCACTAATTTGTCTTTTGGTGGGAGAGTGGTGCTTTTAAACTCTTGCCTCTCTAATATGCCTATTTATTTTATGTCCTTATTCCGCCTGCCTAAAGGGGTTGTAGAAAGAATTGATAAGATTAGGAGAGCTTTTCTTTGGTATGGTAATGCAGGGAAAAGGAAGTATCATCTAACGAGGTGGGATAAAGTTTGTTTGGAGAAAAAGAAAGGAGGTTTAGGAATTAGAAATCTTAGGGTTGTGAACATTAGTCTTCTCACTAAATGGTGGTGGAAATTAGATGGGAGTGAAGGGTTGTGGCAAGACCTGGTTAGAAAACGATACATTTTGGGTAAGCCTCTTTATCAGGTTAAAGAGGGAGTGAATGATTCCTCTATTTGGAAAAACATCCTTTCGGTGAAAGATCTGTATTTTAAAAATAGGAGGATGTTGGTTAAGGATGGTAATCTAACCTATTTCTGGGGGGATGTTTGGTTGTTTGATACTGCTTTGAAAGTTAAATACCTTGACATTTTTTCAGCTTGTAGTCTTAAAGTTTGTTCAGTTTCTAAAGCTAGAGAGGTTATGTGGAATGTTCCTTTTAATAGAACTCTTATTACTAATGATCAGGTTGCTTGGAATGAAGTTATTAGTCGTTGCCAGAATTTTAGTTTTGTAGATGGTGTGGATATTGGTTATTGGTCTGATGGTAGTAAAACGAATTTTTCTGTAGCCAAGATGTTTAAATCGCTCTCTGTTTGTTCTACTCCAACAGATGAACTTTGCAGTCTTATTTGGAAGTGTTGTGTCCCTTTGAAAATTAAGATTTTTGGTTGGTTATTATATCATAATGCAATTCTAACTAGAGACAACTTGAGGAGACGGAATTGGGTAGGGAATCCTATGTGTGTTTTCTATGATCAAGTGGAGACGCGGGATCATTTACTTTTTGGTTGTGTCGTGAGTAAGACAATTTGGAATGTTGTCGCGGTGTGTTTCGGTTCTGGTTTCAGACCCATTTCCTTTCAAAGTGCGTTCGGGTGGTTTATCAAGACCCTAAAGGTTGATGGTAAATTGAGTGGTGCTTGTATTCTTGCTATTTGTTGGGCGGTTTGGAAAGCTAGAAATAGGGTCTGTTTTGAGAACGGCAAGATTTGGTCGCCTCTCTCATTATTCATTCAAATTGTGCTCGATTACTTTTTGGGCGGGCTTGGGCTCAAGACAAGAAGCAAATTTTCTCAGCAGGGGTGGCAAAAGCTTTGGGGATTGTGAAGAGGATGGAACGATGTGGAATCCGTAGACAGATGCTGCCACCCGCGGTTGATGCTGGGGATCCTCAAGGAATATCTAGGATGCTGGAGATTATCAAGGACTGTTTAGGTTGTATTTTGGGGGAAGTTGGCTAGGTTATCTATCTGTTTTGTATTATGTGATGGGTGGCAGATGTTCCATTTGAGTTGGGTTGCTGGTTTAGTCTTATTTGCTGGTGATTTTGTCATGTTTTGGTGGTATTTTGCCGGTTAGTTACGTGGTTGGTCGGTGAACTGTTGATCTCTGTATTTCCGTTATTAGTAATGGGAATGGGGTATACCCCCTTATGCAAAAAAAAAAACTTGCTATACTATAAGATATGTTTGTTTCCTAATGAAAGCCCTTGTTTTTTTTGTCAATCTTGATATGTTTTTGTGCTAAGCATGTTTTTGTCAATCTTGATATGCTCGTTTCTTTGCATAATGCATGCAATAATATGTTTTTTAATTTCATTTCATTATTTCTCTTTTTTCAGATTTGTTTACAATTAATGAAAATATGAAAGAGTGATTCATAAATATGGCACTATAGGAGAATGCAAAAATTTCGACGGCCATAGTCGTAGATAAAACCCTAAAAACTATTGAATCTAGTGTTTCTCAACGGCTAGAGAAACAGCCGTCGAGAATAGATAGTCGAGAGTGATGGCCTATTCTCGACGGCTAGTTGTCGAAAAAACTTCTCTTGACGGCCAAACAAATGGCGATTGAAACAAAGGACCAAGCGACGTTACCCGCTCGGATGGCCATCTCTCGATGGCTAGCTGATGGCTGTCGAGAGCAAGTGCCATGGGCCTGATAGCAGGGGCCCACTGGCCAGTGGACGTCCGACGCTGTGCTCGTTACCCTCGACGGCCAGACAATAGCCATCGAGAGTGCTAATGACACGCTGATGGAGGGGCCACCTATCTCGACGGCCTACTGCAGGCCGTCAAGAAAACTTGTTTTCTAAAAAAAAGCCAGTAATATGGCAAAAATAACCCAATTTTGCAGGTTTATTTCGGGCGGATGAGAGTACGAGACGAACCCGATGGCTATGCCCGTCGATAAAAAGAAATAATTATCAACGGCTTTTGTTTGGTTGTTGAGACATTCACAAGCCGTCGAAATTCTGCCCATTTCCTGTAGTGTGGATTGGATTACATAGACAATAGACATATTTTTTGATTTATTGAGAAATAATTATAATATATTATACTCCTCCTACAAAACATTCTCAAGAAAATGTGCATTGCACATGCACGCTTACTAGTATGTAATTGTACCTAAATGTGATAAAATTTAAAAAAAAAAGGAAATGAGCTACACTATTCACAGTGATGTGCCAAATACTACATACGAGTAACCACTCCAAATCAAGTGTGATAAAGCACGGTAATAGGTAAATGGCTTAACAAAAACAAGTCATGTCCTATTCAAGGTGATGCGCCAAATACTACACTTAGTGTTACCCTAAATCAAGTGTGATAAACTCAATGATCTATTCACTAAATAAAAGAAACACAAAACGAGGAGTAACACGATTAACATCTGAGGTTTGAAAATCTGAGCACACGACAGCATCTGTATAACCACTGGCGCAGCAAATCCAGCAGCCTCCGAGGAATCTCCTTTTGGACTCTTTTGGACATTGTTTGGACTACGGATGACGCAACTTTCAACGGCCTTTGATGAATGCTGATGGTGGACTCGTGTGGTGCTTAGCGATGGAACGATCAACTTTCAACTTTCAACGGCCTGCGATGGAACGATCAAATCCCATTATAAGGCAGGCAGTAGTGGGAGCAGCACAGCACTAATCACTCCTCCTAATTAACCCATCCTATCAAAACTAAACACATCTTGCTAACTGCCCAGGCACATCACATGCATGCATGTATGCAACTCGCTTTGCGTATTTGGAACAGAGCACATGAATTTTAGAGGAAATTTGGACGAATTTTAGGGAACAAGGTTCAACTATACAAATTAAGAGTGGTAGATTGTTTAATAGGCCATGACAGACGTTGCTTCGAAAAAGGGCTTGACCCCCCACTGTGGCTTTCGTGCTCTTGGGTGAAGTGCCTTCCGTTGCCTGAAAAGCCTGATAGAATTCAAAGCTTTGGTTGGTCTCTACTCCACTCTACACAGTGTCAGAGGCAGCACATAGGACTTACCTGGCTGAAACTGGAGCTACCATGTTCTTCGCAGATCACCTACAAAATTACCTTACCTCACATGGTCTCTTGTTTCAGCTTAATCCAACTATATATTATAATATAAAAAATTGTGAACCCTCGACGGAAGGTTTAGAGAACCCAAAACCTAAAAATTATGTTACTCAATTCATAGCCAGTGTTTCAAATATTGATTTTGCACTGAATGTCTTAGACCAGCCATAACCAAAAGAGAAAATTGATGATATGCTCTGAAATTTAAGTGTAACTGACAATTTGTCCTCCAACACATTGACATTAATTATATGTTCCAAAGTTGATAGTGCATCAATGATATGTCCATTTTTAAATTTTTGAGCAAGTTTTGTTATATCTCCGATGAGAAATGACCTTATACCCCCCTACAATATGTCTGTTTCTGCTTACACGCACTGCTTAAATGGCTCAAACTTTGTGAACAACATTTTGACAATTTGAGGATGTTGCTGGCTGGGCTAGGCCATAAGGCAGAGGAAACATTCAAGCAAAAAAAAAATCACTTTCTCGAAGTAAAAAAAAAAAGAAAGTATCGAAGGCTAGCAAATGTTTGATCACAATTTGATCAAATAATTGAGTTTTCATTACAGTGACACAAAAGAATAGCATAGTAGCATAGTATAGCCTTTTCAATTGCACCTCTTTCAAAATAACTGAGTTTACATTGCAGTAACATAAAAGAACTGAGTTATGCAGCAATAAGAGGTATAAAGGTCATTTCTCACGGGAGGTGTGACAAAACTTTCTCAAAAAACTAAAAAAAGGCATATCATCAATTGAGCTATCAACTTTCAGCATATAATCAATGTCAATGTATTGCAGGGCATTGTCAATTGCACCTATGATTATGTTTTCTAGCCAGAATATTTCGAAAATCGGTGAAAATCGGTTTTCTCGGGTACCCCCGATTTTTTAATAGGAAAAAATTTTAGATTTGCTGAATTTTTCATGAATTTGAAGATACATATAAAATGGGAATATCCTACCTAGACAAAGAAGTGCGAGGTAGCCTGTTGGTTGATCCCTGTATATCCATGCCACTGGTTGTTTGTTCCAGTGCTGGGAAGGGCACTTTTTACATGGTTTTTTTTAATAAAAAATTCAAATTTGAATTTAAAAAATCGGACCGAAAATGAACCAAATTTTTCTGAAAATCAATCAACTTGGCTTTCTCAACCCCCATCCATTTTTTTTGCCAACTGAAAAATATAGACATGATTGCATCTCAACTTTGGAGCATATCATCAGTTTTCCCTAACCAAAATCGTGTCATCTTTACCGCATGATTATCATGCAAAATTGATCCAAATTTGAAATCCAAAAGTTGGATCAACCGATGAAAAGTTGCTGATTTGATGTTGTATAATTGCATGATAAGTGTCAGAAATCACGGGTGTCGCTTCTAGAAGCTGTTCGATGAAATGCCTCGAGAAGAAGATTTGGACAAAAATCGAATAAATACTTTGGTTTTTTTAAAAAAAATCATGTTAAATGCTTACACATGTTTGATTTAGCTAAAAAATTGTTGTGGATGATAATATGAAAAGTTGTGGACTTTTGTTCTTCGTTTAGAGAGGCAATAAAATTATTAAAAATTGGTTTTAAGAGCAAACACCACGAACTTAAAAAACACGACAGCAAAGAATCAAAACATTTGGCTTTAAAAAAGAGCAAATTTCCCTTGTAGATTATAATTTTAATTTAAGTCGAATAAACAAGGCAGTCCATTTTTACGAAATTTAAGTTGAATTAAACAAGTCTTACAGTGTAATTGACTCATCATTTGTTTGGTTTGATGAATGGAATGACATGGTGTATCACTTTTAGGATGCGATAAGCACACCATGCTGTGATGGGGAAACGTCCAAAGAGTTTTTTTCTCTTGAACGTACGGCCAATACTCTTTTTTTTAATATAAAAAGACTCTGAGCTAAGCACGTATACAAGAAGAAATTCAGATTTGAGTAGAAATACCAAAAGGCAATAGCTGACCAGCTGTTTCTCAAAAGACACTGATTATCTTTATACTGTTGTTGGAATTCTTTTTTGGTAAACCTATTACCTATCCTGATGTATAATTAGGAGCAGAGGTGATGAACTACTGCAGCTGGGCTACTAGTGCATTTCTTCGCATCCTCATTCCGATCATATTTCGTACAACTAAAGAATGCCATACAAATAATCTTCCCAGAAACTGAAAAGATAGCAGTACGATTGCTTGCGTGACTGATTTTGTGTTTAGTTTCCTGTTCTCAGCCCTATAGTTTGGCAAACAGTTTTGCCGTGTTCACTTGGTGTCATCTACCGGTTGATATCCTCCCTATTTTTTGCGCTGAATCACTTGGTCTACTGGCAATCAACTTTTATGTTCCAGTACTGATTCAGCATCAGTAACTCATGAATGAGGAAACATGCATAAAACCTTTGAGATGATTTGGGACTTTACATGTGATCATGCACAGAGGAATTTGTGCATCACCTCAATGAATCAATGCAGATACTACAGAGGGGAAAAACAAACGCTGTAATACTGGAACATTAAAAAGCTAATAAGTTTGGACCATGGTATAAAAGCTTCAATCCATAGCAGTAGAATAGATTCTTCAGGTTACAGGCACGTGGACAAGAAACCATGAAGATTAAGCAAAAGGAAGACAGCTTTAATATATCAAAACATAGTAGATCAAACCTAATCTAGTTCAATTATGTTACTTCATGGATCTAAGTTCAGCGTGGCGTCTGCCTTGGCCTCGATATCGTTCTTGCTCCTGACCACGCATCTCTTTTTTGTCTCCTCATCCAGGCAGCCAAGGTCTTCAGCAACTGCGATATGCCCATAAAGCTCTTCCAGTTTATCAGCAGGAGCAGCCCTCTTACCTTTCCCACCTTTCATCTGCTGAAATTCTGCCTTACCGTGGTTATTGGTAGTGAAATGGTCATGGATCCTCATAGCTTCTTGAAATCCAGATATTGTTGGCAGGAACTTCACTAGGAACACGCTCTGATTGGCTGGTTTTCCATGGCTAACCTTGGCCTTTTCACATACAACCCCAATATCTGGACAGACAAGGCAACAATGTAAACAACTGATAAGTCACAAGAGAGGAAACACCACAAACAAAATACAGCACATGGTTGTTTCCTTTTTCATAACAAAAACTTTGTATTTTGTGTCAGAAGCTGTAGAGTTAGGGCAGTCCCAATGGGCCACGTAAGCAGTATCTAAACAGTTTCTATACTATGCCACATAGGCAAAAAACTGATGTGGATGGTCATTAAAAGAAGAAAGAGAAGAAAGTGATGTCTCATGCAAGACATCACTTTTTTTATTAGACCAAAACACATAGACACCACGAAAGTGCCACTGGGACTTCAACAATTTCTCTAGCACGCGTATCAGTGATCTACTTTGGATTTCCTGCGCCATACAAGATCCAATTTGATGCTCTGTGTGTGTGGCTCTACTCATACCGGATCACAGCATATGCATGAGTAATAACTTTGGATTACTAAACATATATACTACCTATCGGAGATTTGTTATAGACATCACATAATAAATACTCTATCTCTCCTCTCCAATCCTCTAAACATTGCTATACACACTACCCATTGAGACTGCCCTTAGTAGATCAAGCATTCGTTTTGCTTAAAAATTCTATCAAGCAAAAGCTACAAAGGAACAAAAGAAGATGCTCACTGTATTAGTTGATCATGTCATTCTACCTCAAGAAAGCATGTAATGTAAAAATGATAGCACAAGCTAGATTATCCATAGGTCGCATATCCACAGGTACAAAAAAATATAAGATGTGGCAGACAAATAGTATTTATATTCTTTTGGTTCTTAATGCAGACTAACCTGAAAGTACACCTTCAATTTCTTCTATTGACACAATTGTTGCCTCAGTACCCTTTGCCTTGTTCGTGATGGAGATGTTATGTATTACGACAACTGGAGGCCACAACATAAGATCTCCCTTCATAGCATTTACTTCCTCCGCTGGAATGGAGTGATAGGCTTTAGAAGTTTCTGGAGCAACATGCCAATTCCACCCCATCAGAACACACAGTGCTTTGTGAAGGCCTAAATGTTTTGTCCTCAAACCCACTTTGCATGTATCATAAGCATGTGATATTAATGCATCGATGTCTGGAAACTTCCTTGCGACACTGTTATAATAAAGAAGTGAACAAAAAGCAAATAAATAAAGCATTTCTTCAGGTTAGACATTCCATGTAAATGTTCAATGAAATCAGAATTGTGCAGATACAAGAAATTTTGTTTTCACTATAATGACAAAATGGAAACAATTCAGAAGGATGCCATGTGAAAAAGAAAGAGCTCACACAATGTAAATCACTGGAATATAGGGTATGCAAATTAATGTTTTCCCTCAGAAAAAGATTTAGGAACAACTGAAAAATCAACCAAACCTTGAAACTAAGATGTTAACAGGAGAAAAACGCATAACTGAAACTACACGCTAGCTAAGGAAATGTTCAAAATAAATGATATGCACAATCGTTGCTTCATGCAAAAACACTTGAATTGATGTCTAAAGCTTAAATTTGATGAAAATTATCATGACGCATGAAAAATTCCATGTAAGCAAAGATCAACGACATCTGGTTTCAAAAAGAACAGTAATCAGGTAAGATGGCAACTGCATATTTAGTATCCAGAGGACTAAGCTAAAGCAAACTCGTACTCTAAAGGACATCTCTATATCCCTGGAATGATTTCATCGATATAATATCTCTTTCAAATCTCTTGTCCATGGGAACAAAAAAGACAACTAGAAAGCTAAACAAAAATGCTTGTATCCTTCAGTGAAGAATCAAGAAACCAAATACACTTAAGTTCAATAAGAAAAATTATCAATATAGAGATTCAAATTGGCAAGCTAAGAAGATAACAAAAGCAATGAACATTGGTAGTTATGATAGTGCTCAAAGGCCACAGATGTGAAAAAAGAGATCATGATCTGTGATCGGTGCTATACTACTTTTGAATTTGTCGAAAAATAAAACAGGACTTTTGTAAATGCAAAAGTAGAATGCAACTTCAACTTACTTACCAGGGCAGAAAGAACAAAAAACAACATAATTAGATAAGCAGCATTTCCTGCATGGCCCCTTAAAAAACATTTCCTGCATACCTCAATTCAAATTTTAAACGCAACTGTTGGATCAACCTACAGTCTCTACTCTCTAGTGGGAAATGTATAAATGTAGTATGGCATACAGCCAGTAGAACCCATGCTACAAGTCAGTGCTGTAGTTCACAAACTAATACATCCAAGCCAGACCTCAACTTAAGTTGACAAACTTGTATGTGCTAGATGGTCTTCACCTCGTGTTAGTGAAATTCTATTTCACCAGTATGCAAGATACAACACTCACAAAGTAATCATGCTCACAAGTTGAAGGGGTTTGCAAAGGTGCCACAAAGCTTTTTACTTGATTGGTGAAATACATAGCAAGCAGAACAGTAATGTGCCTGCCATGTTTTTTCTCCTGGTTATCCAAATGATAGAGCAAGCAGAACAGTTATGTGCACCTGACCTTATGAGGCGCAAACTTGGCTAATACCCAAACATTACCAGCCAGAAGTTCCAATAACTAACTAGCTCTAATGTGGCATTGATAGTATGAAGCTAATATCTCATGAGTAGTACCATATTGTTCCTTTTACGTTCGTCCAGCCATCTTATTCCAGTACATCTGCAATGCATTACTCCAAAGAATATAGATCCACGTCATAAACCAAAGCCGGCATTGATCAAAGCCTTTTGTGCCAATGTTCCAATATCTGAATCCTATAAGCAAGAGCAACACCAACATGCTGTAGCATTTTGTGCCTTTGGATTGAACCATGAACTGACAAATGACAATGTTACCAGTCTAGTACCTCCACATGATATTTCCTCATAATCATCATGCTGCACCCTCAACCCCATTGCATCTTATCAGTAGCATATACAAGAAATAACTTGGGTTGTAAGAAAAATATAAATGGCTTGGCTAAGTGGTTTATGCGCGCAGGAGAACAGGGGAGCACACTACTTTTCGACAATGTCCTTAAACAAATTACTAATATAGTTCACTATGTTAGCCTAAACTACAGAATCAATCATATCTAGGGCGAGGTATGCTAAAACATGACCAGATGATATAGAATTTAGAAATAATCCTCCACTCCAATCACCAAATCAGCAAGCACAGAGCTGCTGAAATGACCAGAAAGGTAGAAAGTGCATTCTACCCAAATGATAGGAGGAGCAGTTAAGCTGGAAGGGTGTTATCACAGATGAAGAAACACAAACCTGCCGCATACACAGCAAGATAAAGACCCTTTTGATGCCTCAAGGTATCTCTTCTGCATGGTTGAGCTCTCATTTAACATCTTTGTGTACTTAAGGAAGGCTTGGTGGACTTGCTTACTGAATTCTTCTGAACCTTCAAGTGGATCTCTCTGCAAAGAAAGATCCTCATCATCAGCAGCATCCAAATGATTCGATTCAGCACCATTATGATTTTCTGACAACTTCAAAGATTTACTTGGCCTAACAAATCCATTTTTCTCTGATGTATGTCCACCATGGAATTGAGGAAGAGCAGTTCTCAATCTCTTCTTCACCCGTTTGGCCAATCCTCCTCTCCCCCTTCTTTGCATGGCACCTCCAAATTGTGACCGGGCATTGGGTATGGACAACCTCTGATTGATAGGTTTGTATTTTGAATGCCCATAGATCAACATGTCAGAATGAGGATAGTTTCCTTGATCTGCATCAATCCATTCCCCATTGGTGTCATTTGGTAAAGCAATCCTTGAGAAGACATTATGACTAATCGGCATATCATACCCTGCATCATATCCATCTTCATTATCAACCATATCATAACTTCTTGACATTCCCTCAGGGGTTAAGTTATCCATATCATCTTCGTAATACTCTCGCCCTGGAGAGCTATCATCAGCTTGGTACATGTCCATCTCACGATTATGGTATGCAGCAATCCGGGGTCTTCCATAAGGCATGGGAGAAACTTCCTGGTCACTTAACCCACGACCATCCTCAAATGAAGCAAACTCATGTTGACGAACTGGCCGCCTGGCACTTGCAAGAGGCTCAATTTCAGGAGAGTGTGAGTATCGCACATGAACATCTCTTGTGTTGCGGTAATGTGCTGGTGCATCTCCATGATAAGCATGCTGTGTTTCAAGTTCCATGTCATGATGCATGCCTTGGAAGCCATCTTCACCCTCTGCTATCCCATGGGGTAGCCTCTCTTGCCGGTTATTCCTTTCATTCTTAAGTCCTGTCAAAGGTGATGAGCGCAATGCAAAATATTTGTCATTTTCTGGATCCCTTCGGCCATAATCATGTGCATCATATTCAATGGATGCAGCAGCTCTTGGTGGATGCTTAGAGTGTGTCTGTCTTGTAATGTCCAGTAATATATTGTCATCATGACCATTCCCACGATCTAATGAACGTTCTGAGAACCTGTGAGCATGACCACTCCCATGTCCTAATGAGTCATGAGATGGCCTGCCAATGATATCCATGGTGTATCCATTGTTTGGATCATAACTAGGCTCACCATGTACCCCATAAGGGCGGTGGTCCTTTGCGAGGACAGATGAGGAAGAGCCAGCATACGCCTTCAACTGTATAGATGGGCCAATGTTTGAACCCAGCCCACCCCTGCTAGAGTAAAGTCTATCCCTTTCTCCATCCCTGTCATGAAGCAAATCCATACCAGGGTAAAGCCCCTCAATTTCTCTACTCCTCTCACCATACGGATCAAGCAAGTCTTGGTACTGAAACTCGTTGTTGTCATGCAGCAACCGGGTACTTCCAGTGCCAAAGCTCTCCCTGGCCTTCATGGAGGACCCGCCTGTCAAGAATCCAGTCTCTGGAGGTGGCACCAAGGGGTACCTAGAAGCTGGTGACACCACTGGTGGTGGTGGTGGTAGTGGCGGCGGCGGCGACCTGCGGTCTAGGTACATTGCGCTAGTCCTACCCAATCTCGTCGAACTGACTCTGAGCGTCATACCGGCGTCCCCCAAGAAATCGCCCTCCTTGTTATCTCTCCGGCCGCCAGAGCCTACAAAGAAGTCCCTGTCCCTGTCCTTGTCAACGGTCCGGCCACTGCCAGGGCCTCCATAAAACTCACTTTCCTTCTCGGCGGCACGCAGGGATGGCCGCCCCAGGTCGGACGGGTGGTCAGGGAGCATATAGTCCGGTGACGCGTCGTACCTCCCGCTCGCGCCGCGACCGCTGTAGCCTCCGCTGGGGCCGCGATCGCCGTGTCCGGTGTGGTCGAGGCGGTCGCGCTCATGGCGGTAGGTTACCCTCCCGTAGTCTCTTTGCCCACGGTGGGGCGGGTCGCGGTCGCGGTCGTCGTCCCTGAGGCGCCGCGCGCGGTGGCCCGGAGAGGGGCTCCGGCGAGGGCTGTGGCGAGGGCTGCGGCGGGGGCGGTAGTCGGGACGGCGGTCGTGCCTGCCTCTGTCGTCGCTGGAGCCCCCGGGCCGTAGGTCCCTGCGCCCGTGCCCTCCCCTGCCTCCTCCCCCTCCTCCTCCTCCGCCTCCGCGTCGCATGATGCCGGGTGCGCTCACCGGATAGGGCGGGCTGCGGGGATGGCGAGAGGGGTTCAGATCCAAAACTTCACGCTCGGATCCAACTGCGAGATGGTGGTGCTGCTGCTGCTGACGTTGACGGATTCGGCGGCGGCGGTTGGGTTTGGGAGGTTTGTGCGGCGGGCGGCGGCGGGGTGCGGCTGCGGTTGGGATGGCAATTTATGCCGCTCCCGTGGTGGTGGTGGTGGTGGTGGTGGGCCTGTGCGGCGGTTTGGCCTCGTCCAATTTCATGTCCAAGACGCAACTACGCAAACATGAAGAAAGGATATTCCTCCTTGTGGCTATTCTCCGAAAATGTATTTCACGTTTTTCTCTAAAACTAGCATAGGGAATGCGCTGGGGCTGGCTGCACTTCCTGGAGTCACCTGATCAAAATCTAAAAACGTGAAGCCCGACTTTATATTAATTTTTGTTTTTTCTCAAGCCTGAGCCTGGTCCGATTTTTTCACTAGGCTTGAATTTCTGGTCTAGCCTAAAAAATCGGGCCTGGTCCGGGCCGGGCTCCCTATGATCAGGTCTACCCTAGACTCCTTTCACGCTCTACCGCGCCTGTATCTGCCTCCGCTCGAACAATGGACTATGTTGTGTTTCTGCATCCTCTCACCTGGTGTATGTTGAACTAATAAAAAAAACTTCATAAAATATAATACGCTAAAATAAGAAAGTTAGATTAACCGTGTGATTTGGAATAGCTTAAGTTGCTTGAAAGATTTCTAAAATGCAATGCAGTAAAATAGAAGGCAAGCCAAATAGAAAGATAGATTACGATGTCTAATTACGATGTCTCGACCCTTGGTGCGAGAGATTGGTTACGGCCTCTAACGACTTATCACCATCACCACCACTATGTTCTTTTTAGTATAGTACAAAATTGCATAAGGAAATATTTTTTTAGAAATAACATAAAATCTAGAGCTCTCTTGCACTAAGATTAAATTCAATCTTGAGCAGTTTAAGAAAGAGGGAAACTTAAGACATGAGTACAAGAAAAGAGGCAGGAGTGTATTCACAAGAAAAATAAAAGCTCAAGGAGTTTTCTGCAAAATGGTTTTAGTGGATAGTGGGTTTCCACCCTTGTTGATCCCATTGGTAGAAACTAGTTCTGACGGATCTTTATTGTAGTTAGCACCTTAGCACTAAAGTTGCTTTAACACTAGATATATTACCAACATCTAATACTAGGTGTCTAAACATGAGTAGAGTAAGAGATCCATTGCTATTAGTTAACATAATACAAATAGATTTATGGGGATAAGGAATGGCGATAAATATGGTTAGGTAGAAATATGGAAGCCTATAGTCGGTTTTAATTGATGTTACATTGTTACTAAACCCAATTTAATTTAAATGTTTTGGATAATAGCATAGATATATATAGTGTGTTTGTCGACATAATATATCAGTGATATTGCTCTTAACAGCTAACTATCAATACATGGAGGTCTTGTGTGTGTTCGATTGAGATGAACGTGATTGTTCCGTTCGAAACCAACTCATTATATACAAGGACCAACCAGGCATCAGTTGTCTAAAGAAGCAGAATATTTCAATCCTCCTCATATACACATTCACTTGTCCCCACCAACCATAATCCTCCCCTGCCCCCCTCCCCATACAACTAGTCGCTGCCATCGCTCTCTCTTGTGAGCATCATCGAGCCGGCCACTCACGCCTGCCGGCTCCTCCTTCCTTATCTTTAATGCTGCCCCTTCATCCTCTTCTCCCTCTTCTTCCCCATCTCCTATGCCCCTATCCCATCATACTTCCTCGTCTCCGATGGCGCTTCTTAATGTACCTACCTTTCGTCGTCGATCAGTCGCCCAACTCTACCCACTATCATCGACCCTACCTAAGGCAGCTCCACCGCCGCCCTACCACCACCACGACCCACCATCATGCCTCCACACCCCGACCTTCCTCAGGCGAGGGAAGAGGGCATGGTGAACCCTAAGAGGGTAACCTGGCGGCGGCAGTGGCCCAGAGGCCTCACCTAAGAAGATGGCGGCACCGTACAAACCTAAGGTGGGCAATCGACTTAGATTTCTTCGATTATAAATCAATCTGACTCCACTTAGATCGCTCTGGACAGTCGCGGGATGTAGCAACCAAGAACATTATGCTAACCCGCTATATCAGCGCTTTATACAACAGTAGAGGAAACCCATATCCGCAAGAATGAAAGATACATGCGAATTTTATTGGTCAACCTGCTGGTCTAGCAATCTTACAATCCAGATTGGCAAGAGATCTCCGTATGCTCACAGAATTTTACATATCAGTAAAAATGCAAGGTTTGCACATTCGGCCATATATAATCACAGCGATATGAACATCTCCAAATATGATGCCTAGGTGCCAGAATAACTTAAAGAAATGAGAAATCAATTTACAGCATGTGATAAATAACATGAATCATAAACTTACATGAGACTAATAAATGTTGCAAATCATAGGAAAGGTACCACCAGCTCAGTGGCACATCATTGTCCTCCCATCACCTGTTGTTGGCTCACTGAATCACAAGAAACACAGAAGTGAACTTGTACTATTTATCTTGGAGGAGTAAAATGTATCTGTACAGGAGCATATTCCATTATTCTTTCGTGCCACACAAATGGCAACACTGGCATTGCTGTAACCCAGTCACATCTACAAACAAATTCACGCTTCCATCACCAGCAGCCTCCTTTGAGATATGCACCCCATAGATCATGCTGTTAGTAAGAAACATGCCCGACAATGACCAAGTAGGCAGAGCAAAAGGCCCACAAGGAAAACACTCGTTCATGTGAAAACTGATGAAGGTTGCTTGAAGCTGGAACCGCTTGCTTTATTTGAAGATGTGATCGCCCTGTCCTTTGAAACAGGGTTACCTAACACTAACTCCGAAGAATTTGTCTGCTGATTGTTTTCGCTGTGGCCAGGTCTGACCCAGATTTTGATTAGTCCCTCACGACAAATGGTGAGGATTGATTCGTTAGTGAACACCAGACCGGACAGGGGATCCATGTGTACTCGGTGGGCAACAAGGGGTGAGAGCTTCGGCACATCTCGCATTCTTGGTGAAGGTTGAAGAACACCTGTTGGAGGGCATGCATTGTCCCAGTGTGCGGAAGGGCTCCCACTGCTAAACGTTGGTGAGCCACCGGAAGGATGACGTAGTGGGACAACAATCTCATCCATTGCCAGGTCCCACAGAAGAAGTTGGGTGTCCTAACAGTATGTAACACTTGAAAAATTATGCCAGCAATAAACCATTTTCGAAAATCAAAATGTAACAGTGAAAAGCTCTAACTAATCATATGCTCAAGAAATGATAGCAAATCACCAAGTTCTAAACAAAACAAGTTGATCCTCTAAACAAAAAAAATGTCTAGGTAAAATAGCCTTCCATAATTAAGTTCATCAATATGCATAGATACTATTAACATGTCATACAGTGGAAAAAAAAGTAGCATGAATATGGTGATGATTTGGAGGATTCAGCATATATTACTACATAAGTAGTTTGAACATTTCAATGCGCTGCAACAATCATAACATAGGACAGCAGGAACATGCCGACAGTTCATTAATCTAAGGTTCCTCAAGGATCTAAATCTAGAAAGCAGAAAAGAAAATAAAAAGATATGTATTCAGGTACTCCCAACATTCACTTTTATTTGAATTTAGAGGATACGGAACCAGACATGCATGCATCGGTGTTGCTTATTTAAGATGACTACTATGATTTCAAAAGAAAAATGTATGCCATAAAAGTTCAAACCATAATTCCAGCAATATAAACGTCAGATACCTGACCAACAGAACCAAAACGATACACAGCATTCTCTCCTGTTCCATCAGAGTTTGGTGGCGACCAATATGAATCAAACACAACTCCACTAACCTGTCAACAGAAAATTAGCCTTGTCCTCAAATTACAGATTTTTACAGTGAACATCAAGGCATTGACAAAAGGCAAATTAAACTCATACCCAAGAATTATGCCCTTCGCCCCATGCAACTATCTTTCTGTCGTCCATGCTCCATACCTGCACAAGATCATCTTCACCACCTGTCAATAGATATTTGCCATCCGAGCTGCAAAAACAGACCACAATTAAATCGGTTAAGAAACTCAGCCACACTCATTTTTGTATCATACACCATTGGTCCACCCAAATAAATACTCATAATTGACAAGCCCATAGAAGTGTGAAACAATTAGCAGAATAAAAACTAGAGATCAGAAAGCTGAAAAAGACGTTAAGAGATGATTCGATGCATAGTTCACTGCTAACAAAATGAACCAATATGCTACCTTGGCTTCAAAAGTGGGAACTTATAATGATGCCACACAAAAACAAATCACAGAAAATAATCCACGCTACAAAAACAATGTCAGAAGACAGATACCATGCAAACTGAAATAGACATTCAGACACTGTATCTAATGCCATACAAAACAGACAAAAACCACCATCTACAAGCAAAAATGGCCTATGGCAGATATGCAACCAATTATGTGATACAAAACAGACAAATACCACCATCTACAAGCAAAAATGGCCTATGGCAGATATGCAGCCAATTATGTGATATCATACGATTATGTTTCAATTGCTAAAAGAAGTCGGGACAAGCTGATCAGCAGCGCACAGCAGAAGGTTATTGCGAAGCAGAACAGGCATAGGTAGCAAGTACCAGAACATATCCAATAAGTAGACAGCTAACTTCTATTTGATATGCAATGCAACTGTACACCAAGGAAGCTACACCAGTTTTGCATACTAGTCAACCCATGCTGGCTTTAGAGTTCAAACAGAAAGTAACAAATAACGAAATAAAAAACATTTTAGGAAGACCCCAGCATGAAAAGTTTCAAAGAGCGAAATGCATAAATATGGCTTAGATAATAATTTACAGGGCCGCCAAACAGTCAAGAATACATTAACCACGAGAACACATGGCCGATGCATCCAAATAGAGATACAAAACGTTAAACTATTCAAAGTGTACATGCAATTTAGAATTACCTCCAGGTGCAACACAAGAGCGCACCATAATAACTTTTCCCGCCAAATACTAGTTGTTCCTTTGAAAAATCAAACACCCTCAAATAACCTACACATGGTTTATTAATGTCTGTTCAATAAACAATTCAAAATCAGTGGATTTTATGACTTAAAATTCTCTAGTCTTGGACTAGGACAAAAGCATGTACCATCTCGCCCCACAGTTGCCAAGTATGCCCCATCTGGAGAAAAGGAAATCGCATTGACTGAACCTTGACAAATATGCCATCTAGCAATTGGATTGCTCTGTAATGTTCTCAAGATAAATCCAAAGTTAATCATAGTACCACATGTTTGCTATTTTTTTTTATTAACTCCAAAACCAAACTCTGAAATGCAAGCATAAAGTAAAGTCTAGTAAAACTAGTGCTTTTGAAGAACTAATTTAGCATTCTAATATGTGCGCTTAAGCATGCATGGGTAATCTGAATTTTAGAATTCACAGTGCAATCTCTTAAATAATGGGATTTGTGTGTCCTCACCTGGAATTTTAAATAATGGGAAATTTATGTTTGGTAGGATCCATTGTGTAGCCACTTGCATTATTACTTCCATGATTTACATAAGCAAGGGAACAAGGATGTTCATTGTTTTAAAGTCTGTTCTCTTAGCTTATCTTCTTATCTTCTCTACTTATCTTCGAATCAAAAGGTCAAACACTTTTGCAGCATATTTTTTTTCTATCTCGAAATCACGTCTCAGAGCTCATAGAAACAAGTCAAATGAAGCTCACTAGACTTTCCAACCTACCTCGGGAAGCTCTTGAAGTTCAGCTTATAAGCAAATAAGAAGATAAACAAGTAAGATAAGCTGAAAAGAATTGCCCCTTAAGCCTTTAAGATATATTTAGAGTTTAGAATACTAGACAGTAAAGACTAGCTAAACAGGTGGGACTACAGATTAATGCCAACAGAGGAAAAAAGCAGCAGCAATTTACAACAGAGCGTCATTGCTGCACCAAAATAATGCAGTTTAGGTAAATAATAATGTATTTCTCAAAATACCTTACTCGACTTTGCATGTGAAACAATCAACTGAGCTGGATCCTTTATAACTGGAAATGTACATTCAGTGTTTCCATCTTTGCACTGAATATAAAGAATATAAATCAGTTCAAACATCAGCCAAACAAAAATCAGATTCAACATATACCAAATTCCATGACTAGCGTCTGCTCACTTTATCATACACATACAGATTCCCATCCGAATGGCTAACAATAAAAATGCCTTCACGCTCTGGCACCCATGCAACAGAGGTACATCGGCTGCAGAACATTAGTGTCCAGAGATCAGTTATAGACAAGTTAAATAATCAGAGAAACATAAGCCTCGGCTAGGACCACAACCCAAGCAGTATTCTGCTTATCTGCCACCCTAAAAAAATGTTCTATTGTTTCATAAAAGAAACACGTTCCAGACTCCAGAGTGGACAGTTCCCAGTACATAATTTACTCACCTTCATCTGTAACTTCTGTAGACTAAAAGGAATCATAGGCAGGCAAAGAGGAGTCATGCTGACAAACACATAGAAAACTAGGTTTTTCTTATAACAAAGCAAGTTCAGGCTCTGATTATTTAACTACAAGAGATAATCGGCATAACTGACAAACATAAACTTCATTGCTTTACCATAAACTTGTGAACTCAAAGGATTTTTTTCCCATAGAATTAAATTCAAAGCACTGCTCAAATGCTCAATCATTGATTAATTTCAATATTCCAAATGAAAACTCTAAGGTGTTTTTAGTTTTTTTTTAGAATGATGGGAGTTCTTGTGAGGGGAAAAAACCTACCTAACTAGTAACTGATTACTTTTTCCTTCTCTCTGATACTCAAAAACTGATGTGCCATATTGGGGGAAATGATGGCTTCTTGTGTCTATATCACATGGTACCAGTGTGCTCTATTTGTTCTGTGCTAAGTTGATTGAAAGTTTTATCTGCTAAATTACCAGATAATGAAATGAACAAACAAGCAATCACAATATTTACAAGCAATGCTAATACAAATGACAAATGCAAATAAACTGAAAATATCATACATGGCATCTGAATGAATAATGAAAATTATAACATGCCTGCCACTGTTAGTGCCATCTTTATCACCCTTATTATAATGTTGGGCAGCAACAGGCTTCCTTCCAGGATCTTGTAACTGTTGCCTCAGCGACATTGAATAAACTGCATGATGGACAAAGAAAAAAGGTCATATTTTTACATACTTCACTTTCAATCATAAAGCAATTCAAGCTAAAATATCCCAACTAACCATCTCCTGATCCCATCCCGATGATCAGGTCATGCCCCTCCTTGGCCTCTGGGTCGAATGCGTGGCATAATGGGTTCGAGTTGCTGAAATGAATGGACTTTATTGGATCCTGCAATTACTCAGATGCTCAGAAAATTTCAAGATGCCCAGAAAATTTCAAGGCACTAATAACTAATAACCACATTTAGCATGAATCGAATAATAAGAATGAAGACCTTGTCGTGTGAATTAAGGTCACTGATGAATAGTGTATCAGCAGCATTGAAGATGATGTATGCACCCTTGCCATCATAATTTCCTACAGCCTGAGATCCTCCAAGGCTTGTCGATGCACAAGTACCTCCTGCCATACGGTTGCTTCCAGCCACGGCCCGGCTTGCACCATTTCCCCCAACAAAGCTAAGTGCCCGGCTGCCGTTCCCGGTGCCCAGCAGCCTTGCCGCCGCTGATCGCATCCCGCTGCTAGAGCTTGGTGTCGATGGCGTGGAGCCCTGGCCAGCAGGCTTCTCCTTCAGGTACGCCACGGTCAACTGTGACAATCGAAATCAATCAATAATCAAACTTACAGGACTATAAATTTATTTTCAGAAGTGCACAATAAGCCACACAATGCGCCGGATCAACACACATGCTATTAGCCTACTGTTACTATATAATTGAGAAGTACCACAAGAAGTCATCAGTTGTGCTAGTTTACTCAAGTTAATTAGTTGTAAGCCTCGGTTCAAAAAAAATTAGTTGTAAGCCACCCTTAAATCAATAGAATTCCAGCTTTACCAGTGAAGCACTCAGAACTGACAATAAGTTCTCTACAATACTTACAGCTAAACTAAAATAGTAGCCTAATTCGCATACTAACGACAATCAAAATCCTTACTTTATGTATCAAAGCGCATAAATTGCCAAAATTTTCACCTAAACACCAACCCAGAGCCGCTCGAAATCTCACCAACACTACTACAAAACCGCCAAAAATCCTCGATTTGAGCAGCCCAACTACCCACGCCACCCACCGAAGCCTGCCTAGATCCCCACAGTTTCGCTGACCCCAGAAACCCCAGACCACGGCGCGAGTGGTCGGTCGGCATGGCACCTGCGAGACGGTCTTCCCGCCGTGGTTGTAGTGCAGCGCGGCGGCGGAGTGTGTCTTCTCGTACTGCAGCTTGTACCTCCCCTCGGGGGTCTTGAAGTAGGTCTTGAGCCCGGCAGCCGCGGCGCCGCCCCCGGCCCCCGCCGCCCCCACCGCTGACGACGACGCCGCCGCCATGCGCGGGGCCACTACCGCCCGCTAACTTCCCCCGCGATCGCCTCCCGCAATAAATGCTACGGGCACCACCACCAACCACTGCTCCCCCCGCCCACCGCTTAGGCGGTCGCTCGCTCGGTCATACCCCCGCCGCCCCCGCCAGTTCCGCGGCGTCCCGTGAGCGGGGAGCGCCTCTAGGGGCTCGTCGAGGCGGAGGCCGATCGCGCCGGCGAAGAGGCGGAGGCGGAGACGACGGCGGCGGCTCGATTTGGGAGAGGAGGCCGAGGCCGAGACGAAGCGAGGAAAAGGAGATGGCTTGGCTCGATTTGGTGGCGGAAAGGAAAATAATAATAAAGACAAGTAAACGGCGGCGACTGACTGGCTAAACCCGGTAGAGAATGGTCGGACCCGACCCGTCAAGGTCAAGCCGTTCGCTTTGCTAGCTAGCCAGCGACGTGACGTCACTCGCTCGTGGGCCGGAGGTGGGGAAGAAGAGGCCGCGGATCCCCTCCTGCGCCGCGTGTGGTGGTGATCCCGGCCGGCTTGAAGGTACTGGGTACTGGGCTGGGCTCTGCTGCTCCAGGCTTGAAGATTGCTTCGAGCTACCTTTCTTTCCCATTGCAATGTTACTCTTTCAGAAATCTACAGGGTCTCTCTCGTCCTAGGAGGCAGCGAGTTCTTGATTGTGCTTGTGCATGAAGCTACTCGTGGATGTTCTGCCTGCATGTTCATTGTGATTGCTTGAATAACTTTGGATGAACTCGATGCGGAGTAGTTCCCCCCAACGCCACTTCCTGCCGTCCTTACAACGGGAATTTTACCCCAAGGCCACCGAATCGGTGTGGCTCGTCCCAACAGCGACCCAATTGAGAAGGCTTGACGCGGCTACCACCGGCGAAGGAATTTTTGAACCTGCTCGCCACTTTTGGCCTGTTCCCATGGGCACGGACGGTCCGGCCCACGTGATGAGACAATTTTGCCCCTCTTCCCAAACGCAAAACGAGCGGTGCCATCCGACCGGGGTCCGACCGGTGCCATCCAACGGGGAGGCTAGGGTTCCTCGCGGGAGAGACGGGAAGCGGCGATTGTGAGGGCGGCGACGACTCGGTGGCGGCGGCGACTCGGTGGCCTCCACCGCCATCCGCGACATCGGGCGGCAGGCGACCATCGGCGACGTGCCGCTTGTCGCGCGATGGAAGCGGCAATCGGCGGCGTGCCCTTGTTGCGCGGCGGAGGCGACCATCGGCGGCGTGCCGCTTGTCGCATGGTGGAAGCGGCAATCGGCGGCGTGCCCTTGTCTAAGCGGCGAGGCGACCATCGGCGGCGTGCCCTTGTCACGCAGCGCGTGGGCGGCAAGATCGGCGTGTAATGAGAGGAAAGCGGCGCGGCGGACGGGCATCGGCGACGAGCCGTGGGTGCGTCGCACGGCCATCGGCGACGAAGACGACAAGTAGGGTAAGCCTCCATCTGCGGCGACCAAATGAATCATCCTCCATCCAATTCTGTCACGCTAATCGCTCACTGATGCACATAGATGTGGCAAGCTGGTAGTACTCGCAGTAGGTGGTCGAGCTTGAGGTATCCTCCTCCATCCGATTCTGGTTTGCTATTGATCCAATGCCTTTCGTGCAATTTAGAGCCACTGATCGAGCTGACAACTAAAACCGGCACAAATGTTGGGAAGAAATTTGTCAAGTGCCCCTTGAACGAACCTGGAGTGAGTTTATTTTGTGACCTTTGATCAGAGAATTATCTGAGTTGTTGTTGATAATTTCTGATTTGTGCTTGTAATTATTTGTAGCAGGTTCATAAAGAATGCAAATTTTTCATGTGGCTACCACAATATGAGGAGTACCTCCGGCGGAATGGCTTTGCAACTATAAGTACTGACAGAACAACAAGGAATGGAAGCAGCAGGATGATGATGGATGGAAGCAGCAGGATGATGATGGATGGAAGCCATATGATGGTGGAATTTGAAGAAGTCAAGAGGGAGATTAGAAGAAACAGTAGGCTTGTGACAATCTGGGGATTTTCTATAGTTGTTATTGGTTTTGTAACTCTGATTGTTGTGTTAATGTCCATGATAAATAGGTAGATGTGTAACTTGGTTGTTGGCATGAATTGAAATATGTGGTGTTGATTGTAGTTGATAGCACCAGATTAAGGCTCTGATTGTTGCATGTGGGATGGCCGTATGTTGTATAAGACCAGATAATTTGAAGAATTATGCAAGAAATTTACTGACCATATGTTTCCTATATGAAAGCAGGTGGATGTTTACTTGTTTCTTTTGCTTCTCAGCCTTGATTTGTGGTTGAGCTTCTCAGCCTTTGTCCTAAGTAATCGGCTGTCTATTAAAAAATCATCTGACTGATATTTGGCACATCCTGAGCAACCATTTCATAGTGTGCTGTACAGCTGACTGATTTCACCAAAAATGGGTACTACTACTGCTGCTGCACAAGTATTGGAACATACCTACTACTACTGCCCATGAACCGCAGGAATGCCATGTACACTGGCGACATCCCAAGCAGGAATGCCTCGAAGTGGAGGTAATATTGGAAGCTGCGTACTATACAAACAAGCAAACAGCTAATATTGCAAGGCTTTAAAGCAAACAATAATACTATCCTAAGGAATATTGATTAATCAGTGCATAATGCAGATACTGAACTTTTTTTTTAGCTCCATTCCTTAGACAAAAACAGATGTGTTCCAGATTGAGTATTACTAACAGTGAGCATCCATGTAGCATATGGACAATTGTATGGCCTGAACCTGCATATGAATTGTATGGCCTGAACCTGCAGAGCTCCTCGTGCTGAAGTTTGTTTTGGTAAGGATAAATCTCAGTACAGCCCAAGTTTTGATATTTGCATGGAAGCTCAAGTGACTCTGCCACCTTGTCAAGAGGCAAGCATCTAATATTTCCCAGTTCCAGGCGGCAAGTAGGACAATGGTTCTCTACCCTATGCTTGCAATTGGAGCAAAATGTGTGCCATTGCTGCACATTGCCATTTCTTGCACAGTAAAATATCAACACCTCAGTGACAACAAAGATGATCATCAACAGGAAAGTTTTGTCTTCGATAAACATTTGACTTGACCATTTCTTCACTACATGATTAAGGGCATACAGTTTGCCTTACATAAACATTTCACATGACCATTTCTTGACTACAAAAGTTCATATTGTACAAAAGTTCATATTGTAATAAGAGTAATGACAAGCATCATTTCCTAGCAGCCTTCTTTGGAGTCATCTTCTTGGCTGGCTTCTTGGGAGTCGTCTTGGTTGGATTGCTCTGGCTGCTTGCACCTTCTGCAATGGCATGATGTTGGCTTGTCCCTTCTCTGGCAACAATGCTCAAAGCTAGTTGCCTACAAGAGTGACAATTGCTATTCACATTGAAATGCAGTGGTCATAATTGCAAGTGTCACAGTTGCTAGTCACATTGAAAAGTTTTTGTTTACCTTCTCGTGACAGGCCCTGGACTAACATTGCCAAAGTCACTAATTGTTTTTTGTCTCTTTGGTGTGCCCTGTCCTTCATTGCTTGTACTAGCACCTTGTGGCCTGCCCTTCTTTGCTCTACTTTTCCTGTAAAATTGAGGTGCAAGGAGTAAAAATGCCTATGTGTTATGCCAAATGGAGTAAAAATGCAGTGACTGAATGTGTTATGCAAATACCTTTTCTTTGTCCTGTTTAATGTACACTTGTAGCTACTTTGCCTATGTCCTAATTCACCACAGCCCTTACACTTCACCTGCCACTTTCCCTTTGACTTCGCATTCCCTTTTTCCAAACAGCCAACCATTCTATTCTTCCTTTGCCTCCCAGCAGACCTCTTAGACAAAGGTGCCCTAACCTTGTAAGGAAGGTCAACATATGGCCACTGCGATTTATCAGTTAAAGGAGGAATGACCCCAAGGAGGAATGACCCCTGAATATGCCAACCTGAACTTTCTAACAGAAAAATAAGAATGCAAGTAATCATCCATCCTGTGATTCCGGTTGCTGATTATCAAAGCAAGGGCATGCTTACATGGTTTCCCTGAGATTTGCCACTCCCTGCAGGTGCATTCAAGTCTGCCAATGTGCACGGCATGCCTTTGAATTTCTAAGTCCTCACTGATTTCACTAACTTGGGCTTGGTCCAGGGCACCATGGTCTAGCACCAACTGGCCTAAAGATCTGGTTTTTCGATTCATCTCGTGAACCACAGCAGGAAGCATGATGCCATCTAGTTTGTGACCAAGCCTCCTCCTCCTGTCAAATAGCCTCATGGTCATTGTCCTTATAGTGTCGGCTAGCTCAGCAACTAGAAGATCCTTAACATCTTTCACCCAATTGTTCCAGGACTCTGCCAAATTGTTAGTTATATTGTCACATTTTATTTGTTCTGAAAATTTGCTCCTCATCCAAATCAGGCTGTGGTACTTATCTAGCCAAGGACCCACTTTATCGTTGGCAGCATTTATTTTATCCATATAATGCTGAAACCTATCAGCCCTATAAGCCCTAGCTGCGGGATACATATTACCAAAAACAGGTCCCACGAACCTCTTCAAAAAGTTATCCATCAAGTGCCTAAAGCACTCTCTATGTTCAGCATATGGGTACACAAACTTTATTGCATTTTCAAGACCCTTACATGCATCTGAACTAATTGCTAAATGTTCAGGACTCCCTATGGCTTTCCTCAGCTGCAACATGAACCATGTCCAATTATCTGTTGTCTCCTTGTCAAAAAAACCAAATGCAACTGGAAACATCCAGTTGTGGCCATCTAAAGCTGTGGCCGAGGCTATTTGTCCATTTCATCTACCATTAAGTGTTGTGGAGTCAATACTAATGTAAGGCTTACAACCATTTATGAAGCCATCTATACTGGGCTTGAAACAACAGAAAAATCTGTTGAAATATACATCCTCTCCAACTTGCTTCACATCTATCTCTACTACACTCTCAGGACATCTAAGCTCTACCTCTGCCTTAAACCTAAACAACAACTCAAAACTTTCTTCCCATGATCCAAAAATCAGTTCATTAGCCTTTTGGAGGCCAAGCCACACTGGACGATATTTCAGAGAAACTGGGTACTTACTCTCCAATATTTTCCTCAATTCACTAGCTCCCATCCCATTTGGATGTGCCTTCAGAAGTGGAACTGCCTTCTCAGCTATCCAGTGATAGTTGGCCATCTTTGTTGTGATTCTACCAGTGGAGGCACATGTATGCTTAAATTTATTCAATGTGATCTGTATAAAATAAAAAAAACAAACTTGTTATATCTCAATTGTTGCGTTTGCACAAATATATTTCAGTTGAACAGACAAACAAGTCAACAAAAAAAATACCCTGACAGATTTTCCATCATGCATTATCCTCGCTACAATGGCCCATGGACACCCCGTAGCTTTGCAATACCCACGAAACCTACCGGATTCTGACTTCTCAGTTACAACTACAAACTGATGTTTAATAGCATGTTGTCTCAAGCACATTTTGAATTCAGCCATGTCAGGATACTTCCATCCCTCCTCCATTGGTGGATCCTCCTTATCATATTCCACCATTGTCTCGAAAGGGATGTCATCCACAACTTCAGATTCATCCTCATCAATACATGCAATACTAGTTCTGGCTTCCTCATCAGCAAATGGATCATTACCTTCCTCATCACCATAGGGCTCCTGGTTTTCTGTTGAATTCTGCCCGAGAGCGGCCCTCACATTTTCATCATCTCTCAGACCAATCATTTCATAGATGTCATCTTCTCGTATTAGTGGCATGGCAGCACCTATTTGCTCCTCACTTTCATCACAAATGCATAGTGTTTCCCAGTCAATCACAACATCAGGATTGCTCCCTTCATGGCTGCTTGTCCCAGCTCTTCCATGCAATCTAGGTGCCGACCCAACACTTGCAATAACCTCGCTCCTTGAGTTAGTGCCACAATCACTAAGAGCGTGACCTTGATCATCCCTAACAAACGTAAACAAATATAGAAAGAATTTATCTGTTAGGTTCATAGATGGGATCCCCTCTCAAATATCCAGCTCATGTTTCCCCAAATCGAAAAGGGGACGTTCTCCCCTCTCGAATGTGCACAAAAACAACCTCAAATAAAGGATTGGGTGTGCTCAAACTTACTCAGATCGTCAAGAACCATACTCGTCTCATTGAGTCGGACTGACCACGAACCCTAGCGTGGCCGTCGCCGATGGCCAGCCTCCCGTCATTTCCGATGCATGGATGGCGGTGGAGGCACCGAGTCGTCGCCGCCAATTTGAGTCGTCGCCACCACTATGTCGCCGCTTCCCGTCTCTCCCGCGAGGAACCCTAGCCTCCCCGTTGGATGGCACGGGTCAGACCCCGGTCGGATGGCACCGCTCGTTTTGCGTTTGGGAAGAGGGGAAAAATTGTCTCATCACGTGGGCGGACCGTGCGTGCCCACGAAACAACCAAAAGTGGCGGCGGGTTCAAAATTCGCTTCACGGGTGGCAGCGCGTCAAGCCTTCTCAATTGGGTCGCTGTTGGGACGAGCCACACCGATTCGGTGGCCTTCGGGTAAAATTCCCCCTTACAATTGCCAGTAGAAATGCAGGGGGCTCCTCGCATGGCCAACCAGCCAGAGCATCGGAAATGGAAGGAATGGTCCATTCGGGAGGGCTCATCCATGGTATCAAATTGACCAACCTCTCATGGGTTATTCTCGCTGAAGCAACCCAGTATGATGGTGTGCTTTGACCAATACCACATCCCTTTGAAGGCCACACCCCAGTATGATAGGGCATGTTTGGATCCCTTGCTCAGCTTGCCTCGCGCTGCTTGCCTCCTTTAGCCAAGGAGAGGCAAAGCAAGTTGTTTGGTTCGTCTCCTAGCCTCCTCTCTAAATCTTACTAGTTTGGTTTAGGGAATTGGGGCTAGATTAACTGGATTAACTAACCTTAACCTAGCTAGATTAGCTTAACACAAGTTCTGTGTTTGGCAACTAATCCAGGTAATTCAATGCAACTGGCTAGATTAGTGGGGTTAGTAGAGAGGGATAACTTATCACACCCTTTTGTTGGGTTAGCTAATCTTAGGTTAGCGGGACTAAATGGCATTGACTGGATTAATTTAATCCCAATGGTGTTTGGCTGGTTAAACGCCCAGTCCACTCCTTAACCCCGGATCAAATGCAGCCTCAACGTTTTGAAAATCGGATTTGAAATTTTCCAGAGGTTTGTGTTTTTCCCATTTTCTTAATTTTTGGCAGGTTTCGGCCCAAATTTTTTTGATGGAAATTGTTTTTTAAGGAAAACAAAAATTGTCTTTTTTCCTTTTAAAAATTTTTAGGAAAAATTATTTTGAAGCAAAACAATTCATTTTGTGATTTTTTTATTTGTTCGACAAACTTTGGCCAAAAAAATTGAATTAAAATTTTTTTTTAAAGCAATATGAAACTTTTGTGATTTTGGATTTCTATGGCAAATTTGACTGGAAGTTTTGAATGGAAATCTGAAGTTTGCTCTACCCGTGCAGTCTGTCTTGTCCATGCAGGAGAGCCAATTTGGTACTCCTGGCCTAGCATGGTTTTTCTTGCTTTGGCTAGCTAGTTTGTTGAGCAAAGAAGCTTTTTATCCCCTACCAAGCATCTAACTTTGCTGAGCGAGGCAAGGCATTGTCCAACAAGGGATCTAAAGTATAAGCATGCCTTAACTCTCCTATAAGCCATTCCATGCCCATAATTTCCAGTTTTGACCTTCTTCTTATACTGTATATTGTTTTGTCCCTTGAAGGTTTCAACGCCTTCACACTTCCCCTTGTATTTCTGCGAACTAAGGAGATGATAGATATACAGATGTTCTTATCCTCAAAAGATTATTTGGACTTTGAATACTTAGTGGACTTTGCATTGGGACGTTTATTTCTCAGGACAGGTTGTGATATCTGAATTTTAACGAACTTCTGTAAGTTGTCTATTTATAAGGTTCAGCTTTACAAGTTTATTTCTGGTGTTCTGTTGCACAATATAGCGAAGCATAGCATGATTATTTGAGTGTGAGCTCTGGTCATGCTTTTAGTCTCAACAGTTGTGTATTGTTTATTGCATGGTTCTAGTTCAATCAAAGGGGACCTTTTGTTTTTCAGCAGTGTTTTGTACCACACTCAAGCATATCACATTTGGCAGATCAAGTGATGGCAGAGAAACACCATTCACTTAAAAGCTTCAATCCGATTTATCACTAGATTATTTCTTCATCTTATCAGACTGTGTTATAATCCTTTCCTATTTCAAGTAAGAATGGTGTCCACTTTTTACTTTCATGAAGTATCAGGTTTGTCCATTTATCCCCCTAAGTTTTAATATCCTGTAGTACCTCCACACCTGCCCCCCTCCTTCTAGATGTTAGGCCTTCTTTTATTTGAAGGAATTTGAAAGGAAAAACAGAGGAACTTAATTCAAAGAAAATTTTCTATTAAAGGTATTTGATTTGTAGGATCGTTTCTAAGGAATTTCATAGGATAGGAAATTTTCCTTCAAATTTTGGAGGATTTCTAGCATGAACTCTAACCTCATGTTAGGCATTCCTTTAGGAATTCCAATGCAACTTCTCTCTTTCTCTCTCTCCATTCTCTATTTAACCAATTAATATTTGATCTTAAAATTCCTCCATTTTCCTGTGAGATGATCAAGCATTCCAATCTTGCGCCTTTTAGAATCCTTCGAATCAAAGGGGCTTTGATGCCCGATCACTTCACTTCCTATGCCAGTTCTGGAGTTGTTTCTCTACCATGGCTGGCACCATGTCACCTGGTTTTGCCATGTGGCCTCCATTTCCTCATCTCTAACTCTTCATTCTCTCACTCTCTTCAATTGTGAGGGCCGCATGCCACCAAAAACCAGAGGGTAGCCACCACCTGCACTACAAGTGTCAAATCCCATGAGAGTGTAGATACAAGTTTTAGTCCAAATGTTAAAGTACATTTTTCATTCTGAGTAGCATGGTGGCCACAAGGCCCACGATGGCAAAACCACTGCGAAAATCAGCTGAAGGGATGAAGTTGTTTGGTATTACAAGTTTCGGTGTTATACAAGGCATTTTAAACTTTAGATGGTTTTTTATTGTAATACTACTGTTAAAGCTAAATGTCATCCTCTTGTAGAGCATAAAGATCTTGGAGTGCCAACACAACAGTTTAGCCTCGCTGCAGTACTCCATTTTCTCAGAACTTACTGATTCCTTTTGCTGCCCCAATTTTTTGTACTGAAATCAGTTGTCGTAATTGTGTAAATTCCAAATGCTTTAACAAATCATTGAGGCACATAAACAAAAACGATTAAGGGACAATATAAATAATCTGATTTCTGATTTAACTTATTTTTTTCTGAAAGATTTTAGGTTCAATAAATGATGTTTGTTGGCTTGGAATAAATGAGAAGTACTCTGCAACTCAAAACTCAAAAGTAGCAGCATAAAACATGTCTAAAATCAAATGCATTAAAAGAACAAAAAATCCATGATACCACTGGAATAATGTCATGCACAGTAACAGCTATTTAAATCTAGAATCAAGAGATATTGGGCATAATTATACCAACTTGCCAAAAATTTCACACTATTTTGTCAATTATCTGTATTCTAGTTGGTATTCATAATTTTCTTGACGTGGGGGCTTAATTTTTCTGGGTATGGAGTCAGTGTCGCTTTGCTTCACTTTTTCTCCCAGGTTTCACTAGAAACTGAGCAAAATAGGTAAGTTTTTTGCTGTGCTATTTAACAGATCCGATAATAAGCATTAAGGCTAAATTCCTACCCTGTGGTCTGGCAGTTTCTGGTTTGGGAGCAGGAACTGTTATAATGTTACAACATTATCACACTACTACTTACCAGTGGCTGAAACCAAAGCTTGCAACACAATGCACTAGATTCTAGATTTGAAGTGTTAGGCTCAGTGGCTCATAGTACCAGATTGGTTAAGCTGGGGGAGAAGCATGTCTAATCCATCAAGATTCAGCTTGGTTATTCTAGGGAAGAAGCATATCTTATCTATTTTAGACTCTAGAGTGCGAACAGCCTACCCATAACCAGAAAGTTACAAAGAAAAGGTATTGTTGGATGAAGCACAGTTCATTATCTGCTAGGTAACAGACAATATATGCAATTATTGAGAAAATGAGGTAAACAATACCATGCAGTTTGTTTGGCACCTGGAAGTTCTTACATTTCTTTCTACAAATCGTACCTGAATCATACATTGCAATTGCAAATTCCTTTGTCCGGATTTCTTCCAAAGAAGTATGACTATAGGAGGATCATGTTTCAATAAATACTAGTGCGACGGCGGCGGGGGCACGGGCGCGTACCAGCGGCCGACCTCATCATCGACGTTGTCCTCGGCCTTGTGCAGCGCGGCGTGCAGCACGACGAGCACGAGGCCGACGAGAAGCGAGGAGAGGATGTTTGCGGTGGCGTTGGTGAGCAGCAGCAGCCCGAGCGTGATGACGGCGAGCACGGCCAGGACGACGCCGTCGCCGACGACGCGGCCGAAGAGGACGATTGGCTCGTCGCGGAGGAAGTAGAGGACGAGCCAGGCGACCATGCAGACGAGGAAGACGATGAGGGAGACGGGGTGCCAGAGGAGGGAGACGAAGACGACGACAAGGACGACGATGGCGTAGTTCATGGCGAAGTAGCTGAGGTTGGCGCGCACGCGGAGGTAGGCGTCGCCGAGGCTGGGGGGCAGCCCGAAGGCGTGAATGTCCCCGAGCTCGCGCCAGGGCCGGCGCGTGGCCAGCGCCGACGCGCCGCGGGCCTTGGCACGGGAGATGAAGTCGAGCGGGGAGGCGCCCCCGAGGGGCGGGCCCCCGGCGGCGGCGGAGGAGGAGGAGGTGGGGATGGTGCCGTACTTGGACATGGTCGCCGGCCGGGCCGCGGGGGTTGGATCCGGGAAGGGATCGGGGAAGACGATGGGATTAACGAATGGGAAGGCGAGGACTGTGGGGGAGCGCTGCCGTACTGGAGGGCTTCCAGTTACGCGACGCGATGCGGCAAGGTAACTTTCCAGTTTCGAGAGTATTCTACGCGTTCTCCGTTTGGCAATTTACACGAATTCGCAGTAAATTACTTACTTATTATATTACTGTCTGTTTGGACACTGTACAGTAGACAGGCTCGTCTCCGTACCGTCCGTCACGAACATACGATTCCAAAATTTTGAACTATGCTATTATTACTTTTTAAAATAACTATTACAATGCCCGTACGTTGCAACAGAACTACAAATGAAAGAAAGTAAAATATAAATTAGAATAATATATAAAATTATAAAAGGTGATTTATAATGCGAAGCATCCCAACATATGAAATTATCCTGCTATCTTGTTTGGCTGGAGAGAGGCTTGACGGCGCAGCGTATACTCGTATTCTTCATCTTCATCGCTGGCATGTTGAAAATGAGACTTAGCTTCCATAGCGGTGCGGATAGACACTACGTGGATATACGTGTAATTTTATTTTTTTAATCAGTGACTTTTGTGTAATTTATAAGTTATAGCTAAACGCACGTGCTTTGCTACGAATAAATATCATGTTACTATCTATTGTATCATATTTGATTTGTTTAGCCTACACTTTAGCTCTGTTTTTAGCCTTTTCCACTTGATTACGTCTTATTTTTGCATTCTCAAACTCTGCTTCAACGCTCAAATGCATAGTTTTTTAGGATCCTTTAATTGGTATATATGTTAATCTGATCGAAAGTTTCCTAAAATACAATACATTAAAATAAGGAAGCTAGATAAATATAATGAATTTTGATAGGTTGATTGAAAACTTTCAAGAATACAATGCACTGATAAGAAGAGTAAGTTTAAATAAATAGAAGTACCCTTACTATATTTAAACCATTGGATAGATTGTACGGTAGAGATTAAAAGTTGATAACACCACCACCATCCCAAGATTCTTTTTAATAGTAAAGATGCATCATGGGGCCTTTTAGAGAGAATCTGTGGACACAGATAGATTATGCATAGACGATTCTCGGACGATGACGCAAAAGCACTGATTGAAGCCAGATCTAGGAGTGCCAACCCAACACAATCACATTCACAGAGCTTTTCTTCACATCCGAATGCTCTCTGGTGTTCTTGGAGCACACCCAGTGGAGAATCCAACGGGGGCTTGGTTAGGCTTGAGCCTACCTCTGCCGGTGACCATGGCATGGCCTCCACTCCATGGTTGCTGCACTGCTGAAGAAGAAAAGAGGAAGGAACAAGGAAGAACAAAGAAGTGAAGGAAGGAGCCAGTGTCTGGGCTTTTGCTGAAGCCCAGAAGGCTGCAGCGGGCCAGTCTTCCACTGACTGGCAATATGGAATATGGTGTTTGATGTTTCTCCTTTTCACTATGTCTGAGAGTCAATTTCCTACATGTCCTCCCATCAAGTTTGCTCTCATTTCATCTGTAAAGGTAGACATTTCAAACTGCCTACCATCTAAGGTGTGCTATTATCATTGCCAAACTTGGGTTATTTTCTACGTAAATGAGCCTCCTTTTCTCTGTGCGGACAACTCATCTCTTAAGGATGTGTTTTATGCTGCAAAGACTTGGTTTAATTTGTTCTTCAGAATGATATTCTTTGTTGCTGACCAGGTGAACCACAATGTTCATCCAGGTCACAAGAGATGTGATGATCCATAAGTTCAGTCCATGCTCCAGTTCATCATTGACGAGGATAATTCTCTCAAAAAAAATCATTGACGAGGGATATTGGAACAGACTTTCAACACTAAATGCTAGAAATCACCAATGGTGCTGAATTCATTTGTTAGGAGCTGAAGGACGACAGTGCAGGCTGTCAAAACTTTTCTGTGTCATATCAGAGAGCTGGGTACCAAATGTTCCAAACCACCATTCTGCAGAAGTGGTACAAGCTGGTGGATTTATTCGGGGAAGGGGAATCTGGCTATTCTCTCTTAAGAGAGGGAGGTAACTTGCATATTACAATGGCCCGAAACAACCAGCAAAGGAAATACCCAGTATTTACTCTAGCTAAACTGTCATGGTGCTTGGCGATTACACACAAGCTTCCCAGCTCAAGTGGGCATGACAGAATTACTGCTGTGAGTCCCTATTCATCAATACAAAGCAATGCATCGCTTCTTGTTCGTTCAAGTATTGTCTATGTGCAGTGAGATTTATGCCCGGTGTATTTATAACATTTTCTCTTCTTCCTTTCTTTTTGTAATATATACGGCTGTTGTCATCACTCCTTGGTTTATTGCTTATTTTGTATATTAGTAATGTAACTCCTACTTTAGAGATCCGCCTAGTAGGAGCATGGGATGCTCCATCCTTACCCAAATGTACTGATGTAAAATTCTGCGTTTGGTGAATACATAATATGTGTGCACAGTAATCTGATAGGTATCGGTTCTGTTTTCTGCAAAGTGAAGTATCAAGGTTGACATTTGGCCTTCTTTCCCGGGTCTACTGATTAACTGTATTTTGATGAAAACAGTCATACACCGATGGAGCGGCGCTTCTTTCATAACCAGGTTAGTAGATGCATCCAATTGGGTTGTACTACATGGCTACAACCTAAGGTTTTTTTCCCATCTTTGAAGTATTGTAGACTGCCTTGATGATACATTAATTGATGGGTTATCTGATATAATTCTCAAAATGAGTATAAAACAACTTGCTGTGTATATACTAATCCTTGTTCACTGTAGGTAGCATACAATTGGAATAGTCGAAACAAACTAAATTATATTTCTACTCTAAAAGCTTCTGTGCACGAAGACCGGAGAACAGTTCATAAAGGTATCAGGTACCCTCTGTCTTTGGCCTCAGATGAAGATCTAGCAGTGTGCCATGTGTGAGTTCTCCAAGGAAGATGAATCTCCCCCTAGGTGCAGTAAAACTCTGATTGAGCCATGGATCATACACGCCATGGTCCCCCAGTTCAGCTCGCATGCAATGTGAGGATGCTCAGGGCTCACATGCGTAGGGGCTGATGAATACAATGCAATGCAGAAATGCAGAGACGTATGTCCCTTTCTGTAGCTGCTGGGTTGGCTTGGCTGCCACAGCAGCAATACGGACGGTGCATTTGCTAGCTAGGAGCAGCCTGTCCGATGATGAGCCAGAGAAGTTTGTTTCTTCGCAGAATCCTCCGAGCTTGGTCCCGGTTCAGAACGTACGTGGCTGGCACCTACAGCTACAAATCGTGCCTTCAGGATTCAGAATATCCTGTGCTCTGGTTCGATCATTCAGCCAAGGTGAGCGATTGATGAACGATGCTTTCTGATCCATGTCACATTTCTCCATTTCTCAGACATTATCACATACCAGGATGCATTTCATGTACCATGATGCGTCTTTTCCTTCTCAGACATCTCATATATGGTCCTTATACACAATTCTTTTCTTTTCTTTTTCCTTTTTTTTTTGGCAAGAACATGTGGCATGCCTTCGCATCAAGAACAATGAACACATGGCTCTGAATTCTGATCTTACCGCCCGACTTTTCACCGGACGGCCAAGACAAAGGCGATATCGTCATGCGGTTTGAACCAATTGCAGCCGATCCAGATGCGCTGGAACAATGACATCTGGGACGGGTTTGGTGAGGAGGAATTGAGATTCAGATCATGTACCAGCTGTTCGTGAGGCAAGCGGCTGTGCAGGAGAGCAGGGGAACATGTCTGCACCTGCGAGTTAACATGGGCGCTTCAATGGCGTGTACTAGCTACCCCCTTTCTCTGCCTGGCAGCCACCGATCAAGAAACAGTCTTTGATCACTGCCACTGATCGATCGACAGTACAGGATGATTACGCTGCAGCCTGAAACGAGGCTGAATTCGGTTGGGATCGAGTTAGGACAGCTACCACTGTATTTATTCAGGAACCGGCTGGTCTTAAAGTTGCAAGTTTTTCTTTGGATAAATTTTTAAAAAATACAACAAAAAAATGGTAATTACAACTTTGCACAACACTGAACAAAAATTACAAAAAATACTGCGCATTCACCATTTGAGGTGGCGTTCACCACATAAAAGGGCGGATAGCACAGCAAGCTGCTATGTGACCCGAGGAGGCAACGTCCACCACCTAAGGTGGCGTTCGCCGTTTGAGGTGGCAGACAGCGTCTCCACCTACCACAGCACGCAGAACTTGCAAACAACTAGTTAGAATAGAAATTCTACAAACTTCGTAGTTTTTTAAAAATTCATATCGCATCGAAATACAACGAAACTTGAAAAAAAATAAAATCACAGGGTAATGGGAAAGGTCTACAAAAAACTTCAAAAATTTTGGAATTTTAAAAGTATTAATATTTTCATAATTTTCAAAAATCGCAAGGATGAAAAAATTTTAAATTTTTTGAAACTTTTTGTGAACCTTTTTCATTAACCTATGGTTCCATTTTTTTTTCAAATTTCCTTGCATTTCGATGTGATATGAATTTTTAAAAAAATCTATGAAGTTTGTAAAATTTTTAGGTAAGGTAATTAGTAGTTGGTGTGGCTGGTTACTAGTCCTGCCAACTACTCCCGGGGCGCCGTCCGCCACCTCAAACGGCGAACGCCACCTCAGGTGGCGGACGCCACCCTGCTCGGGTCACGTGGTAGCTTTCGAGTCACATGGCAGCTTGCTTGCTGTGTTGTCCACCATTTCAGGTGGCGAACGCCACCTCAAATGGCGAATACGGCTGTTTTCTGCAATTTTTGCCTAGTGTTGTGTAAAGTTGTAATTACCTTTTTTTGTTGTATTTTTTAAAAATTTGTCCTTTTTTCTTTCCCTTGGATGAATGAATGAACTGGTCCTAGAAGGTTTGTTTGTTAGGGCAACGCATGGTATTAGGGTTTATACCATTGTCAAAGAAAGAGCATTGTCACGTCACTAAGCACCACTAAGCACCTATGCAAAATCTGTTTTCCTTCTGTGCAATTTGGTGTGTACATACGCTTAGATGTGCAATAAGTACGAAAATATGTATGCATGCATGGGCTTACTTTTATAAGATAATATTTAATTAGTAATACTCATTATACATATAGATTGATCGTATGAAAACAACATTGTTGTGATTTGCATTAAGGAACACTATCACAATTAATACTGTCGATGATTGGGAAATCAATCCTCCACCGAACTTACTTGGTGATTGAGGGACCAAACAACTCCTTCCTGCCGAAGAGCTTACTTGTTGATTGAGGGACCAAACAACTAATGTCTTTCTTGAGTGTGTGAAAAGAATTAGGTCTCAGAGGTTGTACAACGAGAGTTGGAAGATGACGGTCAAGTCGAGATCAATAAGATGGGGTGTCACCAAGAGTTGAGGACTAAGTCAAAGATCGATTTGAGATCGTTGGGGCTGGCGATTGTCAAAGTCGATAGGACGAGAGTCTCATGAGGTGATCGAGTCGAGATTGACAAGGCATATTGTAGGCGCTCCCCTAAGGTGACACGAGCACGACTCCAACCCCTAAGCGATCATAGGTGCAAGACCCATCGAAGAACATTGTCTAATGACCACTGTTCGAGGAATCGTGTTTTGGACTGGCTTGGTCATGATTCGTCCACTCTGTGACAAAGTCTGCCAGCACTTGGGATTTGATCACCAAGCAAGCTACGAAGCGGATGTCAAACTCGTAAAGCTCCATGGCCCACTTTGCTATGCGCTGACTTGCATCTTGGTTCCTCAGAATTTGGTCCAAGGGAAAACTGATTGGCACCATGATTGTGTGGGTTTGAAAATAGTGTCGCAATTTTTGGGACGACATGAACAAAGCATAGAGGAGCTTCTTGACCTTGGAGTAACGCTCCTTCGGCCCATGGAGCACTTCGCTCATATAATAGATGGGTCACTAGTTCACATCCTGGACCACGGTCAAGACAGTGTTGACGGCCTAAGGGGTGGCAACGATGTACAAGAGCATGGCCTCTCCTGCTCTAAGCGTGGTCGGCAACGGTGGGCTGGACAAGTACCGCTTGATATTTTCAAAAGACTTATTCACCTCCTCTGTCGAGAGGAAACTGTCGTGCTTCCGGAGCACCTCGAAGAAAAGCAAACCACGCTCACCCAGCCGGGAGATGAAGCAGCTTAGTGCCTCCATATGCCCTATGAGGGCTTGCACCTCTTTTACGTTTGAGGGTGGACGCACCCTTTATATGGCTTCAATCTTTTCCAGGTTCATGCCTACTCCTGCAGAACCGGCCATGTAACCGAGCACCTTTCCCGCTTGCATGTCGAAGACGTGCTTTTTGGGGTTTCACTTTATTCGGTGCTTCTTGATGTTACTGAAGGTTTCCTTGAGATCGGAGACATGGATAGACTCGAGCACGCTTTTGACCACAATATCATCAATGTAGACTTCCAAGTTGCAGCCTATTTGGTCGATGAATGTCTTCCGCATCATGCTCTAGAAAATTGCTTTGGCTCTCCTTAGACCAAAAGACATGGTTGTGTAGCAGAAAGTACTGAACAGGTAATGAAGTTTGTTTTCTCCTCGTCCTCCGATGACAAGCTAATCTAGTGGTATCCTAAGTAGGCATCTAGAAAACTCATCAACCAAGTTTCCGTTATTGCGTCGACCAACTGATGAATGCATGGCAGCGGAAAGTTGTCCTTAGGGCATGCAGCGTTTAGGACTTTGTGGTCCATGCACATGTGCCACTTCCCCCTTTTTCTAAACGATGACCGGATTCGCCAACCACTCTGAGTGATGGATCTCACAGATGAACCTGGTCTTAAGGAGCTTGTCGAGCTACTATCTTATTATTGCTTGTTTCTCAAGGGAGAATAGCTTGAGTTTCTATCTCATCGGCTTCTTGTCGGGCTGAACTATCAGCCTGTGCTCAACCACCTCCCTTGGGACACCGGGCATATCGGACGGTTCTCAGGAGAACAATTCGCATTTGCCCGGAGGACGGTGACGAGGTTGAGTTCCTATTTGGGGTACAAAGCGGCCCCTAGGTGCATTACCTTGGTGGATCCGAGTTGAAGAGGGGAACGACTTTGGTCTCGCCTTCGAGCTGGAGGGAAATCCTCTTATGAGACATCTTGGTTTTTTGGTCAGATCCATGCTAGGGGAGCTATCTGACCATGCTTAGTGCCTTTTTTATCACAACTTAGGGTGACCTTGGTGTTTTCCCTGACGGTGATCACTCTATTTGCACCAGGAATCTTGATGCTCTGATAGACATGATGTGTTATGGCCATGAACTTTGCCAAGGCCAGGCTGCATAAAATAGTGTTGTAAGGGGTTTTAAAGTCAACCACCTCAATGGTGACCAGCTCAGTCCGGAAAGACGATCTGTCCGAGTGGCTTGATCGAGGTTCCTAGAACGATCCCGTGGAAAGGGACGACGATGTTTTCGATCTTCGACCTAGGGATCTGCATTTTATCTAATACCTTGGCCATGATGAGATCGAGAGAGCTGCCTCCATCGATAAGCACGTGCCCTAGTGTCGTGTTGCTGATGGTCGAGCTTACGACCAGCAGGAGCTTCTTGGGCTTGGTGATCACGGGAGGGCAGTCCTTTTTTGAGAAAGTAATTGGCAGCTCGAGGGATCAGGATGTCGCCTAGAGGGGGGTGAATAGGTGTTTAAAATTAAAATCAGAATTTCTTGCGGAAGCTGGATCGAAACTTCCGATGACAAATGTCGGAACTTTCGATTCAAATCGGAACTTCTGACTCAAATAATTAGAATTTTTGATCTGGCTGAAAAACAGAGGAATACAAATCCAAATTAGATCTAGGGAGTTTAGGATACAATCCTGCAGCAAAGTTAGTTATCAAGCAACTAGGGATGCAATGAAAGTAATTCAAGCAACACAAAAGCTCAACAAGTAAACAAATCAAGCAATGAGCGAATTCGAGAAAACCGAGAGTGAGATAAAGACACGGCGATGTTTGTTCCCGAAGTTCGGATCCTTGAAGGGATCCTACATCTCTATTGAGGCAGCTCACTTGAGCCAGGGTCTCTTTCAACCCTAATCCTCCTGAGGCGAAATTCGGCTTCACTCTTGATTTCTTCCCTTGCGGAGGTGAAATTCGGCCTTCACAAACTTTTCACAACTGACCACACGTAGATCGGTGGTCGTGAGCAACTCCTAACTGTCTAGGAGTCCTCAACCTCCAAGAGTAACAAATCCGACGAAAAATCGATCTTGGAGATGAATGCAAGTGCTCAAGAATGAATCTTGCTCGATCTAGCACTCAAATCTCTCAACCCAACTCTTCCTAGATGTGGATCACTTAGATTTAGAGTGGGGAGAGGTTTAGACCTCACAAAGAGAAGGCTTTGCACTCAAGAGTTTAGCAGTGAAATTCATGGTCTGTTGTTAGGTGGGACAGAGAGGGGGCAGTAAATAGGGCCCCCAAAACTAGCTGTTGGGGCCCTGGCCAGCTCACATCGAAACTTCCGATGTGTGCAAAACTCTAGAAAACAATTCCCTCGACTCAACTCAAATCTAGGATAAAACATAGATCGGAACTTGTAACTTGAAAACCCTAACCTAGACAAAAAGTTCACAACTTGGAAATACCGGAAACTCCGACTGGATCGGAACATCTGATACACATATTAGAACTTCCGATAAACATTGAAAGCTCAAACAGAGAATTAGGAGTTTGGAAATACCGGACAGTCCGATGTGATCGGAACTTCCGATGCACAGATCGGAACTTCCGATTCACTGAGATTGAAAACACCCGGTGTGCATGATGCGATGTGTTTTGTGTCTCTCAAATTTACAAAGATCTATGAATTGAGCACCTGAGCCATTTCTAAGCCATTTTTCGTCGCATCCCTCTTAATAGTACGGTGATCCTTAGACTCAAAATAAACAAAAAATAATACAAGTCTAGAAATAACCACATGCCATCTTCTTTCTTTGTTTTGAGGGGTCCACGACGTTCTAGATTATCACCATTGGGACTTTTTACCTGTTCATATGCTTATTGAACGCATTGGTCCCTTAATCGTTTGTCATTAATCACCAAAACCCACTTAGGAGGCCTAGATGCACTTTCATAGCTCGGTCCACTCGAGTTGCTAGATTGGGCGAGATCCTTCGTTGACATGGTATAATTTATGCGCTGCTTCCTTGAGGTCTGGCTAGGATTTGTATGCAGAGGAGCCTCTGAATATCTTGGCGTTGTGGTTCTGGGGATCTTGGAACTCTATGTCATCCATATCTCCAGACACACTCTTTGCATTCCTATCATCCCTTTAACACAGGCATGGTAGACATCTCACCCTTACCCTCGTAGAACGCCTCTAAGCGGGCTAACCAAGTGCGGCAGTTACGCAGGTCATGTCCGTAGGTTTCATGGATCGGGCAGAACCTGTTACTCTGGTATCCGCCCGGTAGCCTCTCACCACGACGCAGGGGAAGACAAGCCCCGGTCTCTTTCCCGTGCTATGAGGTCGAGGCTTTCGCTGCTGCTGATACTAGCATGCCGAGGATGGTTGCGGTTGCATGACGAAGTCGTGCTTGGAAGGTTGTTCGATCGCCATGATAACGCCTGACGAGGTATGTTTCTTTTTCTTCTTCTAGATCTTTTCGAGCGAGGGGGCCCTCACCTTTTCGGAGACCTCCAGGCCTGGCTGCAGTGACAATTTTTCCTTATCGAGCATCTTTTTCCATTTGACCGCCTCGTCAGCGCCAGCGTAGCGGTCGGCCATGCGAAAAAGCTCACTAGCCATCAGGTCTATATGGATCTCTAGATCTTGAGTGAACCGAACGTCCCTGACTTCAAACTTGAATGCCCGTATGACTAACTCGTCCGAGACATTCGGGATGGAATTGCGTACCTTGATGAACCTTTAAACGAAGTCACGCAGAGACTCTAGTTCAGTCTGGATCACGTGCTCGAGGTCTCTTTCTCTCCCTGGCCAAGTGTAGCAACTTTAAAAATTCGATCTGAATGTTTCGTTGAGCTGGACCCAGGAATGGATGGATTCCTCTCTCTGATTGAAGCGCCAAGTTTGAGCTTCCTGTTGAGCACGGTGGGCAGATAATTGGCCATTATGCCCTCATCCCCTCTGGCTGCTAAGATGGAGGTCATATAGATTGAGATGATCTCATCGGGGTTTTGGGTTCTGCTGAATCTTTCGATGTGTCTATGCTTGAAATTGGTGGGCCAAACGATGTCGCGAAAGGCGCGGGAGAAAGGCCGACATCCATAAGCCGTAGAGCTACAACGCTCAAACCGATCAAGGCTGTCCCGACCATCACGAGGTCGTTGGTCGTATGGGAGAGGACCGAGGCGAGAGAACACTTCCCGGTTGCGATGCGGGGAGCACACTGTGGTGAAGCTATGTCCGCCCCGGCTGTGGCCTTCGGAGCTCTCCTCTTCGTATCCTCTCGCTTGGTCGTGGCGCCGGCGATGACGGTTGAGGCTCTCCCTGATAATGCTCTGAGATTCGCTGCTATAAAGGCCAGCTAGCCTCCCTAAGAAGGCTCCCAATCATGTCTTTCGGGTCCCCTTTGCTCAAGCGATGAGGCCAGATCAACAACTAGCCTTTCGAGATCTTCTGTGATGGCAATGCCCATGGCTCACTGGTCTTCTTGCCTGGGCTCGTTTAGGAGTTTGCGCATAACCACCGCTAGTGCCCATAGCCTTTCTTGCCCAGCGGGGAGTAAAGCCGAGGTGCATCGTTTCTCGGACGGGGCCTTCGATGCTCGAGCTGGTGAAGGTGAAGGTGTTCGAGTATAAGGGGTATGAGGGGGTCATCATCGAGTTTCCGCACGACACAACTCCGTCTTCGAGTTCTGAGTGATCTGGGATGTCTAGCTCAGCACAGAGCTTGTCATTGTCCCCATCGAATATGGGGGAAAGCTGTTCCGCCTAGGCTCGGAATGAGATCGGCTCAAAAACATACTTCGAATCCGCGTCTTCATGACAGCCATCGTGCTCCCATGGGGTGGCATGATGATTGGGCGAGCATTCGGCATTTGACATCTTTGGGATCTCTTCGGCAAAGGATCTATTGGCTCCCCACGGGCAGCGCTAGCTATCGACAACTAGGAAATCGGTCCCCTGTCGAGCTTATTTGTTGGTTGAAGGACCAAGCAACCCCTTCCTACCAAAGGGCTTTCGTTATAGATGTATGGATTCGTCGAGATAAAGAGTGGATCAGACACAGAGCTTTATCCTGATTCGGGCTTCTCGGAAGGAGATAATAACCCTACTCCAGTCGCACATGTTCGTTTGCGTTATTGCAATGAGATTGTGGGATACAGATGGTGCCCTCCCCCTTCCATAGGGGGGAGTATTTATGATAAGGTATATGTAGTCCTAGTCCTATATGACCTGAGAAACATATTCGGATAAGCTAGACTCCTACCAAATTTATAGGTATATTCTAAAAACACGCTAATTTGCGCCCTAAGAAACATCCATATCCGGAAGGCTTCGAAGTCTGGACATGGAAGAATTCATGAGGTAGCGGGAGCATCAGGGCGACCATCCAAATGCATCTCGTTAGGGCCCATGACGACATGTTCAACGGCTATAAGTAAAGAAACCCGCTCCCGGGCATCAATATATCATCGAGTATCAGTCCGAGCATATCATACTCGCCTTATTCTCCCCGCGTACGCACTCTAGGGGTAAGTCATGTATTGCGTAGCCGTCAGGGTATTTTGTCCAATCCCCACAAATACTATACTCTTACAACATTTCATGTGTGTGTTAACCTAAAATTAGTGACACGGTTTAACCTCGGAGGTCGGCCGTGAAAAGTGAACAATGTCAACGAGGCTAGCTAGTATATGGGGGATGAGTTATAGAAAGTAAATGCATGCAAATTTCTTGTATAATATTGCTGGCTAGCGTTGACTGCATGAGATGGGCGGTTTAGTGAGAAAATTAAGGGCGCGCACGTTTACAGTAACTCTTGCACAGTACCCGATCAACCATTGGATTCTTTGATCCGACGGCTAGAAAGTAATGCTGCGGTGATACAGCACTTTGCCGCAAAATGGTAGATGATCCGGATCATATGCATCACCAACCAAGGACGCGCGCACGCAAATTCAATTGAATTTCGATCGCTAACTTGTCTGATCGTGTTCATGCATTTACGGCCAGCAGGGGCTAGCTGAGAGTGAATTCAGGTGTGCTAGCAAGTAACAAGAATGCACGGTACGGCGCTCTCGTACATGCAGCCATGCATGGTCCCCGGCCTCTTTGTGAAGAAGAAAATAAATGAGAGATCATGGCACACTCTTCGCTTTGCTGATGAGCTAGATAATTTTGAGTGTACGGCATGGAAGAGGCACCCGGAGCGATCCATTGTAAACACTTTCTCGGCTAAGGCCAAGCCGATAGATGGTAGGAGATGGATCAGACACTGTGAAGGACATCGGGACATCAATATGGTTGCGGCTGAATGGCTGAGATAAATGCTGGGCTATGAGGTTTTTGGAAAAGCCAAGTCCAATCAAACATTATGGTTTAACGAAGCTCTTGAAGTTTAGAGCTCTCAATTTTCGGCAATAAGCTATTTTAGCAATTCAGTCTGGTCGAGCTATTATACCAGCTTTGAGAGAAACACGACAGAATGTCTGGTTTGACTTTGCTTTCAGAGTTTTGAGAATATAGCTTCGAAATTTCTAAGAAACGGCTTTTAGAAGCTAAAACGTTTAACTTAAGAAATAAGAAACTATGGCTGATAATCCGAAATGCACCTATTTACCACGAGCTGTCGCCATCCTTAATTGATTTGATGAAATCATATAATATGCTATTATATCAGGCCTTGATGCTGAGTACTGACATTGACCCGAGTTGATGACTACATGACCAGAAATGCTGACTGCTGTTTAGTGCTGCAGCTTCTGCTTTTAATTCATCAATTCTTTAGTACCGCCCGTAGCTAAGCTAGGGCATTTTAAGTATGTACGTCTCGTCAGTTTTGCTCTCTTCGGACATCCAATAAATTTCGGTTTTGCTAATTCTTAGCTAGCCACACGAAGTTTTATTAGGTGACTTAAAATTGCACAGCGCTAAGTCTAAAATTATAGTTATAACTACTACACATTCTAGCTAGTGCAATTAATTGTATAGCGAACTTAATTTTAGTTTATTTTTGTTTTATAACGTGGCTTTACTTTATTATGTCTAGGTCAATTTCTTTTGTTTTCAGATTTCATTGGATTCATCAAACTTAATATTATTTGCCTAAATTTAAATAATTCTATGATTATTTTTTGTCATGGAGAACAAAGCAACCCAACCCAAATAGAAACAACTCAAAGACAGAAACGGCAGTCCAAAGTTGTCGGATGATAATTTAACTTTCACATAATTAAGTGCATGCGCTCTCTTATGATTGTAAGTATGCATGTCTTGCGTCTAAAAAAAACCAAAAGGTTTTTTTGGTTTTTTTTTTCATCAGACCAAAAGGTGAATAGGTAGGGGAGTCCCCGTAAAAAAAGGGGAAAGGCAACCAGGGCAAGGGAGCGTTTCTGCCTGGATCCGGCGACTTCCCTCGCTGCTGGTGGCCGTCGAGCTGCCGCCGAGGCTGAAGGAGCCTGGATCCAGGCGGGGGTTGTAGAGGAGTAGCTTTAGTGGGAGATTTCTAGGATTTTGGTGTCCATCAGTGAAGACGATGTTGGCTGCGGAGCTGCTTCTTCAGGTGGGCTTCGTCATCATCCTCAGCGGTCGGAAATAAGGTCAGTGCAGACCTCGTCGGTGGATAAGCGACGGGTAGAGCTGGGTCTTTGCTGTTTGTAGGACATAGCTTTGAGAAGGTTGGGTATAACAGCGAGAAGACTCCGGCGCCGGTGGTTTCGGCGACGGCAGTACTAGTGTCCGACTTGTCGGCCTCAATTTGTTTCAAGTTCCCTTGTCAAACTCTGGCGTGGGTGGTCTCAAGCTCACATGTTTATTTCTGTTGTTGATCCTTGTAACCCGGTGCGGTTTGAGCTGGGAAGTGATGATCTTGGCAGCCTTGTCGGAGCTGGTGGTGCTTGTCTCCATCGCCGGCGTAGTGAGATGGAGAGGAAGCAGTTTATGGATGCTTACAGTTTGGTCCTTACAGGACGTACTTGTAATTTTGACTTTGTCAAGGACTATAACGTAAGTTGTATGTTGCTTCTGGAATGAAAGGGATGTTATCCTTCTCAAAAAAAAAACATGGTTTTTTTCCCATTGGGTTTGTGCATTTGACTAAGATGATTTTGCTTTTGATCATGCCTTCTACTTTTGAGAGTTTCGAATACCATTTTACATACACTTCAAACAATATAAGCATGTTAATTTGGTTCACTATGGTTCTATACGGTTTTATGCTAAATTGAAGTGTAACATGCTTAGTTTTGTGGCCAGCAAATCGTCGTGGCAAATTTTGTCACTGAAATTAACATATAATATGTAGGTCAGGCAATTAGAAATGCGCAAGGCCACAATTGTCTTATCAAACCAAACAGAAAAATTCATTTCATACCACCCTTAAAGATCAAAGTTTCAGAATATGTTGGTTGGTGGGTGGGTATATGCTAGTGATAAAAAAAAAGAAACGTATCGATATATGCATACATGCAGGGGCGGATCCAGGATTTTAACCGAGGGGTGCACACTTAGGACATATTTGGTCTGCGGCCGTCGCCAACCATGTCAATTGCCGGCGAGCGTCAATGCAGGGAGCGCCTTTACGCACGTTAGCGAGATTCGACGCTCGATTCAAACACCCTCGCCAAATCTTGTGCCCCATTGTAAAATGACGGTATGTGCTCCAAAAGCGTGCCAATCTAGTGGCTAGCGGGCACGTCCAAGGACGACACGGCGAGCAACGCCTACAATCTAAATGTGCCCTACTAATAATTTGAGCCTTTATTATGATCTATTTCTTTCCGCGGTTGATTATATAATCTAAAAGGTTGAGAGCTTTCAAAAAGACGTTTGAAAAAGCTAAAAATGCATTAAATATTTTTTTGTAATCTTTCAAAAAACATCACAAAGCCTCGGAGAAATTACTACAAAATAATACATAATATGATCTATATAAAAATGACAAATTTCTTAATTTTGACTACAATCTAATTATAATATGGTTATACGCTAAAATAAATAGGGACTAGATCTAAAAATATATATATAGAAGTCTTAGTTTTTATAACTTTGAGGGGGTGCCCGTGCATACCGGGCACCCCCCTGCATCCGCCCCTGCATACATGTGGAAAAGGCGTGCCACAATGTTAAACTAAAAAGGCGTGTGACCTAAGCTTTCAACGGTGATGCTCTATCAAGCTAGGGTTTGTACTTCCCTCGATTTAGGTTTTGGATTTGGAGAAGGGAGGAGGGCGATAGACTATGAAGGCGTGCGGCAAGTTGGCAACAACATGAGGTTGTGGTTAGGGCAGTAGCGGAGCTTGAGTGAAAATTCATGAGGGCCAAATTGTCAAAGGTTGATGTCGAGACGTAGAGATAGGATAAATTCAGGAGGTGAAGTGGTACTAGGAAGCCATGTACTATGTAGATGGTTATAGCTAATGTGCATACAAAAATTTCGTAGGAGGGCAACGGCTTAGGTTGGCCTGGTTTAAGCTCTGCCCCTAAGTAGGTTGGGGGGAAAGAAGGGAGGAGGAGATGGGTAGTAGCATGAGAGGCAATTAGGGTTTCAAGGAAGAGGATAAACTAACTTGCTAATAGGGTTCACAATTTTGTTTTGCCCTTGAATCCTGCTACCCAGCAAATTCAAATTTTCAAAAAATTTCAGTAAAATCTCTCTAAAATCGTTGAAAATCAGACATCCAAATTTTGAAATTGGCGTTGGATTGAAAACAAAATTTCGTTAGGGTTTGCCAAAGTCCCGAGCAAAATTTTCCCAAAAAAAAGAACCAACACGTTCTCAAGACTTCGGAATTCCGAGCAAAATCTTTAAATTTTTGTTTTACAATTTTGCATTTGAATTTGACTTTTTTAAAAAAAAATTTAGAGCAGCTTAGGGATTGAAATATCGATTTCGGTCCGGATGTAATGTCGAAACCCCGAGCAAACCGGTTAGCTTGTCTCAGCTAACCCAGTCCCAGCAGACTCGTCCATGTCACCGAGACTGGAGCACAACCACGCTGTCCTCCTGCAGCTAATCAGCGTCTTTTCTACTTTTACACTCTTCTTCTTCCTCCTTGGTCCATCAGCATCGAGACCAATTCACCGATCGATCCAATGGCGAGCTTCACGCCGTTCGATCGGGCAGAAATTATTGCCAAAAGGATGCGTGGTACGATGGATCGAGTACGTGTACAACTAGGCAGCACGTAGTACCAAATGATGTAAAATGCAAAATGCCTTTGCTTGCAGGGATATGAACAGTAGCCGGTCAGTTCATACATCTGTACGTGCGTAATAAAGCCATGGATCTGCTCCAATTAACATGTGCTTGGACTTTCATTTGCCATTGTCAACAGCCTATCTATCCATGCAGTGCCAGAGCATGAACACAAATTAAGGGCCGGGGCGCCATGATGCTTGGGTAGATATAGGGTAGAATTGCTAATTGGTTGTTCATCAAAGAGGCCCCGCTTAGCCTGAATGAACCTTCGCCCTTGTAAACATATCACGAGCTAGGGCCAGGCAAAAATAAACCGAAATCGAAAAGCTGAACCAAATCGAACCAAAATAACCAATTTTTTTCGTTTCTCCGTGCGTTCTTTCACTATAACATGTTAGGGTTTAATCTTGTTGTTTAGGTGTTTTATGAGTTTATTAGCTAGTAGATTGTGTTGCTAGGGTGGCTGCACGGGTTGCATGTAGTTTTTTGAGATTATCTCGTTACATGTGCTTGCATGCATGAGTTAATCATAGTGATTAGGAGTTCGTTGGAGTCATGCATGTACGTACGTAGCTCTAGTTTTCGCATGCATGCAGTTGAGATGACCGAGGCCTGAGGAATGCAACGAGACGCTGGCCGCAGGAAGTGGGCAGGCCGAGTCGGGTTGCAACGCGCGCGGAGGCGCGTGTGGCCAAAAGATACGGCTGGTGAGTTGCTATATAGTCGTGCGCATCTGGCCGATGGAACGGGTTAGCCTGCATTAATTAGTAGCGAGTGATTAGAAGGTCAGTTAGTTTGTTAGTCGGAGGGTGTGCGTGTTATTTAAAGAAGTTGTAATCTGCTAGCTCTTCGGGTGAAGGAATAGAAAGAAAAACGCAGCAAGGCAGTTTGGGCTGCGGCAACTCGTGTTCATCTTGTTTCCTGTACGTGTGTGAGAGAAACAATCTGTGAGTGTTCTCGAAAGAAGTCTAGACCAACATTAAGAGACTTTGGCCACCGCTTCCTGGCTTGAAACTGCGAACAGATCGCAAATTTCAATTGTGCAGGCGCAGACGCCGCTAAGTGTAGCGATCCAGCTAACATAACATGAGGCCAATGCAACGACGCCAAATGCGGTTAGACAGTTGAAGTGGCTACACGTTTGGGAGACCAACATGGTAAACTCCAGTCATGGGATGTGCATCCTGTTGTCGTCTTGATTTGATCGTTTGTCGCAAATCTAACACTTGCCTCTCTTTTCTCTCGCTCTCCTCTTTTCTTTCTCTCTCCTCACCTCCTCGCTGGGCGACGACACCTCCGCCGTATGGTAGAGGATGTAACGAGGGGCTCTGTTATTTACAATCTCTATTTTGTTTTGACATGCATTCATGCTCGCTAGTTCGTTGTTTAGTTAAAACTACGATGCGATCTTGATTGTTCATTTTTTTGGTTTCCAAGAAATGTGATCTAAAGAAAAAAGAAAAACTCACAGGAGAAGATGGCGACATCTTGCGTAAGGGTCATCGCAGCTTCGCCAGCGAAGCTGATCGGGGGAATCTCTCCGGCGAGAAAATATGGTCAAGGATGTCGAATTGGTAGTGGAATTCAAAAGCAAAGGTCTATTTCGTCAATTCACATCAACGAAAAAAGGGGCAGATTACGTCAATGGCGGAGATCATGACGCGTGGAGCTTGGCTGCCAATCAAGGGCTTGGGGATCCAGTCAAGCCTGGGCATCAGTTCCACAACCCCTATCTCTCATGAAAAATTCCTTCTCAAAGGATATTCTAACTGAATATTTCCATAGGGTGGCTCATGGTAGGAAAAGGAAAAACACCATTTACTCTCTCCAGAATGGAGATTATACTGCCTCCGATGAACAAGGCATTCTTACCTTGGTTACAGATTTTTTATAAAGATCTTTTTACTCCTTCTAGTGATGGAGAGGGTTCCAATAGGATATCCCTTAAGAGCATCTCCAGCAAAGCCTCTAAAACAGAATCTTCTCTATATTTAGAGTCTCTCGTCCTCCAATAGAGTCTTTATCTCGGCCTCTAAATTTAGAGTTTTCCTCTCTCAGCCTCTAAATTTGAAGGCTCTCTATATTAGCCTCTATAATTTTTCTAGATAGAGACTCTGTTAGAGAGGATGGAAATATAGAGAGTGAATAATGATTTGGAGGGGGTGTATAGAGACCCGATTTTAGAGTTTCTGCTGAAGATGCCCTAAGACACATTTGGGCTGAGGGGAAAAAAGTCAACACATGTGAGACTGAGGAGTTAGAGCGTGTTTGGTTCATGACCTTCAGTTGCCTTGCCAATCATTGGCATGCCTTCGTGATTTGGCCTCCATTTGGTTCACAGCTAATGAATGGCGTGCCCACGAAAAATTTAACTGGCCAAATTTTTTACACGTAAAACGCAGCCATCGCGAGGGCGCCGAAAATGAGCGCCATTCATTGGCGTGGCTTCTTGCCAACATGCAGCCCCACCTGCAGAGAGTCACCAGCGACGCTAGTAGAAGCTACTAACAGTCTAACAGGCTAGATTGTCTTTTTTTTTCAAATGATTTTATTTTCCAATTTTCGTATCAATTTCATACAATGTCCAAATTGTATGAAATAAATTTCATAATTCATCTAAAATAATAAGCAACCCATTTTAAATACTTTTCCATTTTTTTAAAATTTTAAAATATTTTTCATTTTCTATTGGTCATTCTTCATTGGCTTCAAACCAAACACCTAAAATTTTACCTTTAAAAGGTCATGCCCTGGATTGGCATGACCTTTGCATTGACATGGCTATTGAGGGTTACAAACCAAACATGCCCTTAATTCGTCCTTTCTCCGAGGAGGAGGCGAGAATTGTTGTTTTTGGCATGGTACACGATAAGGCCCTTGGACCTGGTGGCATGTCTATTGAATAATTTCAAAAATGCTGGCATTTTATTAGTAATGACATGATGTTATTGTTTAGGTATTTTCATGAGGAAAAACTTGATGTGAAAATGATTAATTATGGGGTTATAACATTACTACCAAAAAAATGATGCCATTCAGGTTCAACATTTTAGCCCCATCTGTTTGTTAAATTGCATCTACAAGGTTTTCACTAAAGTGTTGACTATCAGATTTGAAAATGTACCGAATAGAATAATTTCTAACCGCCAAAATGCATTTCTCAAGGGGAGGGTCATTGTAGAAGGCATTATGGTCTTACGTGAAATCATGCATGAGATGAAGAAAAAAAGGCATGTGTGTTGTTTTTCTAAAATTAGACTTTGAAAAAGCTTATGATAAAGTCAACTGGGATTTCATGTTTGATTGTTTGGTTAAAATAGGCTTCGCTCACAAATGGTCCAATTGGATAAAATCTGTAGTTAAAAATGGCACTTTAAATGTGAGGATTAATAATAAGGAGGAGGGTACTTTTTTAGTCCTAGGGGGGGTGAGACAAGGAGACCCCTTATGACCTCTGTTATTCAACCTAGTGGCAGACTGTGTGGCTAAAATAATCAGACAAACTCAAGAAAATGGAGTGATTCAAGGTTTTGTCCTTCACATAATAGATTAAGGGATTTCTGTTTTACAGTAGGCAGATGATACTATTACGTGTTTAGATAATGATATAAATCATGCTAGAAACGTGAAATTCATTCTGTACCTTTGTGGAAACTTGTCTGGTTTGAAAATTAACTTTATCAAGAGTGAGCTCTTTGTCATTAATAGAAACCATGCTTTAGAAAAATCTTACTATGAACTTTTCAACTGTCCAATACGCATCCTTCCCATGCAGTATTTAGGGGTACCTGTTAGTGGGGCTAAACTTAAGAACAACAATTGGGGAGTGTAGTGGATAAGGTGAGGAAAAGGTTAGACTATTGGAAAGGGGGGTCTGTCCATTGGGGGCGGAGTGGTTCTTATTAATGCTTGTCTTTCCGGTATCCCTGCTTATAGTATATCCCTTTTCTTACCGCTTAAGATGGTTATTTATCAAATAGATTAGATTAGAAAAGCTTTTCTATGGAGAGGTGACAGTCCAAAAAAGAAATACCACTTGGTGAAATGGGGGAAGTTTGTAGTCCTCATAAAAAAGGTGGTCTGCGAATAAAAGATCTGAGAAACTTTAACACTAATTGTGGTGGAAATTAGAGAATGGGCAAGGTCTTTGGCAAGATATTGTTAAAACAAAGTACTTGTCCAATAAAACTATTTATAATGTGGGTCATAAAAGTGATGATTCTCCTTGCTGGTATGACTTGCTGAAAATTAAGAAATAGCATATTGATAACAGAAAAATTAAAGTTGGGAATGGGCAACAGGTAGATTTCTGGGGGGACATCTGGTTGAGAGATATTCCTCTAAAAGAAACTTTTCCTGATAATTTTCAGATTTGTGATAAACAGGACATTTCTTTGGCAGAGGCCAGAGGGAGGGACTGGCAGTTTCACTTTAGAAGATAGCTCTCAGATGATGAGAGAAATCAATGGGCTGTGATGGTTAATTGTATGATTTATTTTCCTTTTACTATTGACAAAGATCATGCCACTTGGAAGTTGGAGAAGAATGGTTTTTTCTCAGTAAAATCTCTTTATGCTTGTATGTATACATCCTTGCCTTGTGTGCAATATCGAAAAATTTGGAAAGCTAAAATACCCATAAGAATAAAAATATTTTTATGGCAAATGGAAAAAATGCCATCTTAACCAAATTCAACATGAGATGAAGAAATTGGTTAGGGAGTCCTACATGTTTTTAGTACACAAAAGTGGAAACCACATACCATCTATTCTTTCAATGCCCTGTAACAAAAAGTGTTTGGTCTGTGATAACCTTGGTGTTCAGATCCCCTTATAGACCTATCAACACTAGACAATTTCATTTTTGGATAAAAATGGTGTGGCCTGAGGGTAAACATCTGTATATAGTCTGCTTTCTAGCTATAATCTGGACTATTTGGTTAGCTAGAAATAAAACCTGTTTTGAGAATAAAATGCTGAAATCTCACTCTGAGTTGGTTTTGTCAATTTGTGCCTTGCTGACTTATTGGGCAGGGGCTCAGGAAGAAAATATGCAGAGGATGTTGCGGCAAGGTGCCAAACAACTGCAGGAGGTGAATGCTGCCATTGATGCTGTTCGTTGTTCATTGTCTCGACGCTTGTCAACACTTCCGAATGCGGATAGATGCACATCCCTAGGTATCACATACATAAAACGTATAAAAGCTGAGAGAATTTCAAATTGTCCAAAAAAACAATGGCATGGAAGATGAAGGTACTGTCCAAAAAGTGTGTAATTAATAAGTATAATATCCTCATTTCTTCGTCAGCCTGAATTGGTCGAACAATACAATTCAGCGTAGTATATCCAACTAAAGCTATATTAATAGTAAATATAACAATCACGATCCACTTCGAGCCTAAAATGTAAGGACCGATTGAGGGTACGATTAAGTGAAAAGTGTTAAAATATATCGATGTCTTTCTTCGTCAATTTAAACTTTGAACGAAAAATCGAAATCCATATAGTTCCCTTAACGATAGCAACGATCAAGAATAACTGAAGAAGAGGACTGAGCGTAGCTCGGTTGGTATGCTCGCGCTGTGACGAGTGGCCGGTCGCGAGTTGCGATTCTTCGCGGGTCTCGCCAGGCTATTCGGCCAAATAATTTCGGGTACGTACACGCGTGTGCCTTGATACCAGTTGCTTGTTTCTAGCGTGTGTTTGGACGCACACGCATGTGCGTGCGTGAGATGTACGTGTGTGTGTGGTGGGGTGAGTTTACGTGCGCCTGTAATTGTACCCTTTCAAAAAAAGAACCGAAGAAGGGAGGGAGACAATCCTTGGAACGAGCTAGCTAGCTGCCCAATTAAACAGCCCAGCCGGTCAACCTGGCACCCGACCAGGATGCACGCCGTAGAGGATCCATATGGGGCCGGACGTGATAAGGTTGACGAGTCAGGAGCACCCCCGACCCGTCGGAGTCAACAAAGGCGTGTGCGGATTGGTTGTGGCTCACACAAGGGAGTCTACGGTCGTCGTCGCCGCCGCCGTGTGTGCCGCGCTAGCGGTGGACTTGCCGACCTCCTCTCTTGACCAATCACACGGTGCCGCGTTGAGCCTGGGGTTCAGCTGGCCTAGCAGCAACAGTGGCCTCGATTAACTGATGAAGTACAATCAATGTTGTCGCGGCACGAAAATAAACAAGCCTAGCTCATCTACTATTTAGAGTTCTTTTTTAAAAAATGCAAAAAAAAAAAATTGCATAAGAATATTACCGTTTCAAAATTTAACAAAGATATAAACATAACCATTTGAAACGGTGACAAGTCGACATGGCAGGAGACGGACGTACGCTGATCTTCAAGCAAGCCATATTTGTTCCAGGTGGACCGACACAAGACGATCGTGCTAGATATATATAAAATACATTTTATCTCATGGTCCCAATTATCCAAAATTTGAGAAAACAGCGAGTCCAAACCTCAGAGTGCCTCCCGCAAAATATACACTTGGGGATATGAATTTACAACAATATATGTTTGGATCATAGATCCTTTTTTCACAAGCACCACATCACTGATATTAAGTACTGGTTGATAGCACTAGCATACAACTGTCAATGCACCCTGACTCGTATCATTGTATGCATGGCACCGCTCTTAATCTATTAATTATTACTCTAAATATCCTAATTTTTATTCCAATCATGGCAGCAGCACTCCTAATTTGTTTACTCTAATCTCCAACTAGCAACGTGAGTCACGCATCTGTGTACCTAGATTTGTGTCAATGTTTAGAAAACCATTCGTAGATGATAGTTTATGTCTATTAAGAGGGATAATTCTTTTCTGATATGTATACATATAGATCATAGTAAACTCTAATACAGTCAAAGTCTATTCCAAAAGATATATTAGTAACTTCAATCTTGTTAGATGCACACCATTATATACGACACTATCGACAGAGTTATCTGGATCTCTACCTTGTTGTTTGGTCTCCATGTCATCTTATTATTGTTAGCATCGACTCATCTGTGACTCCAACGCTTGGTCAATCAGAGAGATAATTCTTCTTTTGTAGGTAGTCATATAGTTCATGGTAAGCTAGAATATAGTCTAAATTTAATCCAAAAGATATATCAATAATAATTCAATCTTATTAGATGTACACAATTATATTCGACACTACCACTATAGTTATCTTGATATCTACCTACGTTTTTGTCTCCGCAGCATCTTTGCTAATGTTAGTGCCGACTCCTCGTGCTAGTGGCGACTCTAGTGCTTGATTATTCTCCTTTCGTTCGCATACATAGTCACTTCGCTGGCTCCTGTTTTAATTATATAATAGACACATAGATAGATAATTACTATTTTTATTTCAAATTTCTGTTTTTATCTTTTATTTTAAGCCGTTATAATCTAGCCCACTCTAATTGGTGGGTTAGATCTTTTTCTTTTCTTGTTCCTCCAATTTTTTATATTATTGTTGATATGGAATCATTTTCTATTTTATTTTCAGTTGTTTTTAGTTTGTATGGTCTAATATAGTTCGTATTGTATTGGTATGATAAGCACTATTATGCGATTTTTTATTATGTGGTATGATCTACACCTTTAATAGTATCGAGAGTTCTTGGGGCCCATGTTCGTCTTCACTGTGGATGGAGAGCCGGCGAATGATGTCATACAACATTTCTTCGTACTGCTCGCCTAGTGGACTAACTAAGTTCACCTCCATGGATTTGGACACCATGACCTCAAGCATCATGTCGTGCACCTTACATGTCTTTATCCTCAAACAGATCTATATTGTTATAATTCCGATCCACAATGATTAATGGTATAGATCTTTATTTTTTCTATTAATGTGGAAACTTCTACTATTTTTCGATCAATGTGAAAATTTCTAATATTTTAGAATTAATGTGATGATTATATCCTGTTATATATATATTAGATTAAATTTATACTAACCATGGCATGGCAGGCAGACACCAAAGTTGACACGGTGTGAAGCGAAACGTTGAGTCTTTCCTTTTTGGACCCAATATGGGCTCTTGTTTAATGCAAGCGGGGGTTGTGGGCCAGCCTGGAGTTGACTGGCAGGAGACTCTTTTCCACACTGTCCTGGCTTCACCTTTATTTGCATCATCCCCAATTTTTTCCTAATTATTTTATACCAAGTATATTCCAGCCACTTTTATATTCTGCCATGTTATGAACATGGACAGGCAAAAGACATTCTGTGCCATCCATTTTTTATATCATTGGTGCTAAATAATCAGTGATTATTTTAACATTAGCCAACTGCCCATCTTGTGCTCTGTGTGTACACTACTCCATCTCACTGACTTTAACATTGAGCACCTGTTTTTCTTGTTGACAAATTAGTTGGGGTGAAATTTGTCCATGAAATTAGACATTTCCATCTGCAAATGGAGGCAGTGTGTGTGTGTGGGAGGATGTAGTAGATTGCAGACTGCAGAGGAGTACGTAGAGGAGGAAGAGACAGAAAGGTAAAGGAGAGAGAGAGAGGGCTTGGTTGGTGCTGTTGAGATGAGCTGTCAGCAGCATTAGATGCTCCCTTCTCTGACACCTCCCACCTGCAGTGTCTCCCATGGCTTCGCTTACCCCATTGTTCCACACCAGAAAACGCCCCACTAGCATCTCCAGCAGCTATTTCAAATTTCTGCTCTATAACACTATTCCCTACACACTCTATCAATCCTCTAAAATTTCTTCACACTTTACATTACATTCTAAAAGATTCCTTCCCTCCAGCAGCTACTCTATTCCTAAAAGTCAAATGAACAGTGTTATAGAGTGTCTGCTGGAGATGCTCATCAATCATGCAAAAAGCTAGTACCTGTACATCTACATACATTTAGGTGGCGCTAATTGGTTCCCACTTTCAAAAGCTTTTAAACTTTATTACATAATTCAATTGTGTATAGTAAATAGTACAGTGTTCCATTATGTTTTTTGAAAACCAATGGTTTCTTTAGAATCAACTTAACATTTTTAGTTGTAGTGCTCTATATTTTGGACCACATGAAGCCCATTGTAAGAAACATACAAGCTGTTAAGTTTTACCGTGATACAGCGGTCTTTATGAAAACGGCACAAGAATACATAATTGACAAATGTCCACGAGAAGCAAGAGCCCCATGTGAGAATCATATCAGATAATTAATGTCAGTCTCGCCATAACACAATGACGATAACAACTGAAATTTTTGCAGACTTTTATATTAGACTTCTCAAAAAATATGATTTTCAGTAAGGAAGCAGAGTTTATTTTTTTAAAAAAAAGAGCTGTGGATAGATGATCATCTTTTAAGTCCGATTTATGGATTTTGGGATGGTCTGTGGCGCAAGGGCTTTTTTTCCAGAGGCCTTTTAGCTGCGTTTTGGCGCAAAGGGGAGGAAAAGCCGCACAATCTCTCTTCAGAGCTCCCTCTTTGGGTTCATCATTCCGAGGCCCCACGAATGGCCTACCTTGCCCTCTCTGGAGCACTTTCAGTTCTTTCCTCCAAATAATTAAAAAGGACCCAGCAAAGCCAAAAGAACAGAAGAAAAAAAAGGGGTGAAGCCTCCACCAATTCACCATTGCTTGGAATTTCGATTTTGTAGGATGGATCACATGTTTATGACCTGGAGTTAGGTATCTCAGTCACACTTTGTGTTGTTATATAGCAATTTTTTCATTTACAAGGAATTTGCTCTGACCCTCATTTCCTGCTGCGAAAATATTTTTATATTAAATTAGACCCTATAAAATCGGGGATGAGCTTCTAAAAGCAAAGCATATAAAATTGGATAGTCTTCACGTACCACTGCAAAACCCCTCACATGTCGTAGACACACGGCATAGATTGAAGAATTTATAGAGTGACACATAAGACATAAGGGAGTTTATAAAATTATAGAACTTGCTCACAAAAACCCCGATTTAATTTGAGACTTAACTGGGTATTGACGGCCTATAACTTTGCACTCGAATGATTTGCCATTGTAACGGCCGGCTGACTTGGGAAGTGGTTATTTATGCATCTTGGACGGGTGTTAGTATTTCTTTCCATACACGTATGGTTCAACAAATAGGATATTTTAGTTGTCACAATAAAAACTAAAAAGACTTTATGCATCACCTAGATTTCACAAAATTCAAGATTACACTTATTTTGAAAAAATAAAACTATAGCTCGCAGCCTCCCACCAACCAATCAAGAACTAGAATTCTCAGGCAACAAAAGTGGAGAAGGCAAAAAAAAAAGAAAACATTGATGCCCAAATCTTCTCTAGGGTTTATAGAATCGTAGGAAAAGGCCATAAACAAATAAGCAAGGGAAGTCCTCCTTGTCCGTCTGTCTCTCTCCAGTCTCCACCCTTCTCTCTCTACTCTCTCCCCTCCCCTCCGCTCGCTCTCGCCTGCGCTCCCTCGCCCTCCCCCTCTTCTCCCAGCCCCACCCCGCCCCACCCCACCCTGCCTCCCCCACCGTGCGTGCCCGGCACGTGCTCCCTCCTCCACCCTAACTCCGGCGGCCACCAAGCCGCGTCGCGCGGGGCGCCAAAGGAGCCGCCTTTCCTTCCATTGCTGGGTGGTTCTTGGGAGGGAGGGGTTCTTTCCGAGAAGGGTTCGACGCGGCCCCGGAGCATGGCCCACGGCGGCGGCGGCGGTGGTGGGGGCGGCGCGCCGTCGAGTAGCAACAGCGGCGGGGGGAGCGCTGGGGGCACGAGCGGAAGTCGTGAAGCGGGTGGCGACCACCACCCGCACCGCCCGTTCTACTATGCTGGCCCGGCGGCGCCCAACTCCGTGCAGCAGCAGCCGCAGCCGTTCATGGGCGCGCTTGCTATCACCCCCGTCGCGGACCAGGCCCAGGCGTCGTCGGCGGCTGCGGCGGCGGGTGACAAGAAGGCGGTCGCACCAGTGACTCCGGCAGCGGTGGTGCCGGCGAAGCGGCCGTCGAAGGACCGGCACACGAAGGTGGACGGCCGGGGGAGGAGGATACGGATGCCGGCGCTGTGCGCCGCGCGGGTGTTCCAGCTCACGCGGGAGCTCGGACACAAGTCCGACGGCGAGACGATAGAGTGGCTGCTGCAGCAGGCGGAGCCGGCCATCCTCGCGGCCACCGGCACCGGCTCCATCCCGGCCAACTTTTCCTCCCTCAGTATCCCCATCCGCTCCGGCGCCGCCTCCTCCGCAGCCAACCCCACCCGTGCCGCCCCCTTCCCCGCCCTCGCGCTCCATCCCCACCACCACCAGCCGCCGCCCACGCAGCACGATGTGTCCGCCATGCTTGGCTATCACCACCATCTCCTCCCGCCGCCGCAGGAACCTCCCCAAGACCCCAGCACCGGCGCCTTCATGAGGAAGCGGTACAGGGAGGACCTCTTCAAGGACGACGACGAGCGCCAAGATCCTAACGCGCCCAAGGCGCGCGAGCAGCAGCCGACGACGCCACAGCCAGCGGCCGCAATGTGGGCCGTGGCGCCGAACAGCGCGGCGCCCGGTGGCCCCTTCTGGATGCTGCCCGTGTCCGCGAGCTCAGCCGCCGCGGCGCGCCCTCCTGAGCAACACATGTGGTCTTTCAGCGGCGGCGGGGGGAGCAGCACCGTGCAGGCGCCGCTGCAGTTCATGTCGAGGACCAACTACCCCGGCGGCGGCGGCGCCATGTCCGACACCAACCTCGGCATGCTCGCCGCGCTCAATGCTTACGGCCGCGGCGGCGGAGGCGGCACCGGGGACCAGCAGCAGCAGCCGCCGCAGCCGGAGATAGACCAGCAGCGCGGCGGCAACGGCGACGAGGAGGAAGACGGCAACGGCAGTGGCGACGAAGACCACGGCAACAACAGCTCACAGTAAGCAGCACCAACAGCTCGCAAGAAATGACCTCATCAACAGCTCCGAATCCGCCATGATCGTCTCGTCATTAGTGATCACTGCTTAATTAGCTGCATCGGGTAGGGGGTTAGAATTTTGCTGTCTTTTCTTGGGGTTTGCCTGAGGCGGCCACTATTGGATTGGATTAGGAAGAAGAATCGGAGAAAACGAATGGAATGGAAGAAAGCAAGAAGCAGCTGAGGCCAATGCAAGAACAGCACCAGCAGCACCACTCCTTGCTAGTTCATTTAGCCTTGTTATTTTTTGGGGTATTTTTCTTCTCTTTTTTTCCCCTCTGTTTTTCTGATTGATCTATGATGAATGATTTGTCTTGTTGAGATGGGTGTGATGATTAGTAGTGGGTCCAAATTAGGAGGGCCAAGAAAAAGAGTTCGAGAGAGAGATTTGTACAGTTGATCACCTTGATTTATGCTGCCACTGCAATGTCAATTCTAGTTTTTTTTTTCTGGTTTCTCATTCATGGATTCATCCTTTCTGTCAGTGCGTTGTTTTGATTCCTATATGGGTGTGCTCGTGATGTGCTGCTCTATGAGAGGCAATGATCCTGTGGCTATCACCCTCGGGATCTAGTGATGCTCGCTGCAACCACTACGGCCTCAGTAGCGGGGTGAAGTCACTGTATAGTGCTACTTGTATCAAACAGCACAGCGGCGGCAGCAACTTTTTTCTTCTTTTGTTTGGAGCATTAGATGTAACAGCATTTGTAGCGATCTGCTGGTCTCTTTCTGAATCAAATCCACCCGGTGGATTATGATCTCGAGCTGGAAACATGTTTTTCTCAAAACATTTCTAGCTAGGGTGTCTGACCTTTTGGCCGTATTTGGTGGGCAAGAATTTCGGGGGATTTGCGTATGGTACCGAGTATATTAACTGGATTAGCTAGACCTGGCTGGGTTAGTTTATCCTACTAATCCAGTTAATCCATGATATTTAGTTAGGTTAGTGGAAAAGGATACAGCGTTGTAGGAGGGATCAGATGTCCGATCCATGGAAAAAAAAATTGGATTTTTTTGGAACACGAGAAATGAACTACGAAAACAAAGCTCAAAAACTGCTGAAATAATTTGCGTTAGCGTGACATATGAAGAATGTTTCAGCAATTATTCTAGAATGTTTTAAACCAAATAAGCCATGTTTCACACGAGAAATGAATAATGAAACATGGACGAAAAACCAACCAAACACGTAAAAAGTACTGATAAAAAATAGACATTACATGTGAAACATTGTCGTAGTACTGATGAAACATGAGCAAAGTATTGATAAAACATGGCAAAATTATTGATGAAACATCGTTAAAGTATTGATGAAACATCGTCGAAGCGATATTCTCGTAGTTATTCAAAGATGTTTCACATTATTCAAACAAATTTTCGTATGAGCAAACACCATGTTTCAATAAAGCAAAATCAATGTTTCACAAAGAAAATAAAGTATTCCACATCCAGAGTGTTTTGTCAGAATAAACACCATGTTTCACGGGGCAAAACACTATGGGTCTATTTGGTTACCGTATGAGCTCAACCAGGCTGTATGAGCTCACCTATACTAGTGGGAGTCAGGCTGAGGTGATGCGAGATGGTGTTATCTGGTTGGTTGTATGAGATTGTATAGGATGCATAGAGATGTTGTTTGGTTGGCTGTACTAGGAGGGAAATGTGATTAGGGGTGGAAACGAGCCGAGCCCGGGGTAGCTCGGCTCAGGCTTGGTTAGGGTACCGAGCCAGCTCGGCTCAGCTCGCCCAGGAGCACGAGCTGGGGACGAGGCTCGACTCGGGCTCGGCCGTAGCTCGAGCAGGCTCGGACCAGCTCGCGAGCTTGTGCGCACCAGGGACGGGGGCGAAGTGATGGAGACGGAGGGGATGGAGAGGTGGGAGCGAAGGTGAGGCGGGGGTGGAGGCGATGCCATGCCGGGGCTGGAGAGGCAAGGCCGGAGTTGGAGGCAAGGCGAGGCTTCGTCGTCGGAGGTTGGAGAGGCAGCTGGAAGCGGCGTCGTCACACCGAAAAGTGATCAAGACAAAGAAATGGGTCCCATGAGGCTGGAGAGGCGGCAGAGCTAGAGAGGCGAGGCGGGGGCGAGGTGACGGAGACGGAGGGGATGGAGACTTAGAGAGGCGAGGGCAGAGGTGAGGCGGGGGTGGAGGTGAGGCAGGGATGGAGGCATGGCGGCGTCGGGGCTGGAGAGGCAGGGCCGGAGTTGGAGGCGAGGCGAGGCGGCGGAGGCAAGGCGAGGCGCCATCGCCAGAGGTTGGAGAGGCGATGGAGGCGAGGCGTCGTCGCCGAACGAAGGCTGGAGAGACAGCAGAGTAGCTCGAGCTTGGCTGTCCGGCGAGGCGGCAGAGCTAGAGAGGCAAGGTGGCCTGGATCGGAGAGGCACCGGAGGGAGGTGGCGAGGCGGGTGCGATGCTGGAGGCGAGGCGACAACAGCGAGGGCGTGAGGCTGGAGAGGGCGAGGCGGCCAGGGGAATGGGGATTAGGGTTAGGGATTTGGTGGGGGCAGGGTGGGCGGGACCGGGGGAGAGCAGGATTTCGAGCTTCGAGAGTGGCCATGTGGGACGCGTGGGTGCGTGGCTGGCCAGCCGGGGCCCGGGGGGATATGGGTATGGCAAATGGCTGGAAACAAGCCACGAACGAGCCCGAACGAGCTCGCTGTGGCTCAGCTCGGGCTCGAATTTGTGACCGAGCTGGAAGAGCAGCTCGGCTCGGGCTCGTTTCCTTCCGAGCCGAACAGGAGCCGAGCCTGCAACTGAGCCGAGCCTGAGCTCAGGTTCCAGCCCTAAATGTGATAGACAAATTCAAGAGAAGGAAATCAAAAACAAAGAAAATAAATTTAAAAAGAAAATAATTTTTTTAAAAAAATATTGAACAGAAATAAATTCAAAAATAAAAATAAAAATCTAAAATTTTTCAATACCTTGTACTTGAATTTACGGTTCCATTTTTTTTTGTCTCATTGAATTTGGATATCGTTTGAATTTTAATTTTTTTTGAAAGGTTGAAAGCAACTGCAAGCAGTGCATTGTTTGTTGCTAGCTGGTGCGCTCACGTTCTTTGGCGCCTACTGCTCACGGAAACAAATGAAGTGGCGTTTCTCGGCTGTCAAGCTGGCTTGGCTCGGTGCTCATCTGACCAACCAAACAGCAAAGAAGATGCACAAGGCGAGCCTGGCCCTGGCAGATGCGGGCAACCAAACTGCCCATATGTTTCATATGTATCAGACTAATATTTCAAGCCAAAATAGCAACAGGTCTTCCCTACCTAGCTCCCAATGGAGCGCGAGCATGACTACCACCAAGTCGGCGCCTTGCAACCTCCCGTTCTCAACGTAGAGCTCGTCACCGTCGCCACACAAGCTCGCACCGCCATAGCCGTTGCCTAAGAAGCTCACCATCGTCGGAGCTCTTCACATGGCATGGAGCCTGAGATCGGTGCATCTGCTCTCTTTGGCTGTTGAGCTCGCTCGCAGTGGATGCGTCTCACCACTGCTGACCACCCCCACTGTGACAGCCGTCTTGGCCTTGGGCCCTTCGCTGCCAACTGCTTTCTGTCATGAGTACTGGCGCCACCGCGACGCCGCAGCGGGTCATTGTCACCTTGGCGTTGTTCAGGTGGCCTGGCAGGACCCATTTTCCCTTGTATCGGCAACAGAGAGGTAAGTGGGGAAATGTAACTGAAAGAAAGGAGGTAGCTGCGAGAGGAAAGGAGAGGGGGAGCATTCACAATGGAGGAGAGGAAGGGAGTGGAGGGCAACAGGGAAGAATGGGGAAGCGAGAGCGGCGAGGAAGGATGGGGGAAGAATGGGAACATATCCTATGCAATCAAGACTACGGTGCAATCATCGTGCACCCGAACTAACAAAAGGCATGAAAAAATCTGAAAAATTTATGGATGTACATTTGAACTTACCATATCTATCTATAAAATTTCAAGATCAAATTTATTTTATGTTAAGAGTAATAAAAAAGAGAAATTTCTAACAAACTTGAATAGTTCAAATTTGTTATAACTCTCTCTTTTTTGTAACTTCTAGCATAGAATAAATTTGATCATAAAATTTTATATATACGTGGAGTAAATAATAAAGTACATAGTGGTACTTGTAGGGAGAGAGTAGATAAGATGAAAGGAAGAAGTGGCTTAGGGCGTCAGATAGAAGCAGCACGGTGGACGTCAGTTTAAAAGCATTTCCTATACTTTATTCCACCCCTTGCTAGGTTAATTAATCCTGAGTTAGCAGGATAAATAGTGTTAATCAGATTAACTTAATTTCACTTAACTCAGAGGTGTTTGGTGGATTAAACCCATAATCCACCTCTGAACTGTGAGAACCAAACGCAACCTTAGGGTGCGTTAGTTCTTGCCAAATCTGTATAGAAATTATTGTGTCCTAGACATGCCCTAAAGTCCAAACGAATGATTTTGATAGCATCCAACATATCAAAAACAGGAACTTGACGTGGATTTTGGACAGGCTCTCTAGAATCTAACCTGTTTTGTCGCCCTGCATTTGACAAAAGAAATGCTTATGCTAGCGCAGAGCTTTATTTGTTGCGCACGTACAAAGATTTCATTTTGCTGTGTCCATCCATGTATAAGAAGATCTGTTTCATCGGTTTATTCAGAGTAGACTACCATAAGAAGGCGATAACACCAACCTTTATATGTGAAGGGATGACATATTAGTGAGAAAAAATCTGTAATCCAACTGTCTAAAAAATTCGACTAAAATGCTTCATCATTTTTAATTCGACTGAAGGCTAGCACGCACAAATTAATACACATGACGAAGTGATCGGCATATCAGCGAGGATAATCCGGTGCTGATGCATGGATAGAAATAAACGACAGGGGAAAAAAATCATGCAGAGACATGGCGTTTTCAGAGGTGATGGGATTAATTAACAAACGAGGCCGTCGTAATCTGGAATGCGTGGTAACACAAGTTGGATTATCCCTCTGATTATTGCCTGTCGCGTCAGCTTTCAGCTGCTAGCTGATACTGATGCTGCGTGGATCTCGAGGTGCATCCAATGGCGCCGCCGCTTTGTTGGCCAAGATATTCGTTTCGCTCCGCCTCAGCTACTCTATCCTTCCACTCTATAACACTATGCACTACTCGCTCTATCTATTCCTCTAAAATCCCTTCACACTTTACACTACACTCTAAAGATTTCTTCTCTCTAGCAGCTACTCTATCCTTAAAAATTCAGATAAACAATGTTACAGAGTGCCTGCTACGGATGTTCTAACCACCGGTTGCTTGCTCATGGCAGCACACTGTTGATGCATGTTGCAGCAAGAGAAGCACACACGGTTAAAAACAAAAAAGAGGTCTCTTTCAGTGTCACTGTACAGAGACAGTTCTCTTTCAGTGTCATCTATGATGAATTTTAAAAAGGCCTACGAAATTATACAGGTCACTTTGCACGAAATATCTCCGTGTTCTAGAGAGGTCAGGAAAGGCCACTTTACCATGCACTGTATAAAGAGTTTCTTACATCAATACGTGGAGATTAATAAGAAGGGAAATACATTCCCGCGGTTCAGGCGTCGGTCGCGTCTCACCTCAAGATCCGAGTGCTATCGTTTCTCTTCTTTCACCTAGTTTGCAAAATAGTCCTGGCGTTTTATCATATTACCTAGTTTGCAAAATAGTCCTGGCGTTTTATCATATTCTAGGACAAAGTCCTTCCTTTGGTCAGGTGCTCCGACCCAATGGAGACGCGGTACTTGAGCACCAAATGGGAGGACTCAACCACGGCGCGCACACGGTGCTCGGGGTCGGGGCCAATGGCGGGCCAACGCAGCAGCGTCGGGCCCGACTACCGGAGGGGTGTGGATCGGATCTCAGAACGAGATCAGACGGCTAGAATCGCATATAAGTGTGAAAAAAATTGCTTTCTAATAAGAAGGGTCAAGATGTATCTAAAACACCCATATTACTTGTAGGTTTCTATTGTTTCTTCGAATCAATCCTTTTGACTTATCGAAACCGCTTCTCGCTTATCTCAGAGCTCTAGAAGCTCAGTCAAACTAAACACCTAGGAACTCCGCTTGACGCTCTCTAAACCTAGTGTTTTAGAGCATCTCTTAGACCTCTATACATATTCTCTAAATCACTATTCGTTCTCTATATTTTCATAATCTCTAGCAGAATCACTATAAAGTTTGATATATAGAGCCTCCAAATTTAGAGGCTAGGAGCGAAAAACTATAAATTTAAAGACTAAAATAGAGACTCTACTGGAGGACGAGAGACTCTAAATATAGAGAAGATTCTGTTTTTTTAAGGCTTTGCTGGAGATGATGCTAGAGCATCTCCAGCATAGTCTCTAAAACAGAATCTTCTGTATATTTAGAGTCTCGTTCTCCAGTATAGTCTCTATCCTAGCCTCTGAATTTAGAGTTTCTCTCTCCTAGCCTCTAAATTTAGAGGCTCTCTATGTCAACCTCTATCTCTATAGTTTCTCTGGATAGAAGTTCTGCTGGAGAGGATGGAAATATAGAGAGCAAATAGTGATTTAGAGCAACTCCAGCATAGCCTCTAAAACAGAATCTTCTCTATATTTACTGTCTTTATCTTAGCCTCTGAATTTAGAATTTCTTTTTTCTAGCCTAGCCTCTAAATTTAGAGACTCTCTATATCAACCTCTGTAATTTATTTGGTTAGAGGTTCTGCTGAAGAGGATGAAAATATAGAGAGTAAATAGTGATTTAAAGGGTGTGTATAAAGACTGAGCATCTGCTGAAAGGAGTGTATAGAGACCGATTTTAGAGCATCCGCCGGAGATGCTCTTTAACCGTCCAGCCAGGCCACGTCTGTCCTTGTGGATGCATCGAAAAGCAGGTGATTTGGATTCCGGGAGAGCCAGCCAGCCAGGGAAGGTGGATTTCACGCGTGGACCATTGGCGCCGGCCGGGTTCTTCCTCATCAATTCCGTTCCGATCCAACCAAACACAGCAGCAAGCAAAGCTGATCTCACATCCATCTCCAGTCACGACACGCTAAAGCTTCCTCCTTGGCAGCAAGATTCCTCACCGTCCGAGCATGTCCCGTCGGCGCCTGTCTCGTCGGTCAGCTCTGATGCGTTCGTCCCAATCCAATCAGGGCCGTCCAGGCCCTAGCCCTAACCCAACAAGATGGTTTTGGGCCGATCTGGCCCAGCAACTGGGACACGTCTCAACAAGATGGCTATTTGGACAGTGAGCTAGAGATAGATATCCGACTATGTGTTGGGATCGCCCTTGTTGGAACGACTGGGCTAGCTTTGAGAGCTTCGAAAAGGGCCTTTCACACGGCGGTGGCTAGAGTGCATAGGCGGTGATGGTTTAAATCAGAAGAAGAGGGTCTTAGGCAGGAGACGGAGGTGGCAATGTTCGAGACTGGAGGGGGCACCATTGGTTATAGAGAGTGGCACAGGTGTGGGTTGACAATAATGAACTTTAGTGTCAGAAGAAGAGAGGAGAGGAGCAGACTTAGCGTTGGCTCAGTGGTAGAGCGTGTCGCTGGCAGTCTGCCCGCCCGCGTTTGAGCCTGGCTCGGCGCGTGGTGTCGCATGTTTTTCGGGATTTAATCCCGGGCCGGTTCACCTGGAATTGAATCATGGGGCACACGCATGTGTATTAAGTAGGACTACACGTACCCGCGTACAGAGGTGTAGGGCCTCTCATCTAGTTCTGCGTGTGTACTGGACGCGTACAGGGTGTGTGAGTGTGGTGGTGTGATGTGAGTGTGGTGTGAGTTATGTATGTCCGGGTTGTACCATCTCAAAAAAAAAAAAGAGGAGAGGAGAGAAATAGGCGTAAAGTCTGCATTTTAGGATTTTACATGATGGTATGGATCTATCCTACTTCCAAAACATGTCTGTTTGCATGGGTAGCAGAGGAATTTTTTCTTTTTTCTGTCCGCAAAATCATTTATGAAATTCTTATGCTGTCCTATTAAATATTAAAAAATGAGACAAAAAAGGAAGAATATTTCTGAAAGGGATAAAAAGTAGCAGCAACAAAATAATCATGTTCGTAGCTAAACGGTTGAGCTAAAATTTCATGTTTCGATAGCTTTGAAGTGCGGCTTCGAAAACCATGATAAGGGCTTTACGTGGACGCGTCTTCGAAATATTAAAAAAAATCGAGAACTTAAATCCCTAGCTTTAAAAAAATTTCTGTAATCCGGTTGAGATGAACAAGGCAGAGAGGAGCCCAGTTTTGTCCGGTGTCGTGCATGTCTTTGCCGAGGAGGAGATAAGGTTCACCTCACAGGTCACAATGCTACCCGGTACGAGACAGTAGAAAATCACCGTGAACAATCATGAACTAATCAACCAAGGGATAATTTTTACCGCACGTTCGGTGTTGCACCGCATGTGGCAAGGTAACTGCACGACATGACGACACCCTCGATGGTGGCAGTAATAAGGCATGTGAGGGCAATAACTACCGGTTCTAAAAGCACTCCTAATGTAAGAGCTTTCATAGCTGCTACTCCAAATTACTACTCTATACCACTATTCTCTACATACTCTATCCCTCCCTCTAAAATTTCTTCACACTTTACACTATACTTCAAAAGATTCCTTCCCTCCATCAGCTACTCTATCCAGATGAACAGTGTTATAGAGCGTCTGCTACGGATGCTCAAGAATATCTCCACCCGCTACTCTATCCTCTCGCTCTATAACACTATTCACTACTCTCTCTATTCAACACGCTAAATTTCCTTCACACTTTACACTACACTCGAAAAGATTCCTTTCCTCTACCAGCTACTCTATCTCGAGCTATAGTATTATAGAGTACCTGCTACAGATGCTCTAAGAAGGTAAGCTGTTTTTATATAGCCACTGTATAGTATGGATCGATGAGATGAACGGTGGTTAACGAGGAGAAAGAAGAGGGTTGTTTTTTAAATAAGAGACGGTCTAGAGAGTAAATTTCCACTAGAGATGCTGGGTCGTTTCTACAGGACTTATAAATAGAAGAAAAAATAAACAAATTAATTATTACATACAATATATTAGGGCTCTATTTTTTTCAGCGGTTTCTATCGGTTGGCGGTTTTACTGTAGCAAATTTATAAGTCTTTGAAAAAAGTTTAATAAGCCTAAAAAGATAATCTAAAAAAACAAATTTACTATAGCAAACCGCCGGCCACCGGCCGCCGCCCAAAGAAACGAAGCCTAGAAGGATTGTTTCTATAATCGTTTCCATGTAATATGAGTTATTTAAAAATGATTTACAAAGAATGCAGTGAGAGTGACACGAGAAGGGCAATAACGCGGTGGGGGGGGGGGGGGGTATGCTGTGATATCTCCCAGGGGGCCGACACGAGACGGCCGGGGCGTGATGTGATATGTCGCCCTTGGTCTTTTCCTGGAAATTTCGCCGCCACGTCATCCGCGCGGGAAAGCGGCCGGCCTCGCTCGTTTTCGAGGGTAGCGCTGACGTCACCGATGTACGTGGTTCCAGGCCTGTTTGTGCTCCTCTTTTTTTTTCTTCTTTTCGCGAGAGTTTATTGTTTTGTCTTTTCACGGAAAATTTCCTTCTGCTTTTCTTTACGGGACAGTATTTTAAGCCGCTCCCTCGCGTGCCATCCGCAGCAGCCTCGCCGTACTCCGGCGATCGCCATTTTCGGTGAGGAGCGAGAAATGGCGATCCGACCTTGCATCCAGCGGTTTCGCCAGGCCTGGCGATCCTCTCTCCTATCATTGTCCGTCCGTGGCGTCGCTTCGGTCTTTCATGCCGCTGTGTCTGGACTGGCCAACTCGTGTCTCCACGACCAACTTCTCCACCAGGCATGCGCTGTCAAGGCAAGTCACACCAGATATAAGAGCATCACACCAGAAACAGAAACGTTATCCTTACTACTCTAAAACACTATTCACCATGAGTCTATTTATTCTTCTAAAATTTCTTTACACTTTACACTATACTCTAAAAGATTCTTTCACTCCATCAGAAATTCTATCCTCACCAAGTCGACGCTACAGTGTTTATAGGGTTTTCTTCTACGGATGCTCCAAACCCATGAAAAGGGGGAGGGGAGGGGACATGATGACATTGGCATCAATGTCAGTGGCAGTAGAGAGGAGTAGAAGGCCACGTCCTAGAGGACGAGGAGAAGGGGAACTAGGGAAAACAATGACAGAAGGTGGGACTTACACAATGAAGGTGGAGGAAAGAAAAGGGAGAGGAGAGAACCAAAAAGGAAAATAAAGGAAATAAAAAAAAACAAGAGAAAAACAAAGACAAACAAAAATAAAAGAGAGAAAATGGGGGAAAGAAAAAGGAAAGAGGGAAAAAGGAAATTTACAAAACCCTAAAAATTCATAAATTTGCTTTGTGGTTTTATTGCACAATTCAATTTCACTCCTAAATTTTTGAAGCTGCAAAAGATAAAAAAATAACATAGATAAGATAAAAATTGACATTTATAGAGGCTGGTGGAGAGGACACATATATATAGAGTGAAAAATTTTAGAGAGCTAGCTATATAGGGAGTATAGATATTGAAATATGGACAGCCTATTGGAGATGGCATGTTATTTAGAGTTGATTTGAATTACTGATTATCTTATTTGCTCATAAAATAAAATTGAAAGCATCCTAAAGCGACTTGGAAAGTCCGACGGCCAGCTTTGTTTGAATTGTTTTTCAAGCTTTGACATGTGTCCTAGAGATAAAAAAAGGGCTGAAAATACCAAAGCAATTACATTTTCAAAGTCAGGGATAACCAAATAAAAAGTAAGCTTAAGCCATACGGAACGAGCCATAGGTATGTAGGAACCTTATGGCCAAGAGGAGGGGGGTAAATTGGCCTACTTTTAATTTTTTTGGTTCTTTTCTTTAATTAATCAAAATTAGGGACCCAAGTTATCTAGCAAAGCACAAGTTGGAATTCATGAACTAGAATGTAAAGAAAGCAAATTACGGAAATTAAAAGTGAGAGCAAAAGGGGACAATACAATTTTTCCCGAGGTTCGGAGACGAACTCCTACTCCCCGTTGAGGCAATCCCTCGACGAACGAGAGTCGGCTCCCTCTCGAGCTTATGCCTCAATCCACTCATGGTAGCCCTTGCACTGACGGACGGCGAGGTGAGCTCCAAACCTCTCACAAGGTGGCAAGTGCTTCCACACGTGACAAGCACCCCACTCCACGGTACCGACACACGGCACCGACCGCCGACACACGATGGATTTCACCCCTTCAACACACAGAGGCTCAAGAACGAAGAAAGCTCGGAGAAGACCTTCACCTTGGCGAGGAGATCAAGTAGAGCACGACCGGAGAACCAATCCCTCACCAAATCCAGCTCATGAGACCTAGGAAACCCTAGATTGCCATGGGAGAGCTCTCTACTTAGCTCTAGGATAAACTTATGGCTAACCTAGCAAATGAGACCCTCAAACCGCTCCCCTTGGGGTGGGGTGGCTATATATAGCCCCCACAAGAAGACAACCAGAAAACCCTAGCGCGCGACCCCGAGAAAACGGTACACGGACAGTCCGAACCAATGAACCGAACAGTCCGGGTTTTAGATCTAGAAAAAGAAATAGAAACCAGGACGGGACCGAAAAGACCCAATGACGATCAGACTGTCCGGATCTCAAACCGGATAGTCCGGGGACAGTACTCCCCTCACGGCCGAAGATAAGGATCCTAAGAACAACAAGGCTGAGCTCCCTTCATCCTCCGGACGGTCCGACTGGCAGGACCGGACAGTCCGGATTCCCTGTCACCACTTCTCACAGTTGCCCAAATAAAACCGAGTGAAGACTCCTCCACCTAGACAGTCCGCCCAGTAGTACTGGACGGTCCGGCCTTCCCCACCAGCGCACCAGCAACTCCTAAGTCGAGACCGAGCAAAGCCAAAGCCAAAGCCTCCACTTTGGCTGGTTGTCCCTCCATGGGACATGATACCATTTATTTTAAGATTAAATGTCCCATAAAATTGTTGACACCTAATTTTGGCAAAGGCCGATTCTACAGAAGGTTTCAAAATCGGCTAAGTTTGGATCGGATGCGACATGGGCCGGGTCAGATATAGAAGATGGAGTCTAGGTCATCTTAGTAGATTTCTTAGGTAATGTTAGATGTAACAGGCAGATATTGAGTTGGAATCCGTACTGTCGATGCTTAGGATCAAGTCCTTCACCGAGCTTATTTGTTGATTGGGGCCAACTAACCCTTCCTCGCCAAGACTTTAGCTTCGGGGTGGTAAGATCGCAAGGAATAAAGAAACAACAATTTATCATGGTTCAGGCCCCTCGTGGATGAGGTAAAAGCCCTACGTCCAGCCTTCTTTAATGTGGAAGAGAATACAACGAAGACCACGACCCGAGCTCAGGCGAGCACTCGAGCCAGGATCGGGAGAAAGGGGAAGTATGCCTTGGGCTTCTCGGCGACAAAGTGCGTCTCGTCTAAGACGTTCAAGGCATGCTCTACAGTCTGATACAGGGGGTATTTATAGCATACATCATGATAGGGTATCTACAACCAAGCCGAGTATGGGATGGAGTCCTGACTGGGCATGCCTCCGTCTTGATCTCCAATACGTATCCGAACTTGCCTTATCTGCAGCTCCTGCCATAAATACCAAGCCACACTTCGCGGATGAAACCGCCTCCTGCATGAAAACAAGAAAACCTTCTGGATACAGTCGCGCCATGGAACCGCCTATGAACACAACCATAATCCGGGCTTATCCGGGCCCTCGGACGAGCTACCCGGGCTAAAGATAACCCGGGCCATCCGGATGCCCCAGCTAAGGATAGCTCGGCCTAGGGAATCACAGCCCAATGACCCAAGGCTAGGCACGCTGGGCTCTTCCTAGGCCCATAGCCTAAGATACATGCTCGGGCCCCACAATTGTAGGGTCGGCTGACATTAGCAGAGCGTAGTCTAATCCACGACACGTGCTGTGTATGAATTTAGTGTCCTAGTCAGTGGTTACCAACGTCTGTATAAATAAGACCGATATCAGCGTATAAAGGGTCCAACACCAATAAATCAAATATATTTTTTATCCGTCCTTTACTTTTTGTCGCATTTAGTCTAGTTTCGCTGTATTTTGTCTTCGATCGACTTGTTGCGCATCGCCTTCTCGATCGGCTTTAGGATACACCCTAGGAGTTGCTTCCAAGTAAGTACCATCTCGATTTGGTTCGATCTACGAGGTTGCACCGGCTTTTGGTTTAATCAAAATACTATCTTAGTCGATATTGGTGCGCATCGCTGTTTTGACTAGGGGTTAGATTTCACCCTCGTTCTATTGATCAACACATTCATTCGCGATAGTCTATTTACTCTCGTTCTATCGACTTATAGCTTGCTATTGGTCAATAGTCTGTTTATCCTTCGTTCTATTATCTAGACAATCTAATCGGCTAGTTGGTAGTTTGTTTACCCTTTTCTACTACTTTGTTGATTTTATCGGCTTAGTAGTAGTTTGTTTACCTCTCACTCTACTATTTAGTTGATTCTGTCGCCTTACTAGTAGATTGTTTATCCTGAATCTGTGGGTTTAGATCTAATTTGAGCCAATATCTTCATTATTCCTTGGATTTGATATTCTTTTTGGTCTTCCTAAAGTGTTGCAAGTTCACGTTGTCTTAAGATCTAATCGGCTATCTAAAGCTGATTACATCTCTTCTTGGCGACTGCGGGATCAAATTGACTGGCACGCTCTGAACCCTACGTTCTGGTGCTGACAGAGATCCTAAGCCCTAAACCCACGTGTGTTTAGCCGATGCAACTTTTGGCACGAACAAAAAAAATTCAATTTAAAATTTGCATTTGAGATAAATAGTTTTCTGAACCCATAGAAAATTTTCATGTAAATTTACAAAATTGCTACAATTTTGAAGACAGTTGTGCAATTTTTCTGAATCCATAGAAAAGTCCGAGGGTGATTGTCTTTAGGCAACTCCATTATGGCAAGATTAGTGAAAGATTAGTGGTGACACAAATGGGAATAACCGGAAAATACGTTTTTACATAAAGGTGATGTCACTTAGCGGTAGCAACTGAGGAATTAATACTTCTACGGAAAAAAAAAAAAAGGTTGCCCCTCTCTTTGTTGGACAACATAAAAGGCAAGGCAGGTATGTGGTGACCATCGGCAATCTACCTCGCACTAGATGCCGTAATTCTCAACAATCGTAGGTTAGATGGATATGGAGTGTACGCCTACCACTCCATCACAGGTCTCACAATATCCACGCGATAACCGCACTTATCTATATGGCTCGAAAGGAAAATCTGATGATAAAATGGGTCCAAATTCAACCAACTGAATCTAAAATAAAAATGGAAAAAAAAAACTAAGAATTCGATCATTGTATGATAATGATCATTCGAAGTTGTAAATGTTTTCAAATTTGAAATATATCGATATTGTCGATTATCTCACGATATGGTGCAACTATTGAGCTTGATTCAAATTTTGACGAGAAAATTTGTGTGATGCACCAATTACAATATAGAAATCTTAGATGAGCATGCCACGAATTAAATAGGACCAGCAGGAAATTAATTAACAGTAACAGCGTTACCCATCGTCTCGGTATAACTACTATATATATATATAAAGAGCAAGTAAACTATACAACCAGCTCCATATCACGTCAGCCTCAGCTTGATTAATTCTGGATATTTTCTGAGGCACTACACTAGCTAGCTAAATAAGGAGAACCACCAGCAGGGGTCACCGGTTTGAATTAGGACTCGACAGTGACCATCCAATTAACACATCCATACATTCTACTTTACGTGGCACTACGTATAATTATAAGGTCATGCTCATGCACACCCTAAATATCAGCGAGAGGTGAAGGCGACGCCCTTCGCAACGGATAAGATGTGTTACGTCTGCCTCCGACACAGCTGCAGTACGCTGACGTGGCAGGAGCCAGCCGGAGTATATATCCACACGCACGTTGGTAAGCACGGTCTCCCTCCCTGTACGTGTTTTTTTTTTAAAAAAAATAATCTCTCCGTTAGGATTCTGGGACGTATTAGAGAATATTTCTAAGGCAAGAAAGCGATGATCGAGTTCTACAAATCTGGCTCAACTTAATCATTGGAGAAATAATTAATTCTTCAAATGAATTTAATCACATATATGCGTGCATGCTTTAAATGAGGGTACTATAAGAAAGATCACACTAAAATAACATCGGAAATTATGTGCGTCCTATATTAAACAACGAATCCAAATCTGTAATCCGTCCTATAAATTTCAACGGAGGGAGTACACTTTACTCCTTTTAAAGTTATGGCGGTAACTTGCATGGCTCCTGGAGGTTGAAAATTAATTTTTCATCCTTTTGAGGTTACATTCGTTTGCACCCTAGTCACATCTATGTTAGGTAGAGATGTTGTTCCACGTGGCGGTGAGGTGGTGAGCAACTATTGCAGTGATGGATCACCATAGAGACTAGTGAAGGCAAATAGGAAACTGAGTGCCATCTCAGTTGGTGTGCTCTCTTTAAAGAAATTATGACTCCAAAATATCACAAAGACACAGGTATGTTCTTTTAGAGTTTAGAGTATTTGTTTAAATTTATCTTCTTATTTGCTTATCTTCGATTTTGAAAGCGTAAACACTTAGCATTTTTATTTTTTTTTTAATCTCAAAACGTATACCAAAGCTTTTAGAAAACAATTCAAATGAGTCTAAGCCGTTTTGAAAAGCTCTAAAAGTTCAGCGGCAAATAAGACTATCGGATCGGCTTGAAAGAACCCCCTAATACGAACTCTTGCGAGCAGAAGCCAATCCGGTAAAAAAAAAAGGGAAAAAATTTATAGGTGATACAGGTAACCAAATCCTCGTCACCGATGCACGACGTCACAACGTAAGAGCCCGCTTTATTCCTGCAGCTTTGACACTGTGAGTACATGCTCGTTGCTCGACGCCAAGAAGCCGATCCCATTTCTCCTCCACGACGAGGACAGATCGCCGGAGCAAGACGAGGCGGCCGTCCTCTCCAGCGACGGCGACGAAACCACCTCCCATGCAGCCGACGCTCCCTCCATCTTGGCCGTCGTGAGCTTCCCCCGCGTAGACGAACTGCATGCTGGATCCCATCCCATGGTGCTCTGCTCTACTCTGCTCGTCCACGGCTGCCGCCCAAAGTGAGGAAAATAGAAGAGGACAGGGAGAGGTTGGAAGTGGAAGAGGACAAATTAGCAGATATGAGGCCCACCGCCCACAAGGGTCCAATCCACTGCTGTTGTAACCAATTAGACGTAGGCTTGTATCATACAACTGCATGCTCCCTTCCCTTCGGTAAAAATCTGAACTTTCAGCTAGACATCTGAGTTCAGAAATCGGAAAAGAAACTGTCGTTGCCTTGCAGCTCCGGCAATATAATTCGGAACTGTTTTTTTTATTTCAGGGCTTGCATTCAGATTATAAGCGGGATATTTATCCATTTTTCAGGATTAATGCTTTAACGTTTTATAACCGTTAGTTTAGTACCTTAAGTGTTTCTTTTCCAAGCTCTCAAAAATAATTTTTAATAATTTTTCAGCCTGTCAAAGCCCCCCCACCAGGATCCATAACTTTATATTATAATCTACAGTTCAAAAGAACCACGTAGGATAAGCTTCCTATTAAGAGCCTGTTCTGAACGAGGAAATTTTCTTGACTGCTTCATGAGTAAGATACTGCAGAGTTCCCTGCGTTCCAAAAAATATGCTAAGTACGAAGACATTTTTTACATGTGCTAAAGGGGGGAAGGCATGCGGCTACCATAGTGACATGGAAGCTTGTGACCTATCTGAGTTCTCAAGACTTTCTATAATCAAAATGTTGATGGTGATCAGCTGCTGCATTCTACTTTCTGGCGTTTGGACTGCGACTGCTGCATCCATTCCAAGCACTCGTCCATGGTTCCATTTGGATGCGCGAGCTGCCACTTCAGCAGCCTTTGTTGCTGGGAGAAGGAACAAATGTTGTGTCAGGAATGTTTAAGAAATAGAATAGTGTGATCAGTTACAAAGGTAAGGGGTGGCATCGTAGTATATACCCATTTCCCAATCAATGGACCTCCTGACTTGACCTGCATTACCCCCATAATGGCTTTCCCATCAAGCAATGGCTTTACCTTCCATACACCATCAAGATCTGGTGAAGTGGAGCAGTAATGTATAAATCAGGACAATAAAACAAATGTATGACTTGAGTAGATTTTAACACTATTGCGAGACAAACAGATCAACTATCACAGTAGGAAATTGAGGACTCAGCATATTGTCAGGTAGTTCTTACCAAGGTCAGTTATTGAACGCTCAACTCTGATGTATTTCTCTTCCCTTTGATGTAGCTCATCCTGCTGGCTGAGGGAATTACTAGCATTGTCAATTTCTGGATAGGTGAGAGTGGAGATAAACAGTGCCACGCGCCAAAATTCCTTTATTTCACACAGTATTAGTCCTGAAATGCTCAAATTGTCATGAATTTTGGTCCAAAATGTTTTGCAACAGAATCAAATAAAAACAGATAGAGCAACTGGCATCAGAAACATCAGAACATGAAGAATCAACCAGTATACGATAAATTTCAGATTGGAAAATCAGCATGCACGGTACTGACCTGCCAACACACGTTTTACTAAGTCTGTTGGTATCTCGAGAAATTCATCATCCAGCTTCCCTTTGATAGTTTCCAGATTTTCATTTGACTCAAGGAGATCAACTAATTCAGCAAACTTTTCACTTGCAACATGTATATTGACAACCTATAAACAGTTAAATACAGAACAAATTATGTGAACTTATTTTTTCCAGCAGTACATAGTAGATGTATACACCAATAAGAATGCAGGTGAAGTGTACCGTGTCAGCATCACTAGCTTTCAACTTTAGAGAATCCCGAATAATATAGCTAACAACAGGAACCTGAAGACGATGCAAAAGGCTTGTTAGCATACTTACTAATAACCAATGCAGGGCAAAGGAACAAATTTAGCCACCTCCAAGAGTGGCATGCCGGATTACTTAGCCCACTGTTTCTTTTGCTTCAACAATTATTGTTATTAATGTGCTCCACTTTAACCTATTTTCTTGCATAAAAGTTGGACATAATTGTAGCAACTAAAAGAAGCACTCAATATTTTGTGGCACAACATTCAAGTTAATTACCTAGGTTAGTCACAAACCAGCTTCTAAATATTTTTTAAGTGTGCTAAAGAGAATTTAAAGAACTTAGGGTAAATGCAGCAAACACTAACAGCAGAATATTCAAATATGATCTAATTATTTGGACGCTATAAACCAGCCAAAGCTACACGTTGTCAACAAGACTCAGGCTACGCATACAAGCTTGACAGTGTGATCGACCTGATTGTGGTAGAAATCCTATGGTGGTTGTGCAACAACGAGCAACTAGTTTTACAAGAGAATGTAAGCGCCAGTGGTTACAGGGAGGTGATGCTATGAGAGGCATATTGGACAATATACTTAAATGAATCTGGATGTCTAAGATGCGAATATCAGAAGACTGAAGATGCCTTTTCTCCTCTACATTAAACCCACAAAGTAGGAACAAAACTATGACTACATATGTCCTGAAATGGTTGATAATCACTCACCATCTATGACAAACTCTTCTACACCACACAAACCACCCACCATCTTATTAAAAATTAAAATCACTTCCAGGCAAACTTAGCACCTAATATTAGTTTCAGCATATAACAAGAATTGTGGCCATGATGCACCATGCCTGTTCTCTCCAGCAATTATAGAACTATGCAACAAGCATACCTATTTAAACACTTGCAGACAGTGAATTATACACAATCCAAGTTCATTATAATAGCAAAAAACAAATTTCCCCTGCGTAAATAGTTAAAGTGTTTAGAAAGGAAAAAAAAATACAAAGTTACAAGCACCTAATGTTCAGGGTATAAAAACAAAATATGGCCATGATGCACAAAGCCTGCTCTCCAGTCAGTCTAGTAACAAGCAAGTTTACCCACTTATACACTTGCAGAAAAGTGAATGATTTCGTTAACCAAAGTAGATCAGAAACAGAGAGTTTGTCAGTTTGCGCCTTCTTAGGTAGCTAAGTGTTTGGATTGAAAGAAGTTTAGAGGATGCACGAGGTAGATATTACCTTCTTCGATTTTTTGTCCAAATAGACCATATTTCGAACTGGAATAAATAGTGCACTATACAGGCAAAGCCTTCGCTGTTCAACCTAAACACCATCACAGAATACAGAGAGATAAATGTATAGTCAATTTTTTCTTCTTGTGAACTATCACACATAGCATGTAGTAAAGTCATCAACATAGGAGTCAAATTAAAATGAAACTGTTGTGAGAAACAAAGTATCACAGAACTTCTGAATTAACAATACAATGCTTATATGTTATATCACCTACAAGACTATAACTGAATCTAAATACAGATACTGGAACAATGGAAGAACAATATTTTGTACTCCAAATCATCAAGGTTCAATCAGGTGCTTTTTTTGGTAAATGACCTAAGTAATTGATGTTACATAGAAGAATGAGGACAATATTGGTTGTGTTAATTATTTGCAGTGTAAATTATGTAAGTATCACCCTGACTATAAGCGTTTTAAGGCCAAGCAAGAGACAGCCAAAAACACATAGAAATCATATCGGAAAGAGGAATCCCAGGGTGAGTTATTTAGCAAGACATGCTTAAAAATCTCATACCTGCAACTTGGAATCAGAACCACCACCGAACACAGAGCTGCCAATAGAATGTGCAAGGGTCCATGCCACTTCAATATGTGAAACACAATGCCTGCATGTCAATGCAAGATAGGAGATGAGACTGAACAGAAGCGTATATTCTAATGGAAATAAATATTAAATAGACCAATGTGTACTGCTATCTTGTTTATCTATATTATAAGTACAGAAGTCTGAAATGTAATCAGATGAAACATAGTTGCATGAATTTAAAACATAAGATGATTCTATAATAAAACAAGGACACACCAATCACATTTGTCAAGAACTGGAGGCTCGGATTTCTTAGGAAAAGCGAAGACAACATAAAATAATCCCAAATCACGGATATAACACATTGCAGTAACAGGATGTTTGTCTGACATCATGAGGTCTACCTGCACAATATATAAACAAATAAAATCGGTGGCCTAGGGATTTTCATGTTGTCCCTCAATATATATTCAGAATGATTAAGTTTGGTTACGTGTACACTAAACCAGGAAAGGAATAAAGAAACATCGGTTGGCAATCAGTAGTATAGAAATCAAACCTCATGACCAATACGCTCTCTGCTAATCTTGCTACCAAGTTCAGACTTCACCTTTTCATCAGAAGCGGCTTCTATCAAATCTTCAGCTAATCTAAAGTTGAATCTAGCAGCTATGAGAGATAAATATTAGTTTATGCAAAATACAACATACCAAATCACTGTCACAACCCTCAATTGTAAGTCATAGTGCCCATTTCTTGATCAGGCATTTACACAAGCAAAAAAAGTGTGCATGAATTGACTGCTGATGAACACACAGCAAAGTATCTAACTTACAAAAATAGAAAAAAGCAATGTCTTTAGTTTTCACCTAAGATTACCCAAAACACATGCTTTAGATGTAAGACATTACCAACTTACTAGCAGAACATCTCTGTAACCATAAAGTGTAGACAGCAGTCTTTTTATTACAAATCTAGCATATAACTATCACAAGAATTATTAGAGGTCAATTAAAGGGTGTTTGAACACACCAAATCGGATTGCTCGAAGAACTCTAAGGGGGTCATCCAGGAAGGTAGCTTTGGCAGGTAAAGGAGTAACAATAAGGCCCTTCTTCAGATCTTCAATACCTTCATGGAGTATAGGATCACCATGATTATGTCGATTGGGCAGCTTGAATTGCAATGGAGCAGATATATACATGTACAAGGAAAGGAAGAATATGCAAAGAAACCCCTATACATGCTACTATTAACAGATTATCTAACAGCATGAACTTTTACAAAATGGTCACATGAATTTATAAACTTGTAATAACAATCAAACTCACCTCTTCCCGTTAAATCCTCCACCGAGTTAGTGTTGATATTGAAGAATAAGCTGTAAACATTTGAATTTTATAAAAGACTAAATAGGGTACTAGATTAAAATCAACATCCTCGCAATGAAAGCATAACTTCAAAGACACAACGAACTCACTTGAAAATGATATTTCATGGCATTAGCATTACCTATTGATTGTTAGGTCCCTACGGTATGCATCTTCCTTGGCAGTGCCAATCTCCTTCATGTTAAAAAAATAAAACATAGCTGTAAACTGGTTACAATAGATTGTCTACAAAGTGAAGGAGGTTCTGAAGTAAAGAGATGAATAAACAAAAGAGAAGTTGCAAAAAAAAATTGAGCTACCAAAAATGGTAATGGCTATTTATTGCGATTAAGACAGCATATGGTTTACTAGTTGTAGAGCTATACCCACATAAAAGATAAGCCAAACTCGAAAGACACATGACAATGTAAATGTCTTTCATAAATACAAATTTTTTATGTATGCAAACAGATACTGTGTATTCTGTAACAAGGTCACCAAAATGAATATGCAAAGCAACACTAAATACATGTGCATACCACGATAGGAATACGACTGTGCTCAGCATATTTTTCAGACCTCAGGTTGACAAAATCAATCCATATGTCGAATATAAGCATCCTTGCAGTTTCCAAGTGCTTCGACTGATCAGGATTGCTGCAAGAGTGCAAGATACCATAAAATGTGACAACTCCATGAGACTAGGCATTTAGCTGACTACAAATGTCAATATGGCCAAGCATGATACACTTTGCAACATTTGCATAACACTCTCCTTGCATCAAATTGTGAAATGTCTATGAAAAAGCATGATACACTTTGCAATATTTACACAATGCTCTGCTTGCATTAAATTGTGATCTTCCCTGCCTTTGCCTACATGCAGGTACATGTGTTCTTTTTCTTCTCATGTGTGCAATACAACTCAAACAAACTTGGAATGTATAATAGCATAAAGGTATGAAAGTTGATCACTTGATTAATAAACAATGAATCTGAAATATTGATCGGTGCTATTGTAATTTGACCAAGTAAGTGCTTAAATGGTATTAGCAATGACAGTAATTAGCATAATAAAAGTTTGCATACCACTGAATAACACCGATTCCTCTCTGCTCTTCACCTATCAGTGATGAGTACTCATTTACTTTCTCACAGAAATTTTGGCCCGTCATATTATCGAGTGCAATGTCAATGTCAGCAGAATCTTTCCCCAAAAGCTGCCAAAATATGCCAAAGCAATAGTTAAGCCACAAAATTGCCCACCAATCATTTCATAAAATACAAGCTACAAGAGGCAATTTAGTGTAGATTTATTTTTTAATGGAAAACAGGTGAAAATTCATGATACAATTCTAGTCTTCCAGCATCCCCTATAAGGCTATAACTGCTAATCAGCTTATGCAGTAACCATCGTGCAATCCTTGAATACAAAATGCAACATTCACATAGCAAAACAGAACAAAATACAAAAATAAACATATCAATGAAAATATGCTTCACTTCATTACTCTCTTTACGATGATACCCTCATGCCCATAAGTTATCCTATGCCACATGCATGCTACATTGTTGCATTTAAAATTCTTATTTCAAATATAGTGGAAAAACATCGATTGTCCCACACATAAATCAAGCTTATTGGGACAACCCTGATCCTATCAGCCTAACAATTCACTCAATTCACAAATACGAAAATCACAACCAACTTTCCTGCAGTGAATCCTAAACATAGAGAGAGAACCAAATTCTCCACATGACAGCAGACAATTCCAATCAAATACACACTAAAAGCAAACAATTTTGTCCATAGCATGGTTGAACAGTTTGCAGATCATTGCCTGTATTAGCTTCTTCAGATCAGGACAAGGCATCCATCCCAAATAATCATCAAATAAATTTCGCAAAAACACTTTTTGGGGAGAGGGTGATCATCAGAACAAAGCAAAACATTCGTGTAAAAACATTGAGTAATCACACCCTAAACCCCCCAAAAGCCCTACACCATGAACTATTTAATTTGTTTCTTACTTTCTCTGGTTCTTTCTGGTACCGTCCTCACTCTATTCTACTTCCAATGACACAAGGCAGAGCTTCCCTTTGTCGTTAAAAACCCCCAAGAAAATCTCACCTTGTCCCGGACCCAGCCGCCGGCGACGCGGAGCTGGGTGCCGAGGCCGAAGTGGCGGACGACGTCGAGCAGCCGCCGGAATATCCTCTCCTCCTTCTCCGTCAGCTCCACGCTCTCCCTCACCTCCACGCCCCGCTGCTCCTGCACCCCCGCCGCCATGGCCGAGAAGCAGGAGGAGAAGGCGCAGTTGGGGAGACCGAAGAACGCGAAGCTTCTAGCAGGTATGGCTGAGGCGGCGGCCCCCAAAGGCTTCGACGTCGGCGAGCGGCGGCGGAGAGGGGAGAGGAGCGGGAGGAGGTCGCGAGGGGAGAGGAGGAGGAGTCGAAGAGACATGCGGCTGTTTCGCTTCCGGGTGGAGTTAGGCAGAGGTGGACAACGAAGAACCGGACCGGCTCGACCTGGTTCTGGCCTGTTTGGGCCAGTTCACTGTATGAAACGGGCTTAACGAACCAATGGATCGAGGTCTCAGTCCAAGCACGATTCGCACAGTAGCCGGGCGGGCTCGGTTACAAGTGAGCCGACCTATTTTAGTCTAAAAATAATATTAAAAATAAAAAATAATTATATTTAATAAATATGTGTTATAAAATGAAGAAATAAATTATACATCATAAGAAAATAAATATATAGATATATATATTTAAATAAATATACGGGCTACAGTACCAGCCAAACCAAGCCGAACCGAACCAGGCTAGGCTACCATTATGTGAATCCAACCAGGCCGGCGAGTCAAGGCCTCATGCCTATATTCAGTTCGGTTTGTTCAACCGGGCTGGCCCTATTCGATGAACAATGCGGGCCGACCCGGTTCGTTCCACTTAGGCCGGTCCGTTTGGCCACCTCTAGAGTTAGGTAACCCTCCCTGTGATAGTCCTGGCACTTCCAATGGAACGGCCTCGAGGCAACCGTTCGGTCAGAAATCGACGGTTCTGAAAAAGGTAAGGCAGGAAATTATAAGTTCCATCAAAGTGCCCTACCTCTTTTTGGCTTAAGTTCATACTATAATATAGGTGAAAGTGTTGATTTCATCTCTAAACTAACATGTTCGAGCCAAATTAGTCACCATAGTACAAAACTGAGTGAGATTGATCCATGAATTTTCCAAACTATGCCGGCATGGTCCTCTAACCTATCAAACCGTGGTTTTAGTTAGTTTTGCTGATGTGACCATCCACATGGTGATTTTCAACAACATTACATCACATATGGTAATGGCATGGCGACCCACATGTAATATTTAAAATCCGTTTTTTATTTTGTTTCCAACCCCATTGGGCCAACATGTCATACTAACATTTACATTAATTAATCTTCTTCCTCTTTAATCTCTTTCCCTTTTTCTCTCCCTGGTTCCTCCCCTTCTCTCTCCCTTACCTAGCCAGCGGCAAGAATAATGGCAAAGAAAGATCGTCGTTGCTCTTCGGTGTAGGCGAGAGGATGCACGATGAAGCAAGGTAGAGGCAGAGGGCGGCGTGGCGAAGCAAGGCACAATGGAGCAAGACAGTTGCTCAGGGAGAGAGATGAGAGGATGAGGATGACGGCCATCGGAGCACGGGCTGCCCTTCCCAAATTTGGTGCACACTTCCTAAATCCGTCCATGTCTCTAGTCGCCCCTGTCGACCACCACAACGCAATCCGCCGTTAACTACAAGCGGCCCATGACACGATTAACTTTCGGTTGGTAGCTCACAGCACGAGATGGCACCCTGTGGCGGCGCTTGGTACTGGCTCCGACGACTAGTTGACGACTAGCTTCTTCCATCGAGCCAACGTCGAGCACCAAAGGAAAGGAACCCTGTGTCGGCGTTGGTCCAGCGGCATGCCGCTAGCCACTAACCTGGTCACCGCAGTCTCTCCGAGCATGATGCTTGGTGCAGTATCGACAGCGGTGAGAAGAGAGAGAAGAGGTGAAAAGGGAGAGTGATGACAAGTGGACCTATGTAGGGAAAAAATCAAGAAAAATGAAAATGCCATGTGTTAGCCCATATGTTGACCATGTCCCCCTATTTTGCCCATGTGGACACCGCATCAGAGAAAACCATCTAGAATCGCCTAAAACCGTCATGTTGATCGGTCAAAGGACCAAGTTAGAACGGTTTGGAAAATTCAAGGATCAATCTCATCCGATTTTGTACCATAGGAGCCAATTTGGCTCAAACATGATAGTTCATGAATCAAATGGCACCTTTTTCTATAATTTACAGCAAGATATATGTTACTTTTACAAGCCAAATGTTTTGTTGCTTTATAGTCATTTTTGAAAATCTTAGTGTTTTTTCCTTAATATCTCAAAACCAATTTTTAATAATTTTTTTCGGTCTTTTCAGACCTCTATCTTTATTGTTGCTCTGATTGTGCAACCAGTAAGGTTATTTCAGCGTCTATAAGAGAAGCCTATAGGGCTCTATCCCTTTATTTTGGGATTTTCTCAAAAAGACCAACTCCAACATGGGTCATATCTTAACAAAAAAAACCTAAAAACCTAGGAGAAGTTGCTAAATTTAGCAACCCATCAGCCAGGTCCTATATTTGGTTTAGCTATGTTTTAAGAGAAACAAAATAGATATATCAAGTTAATTAAGTGGATATAGCCATGTTTTAAGGCTGATTGTTGGAGTTAATATCTTTTTTGGAGCCCTAAAACCTTTCAGGGAGTACGTATAATACAACATAGGGCTCCATTTTTACCAACTCTCTTGGAGATGCTCTGGGACAAATCCCTATATTTATGCCACTAGGCAACTTACCTATCCCTTCTGTGTCATCACATTGTCACTTTAACTTTATATGCTATCCCATTTTCAGCTTCTAACCTTATATGCCATCATCGTTAGCTCAGTTATGTTCCACCATCAAAAACACCCCCCTAACGCCCGGACTACCCCTTGGTCTGGGCCTTTCGCGGTGGAGATAACAACCCTATTCAAGTGCTTGTTATGAGAATATGTGTGCAAGTCTGTTACAACTAGGCGCGATCTCCCCCGAAATGAGAAGAGGGAAGGTATATATAGTTACAGAAGACGCAACGGCCCTAGTGCACTAATGCCGCTATTTACTCACGTCGGTTATAGATAAAACATGGCTATAATTACGTATTAATGCTAAGCACCACATCTATGTCGTGGGCAACAACTCCCAAGATCGTGAGCGACGTGGCCTCATGGCCATTAGGCTCGGGCACGAGCATCCAAACTTCTCTTAGCATCATGTATGGCTGTTGAGGCTCATCCTTTCGAGGACAAGCAAGGGTGCTCGGGGTTAAGCATGGCTGCTCGTGGCATGGGGCTCGGGCAAAATGATTTGAAAATGTTGCTAGCTAGGTATTTGAACTGACAAGGTGCTTTGAGATTGTATAACGACATGGATCTAACTTTTACAATAACTTTTACAATGAGCAGTGACATATTGAGTTGTGGCAATTCTCAAAATAAGAAATTGAATAGTATTAGAAGATAGCTATCTCCCTATAATTCAGCTGTATGCAGCATTCTGTTGTAACTATGCCCATGTAAATAGCCCGGTCATTGTAATTCTGTTTACTCTGTTAGTCATCCGGTTCATATAAATACGAGGGTGGCACCTACAATGGGTGTGGAATCCTCCCAAATTGCTTAACCACCTTGCCGTTTTTTATGGTATCAGAGCCAGGTTCGATATGGTAGGCAGCGACACCTCCGTCAGCTCTGGCACAATCGATCGGCGATCGCTGCCGCCATCATCGGAGGAGTTCCAACTCCGTCACCGTCTTTGATCAATGTGAAATCGAGCCAGAGAATTATCTCCTCTGAAAGCCCGGTTTCTTCGTATCTCTGTGATCGGCATTTGTTGGGATACGTAGATGGATCGATACTGCACCGACCAAGGCGATCAATCGGGCCGGTCAAAGAGATCCTCTGTTCGAACCTAGACTACATCCGATGGTACGCAAAAGGATCGGTGTCGGGCCGAGTATCATCCTGTCTTCACTGTCGCCAGATGTGTTGGCGCAAGTCATGTTGATGTCCACGGCACAAGAGGCATGGGAGGCCCTGGACCGTATGTACTCATCTGGAGGATCTCGCGCTAGGATTATGCAAATCCGAAAGCAACTTGCAACTCTCCAGAAGAAAGATCTGTCTGCTGCTGAATACTTCAATAAGGTAAAGAACATGGCTGACACTCTTGCTACTCTTGGCCAGCCCTTGAATGATGATGAAATTGCTACATATCTCTTCACCGGATCAGACTTGATTATGATCCGTTGGTGACCTCACTCACCACGGATCGATCCGCCTTCCTCAATGAGGTGTATGCTCATCTCATGAGTTATGAATTGAGGCATGATCACAACAACGCGGTTATGCATCCATCGGTTAACTCAGCAACACGAGGTGGAGGTCAAGGAGGTAGAGGCCATCGTGGTGGTCGTCCAGACGGAGGTCGTGGTGGTCGCGCCCAGAGGACAATACAACTCGTGGTCGAGGTCGCAGATCAAGCGAGGCGAACTCCAACAATCAAGGTCGTGGGGCTCTCGTCCTACATGTCGATTGTGGGAAGATTGGGCATGTGGCAATATCTCGCTACAACAGATTCAATCACTCATATCAAGCTCCGAAGATAACCACATTGCAAAGGCAAGAACAACGCAGATCTTATTCCATTGATTCCAATTGGTATACCGACCACAGCGCCATGATCACATCACCAATGATCTGGACCGCCTAACCATGAAGGAGAAATATACAGGAAAAGATCAAGTGCAGGATGCAAATGGTGCAGGTATGGACATTTCTCATGTAGGTAATTCAGTTATTCACACCCCACACCGAGCACTAGAACTCAAGAATATTCTTCATGTCCCTTTAGCAGCTAAACACTTACTGTCTGTTCATAAATTCACTAAAGATAATGATGTCTTTTTTGAATTTCATCCCACGTGTTTCTTCGTTAAGGATCGCACAACGAAGATGGTGCTTCTTCAAGGGGGATGTGAAGGAGGTCTTTACCCGGTGCCACAGCGTCTTCTTCAACCTGAGTGCTACACTTCTGCTCTATCCAGCGTGGCACCATCACAAGATCTTTGGCATTGTCGCTTAGGGCATCCTGCCACTCCAATTGTCCAACATGTCCTTCAGCAAAACAATTTGTCTAGCTCTAGCACCCGAAATAAAACTTCAGTCTGTGACTCATGTCAACAAGGCAAAAGTCATCGGTTACCTTATGCTCTTTCGAATAATGTTGCCTCAGCTCCCTTAGAAATAATTCATTCCGATGTATGGGGTAAAGCTCCTATGTCTGTAGGAGGTTTTCAGTATTATGTGAGTTTCATTGATGATTTTAGCAAATTCACATGGATATACTTGTTAAAGAATAAGTCTGATGTTTTTCAAGTATTTCTCCAATTCCAGTCTCATGTTGAATGCCTCCTCAACAGAAAAATCATCACTATGCAAACAGATTGGGGTGGTGAATATCACAAACTCCATAAGTTCTTCATTGCCACTGGTGTCACTCATCATGTTTCATGCCTTTATGCTCATCAACAGAACGGTTCTGCCGAGCGCAAACACCGTCACATTGTTGAAGTCGGTCTATCCATCCTTGCTCATGCATCTATGCCACTTAAATTTTGGGATGAAGCCTTCATCACAGCTTGCTATCTTATTAATCGTACACCTAGCAAAGTTATCAATTTTCACACCCCACTGTTCAAACTTCTAAACCGTGCCACAGACTACAAGTTTCTCAAAGTTTTTGGCTGTGCTTGTTGGCCAAATCTTTGACCCTTCAACAAGCATAAACTTGAATTTCGTTCAAAACGGTGTGTGTTCCTTGGGTACAGCCCCATTCATAAGGGTTACAAGTGCCTAGACACCTCCTCTGGCAGGGTTTATATCTCTCGTGACGTGGTATTCGATGAGTATGTGTTTCCATTTGCGGGGCAGTCATCACAGCCTTCGTCTGCACGTTCACCTTCTAACACTGTTGTTCCTTTGTTCCATCCTGCCATCTCTCATTCTTCCCAGTGCCCGGATGTAGGGGGTGATCTGAATATCAGTGAGAATGTACCTCCTAGCCATGCTTCCATGCCGCACTTATCTACTAATATGTCTCCTGAGGTTGCCAATATGCAGGAAAGTGATGGTGATGATGAACAAAATCAATCTGTGCAAGAGCAGCATGTGTCCGAACAGCAGGAGCAGATGCAGCCGGAGCACATAACACATCCGATGATAACTCGACATCAGGACAATACTCGAGTGCCCAAGCGGCGTACAGATGGAACCGTGACTTACACGAGTTCCAGAATCGTGGTGGCGAACCGAGTCTCATCATGAAGCTCTAAAATATCTTTGAGTGGAGGCAAGCTATGAAGGAAGAATATCAAGCTCTAGTTCACAATGATACTTGGCGACTAGTTCGGTGAAGGACAACAAAATGTAATAGGCGCAAATGGATCTTCAAGATCAAACGGAAAGCTGACGGATCAGTTGAGAGATACAAGGCACGCCTAGTTGCAAAGGGCTTCAAGCAACGCCAAGGAATCGACTATGGGGACACTTTTAGTCCTGTGGTGAAGCCAGCTACCATTCGGGTTGTCTTGTCTTTAGCAGTGACCTGGGGATGGGATACACGCCAATTGGATGTGAGCAACGCCTTCCTGCATGGAGTTCTCGAGGAGGAGGTATTCATGAGACAACCTCCTGGTTACATCAGCTCAAAGTATCCCAAACACTTGTGCAAACTGAAGAAGTCACTCTATAGGTTAAAACAAGCCCCCCGGGCATGGTTTGCTCGTCTTAGCTCCAAACTTCAGGAAATGGGCTTTGCACCATCTAGAGCAGATGCTTCTTTGTTTGTGTACTCTTACAGTGGTGAAAAAGCATATATATTGGTATATGTGGATGATATCATCCTAACTAGCTTTTCCAAATCATCCTTTGAATGGGTCATTGGTCACCACTGAGAGCATTTGCCATCAAAGACACGGGTGGTGCACTATTTTACGGGAGTAGAAGTGAAACGAGTTGCAGATGGACTGGTTTTGTCACAAAAGAAGTACATTGCTGACATTCTGGACCGAGCAAAAATGAAGGACTGCAAGCCGATAGATACACCCATGTCAGTTACTGATAGACTGTCCAAGGCTGAAGGCATGCCACTATCAGATCAACAAGCTACACAATATCGGAGTATAGTAGGTGCCTTGCAGTACCTAACGTTAACTCGTCCAGATATAGCATTCTCAGTGAATAAAGTTTGTCAATTTCTAAGTAATCCAACAGACTAGCATTGGAAGGCAGTGAAGAGGATTCTACGGTTTTTAAAACATTCTCGCACTGTCGGTCTACAAATACACAAGTCATCATCTTTGGCCATCGGTCGTTACGACGCCGATCGGGCGGGTGTTCGATGATCGCCGATCCTTTGGAGGCTTCATTGTATACCTTGGTTCAAACTTGGTCTCTGGAGTGCGGAAGCAAGCCATCAGATCAAGATCAAGCACGGAATCGAATATAAAGCGCCGCCAATGCCACTGCTGAGATCATTTGGATTCAGTCCCTACTAAAAGAGCTTGAGGTTTTTCAATCTAGACCACCCTGTTTGTGGTGTGACAACCTAGGGGCAACTTATCTCTCAGCCAACCCGGTATTCCATGCTCGCACAAAGCATATCGAGGTTGATTTCCACTTTGTTAGAGAACGAGTGGCTCTCAAGATGCTACAGATCAGATTCATTTCATCCAAAGATCAAGTAGCAGATGTGTTTACAAAGCCACTGCCAGTCCGACAACTCGAAGCTATCAGCCGCAATCTCAATCTAGCTGGTTGAGATTGAGGGGGTGTATTAGAAGATAGCTATCTCCCTATAATTCAGCTGTGTGCAGCACATTCATTGTAACTATGCCCATGTAAATAGCACTCGGCTGTTGTAATTCTGTTCTTGGCTCATTAGTCATCCGGTTCATATAAATACAGAGGGCTGGCACCTACAATGGGTGTGGAATCCTCCCAAATTGCTTAACCACCTTGCCGTTTTTTAAATAGTGGCATCTATCTAATTAATCCAGAAAATAATGTTGTTGTGCCAATCAAGACTTGTATTTTTTTTCTTTTTACACCTATTCCTGAATGCTAGGCTTTTCTAATACGAGACAAACTTATTGGAGAATTCAATCCTATAGCTATTTGGACTACTATCCGCCAAACAGATCTTGCATAGTAGGTTTACCTTGTACACATTATTGGTTTTAAAAGTTTGTAGCTTACATTTTATGTTTATTTGAAAATTGATATGAGTTAACGCACAAGCACTTGGCCAGAATTAGCACGAAAAAAACACCTGGAGCATATATGACAATCAACAAACCATACTATCAACATGGCAAATCAATAGTATCATACAGTCATGTTAGTACTTCAGCCACTGTGGTTCGTCTGACAAATGAAGAACGGGCTGTTCGGGTCAAGCGGCCCAATGTTCGCTTCATTGGTCCGGAGTGGGCTCGGCCCAATTGATTGTAATCTTAGCTTATATACTGCCTGCGTGTGTCCGGTGGGGATTATGATCATTGTAATAGAACTATTCCCAATCAAACTACTTCTTCCTTTGGTCTCCATCTTCTTCTCAATTCCTCCGCTGTTCTTCCTGTTCTTCCTGTCCATGATGGAGTCTTAACAATTGGTATCAGATACACCGATCCTGGAGCCCAGCCACCCTTATTTCACTCGTCTTCAACGTCGTACAGGCGCTATGGATCCCAATCTCAAGCTTCTTCTCGACGAGATGAAAGCTATGGAAGAGCGTATTCTCAAGGCGACCGATTCGCGGTTTCGTGAGTGGGACCAGCGTTTCGCGGAGGCGGATCAACTTCACGGCGAGCGGTTTGCCGCAGTGGAGGCGGCGCAGGCGGAGATTGTTACGGCGAATTCAGAGTTCGCTGATTGGCGCCCGAGCGTGGATGCTTCCGTGGAGGGTCTTCGTCTCCAAATCAGCAAGATTAACAAGCATCTGGAGCGTGTGGCGCTGGATCCCTCAGCAACTCCCGAAGGTCTTCTCGGTGCTTCGCCGGGGATGATGACGGTGACGGCCGCCCATCTGGTCGATAACATCACCGCCGGCCCAGGAGGGCACAGCGTCGAGCGACACTCCCGGGGGCTAATACCCCCGGACAAGAGTACGTATCCAGATGCTCCCCTCGATCCTAATTCTGTTCGTGTCCCCATATCTCCTTTCAGTGTGCATACTACACAGTCTAGCCGATTGCCCAAATTTGATTTTCCTCGGTTTGATGGTGAAAACCCAAAATTATGGCAATCCCGTAGTGAGAACTACTTTGACATGTATGGGGTAGATCCTTCTCTTTGGGTTCGTGTTGCGATTATGCACTTTGAGGGGGTAGCTGCACGTTGGTTGCAATCCGTCGATCAATACTTGCGTTCTACACCTTGGCCTGCTTTTTGTTCTCTGGTTCAAGATCGATTTGGTCGTGAACAGCATGAGCTTCTGGTTCGTCAATTGTTCCATATTCGTCAAACATCCTCGGTTGCAGATTATGTTGATCGCTTCACGGCTTTAGTTGATCAGCTCAAGGCTTATGGGTCTAATTCTGATCCCCTGTATTTCACTATGCGCTTTATTGATGGCACAAGGCTTTGAGTGCGTCAAATTGTGCTTGTTCAACGCCCAAATTCAGAGATCTCTGCTGCCTTCTTTGCGCTGCGGAGGAGGTGGCATCTTCATGGCGTCCAAAGGAGTTTGGCCGGATGTGGGTCTTGCGTCAATTCATCATTCGTCCAGGCAGCTAGTTTCCTTACCTCCTAAACTCGACAAGCCGTCTGATGTGCGCACTTCTGCTGCGACAGAGAATCGTTTCAATTCTTCAGAAGACAAGTTGGCGACCCTTAAAGCTTCTGAGCGTCTTGGCGTGGCTTGTGTCAGCGGTGTCTTGGCGTTGGACAAAAGATCATCGTTCGCACAACACATCAATTGCATGCCATGCAGAAGTTTGGGATTTACTTGAAGAATCGGAAACCGAAACAGTGGAAGAGAGTTCGATTGCTTCGATCTTTGATCAAGCTGTTTTACATGGTATCCATGGCAGCTTCTACAGGACACTCTTCACCTCATTCCTTTAAGCTGCAAGGTTCAATTCAAGGGCATTCCATTGTGATTCTTTTGGATTCTGGAAGTTCGCACACATTCTTAAGTTCAAATATTGCAACACATTTGTCAGGTGTATCGTCTTTATCATCTCCTCTTTCGGTCCATGTAGCAGGAGGCAACAAGTTAATTTGTGTTTCAGAGTTAACATCTGCTAATTGGACAGTAGGATCTTTATCCTTTACTTCCAACTTGAGGATTGTTCCCTTGCATGCTTATGACATGATCCTCGGCTATGATTGGCTCAGTTTATTCAGTCCAATGAAGGTCAGTTGGCGAGACAAGTGGATATTATTACCATATGGCGAGTCTATGGTTTACCTTCATGGAATTTAAATCCACCGCATCTGCATTCAGTGGCATCGGCTTATGTTCAAATCTGCATGATGCAACCAATTGCTTGTGCTTCTCCACATTCCTCGAAATCTGTTTGTTGTTGGATGAGTTTGCCCACATTTTTGCTCACCCCACCACCTTGCCTCCTTCTAGGAGTTGTGACCACTCTATTCCATTGATCAGTGGTGCTTCTCCAGTTTGTTTACGCCCTTACCGTTATCCTCCAGTACTGAAGGATGAAATTGAAAAACAGGTGACAGAGATGATGAGCAATGGCATTATACAGCCAAGTTCAAGTGCCTTTTCTTCACCAGTTCTGTTGGTCAAGAAAGGAGACAATACATGGCGATTTTGTGTGGATTTCAGACATTTGAATGCCTTGACAGTTAAAGGAAAATTTCCTATACCAATCTTTGATCAGCTAATGGATGAGTTACATGGTTCTAGCTGGTTTTCTCATTTGGACCTCCGTTCAGGATTTCATCAAATCAGGTTACGCTCGGGAGAAGAACATAAGACTGCATTTCAAACTCATTCAGGACATTATGGGTTCAGGGTCATGGCTTTCGGTTTGACTGGTGCACCGAATTCTTTCCAACTTGGCATGAATACTACTTTATCTTCATGTTTACGCAAGTTTGTCCTTGTCTTTTTCGATGATATCCTGATATATAGCCGGTCTTATGATCAACACTTGCTCCATCTTAAAGAAGTGTTTACATTGTTGGCTAAGGATAGTTGGTATGTCAAATTGTCTAAATGCAAGTTTGCTCAGCGTGAAATAGCCTATTTGGGACATGTCATCAGTGAGAAAGGTTTATTAACAGATCAGTCCAAAATCCAAGCTATTTTATCTTGGCCACGTCCGACAAATCTCAAAGCTCTTCGCAGTTTTCTTGGTCTAGCTAGTTATTACAGGAGATTTGTTCGCCATTTCAGCATTATTGCTAAACCTCTCACTGAGTTGTTAAAGAAACACACACTGTTTGTTTGGACTGACACGCATGACCACTCTTTTTCAGCGCTTCAGCAGGCTCTCAGTTCTGCTCCAGTTCTTGCCTTACCGGATTTTTCCAAAGCATTCCACATTGAGACCGATGCTTGTGATGCCGGAGTTGGTGCAGTTCTTATGCAGCAAGGCCATCCAATTGCTTACTTTAGCAAACCTCTTGGTGTCAAGCATAGAGGACTTTCTACTTATGAGAAAGAGTACTTGGCTATTTTGTCGGCGATTGATCAGTGGCGATCCTACTTGCAAGTGGGCGAGTTTTTTATCCATACCGACCACCGAAGTCTGACACACTTGAATGACCAACGGTTGCATACCGTTTGGCAACAAAAAGTATTTTCAAAACTTTTGGGGCTCCAATACCAGATTATTTACAAGAAAGGTGTTGAAAACAGTGCAGTCGATGCTCTATCAAGGCGTGCACATCATTGTATGGCTCTTTCAGCTCCTACGCCAGTGTGGACAGACGATGTTGTTCATAGTTATGAGTCTGACAAGCATGCTCAAGAGCTTATTACCAAACTGACGCTATCGCCGGAGGCAGTGCCTTCTTATTCTTTTCGGTCGGGTCTTCTGCGTTACAAGAATCGTATCTGGATTGGCAATGATAAATCTCTACAGACTCGTATTATATCTGTTTTTCACGACAGTGCCATGGGTGGTCATTCCGGATTTCCTGTTACCTATCGCAGGCTCAAGCAATACTTTGCTTGGTTTGGCATGAAAATGGCAGTGAAGCAATTTGTTCAATCTTGTGCTATATGTGCCCAAGCCAAACCAGATCGAGCTCGTTATCCGGGTATGTTGTAGCCTCTTCCAGTTCCCAATCAATCTTGGACAGTTATATCCATGGACTTTATAGAGGGCCTGCCTCAATCTGGAGCGGCCAATTGTATTCTCGTGGTAATCGACAAATTTTCCCGCTATGCTCACTTCATTCCTCTCAGCCATCCTTTTACAGCAGCTTCTGTTGCCAAGGCATTTCTTGACAATGTTTACAAACTTCATGGTATGCCATTAGCAATTGTTTCGGATAGGGACAAAGTCTTTACTAGTAACTTTTGGAAGGAGTTGTTTTCTTGTTCCGGAGTCCAGCTTCGTATGAGTTCGGCATACCATCCACAAACTGACGGTCAAACCGAACGTTTGAATCAGTGTCTGGAAACATACCTTCGCTGCTTTGTGCACGCTTGTCCGTCCCGCTGGACGCGTTGGTTATCCTTGGCTGAGTTTTGGTACAACTCTAGCTTCCATTCAGCATTGGGAAGGACACCATTTGAAGTCTTGTATGGTGCTTCTCCTCGACACTTCGGTGTGGAAGCGGCGTCGGCTAGTCCGGTGTCTGATGTTTCTCAGTGGCTGCAGGAACGGCAGACTATGTTGGATGTGGTTCGCCAACATCTTCTGAGAGCACAGCAGTGTATGAAGAAGCAGGCCGATAAGAACCGTTCAGAACGGCAGTTCAATGTGGGAGACTGGGTTTATCTTAAGCTTCAACCATATGTTCAATCTTCCTTAGCTCGGCGTTCCAGTAAAAAGCTTGCTTTCAAATATTTCGGTCCTTATAAGGTGTCTCAGAGAATTGGTGCTGTTGCAGACAAGCTTGAGCTGCCAGCTAATAGCTCGGTGCATCCAGTGTTCCACGTTTCACAGTTAAAACGGGTCTTTGCACGATTGATGCGATTTGAACCGATTACGATACATCTTCTCCTTTGCAAGTTCCAGAACTCATCTTACAACGCCGTTTGGTTACCGTTCGTGATTGTGCAGTTCCTCAGGTCTTGGTCCAATGGTCGGGCTTGTCAGCTGATTTGGCTACTTGGGAGGATGAAGCAGCTCTCCGACAACGCTTTCCGGCAGCAGCTGCTTGGGGTCAAGCAGCGTCTCAAGGAGGAGGGGATGTTAGTACTTCAGCCACTGTGGTTCGTCCGACAACTGAAGAACGGGCTGTTCGGGTCAAGCGGCCCAATGTTCGCTTCACTGGTCCGGAGTGGGCTCGGCCCAATTGATTGTAATCTTAGCTTATATACTGCCTGCGTGTGTCCGGTGGGGATTATGATCATTGTAATAGAACTATTCCCAATCAAACTACTTCTTCCTCTGGTCTCCATCTTCTTCTCAATTCCTCCGCTGTTCTTCCTGTTCTTCCTGTCCATGATGGAGTCTTAACAAGTCAATACATGCATGCATGGGCACTGAACTCCAAGAAAATTTATGTGCACACACGAGCAAGTAATGGATTAAGCCGCCGTAATTCCAAGACGAAGCAACGATCAACAATGCATATATCAATCTTTCCAGAGGATCCTGACATGCCTCCAGCGAGACTCCATGCAGCTGTACGGGCTCCTCTGCGCGTATACGCCGAACTTGAAGTAGTGCGAGACGCCGCCGCGGCCGGCGGCGCGCAGCTTGCGCACGCCGTCGACGAACACGGTGAGGCTCGAGGCGCCGACGTCGTGGACGACGTTGAGCCGGAACCACCGGTGGCAGATGCCGTCCTCCACCGTCTGCTGGTCGTAGTACCGCAGCGCGCCGCCGTAGACGTGCAGCATCAGCGTCGTCGCGCGCTCGCCGGCGCCGAACAACTGCATGATGGACACCCCCGTCGTGCCGGACGGCACGTAGCCGTAGCCCTCCAACTGCCACACGCCGGAAGAGTAGTCGTACCCCTACACAGATCAAAGGAAGAAAATGTCGATGCAACCTGTATTAAGTGTATATCCAAGAAATTTCATAGAAGTTATCAGACTACATGTTCATAAATTAAAAAAAAAAACATGTCTTCTCTATGAAATGAGGCATGGAACGGAGTCACTGCGAAGAAATTTTGAAAGTTACAAAAGAAGTCTCAAATAACCTCGTACGTACGTGGTTAGAGATATTTCAACCAAGTTAAAATCTTCGTTGTTAAATACTCCCTCCAGTAATAAACACACTAAATGAGATGTGAAACTTCAACTTAAAGGCAGGAGTTCTTGTGATTCCTTTAAAGGGAGAAGAGGAAAGCACAAAAGAGAGTTAGATCATAGGGGTGAGAGGTCAGAATGTCTCAGAGTAACAAAAAACTTTTAAAACTTTAACTATAAACTTTAACTATAGATTTTTTAATATTTTGATTGTGTCGGCGGTTAGGAAATTAATTCCCTTCGAGCTTACTTGTTGATTTAGGGATCAAACAGCCCTCTCTGCTAAAGGGTTTTCATTGTAAATGTATGGATTTGCCGAGATGGAAAACGAACTAGGGACAGAGATTTATCTTAATTCGGACCTCTCATAAAGAGATAATAATCATACTCCAGTCGCACGTGGGTGTTTATGTTATTGCGATGGGATTGTGGATGTTTCGATGTCGATCTCCCTCCCTCTTTTCCTAGGGGACGTATTTATATTATAAGGTAAACACAGTCTTGATCCTATACGGCCTGGGAACCATCTAGATAACTCAAAATACTACTAAATTTATAGATATATCCTAAAAATACGCTAACTTGTGTCCCCAAAAACATCCATATCCAAAAGGCTTCGTGCTCTGGATATAGAAGGACTCCAAATGCGGTTAAGGGCACCATCGTCTCAAAGTAGCCCCTCAGGCCCAAGATGACCCCCACAATGGCCTCATAAGTAAAGAGGTCCACTCCCGAGCATCAAAGCGAGGGTATAGACATGAGTTATTAATTCGATCTTGTCATATTCGCCTTATCCTTCCTAGGTACGCACCCTAGGGGCAAGTCCTGCATAGGGTCCAACCGTCGAACTATTTTATCCAATCCTCGACAGATTGGATACGTGTATGTTTATCTTGAAAAGTACTATCTCCGTAATATTATTTTATTGTGTTTATAAACAAATTATAATAGTAACTAATGGTTAAATTTAATTTTTAAAGATTATGAATTGTATTTGTGTCTGGAGAAGTACCAACCAATGTAATTTTTCTACCCATATTATGTTGCCTTAGTCAAAAGAAGAAAAAGAAAATCTTAGCACCAATTAATGCGTGTGCGGCCAATGTTGTTCTTATCTCTCTCGCTTGCAAGAAAAAAGTTGTCCTTATCTTCGGCCAATAGTATCTTTATACCATGAAAATTGTATAAGTCGATTAAATACCAAAATACTGCCATAATGTTGGGTTTTTATATAGTACCTTACAATTATATTGCAATGGAAAATTTTGGTCAATTACATTTTAGTGAGCATTGAAAGTCAAAAAGGTTAAGCATCCTAGGCCAAGTTAGTATTCCATATGTGAGGTTCCCCTCCATTAGCTCGATATAATTTCAAGGTCTCGTTTGGAACGTACCATATGATTTTTTTCAAGAAACAATTTAACTCTCATGAGATTCATTTGAAAGTTGTCTAACAAATATACACTTCATTACATAAATATATTACTTTCTTATTGTGTATATATATAGCTCTGTAAACCAACAGTACTATAACAACTACATAGATAGTATAACATGCAACAAAGGCTTTCTAATTCTAAACCAAATTTGGGGGAAAAAACCGAAGGAAGAAGAGAAGCTGTAGCTGGCTAGCAGGACATGAAAGTCTTGAACATTTGGAAAACCTCTCGTCAGTCAATCCATTAGTTGGACTAGCTCGCACCTGATGCAGATGTGACTAAAAAAAAGCAAAAGCAATACCAATCGTTTGCTGAACAAATCAACAACCGGAATCATCATGATCACTAACTAATTAATTAACGAGACATATATACAAAATTAGCTAGATCGAACGTAGATGATTTAGGAGTATAGTTATTGTTGTTATTACCGTCATCCTTATCTCCGTCCTCGGGCTGGTTTTGCTCCCGCGGGCGTGGGGCTGTTAAATCTTAGATCTAGACTAATGGCTTTAGAACATAGCTAATTGCATAAATAAACTCGTCTAAGTATGAATCCTAAGCTAATGCAGGATAGTAATTGGGTACTAACCTTGATTTGGCGAAGCCATTAGGGTTAAACCGAGCTTTATCTAGCTTGCGCGGGCTAGACTGCGCGAGAAGAGTCACCAAGCGGAGTCGGTGAGGTAGAGAATCTTCACGTCGCTTGTGCGTAATCTGAACAAATCGGAATGTTAGGGTTTGGGTCTAGCTCACGTCGCAACAGTGCACGTGAGTTGGCCTTCCCTTAGTTTTTATATCGGCCGGCGACAGGGATCCTCAACCAAGTTTGGTTAGGGCACCTCCAATCATGGCGCCGCGGGCTGTTAGCCTCGCGCGTGCAGTGGTCAGCGCGCGGCTAGCACGTGCACTCAGTGCGTGACCATTGCTAGCCCTTAGAATTTGCGCATGACTAACTAACCCTAAGATTCGGGATTAGCTGTTAGCCCGAAATCACTAAGTGCAACAGTCACTAAGTCCAACAGGGGCTCGTCGGAGGCCAGAACCCACAGCTGCCTCACAATGCCGTCGAACCTGTACCGCTCGCCGCTCGCCACGTCGTACGGCCACTGCAGCTCGAAGTTGCCGTCGCCGAGGCTCACCGCCGTGAACCCCTCCGTGATATTCGTGCAGCCGCCGGCGCTCGCCCTTGCCGCGACGACGCCCGACGGCGGCGACGACGCGAGCAGGACGACGACCAGACACGCAGCAAGCGAGCAGCACGAGCGAGAAGGAGAAGAAGCCATGGCTGTGTGTGTGTAGACTCTTTATCTCTCTCTAGAGTTCTTGCTCCTGGGGTGATGAGCTGCACTGAAAGTAGCTAGGGTTTCTTGATTTCTTGGGGATCTAACTAAAATGGGGAGAGAAATGGACAGCTTACATACTCTGATGTTTACACACGCACGTAGCTAGGCAAACATTGTGGCCTGCAGAAAAGCCCAGCTTTGGCTTTGTGTTTAACCATGGCTACGTGGAGTTTTCTCTAGGGGCGGTGTGTTTTAACTTTTAACCGTACCTGGCCTTCATCCTCTTTCCTTGCACAAGCTTGTTGTAGGCTTCCCTGCTGCTCGTTTTTTTGCCTCGAAATCACCGACAGGGAGTAATTAAGCTACGTATTAGTTGCCAGTAAAAATATTCATGTGTAACACCTTCTGTGGAAAACATGGGCCCTGCGTGTCCGAAAATGTACAACAGGACGTACCACCTCTTTGGGCCGAGTCAATTGGGCCTTCCAGAAGGCAGGCTTGGAGGACGGTGCGGCCGGATATGATCTACAAGGAAACGGATTCGTTTCCTACTCGAATACATAGATATAGGTATAGCTGAATTGGTTATATCCGTATCTTCCATATGCGGATTAGGGATTCTATCTGTAACCCGACCCCCTGCACTATATAAAGGGGGTCCGGGGACCCTAGTTCGGCATCCAATTCCAAATCTCACGATCATCATCATCATCCACCATAATACAATCCACGAGCACAGGAGTAGGGTATTACCTCCCCCCGAGGGTCCGAACCTGTATAAATTCGGCTCCCTGTGCTACCATCGTAGTTGTGATCTTTCGCATCGCCCCCTAAAATACATTGCCGACGCAAATCGTCGACAGTTGGCACGCCAGGTAGGGGCTAGCGTCACGATCAACTACATCAACTTCGATGGCTTCCATTGGCGGATTCGTCTTTACCTACGCTCCTGGCCAAGGCTTCATCTTCGGAGATCTCGGCTTCATGGCCGGCGACTTTGGAGAGCTTCGGTTGTGTGAACTGAACTTCGTTCGGTCCACGCATTACCGGGGAGATGATACGCGACTCCGACCGAGCCTCACCACTTTGGAATCTCTTCCCTGGATTCCGATCCAGAGGAGATCCGATCTGATGATGATGATTCCGACCGCCAATCGCTGGTTTCTTCTGATTCGGCCGGGATCCACCGCTTCTCTCTCGCCAAATTTCATGCCGACGAAGCACCGAGTGGCGATCCGACTCTGGGCAGATCGTTCTTAGATCGGTCGGGGTTACAATCCCTCGCCATGGATCGCCTGTTCGATTCGAAACTTCACCATTGTTTTCCATCGGACAACATCTTTGCTTTTCCAATCCGGGCCAAGGAGCGGACACAACACACTTTGACGAAGCTTTCGAGTCAAGCTCGGGGACAACTCAAGCGGACCAAAATCTGAGTGGCTATGCCATTCGGACTGGTCAATTTGGTGAAAGTTTCAGCAGATTCGCTTCGCCGAACTCGGTCGGATCCTCTGATGACCAGAGATCCCGCACGTGAGGTGGGAGTCATAATCACTCCCATCGACGAGCCAACAAATCAGGACCGGTTGAGCATTTCCTTCTCAGAATCTGAGTCGGAAGAGAGCGTTAATAGGTTCCCTGACTTCCGTGGCGTCTATATGCTGGACGATCAAGCCTCTGGATCGGCCCGGCACCCTGTAGGGGAGGCAGGAGCCGAACCAAACCGCGGAGGCGGAGAAGACTAGCGCGACCAATTATGCGGTCGTGCGAGGGAAGTCCTGGAGGAACTGATTCAAGTCCGTATGGGAGATCACTCAGTCTTCCGTACGCCACAGCAGAACATCCTCGCTTGTAAGACCCTCCTGGACAATGCTGGCCCTTTACTTGGAGAAGACAACCCTGCATCACCAATCATGGAATAAATCAAGGCCATGATAACGGTAGCGGCTGTCCAAGGCACTCGGGACCAACCGGCCAACTCGGCCAGGAGCCAGACTGCTACGAGTAGTACTCGGCGTAGTCGGCGCACGCGGAGTCACTGGCAAGACGCCCGCCGGAGTGCGAGCCGTGACCTCCGCCACGACATCGAAGCCCGACGCAGGGAGCGAGACGGAGATCGGCACCGTACCCCACCGCGCCGGAATCTCCCCCGACGATCTCCTTCCCCCGGGGAAGGGTTGATCGACGGGATCAAGGCATTCATTCCCCGACTCCGACAGGTAAACTGGCCCGAGGGGTTCAACCCTAAAGGCATTGTGAAATTTGACGGAGAACGGGACCCCGAGGCTTGGTTGCAGATTTATTCTTTGGCGATCAAGGCCGCGGGTGGAGGATACGACGTGATGGTAAATTATTTGCCCGTCATGTTAACCCCTCCGGCTCAGAACTGGCTCGTGGGCCTTCCAGAGAACTCAATCGATTCCTGGGGAGAGCTTTGCGATCAGTTCGTTGCCAATTTCCAGGGCACTTACGAAAAGCTTAGGACCCAGTGGGACCTTTATCAGACTCATCAGAAAAAAGATGAGTCGTTAAGAGATTTCATTCGGCGTTTCACCAAGAAGAAAAACATGATCCGGGAGATCTCAGAGGCAGTTGTAGTCGCAGCCTTCCAGAAAGGAGTTCGCGACCCCGATCTAATCAAGAAGATGTTCCGGAAGCCTCCGACTACCGTCAAGGAGATGTTCGCCTTGGCGGATCGATATGCTACCGCCTCGGATGCTCTCGCTGAGCGTCAAGAGGATCACCCGAGCAAGCACGAAAGCAAGAAGGACAGGCCCGAGTCGTCCTCCAAGAAGGACAAGAAGCGCAAAGGTGAGGAGATGGTAGCGGTCGCAGATCAGGGACGGCTAAGGCCGCTTTGACCCGCCGACTACAATAAAGTCATGGAAGCGCCGTGTCCTTTCCATCCAAACGGGAAGCATGCGGCCAAAAACTGTAACATCTTCAAGAAGTTCGCTGAGCATCACAACAGTGACGCTCCGAAAGATGCCAAGCAAGATGAAAAGCGTGACCCTCCTGAGGGCGACGCCTATCAAGAAACCAAGCGAGAGCTCAACTACATATTCAAGAAATCGGATGCATATGAGTCCAAGCGTAAGCAAAAGCTTACCGATCGGGAAATCAATGCAACTATTCCGGTAACCCCCGGGTATCTCCGGTGGTCTGAAATTCCGATCATATTTGATTGCTCAGATCACCCAGATCACGTCCCATGCTCAGGAAGATATCCACTCATCATGGATCCTGTGGTACAGGGTGTCCGGCTACGCAAGGTCCTGGTTGATGGCGGGAGTGGATTGAATATCCTTTTCGCTAAAACTCTGGGCGAGATGCAGATCCCAAGGACGGCGCTCTAGCCTACAGACGCGCCGTTTCATGGTATAATTCCGGGAACCTCATCGGTGCCAATCGGGAAGATCACTCTTCCTGTCACCTTTGGCACTCGGGATAATTACCGAACGGAGAACCTCAGCTTTGAGGTGGCCGATTTCGAGACTGCGTATCACGCGATCTTAGGAAGGCCGGGCTTGGCCAAGTTCATGGCTGTCCCACACTACACCTATCTGGTTATGAAGATGCCAGGTCCGCGGGGCGTAATCACGATCCGTGGAGACGTCAAGTTTTCCCACCTCCTCGACAGGGAAAACTGTGACTTCGCCCAGTCCATCGAGGCGGCAGCTGAGTTGGACAAGATCCGGCAGGCGGCCGCCACCCTCCGCGATGAAAGCGAACTACCAAGCAAGAAGCCAGCTAGGTTAGGTAGTAGGCCTGGCAAAGATGATGAGTAAAGAGGCACTCGGCGTTCTTCCGCAAGTTGATCAAGACATCCCCACATCACTCAGCGATACGCCCGGGGGCTCGCCTAGGCAAAGGAACATCAAGCAGTCGCCTCGGTGCTATACCTAAATGACTATTGTAATCCATGTTTACAGTACAATAAAGATAAGTTTTCGCTCACATTGTCTCAACACCTATGCAATTCAGTTTCTGACTTGCTACTTATTTGTATGTCAATTAAGTAGTAAGTCGGGGGCTACACCTAATTAAGTACGCAATCGCGCACCTAGTCTCTGTCTAACTCGACATTACTATCTCGAAGCTAGCAAGTCGAGGGCTACACCTAATTAGGTGCAGTCTGCGCCTAACCAATACCTAATCGATTTTTTCTCTTTTAAGTATATGACGAAGCCTAGAAGTCTATTCAGGCCAGAGCCATAACTTAAGAAGAAAAAAGACGGTTAGCATATGCCATGTCGAAAATGGAAGTCATATACATGGATAATTTACAAGTTCCTATATTTTTACAGGAAATCTAACTCTGAGTTGTCTAGAAGGCACTCGGCTGTCGGCTTCACTTCCTCGGCGATGCCATCGCCTCCTCCGAAAGCAAAGTAAACCGCCCTGACAACATCAAGATTGATTCGAGGATAGTGCGACTTGACGATGCCCAGCACTTGACTGGAACCCGTCAGGCCGACTTCCCTGAGCCGCACCTTCAGCTGCTAAGGGGCTTCGGTCCACCTCTGGATTAGCTCGGCCCGAGAGCTCGGCTCGACTTCGCCGGCATAAAGTTGGCGTCGAGTGGGTTCCACCGCCACCAAAAGCTCATCATATCGCGCTTGCGCAATCTTGGCGTTCTCCTAAAGAATGTCATACTGCGCCAGCGTCTTCCTCCTATGCTCTGTCAAAAAACAGGGAGTACACGATTATGTAACCATGTAAACACTGGGGGTTCAGAGCCGGTCGGGTTTGGGGGCTTACCCTCCAACTCGGCGACGGCTTTGGCCTCCGACTTCTCCAGGGCCAGCTTCTCCGCTTGAAGTCTGGCGATTGTGGCATCGCGTGCTGCACATGATGCGGGACACAACGTCATCCAGATACACACTAGACAAGCAAATTCTGACTTAGGTTAGAGTACTTACAACGGAGGGAGCCCGTAAGGTCGAACTTTTCGTCCTGCAGCTCCTTGATCCGGGCCTGCAGCTCCCGGCGCTCCATGGCTGCTTCGGTCTGGACCCCGATGACCTCCCCTTCCATGGATTTAATCCGCTCTATTTGGGGGAGGAAGTAATTGAGGAACTTGGTTTTCCTCTCGGAGTATTCACCAAGTTCCTGCGAAGACGAAGGACGGTCATCGTCCTAACTCGAGTAAAAGGAGATCTACTCCACAAATCAAAAAGCTTACCCGAGCCATTCGGCCGCATTCAGCGGCATACTCGAAGAAGGTTTTCCTCATCTCTTCCTCGGCTTCGTCATCAATAAGGGCCCAGTCCCGGCCTCATCCCTCCAGCCCGCTGAGAGCTTTGGCTTAGCCTCCTTTGGGGGAGGTGGGGGCTGGTGGAGGATCTCCTCTACCATTGGCTCATTTCCCCGCCACCCTCGATGGGCGGACTCGGGTCGAGGTCAGCGCGTAGCACCTCCCCGACCCCAGTTCTCGGCGTGGCTTCCACGGCTTTGTCAAGGGGGCACCGTGATCGGTGATGGAGGAGGAGCCCCCTGACTCGGCCTGGTAGGCTCTGATGCCGGCTCGGTCGGGCAACCTGACAGAACCTCCACCGATGGTTTCCTAAAATGGGAAATATTTCAGTCACAGGAAATGCAAAGGAAGACAGTCGAAGGGTGGCGGAGTTATGCTTACCGGTCGGTGGTCTTAATCTTGATGCCGGCGCCCTTTCGAGAGGAAGCCCCGCTCGAAGAGGCGTCGGGTGGGCCTCTCGGCCTAGCCTGGGGGGTTGAATTCTTTCCCCCCTTTGGCGTCGCACTGCCGCCTGTCCTTGGGAGGTGAGTCCCCTGACTACACTTGGAAGCTGAAGTTGATTGGCCCGCTCCCTCTTTGGGAGCCTCGCCCACCTTTGGCCCCGAGCTTCGCGGGCCGCGTCCTCTGGGGGGCGGGACATTTTTCTCTACTAGGGGAGCCGGGCCCTTGCCTTTTTTGGCAACCGGAGTGTCTTCAGGTTCTCCCCCTGGTCGCTTCTCGCCCTTGTTGGCGGGAGCATCAGGAGTTGGGGCCGCGGACACGAAAGCTTGGCGATCCTACATAGGAGCGTGGCATCCCCAAATAAGCTTCAACAACGGGTTTGCCTGGTGTTCAACACAAGTAAAAAATATATACTCGAATCTTATCTCAGGAGGTGGATGGTTAAGAGAGAAGCTCCTGGGACCCCCAAGGTTTGAAAAAGTAGTTCCAGGAGCGAAGAACTCGGAGAGTCGATCGATGGTGTCCGAGTTGGAGATTGGGACATCCGTTTCTCTGGTAGAGTCGGATGGCCCGGTGTACTCGAACCCGAGCCTGATCCTCTCCTTGAGTGGCTGCACACGACGTTTAAGAAAGAAACAAAGAATAGCGACGCCGGTCAACCCCTCTTCTTTGAGATGTTGGATCAGGCCGAGCAACTCGGTTACCTGACCCATTTCAGAGGAAAGAGGGGGGAATTTCAAGAGGGGGAAGCTCGGGGCTTTCTCCCATCAAAACAAGGAAGACTGGGGGGGTTGGAACAGTAAAACCAATCCTGATACCACCCCTTCAAAGAAGTCCGAAGCGGCAAGGCAAAATACTCCTTCTTGAGGCCGCTCCGGAGTTGGAATCCGGCCCCGCCGACAGCCTTAGGGGCGTTGTCGGTGGGGTTGGCCTTCAAGAAGAAGAGATGACGAAAAAGGGCAAAATGGGGAGCGATCCCCAGAAAAGCCTCACAAAGATGAACAGAAATTGAAAGTTTAAGAATGGAATTGGGATTCAAATGGAAAAGTTCAATCCCATAATGATGGAACAAACCGCGAAGAAAGGAGGATGCGGGGAGTCCGAACCCGCGGGAGAAGAAGGATTCGAAGACAACAATCTCCTCTTGATGAGGAGTGGGGGAGGATTCACCTGCGGTGGCGAGCCAGTCGATGAGCTCCGGCATTGGAAGAACGCCGGCATCAACAAGGGCCTGCAGCCGCTCGTCGGTGGTGTTTGAAGTTGCCCAGTCCCCCGCCATTGGAATGTGGCGGATCTGAAGCTTGGCGATGGCGGCGACGCTAAGATCGCTTGGAGGCGGCGGAAGCACGAAAACCCTAGCGGAGGATTTTGGGGAAGTGAACGGTTTGAGCGCACAGTGCGAGCGTACCGGTTCAAACTCCCCGGTTGGCTTCACTTAAAAGGATGCGGGCAACGTTTCGTTTCCGCGCAAGGCGGGAAGGAAATAAAGCCCTAAAAATTATCATTTCAAGACTTGGGTACAGATCAAAGTCCCTAAGGACATGCTCTATAAGGGTGGTGAGCTGTACACGATTCACTTGGGTACGAGTATCACTCGGGTCGGCTTAGTCGGAAAATAGCACGCCCCCTGTTGGGCTCATTGCCAGTCTTCAATTCGAGGATTGGGCGCTGCCCAAAGTCACGACCCAGCTTTTGATGTGCCCCCTGGGGACGGTAGTCGGTTTGGCCTTTCTAAGCTGAACCGCGCATCAGAATTTCTTCAAAATTGACCCGGTGGCATATCTCCGGATTATTTGTCATCAAGACAAGCACCACTTGGACAAAAATCAATCCAGCTCTTGGCGTACCCTTGGGGTCAATGGCTAGTCCGATTTTACAATTGGATTAGGCGTCAAAGAGTTACCTCTTCAGTTGGGTCTCAATGGCACATCTCCGGATCGTTTCTCGCCAAGGCAAACACCACTAGGAGGACCTCAACTTAGAGGCGGGCGTATTCCTCTAGGGATCACTAGCTTGAGTCCGCATTAGTCGGATCAAGGCGTCTGAACACCCTACACAGGTTGTGGCATATCCCATGCTGGATCGAATGTCGAGCTCTGCAAGCCAGGCTTGAATGCCATAAGTTGTAACAGGGAGGATAACGCTTGGTAGCACTGCATACTCGGCAAAGTCCACTTTCCTGGTATGCCTCTCCGTGGGGCCATTAGCCAGCATTCCGATCCGTCGGGCTGGGTGCCAGACATCTTTAATAAACTTGAGAATTTTTCTCTAGTTCTTTGCAACTGTGTTATTTGATCAGCAGGTTACTCAGCAAGCAGATTCCATCAGCCAAACGAAGAATGACGTCACTCGGGCAAACATTTGAAGGATTGCGAGCCGAACCCCGAATCAAGACAACCCAGTCCCGAAGCACTCGGGGGCTACTGTGAAAAACATGGGCCCTAGGTGTCCGAAGATGTACAACAGGACGTACCACCTCCTTGGGCTGAGTCAATTGGGCCTTCCAGAAGGCAGGCTTGGAGGACGGTGCGGCCGGACATGATCTACAAGGAAACGGATTCGTTTCCTACTCGAATACATAGATATAGGTGTAGCTGAATCGATTATATCTGTATCTTCCATATGCGGATTAGGGATTCTATCTGTAACCCGACCCCCTGCACTATATAACGGGGGTCCGGGGACTCTAGTTCGGTATCCAATTTCACATCTCACGATCATCATCATTATCCACCATAATACAATCCACGAGCACAGGAGTAGGGTATTACCTCCACCCGAGGGCCCAAACCTGTATAAATTCGGCTCCCTGTGCTACCATCGTAGTAGTTGTGATCTTTCGCATCGCCCCCTAAAATACATTGCCGACGCAAATCGTCGACACCTCCCGAGTCCAAACTCCCAAGTGTCATTTTACACACACAATATTAAATGAGGACATGTAAAAAGATGGTTTTTTATCACGTTAGGATGATGGACATGTTTATTTGCTTTTGTCATATCTCTATATATATCACAAGGAGATTTCTAGCAGCATCTAAATTGTTTTGAACTGTTGACGTGGTTTGATCGAAGGATCCATGTTAGGTCTTACCCTATAGGGGCAGTAGATCACTCATAAAAAGTCACCCATCCATTGGATTTCTATCTAAGCATGTATGGAAAGCCACCAAATTGATCCATACACTATAGGAATTCAACTTATTTACGTGGGCTAGATGCCGACATAAACACCATGCCGACGTAAATAGGTTGATGTAAACCCAGCGACGTAAATAGCCATATTTACGTTGGTGCCAACGTAAATACGATATATTTTTGTCGACTTGAAGGCTAACCCTAAACATCAGTCATCGCCCTTAGCCGGCGGCGGCAGCTGACGTGGCAGTTATTTACGTCGGCCACAAGTCGACGTAAATATGTGACACATCACCAAGCCGATGTGCCAAATGCCACTGGTGCGTTATTTATGTCGGCTTCTAGCCGATGTAAATGACTGTTACATCATGGCAGCCACCGCGGCCGGCGTATTTACGTCGGCTGAAGGCCAACGTAAATACCTAAAAAAAGAAATTTTTTATTGGAAAACCAATGCAAATATTCGCTGATGATCAGAAACATTATATTGTTCAATATACAATCAACAAACATGACATTATATTCACAATAAAGGACATCCATAACACCATATATATAGTTGTGCTATGGTCAGCCGCGGCTGACCAACCTTTGGTGTTTCGCGTCGTGAGACGTCAGATCGAATCATCTGCACCATCCACGTGCACTCCCTGCCCGCGCCTGCTCGGCCAAGCCCCACGCAGCCTCTCTCTCTCCTGCTCTCTCCTCTCATGATTCCTCTCCTCCCCCTATGGAAATCCCTAGTGCCACTGGCGAGGAGGCGAGGAGCCACCACCATGGAGCTGCCGTTGGAAGGGCCGCCACCTCCTCTAAGCCGTCTATCCCTAGGCTGTCCAAAAGCATAGACAACTCGGGAGGCAATACATCTCACAGTTCAATGTGAGTTGTTTCGATCCTAAATGGGTGACGTATATGTTAGATTGACTTCTGCTTTCTAGAGTGCAATTCATATGTACGAAATTATCCCTTTGTAACATTACATATTAAATGCAAAATAACAACATAATAATAAATTAGAGTCAACATAAGAATACTACTTTAATTAAATTAGTAAATAAACTACCTTAATTTAATTAAATAAACTACCTTAATTTCAGTTAATAAACTACCTGAATTTAAATTAGTAAATAAACTACCTTAATTTAATTAAATAAACTACCTTTAATTTAAATTACTAAATAAATTGCCTTAATTTAATTAAATAAACTATGTTAATTTAAATTAGTAAATAAACTACCTTAATTTAATTACATTAGTAAGAGTACTTGCTTTTGGCGGCGTGGCTGTGGCAGCCAGTCAACAAAGCGGCATGGACGGAGGCGGCAACAAGAGGAGGTGGCGTGGGCGTGAGCGAGAGTCAGAGGACACTGGCGGCGGCGAGACGAGAGGCGCGGCGGCAGGGCGAGGCGGTGGCGGCGAGGCGAAGCGGCGGCGGCGGTGGCGCGGACGCAAGATGCCTGCATTTAGCAGCGGCGCAGCGGTGATGAAATGGTAGTGGCGGCAGTAGCGCGCGACAGACGATGCATTTAGCAGCAGCGCAGGCGGTGATGAAATGGTAGTGGCGGCATAGTAGCGCGGACAGGCGGCGCCACGCGGGCGTGGGCGACGGGCGTGTATGGAAGTCAAGGCATGTTGTCCATGCCGATGAGGGCCAGCTACAAGGGATAAGGCCCCAAGTATTTACGTTGGTTAGGCCAACGTAAATAGAGGACACGTGGCACTATTTACATCAGCCGAGCCGACATAAATAGTGCTGGTACCACGTGTCATGTTTTGACGAGACCTGCCAACCGAAGTCGGGCCCTTCTGTGCATTACTTGTACTAGTCTCTGGATCAGTAGTTAGTACACACAGATTTCAGAACATTGGATCGTTGCCGTTACAAGTTCAAATAAAAAATACATCAAAGTACGCTAACTGGCATGAAGGCCTTTTAACAGCGGAAGTCTAACATGCAGCGGAAGTCTTAACAATCTTCCATAACTCTAAATGAAAAAGGCAAAATAGAACAATCAATCCCACAGGCGAGCTGTAATAGCGTCCTAGGCGTTGGGATAGTCCTCGTCCTCAAGTTCTCCACTTTCCAGGTAGTAGCACTGAGGATCAGGATCTGCTCGTTGGAATGAGCAGCCTCGCATGAAAGACGGGGTTAGCACGCGAATACTAGCAAGTCTTTCTTGGGAAGAGTTAGGCTAAGGCTCATTCTAGGAAAGCTAAGGGTTATTTTGCCTAAAAGCATTTAACCTAGAAGTATAAAAGCCTTTAAGAAAACATACATAAATAAATAGCAATTCTCATAATAAACAAGAAATAACCAGGTTCTCATTCTCCAACTCAAGTTTCGCATATCTCATAGTTCTCAAGTCATCATCCCATATTCTCAAATCTCATACACCAATCTCATTCTCAACTAGCAATGGCACACATGCCGGAAAACCTTACCCGGGTCATATTAATTAAGGTGAAGCTACGTTGTAAGGAGCCATCAAGTCGCTCTTAACCGGGAGCACAGCCATTCGAATGGGTTTACACTCTGCAGAGGTTGTACGTTTTACCCGCAAGATACAGTACCCTCCCGTCGAAAGGTACCATAACAAAATCCATTAAAAGTCTAACCCCGGCCTTGCCATGGTAATACCTGATATACACACAAGTATCCCGGGGGCTTCGACCATACCTAATATTACACACAAGTATCCCGAAGTTCCATCCCCCGGGCAATACACCGGCGGTGATGCGTCCCTCGGGACCTCACCCACGGTGCACGTACCGTGACAAACCCGACATTATTCTCTCTATAGATCAGGCTTGTCCCATACCGAGCTTGCGGTCACACGGGGGGTCCTTATTCTCGGAGCGGTTGCCAAGCACAAACCCAAGTCTCGTGCACGAAGGCACCCACCATACATTCCAACCGCTTCCGATCCTAATTATTAGTTGGTCAAATTTTAATTAAAGAGTGATCAAGCCCACCAAAACCAAGTTTACCAGTCTCATTCTCCGACACAATTCTCAAGAGGAATATAATCATGATCAACAGCGGGAATTACTCCTCCGATGTCTAACTAAGCATTACTAAGCCAATTAATAATTAAAAACAGTAGGACAACATATAATACAATTTATCCTGAGGTTTTTTATGGCAATGGGTGCATAACATATAAATAAACGGCATGCACTGAGAATTTCTAAAGTAAATACGCATGTTTTAATTTATTAGCAGTTTTGGTAAAATCTATAAATTAGGATTTTAGAGGAAAGACTTGCCGTGATTGAAGTCGTGCGGCTGCCCGGCTTGGTCTTCAGCTTCTGACACGAAAATATGCATGCAAAAATAAATAAATGAGTATGCATGAGGATGATAAAGTAATGCTTGCATTGTTTTAAGATTTTTTGAAATAGATTTTATTTTAAAAACGACATAAACTATTAAAAGTAATTAGATAAAACATTTTTCTTTGAATTGAAATTATTGAAAACGCATATAAAGATAAGCGCACAAAAATGGAGAATTATTATTTTTCTTATTTTAGAAATTTTATTTTATAATTCTAAAATTTTTATTTCATATGAAATGGAAATTAGCTAATAAAGATATATAACATAAATATTTTCTTTTGAATAGAAAATACAGAAAATAACTAATTACATGAGAAATGGATAAATTTTGTTTTCATTTTATTTGAGAATTTCATCAATTTATTTCTATTAAAAAGAAATTAGCTACTAATATAATAATACGATATATTAGTTAAATTCAATTAAATAAAACATTTTATTTTGAACTAATATTTCTGAAAATAATATAATTACACAATAATCGAATAAATATTACTGAACTGATTTTTGAAATTTTAAAATAATTTTTATCCTAAAAGAATAAGCATATTTGATTAGTGGCAATTAGGAAAATCATTTTATTTTAATAAAAATTTCTGTAAATAAACTAATTATATATTAAACACTATTTTTATGTTTATTTATCATTTTCGGAAATATTAACTTATTTTAGAGGCATGTACAAACAATTAAAGCAATGACAAATGCACTTTCCTATAGTCCCAAAAATGCAGAAAATAGAATATATTCAGAAAATTACAAAAAATTTATGAAAGCTAGAATACATCCCGATCTACCCACTGGAATTGGTTTCATCCAAAATAGATGAATGAGGAATTTTTGGTGGAGATCGGAAGGAGTGAAGAGAGTGGAGAGGGGCTGTTCCTACTGCGGCAGATTTCGGCGAGGTCTTCGGCGAACAAAATCATCGGGCTCGGTCAACCATTCTGTGAGCTCTTGGTTGAGATGGATTCGCGACGAAGATAGCAAGGATGTCCTCGGACGGTTTGAGGATATTCGCAGCGAGGCAGCGTTGAGACGAGGAGAAGTGGAGGCGGCCAAGAATTGAGAGGCAGAGCTTCGGAGTTCGATTTCCGGAGCTACAAGCCTCGGATCCAGGAGTTCCTGAGCAAAATAGAATGAAGAGAGGATCCTCTAGAACGTCCTTGAACGGTTTTTGAAACAGAGACTTTTCCAAAGCGAGATTGGGGAAGAAGTGTTGGCCGGGCTGGGGAAGGAGTAAAGGGGAGAGGCGCTGCTGTTGGGTGAGGAGGCAGAGTGGAGGAGGCGTGCAGGGACAGGAAGGAAGGAAGGAGGAGGAGGAGGAGGAAGTGGCGTGCTGGGTTGGGGGAGGAAGAGAACCTGCTGGGTTGTGCAGGGAAGAAGAGAAGAGAGTGGGCTGGCTGGTTTGGAGAGTGAAGGAAGAAGGAGAAAATGATAAGGTTGGTGGCTTAAAGGGAGAGGATAAGGGGTAAAAAGGGATTTCCTATGTGGAGGGTAAAAATGGCTATCAAAAGGAAAAGAAAGGTTGACTTGCGGGACCTGCACGTCATGGGGTGCTGGAGAAAAGAGTGGAAAGAGAAGAGAGGAGGGATTCGACAGCGAATTCCTAGAAAAAAAAAAAGAAGAAACAGGGCAGTTGTTTGGAAGAGCGAGAGGGATTGACGGGTAGGACCTAGGCAAAAGAAATTAGGATTTAATATTAAAAAATAGGTTTTTAGAAATAATTATTTCAGTCAAGAAATTTTAAATTTTAAATTTTGACAATCCTCAGATTATGAATTTAATAGAATTCATGGTCCGGGTTTCATAAACTAGTTTTTATTTTGCGAATCAAACTCAAAAAAATTAATTAGTTTTATTTTTCTCTTGAACAATCTTTTGCAAATATTATTTTTGAAAAGATTAAAATATTAAAAGGTAACATACTTATTTTCAAAAGCTTGGTTTAAAATGCACTTTGAAATTATGCAAATGCAATGATATAGATGATTTTAGGGTTTTAAAAATAAGGATGTTACATGTTTACGTCGGCTGGGCCAATGTAAACAGCCTCTGCTCGCGTTTACGTCGGCTTCTTTCCATGGCCGACGTAAATAATTTCATTTACATCGGTTTTTTCGTGGCCGATGCAAAAAGTTCTTAATATACGTCGGCTTTTTCTAAACCAACGTAAATACTTTGGCCGATGAAAATATATCGGATTCCTATAGTGATAGTATGCACACACACACACATATATATATATACACACATATATATAGCAGCATTACTGTACGTTAGAACTATTCAATACATATAATATTTAGTACTTTCAATATATTTTTAAAATGGTTTATAATTAATATTTTAGTTTACAAAAAATATAAGCGTCAATCAATATAAAACTATCAAGAAAATACTAAAAAATTTATATCATAATTATATAATATTTTCTAATTTTCTATGGGATTATTTGAAATTTTTTTATGTATCTTAATAAAAAAAAGCAAATGGATATAGTAACCATCCGATGGAGATTAGTTTAGAATGGCGTCGTTGGACTGCAACGTTTGGTCACGATCCCATAGAGAGCAATGCAAATTTTCCTTTAATTTGGTTTCAAGTTCCAATAGGCAAGAATAAGGCAAATCAACATGAAAAAATGGAAAGAGGGACCAGCCCACCTCCTATGCGGAAAACATTTATCTGATGGTCTTACCCCGTAGAGGGTAGGATGAAGCGTGGTAGAACCACGCGCCCATATCAGAAAGCCAAACATTTTGTTTTTTAGCCCCCTTTAATGTTAAAACCATTTTTTAAATGTCTCGAAAGCAAGTCGAACAAAGTGGGCCATACTCTTCGAGCCTCTTCAGAAAGCTCTCGAAGTTTAACCTATCAGCAAATAAAACAATATAGCAAATGAAATCAGCTCAAGAGAACATGTATGTGATTGTTGACGCATTTCCAATGGGTGCATGCATGATAGACAAAACTAGAGAGAGAAAACTTACGTAGTGTTGGAGATAAAAAATGCTAATGTAAGTGCTAACAAGGTATCTTAATCAGGTAAGCACCTATACAGACTTGTTTGCATTAGGGATGATGGTATTTACACGTGTATTTAATGATGTTGCAATATTCTTTGTACCTAGCTATATACACTTGTTTACATTAGCGAGGACAATTTTTACATGTGCTTAATGATTAATGATGTAACAATACTCTCTCTAGGCACGTATAGATGCACTTTATTACGCTATAAATTTATACATGCCCTATTTACGTTACATGTCTTTGAAAAATGATGCAGCGGTCGTGAAAGTTTGAGAAATTTTTTGTTGGAACAAAATCAATCTATCATGCCACGAAATTTCCGATATCTGAAACATTGAGAAACCCAAAAAAAAAGTTAGCTGATAAGAAAATCTGAAATAGAAAAAGGAAAAAGAACATCAGAGGTCCGTTCACTACTGCGACTTATCTAATCCGAAGACAGATGCCACCGAAAGACGGATGTAACACTGGCAATGTTCTCCGTAGCGACCGGTGAGCCTACAGTCGTCGGGCACACGGTCTCTTGAGCAACTTTTTCCCGTTGTTTTCTCGAGAAGATCTTTATGGACGACGAGCACCCCACAGCCGCCTTGTTTGATTTAGCTCGAAATAAAATTATAATCTACGTCAGTAAATTTTTTTTTTCACAAATCAAACGCTTTGCGTTTTGTAGTCTTTTTTAAGATATTGGTAATCCTTCTGAAACCCTTGAAATCAATTTTTAATTATTTTTTTAACGTCTCTAAGCATTCGAACAAAAGCACTAGCTTTCAGATTACAATTCATGGCAGCTTTTCAGCCGAGCTCCTGCAGCAGTGCCAAATCCCTTGCCTGCTCCAACCGTAGTAGAAAACTAGCAACTCCTTTTGTTTTCTCTGTGCATCAAGAACGCAAAACTGACGTCGCCCAACTGAAATATCTGTCCAGTTATTCATATATCTTCATCAAGAACGCAAAACGTTTGCCGATATTTGAATTTGGCTACCCGGAGAGGAACTGAAATCTTTGTTTACGCAGAGGAAAGTAATTTCTTCTTCATTGTATTTAAACAAAGAAGAACGTTATAACTAGAGACCCTGATAGTTTGATTTGGTTTCTGGCCAGTTTGTGAGGAGATCACGATACTGCAAGTTTGGCATGTCCAGAACTGAATAAAGGATCCATCTATTCATTATATGTTCTGCAACATATCAAGCAGTGAGCACTGTATCATATTTATGCACTCTGTCAATAACAACTCTACAATAAATGGTCATGTGACCCCATATCATATCAACAGGAGAAAGTGTATATGTATCTTATTTTCCCTACGAACATAAGCTTCTACTTCAAAAACTGTGTACACGTCTCAACTCCAGGGACAAAAGAAAATAACAAAATGGCAAAAAAAAACCCGACAGCATGGTATCAGAAGAATATCAGCTGTTTTCTGTCGATAATGTGACCATGTTTCCTCATTTGAATAGCATCAGCACTTTCGACATACCATTTGGATCTATTTCACAGTTCTGAGTTGTAAGCCATTCAATTCTCATTGAATCAAGGTATATTAGCCGCAAATGTATCACCTGGTATAAATCAAAAAACCAAATTTTTCTCAGATTGTATTAACAACAAAGTAAATGGGTTGTATGTAAGTAAGGGTACCAACCAGTCAATCACTATGCATCTGCACTCCTACCACCTCTCTTGCTAACTAGTTCACAGAGTCGGCATGGCAGCGTGTCAAGGCTCAATTCACGTGCCCTGCCAAAATTGCCCAGAACACCGCATCTTCTCCATGCATGGTATTCCGCATAGGCTACAGGATCATTTGCAAGTGTTTTCACATATGATGCCAGTTCTTTAAGAGAGCTGAATTTGGAAGCATCTATGATAGAATTAGGAGGAATGAAATCCCAGACATTGGGTGCCCCAAAGTATATGGGCACTGAACCTGCCTCCAGAGCATAGAACAACTTCTCTGTCACATAACTTTTTGCCTTGGTGTTCTCAATTGCAAGAACAAACTTGTAATGTGACATTGCACAGTGTAGGTGATCCCACCAATGTGGTGTTCCATTATCACTGGTGGAGCAGACTGGATACATGGATAGCGCCATGTCAGGACCACCAACATTATTCAAACATCTCCCAAAGGAATGATGCGGCACCAATGAGAGTAAATCTTTTGCAACCTTGTCTCTATGAGGAAGACACCTTGAAGATGACCAGTAAATAAGTGCATCCTGATACAAAAGAGGGGATCAGCAGTTCAGATAATTAAAGAAGATTAAAGAACATATCTTATTGCAGCAGAATTGATTATCTGATAGAGTGCACTCCTAACGCAGAAACACTTGTGCACAATTTCATTTTTCTGACAGGTAAATCACAAATTTCAGAAAATGTTGTATGCTGTGTGCTGTGATTTGTGTCTTGTGGCAATTCTTGGTATCATCCGCCATACAAAATTACGAATATTCAGGCTTGCCATGTAAAGGTGAAAAAAATGGGCATCTCTAGCTCGGGCTGAAAGTTAAAAATCACTATCTAGGTGAGACCAGTAAACATTTGCCTTGAACCTTGATATAATTATGCTATGGAATCTAAGCTTCGCAGGTTTTGGGACTTACATTTCTCTTTTCAGTTGATACATGGTAGCTTCGGCTAGTATGGAATGATTTTCCAGCATATGTTACTTGCACATCATCTTCAGCATGATAACCTATGAAAATGTCCTCAAAACCAGTTGGCTTCCTACTAGCCTCCAGATCCAGATAAACACGAAGAGGCAGACCTTTGATTCTCTGCAAAATATGTTGCAAAAATATTTTAAACTTGAAACTCAGAAATATTAATATATTCAATCAAGCCCCGTGTTGAAAAAAATCAAGTAAGAATGAAGTAAAGTAATAGTGCATATTGGTTACTCAAAAAGACGAATGCTGTTTCATTCCACAAATAGGTTGTTGCAAGATTGCAATGCTGTGAGCCTGATTCAACTTATGACCCAATCGAAACTACCAAATCACCAGCAGAACATTGGTAGTCCCAGAAAGACGCTAGGGATAAAGTATCACATTGTCACATGGGGTCCATAAAGCTACCAAAGCAATATGCATTCTACAAGAAATAATTCAAGAACTGGCCCAATGCACCAAGGTTATTCCTCCAATTTACACTTACAGCTCCCAAATAATATGCATAACAATTTTCTGAACAAACCTGTATTAGTTCCACAGAGCTGTCATACACAAGGATTATCTTTCTCATTGATGTTAAGGATTTAGCCCAGGAGATTCCTATCCACAGCATGCATGCATTTTTTTTTTAAAAAAAAACCCTCTATTGATTATCTGTGTTGCATGGCGCTAGAGTTGAGAAAACCTTAATTCATTAATCTGCTTCTCAGCTAGCATAGAATTTATTGTTTCCCTCAGTTCCAGGCTTTCAGCCAATACAATCTTACAAAGAAATTACCAAAAGCCACCAATACAAACAAAAGCAATTTGTGCTGTTTCACCGAATTTCTCCAACAAACAAACCAATCCCTGTCCTTTATGAGTAACTGAGATAATCAATACAGCTCTCATCTCAATAAAGAGCACAAACATTTGCAACAAATCTTCTGCTAGATAGTTGAAATCATCAAGTGCATGCAAACACAGTAAAAAAATCATGAGCTCCATCACTTCAAAAGCATTCTATTCTACTATCACACAAACAGATAAACACGACTACTGCACTAATTTGCACCAGCACAATTTCTCTGTTCAGCAGTCCCTCTTCCCCCATCAAAGTCCCAACTTTGCATCGAAACCATCGTTTTGCCAATTCTTCAATTTCCACCACACAACCATTACCAAGAAAGGCTCATAATTTCTCGCCAATTTGATCGTTCCGAGGTGTCTAGCTACCCATGGACATCACATCAGTTCATCCTAAACAGCCAGGTCCAAACTAATTTGTCATGCCAAAAACAAAATATGACATCTTGCATTGTCACATACTAACAAAGAGGGAAAGAAGTGACGTACCTGCTGAGGAGGCGAGGCGCTCTCGAATAGCAGCGCGTCGGGACGGTCGACGGCGGCCGCGGACTTGCTCCACACGCAGCTGACGCCGCAGCGGCAGGTGTACACCCCGTCGAGCGCGTCGGGGATCCAAGTCCACCCCTTGACGAAGACCCCCACGTGCCGCGTCTTCAGCTCCTCGCACCTCGCGCCGCCCCACCCCGCGCCCCCGGTGATGGAAGCCGCACCGGCAGTCGCGTTGGAGCCGGGCAGCGCGGCGAGCTTGGCGCGGATGCGGGGGCACCCGACGACGGCGTCCCAGGCGCTGAAGGCCGCCAGGAGCGAGGTGAAGGGGGATCGCTCCCGTGATCCCACAGAGTCGAGCGCCGTCGCGATGCCGGCGACGAGGGGCGCGGGGGTGGAGAGGGAGGAGGAGATGGACGGGAGCTCGAAGTAGCCAGAGAGGAGCAGGAGGAGGATGGCGGCGGAGGCGAGCATTGGGGCCACGTAGTTGATGCGCTTCGGGACGAGCATCGGTGGGCTCCCGGAAGGAAGCTTCGCCTCGCCGGAGCGCGAGAGATCTCAGAGCCAGGGGAAGGGGGAGGGAGGAGGACGAGGGGGAGAAAATTGGCTCAGCGACACCTAATTCGAGTGGCTTGCTACATACATACCTTAATTTGCTAAAATGATATCCGGGTAACGAATTTGTTAGTCCCATGACACTCTGGCTATTTTTTGACTCGTTTTCACTGTTGAATTCAAAATCCGGCGCTTTGATCTTGTTTTGACTCGTTTTGGACACAAATTTGGGTTGTGTTTGAACTGGTTTGACCGTGTTTGCCCCTGTTTTTTTTTCAGCCGGTCTGATCGTGTTGCAACCGGACCATGCTTGAACAGAGAACCGAGCTCTAACCTGTTCGTCCCTGAGTTGGGTCTGGTTGAAACAAGGCCAAAGCAACTGAACAGCGGCAAAGACGGTCAAATTTGTGGCCAAAACGAGTCAAAACAAGGTCAAAGCGCCAGATTTTGAATTCAATGAGTGAAAACGAGTCAAAAAAATAGCCAGAGTGTCGTGGGACTAACAAATTCGTTGTTCCGGTGTCATTTTACTGAACCGAGTGAATTAGAGTGTCGTACGTACCAAGACACTCGAATTGTGTGTCGCTGAGCCAATTTTCTCGACGATGGGACCAGCGAAGGGGTTTTTTTGCAAATTTGGCGGGGGTCTGGACCTTTGGGGTTTCGACTTTTCTCCGTTGTTGTAGATTTATGGTTAGGCCCTTGAAAATGAGGCATTTTACAGGAGGAGGGATGGTGGTTAGACTGACAGGAGTCAGGAGTGGTGGTCGCCGGCGGTTGTTGACCAAACTATTCCCGGAGAATTTCGCCGTACAATTGTGCCCGTTGTTTGGTTTGATCTTTTACGCGAAAATAATGTTTGAGTTTGATTTTCCTAAGGTCAAATGATACTTTAAGAAGAAATATATATATGGAACTCAAAAGCTTTATATATGTTTTCTAATTAATCTAATAGCGTAATCTAGGGTAGTCAAAAAAATTGAGATAAGAATATGTGTATATTCATGGTGCCTCTCTCTATGTAAACACTTATTGTTAAACTTAAATTATGTCGAGAGAAAAGAAGATAAAAAGGTCTCTGGCAGGTAAAAGAAGTTTAGGTGTAAGATCGATTAGATGGGCAGAGGGTTGAATAGTTGCCGAATCAAATTTGGGGTTTTCTATAAAAGAAAGAGTTCTATTTTAGAATTTCGAGAAAATGTTAAAAACAAATATTAACTCACAGACCGAAAAAAATTATCCCCTTGCATAATGAAAGTTCAAAAGCGTTTTTTGCTGGCAATGCGAGTTAGCGACCCACACGGCAGGGCAAAAAATAATTCTAGAAGATATAGTTTAAATATTAAGAACAACATGCGTGCTCTAAAAATTATGAAGTTTTTTGGATCAAAATAAATTATTCTAGTATATTATCTAGTCTTTAATATTTATATAAAATCAATAAATAGTTCTAAAAACTATAAATCAAATATTCAAAATAAGAAGCATATTCTGAAAAACATGAAGTTTTTTAGGATTATCGAAGCATTATGAAATATTTTTTTAGTTCATATGCTATTTTTGTTATTTGAATTATAGTCCCTTAGTTTTGTTTGTTAATTTTCTATAAATAATTAGGAACTTGGTAATACAACCACATAATTTATTAGATTCACGGTATGTTCAAGTCATTCTATAAAGAATTTCAAAGGTTTTGGAGTAGGTTTGCTATTTTTAGTTTTTGAATTAAGGACTCCAAAAGTTTTTTTTATTTATATAAATAATTAAGGATAAGATAATGCATGATAACAATTATTTGGATCCACGATATGCTCAGGCCATCCAACTAAAAGGTGCATATTTTTGGAGCATGTTAATTATTTTTATATAGTTTATTTTTCCCTGCCACATCAGCACCCACATCAGCAAAATCGCTTTTGATTCGGCGAGGGGGTAATTTGTCGAGTTCTAGTTTCTTTAGGGATAAATTCTTCTATGCCACTGAAGAGTCTACTAATTCCATCCGTGTCATCACATTCGCACCTTGATACCTTCTATTCCACTGTTGAACGGTCAAGCAGTTACGGAGTTGCATAAATACCCTTATACCCTGCCTTTTCAATACATTGGAAGATAAGATAAATTCCTAAAAAAATATAGAAAATTAGTAAAATTATGAGAAAACTTTCTATTGATTCAGAAAATTACATGTACTCAAATGTGCTAGCAAAATTTAAAATTTTTGGAATGTAAAATGTTATATTAAAATTAATGATACCTAGTGTAACAAAATTAGTTTTTATATTATAATTTTGTATTATGAAAATATACAAGTTTAACAGCAAGTAAAACATGATTTTACATAAATTTAGAAATTTGAATCAATCGATTTGGAGTTAAAATACAGGAGATATAATTTTTCAAAGATTTCATATGCAAGGGTATTTTGGGCATTGTGGTCAGCTTTCTAGCAGTCTACCCTAACGGAGGTAATGGGGATGGCATACAAGGTATCAAGTTACGAATGTGATGGCATATAAGGATAAAGTAAGAACGTGATGACACGGATGGGATTAGAAGACTCTACAGTGGCATAAAAGGATTTATCATTTCTTAGAGCAGTTCTAGTGTAGAGAATTTAGCCTTTTGGAAGGCCCTTGACGCAGGGGCCAAGGGCAAAAGCCGGAGCAGTGTAGTATCTCGGAGCAAGCACTATGGTTGTTCTAGAGTTTGAAACGTATTTCAATTTTCATAATGCTAAAGAATGGTAGGCCCACCACTACGGCTGAGTGGGTTGTTGCCTAGACTTGGATTTTGCCTTTACATTTGGCCTCGGAAGGCATCCTTAAAAGCATATATAATTCTATTTTTTTTCATTTTCTCACGTACCTCAATTGGTTTTTCACACTGGTATCATGGTCTGAGATCCTGAGGTCGACTCACACTCCCCTCACCTCGTTTGGGAGGTTTTAGGAGCATGTCATTATTGAGTTCAGTTATTTCAGGATTGTAATGGCATGTTTGTAACGATTCACACTTTATAATAGCATGGAAGATATTTTCCATTTTATAGTGCCATATATGCCATGTTCTTTTAAACTTGAAATCAGAGTATAGTCAAAATCAGGATATTTATTATTTTTGTAAAAACCAAACGCTGGACACTTTGTAGCTATTTTTTTAAAAATCTTAGTATTTCTTCTTAAAGCTCTAAAACTAATTTTTAATAATTTTTTTGGCCCTCGAAGCACCTTATCAAGGCTTACAACTTTTCAGATTATAATCAGGAGTAGCTTTTCAACTCAAAAGAACACAAAATTAACCCCTTTTTTCCTGCAAATTTCATTTAGTGGCCGGTGAACTTTGCAAATAATATCATTTAATGGGCAAGCATATTTTGGGATGTTTTGTTCTGAAATTCCTATTTTCATTGCACTTGTGTTTCAATCTTTTTTTAATCCTGATTACGTTTGCATCACCTGGGAGAGCTCATTCAATGTGGCCCCAGTTCCTGGAATGGGAAAGACCAAAATTTGGTGCTGCTGGAAAAATACAGGCTTGATCACGTGCTTTGGACCAGCAATGCCGCCGGCGCTGGGAGGCGAGCCCGAACACGTTTCCGGGCCACGGTAAGCTGCAGAAACGATGTTCATGATACATCCGGAGGAGGAGGCGGCGGCGAACTCTGCAAGTGGCATCTACTTTCAGTCCATTCAGCAGCACACCCACTGATCGTCGAGGAGACTCCATCTCCATTCTGTGAAATATGCCGAGGAGTTTCATCAGTTATGTTCGGCAATCTCGGGTCTCGGCACCAACCATCTCGTTGCAACGGATGAAGAAGAATGGATTGCATTGGGACGATCCACTCAGGATTGCCCGTCAGGCCTATGGATTCAGCAACAGCTAGCCACGCGTGCTGGAAGGACTCAAGGACCAGTTGGCATTGCCTGAAACTCGCACTTTATTCAGAGTATATTCTGTACTACAATTACCACCCATACTGAGCATGCAATTCTTCAGTTTGAGATGCACATCTCTGTATGCATGATGGAGGATTATAAGGGCATGACAATATCTTACTGCATCTAGTAGCAGGTTTGCACATGATCTGCTCCTTGCTGTCCTGAATCTTTGATTGCCATTTGGTCATGTGAAGAGGCAGATAGCACATGATGTCCCGGACTACCTGTTCATGCTCTCCAGGATTATAAAATCATTAGCAAAGAAGCTTCATCGAGATTGACTGAAGATCATGTCTTGACATATGAATATCATAGTCATATGATTGCATCTCATGCCCCCTGTTCCTCCCTGCAAAAACCAGTAATAAAATGAGTGACAGACAGTACACACCAGTTCAGACGTGCTGTAGGAGAGACCAGATGGCATGTGTTTCGTGGCACGCATGATAAGTCAGTGAGCAGCTGATTCCTCAATCCTCAATACTTAACCTTGTACCAGTGAGCAGCTGATTCCTAAGATGTGGTCAAATACTTAACCTTGTACCAGTGAGCAGCTGATTCCTAAGATGTGGTCAAATACTGATGAAATATTTGGTGCAAACCATCCAATTAATACAAGCATGCAAACTCCCAATCTAAGCCTTAGGATCTCTGTTTGATGGCCGCCGCCGCCTCATGTGCAAGATTGCGAGCTAGTGCTGGCCATATGGCCTGAATCAACCAAACTGAACCGGGGCGGCCTGGTACTGTTCATTGGGCCGGCCCGGTTCGGTTCGATTTCAAAACGAACTGGGTCAGCCCGGTTTGGTTCGGTGAACCGTGCCTAGGCTTGATCCTCAGCCTGTCGGGCCGGCCTGGTTTGGTTCGCATAGTAGCGGTCCAGTTTATTGCTATGCAAACCGGGCTGGCCCATCCCGGTTTGTTTTTTCTATTTTCTAGAATTTTTTAATCATTTTCGTGATTTTTTTGTTGCTATTTTTAAATTTCCTTAATTTTTCAAATTTTTTAAATTTTTTTCCTAGAATTGGGCCAATCAGCACCAAACGGGCCAATCGGACCAAAGAGGAACCAGGCCGGTCCGGTTTGTTTGGTTCAATAAGTGAACCGAACCTGGGCTCAGCCCCAGCCCTGTTATCCTGGTTAGCATAGTAATTAGGCCCGAAATGAACCGGGCCGGCCTGTTGGCGAGGTCTAAGTGCGAGCCAATCCCCAGTCCCTCATCATTCTGTTCCTCTCCTCTCTCCCATCCACCCGTTTCTCCCCTCAAAGACAAAAACCCTAGTTACCCTACCCGTGCTGCCTCGAGGAGCTGCTCCAACTTATCGGCCTCGTCCCCTGTAATACCCTAAGCCCAATCTCGGCCCAATCCCGGCCCAAGGCCGGTCACTATAAGAGGAGCCGGGGGGGAGGGGCCACGCCATAACCCTAGCTCGAGCCGTCTCGCCGCCTTACTGTGCTTTCATGCCGCCGTCGCCGCCGCCGCCGTCTTCACGCGCCAGCGCCGCCGCCATCATCGCCGCCGCCATCCTCGCTTTCCCGTCATTCGTCGTCCGCTTCGCCCGTCTCCTGTCGCCTTAGCTCACGCCAGCGCCAACCCTAAGCGCCACCGCCACGGGCCGTCGTCGTCGCCGCCATATCTCTTCATGCAGCATGTCCGCCGCGCCATCCTCATATTCCTCGCTGTCGGCTCACCGCCTCGTCGTCGCTTCACCTCGCCGCTGCCTGGGGGGCTGCTGCTACCTGGAGCTACGCGCGTGGAGGAGGCAAGGAGCAGAGAAAGAGAAGGAAGGCCGGGGGAGGGGGAAGAGAAGAGGTAGAGGAAGGAAGAGGAAGAAGGTAAGGGGAAGGTTTGTGACCTAGGGTTTGGGTTCGTCTCATTTTCCTTATTAATCAAAGTTTATACCCTACGAGATTAGAAGTTGCTAGTGGTAATTGCTCCTGTTTAGGGTTCAATTTTGTGGATTATTGAGGTTTAGTGGTAGGAAAATGAGGTTTTAGGAGATGAGCTTGCTGTCCAGCAGCTTCAATGTGGGGTTTCATCTATATAGATCGTAAATTAGCTCGTGGTCCTATGTTGGGATTGGTGCGTGTCGATGTTAGCTTCGTTTTGAGTACAAGAACGCAGGAAACGGACACCCGGTTAGAGAGATATCAATTGTTTATTACCTCTGTTCAGAAATTTTAATAGCGTTTCCCGAGTTGTTGATGTTGGTAGAGATGGGTTATTAATGGCACAGTGGTAGGGGATGCGTAAAGGTGCGAGGAGTCCTCTGTTTGTATTCTTTTGGGAGCGTCGAATTGAGATATGTCGTCTTCTGTAGGAGGAGCTGCGGGTTCGGCGTCAACCGCAAATCCAACTAGCTCACGCGGATAGAAAGGCAAGTATATATTATTCAAGTGTGACGTATTTCATGTTTACTTCTATAATGGGTGGTGATTGATGGTATGTAAGTGCATATTTAACCTAATAAACATGATTGTGCTATGTTTCCTTCTATGAATATCATGTTATGTTCTTGTAACACGGACATGAATATATGATTGTGTATGCTTTTGAACTATGGATCGCCAAACGGTAAGTGGCAAGTGTTGAGTTGTTGTATCATTTGCATTCATATGCATGGGTCGGGTCAGAGAATGATCATATAACTAGTCCGAAGTGCCATAAGACAGGTCGGTGAGAAAGCTATATGATCAGACTTGTGAGCCTAAGTCCTACGAGAGTAGAGACTCCACGGGAGTGGAGGAATTGGTCCCCACCTGATTCAGGAGGGGCAAGAGTGTGCATCGACGGGTGACACTCTAGCTATACCGGTATGAGCTCACAGTGAAGAGACGCATATTGCATTGCATTGATGCTGATAGTAACAGAACAGTGACAGAGATGATTTATTATGTTTATAAGGGTTATCTTATTGTTCTCCTTGTTTGATATATACTTGCTGAGTCGTGGACTCACTCTTGCTTGTCTTTGGTTTTAGGTGATCGTTGACGGCGACATGCATGGGGTTGGAGCAGTTTTCCTTGTGGCACCAGCACACTAAATAACTACCGTAGTTAGGCCTGCTTAGTTTAATCTAAACACTTTTGTAATATGACTCAGTTTGATAATGGATTAGGACAATGAGCTTGTTGAATTCTGTTCCTATTATGTTCGTGTAATGTGATATGGCTAAAGTTGTATGAGGCTTCGTCGACACTAACGGTAAGCGAGGTAAGAGTTGGTTGTGTTGGAGGCCTGGTTATGAGGGAGCCGGTGGCTAGCCTTTGAGGGCTTGAATGGTGATATATTTATCATATGTGCTTGCATTGTTTTCTGTCTGCTGAGTGGATGTTCGAATATTAGGGGAGGTTCTGCCGAAATTTTGTAGTTTTAGGGTGTTAGTAACATTCCAAGCCTTGGAGGGGCTGGGGTGTTACGAACAGGCCGAACTATGCCCCCACCCCGCGTCTCTCCCTCCCTCTATCGGACGGGTCGCGACCCTAAACCCTAACGCCTCCATCCCCACCGCGACGGCCTCCTCCCCGACTTCCGTCCCGTGTCACCCTCCACCCAGAGCAATGCTGCCTTGACACCCTCCTCCCTGAAATGCGTCATTGCGCTGAAGCCAAAATTTTCCGTCTTATATGTGAAGATTTGCCTAGTTGATTGTAACACATATGGATTGCTTCTGAATGTATTGCCTTTTCCTTGCTGAAATATATGAATTTTATGTTAGGATTTTGCATGTACATTGTGTGCTGAAAATGGTTACTGCAATGCAAAGCTGAAGGTTAATTTTTCTCCTTTTTGTTGATGTGCAGATGCAAGAAGAAACAAGCAATCAACTGTCACCATTATGTTGATAGATGTAAAAGGTAGAGGAGATTGCAAGCAGATGCTACCAGAATCAAGCAGAAACAAGAAGAATGTTCGATTGCAAGGAGAGCAGTAACCATGCAATGTACCTGTAATGCAATAGGAATAGGGAATGCAAATGTTGTATGCAATGTAACTAAACAATGGAATCAGCTGCTTCTGCTCTATATGACAGCCCATGCATGAATGATCTTGTAATGTTTGAATTAATGAAATGAAGTGATTAATTATTGTTACATACTGTTAGTCAACCTTATATTCATTTGTGTTGGAATTGAAACGTATACATGACATACAGTCTGGAAATTCAAGGGGCACAGAGCACCTGAAGATTTCAGTGACCTCTGAGAAGGCAATCCAGCAGTGCCAAGTAGCGACTGGTAGAAAAATGCACCGGAAAACAATACAATGGAGTGTGTTAAAGAAATTGGGAGAAGATAGGAATGAAATGGTGCCTATAAAAAGCAGCACAGAGGGCAAGAGTGCCAGCCAACACATCTCACACTGATCTGAATCAACATTGCGTGCATATTCTCAGTAAATGCTCTGTAATTATGGAATAAGCTACCTTCTAGAAAGTGCTCTCTGTAGAAAGTCTGAACATATTAATTCCATAAAAAACAAGAATCCAAATGTCGAGATGTTCACAGAAGAAAATATCCATGAAGTGCACTCAATTAAATGGCAGAAAGCTATTGAGATGTTGAGCATATTAAAGTGCACGTCCAACACAAAAAACATGGGCCGCCAAGGCATGAGAAGGAGCAAGTCCAGGGGATGCCGATGGAAGAGCAGGACCAGGGGACATCATCGGAGGAGCAATGCTAGGGGATGCCAACCGGCGCCGTCGGAAGAGAAGGGCCAGGGGGCGGCGCCGTCGGAGGAGCAGAGCCTGGGGGCTGCGCCGTGAGAGAAGGGCCAGAGGACGCCACGCCTTCCACCTCTATGCATCGATCATGTCAAGCAGAAACAAAGATCGGGAAAGAGAGTATCGACTAGCGAACGCACAGGAGTTAGGAGCAAGGGGCAGCGAAGAGAACGAAGTAACAAAAAGCAGGGGTTTTTCCAAAAAAAAAAATTCATTAAGTGGGAGAAGTGAATCCCACCACTCTGCGTCCAAGCCATCAAAGAGAAATCCTAAGGCTCAGATTAGGAGTTTGTATGTTTGCACCAAATATTTTGCCCAAAACATTTTGCAAAAGGTTATAGAAAAATGGCAAAAAATATGTTCATTAGCAAACAATAGCAACAAGTGCATACCGTCTCAGATTGTGCAATAGCCTGTCTTATTATTATTCTTTTTCTTCAGAACTACAGCATGTATTAGATGCTTCATGCCGAGCATGTCATCCTCCAGAGTGATGGAGAACAAGGTGATTCGGTGATGGGCTAGTGTGTGTGTGGGCTGGAGTGAGCCAGCGGGCCTTGGGCCTTTTCCTGTAGTGCGTCTCAGTTGGAGTGCTATTAGTAGTCACTGTGTCTGTAAGAAAGGATATCGAAAAAGTGAATGAATCTCTGGATCTCTCTCTCTCTCTCCCAGATTCTGTTCTCTCTGTTCTTCCTCCACCGTTCCATGGCTTGGCATTTCTAGGGTTGGACACTACAACTTGGTATAAGAGCTAGTCGATCGCCGGGGGTGCTTCCGTTATACTCGGAGCCTTGATCTGTAAAATCCCACGGGAAGGTTTGTGGTCGCCTTGACGACGCCTTGATAAACCCTGCACCGGTTGGATCGGCAAAGAGGGTGAGGCATCACGGCGCCGGCAAAGCAAAGTGTTCAGGTGAGGCAGTTAGTCACGGCCATGGGGGAGTCAGAAACTCGAGTGATGGAGTTCTTGAAGAAGGAGTTGGAAGCGATGGGAACTAAACTGGAATCTCAGCTGATGCTTGCTGATCAGCGGCTAGAGGCGCAAGTGACCGCAGCAGATGAGAGATTGGGCGTGCAGCTGGGAGCCATGGAGCACCAATTGGAGATGCAACAATCTAAGTTGGATCAGTTGCAGGTTAGAGTGGATCTGACCATGGAGACAGTGGGTAAGATGCAATCAGAGCAAGCTCAAGCAGTAAAGGTGAGAGGTCATATTCCACCTCCAATTTCTGTTCCACCAAGAGTTGTTTCAGGAATTTTGGGGTTTTTGACCTCAAGGTAATCAGTCTGTGGCGACGGGATTGCATGGAACGGCAGAAAATCAGAGACCTCATGTGACGTTTCCCCCTCTCACTCCAGTTAATGTCCGGCCTTATCGGTATTCTCCCTTACAGAAAGATGAAATTGAGAAACAGGTGAAAGAGATGCTGCAATCTGGGATTATTACTCAGAGCATGAGTCCCTTCACCTGTCCTGTTGGTCAAAAAGAAGGATGGTAGCTGGCGATTTTGTGTTGATTATAGAAAACTGAATGCCATGACAGTCAAGAGCAAATTTCCTATGCCGGTGATAGATGAGTTGTTAGATGAGTTGGCTGGAGCTAAGATATTCTCTAAATTGGATCTTCATTCTGGTTATCATCAGATACGAATGATAGAAAATGATGAAGCTAAAACGGCCTTCAAGACCCATCATGGGTTATTTCAATTCAAGGTCATGCCCTTCGGGCTTACTAATGCCCCAGCCATATTCCAATGTGTTATGAATTCAATATTTGCTGAATTTATCAGAAAATTTGTATTGGTGTTCATGGACGACATATTGGTTTATAGCAAGTCTATAGAAGAGCATGTCTCTCATCTCTCCATAGTGCTGGGTACTCTGCAGAAACATCAGTTATTTGCCAAACAAAGTAAATGTGAATTTGCCAAATCAAATCTCAGCTGTTTGGGCCATATTATCTCTTCTGATGGTGTAGCCACTGACTTGGAAAAAACAAAAGTTATGACCAACTGGCCAACGCCTACTAACATCTCTGAGTTGCGAAGATTTTTGGGGCTCACTGGATACTATAGAAAGTTTGTGCAACACTATGGAGTGATGGCTAAGCCTCTCACTTGTTTACTCCAACGAAAAGAGTTTAAATGGACAGAAGAAGCATAGATTGCTTTTGACAACCTAAAAAAGGCCATGGTAAGTGCACCAGTTCTGGCTATGCCTGACTTTGCAAAACAGTTTGCCATTGAAACTGATGCATGTGATGAGGGAATTGAGGCTGTGTTGCTGCAAGAGGGACACCCTATAGCATATTTTAGTAAGGCATTGAGTAAAAACAACAAGAAGCTATCTATTTATGAAAAGGAATTTCTAGCAATTATGATGGCTATGGACAAGTGGCGTCAATACCTCTTAAGAGGGCCATTTATTATCAGAACAGACGACAAAAGCCTTTGTCACTTGGAAGATCAGGTACTTCACTCTGATTTACAGAAAAGAGCTATGACAAAGCTGGTTGGTATGCAGTTCCAATTTCAGTACAAAAAAGGTTGTGATAATAGGGTGGCTGATGCTCTTTCTCATGTGGGTTACATCTTCTCCCTGCAAGCTATTTCCGGGGGCCAACCAATTTGGATACAAGAGATTTTGAACTCCTATGCAGTTGACAACAAAGCACAGCATCTTCTCAAAATGTTGGCTATATCAGATGATGTAAAAGGGGAATTCTCTTTGAGGGATGGTCTTCTTTATAAGAAAGGGAAAGTGTGGTTGGGGTCTAATGTGGGTTTGCAGCACAAAGTCATTCAGGCTTTTCATTCCACACCAATTGGGGGACACTCTGGGATCCAAGCCACTTATCACAGAATCAAGAAATTGTTTTCTTGGGATGGTTTAAAAACTGCTGTGGACAACTTTGTTAAGCAATGCCAAGTTTGCCAACAGGCAAAGCATGAACATTGCAAACTACCCGGGTTATTGCAACCACTGTCTATTCCAAAAGGAGCTTGGCAAGACGTTTCAATGGATTTCATAGAAGGACTCCCACGATCTGAAGGTTATTCAGTGATCTTGGTAGTGGTGGATAGGTTCACTAAATATAGTCACTTCTTTGCCATTAAGCATCCTTACACTGCTCAATTGATAGCCAAGGTGTATTTTAATCAAGTGGTGAAGCTTCATGGTATCCCTCGGTCCATTGTATCTGATCGTGATAAAATCTTCACTAGTGCCTTTTGGAAAGAATTATTCAAGTTGTTTAATGTCAAATTGTGCATGAGTACTGCCTATCACCCACAGTCCGATGGACAAACTGAACGGGTTAACCAGTGTTTAGAGATGTATCTTCGCTGCTCTTGTGCCCAGACCCCAACACTTTGGTCTAAGTGGTTGTCTATGGCTGAGTTTTGGTACAATACGAATTACCATTCCTCTCTGCAGCTTACACCATTTAAAGCTCTCTATGGATATGATCCCCCATATGGAATCATGCCTGATCTGCCATCCAGTTCTCAGGGAGACATTCTGGACATGATCAAAGAGAGGGAGCGGTTCACTGAAATTCTCAAAGCATAACTTGAGCGAGCTCAAACCAAGTTCAAACAACATGCTGATCAGCTGAGGTCTGATAGGAATTTTCAAGTGGGAGAACATGTACTGCTGAAGTTACAACCTTACGCTTACTGCTGAAGTTACAACCTTACGCTCAGTCTTCTATGATAAATCGTCCCTTTCCAAAGTTATCCTTCAAGTACTTCGGGCCACATGAGATTCTGGAGAAAGTGGGGAATACCTCTTATCGTTTACAGTTGCCCAGTAACAGTAAAGTGCACCCGGTGTTTCATGTCTCTCAATTGAAGCCATTCACACCCAATTATACTCCAGTTTATACCACCATACCTGACATTGTGCCGCTGGACATCAAGGATGTGGAACCTGAACAAATCCTGGACCGTCGCCTAATCAAATAGGGTAATGCTGCTTACTTGCAGGTGTTGATCAAGTGGACATCAGTTCCTCTGGAATTTGCGACTTGGGAAGACTATGAAGTGGTGAAAGATCGTTATCCGTCAACCATCGCTTGGGGACAAGCTCATTCTCAAGGAGGCGGCAATGTCATCCCACAGAATGATGGAGAACAAGGTGATTCGGTGATGGGCTAGTGTGTGTGTGGGCTGGAGTGAGCCAGCGGGCCTTGGGCCTTTTCCTGTAGTGCGTCTGAGTTGGAGTGCTACTAGTAGTCACCGTGTCTGTAAGAAAGGATATCGAAAAAGTGAATGAATCTTTGGATCTCTCTCTCTCTCCCAGATTCTATTCTCTCTGTTCTTCCTCCACCGTTCCATGGCTTGGCATTTCTAGGGTTGGACACTACAGAGCAGCAGTAGCATGACACCTCCAGCAACAATGGAGCACAAAGGCACGCTCTGGTTTATTTTTTTAATATTAAAAAAGGTAAAAAGTCAACAACTTCAAGCACCAGGCCACCAGCTGCAAGCCGATTAGCTGCTACCTCACAATCATGGTAGCACAGGCAGTGTGCAGGCAGAGATCACATCGGGTCATCGGGATGAAGAAAGCTCAATGAACTAGAAATAGTAGTGTACTAGTACAAAAGGATACAAGGAGTAAGGTTCAGCAAGAACTTCCCGGTCAATTACAATGCCAAGAAGAAGGAAGGTGATGTATTATTCTACAATGGAACGGGAGCGTTGCTACGAGACCAGGACCGCTGCATCTGAAACTATGCGGCCCAAGATGATCTGCATTTTACTTCTCCCCATCCTTACGAGCGCTTGGGTAATGCTCTGAGGGCAGCATCGCGAATGAACCCTCAGAAGGATCTCCTGGAAATCTGTCGAATGGCCCGAAACTGAAATTGAAGGAACCGAAGTTCGCTGTAGAAAGGAAGTCGTCGCTGCAGCTGTCGAGCCCTTTGACATCGAGCGCATCGTTGTTGCCTGAGGAGCCACCCCACATGAAGCTACCCATGGAGCTTGCAACTTTGGCTGGTTCCTGATGGCTTCCTGAGCGGCCAACCTGGTCTGACTCTGAAGCCTTGGGCTCATCCGCCGGCAAAGCCGGTGTGTGGCCTTGGAACAGCGCGACATGCGCGAACAGCTTATCCTTCCTTGAGAAGCTTGTCCCACAGGAGCACAGCCACTTGTCCCGGCCACAATGCTTCTCATGGGTCTTGAGATCAGCCATGACGGAAAACTTCTTGGTGTGGCACCGGCTGCAGGTGTGGCTCTTCTCGCAGTGGCTCCGCTTGTAGTGGTTCTTCACGCACAGGATCGTCTTGAGTGGCTGGAAGTTCTTGTGCAGCTTGTTCCGCTTGCAACCGATGAACGGGCATGAGTACCTCTTCACAAGGGCATGCTCGGTGCTTGCATCTCTAGGTGGTCTGGCCAGTGCAGCAGGGCTCTTGTACTCATCACCATGCCCTCTCATGTGCATCCGTAGGTTCGCATCCCTCTTGAAACCCTTGCCACAGATGGAGCAGAAGTGGGTGTGAGGAGCCAAAATCTCATCTTTCTCCAGCTGCAAGAGTTCATATGTGCCTGGTTGTAGGTTCTCTCCATCCATGCCAGTGTCACCACCTTCATCACCATCCTTTGTATCCTGCTCCTCGATAAGAACATTGTCCATGTCAGTGCCTTCCGCAGCACCATCAGTCAGTCCCTTGAAAAGCTCCTCATAGTCAGGGCTACCCATTTCCTCCTTGTTCTCTTCAGCAACTGCTGCATTAGGAACTGAGCTTGAGCCTGAACCAACAAGATTAACCATCTGCCCAGCAGGCGGGTGGCTCAAAAAGGACGAGTTCTTCAATGACGGGAGGAGGCTCCCAGCAGTAGAGATCAGTTGAATTATGAGGCATGTCAGGTCCGCATTGACAAGCTGTTGCTGCTGCGCGAGCTCCCCTCGTTGGGCCGATAACTGGCCGCCATTGTTGATCATCAAACGGATAACATCCTTTACTTGCCGGATCTTCTCCTCGATAAAGGTGAGGTTGTCAAGCATTGTACCCGGGTTCCAATCCATATGTGGTATGTTAGCGGATGCTGCAGCGTCGAATGGTGAGGTGAATGGAGGGAATGCCTGCTGGCTTCCCATGCCAAGGAGAGGATTTTCTGAACTGAACTGGTAGTACAGAGGATTGGAACTGAGATTTGCTGATTGCTCAAAGATGGGATTCTGGTTGCGATCCATTGTCAACTTTCAAAGAATCTTGTGTTTGAAATCAGAAGGATAATATAGTCTGTTTACACATTCAAAACAAGACGGCATCAAACCCTGGAGATGTAAACATTTAATTACAGATATTTCATTACTTGATTGACGAATATAGAATACCAGACAAAGATTTAAACATAACTCAGTAGATATAAAACAATAATTAGTTAAAACTGCTGTAAGCTTCAAAAATGCATACAAAAGATCAAAAAGATTACTACTACAACCTTTTTAAAGAGGACAAGCCATGCTAACCTTGCAGATGAAGATAAACTTTTTTTTAGTCTAGCCTATTTTTTTTTTTCTCTAAAAGCAACAAATCAGCAATTTCACTGAGCAGACTATGCTAAGCTCCGAAAGCTCATAAACCACCAAAGGATCTAATGACGATAATCATTTTGCCAAGTGTAATTTAAATGAAAGAATAAAATCTCAGATTCAAAAAAAACAAATATACACCTTTGTTACTTGCAATATGGAATTTGATCGTACTAAAAATTTTGCTTAGAAGAGCAGCGCCAAGGAAGACACCAGTTCCAATTACTACCGAAACCAAAAACAGTACAGCATATTTCATTACACAAATTCCCGAGACAATGTGTTGCTTTCAACTCAATCCTTTATATAAAAAAACAACTTAGCAACCAAATTACAGTGGTTGATGCCTATTGGTTATTAAACGTCAGATCACTGAGGTGTAAACGGTGCTTTACCACGAACCATTTCATATACAAAGGAACTTCTTTCTATACTGATCTTTACAGAAAGTCACCATCTTTGGTTTAGAATATCCCAAAAAATCACAGAAATTGATGGGGAACCGTGGTTGGATCACTAATAGAACTAAAAGGAAAAGGCCTTTGATACAAGAACACTCCCACCTCTCATCCAAGAATACCCCTTTTTTTGTCCTCCTAAGATCTCAAAAAAGAGGGAAAGGAGCAACCTTTCCAACCATAATAATATAGGAGCTCAAGAAACCCGAAAATCACCAAATAACCTCAAGCTCCTCCTACGAAATCTACAAGCTGCTAGTCACATACCCAGGTGGAAGGAGCAGGGGGAGGCGCTCATCACCACGCCGCGTCCCCTGGCCAAGAACAGGGGGGTGGATGCAGAGGCTCGAGGAGGAGGAAGAAGGGGAAGGAAGGAACCAAGAAACGGGGCTAGGCTGGTGGTGGGTGAGCAGTGGTCAGATTAATGGAGGAAGCGCTCGATTCCAAGATCGAGATCAGGATCGCTTTAGTTTAGTCAGTGGCGCCAGTAAATAATCGCGAGGGGAAATGTTTGATTAATGAATGGATTTCTGCGCCTCTCGAGTCTCGATCCAGCCTTGCTGGCTCGCTTGCGTGGGTTGGTTTGACCTCTCTCTGATTGATTGGCCTGATTTGTTTGCTCTCGCTCGTCAATAACACAGATGCTAAGCACATGGGCACCAACGTCTAGGGGCTCAGTTAGCCTTTGTGCTGTACTAAAGTAAAACAATAGCTCCACAAAACCAAGCAGTTAGCCTTGAAGTTTATACTTCCAAAAAAAAACTTGAAGTATACGAAATTAAAACAATAAAAAATACATGAAGTTAGGACATAGGAGTATGCAGCAACAGACAACCTATGTTGTTGTGCTCCAAAGTTAAGGTGCAATTAACAATTTGTCCTCCAACATACTTTCTTCTTTTTTTTTTAATGTAGAATGCATTTTTATTTGAGAAAGTCTTTAAAGGATATTTTGACCATAAAATTCTTTTGTTATATATTGTCAATTTATATAAAATAATATTATACCAAAAGCAATTTGAAATGCAAATCTATTAATCCATTTTTTGCACGCTAAAGATGCATATAATTTGACTAATTGTTAGTCAAAGTTTGACCTTTTCAAATCAAAATAGGCCTTGTAAACATAAACGGAGGGAGTATTGCTCTTGATTATATGTCTCAAAGTTGAGAGCACAATTGATTATATATCCCATTTTAAGTTTTTGGCCAAAGTTTGCTATACAAACCATGAGAAAAGAACTTTTACCCCATCCACTACATAAGTCTTTCTTGTAATTGCAAAAAGGCATATTTTAGAGAAAAATTGTTCATAAAAAATTCATTCTACAGTGCAATACTGCCTTGTCAAGGAGAGAAAAACATCAAGAGGAATATTTTGCAATAGGATGTACTATTTAATATCACAAATCTTTGCTTCTTATAGCATATATCATATGTTTTTAACTTGGATACAACTAGTAATTTTCCAGTAAAATATAATACTTTTGAGAGTTCATAATGCAATATGCGTAGAAATGATTCACTCTGTTTGGAACGAAGAAAAATTGTATTCATGTAGAAATAAATGTTCCAATCTAACGAAGAAAATCACAGTGGGGATGGGGGTAAAAAGGTTTTTTCTTATGGTTTGTATGGAAACTTTGGTCAAAAACTCAAAATGGGGCATATAATCAATTGTGCTATCAATTTTGGGTTATATAATAAGAACAGTGTAATAAATTGTCAATTGCACCTCAACTTTAAAGCATATAATCAAATTTCTCAACATGTTTTGCTTCCCCTGCTATTTGATTTAGCCTTCAGATACCTCAATTCTCCATGCACACTCATTTTTATCCACATTACTTTAGATCATTAGTGGCAGAGCTTCGTAGACAGCTAAACATTGTACATGTTTAGTACATAGGATTTAAGCATATCACATATGTTATTATAACTACAAGACACAAGTTAGCACCCCACTTTGTATTTACATTGTATTTTTTTTCTCCCTTTACTCAGCTGAAGCTGAACTGATCACAAACAAAACAGATTGACCACAACTGTTGTATCATCAATATCACTTCCTCCTGTTAAAAAAAAATATAATGGTTTAAGATACATACAGCCGGATGTTTTAAGCTTTTTTTTATATGTCGGTATCTAATTTATATAAATCATATATTTAAATTCATCTCGAAAATACTTTTAGGATGCTGTGATATTAGTTGGTTTGTTATAAACATATCATAGTATAATTAGCGACCAGAGATAATTTCTTTGAAGGACCACCGAGACCACGTCGCTTGTCTATGACACCCAATTTTCTTTGGGTATCCATTTTCTTTTGACCCGAGACTCCGAAGAGCAGCACTGTGCGGGATTGATTCTTTGATTCCTGACAGACCAAGCAGTCCAAGCCGTCTTCACGGCTTCACGCAGGGCTGTCAACGCTCGAAAAAACTTGATTTCAAGGAGGCTCGGTATAACATGTAACTTCATTTAAAAAAAAAAAGCTTTGAGTTCAAATTTATGTAGACTTGGTAGAATACGATTATATAAAAAGTGTTTTTTATCTGACATATCTACTTATTTTCCAACTTTGAATGCTTTCCGAGGTGTCATTAATGGTCGGGTCCACTTCATTCGAATGTTTTTCGAGTATTGAGATGTGCGATAGAAAAAAATAGACTCAAATAATGAAAGCGTTTGTCTTTTTGAAATAGAGATAAGTCAAATAAGCTAGATAAGTTAACATGGGGAAAATAGAGGCAAAGACAAAACTTGTGCTCAAGTAGACTTAATAAATATATGATTTTATGTAGAAAGAATCAAGGTCTAGAAAAAGCTCTAGCTGAGCTCAAATTGAGCCTAGAGCGAGCTGAGTTCGAGCAACATGCAACTCTCAAGCTTTTTCTGCAATCCTATCTTCACACATGACCTTGTTCTTTTTAGTTTAAATTAAAATTAAAAGCTAAAAATAAAAAATTGTTATTTTATACAAGTCAAATATTGTAGCATTTTATAACCATTTTGAAGGCTTTTAGTGATTCTTCTCAAATCTCTCAAAACCGAACTTTTAATAATATTTTGGGCTCTTCAAGCCCATAATCAGGCCCCACAACAGTTTTAATTATAGTCCACCACTGTAATCCAGCTGTAATGTAAAGAACAAGGCCAGGCACTCATGCTAGCCTTGATTTGATTGGGCAACTCTAGGGTCCACAGTTCTTTTTCAACAACCAAATGTTTTGGTTTACCGAGCTCTTTTTTTCTTAAAAGTTGTTTCTAAATGCTTAAAAAACAACTTAAACAAAGTAGACCAGTTTTACTAAGCTATTTGTAAAATCTCTTGAAGCTCAAAGTTTTAGCAATTCAGTCCACCTCACGAGAGCCTAACTATTTTTTTGTGTTGGGCATAATAGGGTGAATAGAGGGAAATAACTTATTCCATCTTTTTTTAAAGCTAACTTAATTTTGGGTTAGTGAGATTAAAATTCTGATGAAATTGTTTGATTATTGGCTAAACCTGAACTTTGAGAGTTTCAAAAAGTATCTTCGAGAAGCCGGACCGCCTAGTTCAGAGGATTTGAGAGTTTTTATCATGTGACTTCGAGGTTCTGAAAAAGGTTTTGAAAAGTCAAATGTTTTTCTAGATAAGTAAATAATTTAAAAAAACTATCCAGAACATGTTTAATTGATCGTTTAACCCCAAACAAACATAGATTTGCTAGCTGCTCACGTGCATGCCACATGGCACAACTATGGCTGCCAATGGAGACTTGGAGTGCAATTTCTGTGGACTAGAGTGAGGTCTCGAACTACTTGCATGTGTATTCTTTTGCCTGATGATTTAGATAATTGACATCAACAATAATAAGATGATATTCATGTATTTTATACTGGGAACCTAATTGCCATTGCTCGCCCCACCTGACCAGGTTTGGTAAGTACGGAATATCCATGTACACATGTCAAAGTTTGCATTCTTTTCCATAGCAATAGTGCTATCATTGTTCTTTTGGGTTAGGAACTTAGGATGAATTGCCAATCTATTTACTAAAAATGTAATTTTTGAGAGCTTCAAGCTGGCCCACTTAATTGAACTTGTTTTTTTATAGTTTTGGTAAAAGAACTCCAAAATTATAGAGAAAAGGATTCGAGAAGTCAAAACATTTTGTTTTTGAAACAACCATGACCCATAAGCCATAATTAGTTCAACACCGTTGATTAGCGGCTTAGCCTGAATTAAAATTTTAATTAGTTGAATGCCATCTCACATCGGCCAACTCAACGTGTCAGTTTTTCTATAAAAGCCAAGTTTTTATGCCCTTTTTTAGCTGGACTAATTTGTTATGTTAGCATAAAGAAAATAGGTGGTTCTTGCTTCTTTTCCCATACATTTCCAAGGAAAAAAGGCACGACACCCGCCTTCGAACTGAGAAAACGTAAATTTAAAGGCTGCCTTTGACCGGAGAAAATGCGAACAAGCAAACCCGCCTTCCAAGAGATAAACCCCGCCTAAAAAATTGCTCCACTCCACTCCAAATCTCCGACGAACCCGCGTGGCGCTCGCTCGGGACAAGACAAGCCAGAGCCGGCCATGGCTCCCCTCCTCCTCCCCCTCCGCCTCCGCCGCCTCCCGACCGCAAGCCCCGCCTCCCGGCTTCTCCCGGCGCCAAGGCCCTGCCTTTCCTTCCCCAGGCGCCTCCCGTGGGCGGGCATCCAATGCCTCGCGGCGCCCGCGCCTTCGTCGCCTCCCCCTCCGCCGGCGCCGCCGTCGGCCGTGCCGCGGTGGCACGCGGCTCTCTCCGCCGCGGCGGGGCTGTACCCGGCGTACGTCATAGTGGGCGCCGCCGTCGCCGTCGCGCGGCCCGGGGCGTTCCGGTGGTTCGTCGACATGGCGCCGGGGTCCTACACCTTCGTTCTGGGCTTCATCATGCTCGCCATGGGCCTCACCCTCGAGCTCAGGGAGTTCTTGGCCCTCCTCCGGGAGAGGCCCCTCGCTGTAAGCGCTTCTTCTCCTGTGCAAATTTTGATCAAGATCAGCCTGCGCCTAGCTTAAATTCCATGGCATTTGTTCCACATCGATTTCCTAGATCCATCTCTTTCAGCTGCGGTGACTCCAAGTACAAGTAGTGGTTGATTCAGTGAAATGATCAGTTGATCACAATATGCATCTCTGTTTTGCTGCCGGAATGCTGCAGATATTATTTGGATGCGCTGCTCAGTACACCATAATGCCTGCTTTTGGAGCAATTGTTAGCCGTGTGCTGGGGCTCCAACCGTCCCTCTCAGTTGGCCTGATCTTGCTAGGCTGCTGTCCTGGAGGAACTGCATCCAATGTGGTAAGATCATCGACTAACTCAGCGGCGATTCACACTAGCTTGCTAAATTCTGTCACAGGTTGGAAAAATTTAGTGTAGTTTCACTTGGTTTGTGCCCCCTTTATGTACTGAAGTCGAATGAAGGCCTGAAGCGTCAAAATTAAGTACAAAGTATAATTATTCAATTAAGAATTGAAATGTACAAACTAGTAGAGTACTTAAATCTTCCAATTATTGCATAATCCAACATTTGAGGTTTCTTCAAAGATTTGATAGTTTGCCCTCTTGTCCTGCCCATGTGCTCACTTTTCTTCCTAAGTGTTTTGAAATTTGAACCATGATAGTCACATACGCATGGTTAAACAGCAATTTTTACCTTTTGATTGTCTCTCCTGTGCACTGACTACTTCCTTCATATAGTGATTCAGGTGACTTTAGTTGCTAAAGGTGATGTTCCATTATCCATCGTGATGACTGTATGCAGCACTCTTGGTGCAGTGTTCCTTACACCCCTGTTAACAAAAATCCTTGCTGGTGCTTATGTTCCTGTGGATGCTGTGAAGCTTTCCCTCAGCACTTTGCAGGTGAAATTTCTGATGTCACTACTCACTAGATTACCCCAAACTATGACTTAGTTTGTTTCTGACTTTTTTTTTTCTCTTTAGGTAGTTGTTGCTCCAATTCTATTAGGTTCTTCTATACAAAGTGCATTCCCATCAGTAGTTAAGTTTGTTACTCCTTTTGCTCCACTGCTGGCAGTTTTAGCTTCATCACTCCTGGCATGCAGGTTTCAGCTCTTCAAATTTGACATGTTATTGCCTTTTGAATAACAGAGACTATACTTATTACTACCAATTTCCTTTACAGTGTGTTCTCAGAGAACTTTGTACGCCTAAGATCCACAATTGCTGACACATCTTATGGGAATGGAAGCTTATTTTCCGGGGATATCGGGGTTGTGATGCTCTCTGTCTTCTTGCTGCATTTTGCTGGTTTCTTTGTTGGGTGAGAACTAGACTGTTCACTGTAGTTTTTCCATATGGGAAACAATTCATGCTGTTGTATCAGTAGGAGTTTTTTTTTTATTACAAAATATGTTAGGGAACAACTTGATTTGTATTGTCATCTTTCAATTAACTCAACCTAAAAGTTATGGACAACTGTTGTGGTAGCATCCCTACCCAGATTTCTGATTGTTGAAGTGTTTTATAACAAACAGGTACGCTGTAGCAGCTATAGGTGGTTTCAAAGAGAGACAAAGGAGGGCAATATCCATTGAGGTATGGAAATCCTGACCAGATCATACCAAGCTCCGAGCTACTAATTTACTATCGCCACTAGCCAGTGAAAAGGAAGAGTCCTATTCGTTTGAGAACATGCACAAAATATAAAACCACATTTTTCAGCATACATTTGTAAAATTAGATGGTTTACAATGCTTGAAAGTTACCTAGAGGTACCTTTGCTAAAAAATATGTATCCACTGTTAATAATTTAAATCTGTAACTCCCGACAACTTGTGTACCTTTCTCTTATTACCTTAATTGTGGACATAATATTATGGTCTTGATCATGTGTGGGTCCAATATTTGCTACTTGATTTTGTTTCAGTTCAGAATTGGCATGGATATAATTTTTTTTGAACAAGCATGAATATAATTATTGAGAGGATAGTTATTCTCAAGGATGTTGAATAACCTTCCTTTTTGGATTGCAGGTAGGGATGCAAAACTCATCCTTAGGGGTGGTATTAGCAACTGCACATTTCTCCTCTCCATTGGTTGCCTTGCCACCTGCACTCTCGGCTGTTATTATGAACATAATGGGTAGCACATTAGGTCTTGTATGGCAATATGTCACACCTTCTGATTTGAAGACTGAAACTGTTGCTGTGCCAGATACATGACCTACTCTTTGTGTTAGTTTCCTCTTTCATAACCTGCTGTATAAAAATATGAGAAGGGTAGCTGTATGCCCTTCAGTACTTCACTTGTTGCACTGTGTGCCCCTGTTGATTGTGGGCCAAATCTTAAATAAGAGGATTGCTGATAATTCTGGAATGTCACCTTTCTGAGATTTTACAAGTATACACTTGTAAATTCATATGCTGGTATATCTGGAACAGTAAATTGTTATCGGAGGAAGAATTGAAAGAGTGTCAAGGAACTCTCTTACAAAAAATTAATCCAAGAACAAGTTCAAATTCTAAAAACCATCCTGTGTAGAAAAAAACTTGTCTTGCTGTGAGCTAAGCACCGACTGCCCACAGCTAGGTTTCTGAAACAAATTCTGTTCTGTTGTGCAGAAAATGCTGGAACAAACAAGAACATAAGTTGGTTTGCAACATAACTATTTGCTTTAAATGTGTCCATTCCAAACTGCCATGTTAGTCCTGGAATGGTATATGCATCAACCAATTTGTTGCATCTACTTCATTGCAGGGCTCAAATTGATTCAGTCCAGGACCATATACATGGGCCACTTCTATACTATATACTATGCTTGCAAACAAAACCCTACACCAATACTTTAGATCTGGATAATGTTGCCAGAGCACTACGAGGCAGGGTGCTGCAATGGCATTTGTCAAAAGGCATGTACCATTACAATCATAGTACTTTGAATTTATCATAATTATAACCAAAGTCTGCAGCAACCCACATGGAGATGTGCTGGTTGGTGAGGTTCAAGGAACCATGGAGGCAGATCTCTACCCTCTCCATCCTTCCCACATAAAGCACACAGAACTCCAGATATTTTTATCCTGTAGATTCTGAGCATATTACTCTACTGGACAGCTGTAGCATAATGAGAATCACCCTTTTTTTTTTCTGGGAGATGAACCATACTGTTCAGGAATGTTCACTTTTAAAGTTTGATCAATACTGTAGAGACTATTGCACAGCTGTAGAATATTGAGAATCATTTACCCTTTTTTCTTTGGGAGCTAAATCACTCCGGAATGTTTATTTTTTTTAGGTCGGAGCAACATTATGGTGGGTCTCAGATCAGGAGGTGTAGGTTTCCTGAACCAATCAAAATCACTATTTCTCTCTCTTGTAGACCATGGTTAGTGGCTAGCAACTTAGCATGTTATGGCCAGATTTGAAAGGAAGCTCTGCAGCATATATCTTTTTCAAAAGGAGTTATCATTGAACAAGTCATGAGGCTTAACAGGTCAAATGTGTAATCACGTCCTCCACTCTGCCTCTAGGTTCTAGATATAACAAATTGAGCACTAGTAGGTCAAATATATGAAAAGTATACAAAGTAGTATCAACTGTGTGATGAAGTGATGACAATGTATTATAGTACAGCTAGCCGGTTTGGAAATCGGAAATCTTTTCATAAATTTTTGTGGCAATTGAAATGTTCCCTATGAAATTTCTATAAAATTCTCATGTTCAAAGGGCATATTTGGTTAGAAGACAGCTTTGCCACATTTTGTCGAACTTTGCTACTTTTTTATAAAAAAAATTTGTGGCAAAATATCGTATTTGTTGGCAAGCTTAGTATATCAACCAAAAAGGAATTTCGCAGCTTTCTTTTTGTTTGCTTCACTGTTGAGTCATGTGCGGACTCCTGGTGAAAGAAATTAGATGCATATCAATCTTTTTTGAGCGGGAGATGCATATCAATCTTGGAAGTGCCTCCTAAGTCCTAAGTGTTAATAAATCCATTACCCATTCATGGGGCCTGTTTCAAGTTTCAGGAACTGTATTGGTTGCTTTCAGCAGCTGCATGCCTTCCTTTAATCTAATATATGCAGTAACAAGGCCAAAGGGAGGACTAAGAAGTGGTTTGCTAATGCTAAATTGCTGAGTAGGTCTACTACCTTTTGTTTTTATCCTACTTGTGCAGAGGCTGATGTCTACGTTGACACCATCTAGTTCAAGTGGAGATAATAAAATTCTTTCAAACAAGAGACTGGCAGGCGGGTCAAAATTTTCATTTCTTAAACATGCGTTGTGAATTGTGAATCATGTGTTCAGAATCGCAGATTTAATTAGTCTCCATAGCATGCCTCGTGGTTGTGGATGATTCTGTCCAAGAGAGAACCGGTTCTTGGTTGCATCTCCTGTGATGGCGAAGCATAAATGCTGCGGTTGAGGTTAAGCTCGAGTTCCATCTCCTGCCATGGTGTGGAAGAAAAGCTTGAGCTGGTTCCGGTGTGGCATGCTGAAAGAACGTTTGATTTGACTTTTTTTTCACAATTTTGAGAAGCAACCTAAAAAACGGCTTCAAGAAGTTAAATTATTTGTGCGGAAGAAACGACCATAAGCTATAAGTCGTAAGCCAAAAAGTACAGTGAGAGTCTAATTTTTGAAGTTGTAGTAGAAGCACAAGTTAGAGATCACCGTCCATAGTATTACAATTATTCTTGAAGGACATGGACCCCAAATATGTGGCATTCTATTTTGTGCTAATGCCATGGCTGCCATGTCTCCTTTCTTTCCATATCTCCATAGTGCAAATAGCATCTCCTTTGGTTGTGGGTGCCTTATGGCAAAATGAACAATTGTATATGACTATATGGGACATGATTATTGAATGAGAGAAATCTGTAGGCATAGAAGTGGAGGAGGCTCTTGCACAAGGTGTTGTAAAGATATTTCAGCTATGCTCTAGGGGAAGAACCTCAAGCTTTTTTTCCCCTAAATTTCTAACATCTATAGGTGGGTATTTTCTAAAATGATCTACATGATCAAACCCAAGTCCATTATTCTTAACACTCGCCTTTGATTGATCTAGGATCATGTTTAGGTGGTTCTTCCCCCCAGAAAATCTCTCAAGGGTGCTCATAAGATAGGTCATTTTCTGTAACAAGACAAGACATTTCTCACAGGGTTTGACCTTAGTTAATTCTACCCTCTAGGACTCACATGATTTGCATTCATTAATATAAGTAAAATCAACTAATTTAGATGAAATTGTGGGCAAAGCATCAGTTATATTATTCAAATAACATAAATTAGCTTTTGCACAAGTTATCCCAGTACTTAAGCCAATAGGAACATCACTAAGCTCAAAGTGGCTAACAACAGGGATTTTATTACGAGCACATGCAATTTTCATTTTGGAAACATTTTTCTTAGCCACAAACAAATCCTCAAGTACAAGAGCATGCAGTACCAGACTAAAAGAAAAACATGTCCTAAGACTAGCATTCCCATTTTTCAATTTGTTGTAATCACGAATAGAATATGAATGCTTACTCCTAAGTTTTGTTAATTCATAGTTCAGATCTTCACAGGTATCACACTCAATGTCATTAGGAATAACAAGCCTAAGACGCTCAATCTTAATTCTTTGTATGTTGTATTTATCTCACGCAATTTTATCTTCTCATTTTTTTAGCAAGTTTTTTAGCTAATGCATATACAGTAACTTGCAGCTCCTCGGTAGATAGAGTTACCTTATCTGGATTGCTTGAGATAGCATCTTCAACACAATCTTCATCATCGCCCATGAAGCATAGTCCGGTGAGGTCTGTCACCGGCGCTTGCCTCGTGGATCATCCCTGTCTTTATCCGTGCTTGAACCATCCACATCATTAGAGTTCACCATCTCCAACGCAGCAAGGACCTTGTGAACCATCATCGTATAATCCTTTTGCTTCCCATCTTGGAACTTCTTATAACCTGCCTTGACCCTGAACTCCTTGGTTTCCTCTTCAAGTGTGGGGCATCTAGCTCGAATGTGTCCTGACTCGACACACTCATAGCATATGATTGTCCCACCTCCACCTCTTCTATCTCATATTCTTGTGGGCTTTGATAAACTTTCTTGTGAGGAGTGCTAAAGTGTCTTTTGTGATTTGTTCAGTCTCTCATCACTCACCTCACACAAAGAAGCAAATAAAAATCCAGAAGAGTAGTCATAAGAGCTAGAAGAAGGATTTACCATTAAGCCATAGGACCACACTCTGGTGATTTCCTTGCAAGCACATTGAGCTCATGTGTCTTGAGCTTGAAGTAGAGCTCATCAAAAGTAAGCTTGCCCATCACAACGGTTCAATTGATTGTGGTTATTTGCATTTCCCATCTTTCCAAATCAAGTGAATCCAAGAAACGCCTAGCAACATCAGATTCCTTAATCTCAACACCAGCAGACCTCAACTTCCTCAAGAGGGCGGTGTATCGATTGTGACAATCATTAAGAGATTCATCTCTACTCATCTTGAACTTTTGATATTCTTCCATGTATTGGTTCTGTCGAACCTCCTCGACTAAGGTAGTACCCTAATGATAATCTGCAATCTTTTTTCCAAATCTCATAAGTGGTACCCAAGTGAGAAACCCAATCAAGCCTATATGTTGCAAGCCCTTGGATAAGTATGTTCATCGCCTTTAAGGTCCTTTTCATGTTGTGGAAGGCCTAAATCATCATCCTTTGGCAACACATTAGGCTTGTGAACCTTTTTACAAATTGTTGCTCCTTGAGCTTGAAGGTAAATTTTCATCCGAAGCCTCCAATGGGTATAGTCGGACCCATCAAAGATCGGTGGCTTGGTCGAGTAAGTCGCCATGGCTCTTAGATCGACAAAGATTGCTATAGAGAGGAGACCTTGCTCCGATATGAATTGAAGGACCGGATAGGCAACTAGAGGGGGTGAATAAGATCCAAATTAATTTCGGTCCTTTCTTCACAACACGCCCCCGAACTCCAAATGTTTAACAAATTCAAACAATTTTCAAGTATCAATTATCAAGTAGAGCAATCAAGCACTAAATCAAATTGGAACCAAAATCCATCGGACAAAGCACCTAGAAATTGACCTGAAACATGGAAATAGTTTTTCCTCATCCCTCTCTCTTGGGCCAGATTACCCGTAGTGTTGAGCTGGACCAGCCCTAGTACTGAGCCGGACCAACATTAATGTTGCGTTAGATCGAGCACTATTCACATACCAAGACGAAACAAAATTTCGTGCTATTCTTGATTGAATGTCGAATTAAGTTCAAATTCAAAACATAGCTTCCTTAGGATGTTTAATACCTATTCCTCCCAAGAATCAAGCCTATAGTTCCCACTCAACCTTTTTGTATTTTTCAAAACCTAAGTCATAAACTGGGCAAAAATGAATTTTTCAATCCATGGCTAAACTCTGAAGACTACTTAGATAAGTTGCTTCTAGATATGTTCCCGCACGTTTTGTGACCTAGAGTTGTTCAACTACAAGTATCAAAATGAAAGGACCAAGTTCCTGAGATTCAAGCCAAGAACACCCAAAACCTAAAACAAATTGAACCAGAGGCAAAGAGCATAAAAATCAAACCATCAGTTGAAGCCTTCTTGATGATTAAAAAGGAGCGGAATGATTAGGGAGGATCAACACAAAGCCATCTCCAACAAACGTTGAGTGATTTAGGCTAATCCTATGATCCTATCTCCTCAAGCCTCTCTAAAAACCTCTAAAATCCTCTCTAAGTCCTCACTTTATCTCTAAGGTAATGAACCCCTTAGATAGTGGAGGCTCAACCAGCCATTCCACTTAGGCTTTTCTCACCCGAAACCTGTTAAGACACCGGGTTTTCTTTCTCACACAACATGGTTCTCAAAACGGGTCATACAAGACACCTGACAACCCGTTTTGATCCAACTTCCCCTCCAAGATGATTGATGACCTAAACCACTTATCTTTGCTTCGTGATTTCTCCAAAACCATCGTTCATTGCTTCCTTGGCCGCCAAGTCTGCCACGCGTCCAATTTCCCTTAGACTGCTTCGGCTTGCGCACCTCGGAGTCTTCATGTCTCCTTTGTCCATGTGTCTAGACCTGGTTCTGATCGATTCACAAGAACCCTTCGTCACCTAGAATGTGGATCACCCATCTACGTCATCGATCCGCTTCACCGACGTCGACCCACTCCGGTCACCTGCGCACATGAAACGAGCAAACCATTTTCCTGAAAACAAGTATATCTCAATTTGATCCACATTAGTTCGTAAACATCTACACTACATCACACCATCATGAAAATGACATGAAGCACATGCCAAATCAAAGTATTTAGCAATTCTAAAACAAATGACCACAACCATCTAGGTCCTTACACAGCAGTGCACTTAAACATTTTTATAAGTTTTTTCGTTGCTCAAATAGAGAAGTTGTAAAATTGAAAAAGATGCGTCATGAAATTCTCTACAACTTTCATATATAAACACTTAATTTTTTAAGCACAAGAAGGTCTCTAAAATACAAAAACAGCGAGCTATGCTTATTGGTCCGGCCCACAGTGCACGACGGACTGCACTCGGTCCGGCGTAGAGCTACGATGGACCAAGCCTTTATGTAGCTTGGTCTGGCTCTCCATTGAGCTTGATCCGGTCCAGCCCAAAATGTTGCTCGGTTTGCCCGTGGTCCGGTTTCCAATTCTAATGCCCCAAATGAAATTTTGCAAATAAAGGTCAAAGCACACAATCTCATATACAAAACTCGTCAATACCTACATGATCTCACACATTTCCCTTTTTTTAAAAAAATGCAATAGAAATTAAAAGTCTGCCAAAAAAAGTTATAAAACTATATTAAAAAAACTCTGCAGTAGTAGGTAATGTTTTTTAAATAAAAAATCTTGCGGTAATACAGTAGGAGTGGGTAATACGAAAATACCGTGACATGCAATTATCTAGAAATACGGATTTTTTTTGTCGAGTTTTAAAACCTTTTAATTTTCCCAGTATTTTCCAATCCCACACAAAGGGGATGAGATAGATTTGGCTATTTTTGTGTCACATATGGGTATGTAACTAGGATTGTTTAAAAACACATCCAAACTATTGTGGTATATTCTTGATCCAATAGTTCAATTATCTCTTACTACATGATTAACATATATGAATCATACATATTTGATCTAGTGGTCAAGTGAAAGTCTAACTATTTATTCGGTCCAGTGTGTAACTATGTACTTCATTCGTATAGCAATCTTCAACAAGATAAATTACTAATATTGTTTTGGGAAAAAATCAGCCAAAGGAAAAAGGAAATAAAATGGGAATAAACTGACAAACCGTCTGGGGGAAAAAAAATAAAAGTAGCAAATATTGCAAGAGACTACTATTTTCAACACAATAAATTACTAATACTGTTTTGGGAAAAAATTCAGCCAAAAAAAGAAAATGGGAATAAACTGGAAAACAGTCTGGAAAAAAATAAAAGCAGCAAATATTTTTTTTAAAAAATAAAAGCAGCAAATATTGGAAGAGAAGTTTCTTACTAGAGGTGCCAACGAACGAACCAAGCTAGCCCGGTTTAGCCCTCTTGGCCCGGTTCACTAAGAACCGGCTCTAATAAGCCAATGGGCTAGGATCTTGGCTCAAGCATGGTTCGCACCGTAACTGGGCCGACGGCCAAACTGGGTCGGCTTGATTACAAACGAGCCAACCCATTTTAAAAGAAAATGATTATATTTAATAAATATGTGTTATAAAATAAAGAAATAAATTATATGTCATAAGAAAATAAATATATAAATATATATTTAATTAAATATATGGGATACCGTACCAGGTTGAACCAAACCGAACTGACATAGGCTAGACCACCACCATACGAACCGAACCGAGCCGGTCTAACGGCCGATGTCTTAGCCCAGATCCGGTTCAATTAACCGAATGGTGAATAGTGTGACCTCACCCGGTTCTCCCACTTGGATCGCCCATTTGGCCATCTCTATTTCCGATCACGTTTGTCTTCTTCCTCGCCTCCCCGTCTCACGGTCACACCAAGGGAGAGAAGAAGATAACCATCGCCATGCGCTTGCTCCCCCACATGCCCTACCAATCAATCCAGAATCCGTCACCATTTGCGAGCCTAATCCAGAGACCGAAAGAATCATCAAAGCCAATAGATTTGCGGCCTCGAATGGAGCAAAAATCCAATCCTCGCATGTGACCTCACCCTGAAATCCCCGCGAGAATCCACCCAAAAGGAAGGGCAAGAAAGCAGAGCGATTCCCATTGCTTCACATTTTCTTCTTCATTCGGCTCTTCCTCCCTGTTCTTTGGCGTGCAGGGCCCCCATAAACCTCCCCTAAAGCTTCCTTCTTAGCCCCGGATCATCGCCCATTCCTGCAGGAATCCCCAACAGGGTGAGGCCTTCGCTCCAAGATCCAATCTTTTCGAGCTGTTCGATCGTAATCCTATAAATTTCTCGGAAGAGAAGCCAAGAATCGTATAGGGGGGTTGGGGAAAGGGTAGCTTTCGGTTTTGATTGATTCTTGGTGAGGATTTGAGCATCGCGGCGGTTTTTCCAAGGAGAGGAGGGAGGTATCGTTCCGTGGGGCGGCGCCCGTGGTTCTTGATCCCCGGGAGAGCCACCGCCGGTCGAGGCCAATGCAGCCGGACCCGCAAGGTCCGGGCAGGGAGAAGGCGGGGGCCAATGCGCACGTGCGGCTGCCGCCGCCGGTGACGGCACCGTCGGCCGGGCGGCCGGCTTCCGTGCTGCCGCACAAGACGGTGAACGTGCGCGACCTCTACCGCATCGGCAAGAAGCTGGGGCAGGGCCAGTTCGGCACGACGTACCTGTGCGTGGACAAGGCGAAAGGCGGCGAGTACGCGTGCAAGTCCATCCCCAAACGCAAGCTGCTGTGCCGCGAGGACTACGAGGACGTTTGGCGCGAGATCCAGATCATGCACCACCTCTCGGAGCACCCCAACGTCGTCCGCATCTGCGGCGCCTACGAGGACGCGCTCTTCGTGCACATTGTCATGGAGCTCTGCGCCGGCGGCGAGCTCTTCGACCGCATCGTCGCCAAGGGCCACTACAGCGAGCGCGCCGCCGCGCAGCTCATAAGGACGATCGTCGGGGTGGTGCAGGGCTGCCACTCGCTCGGCGTCATGCACCGAGACCTCAAGCCAGAGAACTTCCTGTTTGCCAGCACCGCGGAGGACGCCCCGCTCAAGGCCACAGACTTTGGACTCTCCATGTTCTACAAGCCTGGTGTGTATCTATGATTATTTGCTTACATCGCTTAATGTCATGCTGATTATTTGCTTACATCGCTTAATGTCATGCTGTTTAATGTTTCTAGTTGATCCAACAATGGCATGAATGTAACCTGCCAGCAATGCTCCCTATGGTGATAGGGACTAGTGAGTAGTGTTCTTGTTGGATTTTTCTTGGTATTTAGAGCAATTCTTTTAGCATTGTCTTTACATAGATTGCTCATTTTGCTAGCCTAAAATGTTTGCTTAAATATTGATGACATTGATATTTTCAAGTTTGACAACATTTGTCAAGCTCCATACTGGAAACGATAGATAATTATTCTTGTGGCCTTGTCTGGTATATAGAAGTTTAAGGGCCTGTTTGGTTCGTTGCCACACCTAGCCATGCCTAAGCTAGGCAGGTTTAATCGAGTTAGGCTAGTGTTTGGTTCGTTGTCACAATTGTGGCTTGCCACACTTCCTTAGCTAGCTGGCCCACGCGTCATACATTCATCTTTTTTGCCACACTTTGCCAAATTGTGGCGCCCAATTTGGCCGCCACAAAAAATGTGGCTTGCCACACTTGGCTAAGTTTAGGCGTGGCACAGTTAGACACCAACCAAACAGGCCCTAAATATCTGCTTTGTTTGAGTTGGAGATTAGCTAGTTTGAACCATCATATATGTGCTTGATGCTTACTTTGTGTTAATATGGATATATCTTGTTAGGAGGAATTCTGATGTTTGTTTTTCAGCTCAGAACTCCAATAATAATTCCTTGGGTCGCTATATACAGCCTGAATATAATATCAAAATTACATTTAGTGATGATGAACTGCATTGTGAACTGTGAAATATGCATCAGGCAGACAAATGACAAGTCATTGTGAAATATGCATCAGGCAGACAATTGACAAGTCATTCTTGTTGTGTTCCTTCATGCATTGCTGGAAATTGATTTTCATAAGGGCGTGCTTATTGGAATGGTATCTCCGGAAAAACTTAGTTGTGTTGCAGGGTGTCGCTTCTTTACTTTGTTAGCTTTATGTCTTAAGTCTTAACTGTAAACCAGAAATTCTATGTCATTGACTGATGTGCGTGCGTACTGCCTACTGAAGTTGTTTTTGATTCGCTGAAAGATATCAAAATCTAAGAAAAGGAAGATGAGAGTTGGGAAAACCTGCCAGGAGTAGTGTACTAAATTGCAGATGTAGCAGTGGCCGTTGGGTTAATGGGTTCCAAGCGCTACCACATGGTGTAGTGGTTGAAAATAGCTGTTTAGAATATAGTGACTGCTAGAGGTGAGATAGGGTGCGCTATTGCAGTGGTAGTGGACGATAATAGATGTTATAGTGGTTTATTAAGCTGTATTAATGATATTCCAGATTTATATTAAATTCCTTGAAGCATGTACGCTCTTGATGCTCACAATTTGGTTCATAATATCTATTCCATGTTAGTTTGATATAAGACAAAATTTAAATATACATATAAAACTCAAAATTATCACTATACTTAAAAATGTTATGGGGATATAGCTTCCACTGCACCAGACCCAGTCTGCTACAAGTCCGCTATTCGCTATTAGAACCTAGGTCAGGACTCAGGAGTGATGAGACTGTTGATGTTGATGGCAAGAAATTGCGTTGTTTCTGGTAAATGGAATTCGTCAAATATATCTGCTAGCTATTCCTGTGATTATCTTAGTGGTTGCTGCCTATTGATCAGTGAGGTCTTGTCTCTTGATGTAGTGTTTTCAATTATCTTGCTATAAAAGATAATTAAAAATCACAGCAAAAGCTCACTGACAATGAAAGCTTTTCATTTCCATTTCTTTAGGTGATAAATTCTCAGACGTTGTTGGGAGCCCATATTATGTTGCACCTGAGGTGCTTCAAAAATGCTATGGCCCAGAAGCTGATGTCTGGAGTGCTGGAGTAATTCTGTACATTTTACTCTGTGGTGTGCCCCCATTCTGGGCAGGTAAACTATGTACTGTTCCAACCATTGAATTGCTACGCCTATGTGCATTATATATTTCCATTGGTACAAATCTACTTTTCTCCTCTCAGAAAGCGAAGCAGGAATCTTCAGGCAGATTCTGCGAGGCAAACTTGACGTGGAATCTGAACCATGGCCTAGTATCTCTGATAGTGCTAAAGATCTGGTCCGCAAGATGCTTACCCGGGACCCTACAAAGAGATTCACTGCCCATGAGGTTCTCTGTAAGTCTCCCTCTCTCCCACTCTCTCTTGGACTTAGTGTGTACACTTGAGCACCTTTGTGAAGTAAGTGTATGTTTTACTAATAATAGTGGCATTGCCTATACCAGGTCATCCATGGATTGTTGATGATGCTGTAGCACCTGATAAGCCTATTGATTCAGCTGTTTTGTCAAGGCTGAAACACTTCTCTGCAATGAATAAGCTCAAGAAGATGGCATTAAGGGTATGAGTATCTGTATCTCATTATCCCACTGTAGTCATGTAGCTGATTTTGCGCACTAAGTTCAGCACTTCGTTTAGCACTCCGTTTCTATTGTCACACTGCCTTGTTTGTTTGATGCGCTCAAGCTGACTCCATATGCATCTTTTCCTTTTTCCCTTACCATCGCTGGCTCTGTTAGCCGCACTTGTTGCATTGTTTGTTGGTAATTAAACATTTGAGGCTAGAGTTTAACTTATAACCATTTGCACATTTTTTATGGAAAAAATCAAGGCTAGAGTTTAACAATCATGTTATTAGGCCTCTTCCCCATCTGGTTATTAGGCCACTTCCCCATCTGAGCTGTAAAAATCCTGTTTGCTTTGACTCTTGGTGAAATGGCATCCCACAGAATAGCTATGCAAAAATGTTGCAAATACTTCATAGAGATGGTAGCATAGTGCAAGATGCATTGACCATGGAACTAGAACTTTTCAGCGACCATCTTTTACTCTTGTTTTCTACTAGCAGGTTATTGCTGAAAGCCTATCTGAGGAAGAGATTGGAGGCTTAAAGGAGTTGTTTAAGATGATTGATACTGACAATAGTGGGACAATAACCTATGATGAACTGAAAAATGGCTTGAGAAGGGTGGGCTCAGATTTAATGGAACCTGAAATCCAGGCTTTAATGGATGCAGTAAGTCCTATCATGTTGTTGAGTCTTTTCAAATTCTATTGAAAAACAACACATCACACTTCAGTATTATTAGATAGTATGTGTTATTGAGACTGTAATCTGGTTTTGTCTATTTGTTTCAGGCTGATATTGACAACAATGGAACTATTGACTATGGCGAATTCTTAGCAGCTACGTTGCACATGAATAAACTAGAGAGGGAGGAAAATCTGGTGTCAGCATTTTCATTCTTTGATAAGGATGGAAGTGGCTTCATAACAATTGATGAGCTCTCACAAGCATGCCAACAATTCGGCCTTTCTGATGTTCATCTCGAGGATATGATCAAAGATGTGGATCAGAATAATGTTGGTCTTCATTATCCTCTTCTTTTATCTTTCCATCTCCATACATGTCACCTGTCGGGTGTCACATCTTTACTTGGATGCTTGTCTCTTAAATCTATTTAAAATTTTGCAGGATGGACAAATTGATTATAGCGAGTTTGCGGCAATGATGAGGAAAGGCAATGCTGGTGGAGCTGGAAGGAGAACCATGAGGAACAGCCTGCGCGTGAATCTTGGCGACATCCTGAAGCCCAGCGAAAACTAACGCGAATTAGAGGGTTTTGCTTAACAGATGTTCTTGTCAGAAGTTTTGCATGCGACATCAGCTGCATTCATGAAAACAAGTGATCTTAGTAACTGGCCTGTCATCTGTTGCCTGTTCTACCGGGAACTGTAGTAGTAGCACTCGTAGCTGCAGAAAGCATACGATGGTACAAGTGTAACGAATTCTAGGTGGTGGAGATGGTATGCCTAGCTGCTTATGCCAGCCCTGTCGTTTTATTATGAACAAACGTTGGAAATTTCATCTGTGTCTTAGCACTTCTCTCTGTTTGTCAATGTGCAATGTGTTGTTGTTCCATGTGATTGATCAACGGATCACATCGTCGTCTGTCTGAAGGACCGAAAGAGAGAATGCGGGCAGATGCATGGTATGGTTTTGAGTTTCAGATTTTTAACCCTTGATTAGGAAAAGGCTATCAAAGAGTCAAGGTGTGTTGAGATGCTATGACGCTGGCAGTGTCGAGGTTCGGATGTCAGGCTTGGCCAAGTGCATGGGCTGGGCTTCGATGACTTGTGGCTTTTGCATGTACCTCTTATTTGGCGAATAATGCATGTGTTTCGATTGTCTCCATGATGATTATCTCCATTTCATTTGGGGAACTCGATAAGGTTTGTTCCGAGAATTAGCATGACTTCTAGTTAATGCATGCTTCCTTTCACTTGTTCCTATTTATAATACTTACTTCTTTTCACTTTTCTTATAATACCCGCTTAGTACCAATTGTCGTTTGCTAAAAAAAAGGTAACAATTGTCGATACCTAACATATATTGGAAAAATTCTTGGATAACATGTTGCTCAATTAAAATTCGAGGTTGCCCAAGGTTCTCTCTTTGGAAAAGTATATATAAATAAGTGATAAAAAACCAGGTACGTATCTATCTATCTATCTATCTATCTATATATAGAGAGAGAGAGTGAGTGAGTGAAGCTAAAGGACACCTAGGTGTTCTTTAGTTAAAGGACACCCACTTTTATATTGCGCCACGTGTCCCCCACGGCCCCACCTTTCCCCACCTCTCCCATATGTGTAGCCTCGAGCAGGGCCGATACAGTAAATCTGTGTATCCGTTGTAGTAAAGTTGCACACAAAAAATAGTAAAAATATTAACGAACAAAAACTAGGCAAAACTAATTCATGTGCATGCACAGGTGCATTAATGATGTGATTATTTTTCTTTTTTTTTTTACTTTTGCCGCTGACTGAGAGCTCCGATTAACAAACCATTTTCACATACATGTTTTTAACATTATTTCAACAAAACTAGACCGATCATGCATATATATTTTTTTAGTAAAGTGGTTTACTATACCTTACAAAGAGCTTTGCTATAATCTGAAAACACATCTAATGTTACATTTAATTCATGTTCGGGTCCTACTAAAATTTCCTATAAAGTATAGTAAACTGATTTACTATAAAAAAAATATATGGCAAGACCGTTCTATTTTGTTGAAAAAATGTAACGAACACAAATATGAAAAAATGTAATGGCACAGGTGCATTAATGACGTGATTGTTTTTTCTTTTTTTTCCAATTTGCCGTTGATTAGGAGCTCCGATTGATGCACCGTTTTCACATATATATTCTTGATATTTTTTCAATAAAATAAGACCGATCATGCATGTATATTCTAATAGTAAAATGGTTTACTATTTTCTCAGGACAAATTTACTATAGCATACACTATATCTTAATAAGAAGCTTACTAGAATTTGGAACGTAACTAATATCGCAATTTTACAATGTTCGGACTCTAGTAAATATTGTTATAAAATATAGTAAACCACTTTACTATAAAAATATATATGGCAAGACCGGTCTAATTTTGTTCAAAAAATGTAACGAACAGAAATATGAAAACGATTTATAAATTGGATTTTTCAATCAAAAGTTATTACGAAAATACCAAATGAAATTTGGTAAAAATGCTCACATCATCCTCCACCACGTGGCAAGTGGATAGGCTTGGGGACAAGTGATTGATTTACTTCGTGTTTACTATAATTTTTAGAAAGTTTACTATATCTAATCGCATCTTTACTATAATCGTGTAATATAGGAACACGTGCGCGGAAAGTAGTGGAGGGAGGCTAGGGTGGACACGTGGCAGCCTATAAACGTGGGTGTTCTTTAGTTAAAGAACACCTAGGTGTTCTATAGTCTTTATATATACTAGTAACGTTGCAACGGAACTACAATGGAAAGAAAAGAAAATATAAATATGAGCAATATATGAAATTATAAAGGGTGATTTATGAGGCAAGACGTTCCAATATATGAAATTATCCTGCCATCTTGTTTGGCCGGAGAGGGGCTTGACGGCGTAGCGTATCCTCGTATTCTTCATCTTCATCGCTGGCGTGTTAAGAATGGGACTTAGCTTCCATAGTGGTGCGAATAGGCACTGCGTGGATATACGTGCAATTTTATTTTTAATCAGGGACTTTGGTGTAATTTATAAGTTATAGCTAAACGCGCGTGTTTTGTTACAAATAAATATCATGTTACTTTGTTACAAATATTGTGTCATATTTGATTTATTTAGCCCACACTTTAGCTCCGCTTTCAGCCTTTTCCACTTGATTACGTCTTATTTTTTCATTCTCAAACTCTGCTTCAACGCTCAAATGCATAGTTTTTTAGGATCCTTTAATTGATATATATATATATATATATATATATATATATATATATATATATATATCGATCGGAAGTTTTCTAAAATACAATATATTAAAATAAGGAAGCTAGATAAATATGATGAATTTTGATAGGTTGATTGAAAACTTTCAAGAATACAGTGCACTGAAATAAGAAGAGCAAGTCTAAATAAATAGAAAGTACCCTTATTATATTTAACCATTGGATAGATTGTATGGTGGAGATTAAAAGTTGATAACACCACCGCTACCACAAGACTCTTTTTAATAGTATAGAAAAGAAAATATTTATAGAACATAATTCATGTATCTCTAAAAATCCATCTTAATGTCCAGCAAAGCCAACTTGTTCCTTCAACTCAATCCATCTTAATGAATAAAGAAAAGATTTACGGAACAAATCATGAGTAGCGGTAGAATAACTAAGGTCATCAGTGCGGAGGCTGGGTAGTCATCGTTCTTGGGGTGGGGTGAGGCGCATAGGGAGGCGACGACCTTTGGTGAGGCGAGGCAACATCGACGGGCCCCTCGAAGGAGCACGGGACACCAGAGGAGAGCCACCCTTGGAGCTCTGCTAAATATGCCATAGATGTCATCAACGTTTGAGTCGCCTCTAGATTGAGACCACCACACCAGATCTGAACGTTTGAGGAAAGAGACGGTTTGTGCAAATATAAATTGCAATCGTGTGCTACCTATAATTAATGTCTCCACTAATTTAGCGATCTAATAATTAATGGCATGCTAATTAGCTTCTCCACTAATTTAGGGATCTAGTAATTATGAACATGCTAATTATATCTCCACTAATTTAAGGATCTAATAATTAATGGCTTACTTGATCTGGGCCGTTGGATAGATTGGAGGACCTAGATTGAAAATTGATAACACCACCACCACCACCACCACAACAAACTTTTTATTAGTATATATATATATATATATCTACTCCTAAAAAGGCTGTTGTGGTGATGAGTGATGGCTCATCAAATCAATCTGAACCATTCAATTTAATTTAACGGCTGTCCACACCCTGATCCGCGTCCTCTTCTCCACCAATCCACACGCGAGCGCGTTAACCCTCGCCCGTTTGCGTCCCACCGATCCACGTCTCCTCCTCCTCCACCAATCCACGCGCGAAGCACGGGCCCTCAACTAGTGTGTGTATATATATATATATATATATATATAGAGAGAGAGAGAGAGAGAGAGAGAGAGATTTGCTAGTGTGCTATGGATAGCACGGATCTCTCCGTGCTATCCACCGAGTTTGCAAATTCTGAGATCGAAATAGACGATCCGAACCATCCATCTTGTTCATATCAATGAAATCTCACTACACACCAAATTTCAAATTTTTTTGAATTTTTTTACTATTTGTTTCATATTTTTTAAAACTGGACTTATTGGAGGGTCCACAGCTAATTAGATCAGCGATTTTCAAAAATACAAAATAAATAGTAAAAAATTTCAAAAAAATTTGCAATTTGGTGTGTAGTGAGATTTCATCGAGACGAACAAGATGGATGGTTCAGATCGTCTATTTCGATCTCACAATTTTTAAAACCCGTGGATAGCACGGATCTATCCATAGCACACTAGCTATTCTCTCTCTCTCTATATATATATAGCACTAACATACTCTTAAGAGTATGGAAGGCTTCCGTACATATAATTTTTTAGCTATTGGATTAACAATAAACACACGTGGGCAAATCCCCCGCGAGAAGCCTATGGATGGCTCTGCATGCATGTAATGAAGTCAGCGCTGAAGCGAAGGTGACATATATTCCTTCTGTTTTTTTATTATATCTTTTAATTGACACATCTGATTGACGAGTGGTTTTCACCTACGTGTTCGTGACATTTTTACGAACAAAACTAGACCGGTCTTGATATAAAATTTATTCTTTACTACTTCTTATATAACACTTTACTACATACATATAGTGACGTTGTATTCATAAAAATAATAAAGTTATGCTTATTGAAATAGTAAAGCCACCGTGTGGCTAGTTTCAATGTATAAATTTTTCTTTACTACTTCATATATAACACTTTACTACATATATTTACTATTATACTACATACATGTAATAAAGTTGTATTGATAAATGTAGTAAAGTTGTGTTTAAAAAAATAGTAAAGCTACTATACGTACACCCTACATAGTATGAAAATATTTTTTAAAAATTTTATATAGCAAGTGTGGTCTAGTTTTGTTCAAAAAAAATGTCAGAAACCCATTTCCGAAAACCGTTTGTCGATTGGAGCTTTCAATTAAAAGATATGGTGAAAAAAATCATTACATGCATGCTTGGACTAGGAGAGAGAGGTGATGTCATCATGCATGCATGTTGCCGCATGAGAGGGTGGCGTGGATTTTTTTCACGTGGATCTACGAGGATTAGATCTAATCTAAATCGTGTGGTTAAAAAAGTATGAGTACGGAAGGGCTCCGTACTCTTAAGAGTACAATAGTCTTTGTGTGTGTATATATATATAACAAGGTCCAATGGAGGCACCACGGTAATTCTAAAATAATAGGAATTCAAAATGCTAGAAATTTCCATGTTAATTGGAGAAAAAAAGAATGATCTAAACTGTCAATCATTGTGGGTCCAAATTGTAACAGCTTAGATGCATAGCTAGAGTCAAATGCAAAAAAAAAATATTCATGCCGTGCATATAGCTAGAGTCCGTATTAATTAAACATAATTAGACAATCTTGCTTGCAAGGCTTTCTAAATAACAAACTCCACAGCAACCGACAACAATCCAAGATTTTGGAAGGCACTAAATACCAAATACACACATACATCTTATTAAAGCAGAGTTAAAAGGAGTTACCATGTTCATCCTAAAATACTTGAAATTCTCATGTTAATCGGAGAAATAAAAGAGAAAATATCTCTATCCTCAATCATAGTGGGTCCATATTATAACGGTGTAGATCTATTCGATAATAAATGAAATTTGTTTTTAAAAGAGTTAGAATATTCCGATAAGATAACTCTATTTATAGACTTGTAACCGAATTTGAAATCTATTCCTTTGTCTCATCAAATCTATAATTCTGTACGAGGAGTCCGACAAGCGTGCGCCAGACCAGTATCACCCGCCGAGCGAGATGTCAAGGAGGCAACCATCAGCCGCACTTGATCTGTTGAAGGACCCCTTCAGCACTCTATCCTCAAAACTCTCCCGTGTCCCTAGTGTTATGGTCTTGTTTCGGACGAATTCGCCATGCATGGGTAGCAAGGAAGAAGATGCAGTTGAGATGAGGGAAGAAGATGCAGTTGGGATAAGGCAAGAGAAGGAAGCGGTGGAAGCATCACTACGCCGAGCTATCAGAGCTACCGTGAACCGTCGTCGTTGGTCCGTAGCTAGCTAGCAACGACTGCATCGCAATTCACGAGCACACACACCCATCCGAAGATCAAGAAGCTAATGAGAGGCACAAAAATTAATCCATCCAACGTCAAGAAGCCAATTGGACTATTGGAAAACGCCATACACAAGTGAATTACACGCATGTATACAACGGGCATGCATTATGCATAGGTGTATTCAAGACATGCATGTATGCTGATATAAAAAAATCATTTTAAATAAAATATTGATTTATCTAATAAATTAAAATGAATTAATCTTATGCTTAAAATAGATGGAATCTAAGATTGCAAGTTGTTTGATACTAACCCAATATATGAAGGATTCAAATTGAATTGGAGTCTATTTCTATGTCATCTACGTCCATTAATGGATTGGAACACTAGAAGAAGAAAGACATCCACGTGTTGTTGCGGATTGAAATCTATACGCACTATTGCCAATTGGAACGATTTAAAGATTTGAATTTGCTTCCAATACCAAAAATTGAGCTATAAAGACGACACATCAGCTTGACACTCTTGAGAACTACTCGGTAATAATCTGACATCATAATCAGATTCAAAGATGACAAATTAACATACCACCAATCTACCGAGATGAAGCAATCCGGAGCACACTCAACCAAATAAGACCAATATGTATGCATCTACGCCATTCGAAGGATGAGGGCATACAATCATATGAAGTTCTTGGGCCACATCCATGGAATCAAAGCAAGAAATAAGCAATCGGATAAAATCCAGATAATCATTGGGTCAAGAAAAAACACAAGGAGTACGAAAGACATTAAAACGGGCCGGAGATGACCTTTTTCATGGTATCGACCGTGAGTGTTTTACCTTTCTCTCGCATCAGTTATTATGGTGTAGATCTTAGACATACTTTTAGTTAAATCTAGCAGAATGTACAAATTTAAATACAAACTAACAAATCTAAGAACGCAAATGTGATGGATTATAACGGTGTAGATCTTAAATATGTTTTTAGCTGAATCTATGTAAAATCTATGCGGTCCATTGTAAAGGGTACAAATTATATGTGTATTAATATCTTAAATATGTTTTAAGTTAAGCTAAACGTATTGTATCGAGTCTAACCACAAATTAATATTTTTTACCTGCGCAAGTGCATGTGTCCTTTAAATGTAAAACTAAAATTTGGAATAATTTTTAAATATAATTAGTAGTTGGATTTGTTGAAGTTTAAAAGAGACGAAGTCTGATAAGATAAGAACTTTGATTGGATACTAATACCCTATGAAAAGGCGTATAACCGAATTGGAGTCTATCTCTATAGTCATGAGTTCTTTATAAAGAACCATGTCCATTGGAACTATGTAGATGCCGCAAATTAAAAGCCAGGGGGTTATGCTTACATGATGTTGTAGATTGAAACACTTTGAATATTATAATGCTGGAAAGAAGATGGCTCGGGTGTCAAGAAGCAGTTGGTGAGAGCACATGGAGGAGACATGCATGCCTACAAGAAGTAGTCGACGATATCATTGCTATATATTGAGATCCTGGAGAGGAGATGCCTATGCCTTGCTATAAATCGAAACGATAGGAAGATTAGAAGCCTCGATAGTAGATGACTAGCAGGTGCTAAGAAGCAGTCCACGTGAGTGTAGGAATAAGACGTGTGCATGCTGTTGCTTTGCACCCAACCAAGGAAAAGCACTAAAAAAAGGGAAAAATGATGCAGATCCCAGAGCATGGCGGTCAAAAGGTAATAGAAAGATTAATCTATTTCTTTTCTATCTTTTATTCCTAAAGACTAGACATTCCCACGTTAATCAGATACAAAGAGAAAAATTGTATACTATGATCAACTATAGTGGGTTTAAATACGTGTATACTTAAATATGTTTTTAGATGAATCTAATATATTGTACTGAACTACAAACTAACAAATCATTTTAGCCACGGAAGTGTGCGGGTTCACCGTGCTAGTTTGTCGAGAAAACAGGTGCCTCGCTGCTCACTGATATCAAATGAAAATAATGCTTGAACAGAACTAACACCTCTCTCTCTCCGCGCTTCACATTCTCTCCAACATTTCACTGATGAAAAGATGTGCATTAACTAATTATGTCTTCTTTGCTGTTATCTTCTCCTAACCACAATGTAGCATTTCTTGCCGATGTGTTTGTCAAATGCTGTATATGCAGCATCCAGCAGTTTCAGATATGCAAAGAATAGTAACTACGAAAACCCACAAATTTCTGTATGAACATGCCCAGATGAACATGACAGACGATCTGCAGGACTGCTGCAACATGATTGCACCAAATCCAATCCCATCGTTGCTACGTAGCCCCTCAAACCGGTGGCCAATGTTTCATGCTGCCGCTAGCTAGCAGAAGCAGCAGCAGCTACCTGTCCCTGAAGCTCTGTGTGGCAGCTGCAAGTGTGAGACTCAGAGTCACACAAGGCACACTGCATGGGAACAAACCACCCACAGCTGCAGCCGTTGCCATCACCACCGATCGAAAAGCCTGACAAAAGATCAGTGGCATTCGACGCCAACTATGGCGTCGATCCACCCATGGACGTCGTGGCCCGGGAGGCAGACACGTACGTACGCAGAGATGAGAAGCCTGAAGTTCTTTGTCAGCTAGGATCAGAACAAGCGATCCATTTTGAGGCCAGCAACATTCAGGCAATTTTCCATGGATCAGGTGCAGAAAAATTCGATTTTTCAGAGGAAATGGAGGAAATCAGAGGGAAAAGGACTTGTCAGGATCAGAACAAACGAGACGACAGCAACAAGGTTGGAGGAACCTGGGAGCCAGCCCTCCAGATCCTGGAGGCAGCCTCCACCTCACGACTCATATCCCTTGTGGTAGCCACTGGTTAAGTGCAGTGCAGGCTTAAATATGGCCACTGGTTGCAGCTCACACCCCCTCTAGCTCTAGGTACCAAGGAAGCAAGGGAGGGTGGCAGCCACCAGTTGAGCTCAGGAGAAGACAGGAGGAGGAGGAGGAGGAGGAGAAGAATGGCGTCTGCTACTCTCCTCAAGTCGTCGTTCCTTCCCAAGAAGTCCGAATGGGGCGCGGCGCGGCAGGCCACCGCGCCCAGGCCGGCGGCCGTCTCCATGGTCGTCCGCGCCGGCGCCTACGACGATGAGCTCGTCAAGACCGCGGTATGCTTGTTCTTGTTGCTTTGGTAGGTGGTAGCTTGTGGTGATTTGTTCAGGGAGAGTGAGGAGGAGCTGCTTGGTGGTGCAGAAAACGGTGGCGTCGCCGGGGAGGGGGATCCTGGCGATGGACGAGTCGAACGCGACGTGCGGGAAGCGGTTGGCCTCGATCGGGCTGGAGAACACGGAGGCGAACCGGCAGGCGTACCGGACGCTGCTGGTGACGGCGCCGGGGCTTGGCAACTACATCTCCGGCTCCATCCTCTTCGAAGAGACGCTGTACCAGTCCACCGTCGACGGCAAGAAGATCGTCGACATCCTGGTAGAGCAGGGCATCGTGCCGGGGATCAAGGTCGATAAGGGCCTCGTCCCGCTCGCCGGCTCCAACAACGAGTCCTGGTGCCAGGGCCTCGACGGCCTCGCCTCCCGCGAGGCCGCCTACTACCAGCAGGGCGCTCGCTTCGCCAAGTGGTGAGCCATTGCTCCGATCCACCTCCGGCAAAGCAAGCAAGAACGCCAGCTCCATGGCTCCATCTCCATGAGTAACCTGCTCCTTCGTTTCCATGGCAGGCGCACCGTCGTTAGCATCCCCAACGGCCCGTCTGCCCTCGCCGTGAAGGAGGCCGCCTGGGGGCTCGCCCGCTACGCCGCCATCTCGCAGGCACCGACGTCTCCCTTCGTCTTCTTCCTCCTCGACGACCAGCTCGATCGCCCAGAGCTTTGAGCTGATCAGCTTGCTGCGATGCTGCTGCGTGCAGGAGAACGGGCTGGTGCCGATCGTGGAGCCGGAGATCCTGCTGGACGGCGACCAAGGCATCGACCGGACGTTCGAGGTGGCGCAGAAGGTGTGGGCGGAGACCTTCTTCTACATGTCGGATAACAACGTGTTGTTCGAGGGCATCCTCCTCAAGCCCAGCATGGTGACCCCCGGCGCCGAGTCCAAGGACAAGGCCACCCCGGAGCAGGTCGCCGCCTACACCCTCCGCCTCCTCCACCGGAGGATCCCGCCCGCCGTCCCCGGCATCATGGTCGCCGCTGCCACCCTCCTCTCCCTCTCCCCCCCAAGAACTAACCTTCCAGCTACGTACCATCCATGATCGCTAACCTTGGTAATTGGTTCTCTCCGGCCGGCGACGGCGCGCGTGCAGTTCCTGTCCGGCGGGCAGTCGGAGGTGGAGGCGACGCAGAACCTGAACGCGATGAACCAGGGGGAGAACCCGTGGCATGTCTCCTTCTCCTACGCGAGGGCGCTGCAGAACACGTGCCTCAAGACGTGGGGCGGCCGGCCGGAGAACGTGAAGGCGGCGCAGGACGCGCTGCTGCTGCGCGCCAAGGCCAACTCCCTCGCGCAGCTCGGCAAGTACACCAGCGACGGCGAAGCCGCCGAGGCCAAGGAGGGCATGTTCGTCAAGGGCTACACCTACTGATCCATCACATACAAGGCGAGGTCGATGGGGACAAGAATTAACAACGTACTCGAGATCGATCGATGTGACGCGCGGTTTTCGATCTAGATCGAGCCTTCCTTGCTGCTTCATTTGTCTGCTCCGGTAGATGCATGGCGAAGTTAAGCTTTCGTGTTGTGAGTTGTGACCTGTGGATGTGCAACTGCAGAATTTTGCATGTACGTACGCACGCAGATTGATTAATAGCGGTTAATATATCGAGTGTACTGTATTTGGGATCAGGATACTCCGACTTTATGCAGTCGCGCAGTCACATATATTGCCATGTGGGACTGATCCACTATATATGTTGATGATATGCATGAAAACCGTGTGTATGTATGAGCATGTGTCATGTGAAGAACTACCACGATAACCTTTATGTTTATGTGGCTAGATTCGTTATTTTGTTGCTATATAAATCTCGTTAGATCCAACTAAGATTAAGGTGTTTAACATTTACACCATTATGATACATCCCCACTATTATCTTTTTTTTCCATAAATGTGAGAATTTGTAGACTTAGGGTGGGTTCTTTTGAAACTATCTTATCTCTTATTCTTTATGTACGTCGGCGAGAATTTTTAAGGTAGCGCCGAGAAATAGGTTGGCGTTCATTTTGGGATTTAGAGAGCATAGACACGCCTCTTAATAAAAAAAACCGATTAGTAATAAAAAAGTGAGATAAGTCGAATAAGGCCGAGATATAAGACTTATCCTCTTATCTCGTGTCTTATTTGACTTATCTCACTTTTTATTCTTTTGAGTTGGTTTTTTTATCTCAACAGGTGTGTAAATTCTCTAAATCTAAAAATATTCTCCAACCTCTAATAAATGAATAAAATCTCTCTTGAAACTTATCTTAACTCTCTTATCTCTTTTTCTAGTGTCGGCAGGAATTTTTTAGAGGTAGCGCCGAGGCGGTTGGCCTTCAATTTTGGGATTTAGAGACATAGACCGTCTCTTAATAAAAAAATCCGACTCAAAAGTAATAAAAAAAAAGTGAGATAAGTCGAATAAGACCGAGATAAGTAGGATAAGTCTTATCTGCAGTCTAATTAACTAATTTACTGATTCGATTCGAATTAACCCCCACTTATAGAGAGAACATGGTGGCTATTTTTATCTATTCTTAATAATTTTTTGAAGAAAAAGGCAGAGGCATTATCTATTTAGGAAGAAAGTTCGAAAGGTAATAAAAAGCACAGAAACATTGATGGATGTAGCAAACCTAATATTATTGATGATTTACGGTGAATGTAACACCCCAGCACCTCTCTAAGCCCAGAATGCTACCAACTCGACCATTTACTTTAAATTTCGACAGCACATCATCTAAAAACTAGACATCCACTCAGCAGATAAGAACACAATGACCACAATATAATATATTTAATAACCAAATACACATCTTAGCAACCATTCAGTAGAGCCACCATGATCACCCAACAAAGAACTTGGGACCTCACGCCCAAGAACTACACTTACCTTGGTGGCGATGGACCACAGTCGACGTACACATACACACTAGAGTACCATTTGATGGAACAAGTTCCACATATACAAACTTAGTCCATTAATTCCTAGAGAGCTAAATCCAAAAGTAAACCTAGAAGACTAGATTATTTAGATTATTAAAGTGCTTAATGTTGCCGTGTAGTGCGCAACAGTGTCAGCTACTCCCTTGCCCCATGCATGCCACTTAAAAGTCACCTGAGAAAAAGTAAAGAAACAAACGTAAGTTGATGACTCAACAAAGTATATAATGGCGATGTCAAAAAAACATATTCATAAGAAACCATCAATATCAATCCACCCCAAGCCAGCTCATTCACTACATGCTTATCAATGCAATACAAAATGATCCTTTCTCATAGCGCGCACTGGTATTTGAGTGTACACCCGTCGATGTCACGCTCGGTACTCCATCCTGTGGAGGTGCCCACCGAGGTGGGACTTCCGCGCCATCCCGTGGGGGTGCCTATCTCTGTAGGTCTTATTTCAAGAGCACACCGGATTAGTCATATGGCTTTCTCACCGGCCTGGTCCATGGCACTCTGAACTAGCCAATGACAATTTTCACCGCCCTGGCTCATATGCATGTTTCAAATATCTTTGCAACATAAAAACGAGAAACTACCACTTATCAATATATATCCAACATCACCATCAACCATCCATCCACCACAACAATTCCATCAGAATCAAAAGCAAGCGTAAATAGCACATCATACCATTCAATCGAATATTACACACATCGCATCATGTACTTGCCTCAATTACCGAGGGATGTCGAGTCGTCAAGGGATGCTGCAGCGGCACCGACCCCGACCCGGAAGGAACTCCACCTACACATCACCATCATTCATTCAATATACAAGCAACCAACATTATCAAATAGCAACTAGCGCCATCCATCGATACCCTAATGCTCGACCCAAGTAATTTCGGAGCACCGCCGGGCAACCAGAAACCGGATAGCGGCACTGTGGAGGCCATATCTCCCAAACCGCTTGGCCAAATCATGCATTCTAAGACTCTACGGAAAGGTAATAACGTCACCCACGTTCTTTATTAAAGGGCCGAGCTCCAATTCTCGACGGAATGAGCCCAAACCTGACCCAAAGCTCGCTGCATATACATCACATGACTAAACGCTAAACAAATAGCCAATTAGCCCCTACAACCACCATCCTTAGCCTCGAATCAACCAATCCATACAAGAATATCATAGGGAAGAGCATCAATTTGTTACCCAAGAGTAGATCGAAGGCCACACGGTAGAAACCCTAGCTCTTCCACCTCCACCTCCTTCTCCTTCAGCCGGGCTCCCGTTCCCTACTCCCACAGCCGGCCACCTTCTCCTCTACAGCCGGCCGGCTCCCTCCTTCCTCCTCCTTTTCCCTTCCTCTCTTCTCCTCTCCCCTAGACTTGCACCGACACGAGCAGCAACCATTTTTTAGGAGCACCAGCTACTGGGGATGGTGAGCCACGGAGAGGTCTATGTAGAGGGGGAAGAAGGCGCCGACAGGGTGGAGCTTCGGTGGCGGCGCGTCTAAGGCCGTGACAGTGGTGTGCAGCGGCTGGGGAGGGCAGGAACAAAGAAGAAAAGGGAGCAACGGCTAGGGGCAGCAAGCTCTCATGGCTCTTTTAGCCACTACGAGTTGGGTTGGGCCAAGCCTGGTCGGCCCAGCCTTCTTCTTTCTTTTTTTTTTGTGATATTACAGTGAAACTCATAAAAAAATTATATTGATCTACATATCAGGTCTGAGGTTGGATCTGACGCAACAATAGTGCTCCCGCCCCGAACACTAACTAGGAAACCGATTAGAACCAAAAAAAATCATGCAACTTACGACTAGCAAATGCGTTTTCTTTTGGGTTAATTAGAAACATGCAAGGCGAAGTAGCCAATTTCAAAATGTACCATTAAAAAGTGTGAAACCTATCCAGTGCCACTCTTAAGTTAGATTCATTCAAAATTTTTACCCCTTGTTCCCTCCAAAATTTGTTGGGTCTACCACCCATGTATCTTCTTCCTCCACCCTCCGACGGCCTACCAACTCCCGTGAGCTCATTCTCTCCCTTCCCAAGCTTCTCTCTCTCCCCTTTCCCAAGCTTCTCTCTCTCCTCTTCCCCTCTCCCTCCAGGGCGCCGATTATAGGTTGCGAAGTAGTGGCCACAGCCAGGGACAGAGCAGTTGGGAGCATTGGTTGTGGTAGGGGTGGAACAATGGCCACAGTTAGAGGACCGAGCATAGAGATGGAACAGTTGGCTCGGTGACGTGGCAGAAGGGGCTCGGACGCCTCCTATGTCCTGTGCTTGCTGGCGCGAGAGGAAACAATGCGGTAGAAGGCTTGGCGACATGATTAGCGAGGATTGAATTAATGCCTCCTCCTTGTGCTCGCTGGCACGGGAGAAGATGGTGTGGTGGGAGGAGCTTAGTGGCATAATAGAAGGGGCTTGGACGCCCCTTCTCGAGCTCGTATGTGCGAGAGAAGATGACATGACAAGACGGGCTCATGTCCTCCTCCTTGAGCTTGCTGACATGGGAGAGGCATCACTAGCGGCATGCTTCTAGGCGGGGCCATTACCAGAGTGGGAGGCAAGAGGAAGAGGAAGAGGAAGGGAGAGTTCAGTGAACAAAAAAGAAGGGCAAGGGCATTTTTGTCCAAAAAATTATAATGGCATTTTTCAAAGGAATTTCGTTTCAAAATTGTCTATTGCACAGTGACATATATCTAATTAACTCTTCATAACCATCATCCATCGTATCACATTCCATATCCTATTTTAAGCCTTTCGATTCCTAGGGTAGCTTGCTTTAGAGGTAGGTGAGCCAGATCAGGGAAGGAAGAATTCTGACCGCTATGATAGGAATTAGGAAGGATAGGCCATTGGAGTCTACTCGAAGCACTCACTAGAAGAAGACCAAAAATCCCTTCCTGGCCTACGGGACTCCACGTGTGGGTCTTATGACTCTTATCCCATCTCATACTCGTATAAAACTTTTTAATGGAGTACTTACTTTAAAAGGCTTGTAAAATACGTGTTCGGAAAGAAAAAAGGTTTTACTTTAATAGATGAAAAAAGTGATTTTTATAGATGCCACTGTAGAATTATAAGTTTACAAATTCACCACTCAAGTTTAGATAGATGCCACGGTAGCTACATGTCATTGACACATAAAATAGTAAATCCAAAATGGTAAATCTGTAATTTGACGACTCTATAGTGGCATATATTCAATTAACCCATGAAAATAGACAGTTATAAAACAACTCTCTCGGTGAACAACATGACTCGACTTGTTAGGCCAGGGTCTCTACTAATTCATCAAATATAGTTGCTTCCTCATCATATATACATGGATTCCATTCCACTACATCTAGTTCTCTATGGTTTATGGCTTATGATGTATTCTCATTTTAAAGGCCAAACACTTTGTTCGGAGTGGCGTGTTCAGAGTGACTGAATTGAATGAATAAGCTGATTGAGTTGAATGCTATTGGTTTTTTTTTTTTGGGTTTCTTCGCTCTCACCGTTATGGACCAGTATTCTCTGCCGTTGTGCCCCGGCTGCGGCAGACAATCTTAACTCTTTAAAATATACTATTATAGCATAGAGTTGAAAAATATGGATATGTTACTTGAGAAAAGCTAGGAGGATATATAGGAATGTAAACAAAAAAAATAGTGGATTAGATACGACGACACTTGTATGTGTAGTATTCAACCACTATTTTGAGCGTGGGAATTTTCATTTCGATTCCACGGAGAATCAAAATGATCCCAAAAAATTTCTGCATCCTAAACGATCGAGACAATGAGCTGGAATGGAATCCTAGCTAGGCAAGCCAAACCATCCCTGAGAAGAAACGTAAAACAGACCTCATCTTGCACCTTCAACCACCCTGAAATGCATAGGAGGGAGGGCCGAGGATATGACGGTGGATCTACAGTGTTAGTGTAAGATCGAGCGAAAATTTCCACTATTAAAAGTCACTTGTGATGGGTGATATTATACTTCACTAAAATTACTCATCATGCCATCGATCACAACAATCAGTTTACTTCACTAAAATTACCCACCATGCTATCTGTCGTAACAAACTCATCTCCCTAGCCTTTCATATTATATGCATAGTTGCTCATAGCGCAATGTGTGTAGTAGCAACCGTCCATGATGCATGTGGCCCAATCGTTTGAAGGCATATGATTGGCTCGCTCATAGTCTTGATATTGGAATTTGAATTTTCTCATAGCAAGGTATGAACACTTGGCTAGTAAGCATATAGTCTTTTGTTAAGAGCTATAAGCTTCCGTCATTTTCTAATGGAAGATGCACCATACCCAACACATCTTTACTATTAAAATATCTCTAATGCTAAGTGGGGGAATGCTGGTATGTCATCCATCTCCACCATCCTTCACTCATCTAAAAATCAAGACAGAATAACATACTTAGTATTTATTTAGCTTTTTTTTATTTTAGTGTGTCATATTTTAATAAGTTTTCAATCAGCTAAATATTTTATGCTAAAATGATCCTATTTATTTAGCTTTCTTACTGTAGTGTGTTGTGTTTTTAGAAATTTTTTGATCAATTTAAGATATACCAAAGTAGAAGGTGCAGAATGAAGACACAGTTGAGTGTGAAAGGTTGAAAGCTATACTAAGGACATAAGTCAAACAAATCAAATAATGACACAGTGAAAAGATATTTATTTATAGCAAAACATGAACATTTTGGCTAGCCCTATGTAAACTTTATATACATACATGCTACCTATTTTCGTGACATGATGCAGCAACTTGGCTTTATATCCTATCGTCCAATTCTTCTCGTTTTGGAAGCGTTTTGCCGTTTTCTCCTCCCGGGCATCTCTGTCCACCACAAAGCAATCCGCTTTCAACCTTTGGACGCGCACTCGCTCGAGCGGTGCCTCCAAATCTGTCAGCGTGTGGGTGACATGACGGGCCGACGGCGTGACGCCACAGCCGCGACCAAACCCTTCCGTGGCCCATGTACTACGTACGCTCCCAGCCGCCCGTCCGTTCGTGTCGCCCTCACGTGGCGGCCTCGCTCGCCTCCACGTGGGCCCCAGGGCCTATCGGGCTGAGGCGCAATCCGAAGCCCGGGGCCCGAGGGCGTAAGTGAAATAACCGGAAAACTCGGGGGGTGCCGTCTCCCGTCGTCCCGCGGGGGACGTAAATTCAAATCGAACCCGCACCACCGAGCGCAGGCACAGCGAGATGAATGCCGTGGGCCCATAGGCAGCCAGTGATGGGTCGACGGCTCCCGCGTTGGGGTAACTAAACATTTAATCTCTCCTTTTTTTTTTTGTCTGAGAGGATTTAATCTCTCCTATTAATAGAGATAAATGGTGGCAGCATCCCACCATGGATCAATCCTTCGTCGAGCATGAAAATGTAGCTGGAATGCTGAATATATGAACCAAACAAATTGATGAAAACATGATAGGATATTATTTAATATTCTTTTACTTCTTAGGTATGAACAGCAAGGGAAATGCTCCAATCATATGATCATGCGTCATATATGGAACAATAACTTTTCGGACCGGTGGGAGTAGGCACGTGGCTATAGTGAGCCCATATGTTTATGGTGTCCATAGAATTAGCTTATTTGCGATGCATTGTTTGACAAACAACTGGTACATGCCAATTACTAGGATAAACACGCGATAGCAAAGCAAATTATTTCAGCGTTAGAAAAAATCAAAACCACGTGGTAATATTTCGTAATAATTCAGAACCGGAAGGACCGAAATGAAAAACCTCCACACGGTATCGTTCGAACGAAAGCCCAGAGAAGCGAAGCAGAAGCACCATTCCACCCTTCTCCCACCTCGCCGGCCGCCGCCGCCTCCGCAGCTCCGCTTCTCCCCCGCCGCCTGCCTGATCCTCCTGAGCTCTCTCCGAGCTTATAGGCATGAGTGCCGCCGCGGCCGCGGCTGCATCGAGCCGCCGCACGCGTAGCCGGCCGCCGTCGGCCTCGTCCCGCAAGTCCGAGGACCACTCGGCCGCCGCCGCCAACGGGAACGGGAAGGCCTCCACCAAGCCCGTCTCCCCCAGCCACCTGAGGTAAGAGCGTGCAAGCTTGGTCTTTTCCTTCTATCTCTTCGCCCCGGTTCGTACTGGGAGTGAAAGATTGGATTTTTATTGGGTTTGGGCTTTGGTAAGGGGCGAGAGGACGGTGAAGAAGCTGAGGCTGTCCAAGGCGCTTACGATACCGGAGAGCACGATGGTGTCGGACGCGTGCCGGCGGATGGCGGCGAGGCGGGTCGACGCGGTGCTGCTCACCGACGCCCAGGGCCTCCTCTCCGGCATAGTCACTGATAAGGTGAATCCTTTATTCCGTGGATGGAATGTGTTGCTGTGTGTTTTTCATAGTGGTTGGGAGCTAAGAAAGGGACGATGATTCGATGTTACGAGGAATCGAGGATACTATCTATTATCACTTATTTTGAAAAAGAAATGGTATATCTGGATTGGATTATTAGGTTGGAGCTTAGCAAATGGCCTTTTCTGTTAAAACAGACATTCCTTTTATATTTACAGGTTTGATGAAGTCATTTCATCAACCAAATGCTGAAGACTTGTTGCACTTTTCGGTTGTTGCGGCATTTTTTTCCTTTGCCTTTATTACTTTCTTTCTGTCATGCATCATTATGTTACTGGAAGATGGAAATGGATGATGATTTACTTGTTTACAAGTAGTTCGTGACTAAAACAATCAAATTAGTTAAGGTAAAATGAGGGTGGATAGCATATGACTGTTGGGTCTGTGTGCTTCGTACTGTTCCTTTAACTAAACAGGAGAACTGCCTTGTGAGTTGTAAATAGTGACCCCGCTTTTTATTTGTAGTTTCAGATTTTTCACTTAAGTATTACATTTTTATAATTTTGTATTAATTTATTTACTAACAAATTAAATATCATGAATTCTAGGACATCAAATAAAAAAAACAATGGAGGGAGCAGCATTGTGCCAAATAGCTTGTGGGTCATTTTTTGCTGCTTTCATGCTGAGGGTATTCTTTTCTTTGGGATTCAAATTGGGGTGTAGGATATATCCACAAGGGTGATTGCTGAGGGGCTGCGGGTGGAGCAAACCATCATGTCGAAGATCATGACACGGAATCCTATTTATGTCATGTCTGACACGCTTGCTATTGAGGCATTGCAGAAGATGGTTCAAGGTATATTTGTTCTGGCTTTCCCATTGTTTGTTTTGCTTGCTTGGCTTAAATGATTATAGGCACAACGTGACATTGAAGTACAGTGAGTTGAGCTCTTATACTTCAAATTTTCACTTAACTGCGTTGCTAGATGTTATTTGAGATCTATAGTTGTGGCAGACTAATCATCTGTATATATACATATTTTTTTTTGAACAACATTATCACTTTGAATGAGTTTAACCATCATGATTATTTCCTGAATATTTCATTCGATTATAATTAACTCAAGGGATTCAGTTGAACCAATTGGGAGCACCTAATTATGAAAACTGGCATGTGGGGATGAATGGATTTCAGGGTGATATAGAGTTGCAGCAATTGAAAGTTGGGACTACTTACTACATAATGTGTAACATTGAAGAAAATGAACATTTTTTGCAGTGTAAATTGCAGCTGAACTGTTAATTGCTGAAAAGTGCTCCTCTCTGCATTGCAGCTTAACTGTTAATTGCCTACACCGTAGAGTTTTGGTGTAATTCATGATTTTTGGTATTTTCATAAGAATTATATTGGATTTTTCCTTTGTTTCAAATACATTATTTAGTTGAAAATATAATGTTTTATATAGTATCCTCCGATATATACTTTTTAATGAGTCACTGTCAGACCAACTCAAGTTGCCTTTTTTGTAAACGAAATGAAAACACAAATTTAGGTTAATGTTAGGTGTCTTTTGTATATCAATATCTCAACACATACATGAAAAAGTAAGTAGAAGATTTCTGGATTTGTTTGGTCAGACATCTAGGATTTGTTCGGCTGACATTATGGCTTCAGTAGCATGTATATAGGCCGGTTGTTTTCATTCTCTTACATAGAGATCTTGGCTGGAACACTGGACAGATACTTCCTTTCTTCACTAACAGTAGTTTTACCAATATGTTCTTTTATATTTTAGGGAAATTTAGACACCTCCCTGTTGTGGAAAATGGTGAGGTTATTGCTATGCTGGACATTGCAAAATGCCTCTATGATGCAATATCAAGACTGGAAAAGGCAGCAGAAAAAGGAAGTGCAATAGCAGCTGCTGTAGAAGGGGTTGAGCGTCAATTGGGTGGCAATTTTTCAGGTTTTGCAATACACATCTTTTCATTTTATTCACTCTTTTTCACCCCTGGAAGTTCACTGATACATAAAATGAATCATATATTTTGTGAACAATAATGGTGCTATATTTATCTTTTTGAAGCAAAATGAAATACAAATTTGTACTATACCAACTTATGAGGTATATCATATTGCACTGTGATGACATATGTGTTTTGCTTTTCTTAACCATGTTGCTTGACCTTAAATAACCTTATTTTGATGTCTTGTCTTACCAATCAATTTAAAGTACTTACTGTTTTTGCATACAGCTCCTCATGCTTTCATAGAAACTCTAAGAGAGCGGATGTTCAAACCTTCTTTGTCAACCATTATCACTGAGGGCACAAAGTATATTATCTGTTTCCTCTGACTATTTTTTTTTCAGTTGTTAAAAAATGTTTGGATAGTGAGTTACCATACTGTTAAATTTCAGGATAGCAATTGTTTCCCCTACAGATCCTGTGTACGTAGCAACTCAGAAAATGAGTGAGTTTCGAGTTAATTCGGTGGTTGTCAGTACAGGAAACACATTGCAGGGAATCTTCACGTAAGCATTCTATATTTGTTTCACACTACTGTCTTATTTTATTTTTCCATTTTTCTTTCTGTTTATTGATGGATATGTGATTCTGAAATGCAGATCAAAAGATGTGCTTATGCGTGTTGTGGCACAGAATCTTTCCCCAGAGTTGACCCTAGTAGAGAAGGTTCTCCCACCAGACTTACATTTTTGTTTCTTCAAATGGCATCTAAATTTTGTATAATTGCTTATAACTCACTATATTTGTTTTTAAAAAAATTACAGGTAATGACTGCAAACCCAGATTGTGCCACGTTAGACACCACAATTCTTGATGCTTTACATATAATGCATGATGGCAAATTCTTGCACATTCCCGTTCTTGACACAGGTAGAACTACAATATGATTACTGTCATAGCCTATGAGTACCTTACTGCTACTTCACCTGGTACATGCCTTCACTTTCCTGAACAGAAGGACAAATTGCTGCTTGCTTGGATGTCCTGCAACTTACCCATGCGGCCATTCAATTGGTGATGTTCAATATCTTTGCTGCTCTTTCATAAGCTTTGCTGAGGATTCTTATCCTAAGTTTGTCTATCTATTTCTTTATTTGTAGGTTGAAGGAGGCAATGAGACTGTAAATGATGTGGCAAACTCAGTAATGCAGAGGTTCTGGGACTCTGCTCTTGCTTTGGAAGCTCCAGATGATGAACTTGATAGCCGTAGGTTCGTTGATGGTTCATTGTGAAAATTTTGTTCTTTTGTTTTTACCTAATACAGTTCTCGTACATTGCTTAGTGAAGCATCCTTACTTTTGGCGTCAGAGGCTGGGGATGGAAAAAGTAGTGCTTATCCACCTGTTATAGGAAATTCATTTGCCTTTAAGCTTCAAGACCAAAAGGGGCGTGTGCATAGATTCACTTGTGGTAAGTACTTGATAATTTGTTCTAAAAAAGTACTTGATAATTTGTACAAATATGTTAGTGTGGTTGCATAACTGATTTTTAAACTTGTATTCTGTTGCTGCAGGCTCGGAGAGCTTAGATGAGCTTGTGTCTTCTGTAAGGAAAAGATTAAGTATTGGTGATGAAAAGGACAGAGTTCAACTCTTGGTAAGATCGAGTGATCTGGCATGCTTGCAATGGTATTCTTCAATAGGCATGTAAAGACAGAGATGAAGTGTCTGATAGCCTTATGTCTGGTTGTATAAGTCAAGCTTTCCCTTGTTTTATCAACGACGAAACATTCACTGCCTTCATATAGTTCAATAGGAAAGTGATTATCTTATATGCATATGTCCTATATCCTCTGATTCTCGTCTTTGCACCGTTATCTGCCCCTCCTTGGCTATGCAGCATATGGATTACCATCTGATACGGCCATATGGGATAGTCAATATTTGCCTGCACTGCGCAACTTAATCTTAGTTGTGTTTCTGTATGTAGTATGAAGATGATGAAGGAGACCGAGTGCTGCTGACAACAGATTCTGATCTTGCTGGTGCAGTGCTCCATGCCAAGTCATCCGGACTGAAGGTATTCTGTGTTCCTAGTATCAGTTGTTCTCTTGCAACTTACAGTCTCTTCAGTTATTAGTTCTCCTCACCAAAGTGAAGATTCCAATGTCAGGTTTTGAAGTTGCATATCGATGGGTCGGGTTCCAACACAGAGGTGGCGAAACCATCACAGGAGCTGGCACCTTCCCGGAAGAGTAGGTTGTCGCCTGTTAAAGTTGGGCTGATGGCTGGTGCAATTGCTGTCAGTGGTGCAGCAGTCATGGTTTACTTGAAACGATCTAGGGTGTGATCTCCAGACGAATTGACGATTTTCCAAAATTGCATTGCCAACAGCTGACAATCACTTTGGAATTTCATATTAGCTTAGTATCAGCGCATACTAAGAATGAAATGAAAGAATTGAGAGCAATCAAGGTTGCATCAGATGCATTGAATATCCAGGATGGATGAGAACTATTAAGTTTTTCGAGTAACTGAACTTCTAACACTGGGCTGAAGGAGCTGCCTATCTTTGTTCCCCTCATCATTTTGCACACGTATGGGCAATTTCATGGCTACGGTGAAATGTATAAACATTATATATGTTCCTAGTTCATACTTTTGCACTTGTTTGTAGATAAACAGGGGATGTAAACTAGGTTCAGAGGACAATAGTAAATGAATCTCTCTCTCATTTGGCTTTCATTTCCATTAGGGGGAGCCCTGAGGATTGGCACTTGGAAGATGTGTTCCATTGTTCATGTCATGGTGCTTCTTAGCTACTGCACTGAGAAGAATAGCCTCTCTTTATTTTCACAAGATGATCTGTAATCATATTCTTGTATTATCTGTTAAGTAAACTCAACCACAATGCTAGCTAGCCACAAGAATGAAATATAAACAAAATGTGAAACATATATTCAACAAATAATGAATCTCTAGTAATTTTGTACTTAACATATCACGCCAAAGACTTATGTATGATCTTTAGCTGAATGCAGGATTATTATTAATTTTTACACTAGCCCTTTTTTTTTGAGAGAACGGGGCAGGCGTTCTGCCATTTCTTTAATGGGAATAGAAGTTAAATGTACAAGAAGCCTCCCAAGGGAGGGAGGCCAGCCGACGGGACTACGAGACTACTCTATGGTTATGGGGTGGCTAACAGAGCCCTAGAACGATAATTCCTCCAAAGCACGATCCGCCACCCTGACGTGCGGAAGGAAAGCGTGCTAGAAGATACGCCTATTCCTCTCTTTCCAGATATTCCAAAGAGAGCAAATCACTAGACCGTTGAAGGCCCGGCGCACACTATGGGGGAGAAGGATGTGAGCATTTTTCCACCACTCTTTCACATCGCCGACTAGGGGGGGAGGGGCAAACCGGAGTGCCTGGCGCTAAGAACCAACGTCCAGACCGCCTTGGAGAAGAGGCAGTCCGAGGTGAGATGATCTAGAGTCTCCTGGGCGGAGGAGCAGAGGGGGCACACGGGGGTGTGGGGCCATCCCCTACGTGCTAGTCTATCCGCCGTATTGATTTTCCCGTGAGCTAGAGTCCAGGCGAAGAACTTGCACTTATGCTCCGCGTGGGCCTGCCACACTAGGTTGGACATGTCCCAACTAATGCTTCAGAGGAATTGGAGTTGGTAAGCTGAGTGCACCGAAAAGGATCCATCTTGGGAGGCCGTCCAAGAGTATTCATCTTCCGCGGAAGGGTCAAGGGAAACCTGCTGGAGAAGGGGCCAGAGCCGGAGGTAATCTTGGAGTTGACGGGGCGTGTGAAGGTGGCGGATGGTCCTGATCCATCTCCCATCCGGGAGTTGGGCCGCCACGGAGAGGTGTGTATGCTTGGCAATGGCGAAGAGATTAGGGGCTACATCCCGCGGGGCAGCTCCTCCAAGCCATTTGTCCAGCCAGAAATTCGTCTTCATGCCACTCTTGGTATTGACCACCGTGGCAGCTCGAAAGAGCTCCAAGTCCGAGTTGCCACAAGGGGTGCGGGTGCCAACCCAGGGCTTATTCGGGAAATTCCGCTCTTGCCAGAGCCATCTTAGGCGCAGCGCCCTACTGAAGCGAAGTAGGTCCGGGACGCCTAACCCCCCAAGTGCTTTGGGACGGCAAACCGTCTCCCAATTCACTAAGGCGTGTCCACCGTTGGCGTTGTCGTCTCCAATCCATAAGAAGGATCTACGGATTCTGTCCAATTTCTTGACGACCCCTTTCGGGATTTGGATCACCGAGATAAAGTAAGTCGGGATGGCCAAAAGAACTGCATTGATAAGAGTGAGGCGGCCATCTTTGGAGAGTAACCGCCCTTTCCAATGGGGGAGACGGGTTTGCAGTTTACTGATGAGCGGGGAGAACTGGGATCGGGCCAGTTTCTTCAGGTGTAGCGAAAGCCCAAGGTATTGGCACGGAAAGACTCCACGGACTCCGGGGAAGGCGCTGAGTATGTCTATGAGATCCAGATGGGAGCAGTTGATGGCGAAGACTGCACTCTTACTAAGATTGGTACACAGGCCCGATGAACGCCCAAAAACATCCAGGATCTGCAGCGTTGAGACAAGCTCCTCCTTACACGGGCTGAGGAAAAGGGCAGCGTCATCGGCGTAGAGCGAGGTGCGCAACCTGAGCGATCGGCATTGGATAGCCGAAAGAACGCCTTGCTCCGCCGCCAGCTGGAACAGCCTCTGGATGGGATCCAAGGCAAGGATAAAGATCATGGGAGAGATGGGGTCTCCTTGTCTAACACCTCTGCTGTGGTGGAAGTTCGGACCAGGAACGCCGTTGAGGAGGATGGAAGAGGTGGCAGAACCGAGTAGGGTAGCAATCCAATCTCGCCAGCGCTGACCAAGCCCCAACTTCTCCAGGACTTCGAGGAGGTAGCCCCAGTGAACGGAGTCGAACGCTTTTGCAAAATCCAACTTAAGGAAAAGGGCTGGTGTCTTCTGCCGGTTGAGCTCCTGTACAACATTCTGCACGTACAGGAAGTTGTCTTGGATGCAGCGCTTCTTAAAGAAAGCACTCTGGCAGGAGGAGGTTATGGTGCTCAGGTGAGGGGCCAGGCGGTTGGCAAGCAGCTTTGTCAAGATTTTGCTCATGCTGTGAATAAGGCTGATCGGCCTATAGTCAGAAAGCTGGCTGCACTCTTCTTTTTTGGGGAGAAGGACGATGTTGGCGGAATTTAGCAAGTTAAATGAGGAGGCGCCCAGGTTGTAAAAGTGTTGTAGGGCTTGTAGAAGATCTGGCTTGATGACATCCCAACATTCCTTATAGAAGAGACTGGTGAAGCCGTCCGGACCTGGGGCCTTATCAGAGGGGAGGGAGAAGACGACGTTCTTGATCTCTTCCTCATCAAACGGCTCCTCCAACTCCAAAAGGTCGTGTAGGGAGTATCCTGCTGGTCCCACGCCAATGTGGTGGTGCGCGTGTAGGACGTCCCCCGATGGTTTTCGAAGAAGCGGAGACACTCTTCCACCTTATCTTGGTGGGAGTACGCACAACCGCTTGGGGTGACAAGGGAGCGGATAAAGTTTTTCCTTCTCCTATTGTTTGCTCGGATGTGGAAGAATTTGGTGTTCGCATCGTCCTCCTTAAGCCATCTGATTCTGGTTCTCTGACAAGCATGGGCTTTTTCTAGGACAGCAAGACCTTGACACCTTTTCTTGAGGAGCTGCCGCAGGGCCTCTTCGAGGTGAGAGAGGGTGCGCGACTCCTGAGCTTGGTCCAGGAGAGATATGATTTCATGGGTGATGGTGAGTTGGAGCTTGAGATCACCAATTTGGCGCACAGCCCAGATGCGTAGAGCTTTGGCGGCGCAGGCTAGTTTGATATGCAGGCGTCTAAAAGGGTTCGCCGGGGCAACATGTCGATTCTAGGCCTGAATCACCACCTGCTGGAAACCCTCCAAGCGCGTCCAGTAGTTCTCAAAGCGAAAACAATGGGCATGCCTCTGTTCCCCGCCTTCAGCCAGGAGGAAGGGGGTGTGGTCTGAGATGAGGGTGGGGAGGGCCTGTAGCGATGCTAGGGGGCAAGACAGGTCCCAGTCGACGGAGCAGAAAGCGCGGTTGATCCTGGTCATCGTGGGGGTGGCCCGTTCATTGCTCCAGGTGTATCGACGGCCTGTGAGGGGCAATTCTTTAAGGCCCAGATTGTTGAGGGTGGAGCGAAAGGCGTTCATGAGGGTCGGGTGGAGGTTGTTGTTGCTCTTATCAGCCGCTTGGTAGATGAGGTTAAAGTCTCCTATGAGAAGCCAAGGTAGACCGGCATTAGGGGGTTGGTGGTCGAGCAACTCATTGAGGAAAAGGAATTTCTCAAGGGTACGCTGAGGACCGTAGACCACCGTGATGCGCCAATGCCGACCGTCGAGCTTGGAGCGGACTGTGGCTGAGAGGCAATGGTCAGAGAGCACGAAAGCGTCGAGAGAGAAGAAGCTCTCATGCACCAACAGAAGGATACCGCCTCTAGTGCCCTTCGCTGGTTTGCAAGCGAAGTTGTCGGAGAAGGAGCGGCCGGCGCACTCGGAAACAATCTGCGGAGTGGCTGTCTCAAGTTTGGATTCTTGAATGCAGACGATGTTTGCGCGAGTAGACAAGACGAGGTTGCGAAGTACACTGCGTCGAGCCCCGGTATTCAGCCCACGAACATTCTAGTTTAGGAGACAGATGGGAACACAATTCATTTGATAGAGATAACACACCAAAAGGCTCCGAGCCATAACCGACGTTCCGAATACAACATAGATGAACAGAAGGGACAACTAGCAGCAGGGGAGTAGCCAAGCAACTGCAGAGTAGACGTGCTAAACGCTGATGGCCCGTCTAGCAGCTCTGGGCAGGAACGCTGCATGGAGGTGATCCTTGTCCGGTGGCTGCGTTGGACGAAGGAGACGGCAGGGAAGCGTCGTGGGACCTCGGACGCCGCAAAAGGACTGCCGGCGCGGAGCTTGCACCACGCCATACTCTCCAAGCGGTCAAGCATGGGCGGGGTCGGCCCTCACGGGCGCGACAACTGGGGCCGGCGCTGCCTTGTCAAGCTGGAGATTGGTGAGCCCAGCTAGAGCAAGGGCAGCGTCATCGGCAAGGGGCCTCTCGAACAGCTCCTGAAGAGCTGCTGCCTCCTCCAATGGCTTCACCTTCGACTTTAGCCATGGCTGAAGCTTGCGGACAATGATCTGTCTCGCCTTAGTCGGCGGCGGTGAAATTGGCCGAGACTTGGCCGCAAGCCTCATGCGACAGACGACCACCGGAGGCGGCGGCTTCCTTTGTAGCCCGACGGCAGTAGACCTGCAAGACCGGCAGGTGGATAGGTGAAGTCATATTGTTGAGGAAGGATGTTGCGGCCGATGGTTGGAGGGAAGAGGTTGGACTTGCCATTGGAGTAGGGGTAATGCCCGTTGAAGCTTGGGAAGTAGCCAGACTCGCTGGGGGCAGCGACAAATCCGGCGACTCGGAGAGGTTGATTGTGTTTGGTGCTGCCGCCGCCGTGGCCGGTGTCGCCGCAGGAGGAGAGGCGTGCAAATCAGCGGCCATGGGAGGACCGGCGTGCATGGCAGATGGGCCGGGACCGAGAAGCCCCGGAGCCTTGGATGGAGGAGGCGCCACTGTCTTCTAGGCTCTGGCTGTGACGATAGGGGGTGTCGCACAGCGGTGACGTCGACTGGGCTCGGCCACATCGCGGCCACCCCCACGACGCGCTGACTTCGCGCAGCGGCCCAGGCTGGAGACCGATTGGAGAACGGTGCCAACCACCCTAGAGCGAGAACGGGGGCGGCCGCATCGCGGAGGCCCATCCTCGTCACTGTCAGAGCTACGGCCGCGCGGAGCGTCCAGCAACTCAGAAGGAGCGCCGAGGCGCGCATCATCACCGTCAACCTGCCCCAGCCTCCATGGGAGTCGCGTGAGTTTGATGTTGCCCAACAGAGTGGCGTGCTCCTCCACAACGTCCAGATGGAGCAGGACCTTGAACGTCGAGATCTCCTTGGCCTCTGGGACGGTCACTCCATCTGGGTTAGTGGCGATGGAGAGGTAGTGGACCTTTGGCACGTCTTCTGGCCTGAGTGCCCAGACCCACACGTTGAGGGTGGAGGTGTCCTCGCGACGCTGTGAACGTTCTTCAATGCACTGGAGTACGCAGCGGCCACCAACAATGCTCTCTGCAGTCTTCTCCGTCCACGCGTGAAGCGGAACATTCTCAAGGCAAAGTCGCAGCCTGAAGGATAGGGGCGCGACCTCTTCTGCGAGGTAAGGTCGCCACGGCTTGATCACCAGCGAAGCATCCCCGTAACTGGCGCTTCCCCGCTCCAAGGCGTTGTTTCGGCATTCCTCCGAAGGGAAACGAACGAGGAAGTCCTCAGGGAAGTGCCTGGTGATGCCAATGCTCTGCCATGGAGCCCCAGAGACGCTAATGAGCGCCATGCGAGTGTCGTCTAGGGCTCGGTCGGGCTCTAGGCGGCCACGGCCGGAGAGGTTGGCCACGACGCAGCGGGACTTCAAGATGTCGAGGTTGACAGCCATGACATCGGAGCCCATGACAAGGCTTGAAGAGTGGCGCGGCCGAAGTTGAGGATCGCCTGGTAAGCTAGGAGACCTCTGCTGTCGACGGTGGGAGCGGCCATGCTCGCGGGCCATGGCAGAAGAGCGGCCATGTTCGCGGGCCATGGCAGGAGGATGTGGTGGGGGACTTGGCGGTCAGATCGGCGGAGCAGAGCGGCAGCTACTGGCTCTATGCCCACTTCGCCATCAACGGCGGCAGCGGACGGGGTCTCTGCAAGTTGCAATGAGGTGGTCCGACGCCAAGCATTTGAAGCAACGCTTCCGCGCAGAGGTGGGGCGAGAGTAGGAGCTTGTCTTCAATTACTGTCGGCCCGGGAGCACCGCTGATTTAAGCTGGACGGCTGCTGCGTCAGGTTGTCGCACGGCTTCCGCATAGGATTTCCCCCTCCGTGCTGACAGCTTGGAAGCTTCAATGTGGTTGTAGGGCGCAGGCAACTTCGATTCCCGGCGCGCAGGCCGCGAGTGAAGGCAGGACACCTCAGGGTCTCCTTGATGGCGAGTGGAGTCGAAGCAGACGACCTTGATTGCCACCGGTCTGCCGCGATACGGTGTCCCATCTACTGGATATGGGTCACAGGACGCAAGGCTTGGCGGAGGCAAGGCTAGCTTCAAGCAGGGGTGGAGTGGGGCGGGATGTGGGCGCGGGTTGAGTCACTGCGATGGCCCGGTAGCTACCGCGAAGATTCAAAGGGCGAGAATGGCGGCGATGAATGTGGGGGTGGGATGGCAGGGGGGGAGGGGGCAAGGGGCGAGGTGGTGGAGGTGGAGATGGGTCACGGGAGCATGATGGCATGATGGAGGTGGGTCGCAGGAGCAGGGGCGGCGGCAAGCAAGCAGCTGGCGGCGGCAGCGGCGACTGGGGAGAACCTAGGGGTCGCCCGCGATCGCCATGACACCACGCACCCATCTACACGCTAACTGGAAGCATTAGACATACAATGGCCCTTTTCAATAGACCATGTCCTCTCTCAAGAACTCATCTGCACCAAGTAAGGTTGAGTGGCCCCTAATCCTTTGTGTGATGGATTGATAATGAAGCCATGATTGATCAGATAAAAGATGGGGCTTGGTGTGGTGTGTGGTTCAAGCTATGGTTGCATGTTACTAGTGGAGCTTTTGGTGAGCCTTTTTTGCTGTTAAGGCGGTTAGATTTCTTAACCTCCTCGGTGGCTTGACTTAGAGTGGAATCTTGTGCTTCTGCTGCCTTTCCTTCCTCTCTCCCCCAACCATCAACTGCTGTAACTTGAAAGGCAGTGTTTGGATTATACAGTGACACCAATGCCTCCACACTGCCATGTGCTGCACTTCTCTAGACCAGATGAAACCATACAACTGTGTATATGTGTATAAATAATTAAGAGCAATTCTACCGTGTATAACCACTGGACCGTTGAAAACATATCATCAGAGTTCATTTAACTATTAGATACGTCTTTAATAAATATAATAATTAAATGCTAAATTGACGCATATCTGCTTCTCTACACTGATTAAGAACAAACTAGGAATTTTCTTACCATGAATTCTGTGATGAAAAGAATCGGATTTGGACAGCACCAGCAGCATGTTTGGCAGCTGGCATGTCAACTACGGAGTAACAGAATAATGCGGTTGCTAACAGCAAATGATTAGATTGTGATGGCATATGTCAGCCACAGATACTCTCTGTCTCTGCGGGTGCAGGCGACGATTTGTACGTGGACACATGCTAGCTAGCCAGGATTGTGATACTCCTAAACCCTAATTGAGTGAGCTTAAAGTGGGAACCATATATGTCCTACCATGCTAGGGCCACTTGAAGAGATCATCAGACAGCTGGGACCAGTTGCTTCAATGTAATTCCGGCCTAGTGCACGTTTGGAACTCATGGATTTTATAGAAAATTTATGGTAATTCTATAGGAAACAATTAAATTCCTCTAGGGAAAAAAAATCTCGGAATTTGTCATGGTTATCCGTAGAGCTTGGAATATGTCAAATGCATACTTTACAATATTGTCGCTTACCTACCGTCTTGATGTTATCGCGTTAGATATTGAACATTCAGCATTTTATATATGAAAGCACAAGAGATAAGTGATGTACATGCAACTTTTTTAGCTAGAATTTGTAAACCGTTTTCTTCTCTTGTACTAACATCTAACACTTCGAATCAACTACACCAATAAAACGATAGGCATTGGGGCCTGCTCGCCGTGGCCACGTCGGCCGAATGACGCCGGCCGTCCGATCATCGGGAGAAATGGGATCCGGCCGTCCGTTCAAAAGTTTTATATAAAAGCAATTCTTTCCCTTTTCCCTGACGAGGCGGACGAAATGGCCGGCCGGTCATCCGCGCTTGATCTCAGTGAGCTGAGCAGGGTTTGATCCCCCAGCCACGCACATTATTCCCAGCACTTGCTTCCTTCCTTCTTCTTTTCTTTTTTTTTTTCCTTTTCTATTTTCTTTTCTTTTTTTTCCTTTTCTATTTTCTTTTTTCTACGCCGTTTAAAAATTCCGAAAAATAGAAAGTTTGCAAAAATCAAACCACGCCTACTCAAAGAAGCTCCATAAAAAGTTTGGATATTTTCAAAAAAAATTAAAATTAGAAATTTTTTTTGCTTCATCTACCTTTTTCTTTTACTTTCTTTTTTCTTTTCTATTTTTTTCCCTACGCTGTTTAAAAATTCCAAAAAATAATAAGTTCACACAAATGAAACCATGCATGTACAAAGAAAGTCCATAAAAAGTTTGGATATTTTTCTAAATTTTTTTAGATTACAAAAATTTCTATTTCCTCTGCCTTCTTCTTTTACTTTCTTTTTTCTACACCGTTTAAAAATTTCAAGAATTCAAAAATTTGCAAAAATAGAACCATGCCTGCACAAAGAAAATTCATACTCTGATTGACGGAACAAAAAGAATTATTTCCATCGATCGTCTATATGCATACAAATAATTATTAACATCAAACTTTCCAAAAAACCTTCCGGATTGACGGAACAAAAATAATTATTTTCATCAATCGTCTATATGCATACAAATAGTATTTGCTATTAAATTTTTTTTTTTGCAGATAGCGGCGCGCCATTGGCGCGCAAATATTCCTAGTGACCAATAAGAGCAGGCGAAGTTAGAATGCGCAGGTGGTCTTTTACTGCTGATTGCTGAACATAACTTTCTGACCGCTACAACCTTTAGTCTGTGATTACAACCGTAACTAAGAAAATTAAAATTATTATTTATTTTGATCTAGAAGTGGGACCATGGAACCACTTTATTCTTAAAGGACATCCTAAGCTTGAAGACTGTCTCTAAGCCTAGAGCCTACTATGAGCGGCACCAGTCACGCAATGGTCGTAGACAACCTTGAACAATGTTTAGAGTAGAGCTGGCCATATGAGACGAATCAAATGGGTTGAACCATCGAACTATGTGAATTGGGCCAACCCGGTTCAGTTCGTTTGGCTTGGTCTACTATAGCAGCAGATTAAAAAATTCAGCCTATGCCCCATGCCACCACGCGTCGCCCGTGGGTTGGCCTGCCGTTGTCCTGCTTGTGCATGCATACCACGCTTCAAGACGTCCGTGCTAGCGCTCTCTGCCCATCGCTGCCCACGCCTTCTTGCCGACTCTGCGCTTGTACCCTGCCAGTCGCCAAAGCGGATCACGGTGGGCCCAAGCTATCGCGCCGATTAGGCACCAGGCCGGCATGACTTGCTCGATTCATTCATTTCGTTTTTCAAATCACAGCTAACCGTTGGATAAATATAGCCATTTTTGACCTTTTGAACCTTTGAAAATTCATAAAAAAAAGAAGAAAAATTTTAAAAATCTTAGATTTTTTCCTATAAATAGGCATGGTCCCTCTCCGCATCCAGCCACACTTCCAACTCCATTCTCTTCTCTGGATTGCGAGCTAAAAATTTAGTTGTCCTTTGTGAATTTAGGCAAAGTTTGAAATATTTTGTAAAAAAATTTCAATTTCTAGAGATTCAATAGCATGAGGTTTGTATGATTGTATCACATCAATATTTTTTTTGTTGTATTTTTCATTCTCTAATTTATTTGTTCAATTGTTTTGCAGTTGCAGCTATTCAAAAATGGGCGATGGAAATTCTCTGTATGATGAATATCATCTTAGCCAGTTTGATTTAAGAGCGGAGTACTATGAACTGATTAGTCATAGTGTGCCAAATCTGAATGACGAAACAGAAACAGAAGGAACCAGGGAAATACCCTACGGATCTTCCGGTTCAACCTGTGCTTCGGGCTCTGATACCGTCGGATCAAAGCGGGCCCGAGTGAATCGGTTGGAGGTGTCGGACGACTTCGACGAGTTGAAGCACCTTGTCAATGGGCGGCAAGTGAGACATGCAATTAGATGTAAAATTTATCGACATGCCTGCTTTTCAAGAATATATTAAAACTGCTCGTAATCCTAGATTTACTAGTGTTTTCCGTCAGACAACAATTAAAGATTTGAAAAAAATTTGCATGACACCAACAAGTCAAAATTGAAAGAAGAGTTTAAAACTTGCACATTTTATATTTCGTTAAACTCGGACATCTAGGTTGGTAGGGCTAGAAAAGATTATTTAAGGCTCTGTTCTCATCAACTTATCTTATCTAACTTATTTGTTTTATTTGACTTTTCTTCTAACTTCGAGAGCTTCCCGAGGTAGTCTCGAGAGTCGGATCTGCTTCTTCGACTTTGTTTTAAAGGTTTTAGACAAATCTTTGAGATAGAAAAAAGGGATTCAAAAAACAAATTATTTTTATTTTAAATAAAAATAAGTCCTAACCCAAATAAGACAAATAACGCCTTATAAGCTGACAAGAATAGGGCCTAAGTGTTGTTGCTGATTATGTTAACCAAAATTGGGAAATAAATGTTGTTTAGGAATTTGAAATAACATATAAGATTTTTTCTATTACCTTAGATAATGCATCAGCTAATACTAGTGTCATGAACATTTTGAAACCTCTGCTAACTACATATGCTGAAAAGGTTGCCATATTATTAATCTAATTGTTAAAAGTGGCTTAAAAAGATTGCAACCTTATCTTCAGACTATTCAGAATGCCATCTCATTTTTAAATAGCTCTAATATAAGAATTGCTGCATGGAAGAACTATTGTTTGCATCACATGCACAATCTAGTAAATTTGGTTTAGACATGCATGTTAGGTGGAATTCCACCTACCTTATACTTTAGCATGTATTATTATAAGGCAAGTTTTTGAAGTTTTTTATTGACAACAATATCAAACTCATGATGGCATGCCACTTCTGACTCCAAAAGTTTGGCAGGTACTTACCGATTTATATTTATTTTAGAGGTTTTTCATGAAGCCACCCTCACCTCTTCTGTTGTGTATGAAACTACGTCTTGTTCTATTATTCAATGCATTTATTATATCGCTAATTATTTGAAGAGATTTGAAAATGATGTTTTATTTGATGCAGTTAGCCATATGAAAGCCAAATATCTAAAATATTGGAGAAAACTTCTATTTTTATATTGTTTTGCTTTTTTGTTAGACCCTAGGGTCAAACTTCTAGGACTAACTAATGTTCTAACATAACTTGGTGCCATTACTGGCATAGATTACTATAATTATTTTCATGAGGTTAGAAGTATATTAAATGATTTATGTAGAAAATATGAAGAAAAGTATGTATGAGTTCGTCCACAATGGCCATCACCAGTTCAACAGATATGCAAGAAGATGTTCTTTTAGAAATCTATCATGGACTACATTCAGAGGCCTAGAGCTTGATGAAGAAGGCTTTTAAAACATTTCCATTTGTAAGCTGTACTCTTTTTTGTTTATCAAGATTTTCTCAACTTTGAGTTTTTACATGGTAGAGTCTTTAACGAGGTAGGCATGTACTACATCCATAATAATAAAAAAGCTCTTCAATGCATTCTAATATTTTTCCTATTTCTTGTATTTTTTAATCAATTTCATGTTTTTTCGCCTTTTTAAATTCCCCTAATTTATCTAAATTTTTTAAGGTATTTTTCTCGAAATAGGCCAACCAGCACCAAACGGGTCAACCGGGCCAAATATAAACTAAGTTGGCCTAGTTCGCTCGGTTCTTTATCCAAACCGAACCTAGGCTTAGACCTCGGCCTATTAGCCCGATTGGCCTAATTCGTATAGTAACCGGGTTTGAAATGAAACGGGTCGACCTCTAGTTTAGAGGCTACATTATGGATGCCTTGAGCAAAGTGCATGAGATCCAAACACACGCAACATAGCAATTGAGAGAGGCACTTTTAATACTTAGTCCATATCACAAAAACTTGATGTTTTGGGCGTTTTCAAAATGCTTGAATGAGTTTTTCAAGACGAATATATGTGTATGATTTTGAAGTGTTTAATCTAAACAGTTTTAAAAAAATTTATAGATAATATTTCAAAACTTTTACCTGCACTTTTCTCGACCATCAATTTTCTATGATATTGGGAGAGCACTAGATTTGACACTTTTTCCTCGTACTCCTGCTAAATCAGTACAGTTGTAGCGGTAGACAGGTGGTACTAGTACAAACACCTTGGATGCCAATGCAGAGTCACTGAATTAAACTCCATTTTTATCGGAGAGAGAATTCATTCAGTACGCGGGACACAGTACGAGCAAAGCAGAAGTAGAATAAACGCTTTTGTCCTCAGCTAAGGAATTTCCCGTCTTATTGAAAGATCGAGATGTCGCCTAGAGGGAGATGAATAGACGTTAATAAATTTGAACAAATTAAATTGCGAAAACTGAAAGGGTATCAGACAGTCCGGTGGTTAGGCCCTGATACTCCGATTGATAACGGAGTATCCGATGTTGATATCGGACAATCCAATCTAGAAATTAGGGTTAGCTCAAATCACCCTCACAAACTTAGATCTAGCAAATCCACCTACACCAAGGAGTTAGAGCAAGCAAATATAAGCTACAGGAGCTGCTAGGAACTAAGTCCACAACACAAATAGTAAATATCAAGCAAATCAAATAAAGGTACAAAGAGGGAGAAAACCGAAGATGAAGAGGAGACGCTTTGACGATGTTTTCACGAAGTTTGGATCCTTGAGGGGATCCTACGTCTCTGCTGAGACGGCTCGGCCACACTTGAGCTGGGGTCTTTTTCAACCCTTTTTCTCCCAAGGTTGCACAAAGCACTCCTTGGCTTCACTCTTTGTTCCTTCCCTTGCGGAGGCAGAACCGACCTTCACAAACTTCCCATAGCCACCACACGAAGCGCTGGTGGCTTGAAGGCAACTCCTAGCTGTCTAAGAGTCCTCAACCTTCAAGAGTAACAAGTCCGTCGGAGTATGAGGTTGAATATGGAGTCTAGTGCTTGAAGATGAAATCTTGCTATTTAGAGCACTCGAATCTTGCCTCTCAACCCTTCCCAAGTGGTGAATCGAGAGAATCTAGAGAAGGGAGAGGTTTGGGATCTTAAGAACAAGTTAGGGATGTGTTTGAATCTGAGTGGAATGGCTAACCCTAGCTAGGAGGTCTGGTAGGATTTAAATAGGAGAGCCCCAAAACTAACCGTTTGGGGCTGAAACTGCCACTTACATCGGATAGTCCGGTCCAGAGACTGGATAGTCCGGTGCAGAAGCCTAATTAAACAGAGAAGCCCAAACTTTGAAATTTGGGACACTCCGGTCTACAGGGTATCAGACATTCCGGTGAATGTGCCGGATACTCCGGTTAAAAGTGGCGATCTAGACAGTGAGATCAAAATTCGGATTTTCTAGATATTCCGGTTTCAAAGGTATTAGACATTCCGATGGATGTACCGGATACTCCGGTTAAAAGTGGCAATCCAGACAATGAGATCAAAACTTGGATTTTCTGGACATTCCGGTTTCAAAGGTACCGGATACTCCGGTGGTAGCTACCGGATACTCCGGTTGCCACTAAGTGAAAAAAGCATTCCTGTAAGAAAATAGAGTGTGACGTGTCTCTCTCTATTGCAATATTTCAATCTAAAGCACTAGACACCTCTAATAGTCATAATCTGTCGCATCCCTCTTAATAGCACGGCTGTTCTTAGACTCAATAAAATAGAAAAAAGTACATGATTAGGAATGTTGCCGACGAATGTCAATTGAGTTTCTTGAGGGGTCCACAATCTTCTCGAGAATCTCCATTTGGACTAAATATATGTTCATTACTCGTTGCAGTTCATTAATCCTTAACTGCTTGTCATTAATCACCAAAACAATCTGGGGCCTAGATGCACTTTCACTTATCTCCATAGTTGGTCGCACGTCAAGATCTATGTGCAGTCTTACTCTCTTTCCGCATGGCCTTTAGCAAAAATATCTCTAAAATTTTGAAACAAAAGCAATTGGATCCTTTTTCTTCCTTCTCTCCCCCTCCACCCCAGCTAAGCTGGCTCACCTTGTCGACATCCCCCACACAAGCTGTCATGTCGGCTACCGCCGCTCAACTCGGCTCGACCTAGAGGCAGCACGACGCGACACGACGGCTCCTGTGGGCACCGATGTGGTTGCGGGTAGGAAGGCCGGTGGTCGCCAGTGGCCATGGCAGGGCAAGCCAGCTCGACCGGTATGCAGGGGAGGAGAGGAGAGGGAGAGAGGAGGAAGGAGAAGAATCCGATTGATTTTGCTTTAGGGATGTTTTTGCAAAAAAGACTATATGGAAAGAGCGTAGGACTAAGCAACCAATGATGAGAGATTAGCCGGAGAAGGGTACACGGATTTTCCGGAGTAGAATTCATTTCCAGCTCGTACGTACGTACCAGTCTCCACGCACGCGGGTACCACCGGCAAGCCTCCCCCACCGCGGCCGCGCGTGCGCCTTGCCGGCTGGGCTCGCATGGCCGGCGGGCTCCACCGCCACATGAGGCCATGAGGGGCAGGCAGACAAGCGAGCACGAACCGTCGTCAGGTGCACGGAAAGCCACCGGCGGCGGAATCAATCACCCAACCTCCTCCTCCTCTCGCTCATAAAACAATCGCTAAAATCAAACAAGAATCCACGATCCGCTGCTGGGATCTCGCAATCAAGCGTCAAAGGCAGGGATTGTTATCCGGCAACCACCGCCACTGCCCACTCCTGGCTCCTAATCCCTGTGGTTTGCGTCTCGTCCAGCACCGGCGCTCTACTAAACTACTACTACTAATGCGTCGGAGGCTAGAGGAGAGAGAAGAGGAAGGAGAAGGAAGGGGAAGGGGGGGCAAGCAAGAAGCCAAGAAAGCGAAGCGGAGGCGAGGCGACGCGGGAGCTGCGCGTGCGCGCGCGAGCGTTTCTTGGGTTCGAGCTGCCTGCGCGGGAAGGAAGGAGCAATGCCCATCGGCAATGGCGAGTGAATGATTGAATGATGCGGGTGAGTGTGCTCTGCTCCACTGCATGATCCCTCTGCTTCGCCTGCGGAAAGAGGAGCTTTGGATTCTTGCATTTAATTCCTCCCTTCGATGCGCTCGCGCTCTGTCCTCGTCACGGAACTCCAGAGTAATGGAGTACTCTACTCGGAGTGGAGGAGTACTTGTCTCTCTCTCTACTTGAAACTCGTGTGGCCTCCCCCTCACATGGCGAAGGCTGCACCTGCAGGTGGTGGCCATGCAGCGGCAGTGTGGCAGTGGCCGCCCATGGCCACCTCCCCTCCTCTTTCCCCCTTCGCTTTTCTGAGCTCCTCTTCTTGCGTGGCTGTCTGCCTCTGCTTGCTCTGATCCGCGCTTGCTTGCCACCTCCCCTCCTCTTTCCCCCCTCGCTTTTCTGAGCTCCTCTTCTTGCGTGGTTGTTTGCCTCTGCTTGCTCTGATCCGCGCTTGCTTGCTTGCGTGAGCTGGGCAATGTGACGCAGACGCTTCTCGCTTTTCTTTCCTACTAGCTTCCCTTGTCCACTCCTAGAGAGAGAGAGAGAGAGAGAGAGATTAATACTAGTAATCAAGGGAGAACGAGAAGCTACTGTGTTGTCTGGTGCTCACGGAGTTCTTGCGATGCGCGGCGTCTTCCGTGTGATGGTTTAATCCCAGGAGGTATCAATGCCGCCATTCCGTCCTCGCTTCTCTTCTCCCCCCTTGATCTCTTCTTGCCGCCATGGATCTCTCCTTCAAGCGCCTCTGCTTGATTTTTCTTCAAATGCATTGCGGAAAGTTTGGTTAGGTCTAAGATTTGGGGCGCGCATGATGGGATTTTGAAGAGAGAATCGGGCGCCAAGCTGCGATCTTTAGGGATTTTGCGCCCGCGCCTCTTGTTCTTGCCGAACGATTTTGGTTTCTTGGGTGAGTTTAGTGAGTCGGGAGTCGGTAGTAGCCGGTGGCTGCTAGCTGCTGTACTGAGGTGTTCTTTCAATGGCATTCTGTTTTATCCTTTTGGAACTATACCCATTTCTTTCTTCACTTCTGCTGCTGCTGGTACTGCTAGCCTGTTAGATAGGAGAGGGTGCTAGTCAAGAGGGGCTTTGATTGGATTTCATGGTGGTAAATTTCTTCTTTACACTGACATTGCATTTTCTTGCAACAATGTATGCATACTCTTTTCTTGGGCGTTCTTTGGTTTGGATTGCTGAAGAGGGCGTATGATTGGATTTTGTGGTGAGAAATTTTGGTCTTAGATAATTTTGAGTTTGGTTTGAGAAATTTTTCTAGGGCATTTCTTTGTTTCTGGGGTCCTATCCAATTCCTGGTTGGTTCTGGGGTTGATACATTTGTTTGTTAATCTTTCCCAAGATGTGCTAAAGAACAAAAAAAGAATTGGTCTTGCTGCACATATTGGTTAATAGTCAGTGCAGAATTGTTTCTTGTGAATTATGATGATAGTAAGGTTCTCCTGAGGTAGGGTAGGGTGGGAGTTGCATCTTTCGCAATCTGTTAGTATCATTCCCGAGTGATAATTTTCTACTGCCTGCTGTTTGATTCAGACCAGTGGTGAGGAGATCTCTCTACGTGGCTTCCTGTGCCAATGTTGATCGATGAAACCTGCATATGTTGGTGACCCAGAAATAAGAATCACCTCATATCTTTTGAATAGTTGATGATTATGGATCGCGCGAGCTGGCTCTGGAGGCGCAAGTCATCAGATAAGAGCCCCGGGGGCAGCGAGAGCTCAGTGTCTGCATTATCACACTCCGAGCACTGCTCTGATGATCAGGTTCTACCGCCATGCCTTGATTCTGTATCCTGTAGATCTTTTGACCTCAATAGGACAGTTTAGTTGCAGTGGTTATATGTTTTAACCACAGCTGGTTTTAACTTCTCAATGAATGTATTCTGATTTTATCATAATTTGTTAACTGTAGTGTTCTTTTCAGTGGTAGGACAACAAATTTTCTTAGAAAATATGCTTAAGACTTTATAATATAAGTGGAACAGAAGTGTCACTTTAGGCATCTATTGGCAAGATGTCATTTTCACTACCTTGGACAGATTTGTGGAACAAGCAAGCTCATAATTTGACCTAATTTTAGTAGGGAACATGGGTTTGATGGGAATATTGTATTATTGTGACAGACAGTGTTACGATGCGATGCATTGGCAGCCAGCAGCTTTAGGCGCCAGCGGCCAGTAGATGAGGACGACGACAGCAGGAGTGCATATATTTGTATTGCTTGACTGGAATGGTGCGGCTCCTCTCCTTATATAGATGAGGCAGCCCCTAACAATATGGAAACTAAATCAATGGATAACTGAGATCAAATCCATATCTAATCTTTCCATTTATAAAGATATTCCTAGATACTTCTTGATTTCCAAGTCAGCCGGATCCGTTCACCTCCTGCTGCTGCGCGGTTGTTGCTGCACCTGCTGTTGCCACTGCTGGATGCTTATGATGGCAGGTGCACGACATGCCGGTCATAACAGAAAGACCAATGGTTCTTTACCTATAGACTATGATGCTAATAACAGTAGTTCCAGCTGTGTAAGATTTGTGAAGTTGAGCTCGAGATATAGCAGGTGACACTCTTGTGCCAACTGATAAGAGGATCATAACACTTTCTGAATGCTTGCTAGTATTGGTAGTACCCACTGCCATGCAAAGTATAAAGAAATAACTGCAGACAGGCAAGATACCAGTGGATGCTTTTTGGACGTTATTCATTCATATATTTGAGGTAGATCTACAAAGTGAGTTCATTAGTGTGGGGAGATAAGTAAAGGTGATTTGCTACTTTTATACACTATATGGTGGTTGGTTGAAAGATCATGTTTGTTCAGTCAAGCCCCAGCTTTTTTCTTATCATAAAGAAATTCAATTCCATCGATCCCAGCTTTTGGATTTACTTATCAGATGTTTTGAGTTTTGCTCTTAATATTTATATTTTCCCTTATGAATTTTCAAGGTATTAAGTTATGCAGCTATCCATATTTACGTCTTTATTGTCGATATAGCTTTTGCTTAAAGTAAAGGTAAATAAGCTGCTTAATGAAATGTGGACTTTGGTAAATAGAACTTTTTAATGCAATCTGTACATAGATACCATCTGTTTCTACCTCTGTACATTATTTGCATGTTTCAACAATAGTGCACAAATGGTTTACTTGAAGCATTCTAAGTTTGTTTGCTGATGTCAAACCAGGAGATTGTAAGGCCTGTCTCAAACAATGCTTCACCACATCATGGCCAATCACCTGAAGACTCTTCAAAAATTAGGAACGACGAGACCCAAGAAATTGGAGTCACAAAATCCTTGAATGAGAGGCTAGCATCTGGAATCAACTTAAATGATTCCTTTCCACCGCATGGCCAATCACCTGCACTGCACATATCCTCAAATGTGGGAGATGAAGATGCCAAGGAAACTGTGAAAAGTTTGAACGAGAAACTTGCTGCTGCAATTTTGACCATCAGTGCCAAAGAGGACTTGGTGAAGCAGCATGCGAAAGTCACAGAAGAGGCTGTTGCAGGTATGTTGAAAGTTTATGATCAATTGTGAATGGTTGCATTCATTAATTACTAAGTTACTTTGTAGTTAGAATCTTTAGAAACTGTGCATTTTGAATGATTCCATATTTACATTCATTATTTATGAGGTTATTTCTGTTTCTAGAATTGCATTTGTAGAAGTTGTGTCAATGAGTGGGAAAAAAATGATCCATTTAGTTTTACTCTTATATGTTGCAATGTTTCTTAAACTCTTAGTTGATAACCTTGTGTAGGTTGGGAACAAGCTGAATCTGAAGTTATTGCCCTCAAGAGGCTACTTGAAGCTGCTTCTCAGAAGAACGCTTCTCTTGAGGATCAAGTGAGACGCCTAGATGAGGCCCTCAAGGAATGTGTCAGACAGCTGCACCTGGCACGGGAAGAACAAGAGGACAAAATCGATAATGTAGTTACTAAGAAGTCTCAGGAGCTAGTGTCAGCGAACTCCAAGCTCCAAAACCATATCGCTGAGTTGAAGAAGCAGCTGGAAGCCTCTACAATGTCTTTACAGCATGACCTACAAGAAAAGCTTCAGGCAATTGAGAAAGAGAACTTGGATCTCAAGGCCAAGCTCCTTGTACAGTCCAAGGACCTGAAGATACTTTCATTGGAAAGAGATTTGAGCAATCAAGCAGCTGAGACAGCAAGCAAGCAGCACTTGGAAAGCGTGAAAAAGATTGCAAGGGTTGAGGCAGAATGCCGCAGGTTACATCATCTAACTCGCAAGGCAACATTGGTTAATGATTCTAGGCCTCAGCAAAACAATGTCTGTGTTGAATCATTGACCGACAGCCACTCTGACAGTGCAGAGCGTATGATTGTTGACAATGAACTGCGAAATTCGGATTCGTGGGCATCTGCTCTGATTGCTGAGCTTGATCAGTTTAAGAATGGCAAGGGTGGTGCAAAGAATATTGCAAACAATCCAGTTGAGATTGACATAATGGATGATTTCCTTGAGATGGAAAGGTTAGCTGCATTGCCTGAATCAGACCACACAAGCTCTACCTTTGATATGGAGACAGATTCCGATAAGGCTGTGATGGGAAATAACTCTTCTAGAATTGAAACTGAAGAATTACGGCATCAGATGGCAGATTTACAGGCCAAGGTTGAAAACATTGAAGGCGAGAAAAGGGAGCTTGAGATGGCCCTGATGGAGGCCAGAAATCAGCTTGACATCTCCTGCGATGCTCTAGTGGCGGCAAAGAACAGGCTGGTTGAAATGCAAATGCAGTTGGACTATGCAAATAACTCCAAACATGCTGCTTTGGGAGACGTGGAGCGATTGGACTCAGAGAGGAAGGTTTTGGAGTTTCAACTGGAGTCCAAATCTGTAGAAGTTGAGGAGCTACTTGCGGTGCTGGCTTCATTGGAAGAAAATGCAGAAAGGAAGGAATTGGAGTCCCAGTTAGAATTGATGTCAGCGGAAGCCACAAAGCTTCATCAGACTGTGGCATCTTTAAAAGAAAGGATTGAAGCTGAAAGGGCTCTTTCTGTGCAGCACGAAGCAAAAGCAGAGGCTGCATGGAATGCTAAAGTATCATTGGAAGCACAGCTATGCTCTGCAAATGTTGAAGTAGGGAAACTGCAGGACATAGTCAAAGCAGTGGAGAATGAAATAGAAAAAGAGAGGTCATTGCATGAAGAACTCACAGCACAATTAGAGGTGAAGATTGAAGCAGCTGTTGATGCTGTTCAAGGATCATTGGAGACACAGCTGTGTTCAGCAAACTCTGAAGTAGAGAAACTGCGTGGCATTGTCAAAGCACTAGAGAATGATATAGAAAAAGAGAAGGCGCTGCATGAAGAACTGACAGCACAGTTAGAGGCTATGATTGAAGCAGAGAGAATTCGCTCTGTTGACGCTTTCAAGGAATCATTGGAGGCACAGCTGTGTTCAGCAAACACTGAAGTAGGGAAACTGCGTGACACTGTCGAAGCACTAGAGAATGAGGTAGAAAAACAGAAGGCACTGCATGAAGAACACACAGCACAATTAGAGGTGAAGATTGAACAAGAGAGAATGAAGATTGAAGAAGAGCGAACTCTTTCTGCAGAGGCTGCTAAAGAATCATTAGAGGCACAACTCCAGTTAACAAACTCAGAAGTTGTGAAACTGCTTGGTATAGTGACTGCACTTGAGCACGAGGTGGAAAAGGGGAAAACATTTTCTGCAGAACTCCAGATGCAACTAGAAGCTCTAGAGGCCATCAAAAAGGTGTTGGAGTCCGAGGTTGAGTCTGCACATCAGGATACCGGAAAGCTTAACGATAAGGTGGAGTTATTCGAAGCAAAACTCAAGGAACAGGTGTCGTCAGCAGCAGAATTCAATGCCAAGGCAGAGATTATGCAGTCAGAGAGAATGGCATTGGAGCATCAACTTGAAGAAGCCAATATGGATGTTTTGAAACTGACAAACAAGGTGACCTTTCTCCAAGGAGAGATTGTGCAGGAGAGATTGCTGTCAGAAGTGTACGAACAGAAATGCCGAGAACTGGATGCACAGTTGTCAAGGGATAGTCGGGATGCAAAGCTCTGGCGACTTGCAAACTCCAATGGAGATCTGAAAGCCAAACAGGTAAATTTCTCTTTGTATTAATCAGTTTTTTTGTTTCTTTGTTTGCTAAGTACATGGACAACATTTAATCCTGGTTTAACACTTCAAACCTGAACGCCATTATGAATTTGCTGTATGCCTGAATTTTAAGCACAAAGCATCACATGAGATAGCAATGACATCGCAGCTTAAGATTTTCTTGGAAAACATACTTGATAACATGAAATCTGAAACTCCACTAAATTAGTTGAGATAATGCTTCTAATTATGAATTGCGGTCATTGTAATAGGAGAAGGAGCTGGCTAACGCAGCTGGGAAGCTTGCAGAGTGCCAGAAGACCATAGCTTCCCTCGGGCGTCAGTTGAAATCACTGACGGACCTTGACAATGTGGTGGTGGAGCCTGAAAGGCTGGAGTCCAGGGACATGCCACTGGACTTTAGAAATGATGATGCTGATTTTGCAGTCTTTGCTGATGAACTATATGATTTTAACCTTCCAAATGGCAACAGGAGCTGCTTTTCACCACTCCCATCGATTCAACCCTCCTCCCCACCTGCAGAAATGTCAGTGTTTGCTGGGGGCCTGTCGTCGCTGAGTAGTTACCGAAGCAAAAGAAGGAAGTAAGAGCTGATGACCAAACAGATGCTACTAACAGTTCACCGATCTTATAAAAAAATAGTTCACGGATGGTCTCATCTGTAGGTAGTCCAGTGTACATTCACAGGAACTGATTGTTAGATTCGTGTGCTGAATTCCATTCTAGCAAGCTCAGTTTTTATAGCCTGCTTGATGAGTTCTTTGTTCTTGCTGCATTAGTGTTGACTGTTTGCTGCAAAAATTGAGCTCTGTTTGTGTGAGATTTCCATTGCAAGGAATGCTAGCTGTGACGTCTGCAGATTCAGTGGTGTACCTGATCCTTGCTGTATGGATGGGATTCATACTTCTTTTTCTTCTTTGGGAAAGAATTATTTGTGTTTATGAAGCATGGCTGCCGATGCTGCTGCTGCACTTGCAAGTAGAAGTGTACACTTTGCACATACAAATGTATTGATTCTCATTTTATATTCGAATAGTATATGGAATTTTCCTACCCACTGGCCACTGCAAAAAAAAAAATTATCTAACAAACTGTCAGTGTAACCGATGGAATAGTAATTTAAACATATCAGCTAGTGAGTACAAATTCAAGGACTGGAGTAATAGCACTGCTAATTTTTGTGAAAGTGTACACGTCAGCTAGTTCGTACACAGGCGAGTAATCGAAACGTTGGTCTCTCTTCTGGAAGGCATTGGCCTGGTGGCTGTTGGTTGCCATGGACAGAAACCGTCTAAACTAGATTAGGAGAAGTAGCATAAGTACTGGCCTCTGCTTGTTGGTAGATATATAAATTAAAGATAAAACAATCTCAACGTGTAGCATCGATCTACACATGTAGAGGGTAGAACAAGGTCCGAAAGAGTCTACCACGAGGCTTTGACACCACGACCTGACACTTGAAATATTCTTAAATATGGCCCACATGGCAATCTCCCACAATCCATGGGGAACCTACTGCTGTTCACCACGAGAAAAAGAATTGTTTAGATACCTACCACCGGCAACATGGGGTTCAACAGGAGGCGAGAAGAAAAAAAATGTTTAGGAGGTTGGCGATAAAACTAGGAGGGCGGCGACTAGCCCCCTCTCTTCCTAACTCCGACAATCTCGTTGGAGTTTAGGAGCCCGTTCGTTGCCGCGTTGCGGCGCGGTCACGGCACGTTTCGCAGGCCATTAATGTGCGTGCTAGGCTTGCGCGTGTCGCAACCGCAACGCGCCAAAAAACAGTGCCCATGTGTTTAGCCAGATCTAGTTTTTTAGGGTTAGGGTTTGCTGTTCGTCCCATTCTCTATAGCGGTGTCAATGGCGGATCAGTTAATTGGTATGGTAATAAGTCTCTTTCTAAGATTCCCGGGCATAATGGTTGCCTTCGGTGACCTCCTCGATGGTGTCTTTTATAGGGTTGGTACCCGTGGTCCCCGATCTGTTTGTGGGCTACTGGGATCTGTCTCCCATGTGGTGGGAGTTTTTGTGTCTGGTTGCTATGCAGAGATCCTCTCCACGAAGACGTCAGATGCTTTTGCCGATCTGCAAATATGGTCGACAAAAGCATATCAAAGAAGAACGGTAGAGGAGATGGATTGGGGTGTTCATGCATCATCTCTAGCAAAGAAAAGACATGCCTTCCAGGATGTGCAAAAAATTCCTAGTATTACGTTACTAGTGCAAACACTATACCGTACATGCTACAAATGCTTGATCTGGCCGAGAGGAATGCTAAGTTTATCTCAATACTGTTTCTAGTAAATGTTGATTCTATAGCTGGTGTTGTGTTGTAATAGTTTTTCCTATGATTATAATCCTTTGGACAATAATTTAATAGAAATTCTATTATTTTAAAAAATGATATGTTGCACCGCAAAGACGCTAGTTTTAAGAAATAACATTAAAAACTTAGAATTTGAAAAATGGCACTCTAAAGCACAAAATTTGAGATATGTCATTTTCAGTCCATATTGCCCCTCCTACCTCGGAAAGAGCTTCATAGCGAACAAGCGTGAATTGGGAACGCGAAGAACAGGGGTAGACCCATAAAAAAAAGTCGTCGGTGTAACATCCCATTTTTGGGGATTTGCAAAATTTTTAAAAATTTTAAAATATTAATAAAACTCTTGATATTTTGGAAGGATTATATCTAAAATATATTATTTTGACTCCATGAAACAAATATACACATATATATGTGTGTGAATATTCTCTTTGGTACAACCATATTTTCAAATCATGAGAAATAGTTTCACCCAAAATTTGATTTTCAATATATTGCTTGGAATATATTTATATTGTGAATATATATATATAAATAAATACTTGGAAAATGGTATTTTCATACCATGAATAGTATTTTCATGATGGTGAATAGTATCTCAATATTAGGATTAGTGCCAAGCCTTAGCATCAAAATTCTTTTCCCCTTTTCTTGCCATTAGTTAAACTATATTCCCTTTCTCCCTCTCTGATTTCAAATTGGAACTCAAATCAGAATTTGCCTCGTAAAATTACCAATCTACCCCTAGAATTTGAATACCATTTTCTTCCTTCTTTCCTTTCCATTGATTTGACCAGCAATCCTCTCTATCCATAATTTGGATTCAAATTTGAATGTGAATCATCCTTGTGAAAGGACCATTTTGCCCCTAGGCCCAAAATCCCCTATTTTCCCCCTCTCTTCTTTGTTGCAGGCTCAATATTACTGGGCCTCGGTCCCTCCTTTCTTGGCCTAGGTCACCATGGCCTGCTCGCTCCCGGCCCAGCCTGGCCCACCTTGCCTCCTCCCGGCCGAAGCCCATCATGGCCCAGCCGAACCTCCCCCCTTCTGGCTCCCCTCGCTCTGTCTCTGCTCTCGACATGCTCTGCTCTCTTCTTGCTTGATGACGCACCGCCCACACCACCGTCCAGCCACGTCTCGCCCTTGGCTCGCCGGCCAGGCCCACGTCGCCTGTACTAGCACCACGCCGTGGCCCCGGTCGGCGCTATCCTTCCCCCGAAACCCCGGAGCCGCCGCGACCTCCTATTGGACGGGCAGTGGCGAGGACTGTCCTCCGCCTCCCAAATCCGCGCAAGGACGACGACCAGCGTCGCCGATGTGAGCGCATTCAATCCCCCTGTCCTCCCTGCACCTCCCCGCGCCTATATAACCCGCCCGAGCTCCCCCTCTTTTCTTCCTCAACCCAGCTCCGCCCTACCCAAACACCGCCACCGTCGCGAGCTCGCTCTGGAGAACCCCGAACTCAGGCAACCACCCCCACATACTTCCCCTCATCCCCTCTTGGTCTCCTCCATTCTAATCGGAGTTTAATTCCCCTGTGGCTCGCAGGAGAGCTACATCGCCGCCACCACGAAACTACTCCCTTTTCTTGATTTCTTGCCGTCAACAGCGTCCCTGGACCCCCCCCTTTGGCCTACGGCGTCCCTGCATCGCCCTCTTCCTCCCCCTAGAAGGAATCAACGCAGCTTACCCTGGAGCTCCCCCGCGCCATGCCCTCTGTTTCGGCTCCGCCCAGCTTCGCGTCACCGGCTAATCCCGGCCCTCCCCGGGCGCAACCGACCCCAAGGTGACTCTCCTACCGTTCCCTATATGCTCTATGGCCTCTTGGTCGTGGCAAAACCACCTCGAAACGCCTTCACCATTGCTTGCCGCAGCTCCCCGCCACCCCTGCTTGTGGCGCTGCCGCCTAGGCTTGCCGCCGGCGAAACCCTGGCGGGACATCCTAGGCCTAGGTCCCGCGAACCTGTAGAAACCAACAGTACTTATTTTCGTGCCTCGTAGCGCCACCGAGACGACGCCGAACGCTCGTCGGAGTTTCGGCCGAAGTAGCTGTGCGCGCACTCTCTCCCTCCCTCAGACTGACATGTGGGGCCCTCGAGATTTAAATAAATCAATTCTCCCGCAGCGCAGCGTTAAGAAGCTAACATGCGGGCCCCCTAGGTCGCACATGTAAGTTTAAGTGGTAGTGCATTTCTAGATTTACGCTTTCTGCACTAGGAAGCGCCCGCGTGCTGGAGCTGAGCTCCTACGGGCCGGACCCCGAGTTGGGCCGCACAGTGGTAGATTTCGGCCCACTACCGTGTAAACTAATTATTTAGTGTTTCCCATTTGACTGAATGACAGAAAGTGGTTTTTGTTTATTAAAAATAGTTAGTGACATTGTAAAATTATGGTAAATACTTTATAGCATGCTGGATCTAATAAAATTATAATATTACATGTTTGTGCATTATTTACCTCTATAAAATATTTGAAGCACTGTTTAGCCAACTTTTGTAAATACAGAAAATACTTTTTGTTTGTTTAAAATAGTAAACAAAATCAATAAATTATTATTTTATTTCTGTAAGTACTTTTAAGACTCTGGACCCTAGGAAAAATATTATTTGCATATTCAACTAATATAATTCTCTGTAAAATATTAATATCTCCTTTCTAGCTATTTCTTTTGTATAGAAAATCCAGTAAAGGTCTTTCCTTTATTAAAAATACTAGATGAACTCCAATAATTATGAATATTTTTTCTAAAGACACTTTAAAGTATCTGTGTCTTAGGAAAATTAATAATTGCTCATATACCCATATATTATTTCTCAAAAAATTTGAGTAGGCTATTTTAGCTTATAAATGATTATAGGATTATTTGTATTAAACCTTTTCCATATAAAATATATTTATATCTCTGTTATGCTTAGTGCTTGTACCATATTTGTGAATGTTATTAGATATGTTATGGGTACATTTCATACATGTCATGCATATATATACATTTATATTCACATTAAAGCTTTTATTTCATAAGAGGTTCCCTTAATAGAACAAGTAGATTATAGATTCCATTAGAAGGACCGTGAGATTTGTAGGCCATTGCACATCATGCATCATGCTTTATCATGTTTTTAAATGCGTATGTACCATTTGGTTCTTTCTCATTTGAAAGTGTATCTAGGCACTTAAGTGATTTTGGTGATTAATGAGAAACACATATAATGACAACTATTTGTAAATGACAAATTTGTGTAAATGCTTGACTAAGCAATTGCCTAATGACAAACCTCTAATATGCTTATTGCCTTGAGACTAATGTGTTTATTGTGAAGATTTGTTTAGTCTCACCCTATTTAGAGAAAAAACCTATATAGGTCAAGTGGACAAGCTATCCATCCTAATAAGGTATGCATTATACTAATCATGTTGTTGAGACTAACACACTTGCTTGTTGATCTTATTTAGTCTCATAAGTACAAGTAGGTTGGATTGCTAATTGAGGTATGTCTTAATTAGAGTTAAACTTCACATTGCTATGAATTGGTTTGTGCATGTGTACCATGTCTATATATCTTCTCATGCATATCTCTTAGTGAAGTTTAATCTAAATTGTTCCACAACTTCACTCTTGCTTAAATATGATTTGCACATGTGTCATTCTTGTATATTCTATCATGTGCATCATTAAGTGAAGATTGTAGTACTTGCCATGATTTAGTTGATTCATCTTTCCGGCAATTATCTCTTTAGTGCATATAGATTAATTGTATATTCATCATGGTGCACTTAGTAGAAATCTTTTCCATGACAAGTGTTTCCATTTAATATTGTGCTTATTTATATGAAACACTTGACACATCTTAATTGCTCACAAACATCAACTTCTTCACATCTATTGAGCTTTTGGGACTAATACCTTTCATGAGTGGTTTGGAAAGATTTAGGTCCCATGAGTATGTGTGATGACCAAGGTATGTTAAAAGATGACAGTTAAGCCGAGGTCAACAAGATAACGGTGTCACCAAGAATTGAGGACTAAGTCAAGATCGACTTGGCGTGGAGATCGTCGGGGAGGATGATCAAGTCAAGGTCGATGGGACGAGAGTCTCATGAAGTGAACCGAGTCAAGGTTGACAAGGCGAAGACGTCATCAATCATTTGTTGAAGGTCATCACGCACAACACATCCAAGGAGAAGACGGCATGTGGATTGAATGTAAGACTTAGTTTTCTCGTTTGAATTTGAGTCTAAGGATTACCGTACTATTAAGAGGGATGCGATGGAGAATGATTTAGATATGTCTCAAGTGCTCAAGTGATCTATCTTTGTGAAAGATTGAAATACACAAATCACATCTTGTACACCTAGGTATAGGTGGTTTGGTGTGAGGGGGAGAAGTGTTGGTGGTGTCGGGAAGTAAGAATTTTGAGCCTCTCTTGGATTCCTTGTGGTTTTTGCACTTATCCTTTGGGATTTGGGTAGTGAGACCATGTTGGTTGTGTAGCCCTTGTTCTTAGCTTTCCGTAGAGCTCAGGATCAACCAAAACGGAGTTCGGAGTCAAAAGTTACGCCCGTTTTCGTCGGGCTGCGCTGTGGCTGATTTAGTATCGGACTATCCGATCGAAGTTCCGATCCACTATCCGATTGACCCCTTGCTGTCATAAAATATCGGATGTTCTGATATGGACATCGGATATTCCGATATATCGCAGAATGGTCTCAACGGCTAGATTTTGGGGCTCTCTATTTAAAGGTTGTCCTTCCCCACTTCGGGGAGACTTTTTTGGGAGGATATTCCTAGGTGGAATAAGAGCTAAACACTTGTGTTCTTGAGTCCCAAAAACACCTCTCCACTCTTAGATCTTAGTGATCCCCTTTGAGAGAAGGGTTGGGAAGAGTTGGAGGAGGGAAGTGCTAGGGTTGTGAGAGATTTGATCTAGTGAGCACTTGAGTTCATCTCCAAGCTTATTCTTCGTGGCATTTGTTACTCTTGGAGGTTGAGGACTCCTAGACGGCTAGGAGGTCGCCTCTGAGCCACCGGTGCTTTGTGTGGTTGGCCATGGGAAGGTTGTGAATGCCGGTCTCGCCTCATAAGGAAAGGAGCCAGCGAGTGAAACCAAGGGAGCTTAGTGCGGATCTTAGTGAGGAAAAGGGTTGAAAGAGACCCGGGCTCAAGTGTGACCGAGCCTACCTCAACGGAGACATAGGATCCCCTCAAGGATCCGAACTTCGGGAACAAATCGACGCGTCTCCTCTTCACTTTGGTTTTACCTCCTTTACCCTCTTTACTTGATTCTCTTTGTGATTGAGCTATCATTTTGATTGAGTAGCTTTAGTAGCTCCTTCTACATATTTACATGCTTGAGAATATTTGGTTGAAGGTGGTATATCTAATTGTGAGCAGATTTGAGCATTTCTACTCTGAGCATATCGGAGTATCTGATATAGACATCGGATAGTCCGATCCACATCGGAGTATCCGATACCCATATCAGATAGTCCAATATTTATATTCCGCTGCTTAATTGTTTTAAATTTGTAGTCGCCTATTCACCCCCCCTCTAGACGACATCCCAGCTCTTTCATCATTAGACCTGGAAGACCCGGAAGGACAGTTCGAAGATCAGGATCCCAACACACACGGTCCAGGCAAGCCAATATCTCTAGAACATGCTTCTAACCCAATTTTTACTTAAATTTATGTTGGTTTAAATTATAAAAATGCATGCTTTATATTATGTTGTTATATCATGTTGAACTCAATGTTGGTAGTTATGCCCTGTTTATTTAATCATGTTGTATATATGTCTCATTCCTTGTTTACTGTTACTACCACCACCTTGATTTCCTTGAATATCAAGTCCATGGTATCACCCTAGAATACTTAATAAACATTTTGGACTCTTTAAAGTCTTGGGTAAAATGCTTAGACATGCTTAGGTCTAATCGAATTTTACCCGGGACCCAAATGTCCTGGAATGGTGGACGAATAATCCGCCGAACATTGTAATCACCCCTTGTTATAAAGCTTCGTGGTATTAGATTCTTGGTGAATTGGTCTAAGTGACAGTGATTTGTATCTTTGTGATAGGCTTTGCGCTTCTGTGTGTCTCTTAGTGGGAGGATCCATAAAACCCACTAAAATCTGTGTGATTGGTGGTGTGCTTTTTGCCAGCAGACTGTGTGAATGGTGGCAATAATCTATGATCACTGGACTCTACGTGAGCAGAGGTCACTTTTCTCTAGATCCGTAAAACCCACTAGAATCTGTGTGATTGGTGGTGTGCTTTTTGACAGCAGACCGTGTGAATGGTGGCAATAATCTCTGATCACTGTACTCTACGTGAGCAGCAGTTACTCTTCTCTAGCACTGGACTCTGTGTAAGCAATGAATTGCTAAAATGGATTTTGGTCTACGTGACGAGGAAGTTTTGTCTAGACTATGTGATGTTTGCTTTGGTCTTAGGTGACATGGAAAGAGTTAAACACCCCCAGTTTTGATCATTTTGGCATATATAGCCCAGGACGTCTTTTATTTGGTAAATGGCTAAGTCATAGGTTTTTACTATGGATTATTGTAACTCTGGCATTTAAGCAAATAAAATCAACCAAAATCAACCTAGCCTCCACCAAACAACCTATACCATTATATTGCATTAGGTTGGATGTTGGTTCACTAGCACGGTTTGATTGCGCTCTCACCCTCGCACCCACTCACTCTTTTAGGTCAAGATGGAGAGGAAAAGGATCCCTACGACTGCTATGATGACGAGGAAGCTCATGGAGCTGACGCCTGACGCGCAGGAAGGGTGTTAGGCGGGACTCCAGTCGCTTACCTGTCGGGTGGATGGCATAGCCCTTGGAATTCAAATTTAACTTCGTTTCCGCATTTCCGAACTCTGATTAAAGAGTTCAATTTTGGTATTGTAATATTTGGCCAGTCCGGCCCTACAAACTTGAGCCACTATGTATTTGAACCTTCATGATTGTATAAAACTCGTGCTTGTATGTATAAGATGATTCCAGCATTTTGTAACTCGTATAGTGCTAGCAAGACAAGATCCTGGGCTAGCGCAGACGTACGGAGGTCCCTAGAAAAAGAGGTCTCACAGTCGGGATCGTTAGGGTCACTATAAACTCGTAACACTAGATTTTGGCTTATGATAAGAGTACACATGCATATATACTAAAAGAGTACTATGGGATGAAAAAAAGACGTCTGGATCGGTGCACATTGGCCCTAACACTTTGGATCCATCCCTTGCGAAGAAGGTAGGAGGGACAAAATGGTCCAAATGGCATGTTTTCAGATTTTTTTTCTACTCTGGAGTGGGTTACAATTTTTTACTTTACATTTTGGTAAAAATTACATCTTTATAGTGCCCCGATGGAAAAAACATACTCCGTGGGGACAAACCACAAAGGTGCCAACATGCATAATTAGCATCTTATTGGAGTCACTACTCACCGCAAGAATTAAATTGTTTAGTTTCCATAGAAAATTTTCCAATGCTTTTCCCTATTTTCCTCGTCTTTTTTTGGTCGTCATGATATATCATAAATCTAGATTTTTTTTAGCGTAAAGACAGGAGCACTGCTATTTCATTAAAAAGAAAAGGCATTATACACTGTACAAGAGAGGCAAGGAAGAGTAGGGAAAGCTAATCCATGGTTGCAGAGTTTGCAATGTTGCCCTAGGCTAGCACGTCCTCACGGATCTTGGAGATGAGCTGCCACAAGTTGAGGATGCATTGCTGGGACAATCATAGATTGCACTCCTTTGAGATATTTCAAGCCATGTAGATGATGAGTCCATTGAAATCCATCTTGGTCTCCCTTGGTAGATTGGACGTCGCTTGTAACCACCATTCACAGAAGCGGGTGGGGTCGAGGTATCGTGGCACATGGTGAGGATGCGAATGTAGTATCTCGTCCCAGACTGACCTGGAGTAGGGGTAGTGCGCACACAGGTGGTTTATTGTCTCATGGTCAGTGTCACAAAGGGGGCACAGAGGTTGGTTGGGCCAACCTTTCCTGGCTAGCACAACAACGGTGTTGATCTTGCCGTGTCTGAGTGTCTAGACGAAGAATTTGCGCTTGTTCTCTGTCCTTACTTTTCCAGATGGTGGAAGCAAGGCCATAGGGGACGCTACCAAGGAATTGAATGTTGTAGGCCGATTTAGAGGAGTAGTTCCCGGAGGAGTCGAGGGTCCACATAATGTCAACCTCGATCGTCGGTTCGAGGTTTATTTGTGTATACGTCGCTAGAGAAGAAGTTATTCTAGAAACTGTTCTAATATAGTCATGCACTGAATAGAGTTGATCCATCTGTTGTTATGTAGTTGCTCTGCAACACTGTGATGTTTGTGGAAGATGCCGCGGTAGAGATTAGGAGCGAGGTTGCAAGGTGTGCAGCCACCAATCATGTCAGAAGTCTGCTTTCTTGCCATTTCCAATTATGATGGTAGTGGAGGCGTGGAAGAGGGCTCTGTCGACCACATCATAGGGCGTAGTGGTGCTCACCTAGGGCTTGTCTGGGGCCTTCCACTCGTGCCAAAGCCATCGAAGATGTAGGGCTCTACCAAACTTGAGGAGATTGGGGACCCCTAGAGCACCAAGCTTCTTCGAACAACAAACAGTGTCCCAATTGACCAGAGAGTGACCTTCGTGCGTGCTCTCTAACCCTTTCCACAGAAAGGACGGTCTGACCTTGTCAATCTTCTTGATCACCCATTTGGGAAGGACGAAGGTCATGGAGAAGTAGGTAGGAAGGACGGAGAGGACTGAGTTACTAGGGTGAGACGACCAGTTTGGAGAGTAGGCGACCCTTCCACGCAAGAAGTCATCCATGGATTTTGACGGTCAGCAGGAGGTAATGAGCATGATGGAGTTTATGAATGTGAAGGGGGAACCCTAAGTACTGACAGGGGAGGTTGTCCCATTGATCTGAGAAGGAACTGAGGGCATCATTCAGGACGTCTTCGTTGCAGTTAACTAGGTATATAACGCATTTTTAAGGGTTTATGTGCAGGTCTGAGGCGGCACCAACGGCCCGATGGATGGACAAGGTTATTTGAAGCTCTTCCCTAATTGGACTAATGAAGACTGCCGCTTCATTGGTGTAGAGGGAGGTGCAAAGGGTTAGTGGGTTTGAGGCAATTTGAGAGAAGAGCCTTTGCTCCAAGGCCAACTGATAGAGATGGTGGATAGGTCCATGGCGACGATGAAGAGCATGAGAGAGATAGGGTCTCCTTGGCAAACTCCCCTCCCATGCCTGATTTTTGGCCCAAATCTAGATATATCATAAATCTAGTCGTTACACTGATAATTCTAGCCTATCAAGGTTTTGTTTCCCATGTCATATACAATATAAAGTCTGCCTGTGAATTAGAACTCATTGTAAAAACTTTTTTCACGGCGGTTTTGTTGCGCTGGATGGGTGTGCATGGTGGTAAATGGTAATCGATATTTTAGTTGTCATCTTGGCCTTCCATTCAGTGTTACACACTTCCACTTTTATAATCTTCTGTGCTTAATCTCAGTGCATCATGCTTCTAGAATTATAAGATGCGTGTCTTCTTTATTCAGAGACCCTTCACGCTATCAACTAGAAGTGAGAACCGAGTATAAACTTTGTGGAAAGCATACTACAAACTTTGAAAAAAAAAAGGATAAAAACCTTGTGTGTATATATAGCAATTGGTTTATATAGCCATGAAAATTTTCAAAATCAAATTCAATCACATTTGGGGATATTGAAAAAACAAATATGCATGTATCTATTCCTGCATATTTTGTCTTGTTCATATCTCCCTAGTGTGATTGAGCTTGGTCTTGAAATTCGACATGAATTAATATGGAATATATCCTCCTCTATATTTACATTTTCTAATAAATTTTGGAAACTTTTAAACATGGTATTCACGTTTATACTCAATTCTTCGTCTATTTGTTGAACTATTCCTAATCAATTTTTTTTCGTATCATGCACATCTACCTGCTTAAGCTTTACTATCCATCTTTCTCTGCTAGCTTAAGCTTTACTTCTCATGGATTTGCATATTATTAATATGCGTGCCAAGTATACTATCCGTCTTTCTCTACCAACTTAAATTTTTAGGTACACTGGTCGGTACATGTAAGTTAATATGATACCAACGTGAAAAGGTCCTGAGTTCTCGAGGCCTAGCTAACACATTATTAAATAATAATTGTGGCCCGCGTCTAAGTGCCTTTCTCCATTAATTTCAGTTTTTAGGTTAACTGAGTGCAAGAACCGGTTAGTTCAGGCGCTAAATCAACGTACAAAAATCGATGTGCTTCTTAATTTGCTCTATTAATGTATAAAATGTTAAAAAAGATGAGCGGTGTAAGCAATATATATATATATATATATATATATATATATATATATATATATATATATATATATATATATATATAGAGAGAGAGAGAGAGAGAGAGAGATGGCTAGTGTGCTATGGATAGCACGGAGAGATCCATGCTATCCACGGGGTTTGTAAATTCTGAGACCAAAATAGATGATCTGAACCGTCCATCTTGTTCATCTCGATGAATCTCACTACATACCAAATTTCAATTTTTTTGAATTTTTTTACTATTTGTTTCGTATTTTTAAAAATCGCTGATCTAATTCGGATCGTCTATTTCGGTCTCAGAATTTACAAACCCCATGGATAGCATGGAGAGATCCGTACTATCCATAGCACACTAGCCATTATATATAAAGTAATTCTAGATATATTTAACAGCAATTAAAGTCAATTATCATGTATCTAATCTACTGCAATGAATTCTTCCTATACAGCAGGTTATAACAACAGTACAGTAACAAAATGACATAATCAGTAAGCAGAAATTTATAATAGCAAAACAGCAACTTTGCTCAGTTTTAACAGTTATAAATTTGCTCTTAGATTAAATATGTTGGGTTGCTAGAATAGCCTTCCAACAACATACAACATAGATGTGATCATAGATTATTTATAGTCATTCAGTGAATGGACAGGTGCTAAATAGATGAAAAATTTCAATAAAATGAGAAGTTAATCTACTGATTGTTGTTGTATACAATTTCAGTGACACAGAACAGTATGCTAAACATATCACTTTTCAGCATGTACAGGAATATACTGCCCAAATGACATAACATTATCAGATTTCAGCAACCTCTCAAAGGTAGCACATCACTGAGATTCTCAAATACAGCAACCAAATTAAACTTTAGTAGATAAATCCCACCTAGATTGAATTAATTCAACTATATAGCATGCACACAATCACTGAATCTTCCTAAATAATCTCACATTCATATCATCATTGAGCTTAATTAGGTATTGCAACTAGATCTAGTGCACAGCTCATAAATCAAGGTAAATAGCCCCTTTGCTCTAGGCAAAGTCCCCAAATTCACCTTGATTAGCACTGTACACACACATAAAAGAGGGGAATGGTAAACTTACAGTGCACCGGATTCAAACCAGTGAGCAGAGTGACAAGGCATGTCATACATATGCTGTGTCAGAAACAGTATTGCCGTCACTATGGCAATAGCAACAGCAAACGTCCTGGAGATACAATGCTATCAATCCTCGTGCAGCAGTCCAAGACTACGACACAAAGATCCCGAAGCATAGCACACGCAGCACAAGATCATAGCGTCCAACGCTCGGCCAAAGGGACCAAGCCAATGCGGGTAGCCACCAAATTCAACACGGGTAGCAAACCAAACCCAAGAAATCAACCCAATCTTTGTCGAATTAGGACCTCAGTGATCTCAAGGCTCAAAGATCAGAAGCAGAAATCACCTCGGAAGGACCAGAGCATAGGATTAGAGAACTAGGGTTTTCTTCGTAGAACTGGGGTGGCCAACGCACAAGCGAGTGAAAGAGAGGAGGAGATGAACCAGATAAGGGGAAGGAGGAGGCTCGGCCGGCCCGTTCCAACGGCCACCGCGCGAATCGGCCGAGCAGGTGCCCCGAGCATTGCCCGAGTCAGCCGCCGTCGCCGTGCTTGCATGCGTGCGCATGAGCCTCTGCCGAGCCAGCCATACGAAGCAGCCACTGCTACTTATCTCTTCACCGCATGGGCCAATGGCCCATGGGCCGGTTTCTCCGGCTCAGGCCAAAGCCCAACATAAAATTCTAGCTTAATTTGTCTTGTGTTGAGGGCAACAAAAATGAGATAAATCTGAGAAATTACGAATGAAGAAATGCTCACTACTGTTCACATCAACCTCTTGTCCTTTCTCTCTCTTTTTCTATGCGAGCTTGATGCTGAAATTTTACGGGTAGCCTATCACCAGTAGGTCAGCAGATGCAAACTGCTGTCTGCTGATCCAACTGCATTCCCTCTCCATAACACACATATATATCATGGGCAATTAGGTGGCTGGGCACGTATATACCCTCATGGAAGCCAAGCCATTTGCATCCATGGACACATCCAAGAACCGCTCATGTCGTATCAAGGGCTGGATCTGCATGGGTGCAGCTATCAATGGTCAATAGGATGATACACCACATCATGATCATGTATTCATGTACAACAAAAGGCTTAGCAGTACAAAGCATAAATTGGCCTCCCTTTTGGGTGAGCACACCACAGGGTTTAATCACATGAGGCAAGTTAATGCCTGTAAGATGGTGGGCATTAATTGAATGGGTTTAGGTTAACCACACTTGCAAGGATGGGTTCATGGGAGAGAGGAGAGGAAAATTGAATGGCCATGCAAGTAAGCCCAATCAATTGCTGGAATAGTTGGTTGCTGATCCATTGAACTCTCTCTTTTTTTCCTCCATGTCCTTGGTTTAGTTTTTCCCTTTTTTTCATTAGCTTCTAGAAGATCTTCTTGTATGTTTATGGTTTTTGAGAGTACCACATCACTTTCTAGCCTAGATCTCTAGAGCAAACATTTATTGTTGGTCGATTCATGTGGTGTGTGGGAATGGGAGGTGTGTGTTTTGGGTTTGGAAATATATACATATATATATCCTGTGCTGCAGAGAGGGGTTGGAATGAGTTTGGTGGGAGAGAGGTTGTTAAATTGCTCTAGGCACATGTGAGGGTGGATAATGAACTAAGTTTTTTTTTCACTTCAAATACTTTTAGTTTCCTAAACTCGAGGCCTTAATTTGATTGCTTTTCTAGGAATCTAGAACTCCATCTAATGCATGCTTTCTTTACGACGCACCACAAAAAGAAAGGAACTGGTTGAAATGGATATATTTCAACATCAAGAAATTAAGGTTCTGGAACTATATATAGAGCAAGATCAGAAACCTCGCCATTTTAATAGGCCAGACTCCCTTGAGTGCAAGAGCGAGAAATTAGTCTAATAAATCCAATCAAGCGGCTAATGAGTTTGGCCCACACACTCAACATTATCCTAGTGATAGAACTCTCCATTGACATAATTAATCATCTTTTTTCTTAGAAAACACCGAGTTTTGTATCGTATGGTCCAGTGGGAACAAAAGAATTTAGACGTGCTTTTTTTTTTGCATTTTGTTTTATCGTCTGCATCGAATATACTCCTAGTTGACAGAGAAATGTTGTCAAGTGCGAAGCTTTGATTTGACAATAACATAAAAAGTTGAGTGTACATCACTTTCTGTGATGGTCCAAGTTGAGAAAATTTGACCTAGCTTGGAAAATGCTGTATATCGATTAAGAGCTTGCAGACTTGTGCCAAAGAGACTACAGTGCAACCAAATCCTTCAAACGCATATCTTTCTCCTACATGTGGCTAATTTCACACCGTTTTGAGCTTGTTCTGTTTGGTATAAAATTAATTTTTCAAATTAGCATTAGAATCACCCCGTCAATAATAAAACTCTCAGGCAATGGAAGCTGCCCTTATTAACAGGAACAGAGCAGTACTTTAGAACGATATCCAAGTGATGTCCTTAATTTAATCTCACAAAACAAACAGTGAAGGATTAAACCAATTACATTGATGTAATACACAAGGCAACTTCTCCATGCCGGAAGTTAGCTGTTGGAAACTCCGCAACCGCCTCCCTCCCCGCCAAAATCGCAACAAGAAAAGCTCAGTGATTCACACGCACGTCTACACTTGTATGTCACACACACACATACACAAAAGCCATTGCCTTCTCTCTCTCTCTATTTATCCTTTTGTCCTCTCCTCTCCTGTGAATTCTGCACCAAGAAGTTACCTTTTGTCCTTGGTCTTGTCGCTCCTTCCTGGCTCTCATCGCTGTATATAAGCGTCGATTCTTGGCCTGATTACACGGGCAGGAAGGAGCTCTCCTTTTTCGTCAGGCTTCAGAGCATCTGTATTCCGGCTTACTCTGGTGGTGCTCGTCCATGGGCGCCTTCAGCTCGTCCGCGAAGGTTTACAGGCCGGCCGCCGAGGTCAACCTCGGCCCCGGCAGCGACGAGTTCTACATCAGCCCTAATGTCAAAGGTTTAATCCGTTTGCGGCTCTGAATTCTGAATTTCACGTTCTTGGGGTTTGGATTCTGGGTTCTGTTCTTGGACTTGGATGAGATCTCACGAAAAATCTTGTTCTTCTTCAGCGCCTCGGGTCGCCGGGCTTCTGGTGAAGATCTTCGTGTGGATTCTCGAGATGCCGATCATCGGCCAGATTGTGCTCTACTTCTTGAAGAAAGATAATCTCATCAACAAGGTGCAGCATAGTCCTAATTCCCATATAAAAAAAAATCTTCTTGATTTCTTCCTATATCCAAAATAAAAATCTCTCCTTTCCGATGAATGTGGAGGTGATGCCTCAGTTCATCCTAACCTGCTGTTCCCATGCATGAATGTAAACTGCAAAGATCGGTGACGGCTCAAAGTTTTCACCGGAATGTTGTGAGCACAATCAATTGTTAGAACAGGAAACTGCACTGTGGTGTTGTTTTCTTGCCCTTTCCTGGAGCAGTCTGAAGAATAACTTCATCTGATTTGACCTGTGAAGCCACTGTTTGCACTTTTGCAGCTCGTCTCTGAGGCTGAGATCCCTGAGCCGCCACTGTTCACTGCAACCCACAGCTGGGAAGGTTCTCCGCCACTCTGGACTTCTGTCTGATCATGACATGTTCTTGCTTGGAGCAGAACAATTTTTTTTTTCAGTGGATCAGATTCTGACAAGTTGCTGCTGCTTCTTGCAGACATTCCAGAGCAGAATGTCAGCCTCACGAAGCCTGACATGTCGCCGGCAGAGCGCGTCCAGGAGGCCGTCGGCTGCCTCCCTGCTCGCCTCGAGTCCACGCTCACCGGCGACTCGGCGTCGAGCCTCAGGCGCTGGACGATCAGGGACTTCTCCAAGGCATACAGCTCAGGAGAGATCACACCTGTTCAGGTTTGTTCTAGTTTCCATTGTTCTTGACAGTGGTTACAAGGGTTACATGGTAATTTCCCATGATTTACTGTTCTGGGTATAACTATTTGTCCTTGAAACGTGAATTGGCAGGGCCAAGTAGGTTAAGAAAGTCGCAAAAAAATGACAATTACAATATGATTAAAATTTAAAACTGTAAAACTATGGTAGATGAGCAAGAAGGCATTTTTGCAGGTAGCAAAGAGATTCCTTGCTGCAGTGAAGGATTGCTCAAGCCCTAGCCTCAACATGGCCTTCTTCATCAGCTACAACCCTGAAGACATCATGAGGCAGGCTGAGGAGTCCACCCTCAGATACCAGAGAGGTAAATAAAATCCTACTCTCTTTAATTCACACTGCAAAGAAACTTTTTTACAGTTAATCACAGCACAAAGCAATGACTAAACTGTTCATGCCAAGTTACCAACCAACACATCACCTTTTTATTTTGGTTCTTGCCCTCCTCTTTCAGTTTTGACATCTATCCAGCAAACCTTGTATACCCACCTGCTACCGACCACACAAAATACACTCCCCATCCAAGAACACTCACAACCAGAACCTGTCCAAGAAGTTTCTGAATTTTTCTGTTATGACTTCTGAAAACACTAAATCCATAAAATGAAAAACAAAGGTAAGCATGCTGATCAAATTAATGCTGTTGGCTAAATTGAAAGGAGAGAATGAGGGAGACAGAGGTCAGACTCTGATGAGAGAGAGGCTACAGGTTAATCAGCAGCATTGCCAGATGAGTCACATTCTGGTAAAGTTTTTTTTTCCACAGAGACTAGACTGAGATTGGTAGATCACTTTCTTGCACTAATTAACATAGCATGGAGCTGGGGCTGCTAGATGATTGATCCACCCGTTCATACTGTCCTGAAGGGTACGCATTCATTGCGCGCCCGATAGTTAGTTGGTTACTTGTTAGCTCATGCGATTGCAGGTCAATCAGGGCTCTCGCAGAGTTATGTATATGGCCAGAATTATATTAGGTAAGTGTAATTAGACAGGGATGTTTACTGTTTATGGAGCTGAAAAAGAAAGAGTTGTGTGCATAAAAGAAAGTCTTTTAATTTTGAACATGGCTTCTGTCCTTAGCTAAGGATTTCTCCATCTTGTCTCCATCGTTGGTCATGCACCGAGATCCGTACATAGCCTCACACCTCTCTCATATGGTCTTTTGCAAAAAAAAAACTCAAAATTTCGAAACAAAAGCAATCGGATCCTTCTTCCCCCTTTCTCTCTCCTCCACCTGGCCGACCGGCTCTACCCCACGCCGCCCTACCGACGACCATGACCATGCGGCCTACTCAAGCCGCCACACGGCGCACATGCGCTCGGCTCGGCTCGGCACCGGCGTGACGCGCACGGCGGCTCGAACGAGGCCACCGTGGTCACCGGTTGGGCGGCGCGGTGGTCGTTGGCGACGGGCGGCACGGGGTAGAGCCGGCTCGGCCAGGTGGAGGAGAGAGAAAGAGAGGAAGGAGAGGAAAAAAAAAGACTTGATTGTTTTTTTTCAAAATTTTGGAGGGATTTTTGCAAAAGACAATGTTAGAGAGGTGTGGGGCTATGTACGGATCTCGGTGCACGATCAACATTGGGAGATAAGGCGAGAAACTCCTTAGCTAAATGTAGACGGATTTTCCTTTAATTTTAGATCACATCAGCATGTGTCACGTCAGGAAGATAACCTTCCGTCTGTGCCTCTCTACGATCTCTCCTTTTTTGCAAAACTATACAGCACACTGCTACTCCAAGAACAATTGATGAGAGAGAGAGAGACAGACAGCTTCTAATATTGCATATTCCTTGTATGTGAGATTACTTCTTTTTCTTGACAAAACAGAGTGCATCATGTATGCTGCTTATTCTTTCTACTTGAACTGCAGGAACCCCTCTGTCTGCAATGGATGGAGTACTGGTTGCTGTGAAAGACGAGATAGACTGCTTGCCTTACCCAACCACAGGTAATCCAAATACATGGTAAAAATTTCACTAATCATTGATGTTACCAGTGGGGTCCGGTAAAAAATACATCCGTCAAAAACTTTCTGTCCATTTAAATTAGAAAACTCGCCGAAATTTTGGCGTTACAAGAAATTTCCGCAATTTTGGAACGATACAAATTTGCAAATTCAAATGATTAAAGAATCATCTGAAAATTCTAGTTATCACCGATTATCGCTCGTACCACTGCCATCCGGTAAAATTTTTGGCAGTCAAATTTTTTTAACCTGATCCAATCTACCTGCACGGCAGCATGGCATTTTCTCGCCCGTTGGTTTTAATGGCTTCTGTCTGTTTGGCTGCATGTAAGCTGCTGCCAAAACTTGCATTGGCACTGGCTGGCATCTGTGAATAGGGTTTACAGTTAATCTGTGGAACTGTGGAATGTGTGGTAGTACCAGCCATGTCCAGCAACCAATCATGCTTGTGATCTGAGTGCTGGCCGTTGTGCCACCCATCAACCAGGCACAGCCTCATCAATCAGGCTGCATTGCATACGGTTCTTTCAAAGATTGATGAGAGCTGAGCAACACTAAAGATATTGTCGCTTTGGTCCATGCCTCACTCACTGTGAAAGCTCTAATGCCACGGTGCAAAATGGTTTGGACTTTCATCTAGGGCTTTGATCCTGTTGGCTCTTTGGAACCACAGGAAATAATATTGGCGAAATTTGGCTTCGCCGGGTGTTGTCCGTATACCAAAGATAAATGTCAGTAAAAGAATGTCCAAAATTTTGCCGATAGAACCAAATTTCAGTGTTAGTGGAAATTTCGGCAATTTTGGACTGTACAAATTTGTAAATTCAAATTTTTCAAAAAAAAAATCTGTTTATCGCTTGTTTTTCTGCCCTATGGTAAAATAAATTCTGTGAGAGCGATTCCTCAAGAGCTAAACTAACTCGGAGCGAATCGCGACGACGTGCATGCAGGCGGGACGCGGTGGTTGGGGCGCGCGCGGGCGTGCACGGCGGACGCGGCGTGCGTGGCGCAGCTGCGCGGCTGCGGCGCCATCCTCGCCGGGAAGACCAACATGCACGAGCTCGGCGCCGGCACCAGCGGCATCAACCCGCACCACGGGTACCTACCTCCCTCCCACACGACACATCCACCTCACTGTGAATCTGTGATCTAGCTACCTACCGCCAGTTACAACCACACGTGCATGCCGCCGGTGACCACCCCAGTGGTCACTGGCCACAATTCATGGCCGAAGTGCAGTGCCTCAGCTAGCGGCTGACCAGTAGAGCTGTACGCCGGTGGACCAACAAAGTTGGTGCGCCGATCGATCTGATCGTCTGCGTTTATGATGGTGGCGGTGGTGCCTCTGCAGGTCCACGAGGAACCCGTACAATGTCGGCAAGGTCGCCGGCGGCTCGTCCAGCGGCTCCGCCGCCGTGGTCTGCGCCGGCCTCTGCCCCGTTGCGCTCGGCGTCGACGGAGGAGGTAAGTAAATTAACTAAGCTGATCACTGTCTGCACCCACTGCGACGCTGGCATGGGTTCGCTGACTCTTGCCTTCCGCTCCAGGGTCCGTCCGGATGCCGGCGGCGCTGTGCGGCGTGGTCGGCTTCAAGCCGACCGCCGGGCGGCTGTCCAACGCAGGGTAAGTACTAGAGCGCGTCGCCCTCCATGGTCGATGGTGAAAGCTAACTCAAAATGATCGGTGCTGCTGCTGTTCCAGGGTTCTTCCGTTGAACTGGACCGTGGGGATGCCGGGGATCTTGGCGGGGACGGTGGAGGACGCCACCATCGCGTCAGTGACCTCTCTTCCTTTTGGAGACTGTCAATTGCTACCAATCTTGCTGCCATTATTAGCTCCATGTATTAATGTATAGCATGATGATCTGAGAAGTAAAAATCAAATCTTGTGATCTTTCAGCTACTCAGCTATCGTCGATCAGTCTCAACCGTCCTACTTGCGGGTAAAGGCCAATTCATCGTTACATTTCTGAGTCTCAGAGTACACTTACAATTCAGTGAGATTGGATTACTGAATGACAGAGTTGCCTTGCAGCCTGAGCTGAACCTGCCTTTGCTGAAGTCTACACTGTCCGTCAACAACATCAAGCTAGCAAAATATGCGAAGGTTAGTGGCACTGTGAGTCAGTATTTGATATCTGCAAGGGATCTCTGAACATCGTGCTGACGCCGCCACACAAAACCAAAAAACAGTGGTTTAATGACAGTGCAGAGGACATCAGAAGCTGCTGTGACAAGGCCCTTCAGATGCTGCACGCACACTATGGCTGGGAGGTAAGAAAGATTCTGCAGTTGAAGTGGACCGATTCACAGGAAGGAGTGTGGTGCTAATGTTGTCAGCAACTCCATGTAGCTCATGTAATTTGCCAGAAACAAATCTCATTTCTTACTGTCTTCACTGCAAGACTCTGGCTGTGACCATCCCTGAGATCGAGGAGATGCGCCTCGCGCATTACGTCACGATCGGCTCAGAGTGCACTGCTTCACTCTCTAAATATCTTGACAAACTGTAAGGCAGTTAGCTTGATCTCTTCTGTTCATTTTTTGATGCTACAAACGTTTGAGGTATGGCTGAACTGATTCATGTCCTTTGAACTTTGCCAGGAAGAGATCTGAAATTGGGTGGGATGCAAGAGTCGCGCTGAGCGTCTACGGTTCATTCAGCAGCAGAGCCTACCTGAATTCGCAACGACTCCGGTAGGCTTTCCTTTGTCAGATTTACAGTCTCTGAACATTAGAACAGTAATTAACTCCTTAGGTAGGGTACTGCACAAATATGAAATTGTCTTTAAACATAACAAGATCTGTTGCTTTATTCTTTTTTTTTTTTATGATTCACACAATATAATATAGCATTGCACCACATATATTCAGGAACCGTCAGATGTACTTCCACAAGCAGATCTTGAAGACAGCAGATGTCATCGTCTCGCCAATGACCGGGTAATTTCAGCATTCCTCACCCTCAAATTCAGTCCACATATGCATCACTTGTCACTGACATTTAGCATCCATCCTTCATCACCAATTCCCCATCTGCAGTGTGACTGCCTACACGCTACAAGACGACGCGCTGAAGAGCGGCGAGCTCGACTACATCAACGGAGGTAAGTATCCAGAATTCAGAGATCTTTTCAGCAACTACATGTATAGACAGCTAGTGCCATGCATCCTAACTAAACGCCGTGTTGTTTCGATCAAAGCTGCGTTGGTCCGGTACTCGATAGCAGGGAACTTCCTCGGCTTGCCGGCCATCACCGTCACCGTAAGTAACTGATCTCTGAAGCTTGCTCTACTTTGTTCAGAAACAAATCTACCTACGCAATGCTCAAGAAACAGCAATAGCAATGAGCCATAACAGTTCACATATCTGTCAGGTTGGGTACGACAAGGCCGGGCTGCCCATCGGCCTCCAGTTCATCGGCCGGCCATGGTCGGAGGCGACTCTTCTCCACGTCGCATTCGCGATGCAGGCAAGCGATGACGCAAATCAGCAGCCGCCGCTGAGAATTTGTGACGAGATGTGCTTAGTTCTGCTCTACTTTCTAGCAGCACTGATCAGTGGTCACTGTTTGGCTGCAGGAAGCGTGCGCCAAGAACTACAGGAAGCCGGCCGTGTTCTATGATCTCCTCAAGAAAGACTGAGAGGGGGAGGGAGTTGCCAAGAAGAACCTGCAGATCTGTCGGCTTGATCAGCCGCTTCGATTGAGCCTCTACTGAAGAGATACATACGTCTGGCGCGAAGAAGAGAACTGTAGGAGATTGTTCGATCAACAAGAAGTAATTCTTCTAAAAAAACAAGAAGTAATTGTGAGATGTTCTTAGCATGCGTGATCTGAAGATGAAAGAAAAGGAGCGACTTTGCTCGAGTTCAGTAGCAGTTTAGGCTCAGGGAAGGGTCAATTCAGTCAGTGTAAGCACTAATTGTGAGATGTTCTTTGTACGGTCGTGCAAAAGATATATAAATATATACATATATTGTGCGAAATTTTCGTCGGCATTGTGGTGTTTAATCGTAGCATCTCTTGCAAGTAGCAGCAGCTGATTTCCTGAGGATTTTGTGAGAGGAAAAAAGAAGAGAGGAATTCAGCTCAGCTGCATCACTAGCTGCATGTGGGCCTCCCGTAGCGCAACAGCCAATGGGGTACTGGGGTTGTCAGCGCGATGAACGCGCGTACACGTGGGCGCCCAGAGACGTGGCGACAAGCACGCGGCCCAAATCCTAATTAATTTAGGGGGATGGACGATACTGCCCCGCTGCCCATGTGGCGGCAATCTCTTGTTAGGAGCTAGGGGTGAAAACGGGTCGGATACGGTCAGATAGTGGGTCGTCCCGTATCCTACCCTAATTATTTTTTCTGGATACGGGTACGGATACGGGTAATAAAAAATCGGATAGGATACGGATATGAATCTGGTATTCTGAGCGGATAAAAGCGGATCTGGGATACTATCTGACGACGGCACAATACGGATAGCGGGTACTTAGTCGAATAATACGCGACTCTGCTTTGTCGGCTCTTACGAGTCCCTTTCATAGAACTCGCTTCGCCAAGGCCAGAAATCACCATATATTTAGCTAAAGGGGTGGAAGAACTTGTTGGCTAAATTTAAGTATTTAACTTAGGCCATGTTCTTTAGGGTTTAAAGCTATTGTAGCTTTTAAGCTACAAAATTTCAAGCCCGTCAAAAAGAGTTTTATATAGTAAAAATATTTAAGAAATATTTTTTAGAGTTTTTAGAATAATCCCGTCCTCAACGTGTAACCACAAGCTCGTCGGCGCGCGCGCCTTCTTTCGGGGCTTCGGGGCCGGCGGCGGGAACAGCTCTCGCGCAATCGATCGATCCCACACCTACACGCGCATCTGCTTGATCCTTCGATCAAGAACACCACGCGCGGTCGTTCCGTATGCGCCGTCGTCAAGAAACAATCAAGTCTCTCATGTCCGATTGATTTGGCATGAAGAGATGGTGCAAGAACAGAGCAGCGGCACCACCAGTACCAGCAGTAGCTGGTGAGGTACGGGGGCAGAGGGAGCGGAGCGGCCACCGGCGTGGCGCGGGCGTCGAGGAAGAACAAACCCAAGAAGATCCCGCAGCGCAGCCTCGGCGTGGCGCAGCTCGAGAAGCTTCGCATCGAGGAGCAGAAGAAGATGGAGGGAGGAGCCCCCATGCCGTCGGCGGCCATGCCGTCGTTGCACGCGCTCAGCGGAGGCGGCGCCGGCTGCCTCGGCCACCTCCCTCCGCTGCACCATCCGCCGCCGACGTCGCACACTCTGACCGGGCTGTCGAGGCCGGCCGCGGACGGCGGCGTGTACTTCGGCATCCCGCGGGCGCTCTGGAACCCGGTTGATCCCATAAAACACCCATACAAAAGGAGCCTGTGCCCGCAGCCTCCACTCCCAAGTTCAATGTAGAAATCGGGTACCCGGTTTTAATTTTTAACCGGATACCCGTATCCGACCCGAATCTTCGGGTATTTATCGGGTAGTTGTTGTTCCGTATCCAACCCGTATCCAAGACAAATATATCCGGATATTATCCGAACCCGTATCCGAATAAAAAATACCCGAACCCGTATCCGTTTTTTCGGATAACTAGACCACGGATACGGATACGGGTCGGGTATTACCCGATCCGTTTTCACCCCTATTAGGAGCAAAACGGTCTACAAATGTGAGCGAGTACCTACTAAATAATCTTTTTTAAAAAATGAAAATAAAGTTACAAATAATTACCATATCTCCATATTTGTTGAAATACCATCAGGATTTGGGTTTTCAAATGATGACGTTTCAAATGGCGTATTTTTTAAAAAAAAATTCAGATGCCAAATTTTCAAATAAGTTTAGTGTTTGAAATGCTAAATTTTCAATTTTGTTTTTTTCAAAAAATCTATGTTGTATTTGAAAAAAAAAACCACAATGCTTCTAGTAGGAAAGAAGATCATAATGGTTTGTTACTAATTTGCTACGAAGAGTTCATAAGATTATTTCCCATTACCAATGCTAGTCCATTTTATTGTCAATACTTGGCCAAAGCCATGGTTGTATAAAAAAAAAAAGTAGGCCACAACAAATATTGGCAAGCTCGAAGAAGCCGCCGGCCTCCCTTCTCTTCCTTCTCGAGTAGGCGGCAGGTGTTCTTTATGGTCTATTTACTTATGTCTTATCTACTTATTTGCTTTTCTTTTAAACTTCGAGAGCTTTTAGAGGTGGTCTTAAGAGTCGGGTCTAGTTAGTTTGACTTGTTTTTGAAAGTGCATCTAGGCCCCTAAAGTGGATTTTGATGATTAATAACAAACGATTAAGGGACTAATGCATTTAATAAATATGTGAACAGGTGAAAGTCCCAAAGATGATGGTATAAAGGCATTACTAACCCCTTAAATAAAGAAAGAAGACGGCAAGTGATTACTTCTAAATTTGTATAAATTTACTTTTGAATTTGAGTCTAAGAATTGTCGTACTATTAAGAGGGATACGACGAAAAATGGCTTAGAATGTCTCAAGTGCTCAAATGATTAAACTTAGTATTTTTGGAAATCTGAATTCTCTATTTACCCTAAGTAGAGTTGGAAGTTCCGATGATAATATCGGAAGTTCCGATCCATCGAACTGTCCGGTTTTTGCCAAGTCTGGGTTTTCAGGTTCGATGTCCCTAATTAATCGGAAGTTTCGACTAGTGAATCGAAAGTTTCGATCCAGTCGGAGTATCTGATATTTCCATACACTGAATTCTATGTCTGGTGAGGGTTACTAATTGGAAGTTTCGATGCCCTGGATCGGAAGTTCCGATCTATGTTTTATCTTAATGTTGAGTTGAGTTGAGGGAATTCATTTCAGGAGTTTAAACCTAATCGGAAGTTCCGACCCTAGCGATCGGAAGTTCCGATGTAAGCTGAAGAGGGCCTCAACGGCTAGATTTCGAGGACCTCTATATAATGCCCCCTCACTCCTCCCTTACACAATGGCTGTTCTATCTCAGAACTTTTGAGCGAACCTTCATTTTTTTGAGTCCTAAACACCTCTCCACTCTAGATCTAAATGATCCACCTTGTGAGAAGAGTTGGGAAGAGGATTTAGAGTGCTAGTGAGCTAAAACGCATCTTTGAGCACTTGAGGTCATCTCTGAGATCGTTTTCCGTTCGATTTGTTACTCTTAGAGGTTGATGACTCCTAGACAACTAGGAGTTGCTCACGAGCCACCGATTTACTTATGGTGTGTCGTGGAAAGTTTGTGAAGGCCCGATTTCGCCTCCGCGAGGGAAGAAATAAAGAGTGAAGCCGAGGAGTGTTTGGTGTAACCTCGGGAGGATTAGGGTTGAAAAAGACCCTGGCTCAAGTATGACCGAGCTGCCTTAATATAGACGTAGGATCTCCTCAATGATCCGAACTTCGGGAACAAACATCACCGCGTCTCCCTCTCTGTTTCGGTTTTCCCTTTCCTCTTACTTGTTTGATTTCTCTTGTAATTGAGCTATTGTCTTAATTGATTAACTTTGTTAGCTCCTACTGTATCTACTATAGCTTGTGATCTATCTTTCATGTATATGGTATCCTTGAGATTGTGAGATTTGATTTGAGATTTAAAATCTCTTGTTTTCTGTGCAGGTCGGATAATCCGATAGTTGCCTTGAATAGTTCGATACCCATCGGAATATCCGGTCTTAGTATCGGAATATCCGATACATTGTTTCCGCATCAAATTCTGATTTATTTTTAAACACCTATTCACCCCCTCTAGGCAACATCTCGATCTCTCGGTTTTTTATAGTTTTGCCTTTGAGACGAAAAATAGACTTATGCCAAAACGTTTGTATTTAGAAATGAGATAAACAAGAGGAAAAATTGCTTATTTGGTCTTGAAATATGTTCATTGTACCAAATTAGTCCCTAAGCCCAAATATCGGGTTATCTTGGTTCCTCAACTAGCAAATCGGGCAAAAATGGCCTCTTGACCGGTCAAACATCGGTTTTGGAAGGGATTTCACTGGCGTGGCTGTTGGGGAACGGGTAGGCTACGCGAGCACAATTTCAAAAATTTCTACCGCGATTCACTCAAGATCACATGCAAGTACAGGATCACATATCGTTATTCTCAACGCGCCGATGCAAAGGAAGCAGATGCGCACGCGTCGTGGAAATAGTCGTACACGTCCTGATCAGATCCGAGCAACATGCGTCATGCTCGCCGACTGGTCACCAGGTGCTCGGGGCAGCTCGCCGATTGGTCTGAGTAGTCGGAGTGGTCGGCGAGTGGTCGGACTGGTCGCCGAGTGCTCGGCGTAGATCCAACCGAACAGCGCGTCCGTGTATGGCAGCACCTCTACCGGTATTCACATGTACTTAGCAGGAACGCCGTGCGGGGTGTGCTAGCACCTCACCACGCGGCTAGAGTTTCGGACGAGCGAGAGGGGCGCGGCGGTTAGGGCTTGGTGTGAGCTCATCTGTCCTACCCGCGCCGCCCCAGGCCTCCCTTTTATGGACATGCTAGCGGGCTCAAGTCTAGGCCCACTAGGACTCCAATTCCTACGCAGATCGTATCCGCGCGCAAACCCTTCTTCTAATAGATCAAATCCACTAGATATATTTCAACCCGTTAAGCGTGTGACCCGTTAGGTTCATGTGCAAGTTGGTTGTGAATCCGAAAAGTCCCTTTCCAATCCACAGATCAATAGTGGTACCTAGCAGTATATATTGACTCTCGAATGTATAGAATGATCTCATCGGTTGAACCCTGATAGACTCAACATACCGATCCTTTTGCCACACGATACCAGTCAAGCTCGAGACAAAATACGTGCCATCCTTGTGATAGCTCAACCATTCACTCGTCGATGTGATGGATATAAATATCATGATTAACTCTTTAATCATATCAGCATAGCCGTGCGCTTTTCTTATCCATCCACACTGAGGGGCCCAGAGATATCTCTCCCGTTATCAAAGAGGGATAAATTTCATCTTGATCAATCACATCCCTACGCCATGCTTTACGGCATACTCAGTAGTTATCTTTATAACCACCCTGTTAATTACGGTGTAGTGTTTGATAACACCAAAGCATACGACTCCACAAGCTGGGTCTTCATGATGATCTCAGGTCTAAGGACCATATAGGTGTATCACTCGAGACTACACGCTGATGGCACTTTGTGTATCACTCGAGACTACACGCTGATGGTACTTTGTAGATAACAATCTCAGCAACGTCTCGGAGTAGATCTATCCAACCATCCATGTTTTCTAACATGTGTCCACATTATTGATTTGATATCTCCATATCTATGGTATGTGAAACAATATCATCAATCAATACATGTGTTGATCAAATCATCACCGCTCCTCGTAATGATATGGATCAGGGATCGTTTAGAATAATATCACAATGACAATGTGTCTCACAACCAAATCGTATTTGATGAACAAAGTTGTGATATCAATTTATGGAACCGATAAGCAATGTTATCATAAGTACATGAACAAAAACGTTATACAATCATCGTATGATTACCTCTAGGGCACATTCCCTTCAGTGGCATCCAAGTAGGCATTTTGAATGACGTGACGTCCACATGTCACTCTATCTCTCTCACCTTTCTCTCCCCTTAAATCTCACTCTCTCTTTCGTCCACATTGTCCAAAATTCCTGCATGGACGCCACATTAGCGAAACCCTCTCCAAAACGACCGTTTGACCGGTCAAGAGACCATATTGGCCTTATTTTGCTAGATGAGGGACCGAGCTAGCCCGCTATTTGAGTTTAGGGACCAATGTAGTACAGCAAACATAGTTTAGGGACCAAATATATACTTTTTCCTAAACAAAATAAGTAGATAAATAGACGAGTACATAAATTGTGAAGAACACCTCAGTGGCTTTGAGATTTTTGAGTAATGGAGGCAATAAGTCAAAGTGTTTTGCTTCAAGAAACTACTGTAAGCCGTAAGTAGGGGTGTAAACGGGATGCGCTTCAAATATTGTTTATTAGTCCTGACCTGTATACGTGCTCGTATCTAGGAAATAGAAGGTAATATGGGTTAGGACACGAGAAGAGCAATACCCTATTCATATATGTATGTTTTAGATATTTGAGATGTTATATAAATCATAGAAATATATATGTGATAAGCATAAGTATTATTTATGTTTTATAATCGTTAACTGTTATACAGTATGAATTCATAACATTTGATTATGTATATATTGCGAAGTATGATAGATATTCTCTAACTAGCTGAATGCCGTGCGTTGCTACGAAAACATAAATAGTAAAAAAAATATTAGAATCTATCATATACAATATCAACTGCCTAGTAATTTCGCTAGTTATGAAGTATTATGTTTTTTCAAGCAATTAAATATTGTTTTCTTGTTTTAGGCGATTTTCTTGGCTTACAGGGTTTTTATTATATTTTTACATTTTTAAAATAGTGGATCAAAATGAAGTAAATACCCATTTCGAGAATGATTTCAAAATATTGCCTCTCCACTGACGGTGATTTCAAATTTTGAATAGACGAGGGAGATACTGGGGCTGAGTATATGTGTAGTTAATGCAAGAACGAAGGGTAGAATGGTCCAGTAAAAATGGACCACCACTCATCATCACTCGCCACAAGTCACTTTTAAATAGTAGAGATATTATATAGCATAACACTTGATGAACCTCTATCATTTCTTGAATGCATGCTATCGGTTAAGTTATATGTAACCAATTCGAGGTTGATCATATCTATATAAGGTATCCTATCTAACTCTGAATGAGAAATATAAATGAGTTAGAGTATCTCTAGCAGGAATTGTAAAACCCTGTTTATTTGACGTTTTAGAGATAGTCTCCATTGGAGAAAAGATTTTTTTAATATAATGCAAAATATGAAGGAATTTTGGAGAATAGATATAGTTTGTAGAAAACAGTGTTATAAGAAAAAATTTAAAGTTTTTACTGGAGATACTCTCAAACAATATCCAATCCGTTTTAGGGTATGTTTGGATTATAGTTCTGATTGGCCATGCTAATCAAAGGTCATGGCCAATTCAGGGCATAACCTTTTGAGGACAATTTTTTAGGTGTTTGGTTCGTAGCCCATGAAAAGTGACCAACGAAAAGGTAAAAAATTTTAAAAAAATTAAAAATCAAAAAAATATTTAAAATGGGTTGGTTAGGATTTAGATGAATTATAAAATTTATTTCATGCGATTTGGACATTATATGAAATAGATACGAAAATTGAAAAAAAAATCAACTAAATAGAACAAACGCACTAGAGAAATTAATGGCTGTAAGGGCATCCACACCAGAAACTCTATCTCTATTTTCTCTCTCCATTACTCTAAAATTCCTTCACACTTTACACTACACCCTAAAAGATTCCTTTCCTCCACCAGAAACTCTATCTCTAAAACTCTATTCCTATACTATTATAGGGTTTCTGCTACGGATGCTCTAACGACGCACTGGTAGCTAGGACCCACCTTGCATGCATGAAGGCGAACCATCTCGCCTTCTCAGAGCGCTAAAATTCCACGCCCTCGCCGAGCCACAGTTTTGGAAGTGAAAATTTTTCATCGGCGTGCCTTCTATTAGCTACAATCCAAACAATGATCAAATGGGTCATGACCCAAACATGCCCTTAGGGCATCTCCAGCAGACGCCCCATTTTCCTTTTGCCCCATCTCTATTCACGTGCCACCTCACCAAATGGGGTTGCCCCATCCCTATTTACCTTCCCAACAACTGTCCCATCACTATTCATACACTCTACTTTTTCTATTTATGCCCCATCACTGTTTGCTACAGTGACAAACAGTGATAGGGCTTGAGCACTACTGGAGATGGCCTTAGGGCATCTTCAGCAGAACCTCTAAAATTAGGCCTCTATATATCCTCTCTAAATCACTATTCGCACTCTATATTTTCATTCTCTCCAGCAGAGCCTCTATCCAGAAAAACTATAGAGGTTGATATAAAGAGCCTCTAAATTTAGAGGCTGGGAGAGAGAAACTCTAAATTTAGAGGCTGAGATAGAGACTCTGCTGAAAGATGAGAGACTCTAAATATAGAGAAGGTTTTGTTTTAGAGGCTCTGCTGGAGATGCTCTTCCACCTCTAGCCATACGACGAAACTATCCTGCTCCTACATCTCGAGGGGCAAAACTGTCCGCCGAAAAAACACCCCCACCACGCCGCGCCGTGCCCCTCTCGTCTTCTCCCTCCGACCCGGCCCAACCCAACCGCCTCCTTTCAGTCCTTTGGATCAGATCGCGAGAGCCAGAGAAATCCCACGCCAAAACGAGTAAAGAAAATCCTTCTCGAGAGCTCTCGCGAGGAACGAGGAGGAGGAGGGAGACCGGCCGTCCTGCTCGCTCGCTCGATCGCCGCAGGGAGAAGGGCAAGAGTCCTCGAGATCGCCGGATCGCAGCAGCCGCGGCAGCAGCAGCGGCAGGAGGAGGAAGATGGTGTCGACGTTCAGCGGCGATGAGACGGCACCCTTCTTCGGCTTCCTCGGCGCCGCCGCCGCGCTCGTCTTCTCCTGTACGGTTCTGCCTCTGCCTCTGCCTCCTGTCCGCGTTGCTTTCCCGAGATCGATTCGCGATCCGTTCTTCGCGCCCCGATCCGTGAGGCGCGGATGCTTGTAGCTGCTCTGATCTGTCGTTGTTCGCGAGCTGCTTGCTTCGTTCCGACCTAGATTTGATCCGTTTAGGGCACGGCACTTGCGAATTGGGTTTTGATCTGATCCGATCTGACCTGAAGTCCTGAGCACTGCTTGGGATCTACGCGATCGTGACGAGATCTCCTGCCTGGATGTGTCTTGCAGGCATGGGGGCGGCCTACGGGACGGCCAAGAGCGGCGTCGGCGTGGCGTCCATGGGCGTCATGCGCCCGGAGCTCGTCATGAAGTCCATCGTGCCCGTGGTCATGGCTGGTGTGCTCGGTATCTACGGCCTCATCATCGCCGTCATCATCAGCACCGGGATCAACCCCAAGGCCAAGCCCTACTACCTCTTCGACGGCTACGCGCACCTCTCGTCCGGCCTGGCCTGCGGCCTTGCCGGCCTCGCCGCTGGCATGGCCATCGGCATCGTTGGTGACGCTGGAGTAAGGTAATATATCTTCTCTTGACATGTTCTGTCTCCTTGTTGATTTGCATGTGCACGTATCTAGATGTGTATTTGGGCGAATGAATCACTAATTTGATGGGCCTTCATTTATTAGTTGATCTGTTTAGGATCTGCCTAGCAATCACATCGTGTACACAAAAGGTGTTCATAGCTAGTTCATTAATGAGCTGAAACTCGAAATTTGAACTTATATTAGCTCTTATTACCTTAGCAGTTCTCCATGAACGACTAAGTCGTATTTAATCATAATCCTTCCCAACCCTATTTATTTCAGATCATGTATCTTTGGTGTGTTCTTTTACATAAATGGTGTATATGCTTCATGTATTGGTTGTGATTCTATTTTGATATCTTGTTTAACTGAGAAAAAAACATTGTTTAGCAGGAAAAAGGATTCCTTTGTTGATTTATTTAGACAAATTTATGCCTTATGTTTGTCTTGATCTTTATAGATTCATAGCTAATAGGATGCCCTACCTGTATGTTCATTTCTGAGAATGAATGTGTTTTTTTTGTAAGTTTTTGCCACCATTCCAAGTTCTTTTGTAGCACATCTGAATTCAAGAAAAGGCTAATTTGTTTATTCGTGTGTGAAAGGAACTTTCAAAGTTGGAACCAGTTATGGGTTAGAGAATTCCTGCTTTAGAGGTGTATATGGGAATAGGCTGTTTGAGGCTTTTTTGTTTGTCTATATTAGAAAGGAATGTTTCCTCTGTACTAGTTGGTGGCTTGATTCTATATCAGATGATGACATGAGCGATCGTGACAAACTAACAATGCTCCTATTATGTGCGATCAATTGATAGCTGCCTAAACTGTAAATCTCTGGTTCTGATCATTGTCATTGTTGCAGGGCGAATGCACAGCAGCCCAAGCTGTTTGTTGGCATGATCCTCATCCTTATCTTCGCAGAGGCGCTTGCGCTCTATGGCCTCATCGTCGGCATCATCCTGTCTTCCCGTGCTGGCCAATCCCGCGCAGATTAGGCACGTTCCCATACACGCTCTGCGTGCAAAGCATGCCCTCTTGTTTTATATTCTTGAGACAGCAAGCTGAGCTTTAGATGTCGTCATGTCTACTTTTCATTCTTCTTCTGTTGGGTCGAGAAAAACTTGTGTAGGCAAGGGAGATTTGCCCTTGTTGTGCCATTCTTTTTCCGTCATGACGGTGGGTGGTGGTTGATGGTTATTTATGCACAGTTTTTTTGGGTCTGGCTGGACGGGTTATGTAATCTGGTGAATAAGCAAGAACTTGCAATGCAATGGAGCTTAAGACTCTTGTTCATCGACCCCATTATTACGTTTATTCGTTCTTGTGTCCCAGATGTTCGTAAGTGAAAATTGCACGTCTGCAATGAGAATTCCATGTCTTCGCATGTTATTGCACTGTCTTTGTTCATAAGCCATCATACTGTTTTTGCGTGGAATCTCTATATTCCAAATATGAGTGGCTGGTGCGTGTGAATTTTCTTTGCTCTGCCAACGGAATAGGGCGCATGTTGTTGCCCTTGGACTTCTTGTTGCCCTGGCTAGCAGAGGAAGAGATGGATGCATGGTGAGAACGGGAGTGGCGCTCTGGAGATGTGGATTGAGAAAGCAGCGGAAGAATGGGATTGGGGTAGGAACTAGTGGCGTTTGATATCATGTAAGTAATTGATGTAACAAATATGTTTAGCTTTTCAACTATTAATAACATATATAGCAAGAGCAGTGTTTTGAGTTTACTGTTTATTTAAAGTCTTTGTTAGAGATACTATTAGAGCATCCGTAGCATGCACTCTATACCACTGTAGTTTTGACTTTTTTTAAAAAATAAAGTAGCTGATAGAGGGAAGAAATCTTTTAGAGTGTAGTATAAAATGTGAAAGAATTTTAGAGGGATGGATAGAGGGGACGTTAATAATGTTTTGGAGGAGTAGATTTAGAGGAGCTGATGTGAATGCTCTTAGAGAATGTATGTATAGAGTTTATAGGGAATAGTGTTATAGATGAGAAATTGAAATTTTTGCTGAAGATGCTCTAAGACGCACAAGACGACGACGTCATAGACACTTGATGTAGGATTATAGACACAATATTATAGTCATATTTTGTAGCTGTTGGAGGAAGATCTAACAATTCTAGTTCACTCCATCTGTATAAACTTCCTCTCCCTCTAACCTTAACCCTATCCTTGCCTCCTTCCCTTCGAGCCATCCTCTCCTTTCCCCTCTCCTCGAGTCAAGTTTCCACTCTCCATCACTGTCGACGAATTGTGTCGGCAATATACTTTATAGGGCTATGCGTAAGACCGAAACCCGATGGTAACACAAGAGACAGATTTATACAGGTTCGAGCCCTCGAGGTGAGGTAATACCCTACTCCTGTGCTCGTGGATTGTATTGAGGTTGATCTCGACGGATCAATGTTGAGGATAGCTATAGATCGATGTGATCCCTCCTACTGATGTGTTTCCGGATGTGATCTCGGGATGTCTAACTAGGAGCCCCTGCCTCCCTTTATATAGTGGAAGGAGGTAGGGTTACAGATAAGTACGTATCATAATTGGTTATAGAAACTATGGATAGAGATAGGAAGTCTATCTTTATCCTTTCTTACCGGTACGTAATGTACCGGATTACAACTGTGCATTCCTTGTGATACAAGTCGGGTCTTCATGCAGGGCAGGCCCGTCTTCTAGATGGTAGGCGTGACCCTGTTCCGTGAGGTGGTCCGCCTAATTTGTCTCCGTGAGATACCCGGGGACCATGTTATCCACAGTAGCCCCCGAGTGTTTTACAGCCGAGTTGATGCCAAGTGCTCCATTGGCATGCAAGGAGGCTGTGAAGGGCTCAAGAGTGCTTTGCAGGTTGAAATCTCCGAGTGACTCCCAGCCCAATTTCTTGGAGTCCTGGAAGTCGGTGCGATGGTTGACGTCGCGGCATGAGTAGAATGTCGACGCTCGTCCTCGGCAGATGTGAGAAGTGGGCGTAATCGGCGGCTGTTGTTGTCCTCGGCGCAATGCACGCGAAGCCGGCGTAGTAAGTCGGCGCGTTGTCCTCGATCAGCGATGGGCGAGAAGCCGCAAGTTAGGGTGGCTGCCCTCGCTCGTCGTTGAGCAATGAGTCGGCGTAAAGTCGGCGTGGTTGTCCTCGGCGCGATCTTGTGAGAAGCCGAGCCGTAGTTTGCGCTCGGGGCACTGGCGTAGGCATGCAGCCTAGCCATATAATGCACTCAAGATGCTGGCGTAGGCGTGCAGCCTTACCGAAGTTGGCGTAGGCGTGGAGCCATGCCGTAGATTGCGCTCGGGGCGCGGGTGTTGACATGTAACTGTGCCATGGTCGATGCTTGTAGTGTAAACACTTCCTTGAACCCCTATAACATGTACATGTATGATTTAGGCAATATCTGAATATGAAAACATTTGGTTGAATATAAAATCCATCTATCTTTATAGCCATTTTTTATTTTTCTTACTTGATGATTTTTGTTAGTCCGAGTGGTTTTTCTTCCTCTTGTTATGCACTCTGCCCGACTAGTCTAGCCCCCGAGCGTAGGGAGTTGACACATGGCTTTTTATCCCAGGCACGCGTTTGGGTGACGTAGAGTTCGCCGTGTTATGGGTTCAGAGCTTCACTACTCAGAATTATAGCACACTCGGATTTCACTTAAATCACTAAGTAACAAAAACAAAAAATAACTATGAAAAATATAGGTGCACGCAAATGCACACAATTATGTGTAGTCCCCGACTTACTGCTTAGTTGGAATTCAACTAAGTAGCAAGTCAAGAAACAACTATAAAAAAGATGGGTGCGCGCAAGCGCACACAATTATGTGTAGCCCCCGACTTACTGCTTAGTTGAAATTCAACTAAGTAGCAAGTCAAAAACAACTATGAAAAATATGGGTGCGTGCAAGTGCACACAATTATGAAAAATATGGGTGCGCGCAAGCGCACACAATTATGTGTAGCCCCCGACTTACTGCTTAGTTGGAATTCAACTAAATAGCAAGTCAAGAAATAACACGAGTTTATATGTGAAAAGATTATGATGATAAAAAACTTAGCTGCTTTGCTGACGATGATGTCGTCCTTATTTTTGAGCTTTTAGCCCCCGGGCGTATCACCTTGTAGGCTTGAAGCGTAGACGTGAGCTTGTAGCCGTCTTTGAAGTGAAGTTTGCGCCGGTATTGGCGTTAGCGTGAAGCCGTCTTAGAGTTGACGTGAGGCATGCAATGAGCCGTATGATGCACTCGGGGTGCTGGCGTAGGTGTGTAGCCGTGCCAAAGGTTGCGCTCAGGGCGCTGACGTTGGCGCGAAGCCGTGCTGAGTTGACGTAGGCATGCAGCCGAGCCGTATAATGCACTCGAGATGTTAGCGTAGGCATGCAGCCGTGCCATAAATACCATCTCGCATTATCTTGCATTGTACCCTGTGGAGACAATGAAAAACACGAGTAGTAGAGAAATAACTGGATTGTAAAGCAATATGCATGATGTCCAATTATGTATTTTTATTATGTCAAATTGTCGTCCTTTTATCTTTTCCGTATTTATTTACGCTTCTCCGAGTATGTTTAATTCCTTTTGTTAAGCACTCCACCTAGCACATCAAGTCCTTTAGCGTTAGGAGTTGGCGCGGAGCTCTGTCTCCAAACACGCATCAGGAAAACCGAAATTTTACGTAGGAATCAGAATTTCACTACTCAGAATGTGTGACACTCGGAATCGTAAAAGTCAACATGGAAAAGAATAAAAGAAACTCGAAAAGAGATGTTATCTTTCTGTGATTGATTCTGTATTTTGCCCGAGTAGATTAGATCCTTTTATTAAGCACTCTGCCAAGCGTATCAAGTTCCTTAGCATTAGGAGTTGGCGCGGAGCTCTGTCTCCAAGAACGCAATCGGGAAGTATGAGTGTTGCATGGAGACAAGAGTTTCGTTACTCGGAATAACCAATACTTAGGCTCAACAAGAATTCAAAAAGAAAGATAACGATTGGGTGCGGATTACACCTAATTAGGTGTAGCCCCCGACTTACTGGCCAGTCGGAATCCGACTAGGGAGCAAGTCAGGAGATAAATTATAATGATGTAATTAAGTATGAAAATAAACAACTTAGCTGTTGATCGTGTCGTCCTCACGCCTGAGTGAACGAGCCCCCGGGCATGTCACCTTGTCAGCGCGGCTGTCCTCGGCGTCATACGCGAGAGGCCGATGTAAGAAAGTCGGCGCGGCTATCCTCGACGTCGTGCACGAGAAGCCGATCTAAGGAGGTCGACACGGGTGTCCTCGGCGTCGTGCGCGAGAAGCCGGCCTAAGGAAGTCGGCGCGGCTGTCCTCGACGTCGTGCGCGAGAAGCCGGCCTAAGGAAGTCGGCGCGGCTGTCCTCGGCGTTGTGCGCGAGAAGCCAGCCTAAGGAAGTCGGCGTGGCTGTTCTCGACGTCGTACGCGAGAAGCCGGCCTAAGGAAGTCGGCGTGGCTGTTCTCGACGTCGAGCGCGCGAGAAGCCGGCCCAGGAAGTCGGCGCGGCTGTCCTCGCCGTCGAGCGCGCGAGAAGCCGGCCCAGGAAGTCGGCGCGGTTGTCCTCGGCGTCGTGCACGAGAAGCCGGCCTAGAAAGTCAGCGCGGCTGTCCTCCACGTAGAGCGAGAAGCCGGCCTAGAAAGTCGGCACGGCTATCCTCGGCGTCGTGCGCGAGAAACCGGCCTGGGAAGTCGGCAGTCACGGTTTCGACCGAAACCTCTTCTATCGTCTTCACGGTGACGTCTTTCATCTTCTTCTCGCTCCTGTCGCCGAGCTTCAATGTCTTGGCGAAGGTCGCGGTTTGTCGTTGTTGCCGGAGCAACGAGTGAGTGTGGCGGTAGTCGTTGTCGTCGTCGCCACAAGTTGGGGGCGTAGGTGCCGCAAGTCGGGACGGCGTAAGAGCCTCGTCGTGATCTCCGGGATGAGATCCGCTTTGTCGTCGAGGTCCGCCATGCCCTTGCTGAGGTGCACCAAGGACTGCCGAGGTGCCGAGCGAAATTCACGTCGAGCTCCATCTTCGCGCGTATGCACGTCATCTCTGCGCAGTCTGTCTTCAAACGGTCGCCACGGTCACATGCGAACTCGGTTTTCAATGATCTTGGACTCGTTGGAAAGATAACGAGATAAACTTTCCAACGCATCCAAAACCACCCTGAAGTTCCATCCGAGTCAATAGAAAATCATGACGCAAGTTCTGTCCAGATTCTGGACGCGAATAGATCGCATCTTCTTCCCGCGTTCGCTTCGCGGTTGAAGATGTCTTGCAATCGGATCTTATCCGATTCTTCGAGGGCAAGTTTTCCGAGGTTGTTGATGACGAAATCCAAGCCTCCAAAACAGGAAGCTTGGCCGAAGGTGAATTCGACGGCGCTGCCGCCGAGAGATACCATCGAGCTTGATGAAGATGATTTTAGGGCTGCCACTACTTGGCGCGCCAACTGTCGACGAATTGTGTCTGCAATATACTTTATAGGGCTATGCGTAAGACTGAAACCCGATGGTAACACAGGAGACAGATTTATACAGGTTCGGGCCCTCGAGGTGAGGTAATACCCTACTTCTGTGCTCATGGATTGTATTGGGGTTGATCTCGACGGATCAATATTGAGGATGGCTATAGATCGATGTGATCTCTCCTACTGATGTGTTCCCGGATGTGATCTCGAGATGTCTAACTAGAGGCCCCTGCCTCCCTTTATATAGTAGAAAGAGGTAGGGTTACAGATAAGTACGTATCCTAATTGGTTATAGAAACTGTGGATAGAGATAGGAAGTTTATCTCTATCCTTTCTTACCGGTACGTAATGTACCGGATTACAACTGTGCCTTCCTTGTGATACAAGTCAGGTCTTCATGCGGGCAGACCCGTCTTCTAGATGGTAGGCGTGACCCTGCTCCGTGAGGTGGTCCGCCTAATTTGTCTCCGTGAGATACCCGGAGACCATGTTATGCACAATCACCTCTTCCCACTAGGAGCTGCCATCATTTCCCAGCCACCGTTGCCACCCCCTCAGTCGTCTTTCTTGTCTCCATATGGCTTCACCGCCTCCCAGCCACTGTTGCCACCCCCTCAGTCATCTTTCTCGTCTCCATATGGCTTCACCAGTATTAGCTTTCCTAGATCCGGTGGAGCCAGCCTCAAATCCGACAATGGCAGCTACAAATCAGGAGGTGGCAACGACCATGGTAGCTGTGTTCCTCCCCTTCTAGTATAAAGAAGCTTGAAATCTCACCTCGACACTGATGTCATGGGAACCATGGTTGAGTCATAACTAATTGGCTACAAGCAAGGGCCGAGTCTAAGGAAAAAAGCATATCCAACTGGTATCTCAAGAGAATATTTATTTTTAGAACAATCTAATTAGCACCGCACACTGTAGGAGGTCTCAAGCCATCTTTAAAATTGGCCCTATTTTCTGATCCTATTTTACTATTTACCTTTTATTCACAACCCAAATTTATTATTCACCTCTCCAACCTAGTTGTATTTTTTCAATTTTTATATTTCTCTCTTATATTTTACTTTCAATTCTATTTTTACTATCCACAACCATATTTAATAAAATCAGCTACCCTAAAAGTATAGGACCAACATTGGAGATACCCTTACCGGACACCATCTTGTTTGAGAATGCTTAATCCTGCCGGGATCCCTACGGTCTGTGGTCTTCCTAAACGAGGGCCAAACCAAAATGGGGCAAAACCATCGGGTCCGGCAGGGCCAACCAACCAAATGTTGAAATGCACCAGCATGCAGGATGTTGGGCAGGTGACTGACTTGTGCTTCCTGTGTGGGGGCGGCATTTGGCAGAGGCATCATCATCGCAATCTGGAAGTTACAGATGCGGTAGCCCGTAGGCCTCCGTTTGAAGAATCTAGCTGCACGCCTTGTTGCCAAATTTGCCTCACCTTCTTGCCAAATTGGTCTCACTGAAAGTGCAAGATGATTTTTATCAACTATCATGTCATCTCATCAGATTACGCATAAGCAAGGGCAGCTGCTGTACTGTTGCCAAATTTGCATAAGAGCATCCGTAGCATAGACCCTATAATATTGTAACGTTGACTTTTTGAGCATAGGATTTCTGGTGGAATGAAGGAATCTTTTAGAGTATAGTGTAAAATGTGAAAAATTTTAGAGAGATGGATAGAGTAGTGATAAATAGTATTTTAGAGTAGTGAGGATAGGGTTTCTGGTGTAGATGCTCTCACCTTCCTGCCAAATTTGTCTCACTGAAAGTGCAAGATGGTTTTTATCAACGTATCATGTCATCTCACCAGTGCTCGGCTCCTGACGCAGATTAGCAAGGGCAGCTGCTGCACTGTACACTCCATTTGGTGAGATCTTGGTTTTGACCGTGCGAAACTCGCCTCAAGATTGAGAAGAAATTTGCACAAACAAAGTCGAGGTAAAATTATCGCAAGAAAGAAGAAGAAAAAAAAAGGATCAGTGTTCTGATCTCAGCTGAGCTCTCTCTCTCCTGGGCTAGCTAGCTAAAGAAGTCGTCGCCGTCCACGATGGGCGGCGCCGACGGCCCGTCGAACAGCAGCGAGTCCAGCGAGCACAGCGAGCTCGGCTCGTCGGCCCACCCGGGCGCGTCGGTGCAGCTTGGTGCGTCGATCGGGTGCTCGTCAGCGACGGGCGGGTCCTTGCTTTGCCGGAGCTGGTGCAGCTTGAGCACCTGGCGGTGTGTGTTGGCGTGCTCCGACGGCACGAAGGTGGGGCTCGCAATGGGGCGGTACTCCGGCAGCAGCCTCCCCTGCCTGTACCGCACGCCGCACGCGTTGCACAGCGTGCCGCGCCCCATCGGCCCCTCCCTCCACTGCGGCGTCCTCGACGAGCTGCAGTGCAGGCAGCTCCTCCCCTTCGTCCGCCGTGGTGCCGGCGCAGCTTCCTCCCTCGGCGGCCGGGGGAACTCCCTCCACTGCGTCGTCTTCGACGATCCCCAGCACAGCCAGTTCCTCCCCTTCTTCGCCCGTGGCACCGGTGGCGATGGCGGTGGCGCCGGGGTGGCTTCGTTCCTCGGAGGCCTCCTCAGCTTGGCGGGCTTTCTGACCAGGTAGATGGCCGGCGACACCTCGGGCTCCCAGATTGGGCTCTCCGGCGGCGACACCTCTGGCTCCCAGATCGGGCTCTCAGGCGGCGACCCGGCGATAGGGACCTCCCGAGGCGCCTCGGCGACCTGATGCGCCGACGTACGGTGCTCCGGCAGCGCCCCCGTCGCCCTGTACACGATCCCGCAGGCGTTGCATAGCGTGGTCCGCCCCAACGGCCCCTGCCTCCACTGCGGCGTCTCCGCCGCATCGCAGTGCAGGCACCTCCTCGCCCTCTTCGGTGGCGTCTCGACCGGGGAGGCGGTGCCGGCATCGGGGAACGGAGCCACGCGTATGCCTTGGGGACGGGGGGCCCTCACCTCCTCCGCCGCCGGGTTCTTGGCCGGCGGCGGCGGGAGGGCGGGGATCCTGTACGACCACCAGGCGGACGGCGCGGCGCGGGGAACGCAGCTCCGGACCTTGCGCGGGACGGCGGCCTCCTCGTGGCAGACAACGGGGGGCAGCACCGCGGCGGGGAGCGCGAGGACGTGGCCGGGTGGCTCCTCCCGCTCCTGCGACTGACCCGTGATGCCGTCCTCCTTCCCGCCACCGCCGCTGGCCATGCTGCTGGCCGCCTCGGTCACCTCAGATCGCCGGAATCTTGGGCGCCTTCCTAATCCTGGTGGCTGTTCCGCTCTAAAAATACTATCTTTAGACCCCCGAGTTAGAGATGTTATATCAATCCGCGCACCCACCGAAAGTACAGAGAGATCAATCGGTTGATAGATTATTACCTGTACCCCTCCCCTGCCTCCGCCGTCGCCATTGACAGCCGCTGAGCGAGCTGTGAGCGGGCAGCGGCAGGAGGCAGACGGCTGCGACGCGACAGGTGATGATCTGCGGCGGTAGTGCTGTCAGCACAAGAAAGAGTTAACAATGATGACGAGTTTTTCCCTTGGTTTTTTTTTTCTGTCTCGAATCTAAAGTCAGGTGCAAACATACATGCATACATAGATTAGAGCAAGTATAATAGGGTGATGTAAGCGGGCTATAAGAGTTGCCACGTCATATTTTTGCTTTGTTGGAAGAAAGAGAGAGAAGAGAGAGAAGAAGCGGGCTCTTGTTCAAGAAAGCCATTTTATTTATAACACAGATTCCAAAAAAGATGAGAGGATGATGGGTGGGCCATTTATTAATGTGTAGATTGTTTATAGAGCTAACTTATTATATGAGTGGGCTTTTAGATGACTGTAGATGATATGGCAAGCACATATAGCCAGCAGTGGGCTATATTATTAGCCATGCTCTTATAGAAGGATGCACTAAAATGTAGGATTCGAATTGGCCTAGGGCATCTATACGCAATCATTGTCTATGGTATTTATTCATGCTGTATATAGACACGGTTAAAGTCAACTCATACCATGTTTCTTGTAAACAATTCTCTCAACACACAGTTTATCTTGGTTTTTGTGCTATAGTTAGCTATAGAAGTAAAGATGTCCCAATTCTCTATGCATCCTCTCTCTCACCCACATCATCTTATATTCTAAGGGGCTGTTTGGTTGCTTTCTTTCACGAGCCTAGCCCGTTCGACTCAGCCAGGCTGATGGGATACGGGATGCACAGATGTAGAGACGGTGTTTGGTTGAGTGTTTAGTAAACAGATATTTTGAAATTTAAATATTTTAAAATTTATATAGCAAGTGCGGTCTAGTTTTGTTCGAAAAAATGTCAGGAACCCATTTTTGAAATCGGTTCGGTAATCGGAGTTGCTAATCAAAAGATATAAACAAAAAAGAAAACTTGCGCAGAACACGTGGCACCATATTTATGGTTTGCTATTGTGGCTGACAGTGGCCCCTGCGCAGAACACGAGGTTGTCATGCGCTGCATCCAGAGATACGTCTATTTTCTCCGTATCTCCAGAGCCAGACTGCATGGAGAATTTTGTATCTAGAGAGCCAGGCTCAAAACTAGATGCAGGCAACCAAACATAGGAAAAAAGCAAGATTCTGTATTTGTAGATGCAAATCTCTATGTATGCAGACAACCAAACAGCTCCTAAGTTACCTGGCTTATAGATAGATGACTAACATCGTACCATTATACATGCTCTTAGATATTTCTCATCATGTTATTTCCCTACTTGGACTTGTATTCGAATTTGCATAAAAAATTACGAATACAAATGTGGTACAAATGTCTGCCGTCCAAAGTGCTATTTTATTTGCATTATCCATATTTGTATGAAAAATTGATAAAACAATGTGCATATCTTATCGATTTTGCTCCCTAGCAGCCAGGGTGGGTTAACCATGCATCCCCAGGCTTGGAGAGAGGCCAGGGAAATGAAGGCATGATGGTGGACGGAGCGAGGCAGTGGGGGTGTTGCCTCATCAGAGAGCGGTTGGCAGCGTTGGAGGGTAGAACAACGACGAGAAGGTTGGATCTTAGGAGGTATGGGCGATGCAGAAGGAGCGGCGATGGGAGGAACAACATTGATGGATTATCGTGGGGAGGAGCACCGCCTACTGCAGCAGAGGGAGAGGAACGGCTAGAGATTTGTATGGGGTGGGAGAGACATTTTGACCATTGGATCTTTACCTAATGGCTAAAAAATCCCCTAGATTTTGGGGCCAAGCATAGATGACTGATAGTAAGTCAATCTTATATTTTATTAGCCGAGTGTTCGTGCTTTGCTACGAATTAAAAGAATATCAAATTACATTTTTAATATGTTGAGATCATTACGTTTGGTTCATAGATTCAGCTACCCTTACATATTTGACTGTGTCAGCCTACATACTCTACTCTGATTTTGTTTCATGAGTGTGACCGTAACCCTCCTATAATACAAATACAATAAAATAGGAAAACAAAACAAATCAATAGAAATCATTTTAATCGAAGCTTCCAAAATAGAACGCATTAAAATAAGAAATAAGCGTACATAAATAAAAAGTATCTGTATGATGTATGGACTATTGGATGAAGGAGTGATGGACAGTGAAGATGAAAAGTTGGCCTTATCACCACCACTACACACTTTTTAATAGTAGAGATTGGGATAGGGCTATTTGGATGATTATTTATAATTTATTGTGAATTTATGTTCCTTTATATCAAATATAATTTGAGTTAGGATGATTAAGTGTGAGATGCATAAGGATAAATAAAGTATAATAAAAATCTCACAATTATATAAGAATATTTGAATGTAATATAATTTAACTAGTGCATATTGGATTCATATTCGTATTCATTGACATTTGAATCATATTTGTATTTAAGACCATTCAAATTTGTATTCACATAAAAATGCAGATACGAATATGGGACAACTGTTTGGTATCATGAAAATCTAGAAGAACAAATCAGTTTATCAAGAATACAAAATATAATTGCATGTGTTGTGCTTCATAGATTCGCACAAATTTAAGTTGGCATGTCCATGTAGGACTTGCATGCCTAGTTGCCTGGATGGCCTTGGACACTATTGTCTTGGGATGTAGAATATTTTTTGCAACTAATGTTTAGTTGTCTGCACAAGAAATGCAGCCAGGTTCCCTCTTGATCAAGGCTAGTTAAAAACAACGTAGAAATTAATTGAGCTTCCCTTGCCCCAGTAGTTGTGCAATTTGGAAGTGATTAGTGCATATTAAGTGGTATCAGTATGTATGAAAATGGATTGACAAGATAATGTCTACTGGAATAAGACAACTAGAAGCTTTCCTATCAAAGTTTTCCAACTTCACATCATGCATCATGCACTCTAATAATGCAACTATTAACTAAACAATATCTCCATATATAGATCCAAGCCTATCATAATCAAGAGATTAACCGATCTAATTAATCTATTTTTTTACCTTGTACATACGGGAGTAACAAGTAGTCATGAGATGAAAACAAAAGTTTTTCAGGAAAGAAGTCTTGAATTGAACTCTCAACTGACAGCAATTCGGTCATTTATATAACAAGATTTTTTAATTTAATTTTTTCCGGTTAACATTTTTTTAAGCAATTCGAATGGCACTGGTATCTTTATGGAAAAAAAAGTCTTAAATTGAACTCTCAACTCACAACAATTCGGTCATTTGTAACAAGATTTTTTTTAATTTACATTTTCTCGGTTGACATTTTTCTCAAGCAATTCGAATGGCACTGGTATCTTTATGAAAAAAAAGTCTTAGATTGAACTCTGAAAACAACACACTGCTGCCCGCCAAAAGGAAAATAATTCGTTTGTGGAGCTACTGCTGCTCGAACGGCTGGAGAAGCATGGTCAAAAGGCGCATGCAGCAGACATGCAAACGAAAACGTTTCGAATACCGTACTAATGAAGTGCACCAAGCAAACACTAACATAGGTAGTATGGTCACAATATTTACCTCATCATTGCATCTTGGCCCATGAAATGAAAGCTAAAACGTTACTTATATTGGACTAGAGGGAGTATATACGGTTTGATTGGACTTTAAGAGTTCTTAAAATCGGTTTCAAAATAACCGAGAAATGGCTTCGAAAATTTGAAACGTTTATCCAGAGGAACTGCAAAAAACCATAAGCCCGAAGCCAACAAAACTGAGCATCACATTCGTCAAGCAGCGAGTATGGGTCATAAAAACACAGTGTAGACGGACGCGGATCGTCCTCTGCCTTTATTTTCTGTAGTGGAACATTGACTGAAAATGTGCAGATCATTAAACACGAGGGATCAAAGCCTCTCGAAATATCACGATGAATGCGTCTGCCTTGATCATTACTCCCTCCGTCCCTAAAAGAATATCATCTTAGGATTCAAATTTTGTCCCTAAAAAAATGTCATTTTAGAGCAATAATTGCTAGATTCCCCTCTCATCCCTATAAAATACCTATAGATTCCCCTCTCACCCCTATAAAGTACCTATAGATTCCTACCTATATATACCCTCCTTAATCTGCTCAAAATTTTCCAGAGTGACATTCTTTTAGGAACGGAGGGAGTACGTTCCATACTTCCAGACACGAGGAAAATGGTTAATATTTTTTATTATTATTAATAAAGAATGAAATTCAAGTGAACACTTAAACACTGTTGAATGCCATCACTCTCGAGTCTCGACTAGGTGTTGAACTCATTAACTGCGCCCTTCCATTACATGGAGATTTTATATTTCATACAAGGGGAGCAAGGATTAATGGCTTACATCATTAGCTTATTCCGAGTAGGTGGTAGTATCTTAAACATTAAATGATTTGTCACATAGGTTTGACAGACAATTAAAGACGAGAGAGGGGGGAGTGGTATACTGGTATCATACAAAGCAATCATTTTGGAATAACCTCCAAGACTTTGGATGTTGTATTGGCCTTCTTTTTTTCCTTGCCTTGGAATCCTGAGAAATAACCATAAGATACTTTCAAGGGATAATTGATTATATGCCCCAAATTATTTGCTCAATTGATGATTTGCTCTCTATTACATGCTCATCTACTATATACCCTAAAGTTCTTTGTTCAATTGATAAAATGCCACATTTTAAAACATTAAGCAAAATTTGCCATACAACAAGTGTAAAAGATCCTTTCTACCCCTAGAATTTGCCATACAACAATTTGCCCCCTAATGCAAAATAACAGTGATCATCAACTGCACGTACCCGCAAGAAAGAAAAAGAAATAAGGCAAGAACATTCATAGATAGCGAAACGAGCTACCAATCCAATGATCCAACCTTCACTTTTATTTCTGCACTCCTCATAGATACATCATCTTTCAGGAGTAAAAGACAAATTATAGGGGTAGAAAGGACTTTTTGCACTTGTTGTATGGCAAATTTTGTTCAAAGTTTCAAAATAGAGCATTTTATTAATTAGGCAAAGAACTTTGGGGCATATAGTAGAGGAGCATGTAATAGAGGGCAAATCATCAATTGAACAAGTACTTTGGATCATATCATCAATTATCCCTATTTTCAATGGGAGAGAATTTTTCTAAGCAGTATCTTATTGCTTTCTTGCTGATACGGCAACCTAGAAAATATCAATAAGGCATTGTGCATTGGGAGTAGTCTTAGTGCTGTGAAGAAAGGAATAGTTCTTCAAAAAAAAAAATCAACCAAGTTGAAGCACGTACTCCCTCCGGTCAAAAGTATATGTTATTTGAAGAATGTGCAAATCAAGGTCCAACTGCCCAATTGGGCGATCAAAAAGATTGACAAAGTAAGAAGGTCCTTCCTCTCACGAGGGAAAAGTCCTCCCACGGGAGGCCACTCAATGGTGAACTGGAGAACCTTCTACTGCTCTAAACGGCTAGGGGGGCTAAGGGCCCGGACCTGCTTAAGTTCAGGAGAGCTTTCCGCTTACATTGGCTTTGGTATGTGTGGAAATCCCTAGAGAAGCCTTGGGTTGGCACAACTCTGCCTTGTGACGTATTGATTGGACCCTCTTTCGCTCAACCACGATGATCATTATTGGAGATGGTTGGCGGGCAAACTTTTGGCATGACAGATGGCTAAATGGCTCTGTCCCACAACTCATCGCCCCTAACCTATACCATATCGCCAAGGGCAAGCACCGCACAGTGGCCCAACAGCTTCAAAATGATCGTTGAATCCACTTGATCAACCGCATCAACAATCTGACTGCATCAACAACCTGACACAGATCCAGGAGTACCTTCACGTTTGGCAACTCCTCCACAACATCAACCTGGACCCGCGATTAGTGACGACATTATTTGGACCCTGCAACCTTCGGTTCCTTTTCCTCCAAGTCAGCCTACTCGCTACAGTTCCTCGCATAGTTATTGAAACAGGATAGGTGACCGAACCAGTCGAGGTTTCCGTTCACAGTTCACTGGTTGAACCGCCGGTCGAACCAGTGAACATACGCACACTTGGACAATAACTCAGATCATGTATATAGCAACAAGAAGCAAGCAAATTTTGTTCACTAGACTTAAAAATTCTCAAACAGCTAACTGAGCAAGAAGAGTTACAATGTACGGACATAGTACAAATCGAAATTCAAAAGCATAATGTGCGAACAAACTAAATTCATAAGTTTAAACGATACAAAGACATAGAATAAATTAATAATTCTCTTAAGGATAACCAAAGGGCTCCAAGCTTGTTCTTGAGTTGCATAACATCAACAGACATAGCAACGTCTTTACATTCATTTCTAGGATGAGTGGCTCCCTCTTCCTCTCCACAAATGGCTACATATCTACAAGCCTACAACTAGTCTTTGAAGTTTCAATTTCAAGTTTTCAACTGCACAGCACTACAGCACAAAGATGTAATCAAATAGCACAAATAACTGAAGAAGGCCACAGATCCATGTAGGCAGGAAGCCATGAAGTGAACTGATGAGTGCGCCGTCACTTCGCCCGCCGAGCTTCCGCCTCGCATAGCAGTGTTGCGCCGCCCGACGCACGCCCACATTGCGACCTGTCGCCCACCGGCCGCTAACCCTAGCCCGATCTGAAGTCTAGATGGCTGTCACTCATGTGACTGAGACTGAGCCCAAGAGGCCAAGAGTAATGAGTTAATTAAGGTTTTCCAGTATTATCCCTGCCCTTCCTATAGCCAATCCCTAAAAAAGGGTATTACTGTCTTTGGGAAAAAACCATTTGGTTCACTTGGAACCGGCCGGTTTGCCGGTTCTGTGAAAAACCAACCAATTCGATCGGTTTTTCAGGTCCGATTGGGTGAACGGTCATTAAAGCAAACCGAGTCGCTTTACTGCCTGGTTCTAGTTTGTTTTGATCCAACCAACGGTTCGGTCTGGTTTTTATAACTATGATTCCTCGACAGCATCCCCTTCCACCTCGCTCCTACCATATGGAAGGCTCATGCAGAAAACGAGGGTAAATTCTTCGCTTAAACCCTAGGGCACGATAAAATTCACATGGCCAATGTCCTTGCCAGGAAAGCTTAGCCACACCAGCCATCTTGCCCCTTTGTGCAGCTTCACCAGAGATAATCGACCACATGTGAGTGATGTGCCCCCTATGCCAATGTAGTTTGGACGGGAATCCTAAACCTACTCCACAACGCCCCTGTCTATGGCCAACCCATTCCTCGCTTCCAAGACTGGTGGATCCAGTCAGCGACCACTACCCCTAAAGCTATGAGGTGAGACTTCAAACATCTATACCGTTTAGAATGTGTGGAAGGAGAGGAATCGCCGCATCTTGTAACAGACTGCCCTCCCTCATTCCTGTATCGTTTCCAAGATTATGGACAAGCTTGGAAGCGTGTCGCCTTAGCCATCACAGACGCGTAGCAACGTCTGGTTGTAGCTTTCCTCCCCTTCTCATTCTCTCTCATCTTCCCCTTTTCTGCTGCAATTATGTACAGCTGCTTCTTTCTTAATGGAATGGCAGCGCTCTTACCCATTTGCTAAAAAACTTTAGCTATGAATATCTTTTGAAATATTTAAATTGAGTACATGAAAATTATATGACTAGATTCATCTCAAAGAGTGCTTCCATAATAATATAAATTTTAAGTGTATTTTGAAGACTATGTGGATGTTCAAAACAAAAGTTATTTGTGCCTAGAGCCCTAGAGGAACCCATTCATATAAAATTAGCAATTCCCCCCCCCCCAAAAAAAAAACAGATTTGCCACACCGTTGGGTGCCCTGGTGAGCCTAAAACCGTAATCAAAGACGAAATCTTGAGAGGAATATGTCATCTACTGCTGCTAGAGAACCAACCCTCCAGGCAGTACTAGGACAGCAAGGAATTTGATTTGATTGGTTTCTTTAGAAGGATCAGTTTGGTTCTTGAATTGAGTTGGGTCAATGGTATTGAAGCTGGCATTCCAACTCATGCTAGTTTCGCTTCTGTTGTTTGAATGACATGAATTTGTTGCTATTCCTATGAATTAACAAAAGATTATATCATCTCCATAGCTGAGCTACCAAAAGGAGTAACAGCACCATCAGGCGTACAACTGAGCCAGATCGTTCTCATACGTTTTCTTGATCACCTCCCTCTTGAGCTTAAGAGCTGCCGTGACGAGGCCCGATTCGGGTGTCCATGGATCCGGTATCAGTCTGATTTTGGCTGGGATCTCAAACTTCTCCAGCCGCCCTTGCTTTGCAGCCTGAAGAACAGAAAGTGCATGTCAGTGGAGTCGCATTGTTATCCTCACAGTAGTAAACATGAATTGTCTTGCTTATTATGCTTGAAACTCTCAATTTGCTTTCATATGAGTGTGATGAAATATGCTGCAATCTACAGTGGTCAAGGCAAAACCTTGGCCAGCTCTATACATGATCAAGGATACAATCACTAGAATTGATGGTTCAGGTATGTAGATCACCTCTTCTAAGGATGTGCATGTATAGCACTCTTCAGTCACCTGGCCATGGTTTGATTGGATAGTGGCAACCACTAACTTCTCCACTAGGTTTTTTATATTAAATAATGACCTAGATGCTTCTGAAACAATCAGAGGTATGCATGGCCTGATTGAGAAATCATAGGAAAACAAACTGCACATGAATTCATCTTTTATATGATATGCTTTTATTTTAGTTTTCTTTTATTTTTCGAAGCTATGATATGCCTTCATTGATACTCTTTGTTTCATTTCTTCTAAGGACTCCTGCAAATCTTAACTTATTGTCATACTTGATATGTGAGCCCGCTGCCCCTTTGCCAAGCTGGTCTGGAGGGCTATCCTCCCCCTCAACCCCTCCGTACACAACTTGCGACCAGGTGGTTTCCTGCCCTGGTGGGAACGCACCGCTAGAGTGACATCCAAGCAGCAACGTCGCTCATTCAACGGCCTAGTCATCTGCATGGTTTGGCACATATGGAAGGAGCGCAATTGGCGGGTATTCCACAATGCGAGTCTCTCTTCGAGAGTGTAACTATTGGGCTTTTGCCCGTGAGTCTAATGGGCTTTTGGCCCATGCGGGGAGGTAAAAGGCAGCAGTAGCTGCAGCTGCAGCTTGTGGATGAGACCTGCTCGTGCACTACGCACGTTCGCGTGCTGGCTGCGGCAGACCCGGGCGACGAGCTTGCTCGTCGCGCATGGGAGCGCCTGCCCGGTCGATTCGCGCGGCGGCAATTGCAACGGGCTGGCCGAGTCTTCTTCCCCTTATCTGGTTCGTCTCCTCCCACTGCTAGCTGATCTCTCTTGCACTCGCCGTGTCAGTCCAATGTGTGAAACCCTAGTTTCTATTTTCCTTCGATTCGATGGCTTCTGAGTCGATTCGGCCTCTAATACTTTGTCTTTGAGCTTGTGAGGAGCTCAATCTGGTGGAGGCCGGGTTGATTTCTTGAGGGGAGGCCAGATTGGAGCCTGGACATTGGGTGATTTGGTTTCGCGTCGACTTGGTCCCTTTGGCCGAGGGCTGGATACTGTGATCCTGTGCTGTGTTCGCTGCTCCTTGGGGTCTTGGTGTGGCAATCTTTGGTTGCAACACTGAGATCGACGGTATTGTATCTCTGAATTGATTTTGCTGTTGCTAGTATAATAGTGGCGGCAATATTGATTTCCGGGACAACGTCTTATAGACGTGCCTTGCCCTTCTACACACTAGTTTGAATCCAGTAAGTTTACCAAATTTCCTACCTTTATACTGTGCACAGGGCTAATTGAGATAGTTTAGGGACCTAACACTGTGTTAAGGGGATGATTATCTCGGTTTTAGGGCTGTGTACTAATTCATGTGTGTGGCGTCGAGTTTATGCTCGATGATGAAATTGATATATTGAGATTGGCTATGATAATACACTGATTATATACTTGCTACATTGTTGTTTCACTTACTGCTTAATTGAGAGATTAATTACTATTATATATATATATATATATATATATATATATATATATATATATATATATATATATATATATATATATATATGTATGTATGTATGTATGTATGTATGTATGTATGTATGTGTGTGTGTGTGCTCATATATCTTGCTGGTCACTGTTGTTTATCTGTTTAACATCCATTTTTGGCTTCAATTTGAGAATTTGGACAGTCTTAGTGTTAGCATTGCTTTTAGACAGTAACTTCACTTACTGTTGGTGCCATATAATCTGATATGTGCTGCATATTTGTGACTGTTTCTGAAACTTGAGATAAACCTGTGATTCTAGAATTAATTCTCTGAGAAATTGAACTGTTAATTGCAATTGGGACAATGTTTTAGTCATTGATATTGTCATAGCCATATCTGTGATACATATGTATGAATGTGTTGTTGGATGCTTGATTCTAGCAACACAATATATTAAAACTGAGAGCAATTTATAACATTGAAACTGAGCTATGTTGACGTTTACATGTTATAAATTTATGCTTATTATCATGTTAATCTCACTGCCATATATGAATTGTTTTGCTGCTGTCCTTGCACTTGTAGAATTCATATTTGCAGATTTATTTCATGATAATATTGAATATTTGCTGTTATTTAAATCTGGAATTATTTTGATATTATTATATGTCGTATTGCTTATACCGCATTATATACAACACTAACTAGGGTTTTAACCCCCCCGCATCTAGCTCTCCTGATTTTTTTTTTGTACAGCTCTTCCTCCTTTTAATGAAATGGCAGAGCGCCTGCCCGTTCGTTCAAAAAAAAAGATAACTTAGAAACAATGCTTCTACATTTCTCAAGAATGAATGTACGGATAAATGAGAGACCGTGGATGCTTTTTTTGTTTTACATAAATGCACTTGCAAAAGCATTAAGTAAGATATGCGTGTAATGAAATCCAACAAAGTTTTTGAACCAAGATCCAACAAAATAAAGCAACCACATGTTGATGGAGGTGAGTAGAGAACACAAACCTTTGCTAATGATCCAAGCACTTCTTTAACAGCCTCTTGCTTCTGGCACAAATCTACGAAATCAGTGAAAGTAACTCCTTGCTGCAACGCCCACTTTTCCAGCTCACTGTGTGCAGCAACCACAAGTGCAACGCAGTAACTGTGGAAAGGATCTGCGTGAATCATGATGTTCTCCACATATGGGCTCACAATCAAAGCAGCCTCCACCTGTGATCATCCAATCAGTTAACAAATGCTACCAGCCAATTGTCTCACCAGAAAGAGAATATTGCTTACCTTCCCAAGAGATACATATTCACCATGTTGAAGCTTCACAATATCTTTCTTACGGTCAATGATTTCAAGGCAGCCATCTGGGTGGAAACGCCCGATATCACCAGAATAAAACCACCGCATACCTCTTTCATCGTCCTTCGCAAAATATATGAGGCATATGGTTAGACAAAGTATTGCAAAAGAAAAGCTATTAGTATGATCCATGATGTGGTCCACAAACAGATAAGTAACAAATCAACACCATACCTTATAGACTTCATTTGTTTTAGCTTCATTCTTGAAATAGCCTTTAGTTACATTGGGGCCCCCAATGACTATTTCCCCCCGAGGCATCGGTGAATCTGTTGTTAAGTATCCACCTTCAGCCCAGTCAATCAACTGAAAGATACAGTTGCCATTATGTTAAAAATTGTGAGGTGCCAGTAGGCATATTCAGATATCCCGCTGAGTAAAAGATCAGGAAGTCATAAATGTCAAAGCATGAATTGTGTATTAAAAAAAGAACAAGTAGAGCCAGTAATAGCTTATTCTTGTAATTAAGGAAAATCTTCAATACACAAGCCTGTTCAGATATCATTTTTTTTAGCAAACGGCAAGAGCACTGCCGTTCCATTAAGAAGGAAGTAGCTGTACATATTTACAACAAAAGGAGGGGAAGAAGAGCGAGAATGAGAAAGAGAGGGAGGGGGAGGCAAGCTACAACTAGACGTCACTAAGCGTCTGTGATGGACAAGGTGACGTGTTTCCAAGCTTGGACCTCTTCCCTAATCTTGGAAACGATGTAGGAGTGAGGAAGGGCAGCCTAGTGGAAGATGTGGCGATTCCTCTTCTTCCACACATTTCAAATGGTGTAGACGACCAACCCACTGAAGTCATGCCTCGTAGCTTTCGGGGTAGCAGCTGCCGACTGGCTCCACCGGTCTTGGAAGAGAGGGGTGGATTGGCCACAGTCAGGGACAGTGTGGGGTGCACTCAGGATTTCCGTCGAAACTGCATTCGTGTGGGGACATAGCACGCACAAGTGGTCAATTGTTTCTGGTGAAGCTGTGCAAAGGGGGCAGGATGCCTGGTGTGGCCAACCTTTTCTGGCAAGGACGTCGGCCGTGTGAATTTTGTCATGCCCTAGGGTCCAAGCGAAGAATACACTTGTTTTCTACATGAGTAGGGGTGGGCAAGAAAAACCGAAACCGAACCGAACCAAAATAACTGAAATATTCGGTTTTTTTGGATTTTTGGTTTTTATTTCAAATTTATTCGGTTTTTGGGTCTCAGAAACCGAAACCACCGAACCTGAGGCTCATTTTCCTCCTTGCGACCTGGCCCATGTCATGGTTATGGCCCAAATAGCCCTCACACCCTGAAACCCTAACTCCACCCTATCCCCTCCCCAGCCGTCCCCTCCCCGATTCCTCATCCCCTTCAGTTCTCCCACGATGCGTCCCCTCCTCTTCCTCATCCCATTTGGCTCGGGAAAATTGATGATTTGCCCCAAAGTTGATCGGCCTTTGATAATTTATCTAAAGTTGACAGACCTCGGATAAAATACCCTGAAGTTTATATATAGCTTGAGGATTTGCCCTATGGGGGGAGGGGAGTTTACAAATTGAACTCACTCACCCTTTAAAAGTCAATATGGAATGACTGTTTTGCCCTTTAGCACAGTACGTTGTACACGTAACAGTACGCTGTCCTACTGGACATTCTTATGCATCAAACAGAATAATGTCATTCTTGCACATCAAACAGTACGGCCTTTGAAAAGATCAGTAGCTAGCAATTTTTTTAAAAAAAATTAGCAACCGCTAACCATCCATTAGGGGGGAGATTAAACAAAATAAGGACAGCAAGGTCGTACAGCTTCAACAGGCCGAGCGCCGGCGACCATCCATTAGCTTGGGACAACAATTTAGCAACCGCTAACCATCCTTAGCTTGGGACAGCAACTGGGCGATCAGTGAGGTGAGAGGATCTAGAGAGGGGATTGTCTGCTCCGGTTGGCGCAGAGCCACTGCCATGGCCACCTCAACCTCCTCGCTTCCTCCTCGCCGCCTCGCAGAGCAGAAGCCCTCCGTGCCACGCCCAAGTCCACGGAGACCAAGAACCGGAGCAAGAACAATGCAGGGCAAGCGGGGGAGACTCAGACTTGGGACGGCGGTCGAAACGTTGGGGACGACTCCGCCGCCGTGTTCATTCGGGAACCCAACGGCGACATCGTGCCCTCGGCGACGGGACGGATCTTCCCCAGGGACATACCAAACGTTCCATCTTCAAAGGGCACTATTGTCTTCTCACAATGGAAGGATCACATTGAAAATTTCGTTTTACACAAAGGTTCCTACAGGACAAATGATCTGAGGTTTATCAATTTTGGGTAAATTATCAAAGGCTCATCAACTTCGGGGCAAATCATCAATTTTTCCGTAAAGGGCAATAAGCAAACGAGGCAACGAACCACGGAACAACAGGCAAACAAGGACATCCTGGAAGCTACGCGGGAGCTCTCCATAGACCTAACGCAGCCTGACCCGATGGTGTGCCGCCTAGGGAGAGGAGATGAGGTTGAGGAGAGGACCAAGGTAGGGAGAGAGGGGCCAGAGGGGAGCGGTGGCGGCGCACGGGCTCACGATGTGAAGAGAGAAGGGGGAGACCCAAATGGGAAAATTGATGAACTGCCGAGGAGCTGCAAGGAGTAGGTAGACTTGGAGGAATTGAACCCGGAGGCCGTAGGGTCCAAACAATGTTGTCTGATTGTAGGGTCTAGGCTGACGTTGCGGAGGAGTCGCCCAAGGTGAAGATACTCCTGGATTTGCGTCAGGTTGTTGACGTGGTTGACCGAGCGGATCCACATTCATTTTGGAACTGTTGGGCCACTATACGGTGTTTGCCCTTGGTGATGTGGTAAAGGTCGCCGGGGGAGGGATGAGTTGTGGGGCAAAGCCATTTAGCCATTTGTCATGCCAGAAGTTTGCCTGTCGGCCATCTCCAATGATGATCACCCTAGTTGAGCGGAAGAGGGTCTGATCAATATCATCACAAGGTAGAGTTGTCCCAACCAGGGTTTCTCTGGGGATTTCCACTCATGCCAGAGCCAACATAAGTAAAGGGCTCTTCCAAACTTAAGCAGGTCCAGGCCCCCTAGCCATTTAGGCCGGCAGGCGGTGCCTCAGTTTGCTAGGGAGTCGCCCCTGTGTGAGGACTCCTCCCCTCGCTGGATATCAAAATTTTAAAAATAGTACAAAGAGAAATAATAGAAGGGAGGAAAAACAGGTTTGACATGGAAAATGGGTCCAGCTCAAATTGGAACACCGCCAAGAAAATGAGGCAGCAATGTTATCTAACCTTAATATATGAACAAGGTAGTGGAGCACCGACACGGCCAACAGATGTGTCATCGTACTCAGAAAATGTCCCTCCAGCGCAAGTTTCAGTCAGACCATACCCTTGCCCTATTGGAGCCCTGAAATTGCACTAAGCTTGTCAATCTCTGGAATTGTAAAAATGGTAAAGAAAACATAGATTATTCATTGTTTTTAAATGTATGGAACAGTAAACTAGGTGATCTGGAGAGTTGCCTTTCCATTGACTACCTGAAATGATGATGTACATAATCTTACCCAAGGCATATGTTGATGAACCTCTGAGTATCTCCGGACAGAGGTGCTCCACCTGAGAGTACAAAGCGAACCTTTCCTCCCAAGATTGCACGCACCTTTCTGAAGACGAGCATATCCCACAACAGTTTCTCTAATCCCCATGCACCCAGCCAACTTCCATTAGCAGCAGCAAGCCGGCGGTTATAGGCAATGTCAAATAATTTCTTTGCTACACCACCCTTCGCATCCACCTAAGGCCATCTCAATATGAGAAAATAGCAGTCAGTAAACCAATGTGAACACTGGAACAAAACAGTGTAAAGGGAAATACCTTTTTTCTCACACCATCACGAACACGATCAAGTATAGCAGGTACAGCAGCCAGCAATGTTGGCTTCAGTGCAGAAGCATCACCTATAGTTCCCTTCTTTATTTTGCTTGATGTATCAGTCAGGGTTAAAGGTGATCCATATCCTATGGAGACCCCAACAGCAGCCATAAGTGCCTAAAATCATAGTATATGCATAAGAAGAGTTAATCTTTACAAACGCAAACTGTTAACAGATTGAGATGCTATTCAAGAGCTACCTCAGCTGCCAACTCAAGAATGTGTGCAAGTGGGAGGTAGGCTAAGTATATATCCTTTCTGCTAAGATCAGGCACAATAGTCATTACTGCTGAAAGTGTAGCCAGGACATTGCGATGGGTCATCATGACTCCCTACAATAACATACGAGGTAAATGCTAGTTCATCAGCTGATGATATGGTTAAAGGAAATTAGAAAAGCATGCCTTCTTTTGCGAAGTGATTGCCAAACATGGGTCCTAGCAAGTCTGAAGGATATATTTGCAGCATATTGAATAACAAAAACAAAAATACTGGAACAGGAAGATGGGCAAACCTTGGGCAATCCAGTGCTACCACTTGTGTACATTACCACTGCAACATCAGATGACAGAGGCATGTTTGCATCAACAGGTGCTTCACTTCCCAGTCTATCTACTTCCTCAAATGACTCAATTACCCAGCTAGTGCTATTTTGTGCTAGAGAAACTTCAGCTGAGATGTCTTCCTCATTGATGTAGATGACACGCTTAACAGTGTCAAGTTGCCCACTTATATCAATCAACTTCTTTAATTCTTTCTGACCACATACTACAGTAGTGACCTCAGTCTGGAGAGCAAAACAGGAAAAACTTAACTGAATATCAATCAAGAAGATGGCAGGTGGGTGTTAATCACTTCAAGCAACAATTTTTGGAACATGCTAGTAACTGCAGTAAATTATTTTATGCTTATCTATAGCAAAAATGCTACAGCAAGTAAAAATTGCTTTGTCTTGATAAGATGATAGAAGAAGACAGCAAGATAATACCTTAATGAGGACTAAGTATACAGACAACATGAGACACGAATGACAGTACTGACCTCATTTAGTGAGTGGCACAGTGCTCCCTCTCCCAAGGAGGCATAGATCGTGATGACTGTAATATTTTGTCTGAGGCATGCCTTGCGAAAAAAAAAATTTACAAACTCAACACTTGAGAACATGCGCAGAGTTCAATGAATAACACATTATGAAGAAGGTGGATTGATTTCAGAATTAAATTACATCAGGGGGGAAAGGAAGAAATAGAACAAGGGTGAATTTATGTTCAAAGAACCAATTATGAATCAATTGTAAAAATATTTATCATTTACACTGTTCCTGATGACTTGGTATGTACATCAGGCACTATAATTTATTGGCATATCATGTTCAAGGATAGACACAAGATTGATAGCACCATTCCTGTATCTGCCACCACAGCTCCTACTGTGAATTTGTCATGTATAATACTAAATTACTAATGAAACATTGGACCAGTCATTGACGCATTTGAAAGTTATATTCCTCATTTTTCATGATAATGCAAAAGGGAAGAATGAATAGTATTGGGATATCATTGTATTAATTGAATATTGATTGTTCACCATTTAGTTATTTAGGCCCTGTTCTCCACAGCTTATCTGTCTCATCTTATCTGCTAATTTGACTTATCTCTCTGACTTCGAGAATTTCCCGAGGTGGCCTTGAGAGTCGGATGTCCTTGGTTTTTAGGATTTATGGAGTTTTTAGACACGCCTACGAGATAAAAATGAAATGGATTCAAAAAGTAATAAAAAAATCAAATAAGTCAATATAAGCCACGTCTTATCTGACTTATTTCGTGTCTTATCTGACTTATATTGACTTATTTGACTTTTTTTATTACTTTTTGAATCCGTTTTATTTTTATCTCGTAGGCGTGTCTAAAAGCTCCCCAAATCCTAAAAACCAAGGGCATCCGACTCTCGAGGCCACCTCAGAAAATTCTCGAAGCAAGAGAGATAAGTCAAATTAGCAGATAAGATGAGACAGATAAGCTGTGAAGAATAAGGCCTTAATATACCTCTTAGCAATGCACAACACCTGCACTGGCAGAGTGACTTGGGAAGCAAACCTGTCTGGACTCTGGAGCACTCATTTTGAATTCACAACTATGTATAATTCTCTTTTATGCAGAAATTCTGGCTCGTATATGTATTTATGCATTACAATTTACTTGGATTCTACATATAAAGTGGTCAGTGGCCTTCCTAAGCAGCTAGGTGGCCTAGGTACCCCGGATCTCCAACGTTTCGATAGAGCTCTTCGTCTTCGTTGGTTGTGGCATGAATGGAAGTCGTAAGATAAACCTTGGTCCGGTGCCATTTTGCCCTACGATGACAAGGACGAAGCCTCTTCTGCACAGCTACACTGGTCACTATTGGGGATGGTAAGAGCGTGGACTTCTGGCACGACCGTTGGCCTCATGGGATGGCACCTTGCGCTATAGCCCCGAACCTTGACCATATCGTGAAAAACAAGCATTTGGAATCTCAGCACAATCGTCATGCTCCGGGAATATCTCCTCCTTTGGAACCTCCTATGATAGATCACCCTTGACCCGGCGGTGCATGACGACATCATCTGGAACCCCTCTCCTCAAGGTATCTACTCCACCAAATTGGCCTACCGTCTCCCGTTCCACGACAACAAACCCCTCGACATAGCTTCTGCCATTTGGAAAGCGAAGATCGAAAGCAAATGCAAATTCTTCGTGTGGACTCTTAGACACGGGAGAATTCATATTGCTGACGTTCTCGCTAGGAAAGGGTGGCCACATCAAGCGCGTCGCCCCCTCTGTACCTCAACACTAGAGACTATTGATCACATGTGCGCACAGTGCCCATATTCCCAAACTATCTGGGAGGAGATCCTCCATGTTACGCATCACAACACCCTCCAACATACACACGGTGCTTCGTTCTGCACATAGTGATCCCAAACCTTCCCCCAAATCCCAAACGACATCAGGAAGGAATTCAATGGCATGGTGATTTACACTGTCTAGAACATTTGAAAAGAGCGGAACCATCGTATCTTTCAGGTCACCAATCTCCCCTTCCTCCAGGTTGTGGACAGGATGAAGGAGGACATCCTCTTGTGGTATAGGACGTCCAACTCTGTAATCCGCGTGTAGTTCCCAAAATTCTAGCTAGCTTGCTAGCTTGTTCTTGTGCAGTGTACGGTTTTATCCCACTTTAATGAAATGGTAGTCCTGCCCGTTTGCTCAAAGAAAAAATTACTTAAACAACAGTATGCAGTCCTCACACAAATCCACATGAAGAGAACCAAAATGCAACATATCAAGAAAAAAAGGACTACCTGCAGTGCAATCTGCCACTCAGCCTGTGTCTCAGCAAAAATAGCAACACGCTCACTCTTCTGGTGGCCTAATCGAGTTAGTCCAGATGAAAAGTTACAAACTCTCTTGAAGGCCTCCGCGTAACACTTCCACTCATACTCCCCCAGATGAAGCTTCTGAAAGACTCTCCCATCAGATGCTAATTCTGTTTCCCTTGAGATGAGCTTCCTGGTGCCAAGGAGGGGCAAGTAGGCAAAGTCCTTGCAAGACTGCTCAAACAGCTCAGCCAGTGTGGAGACCCCTTCCCAGTGTGTTTCAACAGGCTGCTCAAATCGATAGTTACGGATCGCATAGCCAGGCTCTCCACCCGCATCAACAGGCACTCCCCTCTTCTTTTCGACGTTCCTCCTCTTCTGGAGCAGCAGAGAGACCGCGATGGGGACAAGAAGACCAAGAAAATAAGGACTCATACTTGTGCAAAGGGCAGTCTTGCAGCTACGCTAGCTTACGGAAGGTGAATTTTCAGATTTCGGTATGCCTTGATGCGAGGAACCTGCAAAAATATAATCTTGTGAGGATAAAAAAAAGACTCTGAACTCCTTGTACAGATTGTGATCCTTACACAAATTTGATATACAAGGAACTAGGCACTGCATGATTATTGATTAGTCCTTGTATCTGCTCAGGTGCATTATACAACCACTCCACTTATAAATGGAAAATCAACCTAGTCAACTACACCAGCTTAACCGGTCAGGTAAAGTAAGATTATTCGTGTAAATATATCCATCCACCTTGAACATGTGATGTTTAGCTCGTAGAAACGCATGCGCAACAGTGTGGATAGATTGCGCAGAATGCACGTAACTACAAGCAACAGTACACACTCTTATCTGTTAACCAACAATCAAGCAGTGCCCCCGTCTTATTTTTTTTCCCCTGGTTTCCAAGAAAGCATTTGTAGGCTTCAGTAGAAAAAGACTAGCACTGTTCTTAGTGAATAGTGATGCACTAACTCTGATTGTATACGCCGCAACGCAATGCAAAAGAAGAAAGAAAGAAAGAAAGAAAGAAAGAAAGCATTGTTAGGCAGTAGCAAAAGACTAGCGCTGTTCTTAGTGATGTTCTAATTCTGTTTGTACACGCCGCAACGCAATGCAGAAGAAAGAAAGAACGAGACCCATCATTCTCCTAGAGGGACATGGCTACTGAAATCTTGATGAACTTGGGATGGATACAACAGTGAGTGGCAGGGTGCTACTCTAGTCCAGATAGGTCGTTTCACGAGCTATCTCCTTACCCCCCCAGATGAGGAAAGGCGCGGAGGGGAGGGTGGGTGAGTGAGTGCGTACCTTGCGGAGGGCGGCGCGTGGAAGCTTCCAGAAGGAAAGCTTCTGGAGAGTGGGTGCCGAGGCAAAGAGGCCGAGAAGGGAAGCCTGTTTCTTCGTGTGGTTTTGCGCGGAGTCCGCTCGGGCTGAGACTTGAGGCCGGTGTTCACTGTGGCCCCACCAATCCCCACCCTTCTTCCATCCTCATCAGCAATGAGCAATGGGCTGAAAACGGGCCGAGCCTGAGCAAGCTAGCACTGGCTCCGCTCGGGCTCGTATGGGTGACCGAGCCAGCTCGGCTCGGCTCGGCTCGGCTTGGCTCGGTTAGTGCCATGAGCTTAGAGCTGGGTTCGGCTCAGGCTCGCCAGAAGCTCGAGCTGGCTCGACCCAGCTCGCGAGCTCGGCCTAGCTCGTATTGTCCTCTCTTAGCCGCCTCCCTGCCTCGCTCCCGAGGCGTGAACCTTCTTCGCAATCACAGCAGGCGGGTGGGTTGCTGCCATGGCCGAGTGCTGCAATCTCATCGAGTTCCTCCACGCGTTCGAGCACCACTGTAGGGCCGCAGAGGAGTCCGCATACTCGCAGCCCAGGTGCGCCTCGTCGCCGCAGAGGCCCCTCACGGTGTTCTGTGACCACTCACCGATGGCCGCCGTCAACGCGCTCATGCCGCTCGCGATGCTCGCCGCGGTGGGGTTCCTCGTGGTCCCGTATGTGAAGCTGCTGCTAGTAGGTGTACGCCGCCCACCCGGCCGCGTGCCCTCTCGGCCGCCGTAGCCGTGGCGCCATGGTGGCCGTGGCGGCGGCGGTCTTGGCCGCTGGGGCGCAAAGAAAAGGGAGAAAGGATGGATGGCACGCACATTAGAGGAGAGTGAGGAGGACGAGAGGTCGAGCGACTCGAGAGGGCCGAGGCCGCCGACGCGAACAAGAATGGTCCGCGACCAAGGCCAAGCGACCATGGCGCCATGGAAGAGGCCGCGGTTCGATGGCGCCGCACCAACACCACGCCGCCGACGCACGGACGATCCGGTAGTGGGGTTGACGGTGAACGACTCGAGGCGAGGTCGCCGGTGGTGTTAAATTGGTCGCCGTACAGAGAGTAGTACGCGAGGTCCTGCAGCGCATAAGTCCCGGCGCCGTCGTTGGCGAGACAAGGCCGCAGCGGCGGTCACCACAGGTGATGTTGCGGTAGGAGGAGGAGGTGGCTGGGTCGAACACCGTCGTCTTTGCCGGCAGCGCGCGCAGCTCGCATCTGCAGCCCGATTGAGGTCGCCGGTGTCCATGATCATCTGGAACCGCCGCCGCGGCCCGCCGACGTAGACATCCACCAGCCCACCCGGTACTCCCCAGAGCCGAGAGCCACACTGGACTCCACCATGGCCACCATCCACTCCGACAGCACCGCCGCGGTGAAGACGGCGCCGCATCTGCCACGCCACCCCCGACGGCGCGCGTCACCCTCCTACTCATCGCATTGATCTGGACGGCGTCTTTCTTGGCCGAATCCAAGAAAGACTTATCCTTTGTTCTGCCCGCCGCGGCGTCAGCGATGGACCTGTGATGCATATGCAGCTTCAGCAACGACGACCGGCTCACTAGTTGCTCCACCTCCTCGGTGACCAGCTTGTCGTCGCAGCCGGTGTCGGCGATGGCGGTGTTCAACGGCGGGAGCTCGATGCCATACAAGAGGGACGATGAATTCAGCTTGGCACTGGTAGCCGAAGCGAGCGGCAGGGAGAGAAGAAGTAGGAGAAGCAGCACAGGGAGCTTCATCATAGGCGAACGAAAGGTGGACGGGAGTCGCTACCTATTACCGAGCCATGAACGAGCCTCGAACGAGCTCGCTGTGGCTCGGCTCGGGCTCGGTATTACACCCGAGCTGGATGAGCAGCTCGGCTCGGGCTCGTTTCCCTCTGAGCCGAGCACGAGCCGAGCCCGAGCTCAGGTTCTAGCCATTCACAAACGAGGACCTCGGCTTATTCGATTTTCCAAGATAAAAATCTTGCCACATTTATTTTATCACACTCAAAGCTAGGCATCCGGCCACATGTTGGGTTCATATCCTTTTGTTTTACTCAGTTTGGATCGTCTATCGCAAAATCAATGTCTAAGGCCAATTACTCATCCATGAGCAGCCCAAAGATGTCACCAGCATATCCTTTATCTTTATCATCCTAAGACAAACTTTGTTTTAGCCAACCTAAAATCACCCTCAAGAACGATTCCTAGTCATTGAGTAGCCCAAAGATGTCATATTTAGCCTCCCGACAAATTTTGCCTTAGCAAGGCTGCAAGACATAAATCTTCAAAGGTTCAATTTTGGGTCCCTTTTTTTATGTCATTGCATAGCCAAATAGCCTCTTACTTATTTGCCATCGCAATAGCTCTGATATTGTCCTGTATGCCATTATTGAAAACTTATCCGTTTAAACTATCTAAACATACCAAACAATACTTAAAAAATCACAGTGTTATCAAACATGAAATACTTTCAATCTATATTTGTTGGTATTCTTACAAAAGTTTTAAATTTACACTTGCAAAAACATTTTAAACATAAAGGATTTATCTTAAAAATACTTTAAAATTGTATATTCAGATTGTTGCATACTTAATTACTCTATTTTTTTTGATGATTTTTAAAATATTTACATAGTTTAAACAAAGAAGATAAGTTTTCACTATTGGCACAAAACAATAATCGAGCAGTTGCAACGATATTTATGAGATAAACCTCTAAGTGATAGCATGTAAGGTATTAAACGGCTTTATAATGACATGTAAGGTATTTTCCCCTTAGTTTCATAGACAAATCCACAGTCTTTGTTCTTGTTAGCTTAAAATTAAATTATAATCTACACTGAAATATTTATTCTTTCTATACAAACCAAACACTTAGCCATTTTTTTAAGACTCAAAACTCTTCAAACTACTTTTAATATTTTTTTCAACCTCTCCAAACCCTTCATCAAGACCCATGACTTTTTACATTATAATCCACCTGAAAGAACAGCTACCTGAAAATCCACCTGAGAGAACAGTTAGGTCCCACGCGTCAATGATTAAAAAGGTGTGGCAAGATTCTTCGCGCTAGCCAAAGCGTGTCCTACGATTTTGTTGGTCGCACCCAGGCAGGTTTGACAGAAATCTATGACGAACTTTCATAAATTTACTACATAGGAGTATATAATAAATAAACCAATGAGCTCGTGCGTGATACATCCGGCTCGGCTATCCAGACGAAAACGAGCATTACCCAGATTACATTTCACTTGCTTTAAATTAGTATCGTCTTATTTATCATAGAGCTGGACCCAGCGTAATCGTGTTTCACTTCGAAGGAGCCCCAAAACCCCATTAAACGGCAGCAATTTGAACATCAGAAAAACATTGTTCCTCCTATTGTTACAATGGTGCCAGCAGGCTAGTGGTAATTATATTAGTCAGGATCTACAATAATTTAGGCATATCGGTTAAAACAGCTTGCATAATCATACAAAGCAAAACCTACAACATGCAGGCTCTGTTTCTTTCGGCGGTTGACGGTTTTACTGTAGCAAATTTATAAGTTTTTAGAAAAAAAAATAAATAAATAATCTTAAAAAAATTTACTGTAGCAGGCTGCCGTCGGTCCGCTACAAAGAACGGAGCCGTATAGTATAAGGTTATACAGGAGCCCTTGCAAAAGGGTCTGCGGCTATCATAAACTTATTATCATGTGTAAATACTCGGTGAATAGGATTAACATAGTATCATCCGGTGGCAGCAGCAGCAACTCTCTCCCCGTAGTTGCACTCCTCTTTGTCGAACTCCTCCATCAACTCCCGCTGCCGTTGCGTCAGCTCCCTGTAGATCGATGGTGAAGACGAAATACCGTCAATTCTGTGCTTTCCTGCTTTACTAGTAGGGAGAAGCAGAAAAGATTGAAATAGAACTGAAACTCGGTAGAGGCGAAGCATACGTGGGAACTCTGACGTTGAAGTGAACATACTGGTTTCCAAAGGACGAGGAATTCCTCGCCTTTATTCCTGCCAAAATAAAATGTATGTGTTAATTACAATACTGCAGCCACTATCTGGGGTACATGTCAGTTCACCGGTTGTCATAGCCTCATAGGGTAAAACCCAGTTTGATTGCTGAACGAATCTAACAAGACAGAGAAAGGAGATGTGATTCCAATAACAAACCTTTTCCCCGGAGAACAACCTTCTCTCCTGGTTGGGCACCTTGGCGAACCTGGGCAGAGAAGACCATACGTAAGCCTTAAGCTCGCATAGTCAGCCAGTATCATGCATCAGAAGAGATATTCTGTAGGGATTGACGGATACCTTAACTGAAACATTTCCAGTGAGGGTAGGTACCATGACAGTTCCACCTAGGACAGCCTGTAAATCAAGCAGTTTCAGAACTCTTCATCAGCCTATGAAATATGCACAATGTCAATAAACACGTGGTCAAAACAGGATACTTCTATCACACATTCAAGTGATGATGCAGCAGAAGGCAGGATTGGTTATCATGTGCGAACAGTATGATGTAATTTGCTAATAAGAAGATTCAAATAATTATGTAATTTGCATGATATGAGTCTGTAGAGACCTCAGGTCAACTATGATAAGAACATCAACAAACAAAAAAAAAAAAAACTAGGAAGAGACATGACCTGAGGAATGCTTAGAACAGCATCAACATGCACATGGCTGCCTTCTCTACGAAAGATAGGATCCTCTCTGACCTGTATATGAAAAATGAAAAATGCTTCACTTGCAAAGTACTGATTAAACTGATGGCTAGAGTTGGCATTTTGGGCAAAAAGAAAGTAAACCTTGATGGTAACATAAAGGTCGCCAGGTTTATTGCGCTCAACATCTGCACCACCCTTACCATAAACCTTCATGGTCTCATCATCATCAATTCCTGAAAAGGTATTCCAGTTATAGTATACCCCAATCCCAATGTAATGTATACTCCAAAATAAACTCATGCAATTGCATGCTTGTAGCAAATAGTACTCAGCATTAATAGAAAGGCAGAATGATTTAATATAAGCCCATTTTATGAAACAATGAAATCTCTATTTGCCTCTTAAGTTTTCTTCGCAACAGTGGTGCTAGCGGAAGAAAGATTGAAAGGGCAGATCTGCATAGTGCCAGGCAAGTCAGTTCAGTTGGAATCACTGTTACATCCATTATGGTTAATTACTATCTAACAATACCAAAAGTTTGCACTTCATGACATGGAAAGCTATTGGTCAACAAGGACATGCAGAAACTTGTTTTGCATATTCGAATTCATAGTTGCAAGTTAAGATTCACATGTCAAGTGTATGCACACATTGGACATTGGTAGACCCAAATCATCCTTACCAGCCATTATGTCAAGCTTGACTGTTTTTTTCCCCTTCACTAGCTGTTCACCCTTGCAAGTCTTGCAAAAGCTCTTCAAGCAAAGTAGACAAGCAAAACAAGTTAGGTCCCCAGAATAAAAATATCAGCATAAGAGATAAAACTGTAGAACAGGAAGTTCAGTAGTTAGCAGTATACTGTACAATCACATTGACCGATTTGTATCATACACCTCTGGCAATCATGAGAAATTTTAGGAATTATTGTAATGGTAGTTTCTAAAGAAGTACACTCACAGGAGTGATGTTTAAGTTCAACATTTCTCACTGAGAAGGTCAAAATTAAAAACTGTGTCATGACGGACAGCATGACAAAATGGGCCTTTACATCTTATAACGAAGTACTACAAAACATAAACCTAAACTTGGAGGAACAAACAGATAATATGTCATTCAAGCAGAAATTCACCTTCACAATTTTTCCACTTCCACCGCACCGAGAACAAGTAGTTTCTAAACTTAATATACCCCTCTGCATGAATATCTGCATTCGTAACGCAACATTTTGAAGGTCAGAAAAGTAACTATAAGTGACATATCTGGAAAAAAAAAAACTTTTGTAAAGGAAACATACCACACCAGCACCTCTACAAGCTTTGCATGTTTGAGGTACAGTGCCAGGAGGAACACCACTTCCATCTGCAACACACAAATGATAAGTTTTGAGCCATAAAAACAAACAAATAGGGGGACTGGGGGAGAAATAAAATCCAGCATGTTCCTACATTAACGAAAGAAAAAAAAACTGAAAACACGTACTGCAAGTTTCACATAAGATATCAGCCTCGTATGTGATAGTTTTTCTGCAGCCTTGAACCGCTTCCATGAATGACAGTTCAACAGGAATCTACACTTGAGAGAAAAAAGACAATAAGCATCGCATGAATATGTTTGTTTCAAAGAAAACCATTGTAATGAAGCACAATAAAACCTTGACATCTTGGCCTCCTCGCACAGTGAACGCACTGTCAAAGATCTGGATGACATGCCAAAAATATAAAATATCAGGCATGTACAATGGTTAGTATATGGTCAAAACAGAAATAACAGGAATTACACATACTGAGGATGGAAAGTGGTAAGAGAATTTAGCAAATACAAATATTGAACAACAGTATCAAATTGCCCTCCAAATATAAAAGGCCAGCAAGATAATTATTTTAAAATCAAAGCACTAAACTTACATTTTTACACTATAATGAACACAGGCCTTACACTAAAGAAACAAGAATTGCATTGGATTTAAAAATTTCATAGCCTGTAGTATGATATGTTTATATCCAGCTCTGGTCAGATTATTTTTTAAAAGAATAAGTCCATATCATATCCCTCAACTATCGAAAAAGCCCATTCTGCACCCTCATCTATCAATACCTGTTCATTTAACACCCTCGTATTTTACGAGGGTTGTTTCGGTGACGTGGCATCCAGTTTTGCCCATGACACCTACATGTGGCATAGTAGTGATTTTCAAACTATGATAATTCTAGAAAAGTACTTTAGCGTATAAGGATCACGGGAAAAAATGATTTCAGAAACTTTCAGTGTTTAAATATTTTGAAACTAATTTTTTTTTAACTAATTCAATAAAAAAATTTTCATTTTTTTAGAAAATTTAGATCTTTTAAATTTTAAAATATATATTTCCTATGCTCCTTACATACCAAAGATTTTTTTAGAATTTTTCTAAAATTTTCGGTGTGAAAATCACTAACTATGCCACTTGTGTAGGCGACATGGACAAAACCGGATGCCATGCACCAAAACCACCCTTCTAAACTACCGAGGGTGTCAAATGGCTCAATATTGACAGATGGGCATGCTAAATAACTGGTTTTGTAGTTTGGGGTGTGGAATGGTTTTGTAGCTTGGGGTGTGGAATGAACTTTTCCAATAGTTGAGAGGTGCAATATGGACTTATTCCTTTTTTAAAAAAAACCTGCTTGTGTTAACAAGACAATCAAACACATATATCACATATTTAAGTTTGAAAATCACAGACCTCGTCCATAACCTTAAACAAAATATAGTGAATTTATAATGACAATATAGAAAATGGGCCAAGGGAAATTTATTGATACGAAATAAAAAAAAACCAAGGGCAATTACTCTTAAATCAGAAAAAAATGTCACCAGATGGGGAGAACAAATAAACAAAGAGCTGCATTGGATTTAAATATTCCACGGCCTGTAGTACAATATTTTATAGCCAGTTCTGTCTGTGTATTTTTCAAAAACCCACTTGTGTTACAAAGTGCCAACATAAAAGACAATAATATTGTCACAAATAGCACTTGTATTCATCTGGGGGCCAAAGGGCCAGTACAGAGGCAAAAGAGAAAAGCCCAAATACAACAGAGAAGAGCCTAAAGCCCATATACAACCCAATATATATAACACCCCCCTCAAACTCATGGTGGGTTAACAATACTGAGTTTGGAAAGGTAAAAACTATGCTACTGTCAAGTCTGTGCCTTCGTGAAAAAATATGCTAGCTGAATCTCAGAAGGCACATACTGAAGAGAGACAACCTGCTCTTGAACCTATGACCGCACATAGGAAGCATCAACACCAATATGCTTGGTGAGCTCATGCTTCACCGGATCACAGACAATACCAATAGCTCTTGTGCTGTCAGACAAAAGAGGAGTCGGTGTAGTAACAGAAACACCAAATCCTCAAGTAACCAACGCAACCAAGTAACCTCTGCCGTCAATAGTCTTCCATGCAATGAGAGAGTCACCAATAAAAACACAATACGCAGAAAGAGACCGGCAATCAGAAGGATCCGCAGCCCAGGTAGCATCAGAATAAGCATGAAACTACAAAGAGTTGGAGCGAGAAAAGAAAAGACGTCGGAAGATAATGCCACGCAAATAGCGCAACACACGAAGGAGGTGACTATAGTGGAGCTACGTAGGATCAAAGACAAACTAACTCAAGATATGAACAGCATAGGAGATATTAGGACGAGTGACACCAAGGTACACAAGGCTACCAAAGAGGTGCGATACCAAGTAGGATCTGAAAGAGGTTCCCCATCCGTGGGTCAAAGCTGAAGATTAAGTTCCATGGGAGTCTCAATTATGTCAGTAAGAGAGGCCTGATCAAGAAGATCCCCAATATACTTCTCTTGAGACAAGAAAATACCCTCTAGAGTGGAAGTAACTTCAATCCCAAGGAAATAACGAATAGGACCCAAATCAGACATGAAACTGCTCATTAAGACGAGTCTTGACAAAATCAATGTAAGATGGATCATCACCAGTAATGATCATGTCATTGACATATAGCAGAAGAAAAGTGCGACCATGAGATGAGGTGTGAACAAACAGTGCAGGATCATGATCACTAACAGAAAAGCCAGCAACAGTGACCACGGAAGAAAAATGCTGAAACCATGCCCGAGGAGCTTGTTTAAGCCCATACAGAGTCCGACGAAGGCAAAGAACCATCCCATCCAAAACAAAATACCGCGGCGGAGGCCGCATAAAAACTTCTTCATGCAGCTCCCCATTAAGAAAGGCATTCTGAACATCAAGCTGATAGATAGGCCACGCACGAACAGCGGCCACAGCAAAAAGAGTCTTAATAGTGGTCATGTGAGCTACATGAGCATAAGTCTCATCATAATCAACACCATGCTCCTACTGAAAACCACAAGCCACAAGACGAGCTTTGAATCGCTTAAGAGAACCATTAGAACGAGTCTTAACCTTATAGACCCACTTGCAGGTGATGGGGCGAGCGTGAGACGAAAGAGGCACAACCTCCCAAGTGCCAGGACGCTCAAGAGCAGCAAGCTTCTCGGCCATCGCATGCTGCCACTCGGGATGAACAACAGCATCACAATAAGAGGCCGGTTCTACAGGAGCTACACCAATAGAGCCAAAACGCTCAGGGGGTCGAATGGATCGACGATCACAAAGAGCATAACGAGGAGAGATAGAAGCTGTCTCATCAGAAGAAGATGAGGTAGCAGGTGGATCCTCAACTGGCTGATGATGACGAGTGTAGACAATAGGATAAGGAGATGCAAAACGAGCTGGAATAGGGGGGGAGATGGTAAAGGAGACTCTTGAGGTAGGAGGATGAGACTCTGAGGTAGAAGGCTCTGGAGAGGAGGAAACGGGAAGGTGTATAGTGGAGATAGGAGTATCGGGAAAAGTCAAGAAAGACAAGGAATCTACAGTATAAGCTGGGGAAGAAGGACGAGGATAGAAAGGACGAGACTCATTGAAGGTAACATCCCAAGAAATCCTCATCCGTCTACCAACAGGATCCCAACATCGATAGCCCATCTGCTCAGCACTACACCCAAGAAAAACACTCAACCGACTAAGCAGTCGGGGCTTCGTGCGTTCACGTGGAGCAAGAAGAACATAGCACACACACCCAAAAGAGCGAAGACCAAAATAGTCTGATGTGTGCCCTAGGAGAAGCTCTACTGGAATACCACCCTTAAGTGCAGAAGAAGGCTAAAGATTGATAAGATAGCAAGTAGCAGAGACTGCCTCAGTCCAAAAAAGAGGTGGAGCAGAGGAAGAAATCATGAGCGCATGAGCTGTTTCAAGAAGGTGTTGATGTTTACGCTCAGCAACACCATTTTGAGCATGAGCACCGGGACAACAGAACTGAGAAAGTGCCCTGCTCAGTGAGAAACCCGCGAAGAGCCCTAGAGAGATATTCCCCTGCAGAGTCAGCCCGAAAGACACGAATGGGAGAATCAAACTGAGTACAAATCATGGTGGCAAAATTTTTATAGATAGACAAAACGTCACAACAATGAGATATAAAATATATCCAGGTATAGCGAGAAAAATCATCTATAAAAATGACATAATATTTATGACCACCTTGAGAGACAAAAGGGGCCGAACCCCAAACATCAGAATGAACAAGATCAAACGGACGAGCTGACATGGACTCGCTAGAAGAATAGGGAGTTGCACCTACCACGACGAACTAAAGATGACAGACACGAACCACAGAGATGTCCTAAGCGATGATGCCACTGAGAAAAGGACGTCGTGGAGAAAGCAGTGGAGACGGAAAGACTGGCAGGAGTAGCGGAAGGAAGATGAAGCTAGTCAAGCTCCTAAAGACGCTGTGAATCACGGCGCCGACGGCCAGTACCAACCAGAAGACCCATGCAACGATCCTGAATAGAACAAGAATCAGTGTCAAGGATCACACAGCAGCCATGATCAATGAGTTGGCCGACGGATATAAGCTGCATGGTTAGTTTAGGAACATCGGAAACTGTGGGAACGTGAAAAGAAGAAGACAGAAGAATGCCTCGTCCTGTGACAGGAAGAGAGGTACCATCTGTCGTCTGTCGTCTGAACAGGTAAAGGAGTGGTCAAAGGACTGATGGAAGTAAGACAAGTAGAGTCAGATGTCATATGAAAAGAGGCACCTGAGTCAAGAATCCATGGTAATGTATCTGAAGTAGAGAAAGACGGTCTCTCACTAGAAGATCGTAGCGTAACCAAAGAAAACTCGATGGTGAAGAGGCGACCGCGACGCAATAGCATCAAAATCGAGTAGAAGGATCGTATCATCTTTGGGGAGTCTGAATCTCCTAATCGTGCCGCAATACTTTGGTCACCGATGACGAGCAATATCCTTCTTCCGTAACAAAATCGCTCCACGTGACCATCCTTGTCACAATAAGGCGCGATGAAGGCGACCTTCTTGCCGCTCGAGGAAGACGGCGGGCCGGAAGACGGCGGCCGTGAAGTCGAAGAACAAGAAGCCGGAGGTGTCGAAGCAGGCGTCCGAAGAGCAAACACAGATGGAGAAGCCAGTAGGCCCGCACCACGAAGTTGAGTCTCCTCGGTACGAAGAGCAGCAAGAGCCTCCAACAAAGAGACGCGGATGGCGGGCAAGAAGCTGAGCACGGATCTGCTCAAATTCAGGACGAAGCCGTGTGAGGAAGTCATAGAGACGACAAAACTCCAGGAGAGACCGCATGCGTTGACAGCACGCACAAGTCGAAGTATCATGATCAATTGATCAGCAAGTACTTCCATTGCGTCAAGCAAGTCAAGCTAACGCCACACTCAACAAAACTGAGCATAGGCCTCATCCACTGTAGAATCACCCTGCTGAAGTGACTGTTCTTGTCACACAACTGCAAGATACTACGAGTAGGCTCGTAGCGACCACAAAGATGTGCCCACATCAACTGTGCAGTCGCCAAAGAAACCACCTCGCCAGTGAGATGCACCTCCATGCTAGCAACCAAAATAGCAAAAGGCACGAGCATCCTCATCACACCAGAACTTGTAGGCAGCAAACTAAGACTAATAAGATTCCATAGCCTCCTTATGATCATCAGAGGTTTTCTTAGCAAAGATCATCATCATCGCCAAGAAGCGCATAAAGCAGCAGAGGATTAGGACGCCATGACAAGAAAGCTCGCCGGTGAGAAAATCCCAAAGGCACTGACCACGCATGTGAAGACGCATGTGGAGAGCCCAATCCTGATAGTTGAGACCAGAGAAAAGCACCGGGCAACGAGGAACTGAAACGGTGTCCGACGCCATTTTTTTTCTTTCCTCTTTTTTTCCTCCTCATACTAGTAGTACTGGATGAACAAGTAGTACTACTACTAGTAGTACTAGTAGTACGAAGTCTTGGAGGTAGCGAGCTTCGGCGACTAGAATGCGGCGTCGGCCATGGCGATAACGACGAGACGATGCGTCGGATCCACGGGGCTAAGCGGCAACAAGACGGAGATGACGACAACGGCGGCGGCCCGTGGCGAAGACTGGAGCGACAGCGAGTGACGCCGAGCAACGGCGACCCCGACGACGACCACGCCCAGAAGAGGACCAGCAACGGAAAAGGACTAGCGGGAAGAAGCAAGCAAGGATGGCGATGATGTACCGGCGAAGAAGAAAACACGATCCGGCCGTTCGATTTAAGACGAGGCGCTTCCTAAGAGGCGGCGACCGGCTCGGGAAGATCCAAGACCAGCGACAGAAGAGGACCAGCCGGGAAGGGCTAGTGGCGACGGTGGGTGGCGAGGACCGGCGGGGAAGAGCCGGCAGCGGCAGTGGACGGCCCAAGGGGAAGCAAAACACGACAAGCATGGTGGTGGTGGAAAGAGAGACGCAAGTGCAACGTCGGTGAGTAAAACCCTAACCCTAATTTTGCTTTGATACCATGTCACAAATAGCACTTGTATTCATCTGGGATCCAAAGGGCCAGTATATATACACAGTACAAGGGCAAAAGAGAAAAGCCCAAATACGACAGAGAAGGGCCTAAAGCCCATATATAGCCCAATATATATATATATATATATATATATAACAAATATCACATATCTAACTTTGCCTATCACAGGCCACATGCATAAATTTCAGCAAAATAGAGTGAATTGATAAGGACAACCTAAATATGGGTGAGGAGCAATTTACTTTACTTGTACTAAATAAAAACCTAAGAGCGGTTGCCCTTACATCAGTAAAAATGTCACCAAATGGATGACCACCAGGGAAACCATCTGGGCCACCACCACCTGATGCTTGGCGTTCATAAGCTTCTGCTCCAAGCTGCCAATTACAAATGAATGTTATACTATAACACATAGGCAATAAAAAATTTATGAGATAGGAAAAAAAGATTGGTGATTTAGGGAAATTAACGCTATTGTGATGGAAGCCAGTGCCAGTCTAGGTGAACAAACAAACCCAAAACATACAACCAAGACAAAGGACTTGTCTCATTTTTGTATGATAACATTAAGTCTACATATGAATGCAATTTTTCTTGTCAAAAAAGTTAATAACCTGATCGTATGTTTCACGCTTATCATCATCCTTCAAGACCTGAGAGAAAAGCACAAAGAAATAGCAGCCTTAGAATAAACATGCCCTATGGTTCATCAGATGAAACTAAATTGTTCCTACTAATACATTGTACCTGTCAGGTTCGGCCAGCACTACGTGCGCCGGAACCGCACCTGACATGTGCGTTGTGACTGCCGCCGCCCAAGTCTAGGATTGGGCCGGTGGTTGTGTTAATCTCCAAATTAGTTGGAGTTAGTTTAGTCTTCCCTATGTTTAGGGAGTTATCTTGTTTAGTTTTGGGCTTATATATAGCCGTATGAAGGAAATAAAGAAGCAAGCAGCAGATATTTTCCGTTGCCTCTCATCTCTCTAATTCTCCTCTCACGCGCAGCTTATTTGCTGCGCTGGTTTTCCTTCTCAACGGCGTCAGCTCGGCGCCGGCTCAGGCCACCGATCCGTCGTCCCACGCATCAATACGATCTTCAAAGTCGAGCTCGTAACAGTACCTCATAGGCACGGTTGACTTCTTGAAATTTTCTTTCTGCGTCAGTGTCATCTTTATTTGTATCAGGGTGGAACTTCTTTGCAAGCTGGAGAAGCACAATCAGTTTAGTTAAAATTTGGCAAGTTAAATAACAAGAAACAGGTGAAAAAACAGATCAACAAGCAGGGAATAGAAGAACGTGTGGATTGCTGAACAGCCAACACACGCTATCAATAATATAATGTCTTAGGATTCTAGTAAAGCATGCCACTAAAACATGAAATATCACTTCTTGAAATTTTCTTTCTGCGTCAGTGTCATCTTTATTTGTATCAGGGTGGAACTTCTTTGCAAGCTGGAGAAGCACAATCAGTTTCAGTTAAAATTTGGCAAGTTAAATAACAAGAAACAGGTGAAAAAACAGATCAACAAGCACGGAATAGAAGAACGTGTGGATTGCTGAACAGCCAACACACGCTATCAATAATATAATGTCTTAGTATTCTAGTAAAGCATGCCATTAAAACATGAAATATCACTAAAAATGATCCTTTAGACACGTATTCCCTGTATGGGAGGCTATCTTCTCCCATAAACTCCATATGCTGAGGTTCTTCAAGCATTTACTCTTTGTACTAGCCCAGAAAACTGTTTGGTGTACAAGTAAAAAAAACCGCTGGGTAGAACTTTTGTATTTGTGCAAATATTTCATGACCCAAGTACCCAACTACCCTCATTGGTATCTTAATGTAAAACTAATATGGTTATGAATTACACACCTCTCATGACAAATATAGAGGTAACATTTGTCTCTTTTAGTACATAGTCTGAATGCTAAAATTCCTGGTTCTTAGCCAATTCTTCATCCTTGCCATGCTTCTCGAAAACAACATGTTACTACAAAAACAGCTTTTGCTCCTTAGAAGATCTGGGAGGCAGAGAGAAAAGCCTTACAAACCTAGTAAAACTGATAGTTTCTGCCAAAGCCAATGGGAATGTGACTAACCTATTCTGCAGAAGCCCTAAAAGCTGGGTATGACCAGATTCTGCCCTTTCCTGCCAATGGAACCAGGCTTCCATCATGAACTGTTGAAAAGGCCCTAGGGAAGCTAGAGCTTTTCCCTTATCTAGCCTGTCTGAAATTATTTGGATTCTATCTATACAGAAGAAAAGTCCAGCTAGCAAAAATTGTCAAACATCATTGATGAAATTATATTGCCCTTTCTGCACAATAAGTTAGGGACTAACAAAAGCATATGCTGGCATGTCAAACAATACATCAAGGCTTATTTATTTGGACTGGGCCACAGTTCATGTTCATCAATCACTAACATTTTGTAATAACATGATCCTCTAGAAGTTTAATGAAGTGATGTTCGATCAACAGCATGCCTTAACTAATGCAAAGTAAAAAATGCATACCGCATAATATGCCTTCTTTATTTCTGACGAAGAAGCATTACTGCTCACTCCAAGCACATCATAGTAATCCCTTGCATTCACCCTCCTTGTGGCTAAAATTATAGAAATAGAAATGTTTTATCATACAACTAAACAAATAAACATGGAATTCACCAAAACAAAAAAAAGAGAGAGTAATGCCAGTATTTCAAAATTAAAAGCAAGTTGTCATCGCAGCAGACTCATGGCCCACCAAGGGCATGCATGAACAGTACCCATGGTACTATAACATGTTGGTTCTGTAGCACAGGGTGCTGTAGCATGCGGCCCAATTCATAGATGCTGAGATTAGATTAGAAGTTAGGGATTATATTCTATTAGTTAAAGATATATGATATGATTTGTTAGGTATTTGAATTCTATCTATTTTCAATTCTATCTATTTTCATCAGCCCTCTATATAAAAAGGCTATATATTCATTATCAATCAAGCAATGAATAATGAAGTATTTCCTAGTCCCTAGCTCCTAGCTCTGGTCTCTCCCAAGACCGGCTATTCCAGATCTATCTCCACAAATCGGAGTCAACCGTCGTCTAGTGCCGTTCTACCTCAGACCAACACCATCCGACCTCCCTCCTATGGTGTTTATCCTCATGGTGAACTAAGGTTCATGACACAAGTATGATTGAAATATCAACAGCAGCGTTACAAAAGAACAAAACCTAAATGCAAGACATATGATAAAAATTATTGTTGGTACTGGTAAACAGCAAAGTAACAAGTATTAGCCCAGCTTTACTCAAAAATTCCAAGTCAAAAGTAACAAGTATTGCTCCACCATAGTGTAAAACAGACAAAAGAAAGCCTTCGCTTAATTGTTTGCCTTCGCTTAATTGTTTGACACGACATTGACAAGTGACAAGGAATTTGATAGTGCAATATTTGTGTAGTACTTTAATAAAGTTATACAACCAACAACCCTTTTAAGGGTATCAAATGGCTAGTGGCTACATAAACCAACCTGGAGTTATATGAAAAGGGCATAGGTACAGATGGATAAAAAATTTCAACAGATATATTTATATATAAAATAAATAATTTATAGTCAATTTCATAATTAATATAACAGTACAAAGACAATTGGAAACATACTACCATTCTTCCTTTTCTAGAATAATGCATCATGAAATTGCTATGTTGGCCTTTATTAAAAAACCAGTTGCTGCAAAAATGTCATATTGCTTCATGCAGGTGATATGTAGTAGCATCAATTATACCTTGTATAGCTCTAATTGTCTAGCATCTTTTAACGAACAAAATAAACCACATTCTCTATTAAGGCAGACAATTTTGCTTCCGTATTTCAGAAAGTGTTTGAATCTTGTAGGACTACAGGATTCAGTGTGAGTGATCAACACAGGCCTTATCAAGTTAGCACGGACACAGGCGACCAGATAATGAAGCAAAGTTGTGTCTTTTACCACGTGAAAGAAATTAAGAAAAAATTACTAACAAGCCATTCAATTATGGCTGCCACACCCAAACAGACATGGAACTTTGACACTAAGAATCTGAATTAAGAAAAATGATAGCTTCTCATATTGAAAACTGGAAAACAGAGCTGGTCCTAACTCCTAACCAGAATATGACTTCTTGCCTTCAGTTAAAAGCAAATAAAAATAAAATAGCATTAAATCTTGGTTTCAACTTTGGACTCTAGTGAAAATGGCTGCAGCATGAAAGCTACGCCCATGTCGGACCGACGAAACTACTACGCATCACAGAATGGCAGTGGCGGATCCAATGGGGGTGCCCGGTATGCACGGGCACCCCCAGAATTTTAGAAACAAAAGACACCCTTTTACGTAGTATTAGACTTAATATTCAGACATGACCTAGTTTTGTACTGATTCTTAGCCCAAATCTCAATTTTGTAGATCAACTTTTCTATCCAAATCATTAGCCTGTTACACCTCACTATATTCAGCTCAACTAATAACTACCCCAAAAAGAGATTGGGACTCGAAATTCTCAAACCCTAGTTCTGAACTGCTTCTGAAAACTGGTATATTTTTGTTGCAGCTTTATGCATCAGTGTATGTACTAACAACCTCACTTTGGTTGTCTAATATATGTCAACTTCACTGCTCTGTGCAATAATGCAATTGCTTGTAGAATGGTCATAACTCATAAAAGCATTAACATGCTATTTCTTTTTATAATTTATGTGCAATTTTTTAAATTTATGTTGTAATTTTAGAAAATGTTACCTTTATGTGCAAATTTTACAATATTTTATGATATCATACTATTTTTATATAACATTGAAAAATTTTCTATGCAAGTGTGCACCCCCAGTGTTTAAATCCTGGATCCGCCCCTGCAGAATGGAAGCATGATATTACACGACAGAACACATCAAACAAATCCACCGGAGCACGTACCATGGAACGACCTGCTCGGGCACCACCAGCTCGCGCTCCTCTTCCTCTCCCTCCCTGCCAAGTTCACCAGATCAGCGACACACGACCACGGCCCTCGCGAGCAATCCACGCGAAGCGTACCGAGCTCGAGACTCACCTGGATCGGGCAGCCTTGACGGGGCGCCCCACGCCGAGGAGGAGGCGGCGGCGAGGTGTCGGGAGAACAGCTCGAGCTGGGACGGAGGCGGAGGGGATTAGCCGAGACGGTTCGGGATTGGATGGGAGGATAAGCAGGAAGGGGAGGGGAGGGAAGGGAAGGGGTGTGAGCTCACCGTGGAGGAGGAGGTGGCCGCGGCGGCGAGCCTGGAGGCGGCGGCACGCGCCATGGGGGCGCAGGCGGGGGAACCTACTTGCGTGCAGGAGGAGGTGCGGCGGAATGGGAAGGGTTTTAGGGCGCCTTTGGTTTGTGTCTAACCTTGACTCACCTAAAGTTAGCATGATGGCATAAGTGTGGCAGAACTAATTTGGCTAAACTTAGCCTGTGTTTGGTTCATTACCATGCTAAACTTAGCCAGGCCCAAGAATTTTGTGGCACGCATTTGGTTTCTTACCACACATTCCGTTTAGGTATGCCTTAGAGGCTGTGGCAGCCGTTTGAATAGTTGCCACAAATTAGTTGCCTAAGAGCATGGACAATTATCATACATGTACAGCAATATTTCTTACATAGTTTACAATATGAAATGGAGTTTCAATTTCTTGCTGACTCTTGGATGTAGCAGTTGGTTGGTTCGTGTTGCACATGGAACCCTTGATAATCTCTAGGTTTTGTATATGATTAAAGCATAGAGATAAGTATATTACCATGCGGAACACACTGATTATAAAAACATGAGGGAAAAAATGACTCGGCCACATGGCCCCAATCAGCATCAAAGCAACAAACCACGACTAGAGAAAACAATAACACATTGATTAACACGGTATGATGTTTCACTGATTTCACATGATACATGGATGAATTAGCTGTACCAACAACATGCACTGAAACTCATTCACCATACACCAATGTTTCACCTGTCATGTACCTCAACAATTATCTTTAGTTACAACATTCTACTAGCGCAGTGAGATCATTCCCTTTGATACACAAATCAGTCCAGAAATTAAATCATCGTACATTGTAGGCCGCCCAAGAATTATGGACATGGCAAAAACAAGAAAACAGATAAATCATGGCAGACCTTCCATTTCCCACATATAAAATCTCAGTAGCCAGTAATATGATAGCGGTTCACATAGCAGTCCTGATAATTTACAGATAATTTACAGATAGCAGTTCACATAATTTACAGATAGCTGCCTACATACATAGCAGTCTCATAATGGCAATTAGCTTACACATAGCAGTCCAACATCTAGTTCATGCACATAACATAAACATACCGGCCAGCACACCCCAAAAGACCCAAAATGAACCCCTTTGTCCATGTCTATCACATTAGCAGTCCAACATCTAGTTCATGCACATAACATGAAGATACCGGTCAGCACACCCCAAAAGACCCAAAATGAACCCCTTTGTCCAAAAGACCCAAAATGAACCCCTTTGTCCATGTTTATCACATGGCATTGTCAGTTAGGTGCTTGTAAACCCAAGTTTGCAAGGTTGCATCACTTGCATTGCATAAGAACCCACGTAGACCCTTGTTCTCGTTGCAAACTAGGAACATACCTACTATCAACTTCTGATCGGTGGTTATTGTCATGGCTTCTATCTTCTTCCACAAAGCAGCATGAGGGTCAGAAAGGTTTGGAAGTTCGGTATGGTAGTCGCTTCAAGGGATTCTTGTAGTGCTTTCAAGGTTTCACCGATTTCTTCGTTGACTTTGAAATCGACTCCTCATCTTGGATGGCTTCTTCGTTGGTGAGTTCACGCTTCTCCTACGCTTTGCTCCAGAGGTTGAGGAGTTTTTCTCACCACTTCGCATGTGACTTGTGGTGGCCTCTGTATCTAAAGGAGAAGGCAGTGTGTCTGAGTCATTACCGGTATTACCTTCAGGTGAATCATAGCAAGTTAAGTCATTGCATCCTTGAAACTCATCATCTGACACTTCAATCTCATCCATGCAAGTTGAAGGATCCATTGCCAAAGAACCATCTGCATTGGTGCCAGTAAATACCATCTGCATTGGTGCCAGTAAATAAGTCATGCATTTCATGATAGAACTTGATGGGTTTAGATAAGAGTCGTCTTGCCCTATCCTACAATCAATGCAAAATTTAAATTAGTCGATGTGACACATAACATAAACACACAAAATACTGAAATATTATACGCACTCACATTTAGGGTTGTCTTCTCTGATTCTGAGATTATGACCAAACACCTTGTTGTGTCAAATGAGTTGCCACTCTTCGCCAACGCAACAGCAACATACTTCCAATTTTCCTTGTAGTGCCTATAGTGACGCTCTACCTGTGCGACCGTCACCCCCATGTTGAATTTTTTGTTCAAGGCATCGGCACATTTTTGGTGATGAAGCTTCTTGAACTTAAATCCTACATGATGTTCCTTGGAGAAGTCAATGTACCAGTCTAGCATGAATTTGGTCTGACCTTCATCCCAAGAGATGGTCCTTTCACGAGTAGGCCCATCGCCTTCAGCCTTCTCCTTTCCTTTACCCATCACTATGCACAACAACAAAAATTGAAGGACATGTATCTAACAATTTAATACAAATCAGGATCAAGTGAAAGTAAAATTCAGCGGTAAGTGAACTGAAGATACAGCTCATATACACACATAAAACAAAATCAGCAAGCAATAAGTAAATTTAATTCGATTAAATTAGAGTAGGTAGCATATAGCATAGGTTCAAATACCATAACATCGATTAAATTACAACACTTGTCTTCAAATACATGTGAAACTCATGGACATGACTATTACATCTAGCTAGTAGAAGCAACTCTATCATCCCACATTTGTTGTGCTAGCTCATCTCTTTTGCGAGCCCATGCTCGATTATCTGCTTGTAAGTCAGCACGAGTATGCCTACTCCTTGGAAGGTTTGCATACCAATGTAAATCATCGTACACATACTCATCAGGACCATCATCTAGGATAAAGTTATGCACTGCACAACAAGCAACAACTATCTTGACTTGAGTTTTAAGAGGGAAATATGGTTGACTTGAAGAAATCTTGAACCTATTCTTCAATGTTCCAAAGGCCCTTTCAACCGTTGTTCTAAGAGAAGAGTGTCGTAGATTAAACAATTCTTTTGGTTCCTCTGGCTGCCTAGTGCCTTGAAATTCTTGAAGGTGATATCTAACACCACGGTATGGTGGTAGTATGCCCTGCCTAGCTGCATATCCAGCATCAGCTAAGAAATAGTGACCTATTTCATGGCAATAAATCACAATTAGTTGCAGCAAGGTGCCATAGTGGACGTACGAATGGCTACATTTAATACCTTCTGGTATTTTAAGACCAGTAGGTCTAGAAAGAGCGTCGTCAAGCACATAGGAATCATGTGCTGATCCCTCCCATCCAGCTAGAACATATACAAATCGTAGGTCGAAGTCGACGGCTGCTAACACATTTTGGGTAGGATAGGTCTTTCTACCAATAAATCTATCCTTCATGTGTATAGGTACAAATGCCGCTATGTGTGTACCATCCAATGCTCCTAGACAACCCTACGAAGAAGACACAAAAATGTGGTCTTGTTATGGCTTGGTACATAAGGAAGAAGTTAGGGTGAAAATATGTGTGTTCGTACCTCGAAGTAAGGGTGAAATCTGCCCAAGCTAGTTGTTATCCTCGTATGTGTCTCTGTGGTCCTGATGGTAATAATATCGCGTGAAAGGACACACATCGCATCTAACACCAAGTTGAAATACCTACTGATTGTCTCACCGGATCGGTTGAACTCGAAACCCGTCGATCTGTTAGTCCATTTATGCCCAACAATATGCATGAAAATGGCAACTTGTTCCTCCACTGTGACATGCAAGGTATCAACTAGCGTTTCACGGTTCCTAAGATGGTCGCACAATCTATGGAAGACAACCTTTCTCATGCGGAGTTCACTAATACAATGGGCTTTGCCATTATACTGATCGGTTCGATCGTAACTCTCGCGCCATGTCTCTATCGACATAGGTCCATATGTCACGACTTTTCTTGACAACTTTTTTAGATGAAGCTCATACCAATGAAGAGTTACGCATATAGCTAAACTAATAATTAGCCTTCTCCTTTGCAAGTAATGACAATAATATTTATAGTACTGGAGGTATAACTTCCGCGCACCCATCTATGGAAGAATGAAACATTTCAATTTTAGATTTAGGCGTGACATCATGGAAAGTGCAGCGATAATCACATAATTACTTGTATATGTCCTATTTAACATCATGAACATACACAAAAGTGTGAGGCAAGTTACATAAATGCAGCTATGAGGAAAATTAGGATACCTGAAAATGAGTTCATACTAAATTTCCAAGGATGATGTGAGAAGGTGACGTATGTGAAATTTTAAGACAATTGTAATAAGGGTTCATACTAAATTTCTAAGTTGTACATGCCAATGGAGCAAGCGGTTCGGCCCTAAAATAGACACATATTAAACAAAGACTTCCAATATGTATGCAAATAGCTGAGATTAGTACAAACAAACTTAAATATGCTAATCTCTTTCATCACTGATGGAACAAAATTAAGGTTCAAGGAAAAATACATTGACCTCATTCCACCTCATTCCAATCCGCAAGATTTCACAACAAAGACTTCCAATATGTATGCAAATAGCTGAGATTTGTACAAACAAACTTAAATATGCTAATCTCTTTCATCAGTGATGGAACAAAATTAAGGTTCAAGAAAAAATACATTGACCTCATTCCAATCCGTAAGATTTCACAAAGACTTCCAATATGTATGCAAATAGCTGAGATTTGTACAAACAAACTTAAATATGCTAATCTCTTTCATCAGTGATGGAACAAAATTAAGGTTCAAGGAAAAATACATTGACCTTATTCCACCTCATTCCAATCCGCAAGATTTCACAAAGAAAGACAAACAAAACAAAGATCACATAGGAACAAATGGAGTAATTACCTCGCTACGGCGCTGTCCTCGTGCTGGGCTGAGAGCGGATCGGAGGGCTCTTGGAGTGAGGCGACGTCGCGACGAAAGCACTTCTCCGGCGGATCGGCATCATGGGACCAAAGAAGAAGCCGACAACGCGCCCCGGCCATGCACAGACCGAAGCGAGACCCACCTGCCTCACGTGGCGCCGGCCAAGACGCAGCCTTCTCCAGCCAGGCGCCGCCGTCGGAAACCCAGTATATCATCGCTTCCTTCTCCTCTCGCTGGGAAACCCTAGCTCGGGCTCTCCTCCATCGCTTGGTCGCCTCCTCTCAACTCCTCCGCCGCCTAGGGGGGACACCCAGCCGCCGCCGCCCCCTTCCTTGTCCTCTCGCGGGCTAACCCTAGCTCGGGCTCTCCATCGCTTGGTCGGGACTCGGGAGAAAGAGGTAAGGAAAACGGGGAAAATGCAGAGGAATGGGGAAAGTGGGGCGCGGTAGCTAGGTTTGGCGGCCGAATCGGCCGCCACACTTTGTGGCGACAATTTGTGCGGCGAGTGGTGCGGGTCACGCCTAAGGAGCTGTGGCGACCTAAGCTGAGTAAACCAACCAAACGCTTGCCTAAGTACATGTGGCTTGCCTAAGTTTGGGTGTGGTTGGGTTAGTAAGCAAACCAAACACGCCCTTAGGCTCACGTTTTTAGCGCCTGTTTGTTTGAGCTGTGGTTTCTCCAAAAGCTGCTTCTGACTTTTGACTATAGAGAGCCAGTTTTTGCAGAATCAGCTTTTACAGAAGCTGGCTCTATTTGGCAACCCAACTTTTGGTTCTAGCTTTAAGCTGAATGAAGAGCATAATGTATGTCTGTAATACCCCTAACAGTTTCTTTTGGTTCTTGCACAATCTAATCTAAATGAAATATCAATTTCTGATCTATCAATTAAATATTTACAATCCCTAACCCAAATGGAACGCTTCTGGAAACCACTTTAAAAACTTTCGAAGTTCAATTTTGCATATAATTAATTCTGCACTTTATTTCCTAAGGTTCAAGACAATTGACAAATCGGCAAAGTAAAGCATGTCACATACATCAACAAAAATGAATCCAGGAAGTGTTAAGATTCTGCCTTTAAACACCTGGGAATCGAATTATATTTAGTACACAGGATTGCATATCCCGGTGCGGCATTACGTCGATCACCTCCCTTGCGTTACTTGCGGATGCCATTCAGCGCTCCACGACGATGATCGATCATGCATGCCAGTCATCGCCGCCGTTCACGCCATCGCCGAGAACATCTGCCGAACAGCGCCATACTGGCAACGATTGGCCTTCTCTTGGCCGTCGTTGACCTCCATGCCATGCCAAGATCCTTGATGATGTACCGCGACGGAGCCCCGGACGCGAACTTCGCCGCCAAAGATACGCCGCCGAAGATGTCCATGATGTGCGAACCTGTCGCGCTTTTCAAACCGCGTCGAGAAATAGCGGCGCATCAAGCCCGGCGGCGTCGGCGAGCGGCAGGAGATCGCGGTCGAAGGCGGACGAGACGTCATCCGAGTCGGCGGGCGGCGCGAAGGCCGGGAGACCGTGGCTACGCTGGCAGCCGAGGCGGCCGAATGGCTAAGGGCACGGCACGGTGGCCCGCCGAGGCAGGCCGAGGCGGCGGTAGGGGCTAAGGGCACAGCGGCGTCCGCTAACCCTAGCCGCCATGGGTGTCGGGTAGGGATTGGGGGAGCTAGGGAGGAGTGTCGTGTGCGGGACTGGAGGAAGGCCACTTTTTATACAATGGCAAAGGTGGGTAATTTCTTATCAACTTTGGTGGCAATGTCCCAAGTTCAACCGCAAAAGCCATAGAAGCTAGTAAAAATGGGCTTCTCGGTTCCAATTATAACACTGGCTTTTAGATGGTTAGCTTTTAGAGAAGCGAGATCAAAAAGCTGACTCTTTGTTTTAGCTTCCGGCTTCCACAATCTAGAAGTTAGCTAGAAGCCCAAACAAACAGGGCCTTAGCACGTGTACCAACTGAGTGCTGACGTGCAGATGCAGTGATCTCGCGCGAGTGATGTAGGGCCGGATTCAAAGCTGAGCTCGAGGGAGCTGAGGTTGGCTGCACAAGTAGAGCTGGCCAGTCAAACGAACTGAGCCGTTCGGTTTGGGCCTGTTCGGCCGTCAATAGGCTGGGATATTGGCCCAAGTACGGTTTACACAGTAATTGGGCTGAATCGGGCTGGTCCAGTTATAAGTAGGCCGACCCAGTTTAACCAAAAATAATATATAAAAAATGATTATATTTAATAAATATGTGTTATAAAATGGAGAAATAAATTATTTATCATAAGAAAATAAACATATAAATATGTATTTAATTCAATATGCGGGCTACAGTAACTAAGCGGAACCGAACCAGGTCAGCCGTGTTGAATGAACAGTACGGGTTGTCCAGGTTCGTCCCACTTGGGCCGCCCTGTTTAGCCAGCTCTATGCACAAGCTCGGTTGGCATCTGCTCGGCTCTAATCTATGGCTGTTCTTTTCAACTTATCTTGTTATCTTATTTATTTCTCTATTAGGTGATAAATCAAATGTTTCAGCTTTTGAAGTTCGTTCTTTTTATGTCTAAAAGGTGTGTCATAAAACTCTTAAAAACAAGTCAAACGAAGCACATCTAACTTTCCAATCTATATCGAGAAGCTCTTGTAATTCAGCTTATAATCAAATAAGAAGATAAGAGAATAAGATAAACCAAAGAGAACAACCTCATATTAAGCATGGTGGTGGGCTCGAGCTCGGTTGAGGTGCTCAAGAGAGGGATTTTCAACACTAATGGAAGGCGTGGTAGTGTTGTGCTACCCGGGAAAACACACTCGATGTGGTTCCTCGATGAGAGGAGTGGTGACGGTGTCGTAGCAGGGTGGTTGGTCGACGTGAGGAGTGGCGAGAGTGGTTGGATGATGGGAAGAGTGATGGCAGCGAGGTGGCTGGCTGACGGGAAGAGTGGCAGTGATGACATGGCCGATCGTGAAGAGGAGGGAATGACAAAAGGGAGAAAAGGAGGAGTATCGGTGGCTCCGGGTGGGTTTGGTGGCTACGTGAGTTGATTAGGTTAGGGTTTGGCGATGATCAAGAAAGGCAGGTGGGCTAAAGGAGGGGAAGGAGGAGGCTTAGGCTAAGGCCGGGGTTAGGCCAACTCGAGCACAAGCCGAACTTGTGCTTTTTGTCCAAACCTAGATGTACTAATATGCAAAGAAGAAGGAACTAACACACGCCCGGGAATATATGGATAATCTTATATTTAGGGATTATTCTCTTCATCTCATCTTATCTGCTTGTCTTCTTATGTGCTTATAAGTTGAACTTCGAGAGCTTTATGATGTAGCTCGAAAAATCCGGTTCACTTCATTTGACTTCTTTTTTACAGCTTTGGGAGGCACCTTTGAGAAAAAAAAACGAACTACAAGAGTCAAAGGCCCTGTTTCTTTCAGCGTTTACCGGCGGTCGGTGTTTTATTACAGTGCCCCTTGACATTTTTATATGATTTTTTTTTGTGTTATAATTTCTAAAGATTTTTTCGAGACTTTGATTAGTTCTTCTCAAAGATTCTTAAAAAAAATTTAATTATCTTTTTAGGCTCATTAAACTTTTATAGGTGCATAGACCGTCAACCGCCAACCGCTAGTTTCCGCTGAAAGAAATAGGGCCAAAATGTTTAACTTTTCGATAAGATAAAAAAAATAAGTTAAAGAGAACAACCTCTTACTATTCAGTCGAACAGACTTTGCTACAAATAAATATTATGTTACTTTTAAATGTGCCATGTCGATTATGTGTGTTGCTCATGCATCCTACTTCGCTTTTATACTTGATTATATCATGTTCACCCTCTTGACTCATGGTTGGCACCCTATGATTTGGTATATATTGAGCTATGCTAAAATACGCTATACTAAAATAAGAAATAGAATCTATCATTTTGATGTTTAGAACGTTGTACCGAGGATTGATGGCCGGGATTAATTACGACCACTTCTAGAGCTGGCCAACGGGCCGCCAATTTGGGCCAATTTGGCCCGATTACTATGCAAACCAGGCCAAACGAGCCAATGGGTTGTGGTCAAAGCCCGCCTGGTTCGTTGGACAACCAGGCTGACTCGATTTAAAATGGGTCGACCTAATTTTGCTCAAAAATAATAGAAAACCGATGGAAAATGACTAAAATTCAAATATATACATTATATATTGTGGCGGACCAAATTTCCGGTAAACATTTACCAGAAAATGTCCAGAATGCCAACTGTCCAGGATTTCAGTTGTATTCAGAAATAGTACGGCCTGCTTGATTTATTATATGTTACAAAATATTTTACAGCGGAAAGTGGAAATATAACCTGGTAATAAAAAGAAAATTACATGCCCATATACCACAGGCAAAACCTGAGCATAAGGTAAACCTTAGAAATCGATCCTATGTGAATTCCTATCTTCTTCATGAATGTCCATTTCTGAGTATAAAGTGGATTCTGTAAAAAGAATAAATTGCCCACATAATGTGGGTAAGTACTAATTGTACTTGTAGATTTCTTGAGAGAATAACACTATTATTATATGAATACAGGATTCAGGGAATAGCAAAGCTTTATGGTGAACATGCAAATTTTGAGCTTTAAAGGTCCTATCATTATTTTAAAATAATTAATAATATCAGAACAAATTCTATCATCTTTCTCCATCCTTATTCATTTGCAATCCAGACAACAATTTTCGTAAATTCATGGATTTTGGTAAATAAGATAGACATCACCCAATTGACACAACTTCATATACCCGAAGTAGGGTCCATCGATGAGTTTGTTATTAGCTCTGCAAAACCTATCCAGCTTTACCCATATAACAGCTCCTTATATGGATGGATGATTAATGTGTCAATCTTATCCATTTAAACCTAAGTTTTTATAGAAGCAAACGATATCTAGATATTCTCTTACCACAGAGCAAATATCTAGTGCCCTTGAGTGTCAATCACACTCTTGATTTATCTAACCCAAGACGACAAAACTCTGTTTCCAAATTTGCTTCTATAGTTTATAGAGTAACGATTCCAGGAAGTTCACACTCTCTCCCCCTGGTGTTATTGGGCTGGTACTCCACGTACCGACGGGCTCAAATAACATAGCACTGTTTCCGAATTACTCTATATAAATTCAATCAACCTTCCAGACTACAGCTTTTCCACATCAAATAAGTTATCCAATTTAACTTATTTGTACAGACCAATTCTTCATCTTTTCATGAAATAATTAAATTTTTAATATTTTTGCCTATACTAGGGTTTTATCAAAGGTTGATTATTTTAGGGTGGCTTTTTAAGGTATTGAGGCTTGGATAAAATTGTACTTGGAATGTATAAATAAATAACTAGAAAATATATGCAATAAATAATAAGTAAAAGGAATGTAGGTATATCAAAATGCATCAAGAATAAGAAAACCTGCCTTATTTGAAGATTGGATCACACCTATTGTATCTTTTGGATATTTTTCCAGAGGGCATAGCTCATTGTCTTACGTTGTAAAAAGGGAGAAACTACAATAAATATCCAAATAAGAAGAGTCTTTAAATAAACGACAAAATAAAATAAAAAGGGTCTGGGTAAAAAGGTGATGGGTTGTACGATTTTCTAAAAGGTTGAAAATATTTTCTTAATACAAATTGCATGAAGGAGTTTTTATGTAAAAATAGGTATTTTGGGCGTTATGACGTTAAGTATTATTATAATATATTAATTTTGGAATATTAGTATTTCGATTTGACCTTATAATGATAGTAATTAAAAAGAATTGATTTTGGTATTATAATTTTATATAGAAATGTTTATATGGGTTGAGTGGATTTTGTGAAATTTACTAGTAAGATCTTATATTAATTTCATTTTAAAGGAAAATTTAATTTATTTAAAGAAAGGGTTTTAAATTTAAGTTTGAATTTCTATAGGTTTTGGAAATGCAGGATATTATTTTTAGTTGTAAAACATTATTTTGAGTAATTTTATATTGGAAGTTTTTATAAATTTTACTTCTATATTCTTCAATTAAAATATTTTAATATCTAAAAGGAGATAGCAAAAGGATTTATTTAGATTATTTTATTAGAAAACTATGATATTTTATATTTTTATATTATGCTTTATTTTATTTTAGATTTTTATGAATTTTTGTAGAATTTATAAAAAGTGGTTAAATATTTTAAATAATTTTAAACAGTATAGGTGAAAATAGGAATTAGGAAAGGTTTTAAATGCTTACTGAGCTATCATTGGGCTCGGCCCAGTTAGCTGCAGCGTGGGCTAACATATGGGACCCGACGGTCAGTGGGTGTGGGTGGAGTTGGAGCGGCTGACTAGTGGGACCGAGGTGTCAGTGAGAGGAGAGGGATGAAATGAGGAAAACAGAGGGAAGGCGGCGGTGTCATCGCCGACGACGGCGGAGGAGGGCCGGCGGCGATCAATTGGGTGGAAATTAATGAAATTGGAAGTGTATAGGTTTGATTAACGGTCTTGGTGGACTTTGAGATGGCCGGAGTCAGCGACGCGGCGAGCTCGGGCGGCAGAGTGGCTCGGGAGATAGTGACAGTCGTGCTCCGGTGGGTATCGGGCTTGGGTAGAGGACGGGTCGAGTTTGTGATGAGGTGTGGAGTGTTTTCCATATAGGAACTAAGGGCAATGAGGCATCGGAGTGGTGAGGGAGGTGGTCGCCGGAGCTAGGGAAGAGGGTAGCGGAGCGGGCGGCTCAGGGTAGTTGAGGGAGAAGGGGTGAGCGGGGAAGAGAACTTGGGGTGTTGTGATGCCGTAGGTAGGTTTTTATAGGCGAAGGATGGAGTAGCGGGCACGGTGAGCTAAGGAATGGCGGCGGCGGCACTGTGATGGTGGCGGCGAGCGATTGGGCGGTCGTGGAGGGAGGATGAGGATGTTAACGAGGCGGTAGGTGTCGGCGGCAGTGCGGGCTCGTCTGTAGTGGCAAAACCCGAGGCTGAGGAAGATAGAAATAGCGGCGGCGAGCAAATCCAGTGGCAACAGCGGTGCCGACGGTTAGAGCAGGGTGGCGGCACGGTGAGAGGAAGAAGAACATCATGTGGCCGTTGGATCCGGGCCTAATCAACGGGTGCCGTTAGATCTAGGAATAGGGGCTGACGGGTGGGACCCGAAAGTCAGTGAGAGGGAGTGTTTAAGTGGAAACGCCTTTTCGGATAAGGAAAGCGTATTTTTGGGGCTTGCCTAAAAAGGAAGGTCCAAGATTTTAAAAGGAAAAGAATTTCCAGAATTTATTTATAAGGTTAAAAATTTATAGAGAGCTATAGAAAGCTCATAAAAATATGAAGTAAATTTCTAAAAACCATAAAAATGAGTAGAATCCAAATATGAAATAATATTTATTATTTTATGGGATTTATATTTTGAAAAGATAGATAGGGTATTTTCTTTAGGAAATAAATAGAAGTTTAGTTTAGAAAATTATTTAAAATTAGGAATGATTATAGAAATATATTTATGACTTTTATGAAAACTTTTTATGTTAATTTTAAAAATTTGGGTATGTGACATATATTGAAGGAATATATTATATAACGTAACGTAGATACATAAATACTAATATTTAATAATATTAATGTACAACAGTAGGAGGCCGAATCGGGCCAACCGGTGGCCGGCCCGGTTTGTTGAACAATATGGGTCACCCGATTCAACCCGTTGGCTCGACCCATAAGGCTAGCTATAACCACTTCAACACGATTGTCGCTTGCCATTTTATAGTAGTAAATATTATGTATATTTTGCAGTTGAAATGTTGGGCATCCAAAACTTCGATTAGTTCTGAGAAGTTACAACGTTTGGTTTAACTAGGTACTGAGAGCTTTAAGAAGTGGCATCACAAGATACAGGAGAACCGACTTTGAGTTTGGCTAATAGAAACCACAATACGTCGTAAACCAAATCAAACAATGCCCATAAGGCTCAAAGCTTCACTCATCTCTACGGTTGCCCACATCAAAATTTGTCATATGTGAAGGAAGAAGAGAGAGAAAAGATATAATAATAGTTTCTCTGAAGAAATAGCCACAGAAAATAACTAAAAGGAAACTATTACTCTCTCATGAGCCTTGCTGGTCTAGAGAGGGTTAGACCATCTCCAACAAGCTAGCCAAAAGCCTCCCTTAGCCAAAATTTGGGAGGAGGATTGAACTATGAGCAAACTTAGGTAAGGGGTTACACATGCTACCATAAAATGCAGATCAGCTATTACTCTCTCGTAGACCCGACTCGCAAATTAATGGGACAATTTTTGCATGCCATCGCAAAACTCGATAACCCCTTCTATGCTATTAGTTTATCGCCTTAACCTTACATGCCATCACATTTTCGGCCTTTTGCCTTTAGTGTCATCATTGACTGGTCAAGCCATGACGGAACTACATAAAGACAATTACGCCCCTACCTTTTTAATACGGTAGAGACTAGGATAAATTCCTTGAAAATTGTAGAAAGTCAGATAAAATAGATTTAGAAAATTATGTGTACATAAATATGTATGTTAGATTGAAAAAATTAGGAGGTAAAAACTATTTAAATTTAATGGTACCAAGTCTCCTGAAAACATAAGAAAAAAACTAGAAAATATAGGAGACCGCTGGGACCGCCCTCCTCGTCTCCCGCCGCCGCTAGAGTTATTAGCGCGTCTGTTGATGAAAACATTAGTGACTCTGGTACCATTGCATGCAACATCTCATGGGCGTCGGTGCCACTCGGCATTATCACGGTAGCCAGCTCATCTCCATGGATGGCTCGCTTGAGCGGGGACTCGGAGGCCTCTATGCTGTCTGTCAACTTAGGAGAGAAAGCATCATTCTTCCCCATGGCATCCGCCTTGGACATTGAAGCTAGTTCCACCACCTCTTCACTTGATGTATGAGGTGGAGGCGGAGCCAACACGCCTTCAGCACTCAATCAACCTGTGGCATCCCCGTGTCAGCTTTTGTGATGGTGCTTGCACTCGTGTCTGTCGCTAGTACGTTTGCCCCTTCGCAAGGAGGGAGGCCCCTATGATTGGCCAACTAGCGAGGCTGAAAGCACTGCCCATCTTAGGATCATCCTTAACGGGGCGGAACCACATGACTCTATGAGCGTCCGTCACTTGGGGCGGTGGTTGCGGCCGGCTCCTCGACCATCACTCCCTTTGGTAGGAAAAAGCAGCGACCTACCTCGAAGGGGGCAAAAACACCGACTAGATGCCTATTCGACTGGCAAAAAAATTGTATGCTTTTTCATGAAGGCCAACCCCCGGGGTCCCAAGGCCAGGGATGACCCTTGGGTATAGTATGGGAAGTGCCACAGCTGATCCTGAAATGGCCAAAAATAAGCAAAAAAACCATATTCAGTCGACAAAACAATTTATACACTTCTTTTATGAAGGCCCAACCCCTGTGAGTCCAAGATCCAAGGATATTCCTCAAGTATGTTCTTGATGAACAAACAAACCTGTGTGACAGGTAAGAAGTCTCCCAATCATCGACACTTCCGGCTCCTTGAAACCATATTTGAAGTTCCCGAAATTCAATTTAAGCAAATAGTCAAATAATTTTTGAAAAAAAAACACTTACAGTGTCTTCATTGATCATCAAGCCAACATTTGGTGTAGGCTGATTGCAATACAATTTGGTGAGATAATCCCGACAAAAAAAATGTAAACTTCCTTTTTTGAACTGCAAAAGAAAAAAAATCCGGAAATTTCAGGAGAAGTCTACTCGAAGCATTATTCATCTAGAATTTCCTTAGTGCCACTGGCTGAATTTGGCCGGACCAAGAAAGGTTCACTGATGGGCAGGCGGCAGCGCCGGACTCCGAGCCATCACGTCCGTCCATGCACGCGCGCTCGAATCTCAGAGCAGCCTCGCACACGTCATAAGCCAGCCGCAGTCACTCCAGTCACACGTCAGAGCTCAGTCAGGCAGAGCCTCGACCCTACCAGCCTACCTTCCCGGCCGCGGTGGCGAGCGGAGGAGCGGCGGAGGCAGCTGGGGATGGCGGGGAAGACGAAGTGGAGGTTCGCGATGGTATGCTCGTCGAATATGAACCGCAGCATGGAGGCGCACTCGCTGCTGGGCCGCGCGGGGCTCGACGTCACCTCCTACGGCACCGGCACCCACGTCAAGCTCCCGGGGCCGTCGCTGCACGAGCCCAACGTCTACGACTTCGGTACCCCCTACAGCGTCATCTACGACGACCTCCGCCGCAAGGACCCCGAGCTGTCCGTACCCCCCTGTTTTTCTCTCCTAATGCCCCGCTTTTTCTTGGGTTCTTGCTTCTTGGGCGATCTTGTGCACGGCGAGGTTTTCATTGGGTTGATTTTTTGCTAAAAAAAATTTGGGTTAATTTGAAAGAACAAAGGGGGAGGGGATTTAGCGTGTGTGAGCAGGATTTTGGATGTGTTCTGGGAGAAATTTTGGGTGGGTTTGAGGGAAACAGAGATCAAGCGTGCAAATGATGGGCGATTTCTGTGGTTTCTACATATATTTTTGTATCTCTCTCTCAATTCTCAATCTTGGACTTAACTCTCAGTGGTTTCATTTGAAATGCCTCTCCATTCTTGCGCAATTCTGGTTCAAAGACGTGTAATCCTTAACGATTTGAGCTGAAATGCCGCAGCATTGGGTTTTTTAACCTTTGTTTTTAGGCTTATGTGTGTTCTTGGAGCACCGATATAACTGAGCACTAGATTCTTTTCTTGGTAGATTCATTCAGCTGACCTGCAATGCATTCTTGTGCTGATTTTGGTGACCTATCCGTCATCCAGGTACAAGAGGAACGGCCTGCTGCCAATGCTGAAGAGGAACACATCTGTTAAGCTGGCGCCACAGAGGTGGCAGGACAATGCCGGCGATGGGGTGTTTGATTTGATACTCACCTTTGAGGAGAGGGTCTTCGACTTAGTGGTTGAAGGTAACCAATAGGAACTGGGACAAGATTTTTTTTGTCTAGAAAATGCAGCAGGCACTAACCATTGGAGACCGCAGGATTACGTGATTATATGATTGTGTGGACACCCAGTGAGGCTTGAATTTGTTTTTGTGCAGATATGCATAACCGTGAGCAGAGGCTGCTGAAGACCGTGCCGATAATCAATATGGATGTGAAAGATAACCATGAAGAAGCTGGTGTTGGGGCAAAGCTTGCTTTAGAATTGTGCCAGAAGGTATCCAAGTAACATCACATATATAGTGTATAAATATATTCCTTCCATTAATTTGTTAGTTATTAATCTGTTTAGGCTTGTTTGGAATTTGATTTTATAAAATTATCTGGTTGCTACTGATACCGATGAAGTGATTTGTAACGCCCCCAATTACTTGAGCTTGACACATGCTATATGGACTGGTAGTTACGCACGTGTTAAGGCTGAGTCACTCGAACTGAGAATTAGTTCAAGTAATAAAATAGCTAAAGTGGTGATGAAAGTTGACACATATAAATCTTAGTGCAACTTTCTAAGTTTGCACAAGCTATCAAAATGAATTGAGAAATCAAAAGGGATACAAATCATCCATCACAATTGGCATATTCTTGATGACTTCCTCCTATGTCTTCTTTTCTTTGTCCTCAGTCTCTTCATCAGTAACTACTTAGTAAGCTATCCTAGCTTCATAGCTCGTCCATGCAAGCTGTATGGGTAATTAAAATTTTAGACAACCAAAGGAAATGTTTCATTAATTCTCCACTTGTATGTCAACCTCACAAACATTGATTAGAACAAAGTTTATCATTAATAAAAAATTACTGCTAAGCAAGCCTAGTATCTCAAGCACCAGGCACGTGAATGGAGTAGATATGGGGGTTCTCGAGGATACGCCAATCCAAATGTTGGTATTTTAGGATATGCCACCCCATGTCTCACTGATGTGTGGCACACACATGATTTCCAAATGTTGGTATTTTAGGATATGCCACCCCATGTCTCACTGACCCATGCGCACACATGATTGGGGTGGCATACCTCCAAAATTCATATCTTGAGTAGTAAGGTGGATTAATATTGCCAACCTTAACAATACATCCAATTAGTCTCCAAGTGTACCAATCCTACTTTCCAGGAAAAGTCTCTTGCACTTGCCAGCCTGGCATTTTAAAGCAAATCGACAAAGGTAGCATAGGTCATTTACTCATCTATATACCTGTACAGGATCTATTGTTTTAGTTACTACCGCGTGTCACTATAGTGCCACGTGTGAACAATACCGTGTGACTAGGCAGAGCCGTTTCCTAGGGCTGGGCAACAGGGGCAACCTCCTAGGGCCTAGGAAAGCTAGCCTCCACCCCTGACCCATGTATATACATGAGTATATAACCTATATAAATTTATTTGGGTCAACAAGAAACGACATGGGTAGATGGGCCAAGAATAAGGGCAGGCCCAAGAAGGCAAGCATCATAGTTCCAATCAGATGGAATGCTTTCGTCCGTGCAAGAAGCCAACAAGTTGCACTAATTTCTCTTGTCTCTCAAATCGGCGGCTCGACTTCCCCATTCCCCCGAAACACTGCCGCTAGTAGCCTTGCTTTCTTTCTCCCAACACGCTCGGCATAAATTTTTTTAATGTGCAATGGATCTACTTGAAATACCCTCATGTAACCGTTGCATACAAGGTGTGTTTTTTCTGAATTTTTCCCCACCTTGATTTGTTGTTAAATACCAGCACCACTCTCACATAACATCTAATATGTATACAATCTAAAACAAATTTTAGAGCGTGCGATTTTCTCTACAATTACTCTCCTCCATTATTTTGCCTTTAGAATGATGTTCTGGTTTTCTTTGTATTATTAATAATATTTACAAGCTATTAGATTGTCACCAATCAATAGTTTGTGTTCTTTGATGTATTGAAAATGTTCAGAGTTGATATAAAAAGTATTGTTCTATGTTTTGTTTGTTTGCCCTAGTTAAGAAAGGTTATATATTAGTTAGGAAAGCTATTATCTATATTGGTATTTCCCATAATTGTTAGCAGGGTCCTCTATATGAGGCATCAGGTAATTGTTGGAATTAAGCAATAAAGAAAAAAATCCCTTCTCCGTCTCCCCTATTTGCATCATCCAACAACACCCATGCTTGGCTGGCGCCATGCCGTTGAGCATTCAAGCCTCACCACCTTACATCACGGCAATAGGATGTCTTGCCTCTCTCGCTTTGCAGCACAATTCTTCCTATTCCCCATGCCATGGGGACCTTGAGTCCCTATTTGGTCCTTCGCCCATTTCTGCAAACACGCAATGAAAAGACAGCAATGCCGCCACCTCACTGCTACGCTGAAGATAACAAACACATAAGGGTCAAGGGAACAAATTTGGTTTACTCTATTTCATTCTCCAATAGGCGGGAAACCTTCCTCTTTTTGTTCTGATCGATGGTTTTGCTTCCCATTGTTTCCATATCGGCAACATATTCACGTTTTGGGCTTGCATTTTCTGGTGGGCCCAACTGTATCCTAGTCCAGTAAAACTCCTGCTGGACAAGCCCACTAGCACTCCTCTTTGTGGCATGTGCATGTGCATGTGCATGCACACAATAAAAAATAGAATATATGTGCCCAAAAAAATGTTTTTGTGAAATTCAGACTTGGAACTTCATCCTTGATGTATAAGCCATTGGCATAACTCCATTAACCACCTCCACCCATGCCTAGGAAGCTAGGGTTGTAAGGGGGAATGAAATTTATTTTGAATTATCTAAAAAAATCTGAAATCCAATATGTCCTTCTAGTCATACATTTTATACCATGGTAAAAGAAATATTACACATATGGCCCTGCAACCATGCCCATAGGCCATAGTTACCTACCGATCTTATACTGCAACCATATAGTAGCGTTGATATGGAGAGAAACCATGTTGTATGCTTATAAAACTCAAAACACAGTATTCTGGAAAATTAGCACAGAGCCCTGTTTCCTCATAAAATTTTGGGTGAATCAATTATATAGTACAACATACCTGGTTATCTCTCTGTCATTTGAAAATAACATAGATATCCCCATAAGTATCCTCTATGCAGTGAAAACTGTGTATCAAATTAGTTTTACTCTGAACATAATGAAGTTTCCTTTTTCATTAATGATGTGATTAACCGTGGTATTATCTGAGGTATTGCTTTTGTTTTCCAGTGTAGCTACCCAAAACAATCTTTATTATGACACCTTTTCCTCGCTGCTCTTGTATGTTATCCATTATATGCTAATTATATGTTACGTTACATTTGTGGATTACAGATTTACAATAATATCAATATCAACTGATGGTATAGTGTGTGTTATAACTGGATTTTGAGATTAGTCCTTGCACCATTGCAATGCAGTATTGAAATGATGAATTGATATGTTTATTATTTTCCATCATGCTTTTCTCCAGAGGTTTTACTACTATTTCTGAAATTAATTTGTGTGCCATACTGCTAAAAGTTTGGAAAGAACTAATGAAGCTATCATTGTTTCTGTTGAACGACAATAAGTTAATTTATCTGCGGTTTATTTTCAGCTTGAAGGAGCGGAAGATGATTGGGAGGAAATTATTGATGACCTGCTCCCTGCATTTGAGAAGCAGCATAAAAGGAAGCTCACATACAACATCGCATTTTATTAACTTCTATAGCTTCTTGTGCGGATTATACAGAAGCAGAATTGTTCTTGTTTTAACTTAATTGTGTGGATGGTTGGTATCTTGGCATTCAGGAAACTGTACAAAACTGAGGCAGCCGCAGCTGGATTACAGTGTTGCTCCAATTCCATACCAACATTTCAATAACAAAAAAAAATTGGTACTTACCAAATTGAAGTCTGTTCTATTTTCCTCCGAAATCAATTGATTCCAGAGGATTGAGATAATGATCTTGAAGCCATCATCTCAAAACCATGGGGCATCGGGTTCCAATTCGCTTTGATTGCTATCTATAATTTTCAGTGATGAGTTCAATGAATGGTCCATTCATATGAATATGGTTGTGTTGTTTGGAGTTAGTAGGTATAAATTCACAAAGTGAATGATGCAGGCATAGACCAGAAGCATGCATTGTGGTGACCCCGGCCTAAAATCATCAGAAATGCATGCATATTCTCAGATGCCTTGATCGAGCAACTTTTTCAGATTTTGACACACCCTTCGGTGGCAACTTATTTGGTTCCTCTTTCAGTTCTTTGTTTTGACCGGTCAGAGCGGTCGTTCGCAAGGATATCGATCATCTGGCGGTGCCAGAATCTTGGTGGTATGCTGAGATCTCTGACTTGCGATCCTGTTTCGTTTCATGATCAGGCTGTCAATTACCAGTCAGTGCTTACCACTTTGCCGTACTTTGTCGTACCAGTGTTTACTGATCTGCCGCCCTGCTTGCTTTGGCGGCTTGACGTGTTTGCTTTTTGGTCTCTGATGATGACAGTGATGTGGGAGATGTTTGCAGTTTGGGGGTCTTGATTCTTATTTAGACCTCATTAACCCAATATTTGGGGTTTCAAGGGCCATGTGATAATTGAGCGGTCCTATTTGACGGAATTAGTCGGAATTAATGGTTTTCCAGAAAAAGCTAGCTCCTTTTGGTTTGGTCAAAATTTTTGGAGAAAAGGATGGGTCTTTTAGACATGGATGCATAATTATTTGTGATGGAGATTTTAATCTGTAGTGTGGACTAGAAGGACTGACACTCATTAGTCTCTGCACTGCTTCTTCAGCGCTTCTTGAGGAAACAATAAGATGTGTCAATTGTCAAATATCTCCCTCTTTTTTCCCCTAGGGAAGATACGGCAAATTCGTCTCTTTTTTTTTTTTTTTCTGGATGATCCCATCTCTCAAAAGCTTTTATTTCGTTATCCAGCAATATATGCATCTCATTCACAACACTCTCAAATGAAGTTTTTCCTGCTGTGAGCAAATCAGTCAGGTTAATTCAGTGATCAAAACGCTTGATCCATGCGTCAAATCTTGCTGGCTTCTGTCCAGTCTCTCAAATCCATTAAAAACAGGCCAGCAAACCGGCCAACCAATTTCACATTCCAACTATTATTTCTTTTTCATTTTGACCAGAGACCCAAAGCCATCTTTTAATTTGCTTTTAATTTACACACGTTTTGCTGTCGAAATTGAAACGGTGGCACGAGAGTGGAAGAACACACCACTAGAATATGACATCCATGTCCAACAAGACACCAACACATGTATGCAATTCATCCCTTTTGCTCCTAACAGGGATTGGACGAAAAGAAAGATTTGTTCCTTTCTCACCTCCATGATGCCTAAACATATCCAAATGCACACCCATCAATTTAATTTAAGAACAGCTAGACCAACCATTATCCTGCCAAACCAACCATTGTTTGACCAAGTTAATAATGTAGTTGTTATATGATCTATCACGTTGCTTGTAGGTAATGCGAGCGAATGACCTTTACTATTTCCTTTACGCCATTCCTCGACGGCTTAAGCCCACGACAGTCATAGTACGGAACACTACCAAGATCGTCTTGCGGAACAAGAACTTACAAGTTCATTGAACTTGGACGCATGCCATGTTGCTATTATTCCCTTATAAATGATGCTGCTGTTATTTTGTCTTAGTAAAAAACTGGGTGAGACCATCCACACCGGACGGACGCTGTAAAATAACGTTGAAATAGTGTTTTAGAGAGAGAATTTCTGGTGTAGGAAAGGAATTTTTTAAAGTATAGTGTAAAATGTGAAGGAATTTTAGTATGAAAGAGAGAGAAAATAGAGTAGAAGAGAGAGAAAATAGAGATAGAGTAATTGGTGTGGATGCTCTGACTCTCACACGCACACACTGCTCCAATGGCTATAGCTTGATTAAGGGGCTGATCAACCTGGTTTAAAGACAAAACCCAAAGTCCAAAGATATTGTCCTCTATATGTCGGCAGCACATTGGAGCCTTGAACTAGTCCTCTTAAACATTTTCTATCAATACTTTAGAGGACGCATGCTTAGTTCAAGGAACATCTTTGCTTCTTTTTTTTTTTTATGTTGCATGCATTAGTTAATTAACCTAACAGAGGAACAATGCACTATCATGTTGGGAACACACCCAATTAGTGTTTCAAACTTGTCTACCTCTCCAAATTAAATTTAAAATATCTAATAGATGCTGCTGGCCAAAATGAAATTAAACTCTAGTTTTTAATCTCTGACCTAGCGCGCACGGTATATATCGCACGTGCGGCATTGCATCGTCGGCGTTGACACGTGGCGATGTGAAAGCTACCGAAACCGACTCGTCTGGTGACACGTGGACGACAAGCTGACCGCAGATTAAGGAAATCCATGGTCATCCAGAAGGGGAAGGACACCACTCCTGAAAGTTTGCCTGATTTTGACATCCGCCCAAATTGTAGGAATCTGAGCCGTCCAGTGGCCTCTCCTGATGAAACGTGGCCACTGAGAAGCGAGTGAGTGCTACTGTTGTTGGAAGCTGACCTACTCCTACATAGACGGGGTGACCGGGTAGCCAGGTAGGTAGGTTAGGTACTACCTGGAGTAAGTGTTACAGTGGTAGTTATTAGTTAAACAACTACTCGGTAGAAATTGTATCACAGGTGTTCACTTTTAGGTTAAAAAAAAGTGATCACTTCTTTCTTCTTCTTCGGAGAATGTAATAAGTCTTGATCGGCTAGCTAATCGTAAAAAGTAGTCCAGGTAGGTTGAAGTCCATATTGTAAATATTTGTTTAGGCAAGTGCACAGAGGGTTGCATACTTAGGGGTGTGTGCATAGTAATTTATGAAAAGTGGATGGACTTTTTTACAAAACCAAGAGGATGGCGGTTAGACGGTGTGATCGGACAACCGATATTTTGAAGGTACGTGGACAACACGGTTGTGGAATAATTTCCAGCCCTTTAGTATATAGAGATTTTTGCAAAACCAATAGGATGAGCAGCTGGATGCGCCTGGACGACCAACGTTTACATGGCGACGTGGATAGCACGGTTGTGACATAATTTATTTCCCTTTAGTATATAGAGAGATTCATGTGATTGGTGAATATATATCTTTTCATGTCATTTGTAAATAAGACTAAAGACAATTTTTACAATGAGTTGTCTCTTAAGTACATCATAATCCTTTTTTCATGGTAGCAGGTACAATGATGTCATTATCAATCGTACATATAGCCACTAAAGATAATTTTTTGTTTGTAAGTTGTTTATTGACATCTATTAAACAAATTCATATGGCAGCGGGAAAACTGTATGCAAGAGCCTTATTTTCTCAATAAGATGTTGCATGCTAGATGACAATTTTGTCCTTTATCCACATTAATATAAGTTATACACATCAAAGTTTACAGACAACTAATGACATGTACTATTATACCTTTTTGATAAAGATGTTTGTCACATGCATCAACTCACACAATTAATGATGTATGTAATTCAATGTACCCCCATCTTTTCATTCATGGGTTGTGTTCATCTCTTCACTAATAACAACTCTACGGGATAATTCACATATAAATTGAATTCTTTAGTGTGGAAGTTACATGATGCTTTAAGAAATGGTCGTGCAATGTTTTCTAGGTACAACTTAGATCTGCACGTGCATACACACACTCGTGCCACACGCGCGCGTGTATGTTGACCACTAGACCTGATCATCCTCCGGGTTTGACCCGAGCCCGGCCCAAAGCCCGAAAAGCCTGGCAAAAGCCCGGCCTGAAGCCCAGATTTACACTGAGTTTTTGATTTTTTGCAAGCCCAGGCCCAACCCAACGGGCTTGGTTTCCAGCCAGAGCCCGGCCCAAAAAAATCGGGCCGGGCTGCCCATGACCAGGTCTATTGACCACACACAAAGGATCTAGCATCCTAGCAGTTCCTCTAAATTTCGGACCTCTATAACACTATTGTCATAACCTTTAAAAGATTCTCTCTGACCTCTAAAATTTATTCACTCTTTACACTATAATCCCTAAAAAATTCTTTAATGCACTGGCTTCTTTAAAATTTCTGATAAATAATAGTGTTTTGGAGGACCACCTGGATGTTGGACGTGGGGCTTATAAAGGCCTCCAAAAGTGCAAGCGAACCTGCAATGTTGGTACGTGCAACACGTGTCCTGCGTTTCTCATTTAGGAAAACGATGAGACATGCTGTACAGACAGATCGACTCCCTCCACATGGTCAAATTGGATTATGATATGCTCGATCTGAAGACGTTAAAACATGTCATGTCCATACTGCTGATATCTAACGAACTAGTTTAAAAAATAACCGAATTTACACTTTTTTGAGACTTGCTTTTGCACTTGATCATATGTAAAATTAACATATGTTTCATCCCAGTCATCTCTGTCCTCATTTGCTCCTCTCTTGACTATCTTAATTATGTAAACAATGATTTAACCAGCAAAACACAAAATCAGCGAGAACACGTGTGACTGATGCTAACTAAGCCTGGGATTTAATTAGAAGTAATGAACCAAACGAGGAGGCATTGAAATCACACTCAACTTCTCATGTATATCCCTGTGATTCATGCTTATGGGACACATCAACTTTTGGTGTTTCCGAAGTACATATTTGACCTATAATTCTCATTTTCTGTAGCAATGTACATGAAATTATATATAATTTTTGAAGTGAGTAAAAATCATAATTTTTTTATAGAAGTATTATTAATGAACTATAAATGTAGCCTTTTTTTAGGAACAACAAAACGATGACGTTTGTTCCAAGCGAAGTTTATTGGTACAATGTAGCTAGCACATGATTATTGATGATCACATGGGTTGCAACTTGCAGATTTAAAATATGTGCACAAATAACTTTTCACGAATTTTAAGTAGTTCCCCTTACATGGAAGTGGAACGACACCAGCAGACAAACCAGAGATGTGGCCTAATTCATTAATTTCTCCTTTGTTGCTAGGTAACTGATGAGCTGACGAATTCTGATATGCTAGCTTATTCTCTACTGCTTCAGTGTGGATTAAATCTCATGGCCGCAAATTTGTTTTTTAGCCAGACACTTCGGTTTTTGAAACTCTTAAGCAATTTTAACAATTTTTTTTTGTCTCTTAAGCAGCCTAACAAAAATCCATGATATTTTAGATTAAATCCCACGACTAGATTAAAGCCACAACAAACAAAATTTGTAATTACATTCTTTTCTGCTTAAGATAAACTTTTGAGCTGAAAGCTAGCTGTGGCTGTGCACTATAGAATATGAAAAATCGTGGACCCTTAATAGAAGACTGAGAGAGATCGAAAATTTGTTAAAAATGGGTTTCTAGAGGTTTGAGATGAAATGGCAAGATCTCCAAAGGGCAAAGGATGACTACAAAGTGCCTAATCATTTGGCTATAAGAAAGACACATTTCTAGCGGTAGATAAATCTAAATTTAAGCTAAAAAGAAAGAGGCTCCAGAATGTCACATGTCATAAAACAATAAGTATGCATAAATTCACAAGGTTTTTTGAACCGTGATAAATCCACAGAGTGGAACAACGCAGACATCGCATTCCGCTGACTCCGACCTAAAATCGTCAGGAACTAATGTACACCTCCAGGTGTCCTGGTCGAGCATGATCTGTCTCGGATCTTGACACGTCGACGCCCTCTCTCCAGCTCTCCGTTCTGACCGTTGATCAGAGCGTCGTTTCGAGAGGCGGTTGATCGTCCGCAAGCCAGGAATCCTGTGGCACGCTGAGATCTCTCGCCTGACGACCGCACCCGTTTCATTTAGCTGAGCTGAAAGCTTAGGATCCGAGAGTTTCCAAAACGGCCTTAAAAGGTCAAAACTTTTGGTTCGAGCGATTATGGCATGTATACTGGTAAACCTAGCCCTATTACTACATAAATGAGGTTGGGAAGAGTGAAAATAGAGTTGAGAGCGTAAGAGAGAGAAATATAGGAATTGAGAAGGTAGGGTCAGCATTACTTGACCAGGAGATACATAGTAAAATAAGACCAGAAAATAGGTTCAGCGTTAGATATGCTCTTAGACCTCACGAGTTATGTGAAAGTGAAACGGCTTTAAAATATTTGAGAAATTTTTTGAAAACCAACGCATTCGAGTTCGCCTGTAATCCATACAGTCCATGTTTGTTTTTATGGCCTGCAGCTGCAGGTTGCCATCCATGTGTTGCGTACCTGCGCCAACATTGTTGTCGGCATCCTTAATTAGACTTTATCGGCGAAAAAGGTACGTTTGGAAGCTATGAAATTGTTGGCGGAATTGGCTAGGAACTAGGAATAGGATTAAGAGCATCCCCAGTGGTAGAGACCACCACTGGCTATAAGAGTGTCCATGTCACCATTAGAGACTACATGTACAATGGGCAGTTTATAAGAGCTTTCTATAGCAGTTATTAGTGTTTGTATGAGAAATAGAAAAGAATGGATCAACTGTGAACTTGATCTTTGTGGCTCATATATGTTTTCTGGTGATATCACTTCAAATATTATGTGGTTGTAGTCCACGGCATATTATTCAACATATTATTCAAAATTAACGGTCCACGGCATGGGACGATTAATGAAAAAAAGACCACACGCAAATGCACAAGGGAGGGAAACTAAAAACTAAACCTAGAGTAATCTAACAATTTTTTGTTCCAGCAAACTTCAAAAATGCCGCCACTCCCTCTGTACGTCGTCAATATTCTGCCCTCTTTCACGGACCATATGTGTAGGCGTTGATCCAAGGATCCACTTGCCAAATACTCACCATCAGGGCTAAATGCAACAGAATACACTGGATGCCTGCAATCATGTATTGAGAAAAATTCAGCATTCTGTAAGTACAAGAAAGTCCCAACTTCTTGCCAAACAATCTCCATACCTATGGCCCGTCAAGCTGTACAGAAGGCGTCCTTGCTCTGCTTCCCATAGCTTGATGGTGGAATCAAAAGATGCACTGCACATAAGAAATAAAATAGTCAACCTTGCTGACAATTTACAAATTGGTTATCATAGTTATAACAAGTTACCTATCTTATCCCCAGTACACGAGGAATAAGCAATGGCATCGAACTGCTATCAAAATTGAATTGGCAAGGCCTTGATTCCTGAACAAATCTCATATCCATTGCAATTCAAACAAGCAGGAGTAGGACAAGGGTAACTAAAACAAAAAGCAACAACTGCCAAATTTCCAATGATACAAGAGTGTTGACGATCCTCAATAATATTCAAATAGGAGGGCATTTGTTATGGCCCAGGAGGATTGCACAAGGGATGGAATTACTATTCATGCGTACTGTTCATGCGCGTGGACAGTAACCTGCAAATCAATAACACATAAACATAATATGACAGCACTTCACATAAACACCACAATACCATGGCTCTTAAAATGAGTCCAACAAGACATAATATAACAGCACTTCACATAAACAGTCCATACGTCATACAATCAGACTCATAATACTAAAAGGTGATAGTCCATAAGCCATACGACATAAACAGTCCATATTCCAAACTAAAAGCACATGCAAAAGCCCATTTTATTACATAAACCATCAAAAGCCCAACAGCCTTCATGAGATTACATGGATGACCACCATCAATACCTAGAAAAGGACATAAAAATCAAATGATTAGAATATAATGAACATGAACAATGCTCGGCCATATAACAGTAAAATGGTTAGATTTAAAAATTGATCTTACATGTTGAAGGTATGGAAGTAAGTGCCTAATTATTATTTGAATTGTCAAACCGTTGCCAAATATGGGCAACTAAATCTTTCTTCAGTCTAATATGGGTTGAACGATCACGGATGGCTGCATTTTCTACGTAACACATCTTCAAAGCATGTGTGACCATCAGTGCCCTTTCTCACTTCAGGTGGAAGGGAAATGGATACCCGTGGCTCATTCAAGTCAATAGAGTACTTTGCAATTTCTCCCTTATCTTCCACTATCATATTATGAAGAATTACACAAGCCTTCATAATTTCTCCAATAAGTTTAGTCCTCCATACTCGTGCTGGACGTTGAACGATATTGAAACAAGCTTGTAGTACCCCAAAAGCTCGCTCCACATCTTTTCTTGCCCCTTCCTGAGTATTTGCAAATATTTTATGCTCATCTATTTGAGGAGATGGTATAGTCTTCACGAATGCAGCCCATTCCGGGTAGATTCCATCGGCAAGGTAGTACCCTGTGTCATAGTGATTTCCATTGATAGAAAAATGAACACGGGGAGCTTCATCCTTCATTGCCTCAATGAACAGCGGGGACTGGTTGAGTACGTTGATGTCATTGTTTGATCCAGCTACACCAAAAAATGCATGCCAAATGCGAAGGTCATATGAAGCTACCGCTTCTAGAATGATGGTTGGGGCTCTATAGTCACCGCGAGTAAATTGCCCCTTCCATGCTGTTGGGCAATTTTCCCATCGCCAGTGCATGCAATCAATACTCCCAATCATACCGGGAAATCCACGAGACTCTCCAACTGGAAGCAACCTTATGCTGGGACTGGTATTTTAATTGCCAAATCAGCACATATTCACATATACATGTACTACAACCTTATGTTGGGACTGGTATTTTAATTGCCAAATCAGCACATATTCACATATACATGTACTACAACCTTATGTTGGGACTGGTTTTTTTACTAGCCAAATCAGCACATATTCACATATACATGTACTATAAGCTTAATTTGGGACTGGTTGTTGACTTACCTCAATTCATGTTTCCAAATAATTTCTCCCTCATCATCTTCAAGCCTATCATGTGCTCAGCTTTCATATCGGGTGTCATGTCCGTAGTATCCATACTCATCAAACTCTGGTATGTTTCCAGCATAGTAGAATCCCTCTTCATCCTCGCTGCCTCAACCTTAGCATCAGAAACACGCTTTTTGGTCTCTATAAACTCTTCATGGCGCTTTTGACTTGCAGCCTACAAATCATGTATTTCTTCAGATCTTCTTGCAGACTACTGTCATTATCATTCACCTTGCCTGTGCCATTGCGAAGCTTCTTGGCTTGTTTAGTCCCGATAGGCCATTCTTTTTCTGCATCATCATCTAATGTGATAGTGCTCTGTGGCAGCCCTTCTCCTTCATCCAGCTTTCTTTTCTTTAAGTTATCATCCAAAACAGCGTGCCACTTTGGCTAATCACGAAGAATTTTCCAACAGTGCTCTACTGTAAATGTTTCTCCATAGTCCTCCTTATAAAACTTCAGTGCCTTTTCTTTCAACATGTCATCTGAATATCCACTAACATAGATTGACTTTGCCTTTTTCCAGGAAGCACAGAAAAACCCAACCCATTTCTTGATTTTTTGAAAGCGGTCTTTCAGTTGCTTCGATTCCCTTCTCCTATTTGGAGGTGTGGTCATGTCATAGGCTACAAGTACATCTGCCCAGAACTTGTCATTTTTCTTGCAATTTCCATTGATAGGATCATTAGAATTATTCAACCATGAGCTCACCTACATTTAGCAAACAAACGCATGGTTCAAAAGAATGATTTCATTATAGTAAGTGTTAAAAACCATGCTTCACTTACCAAACGCTCGTCCTCCTCTGTTATCCATGGTAGACGCTTCACAGTCCTTGCATCATTGTCGTCACCTATGTTGATGTTAGCTTTTGAACCCAATGTTGACAATCCTCTTTACGAGCAGGTGGACATGGTGTTGGGAACAAACCATTTTGAATCAAGTTTACAAAACCGCCAGGCGGATGTCTGCACAAATAATTATATTAAGGTAGTGACATTTAGCATCAACCTGACTGAAAATGGAAGAAACACTACCTAATAAACTGAGTAAGAAACACAAGTAGCGGTTGCTAGGAACATAATACCAACTATCAACACTGTTCATCTACATCGACAGAGATTCACAATGTCATTACAGTTAGCTTTTGCTGGGATTCAAAATGTCACCAAGATTCACAAATAATCAAGTTTACAAATATAATTTTACTAAATACCTATCTCGCACTAATATAATTTTAACTTAGTAACTTACTGCTCGGAGATGCCTGATGCAACCATGGTTGAGGTGTTCATTGGTGGAGGCGGATGTGCAGGCCACCAACCTGGGGGGGGCTGACATCGCTTCACCACAGGATGAGATTGGCCACCAAGGAGCAGCCACAAATCCAAGGGGCGCCGGTGGTGGAGCTACCTCCCTCTTTGTTCGGGGTTCATCGTAACCAATAGAGGGTTTTAGAGTATTAGGGTTTGCAGGGAGAAGGGGAAGGAACGGTGAGGAAGAAGGAGGAGCAGCGGCGGCCTTTGGGAACGATGGGGGAAGGAGGAGGACAGGCGGCGGTGGCTGGGAACGGCAGGGACGAAGGAGGAGCGCCGGCAACGGCTCGGATCGATGGGGAAGAAGGAGTCGCGGCGGCGGCTGCGAACGGTGGGGAAGAAGGAGGAGCGGCGGCGGCTCGGATCGACGGGGAAGGAGGAGGATTGGTGGCGGCGGCTCGGATCGACGGGGAAGAAGGAGGAGTCGCGGCGGCGACTGGGAACGGTAGGGAAGAAGAAGGAGAGGCGGCGGCGGCTGGGATTGATGGGGGATGAAGGAGGACTGGTGGCGGTGGCTCGGATCGATGGGGAAGAAGGAGGAGTCCCGGCGGCGGCTAGGAACGGTGCGGAACAAGGAGGAGCGGCGGCGGCGGCTGGGATCGATAGGGAAGAAGAGGGAGCGCCGGCGGCGCCTGGGAACAATGGGGGAAGGAGGAGCCGCGGCGGTGGCTAGGAACGGCGTGGAACAAGGACAAGCGGCGGCGGCGGCTAGGATAAGATGGGGAAGAAGAGGGAGCGCTGGCGGCGCCTGGGAACGATGGGGGAAGGAGGAGCCGCAGCGGTGGCTAGGAACGGCGGGGAACAAGCAACAAGCGCCGGCTGCGGCTGGGAAAGGAGGAGGCCACCCGCGGTGGAGGCAAAATCGGAGGGAAAGGAGGACGCTGCCCGCGGTGGAGGCAAAATTTCCCCTTTTGCGCGCGAGATTGGAGGAAGCGCGCACCCGATCCTATCGACCGCGCGGTCAATAGACAGGCTACAAGCCGTCGCTTGCCACCTCTTTTTCTGAGCGAGACTGGCACTTGCTCAAGCGCCAGCGCTTCTCTCTTGCTTCATTCTCTCACCTCCACATAGGATATATGATGATGTGTACACCCTTATAGACTGCTGACATGTCCCCATTGGGGATGCTCTAATGGAGCTGGCTCTTTTTGACTAGGTCGAAACACTCCATGGTTATTTGTGATGGGCATTCAATTTATTGTGTGGAGTAATTAAATTAAAAAGACCGATTATATTCGTAGCTTTCTACACTGTTTTTTTTTATCGGTTACGAAAAGATATGTCAAACATCTCCGAGCTCTTTAATTCCTTTTCTTTTCGCGCGAGGAAAGAAATGACAAATTCGTCCTGTTGAACTACTCTGCGATTAAATCCTCGTCCAACAATATATGTACCGTGAGGACAATCCCAAGTCCTAGATGAAGTTGAGATTCGGGAATTCTTCAGGATTTTTACCGCTTTTAATATTTGTTTTATTTGTAGACAAGCTAATCTTGTTGCATATGTATGTGTAAGGCAAGCTTGTAACTTGCAGGGGGTGCTCGTGGCTTCTAGAAGCTAATTTTCTGCAAGACTATGGGTTCGTTTGGTTGATGTACCAAGCATGTCAACAAATATCACATTTTGCTACATCATAATTCTTTTTTAAAAAATTTGGCAAATTTAGACGAAATATAGCAAAGTTAACTTCCAAACAAACATATCCATATGTATTGCTTTATGTTTTAAGGCCAACTTCAATGTTGGCCCTATTTTACTATTCATCTTCTGGCCCTATTTTAAATTTCCAATATATCCTTATAATCCACTATTCACGTTCTGATACTATTTATATGTTTACTATTCATAACCATATTTCTATGGTAATATAGTCAGATAAGTAAAGTTATAGAGCCATCATTGGAGATGCTCTAAAATAACGATGTTAAGATTCGATCTGGTTCTAAAAGAGAAGTCCAGGTGAAGTTATCTCGGTTCTTTTTCTCCTGCTATGAGCAAATCGGGTGGTTCCACGATGATTGCGTCAAATCTTGCAGTTTCTGTCCAGGTTCTGAAATCCATAGAAGTCAGGCCAGCAAACTGACCGAGAGACTTCACATTTTAACCATAATTTGGTGATTTTGACGGGTGACCCAAATTCATATTTTGATGGGCATTTTGAGGTATACACGATTTGGGTTCAAATTCAATAGTGATCTTCATGTGTCCAACACGATTGCACAACACCAACATATATATGTACGTCATATATATTATATCATCTTTACTCCAAAAGCGAATTAAGGAATAGGAAAAAAAGAGAAGTTTGTATGCATACCTAGTTGGTGTAGTGGTTGGAAGTTTTTTCCATTATTAAAAAAATACAAGTCATTTCCTTGTAAATTAAGTAGCATTACTACCGCATGACAACACGGAAGCATTTGAGGTGTATACGACGAGAGGACATAAATATCTTATCTCAGTGTATTATTCCCTCCCTCACAAATATATATTATTTTGAATATCAATCGGCATGGGTTTTAAAATATAGATTTGACCACTAATCACTATTGCAATTTATTTATGGTGCCTCAAAAATTTTAATATTATGAAAGTTTTTTTCGAGCGGAATCTAATCTAAATACTCAAAAACATATCATAGCTAAAATCTCAAAACTTTGACTAACACGTAATTCAAATGTTACATGTAGAGGTAGTATTAAATCAACACTGCCACTGCATTTACATAGTTTTGCCTGCCAAGTCTACTTGTAACATTCTCTAAAAAAATTGTCTACTCATACGATTCTCCAAAAGAAAGTCTATATTACATAGTTTTGCCTGTCAAGTCTACTCATAAAATTCTCTAAAAAAAAGTCTACTCATAAAATTCTCTAAAAAAAGTCTACTCATAAATTTTCTAAAAAAAAAGTCTACTCGAAGAAAATTAGCCAGATTTTCTCCAACCAAACACCTACCACAGCACAGAAAAAAAAAAAAAAAACAGCGCTGCCACTTGCACAAAAGACCCAGCGACCATGGAAAAGGTGTGCAGTTCGAAGGCAAAACTTTAATGTAGAGATGCAGTAGATTTGTAGGTTTGGCTAGTTCCTGCTCTGTTCCGGTCGCCAAATGCACTTGCTCCTTTTTGTAAGACCTTTTTTTTTTTCCTAGCATAGGGTTAGAACATGTTTTGCTTTGCTACCAAATATTATCATTTTTTTATATACAATTAGTCAGGCAATTCGGACTTTTTTTAATCAGAACATAATAATACGGCATGTTTTGGTTTGCTACCAAATATTGCCGCACCTTATATACCAAAAAGTACGGTTGTGATCCTAAAGGTGGTGTTGTTTGTAATATTTTTCTTTGATTTTTACCCTTTGGTCAATGATTTAATATAAATTCTATTTTTCTTAAAAAAGTAAGGCTTGCCACAAAAAGTTTAGCCCCTAATTTGGTGGCTAAAGCTTACCCAAAATGTAGGGGAAAAAAGGGGTTTACAATATCTTGCCCTCATGTTTTCATAACTTTGACATGTCTAAACACTAGAATGTAGCAAAGAATTAACACGATTACCACATAATGTTTGGCTAGGCTGATTAGCAAACTAGGAGCGAACCAAACACGTATGCACCTTTTGGTTTAAACTGTTGAGATATCTCTAATGGTTTCCTACTGAAGCATTGAGTTTCAGACGGACTAAAGGGTCCTTTTTCAGCTTATCTTCTTATCTTATCTACTTATATTAACTTTTCATCTCCTAGTCAATACGTTCACACCTTTATACAATACATGCATCTCCTAAATCAAAGATAAGATGTTGAGATAAAATATTAAGATAAGCTCAAGAGAACCCTCCCTAAGCCTTTGAAGTGGTCTTTGGTTTTAGTCCCATTTTTTATTATATTTGACAAACATTATTAGCATGAATAGTTTACCCCAGTTTCTAGTACTTGGCTTGGCTAATTAACCAATCATTTTTTAACTAATAAATGATGACATTAGGGACTCGTGGCACTCATCCCTCCAGGCAAGCCTAATTAATCCGTGTACTGTCACCGACGGATAGAAAGGACACGTCAGCGCGACAGGTGGTTAGAAAAGCTGGTCAAACGAATGTGAAAGCTGGTCAAAGCCAATTGCCACCCAAATTCCTCTTCCCCTGCTACCGAAATTTTTTTTTATCATTATTTCTCTAAAAACAGAAACAGAAAATGGAAAGGGGATGAGATGAGATGAGATTTATTAATCGAATCAAAATTAAAATTAAATCAACCTGTCCAAAGCACTGTACTTTTTTAAACAAACCAAATAACCTTTGCTACTCAATAATAAAGGTTAGGGGACAAGCTAAAACGCAAACCAATGAGTATGAGTGGTAAGAAACATCAACTCCTATAAGAAACAGTAAAAAGGGTATGGTCTTGCAATCTATTAGCCCCGTAAAAACTTGTATGATTTACATATCACCTTGTCCTCTCCTCTTGTGAAAGAGTATTACGAGGAATTTTAACACCAATATCGGAGATAAGCTTATAAAAAGACAGAAAAATATGACCACTCGATGTATGCTTCTCCACCAGCCTGCTAACAAACCGTAAGACGAAATCTAAGATTCGTGCAGCTGATTTTGATGCATCTAACTCATTGAACTATTAGAAAACATAAAACGAGGCGTTGCTTGCCATCCTTGTTGAGATCTGGCACTTGTTTGCGGTGATGGTGAATTTTTGGTGAGTGGATCCGATCTACGACGCCGTAACAACGTCACTGTCAGATTTAGCACCGAGCATCTAACCTTGTGTGACCACTTTATCGTAGACACCGCTGTCGCAGCCCGCTGAGGAGTAGCTGCCGAAGAAAACCAACGCCGCCGCCTGATCCAACTCCCCGTCGAAGAGAGTAAGACTTTCTTCAAAACCTTAAACCACTACTATTACTAACTTCGCCCGCTGCATATTCGGCGCCACATCTCCCACCGACTGCCTAAAGCCCGCCGACGAAGAAAATGATAGACGGATCTACGGCGATGCTTGGATCACTTCCTCTTCTCTTTTTCTGTCGGCGGCACCAGGAAACCCTAATCGACATGTCCAAAGCACCGTCTAAACTCTCAACAAGTAGGGCACAGGTAGGGACGGAATTTACGAGGAGGAAAGGAATGTACGCATGCAATGTACCGTAGAGCAACTGTGCCAATTGCGGCACAAGTGGCTGGACCGATCGATGCTTGCCTAATGCTTACTTATCATGTGTAAAATTCAGTAATCATTATTTACCGCCGCTTAAGTGATTTACACACTGTTAATTAGCCATTGTAATCCGTTAATTACTGGGCAATTTACCGCAGCAGCTGAGTGCATGCAGTTCACATGTGGCTATATATATAGTGGCTGCTCTGCGAGGAGTACTGGAAGTATTTGCGGACAAGGGCTGCGCCGCCGCCTGCGGTGATCACGTACGCACGCCGGCGTCGATCGCTGGGAGTTGATGTGCTTCGCCGCCGAGGTGGCGGACCCGGGACAGCACGCCGGCGGCGGTCAGGGCCAGCGGCAGGAGGCGGCGCTGGCGGCGATGCTGTCGCGGCGGCGGCAGGCGCGGGAGATGTCCACGATGGTGTCGGCGCTGGCGAGGGTCGTCGCAGGGGGCGCCGCCGTGGCGCCGTCGTCGCTGAAGAGGCCCGCCGAGGGGGAGGCCTCCATGGAGGAGGCGAACAGAGAGACGGCAGGCGCCGCCGCCGCCTCGCCGTCATCGTCGTCGGCCTCTCCATTTTCCGCCGGTACGTACGTACATGCCGTCGCGATAGCAGAATTTTTTTCCTTTTCATGTCTGTATGTATGCCGTGCAACAAGCACGCATCCCCGTGCGGATCCACGCATCGCATGCAGCAGGAAGATGCCAAGGCTCAAGCCACTAGTAGCTACAACTTGTTTACTTCGGCTTACAAATATAATAAAGACGCTTAAAGTCGTTTCTCCAGTATTATAAGAGTATTTTCAGCGGACGCTCTAAAATCGGATCTAAATCACTGTTCGTTCTCTATATTTTTATTCTCTTCAGCAGAATCTCAATCCAGAAAAACTATGAAGATTGATACCGAAAATCTCTAAATTTAGAGATTATGAGAGAGAAACTCGAAAGACAATTCAAAGCCGGTCAAACCAAACTGTCCGGGATTCTCGAATCTCTAAATTTCAGCTCAACAATTAAACCACAGCCAGCAGAATCTGTACCGGTGCATGATTCACACAGCAGCAGCAACAAGAAAAGAAAAACTGTTTCATCTATGGTCAAGGTAGATATACGATGCATTGTAGAACAACGAACGTAACCCTACCGGTATATAAACATGTGAGGCGAAAGGGCAAAAAAGGTTAAAAAAAAAAAGTTTAAGGTAGGTATAGGCAGGATTCTGTCGTTCTTTGCATGGGTGATTCAAGAAGCTCGGGATCCTCTGCCTTTGGTTCAAAAGGCAGAGAACGAATAGCGGTTGTGTATTTTGACCTGCGAAAGCACTGTTTATTACTACAGTATCCAATAAACAGCATCTGAAAACACTGTTTAATGCTACAGTATCCGATGAACGATGTCCTACTGGTACTATTTGCTGCAGTACCTCTGCATGTTTAACCGCTTTGCTACAGTGCTCTTTGCTTTTTTGCCTACGGCACAGTGCAAAGGTAGAGGATCCGGATCGATGCGACCTAGCTTACCATGCATGCGTCAACACGTGTGTTTCTCGCCTCCTACGAGACGAGACAGAACAGAGGAGCATCGTGTCCTTATTAGCACGAGTGAATCCTAGGAATTGCCAAAAGCAATAAAGCTTAAAAGCAACTCTTAAAAAGGAAAAGTTCCATTCGTATGGCAGCATCACACTGAACTCTGCTTATTCTGTTCCACACAACAAGTTACATAACCTTGGCTAGCTGAATAGTCGTGCTTTTTAAGGTAAGAAAAAAAAAGCATTGTGTTATTATTGTAGAATGTAGGCTACCGCTCTATACCTTTGGCTCTGTCTTTGTGCTCGGTTGAGCTCCTAGCAAGCTAGTGTTATGCCACAATTGTGCATCCACATTCATTATCGTGTGTCGTTGATCTTTATATGCGTAGAGTTAATTTGTTTATTGGAAGATATTTTATTTGTTACGTAACTTTTCGTGTTTATTGTGGACATGTCTATTTCCTTTTTTAAAAAAGAAATTGTTTACACACCAACTCTTTTTAAGCTTTTTTGAAGTAGTAAAGAAATAAGGCAAAACAGAGCAAGTGAGCAAGAAAACAGAGGAGACGATAGATTTCGCAGCTCAGCTCAAAAGTGGTCGTTGTTCTCATAACTTGATGCAACTTGATTTCTTTTTTGTTATTAGATTGGGAGCAACCATTGCTAAGAGATGGGAAACAAATCTTTATCTCTTGTTTAATACTTGAGAATAATCAAAACATGCTTCTCTTGACTGATCTCCTCTGTACCTTTGACCTGCGCGCAGAGTACAGAGCAACGCCGGGGCAGGTGCAGTACTCTCCTGCGTCTGCGTCTGCGTCTGCGGCGGCGGCGTCCTCGTCGCAGTACCAGGGCGCGGCCGGCGACGAGGAGCTGCCCTCGCCGTCCTCCGCCGACTCCGGAGGCGTGAGGAAGCGGTACAGGGGCGTGCGGCAGCGGCCGTGGGGGAAGTGGGCGGCAGAGATCCGGGACCCGCACAAGGCGGCGCGCGTGTGGCTCGGTACCTTCGACACCGCCGAGGCCGCCGCGCGGGCCTACGACGACGCCGCGCTTCGCTTCCGGGGCAGCCGTGCGAAGCTCAACTTCCCCGAGTCCGCCACCCTCCCGCCGCCGCAACAGCCTCCAGCGCCCACGATGCCGCCGCCGCGGCCGGAGGCGCTGCTGGAGTCGCAGGCGCTCTCCGGCGGGGACCACTACTCCCAGTACGCCAGGTTCTTGCAAGACGCCACCTCGCCGCCGCTGCCCGGTGCCTTGTCGGGCACGCCAGGAACGCTACCATCCCCGGTGTTGTACACCTTCGGAGGTGACGATGAGGCCGCGACCACGAGCTACCTCTGGCAGCCGGAGAGCGGCGCCGGCGGCGGAAACAACGGCGGGATGGCGTACCCGGTGGCTTCGCCGGCGGCGTGGGCGTGGGCGGACTACAGCATGTACCCGCCGCCGCAGCGGCGGGATCCGTCGGGCTGAGCTGACCGGTGCCCGGGGAAGAGACGCCACCGTCGCCGACAAGTGGGCCCTCCCTTGTCAGTTCGGCCCGCACTGAGAGTCTGAGACATCGCAGATGCTGACGTGGAAAGGCTTCGGTCAACGCCAAACCACACCGTCCTGTCTGGCGAGTCAACGCGTTCAGACCGCACGGGGCAATGGACGGCGCAGAGAGGCACTGGGTTGGGAATCAATGCTCGAGGTGGACGTGAGAGATGCGAGGGGGACTTGAACCAAATTTACGGAAATTCTTCCGGATGGGTAGTGATATGCTAATTCAAATTTTCCGCCAATCCGAAGAGATTGAGAGTTTCCATTCACAGCATGTTATGCAACCTGATGTTATTAAGATAGTTACATTCATACCGTGAATTTGGTGGAAAACAAGGTAGAAATAAATAAAAGACGGTGCACAAATTTTTAGCAAGGCCGCACGCACTTGCTAAGCTATAGGTTTTTGGCTAAATGTGTACCAGCGGAAGCAAATGTTCTGTCTAAGAGCAATTACAATAGTATAGACAGTTGTTGTCTATAACATGTTGACATGTTATTTAAAGACAGCGTTATAGACAACTCATACAACGGTATAGACAGCTCATTTATGAGTAGACAACTTCTTTCCACACATAATCTATCTTGGCTCCTGTGCTAGAGTCGACTCTAGATTAAAAGACGGCTCAATTCTCTATGCACCCTCTCTCTCATCCACATTATTTTTTGTCTTACATAGCAGCACTTAGAGACAGCTGGCATGGACCATTGTACATGCTCTAATGTCACCACCCCCATGTTTAAAGCATATCTAGCGGCACTGTATAACACTGTTTATAACACTGTTTATCTGACTTTTTAGGATAGAGTAGCTGCTAGAGGAAAGGAATCTTTTAGAGTGTAGCGTAAAATGTGAAAAAATTTTAAATGATAGATAGAGTGTGTAAGAAATAGTATTATAGAGTAGAAATTTGAGTGACCGCTAGAGATACTCTTAGATAAGTCATTACGTACTAGCACTAATGTACTAACTTGCAGCAGAAGTTGCAAGTCTACGGTCAGTACGATACAGCTCTGTATTTGACCAAGATATACCATAGACAAGTAGGGTGCTTCCAATGCAGTCCGGCCACTCCCAGCTGAGGTACCGGCGTACTGCAAGAAAAGAAAACGGCACACTTGGGAAGGAAACTACGTGTTCTTCGTTCACATCCAAAACCAGAAATTTCTCTTTAAAACCTTGTCTGGAAAGACTGATCCCGGCCGGTATCCCACCTATTTTGAACTTTCCACACCAGCCCTGGTGATCTAGGCCAGGATTAACCATTTCCAAACAAGTCCTACAGTTTGTTTGCAAAGCGGAAGATACATACAATGTGGATTGGGGTGGCATAACGTTGTCGAGTAGTAGCACATTGGTTTACACATTTCAGACAGGATTGGCATGGTCCCAAAAAGGTAGAGGAGAGGACAGGAGGCAGACATGTGGCCGCTCGCCATCATCAGTGGTGGAAGTAGTTAAAGGCTTGGCTTGCGAGCTAAGGTCATACGGCTGTCATACTTTTGGTTTAAGCTTTCAAATACCAACATGTTGCTTGGCTTCTCTTCTCTTTTCTTTTGGCTCTTTTTTTATGGACAACTGGTGGTGTCTCGACGTCTAAAAAGGCCAAACTGGTCGCATCTCCCGCACCTGAGGCCACGGCTCGGGGGCCAATCACGGGCGCCAGGTCAGAGCTAGCGCATGCGTGCGTTTAGACTGCTCCAGGATGTACGCCACCTGCACACCGTCAGCAGAAAAAGGTCAGCGCAGTATGGTGCCTGGATTGGGATTCAAGGGGTTCTTTCAACCACATGTGGATACAGATAAATGACTGCTGAACGGGTGGACAACATAAAGCAGAACTGTTCCCATCGCAAAATAAATAATTAAAGCGGGCCCGTTGAAGCCAGTTATAAGAAACCAAGCCCTAATCTGGTTCAAATCATAATTACATATGAGATTTTAGATCTTGGACTGTATTAGTGACTTGGCTTTGGGGATTCTGAGCAGAAATTAGACTGCTGTGAACTTTCAGAATGCCCTATTGCTAAAAAAAATTCAATATGCCAGGCCCAATTTAAGTATTTAAGCTTTTTTATGCAAATTTAGTATTTTGTAAAGCTGTTGCAAGAATAATTTGTATGGACATCGGTTAGTTTCGGTAGTTCTTGCTAGCTAAGAGTTAGAGCTACATCAACCAAGACCTACAAAAACAAAGTTCATCTAGTACAGGATTAGTTGCCACTAGAATGGTAGAACCCAGCTGAAGCCTATAACGCCCATCTAGAATGATTGTACATACCCATTTTCAGAATGCTGTCAGTCATTACGAGATAGTTACAACGATTTCATGGATGGTTTACACTGGTTCTAGACAATTCACTTATTCTACATTTCCTGAGAAAAGAGAAATAAAACAAAAACTCTTGAAGTCTACTCTGTTCACAAAAGGACTGCAAGGTAGTTGGTATTTTGTTGATGGCCATTGTCAGCTGTCCAATCTTTTTTACAACAATGGCTTGGAGTTCACTAGGTTGTTTACATATGCAGTCCAGTAGTTGTATTTCCATACCCTGGTCATATAGATCATATATAGGTGCATTTTTTGCAGCCTAGGGTTTGCAGACTCAATTTCCTTACCTTTATGCCTCTGCAATGATTTTTTTTTTTTTCTGAAGAGGCGATGATTGGACAAATTCTTACTTTCTAACCCATGGCATGATAAGTTGATAACTCCAATTATGATTCTGAAGTTTCATAGCCCGTTCAAAGAGTTCTATTATTTTGGCATGCTAGTATTATATACAGAAACTTAGAAAATGTCTTCACCATTAGACATGGAATAGATTTAGGCCTTGTTCTTTTGGGCTTATCTAATCTGACTTATCTCGAACTTCGAGAATTTCCCGAGGTGGCCTCGAGAGTCGGATGGCCTTACCTTTTCTGATCCTTGTGGCACCCTTTTCTAATCGTTGTATATCACCTTCTTTTTTTCACTACCAAGGAAAATTCCAATTCTAAGATCTGTATAACATAGAGCATGTTTTGTGGTGCTTGTGAAGAAGGGTGGGGAGAAGAGCCATAGGAATCTGTATTGTTATTACTTCATCAGTGTACAAGATGAAACAGTTCTTGGCATTTGGACAGTATCAACATGTTCATATAGGAGACCTTTAATGGTACACTTAAATGAATATGTACCATCCATTCCCTTTGATCTAATAATTCAGATTACTTTAAATTCACCATAGTATAATTATGTGTAATTGTGTATAACCACCTAAAATGAACGGTTAGATTTAAAATATACTACCACCAACCATTGTCTGCTGTAAAATTGCTCCCATATAGACCCAACATTTCAAAGGGAAGAGAAAGAGACAAGAAATGGCTGAGCAACTCTAACAAAAACCCCAAGAGGGAGTCAGAGACTACCACTGGATCTCCTGCAGCCACATGGAAAGAAACTACAAAGAGGGGATGAACATAAAAACTAGAAAGAGAATATGATTTACTAGTGACAGAAAAAAGCAGGCCTAGCTGAAAAAACTAGTAAAAAGGCATGGCTTTGGAAGGAAACTTCAAATAGATATATTCACCAGACAGGCGGACATTCCAAATAGATGAAGTTCTTCTCATAGTCAGAAGGAAGAAGAAAGGATATAGTGCCGGTACATACAGGAAAAGGAGGCTTGTTTTTCCGTTGATTCATTGGCTTATGTGAAACTTAGCATATCTCAATTTTCCCAAAAGAAAGGATATGCATAATTTGTATTCGATGGATCAGTTAAGATAACACTTACTTAATTATCGCCGCCTTCTTCGCTGAGCTGTTGGTGGTAGCTTCTCAGAAGGCCCACAAGGAAGTGGTGTTCCTGTCTCTTTCTCTATGCGTCTCTTCAGCTCTCTTAGAATTCGGATTTGACCCAATTTTTCTGGAGATAATTTTTCCCAGTATATCCCTGCATGTGGAACTCCCTCACAATTTGGTCGCCGAAGGCTCATTTGCAGGTTTGCCAAGTGATAGAAATCAGTCAAACCTTGTGGTTTTGGGATGGCGGTATTCGTGAAGATAACCTGACTTGGAGTGCAGATAATGTCAACCGGTACATCATGAACTAGCAGCTTCTCAACTGGAATGTCATCCACTAGTTGCTGGTCATGCACTGTAGACATAGACACAGTTGACAGTATGCATCAATGATCAGTTAAGGATTAACTGAGCAAAAAGCAACAAAATTTTGAATCCAACCAAAAAGTAATAATAAAAAAGGCATGATCCAATGGTTTCCACTTCAGAAAAAAAAAAGAGATAAAGAATGTTTGACCATTGCTGGGTTAAGAACTGTAAGTTTGCCACAGGCACATAAAAAAGATATATTAATAAACTTTATATGTTGAAAACCCCGTAAAATGGAGTAGCTGCTATTCATGTTCAAGAGTTGTGAGATAGATTCCTATATATCAGTCAACCTATTTCCTAGTTCCTATATTACCAAACCTAAATCAACGTAAAAAAAATAAGTTACCAGCTAAATCAATTAAAAAGCACTCACCAGTTGTTACTATCATGGTTGAATCATCAATAGCACCCATATATCGAAGCATCCCATATTCCAGCTCTGCAAATCCCTAGAATTGATATTCATAGATAAAATTATGGATGACAAACAGGAAGGATTAAGTTTTCATACACAAAGCATAGTTCATTTTATAAGGTAATGTTCACATTGGATGAATGTCATCAGTTTACCTGTTTCACTTTTTGTTGAAGGAAGAAGAAACATGTGAAAGCTTATTGTGTACTCTATCAACTATTACAATTGAAATGTAGAAAGGAAAAACAGAATCAACTATACTTGAAGTCTTCAACTGCATATATAAGAAGAAAGTAGCTACCTCACCCTTCCCTAGTCGTGCACCTGTACTTGGATCAACTGTGACCGACCCAATCACAATCAAATCCACTTTAATCCTTTCATCTAGACCTATCGGTCTCCCATATTTGGCTGCACCAACAGAAGTGCATGCTTCAGGAATGCGTCCAGTGGGTACCATTTGAGATTCCAGAACTGAGAAGAATCCCATCCTTAGCCGAGGTTGTGGAGTCAACAGTTTTTTATCGCCTAGATGATCCATGTAGCACCGTTTGTGAAAAAAAAAAAGAAACAAGTTTAGCCTGATTGAGGATATATATTAAACTTAAACTTGTACTGAGTAATGTACTAAATTGAAGCAGATCCAGAATCTGCAAATGGCATGGAAAGCTTCGAGCCCTAATCAAACAGTATAGTTTGGCTTGCAGGATAGAAGAAGTCAAAGATGGATATAATGGCACATGCACATTCTGTGGCAGTATAAATCAACCTCACACACCATGTTCTGTTGGATATGAATCCAGAACTTATCCTGGAGTGCCAAGGGGGTCTTTCTACCAAGATGAGCAATTGCTATATGCTGAAAAAAGCCAATATCACAGCTACCTTGACAAGTATTTATTTGAGAGAAGCAAGAGTAAAACTAGTCGCCAATCAAAGAGCCAACCACATAAACATTTCATATATATCTTCAAAAGAAGCTTACACACTCATGCTTGTACAAGGAGACATGTTTAGGCAATCCATATAGTATTAGAAATTTAAAGTACAAATGTGAAATGTGTCATAAGTTAGTAAAGGCAGCAGCCGACCGACCTGAGAGTGTAAAGAACCGGACTTGCTTCTGAGGCGAGTCAGGATTGACCTTCACGCATTGCGCATTCTGAAACACTTCCAGCCTCCCCAACTGGTGAAAGTTAAAAACATTTCCATATCATTATAGTAGCATCAGCACATCATAAATTATTAAATACTAACAGGGTCAAGGAAAGAAGTGCGCATAATTTTATAAACAGATCAACATAGGAGTGCACATCCAAGAGGCTTGAACAACTTAAACAAATTAAACATCATGATGAAGGATCAAGGACAGAGCTGTGTGGCTGCCAGGGATTACAAAATTAGTTAATCACGGACATCGTATCGTTTGGTACAATGATTAACTGCGGCTTTGCGGACATCATTGACTACGACTGCAGAGATTACAGGCGAGCTAGAGCTGATCAGGTGAACAATTTTGCAATGCGGCAGGCTACGAGGCAGAGGCTGGCGATACGGGCAATCCAAAATCGAGATGAGGAGCGAGAGGGCGCACCGAGTTGGCGGCGGCAGCGGCGCCGTCGAAGTTGGGGATGCGGTGGTGGACGGGGCGGGGGTTGCGCGCGACGCCCTCGGCCTCCAGCGCGTCCCAGACCCGCTTCCTTATCCTCCACTTCCACGCCCTCGGGTCCGCCGCGGACTCTGCCTCCGCGGTGGCCTCCATCCCGGCCCGCGCGGCCGCGTCGAGGCGGAGGCGCTCGGCCTCGAAGGCGGCCGCGTCGAACGCCGACAAGGAGGAGGACGAACCATTTCCCGCCGCGTATGCTATGGCGACCGTGAAGCGGCGGGAGGCGGATGCCGCGGCGGCCAAGGGTAGCGACAGCGGCAGCGAGGTCGGGTGGAGAAGCATGGTCTCTGCTCTGAGCTCTGGCTGGATACGATCGTGGTCGTGGCTCGTGTTCGAAGCGGAAGGAGTTGGGATTGGGCCCATTCTCAAGACACTGAAATGTGGCCCCTGAGCACTGAGGCCAATTCTCAAGGCTCTGACATGCGGGGCCATTCACAAAGCTGATATTTGGGTTTACATTTTTTTGGCACTCGTGTAGCCCAGCCAAGGGAGGGAGGCCAGTACTGCCCTCTACCGTTGTCCACTGATATATGGGCCCGTGACAGGCCCAATACGGGGCACCGCAGTGAGCCTGTGAGCGCAACGCGTTGCCTTAAGACGCCCCAACTAGCAAACAGCAGATGACTTTCAAAGCACCACTCGAGCGAACTATTATGATTCAGAGAAAAAAATCCCACTCACACGAGACATACTATCAGGTTCAAAATTCATAACTCAACAATTTAACCATCCGCAGCAGCAGCTCGGAGTTGCAATTGCAATGCACAAACTCGTCGGTCCATAAACATCTGCCACAAAACTTGAACAAGAAGAAGAAAAAAACTGGGGGCACTATAAGGTGGATTTCGCCGAGGCTTGGATGACCTAGGCCTTGAGCTTGCCAAAGAACCTCTGCTTCTCCTCTGTGGTCTGGAAGCGGCCGTGCCCAAACTTGGATGAGGTGTCGATAAACTTGAGCTTGATCTCCTCGAGCGCCAGTCGTGACGTCTGCTTCAGCAGGGACTGGCGGAGGGTCACCACCCTCTTCTTCGGGCCAACACAGCAGCCCTTGATCATGATGTAGTCGCTCTTCACCACACCATAGTGGGGAAAGCCGCCCATTGGGGTGATATCCTTCTCGGTCCTGCAAGTTACGGTGCCAGTGACATACAGTAGGATGATAAGAACAAGATGCACAGCATAGCTTAATCAGTTGGTCATGTGGAATGCCAGGTTCTCATATACAACATCTTTCAAGGTTCATTGAGACAAGTACCTGTCAAACTCGGTGCAGGCAGCATGAGACTCCAGTCCAGACTTGCCGATCTTGTAGACCTTCTTATTCATCTCAGTGCGGTGGTGATATCCATTCTGACCAGCACGAGCAACGGTGTAGGACACCCTAGCAGGATGCCAGGCACCAATACAGGCAACCTTGCGGAGACCCCTGTGGGTCTTGCGGGGAAGGCGGGTGACACCCCAACGGGTCACAACACCCTCATACCCCTTACCCTTGGTGACACCAATGATGTCAATCATCTCATCCTTCTGGAAGACAGCCTCAACTGGGACTTCCTTCTCAAAGAAATTGTAGCCATAGTCCACCTTATCTGCAATAGTGCCACCATTAATCTGGATCTCCATGAGGTGAGCCTTCTTGTGCTTCAGGCCCTTCATCTTTCTGATCTGAATTTGAGAAGCAGCATAACAACGGTGAGCAAAACCTTCAAATATTAAGAATACTGAACTAAGACAAGGCAAAGTAATTTCACCTGAGTGTGAGCAATAACACGAACAACTGATGCATACTTCTTCATCTTCTCAAGTTGCAACTGGATTTCTTTCTTGCCTGCATCACTGTCATACTTGAGAGCATACTTAGTGAAAGCCTTCTTCTTGCTCTTGCACCAGTTTTTGTAGAACCTTCTCCTCACTTCTTCACTAAGGTGCTGAGCCCAGACAGAATTGAGTGTGCGAAGACCACGTGGTGTCTTCACATATGCCACAAGTCCAACAATGATAAGAGGAGGGGTCTCAATGATGGTAACAGCCTCACATGTTTCCTTCTTGTGCAGCTCTGCAGTGTCAAATACAAGATGCTATCAGCAAATCTCAAGTGCTCAACAAAATATATTACTGTAGCATCTGCCTAATAAATGCAAGCATTGCCTTCCAGAAAAAATCTAGCTAGCAGCTATGAAAAGAAATGTTCTATTATAGAACAGAATTGTGCAAAGGGTTAATTTGCAAGGAATAGCAATTGAGGCCATATATGACAAATGTGAAATGCTGATTATATCGACAAAGAAAACAGTAGCGATCGTTCGACCAAAATCTACAAAAGGTGTCCTGGCAATATTCAAACTGTGATTAGTACAATGGCGGAAGTTAACGTACTTGAGCCAGGCTTCTCGACCTCACGCACAATGTGTGTCATCCCAGCCTTGTAGCCAAGGAAGGCAGTGAGATGGCATGCCTTCTTTGGGTCATCCTTCGGGAAGGACTTCACTGCAAAAGCAGAGACCTAGTGTCAGATTACCTGTAACCCTGAGATTACGGAGTTCCACAACACCAAGCAAAAATAAACTGCTGAATAACAATAATTTCCATTGCACAACACCTAGGTCCTAGAATCCAAAAACACATATGTTCTATATGTTTTATATGAAGCATCACGAAACAAAAAAGGTGTGCCCGTAAGCATTTTCTATGATTTACCATATATGAAACCAACACATCTGCACAACAACGAGATAATACCATTATGTCCAGAAAAGCTAGTCATACAAACATTTTGCGACGCAGACTCAAAAGACATCAAGCATACAGCTAATAAATCTACACCACATGATACTGAATTACTAGACGATCAAACTCTAACCAAACTTAACAGACAACAGCCATATCACAGGGTCTTACATAATGAGCAAATGTGAACATATAACTGATAATAACCGATACAAAAATAATCAATTCAATGGTATGTACTCGCACATTACACTGCGTGAGATGATCAAAGTACGGAACCCGGTACATTTCGTCACAACAAAAAAGATTACAAATCTCGCATAGCATCGGTGACCGAATGCGTAGGTGCTGCACGCTTACCCTTTCCGCGGTGGCGGGAGGCGCGCTTCCTCGGGAGGAAGCCGAGGGAGCCGTGCCTCGGGTGCTCGAACTTGCGGTGGGACATTTTTCCCTTGCCTCCTCCTTCCTTACCTGAGACAACACCCACGAAACCAATCACATCTGCATCCAGGGCAGCACAAAGCGCAAGCTACAGAGATCGAAAGGCGCCGGTATCCCAATCCGCTCACGCTACGAGGAGAAATCAATGCGGGAAGCTCGGCGAACTCGATCTGGCGGCGAGCTTGCCGCGAATTTCGCAAAACCATACGAGCAGTGATGAATTCTGGCAACGAAAATGATGCGGATTGGGGCAGGGATGTGGATCGAAGAGAACATTCGAGGGGGACGAGCGGCGGCGCTCGGTTACCTGAGGGGAGCTAGGAGGCGCGGCGGCGGCGCAGGCAGCGCAGGCTGGATGCGGAAGCGATTCACGTAAACCCTAAGGCCGGTATTTATAGGCGGCTAAGGAATCAGAATGCGAGGGTTTAGTTGGGTCGGACGAGTGTGCCGCTGGGCGCTGGCTATGACCCCTTGAGGGATAGGGCTTGGTGGGCTGTCATGGCTTTACGATCGGACTCATCTGTTGGGCCATATCAGTTTGGGCTACGATAGAGCCTAAATGGTTATTTTGCTGATATTTCCATAGAAAAAAGTCATTAGTTGGTCCCAGCGGATTAGCCGCCATGAACCTGCCTATAGGAGCTAGGCAAGGAGGAAGACTTCTGAGAACATCAATATTTATCAAAAAAAAAAATTATGCACATTGATAGCTTTTGGTCTCTAAATCTAAAACCAGGTTAAATGGTATTCCATCTTACAACAAGGAAAGAAGTGGTTTTGACCAGAGTTGACCGGTATATGCCATTTTTTAAATATTTTTTAAAAAGTTTGAGTATTTCAATAATCAAAAAGGTTTTGATAATTTATGATTTTTATAAGGTTCTTTTGATCATTCATACATTAATTTTTTTTATGCTATATCACTTTTAATGTGTCTACAATGAAGTCATGTTGTTGTATGGTCACAGATACGTGTGTTTACTGGTGGAAGCATTGTAGCATGCACACAACGAGGTCTTGGTCTTGGCAAGAGGAATGCAAGATGCTCTTCATACGCTCTGGTATGAGGCGTTGAGTCTATCTACGGAGTTTGTGTTGTAATAGTTTTTCCTATGTTATAATTCTCTGGTCTATGATCTGACGGAGGTTATATTCTTCTCAAAAAAATACTAGAGTATAATGATTTGTTTATATATCATGACCACACGTTAGAAGTTAGCAGCGATGTGTCAATAGAAAGCCCATATATATCAAAACATTCCCAATAGATGAACACATTGAAATAGGAAAAGCAAACTAAATCAATAGAAATCATCATTATCGATTGATACCTTCTTAAAATATGAATTCTCTAAAATAAGAAACTAAACCAAATAAAAATACATAATTATGGAAATTTGGTCGGTTGGTTGAAGGTGTTGAATGGTCTAGATGGATAACAACCATTCTTTCATATATTTAAAATGCTTTTATTTTTTAACGTGTATTTTTCGAAACTTTTAATTAGCCAAAATGATTTATATTTATTTTTTTACTAAGTTTATTTTAATATGGATATTTCAATGGTACTCATGAAAAACATCATCAACGCCAAGGGTATATATAATAGATGTAACTAGGTGCGGATCTCCTAATGTGGCGAGCTACTATAGGCGCCATACCTAGAATCCTACGAGCAACGCCCCCTTGAGTCGCGCACAAGTCTAGACTTCATAACCAACACCGTAGAGTCTGAAGGCTTGTGGGGTACATATGTGCTGTTCAGAAGTGGCTCAAGCCCTAAGAGCATGTCCAATTGGGTCTATAAAAAAATCTTCTCTGTATTTAGAGACTCTCAGTCCCTATATTACTCCAACATAGTCTGTATGTCGGTCCCTAAATTTAGAAATTCTCTTTTCGAGTCTTTATATTTAGATATTCTCTCGCATGTCTCTGTATATTTTCTAGGATAGAGACTTTGCTGAAGATGATGAAAATATAGAGAACAAATAGTGGTTTGGAGAAGGAGATATAGAGATCCAAAATTAAAGACGCTGCTAGAGATGCTCTTAAGTGATTGGGCCAAGCCTAGACACAGTGAACAAGCAAAGGAATAGGAGCTTATGCATGATGTTCTTCCTGCTTGTTGTAGAGGTAATAAATCCGCCCCTACAACTGGACGAACCAAGGTGAGCTAAGACTATCTCCAACTGCTTCCCATCCCGGCGCCCATTCCCTTGGCGATGGGAAAATGGCAGGGACGGGAACGGAGGCCCCGTTCCAACCGACTCCCCTCCCGGGCCGGACTCCTGTGGGATAGGAGAGAGGTTCCCGGGGCGGGGGGGAATCTTTGGCCATTCCCTTGCGGCGCTGTGGAGCAAGCGGTTGGAGACGGGACTTCCGGCGCGCGCTAGGTCGGAAGCGGGGAGGTGTGGCGGCGGCGGCGGCGCAGGCTACGGGGTAATGCCGGCGGGAGGTGGAGGCGGACCGAGCGGCATCGCTATCGCTGTGGAGGTGGCTGAATCGATCGGCTGGAGTGACGAAGCGCGGAGCAGCCCCTTCGTCACAAGGTATGTGGTATCCTTGGTGGATTCGGTGAGGCCATGGGCGGATTTGTTTGCATTTCGTTAGGGATTCGTAAGATTGCGCGATTTTGGGTTCACCGACGTCGGATCTGTGTGGATTTTGTTAGGGACTCGTAATATTTGCCAATTTAGGGTTGATTGGGGTCGGATTTAGGGGCAGATTTATGGTTGGTGCTCGGATTTAGGGTTCGTGTGGCCCGTGACGGCCTCGGCCAAACCGTGGAACCCTAGACCTTGACGGGCTGCCCCATCGTCGCCATGGCCCTCATCGCCGCAAGGCACCGCCGGGTCTGGAAGTGAGGACGGCTGGTGGGTCGACAAGAAAATGAACAGGAATCTTATGTATAATGTTGTAAAATCTAAGTAATAAGGTAGCATTAAGAGCCCTCGGCCCTGAATTTGCGCCTCCCGGATACCTCAAAGACCCTCCTCTTGTCCTTGATGGAGTTCCTCAAGATAGAAATAAGGGATTCCCACATGTTCCTGTTGAGTGAATCACCGACAAACACCGGTCCCTTTCCCCTCAGCCTCTCCAACATATCAGTAGGGTTCAATCTAGTATAAAGAGCATGTATAACTGATTTTGTCACACACCAAGAACTAATTGAATTCACCAGAACTGCACAGTTGTTCAAGCAAGCTTTCATCACCTTGGGATACTGCATCCACTGGGTTGCCACCGGAGTCTTTGGTAAGCTTTATCAGGGCGCCCATTGAGGTAGCAGTTGAAGGAAAAAGGCATGACCAGGTGGCATTAGATATCTATCATGAAAAAGTGAAACTGCGAGAGGTAACCAACAATGGCTGAAAATTTACTCAAATTGAACAATTTATTTAGTCAAGTAGTTGTGGCAGCACATTATAATGTGTTTGTTGCGAGGAACCCATGAGTTGAACATGATAGCTTCTGGGTCGACAAGATAATGAACACAAATGTTAATGGCTCATGTTGTAATCTAGGTATGGTAGCATTACTAGTTCTCATTTTGGTTGTTTCTGTATTTTTTGGGCACATGTGTTAGTAGTTGCATTTTTTGAAGTTCATGTATATTATCTCATTTTCTGTACTTTGTGCTGGAAGATTGTGATGAAAATTTAGAGTTTCCTAGTTGTATTGTATACTGCCCCAGCTAAACTTTTATATAGTTGTATACCTATACAAAGCTAAAGAGATGCAATGAACTTATTTTCTTATGTAAGTAAACTTGGTAGGCTAGCAGCATAGTTGTGTGTATTGGCTCAGATATGACCCAGAAGTACCAGTTTTACCATTTTTGGGGTTTTGTTCTTGAGCAAAGCATTCTTGGTGTTATTACAAACAAAGAATTGGGAAAGGAAATCGGGGAAGGGTCTATTGCATGTTGCTGATTACAGGATATGAGCTGGCCTCGAAGTGTAAACTCCATTTAGTGTAATGGATAGTAGGTTTCCTGAACATGCTGGTAGAATGTTTGCGCTTTCAATTAGTAGCTAAGATTTCTTTTCATTTCCTTGTGGAAATTGACAAAAGTTGCCGGCTGTGAGGATTCATTGCAGTTTTTAGGTTGTATCTTTATTGTGGGATTTTTACTCATGATTTATGGATGTATGATATGCCTGGAGCTATATAAGCTTACAAGTTTCTTCAATCTTTGTCATTCTGTTCAATTTGATTGGGGGGGGGGGGCTTTAATGCGAAGCTTAATTACTATTACGATGTGTTTCTTCAATCGTTGTCATTCTGTTCAATTTGATGGGGGCATTAATACTAGTATTAATTAGTATTAGGAGTGCAAGGCATGGATGTGTTATCGCTATCAGTGCTATCATATGACAGAAGCGACATGTATACGTAAGGTTTATACCACAAAATTTAAATATTAACGCAGCCATGTACAGACCGTGATTATCACTGCTGCTTTAGGGTCTGAAAAGTTCAGTTTACTTATTACAAGGTATGTTCCTTAAATTATATCATCTGGGTTATTTTGGAGGTTCTATTTACGTAGTGCGGGATAGTACCCACTGAAAGTTATATCGGTACATATAGTACCTCCTTATTTTATATATATGCAATGTTCGTGCTTCACTCAGTGCTTTACGTGCAGATGGATACATGCACTGTGGAAGCAGCTTTGCGCAGCCTCCATGAAAATGTTGACCTGGAGGTGGCGGCGCTTAAGAAAGTTATGGTGACAACCACGTCCCCGCCACCAAATGAAGGTGCCGAGATGAATCAGGCTCTATTTGAGGTCGATGTCATCGCTACCTGGCTGGAGCAAATCTCCCTTCAAGCTTGCAATGTCGTCCACGCACCTAGCAAGGCAGGCGACGTTGCTGCCTCAGGTGGTGTGATGGACTGCGAACATTGCGATGGCAACAGATCGAGTGACGTTGAAGCCGACGAAGTCATCCCTGGTGACTATGTAGAACCAAAGGAGTGCTCTGATGATGATAGCATGGATGACTGGCAGTCTGATCGCTCGTGGCATTTGGAGCGTACCGACTAATGTAGTCGGTGTCCTTTAGTAATAATATGTGACTGTGTCTGGCCATGTCAAACTAATATTTGGCAGTTTATGTTAGGTATATGTATGTACTCATGTTCAATGTGGTCGGTTGTGTTGTATGTTTTCTGCTCAACTTAGTTGTATGACAGTTCATGTTAGATGTATGTCGATGTCGTATTTAAATTACCTATTTGGTTTGCCAGTGTCGAACTCGGAGCAATGCAAGTTAATGTTCAATGTTGTGTGTTCAATGCAAGTTGTGTGTTCTAGTTGGTTATATGATAGTTTTCCAAAGTTGTACGGGTAGGGTGAAGTACATTTGTAATATGGGTTTTGTGTAAAATTGAGCTGGTAGTTGCCTCATTTATTTGACGTGATTTCAGGGAGTGCATAGATCCTTTTTTGGCGAATTTGCTGCAGGACGGAGTTGAGCACATCAATTGGAATGGGTCTGGCCTAACAACAGAGGGGTCGAGCCATGAGCCTTTGTAGGCATTCACCTCTACACCTGCCGCCGATGAAGATTCTTCTCCCCCCATTTTCAGCCAGGGTTCAGGTGAGTTGCACGCAGCATGGGCACGTTCGGCTGCGAGGAAGAAGAAGAAGGGTGCTGCGAAGACAAGCAGAACCACCTGGCATCCAGAAGAGGATGAGTTGCTTATGTCGGCTTGGCTGAATGTGAGACAGGACCCCATTGTTGGAACCAACCAGAGCTCGAAAACATACTGGGCCGCATATTGGACTATTTCAAGAAGCATGGCAATCCGGCCTGGCAGGAAAGGTCCATGAAGGGGTTAATCAACCATTGGCAAAATATCAGTGGGGATGTTAGCAAGTTCGCCGGCCATATGAAGAAGGTTGAAGACCTAAACCCAAGTGGAACAAATCATCAGGACAAGGTAAGATCCTTGGTTACTTAGATCTCATTATATCTATTAATTCCATTGTGATGGACATGTTGTGTTCAGACCTAGTCTTATTTTCCTATGCATTGCAAGATGGCTATGGCTACGAAGATGTTCAAGGAGATTGAGGGCAAGACGTTTGGTTTTCTTCACTGTTGGGCCATGCTTTCTCAACACCCGAAGTGGGCTGCTCATCTCGTGACCAAATGGCAGCGAACAAACGACTTTGCCTCCCCCAGGGGCAGCCCGATATGTGGGAGTTCCAATGATGGACCCTTGGGTGATGAGTCCCTCGCTTCGGCAGACTTACCGAGACCTGTTGGCCATGACGCGGCTAGGAAGTCTAGAGCTCGGGGTAGTTCTTGTAGCTCATCTGGGGGTAATAGCAGTGGAGGCATGTACACTGAGTAGTTTGTCAAGTTGAATCAGCACAAGACAGCGATGGTCGAGCTATGGCGCAAGGAGGTTACGATCATGGAGAATGCGGAGGAGGACAAAATCATGGCAATGGACCTGACCACCTTGCAAGGTGCTTCGAAGATCTACTTCAGTAAATGCCATGACAAGATACTTTTGAAGAGGTTCGGTCCTCAGTGATAGATTCATTCTGACAGGTATGGTTTCTATACTTTTCTCCTGCAGCAGTAGAATATCACTGTATTTCTTTTCTCCTGCAGTACTAGAATATCTCTGTGGCACTACCTTGAACGATGTGCATAGATTTCATGAAACATATGATTAAACTGGGTAGCAAGAGTTTAGGGTTATGATTAAATTGTTTGGGGGGAACCGTCTGGATGAGCATAGCCATTCATTTTCTTCATAGAAATGATAGGTCCATTGGTTTTGGTTCACTGATGAATACTGCAAATGCTATTCACAAAGGGAAAAAAAGATTGACCAATCTGGAGAAGAAACACCAGACATATATATTAAGTGATGTGTTTCGTGCTCATCTGGGGTTGGATGCTTGTATGTGTTGCAGCAATCTCAGCTTTTTCCTTCTGTTTGGAGGGGCTGCGGTGAGGTGGTATCCTCACTGGGATGAAATGGCTACACACACTCCAGTTTTGCCGTTTTCTTCAGCCTCTTAACTGATGGATTATGTCAACTATGTAATCTGGATTATGTCAACTTTTGCTGAACCGTTTTCTTCAGCCTCTTATTGCGACTTGTGCATTATGTAATAAAGTACCATGTTCATGATTTGCTGAACCGTGTGGGAAATGAGAAGTGGTGGTAGCAATGTGATGTGTAGTACAGCTTAATTTAGACAGAATGCACTGCAATGAGGCTTCATATAGAGAGATAGTACAGCTTAAGTTTTATACAGATAGCACTAGTACAGATACATGTAGGCTACGAACTGCTTTCACACACAATGAGATAGTCTTAGTACATGTGACCACATTATATTTGACATAACACAACACGCATGCCCTGAGGCCTAGCATAATTTATTAGTACGCAACAAACCATTCTAATCGCCACCGTGTCATGTCCAAAGGTGCTCCACGAGGTCGTCCTGAAGCCGGCGATGGACTTCCCTGTCTCGGATCATCTGGGTTGCCTGAATGCATTGCAGTATGGACCTATCGGGGCCACGGGATACTGATGCTTGTTCCCCCATTCCTTCGTACATGAAATCCTGTCGTGGGCCGTCCCTCTCATCCTCAATGATCATGTTATGCAAAATGACACATGCAGTCATTATGTCGTGAATGGTACTCTGCTTCCAGCACCTTGTCGGGCCTCAAACAATGGCAAACCTCGCCTGTAAAACACCAAATGCTCTCTCCACGTCCTTCCGTGCCGCGGCGTGCGCCCCAACAAAGTACGTGCGCTTGTTTCCACGAGCGGCCGCGATGAGCTTCACAAATGTGGCCCACTCGGGGTATATACCATCCACAAGGTAATACCCCATGCGGTAGGTGTTTCCGTTCACCGTGTAATTCACCTCCGAGCTGGTGCCGTCTAATGTCCTGGACAAAACATGTGAACGATGCAGTACATTGATATCATTTAAGCTACCGGGCATTCCGAAGAATGCGTGCCAAATCCAAAGGTCATACGAGGTCACGGCCTCCAGAACTATGGAGGGCTTTCGGGTATGGCCTGTGTATGCACCCTGCCATGCCTTCGGGCAATTTTTCCAATCCTAGTGCATACAATCAATGCTCCCCAGCATTCCCAGGAAGCCTCGCATGTCACCTACAGCAAGAAGTCGTGCGGTATCCTCTTCTGTCGGGGCACGCAGGTATTCACCTTCGAATACCTCCACAACCGCATTCACAAACCTCTTAAGTGCTTCAACAGCGGTGCTTTCACCGATGCGAACATATTCGTCAATAGCATCGGCAGCTACACCGTATGCTAGCTGACGAATAGCGGCAGTCATCTTCTGTAGGGATGACAGACCAAGCTTCCCAGTGGCATCCCTTTTCTGCGTGAACCAGTCATCATGCCGTTCAATGACAGTGGCAATCCGCATGAAAAGGTTCGTGCTCATCCTAAACCTGCGCAACCAGACCGACTCATTTCCAAAGGTTCCTACGAAAAACTTTACTCTGCAAAATAATTACCTCCGCCTGAAGAAGGTATGGCCATACATAGGAGAGTCGGCGAAGTAATAGTTGTATAGCCTTGTTGCCCTTTCCAGATGCCCTCGGTTGACAACCGCATGCCCGAGAACAGAGCCCCCCAATGCGGGGACATGGTCTCAGCAGTGAGTTCCTCCTCCTCCAAGGCAATACGGAGTAGGAGTTCATCCTCGTCGGCATCATCTCTCGTACGATGAAGACGCCGAACGCGGGAGCTCGATGCACGTCGATCTGAACTCATGCTTAATATTTTGTTGGGAGATGCTGCAGGTATGTGAGAAGATTGGGATGAAGTGGGATACAAGAAGGAAGCATGGGTCTTTTTATAGAAGACCACCCTGGTTCCTTTCCCTGGAAGGAGTGCTTTCCAGGATGCCTTCCTTCCAGTGGAAGCCAGTCTACCACTTTCAAATGTGGTTTCCTGGATAAGCCAGTTTGACTACTGTAGCATTCCTTCACTCGGAAGCTATTCTCATTTTAATATTCCTCGTTTAAATGTAAAGAATATTAATGTTTTTTTGCCATACTTACAAATTTAAATATTCAAAATTTAATTTTTTCTACGTCAGTGAATATTTAAATGCGTTATTTATATTAAATTATTTATTAATATTATTTTACTTATTTCTTATATTATGTCATGTACATTATTGTTTATTTAATTGACAAATACAGCATCGTACGTACGGCGTATGTCATATGGCGGTTACGTATGATTGATTAAAATATTATGTTTGGGAAGGGAAGGGAATGGGGGAAGGGATGCTGTTGGAGTGCATGAATGGGAAGGGAATGAAATCTGGGAAGGGATTTCCGTCAGGGGTTGGGAAGGGAATGGAAGTGTGGGAAACGGTTGGAGATAGTCTAAGGTGGAGCGCCGGCTGCACCACTCCCTTGTGAGGGCTGCGAAGGAAGATCAGGGGACCATGAACTATCACTAGGGAAAAGAGAAGTGAAAGCCTAGACCAACCTTCGCGTTTGCTTCACTAACGGCTCCGAACCAAAGCAAAAACGCCCTGAGTCAGTTTTAAGGCAAAGCAAAGCAAAGGATCCGATGGACCTTCGCCTGCGATCTAATCGTCTGTATCAAGGGAATTCCTTGTATGCCCTTGTTTTAGTATGACGGTGGGAGGTACTCTTGTCCGGATGCCTCCTAAGATGGGGTCCATGGATGCTTTGATCCCTGCTTTAGCTGTTTGGTAGGGATAATTAGGCCATTTGATGTAAAAGTCTATAGTGCCCCTAGTTCTGTAGTTTTAAATGGGTGTTTTGGTCCTTCATGTGTAAATTCACCCCTATAAATAGAGGGGCTTGTGCACTCATAAGTGGTTCGAACCCTAAAAAAAAAAGCAATAAATCAACACATCTCAAAAAGTGCAATCGTCCAAAAAAAAAATCAGGTTTCGAGTTTTTCTAAGGTTGTTCCTTCGCTGGTTGCACCCTGCTTTGCTAGATGCGCAATTCGGAGAGGGATACCTCAAAAGTATTTTTTGCGGAGTACTCCGTCAACAGTGCCTCTTCGTCTCTTCGCTCGACTATCGCCACCCCTGCTTGCGCCCTTGACCCTCGTCGCTCCATGCCATCCCCAGCTTGCGAGTTGCAAGCGAGAGTAAGTATGTCGGCACCACAATGCAACCTCAAAAGAGGTAGAGGAAGGAGAAGACTAAAATAAAAGGTAATTTAATTGTAAACAAATTGTTCTAAACATTGTTCATTTCAGCTTGGCTTAGGTTTAAAGCTTAATAGCATGTTCGAAGTGGTTTAGGCGCTTATTTGACTAGAAAATCAATTTGGCTTTTTAGTACAATTTTTTTTATCTTGAAGTCACCTCTAAAAAGCTCTTAAAAAATAATATAAGAGAAGCGATCCAATTTTGAGAAGCAGATTCAATAACCTCTCAACTCTAGCTTAACATTCAACCCACTTCAGCTCAGCCAACTTATTCATTCAGTCCAGCCACTCCAAACATGCTCTAAGCCTAATTGAATTGAAAAGTTCAATTCTTTGGTTTTTTTTAGTCCAGTTTTATTCTATCACGAAGACACCTATAAAAGCCCTTAAAAATAATATAAACGAAGTGGGTCAGCTTTGAGAGGGAGATCTAAGTACCTCTCGAAGTCTAGCTTAACATCCAGTTCAATCAGATTATTCGTTCAGCTTTTCTTATCTACTTATTTGTCTTATCTCGTCATTTTGAGAATTTTTTGAGATAGTTTCGAGAGCCGGTTGGCCTCCAATTTTGGGATTTAGAGAGCTTATAGACACGCCTACGAGATAAAAAAACCAACTCAAAAATTAATAAAAAAGCGAGATAAGTCTTATTTGACTTATCTCGCTTAAGTAGGATAATTGAGTCGGTTTTTTATCTCGTGTCTAATTCTATAAGCTCTTTAAATCCCAAAATTGAGGCCAACCTATTTCGAGGCTATCTCGAAAAATTCTCAAAATGAAGAGATAAAGCAAATAAGTAGATAAGAAAAGCTAAAAGAACCCACCCTTAGCCACTTTGAGCATTCTCCAATCCCATGTAATCTAGTTATCTATGTCCGAAATTATTTGTCTAATTGTTTAATTATTTATCTGGATTTCCTACACACGATTAGTGCTTCGTTTTTTTACATGTTTTATGCGTTATGATACTATTTTTTGTTGTACTTAGCACTATATACTCTTATCAGTATATGGATTGCTCTGACATTGAGACATTGCTTAATCTATCATATGGTCTTTGCCATACCATAATTTTATTCCGTTCTCCGTCACTGGAGGTAACAAAATGAAGCATAGAAGCGTAGACGAATTCTTTAAATAATAAGAAAAGTTCAAACCTAAAAGCATGTTCAGAGTGGTTTGACTTATTAGGCTTAAAGCTTAAGCAAAAGCCGAACGCTTTGATTTTTTTAGTCCATTTTTTTTCCCTGAAGCCACCTTTAAAAGTTCTTAAAAATAACATAAAAGCATCTCCAACAGTGTCTCTAAAACAAAATCTTCTCTATATTTAGAGTCTCTTATCCTCAAGCAATATCTCTATTTCAGCCTCTAGATTTGGAGTCCCTCTGTATCTATCTATATAGTTTCTCTGGATAAAGGTTATGCTGGAGAGGATAGAAAAAACAGAAAACAAATATTGATTTAGAGGGGGTGTATATAGACCTGATTTTAGAGTATCTGCTGGAGATGCTCTAAGTGAAGCAAACCCATTTTGAGAAACAGATTTAAAAACCTCTTGAATTCCAACCTAATATTCATCTCAACTGAACTATTCATTAAACTCAGCCACTTCAAACATGTTCTATTGGTGAAACATAGCTCAATAGATGAACCAAACACATTGATGGCAATGCGACGGGACATATTTGATATTCGTAGCATCGGCAGTTGGTATAAGCGATGAGAATTTGATATATAAAAGGATGCGTGCAAATTAGGAGTACAAGCATTCACACTGGATTGTATAGCAACACATCGCCGTCACTCGTTTGGAAGGCGATCCTTAACGGAATGTCGCGCGCCGTACCCTCTATAGCCTCTCCAAACCATTGACACGTGTGGACCCACAGTACCGTTACACTTTCCTTGCCCCACGTATCTCAGTAGAACAGCCCGTTACGCACCCGCACAATTGGAGACGCCCAGTTTTGCGTGCATCCCACTGGCGGGAGATTTGAAATTCGAAAACCCCCCGTCTCCTTCCTTCCCCAACAAGCCTCTGCTTCTCTCCCACCGCCACGGCGTCCCCACCCCCCACCGGCCACCGCCCGTGGTCCTCACCTCGCCTCACCCGCGACGGCGTTCAGAACCTCACGCCGCGCCGGACGCTCCTCCAAACTTTCAAATTCCCCACGCTCCCCGTACAGCAGCGGATCGAGGCGCACGAACCGGAACCACCAGGAGGAGGATGGCGAGGGATCTCCGGCCGGGCGGTTGGTTTGGAGGGAGGGGGGGATGGATCTCGCGGCGATGAAGCGGCGGGAGATGCAGGCGCTCTGCAAGCGCCACGGCCTCCCCGCCGGCGGTTCCAACGCGGACCTGGCCGGCCGCCTCGCCGCCGCGCTCTCGGTACGGCCACCTTCGCCTGTATACCTCCTCACCTCTATTCATTCTGTGCGGCGCCGGCGCGTGCTCCGTGCAGCAAGTGCTCGCAGAAATGCCTGTGTGTGGCTGGCGGGTTAAAATTGTTTTTGCGGGAGGAACCGGAGGAGTGGACTGATCCTTGTTGTTGCCGTTTTGGTTTTGTTGCATGGTTTTGCAGGGGAGTGGTGGCGCGGAGGAGAAGGCGGTCGGGGTGGTGGTGGGGATGGGGTGCTTGAAGCGGTCGAGCGGTGGTGCCAGAGGCGGGAGCTCGGGTGCGGCCAAGAAGGTGACCTTTGTGTTGGAGGATGAGGCGGATTCGGTGGGGCCGAGGGTGGTGTGGTCGCCGGTTGCTGCCAAGACGAGGGGGAGGCGGAAGGCCGGGGAGACGCTCCCTGCTACAGAAGCAAGCGGAAGGCGGCGTCATAGGAAGGGTTTTCGAGCGGGTGGTGACTCGGCTGATGAAGTTGTTGCTGGAGAGGTGGCCGTGGATGCTCAGGTGAGGAGGTCCAGGAGGAACGCGGTGAACTCCAGTGCTGGTGATGTAGGTGAGAGCTTTGCTGAAGCTGAATATCTGAATAATTCTGCAAATGCTGATGGACAAGTGGAGGAGATAGGCAAAGTAGTTGATAAGAAGCAGAGGCGAAAGACCAGGGAGAGCTCTGAGGTTGTAGTTCTCAGTGCTGACATTTCACTAGCCAGAGTTTCCCGCAGAAGCACAAGATCGAGTTGTCTCCTGTCGGCAGCCGCTCTTGTGTGCTCTCCTGTTGTTGAGAAGAAGAAGGGAGAAAGGAGGAAGGCAGGAGAATCGAAGGAACAAAGGTGTGTTGAGGAGCAGCCTGTTGATGCTCAAGACTTGGGCAGAACGAAGAGGTCTGGATTGGTGGCTGTCACGAAAGCACCTGTCTTTGTTGAGAGCAAGAGAAACAGGAGGAATGTACAAGAGGAACCTGCTGTGCAGGAGGTTGCTAAGGTGGAAATATTTGGAAGGACCACAAGATCAAGATCAGTAGCAGCTGCTGTGATGTCTCCTATTGTTGGTGAGAACAAGAGGAGGAGAAAGACAAAAGATGTGCTCTCGGATGGAGAGCTGCCTACAGTTTCAGAGGTGCCTATCAATGATGCTCCTGGTACCAAGTCCTTGAGAAAGAGATCTGTTCAGGTTAAGGGCATCGTGCTGGAGGAAGCTCAGGTTGGCAAGAAGCTGGAAAATAGTAGGCAAACCAGTAGGCGAGCTACTCGAGGGCATCAACAGCTTGCATCTTCTGTAGAGAATGAAGGTCAAGAACAACTTGTTGCTCCCCAACTGAGGCGATCCAGGCGAATCCATTCCGCGGGCAATGAATTATTGTTAAATAATAACAAAACCTCAGAAACCAACAGCTGCAGTAAAGCAGCCATGGAGGCCAATGACTTCAAGATAACTCAGCCGTTGACACGTAATACTGCCAAGGAAAGCGTGGAAGATGATGTGGCAAAGGAAGGCGGCCATTTGGGTTTTACAGAAGAAAGTGATCCCGTGAGAAGATCGAGGAGGAAATCTGTTGTTCTTGGGTGTCAGGAGTTTGAAAATATTAAGGATGAAGATGTTGTAAAGCAATTAATAGTGAAGGAACCTGTCAGGCGATCAACACGGAAATCTATTGTCCCAGTTATGTTTGAGAAAGAGAAGGGTGAAGATATGGTGAAGCAACCAGCAATGAAGGAACCTGTCAGGCGATCAAAACGGAAATCTGTTGCCCCAGTTATGCTTGAGAAAGAGAAGGATGAAGATGTGGTGATGCAACCAGCAGTGAAGGAACTTGTCAGGCGATCAACACGGAAGTCTGTTGCCCCAGTTATGCTTGAGAAAGAGAGGAAGGGTATACATGTAGAAAAGAAGCTAGAAATTCATGTGAGGAGAGAAACACACAAATCTGTTGCTCTTAATGCGGCTGATAAGAAGAATGCAACTCACAGTGAATTGGCCAGAAGGAAAGAGTCAAGAGTTCAAACAAGAGTCCAATTTGCAACACCAGCTGAGGAACTGAATGCATTAGAAAATAAACAGCAGGTACAAGTGTCTGTGGACTCTGTGCAGAACGATGAAGATCTACAATGGCCAACACGCAAATATTCAAACCATAATTTATCTTGTAACAATGTACACTCTTTTGAAGACCGCTCTCTATCACATGCCAGAGTTGAAGGTGGCTTGAAGTTGAGAAAACGCAGAAGAGATTCATCGGAGTTGTCAGTTTCATCCAATAATTCCCTGTACGCAGAGGTTTTTGATGGGCAGAAATCACGGAAGCAGCGGAAGGCACAAACTCCAATGAAAAAGGAGGATAATCATGAGAGGCTAGCAACATCGCAGCAGCAATCAAAGCCCACTACTTCAAAGGGAAGGCCTGCAAAGAGAAGAAGAACATCTTCTTTGCAAGTGGTTATGTCTGTTGAAGAGCCAAAAGCGGATGGTATGGCTGAATATTGTGAGGATGAAGTTACTGATGGATGTTGTGATAAGCCCAGTAGCAGCATTCAAGAAATTAGTCAGGATAGTGCCACAGGAGAAGAGTTCCCTTCAGCTCCATTGCTTGGGACAATACCTGAAGAGATTTGCATAGCGCAGAGTGTGAATGAGAACATACATGAGTCAGAATCTGGTGATTTCTACAAAAGGGGTGATAATCCAGAAATTTGCTACTCAGGTGCAACAGAATGTACACATCAGTGTGAAAAAGCTCAGGAACACACTGACTTTAAAAATGAGAGTAGTCATTTATCTGAAGTAAGATTTGGGGGCTTGGATCAATCATGTATCGCAGGACCAGTTCCTCATGTTGGTATTCCTTCAGAGAACTATGCATTATTTGATCAGGGCATGGTTAACTCAGGTGTTAAGGTCATGCAAACTTTGAATGATGATTCCTCTGAAGATGGTTTGGGGGATTTAAATAAAACAGCAGGTATTTCACAAGAAATTACATCAATCACCGCTGTATCCACTTTTGAGGCTGAAGCACCACTTTATGAAACTGTTAGTAACAATAGCATGGATAGTAATGTCAGTATTCAAGACGTGGGTGTTGCTTTGCCAGAAGAACTTGGGGCGTCAAATAAATTGCAAATTGTTAATGACGTAGCTCCATGTACCTGTGATGAAGAAGTTTTGGAAAATGACTCTTGTGCTTGTGATGGTGCTAACTGGACTGATATCAAGAGTGTGGAGGGTACTGAAAATGGGGATATTGTCTTCAATAAAAAAAATCTTGAAGCTTTTAAATCCATAGCTGTTGCAGAAGAGGTTCCATCTTGCACTGTGGCTGGTGTTTTCAAGGGTGATACACTGGCCAAGGACATCGAGGGTATTGGCATGAAGAATAATGATGCTACCTTATCTTCAATTGATACCAGTTCATCTGGAAACGAATTTGATGGGCAGTCAACCAAATCTCTTGAAGTGTCGTTGTTTGCGTTAAATCCAGATTATTTACCTACTGTTAATGCTGAGATTGAAAAACAATGTGATGAAGGTACTCTTTCTAGTTTTTTCTTGAATTCTTTTGAATTAATTACAGCTGAATATGATTTGCAAATAGGGAGTGCTAATGTACATCCTGTTTACATGCTAGGTTGTGTTGCAGAAGTTGCTTCACAGGTTTTTTTTAACAGTGATGAATCCCCTATAACAGTCACAGAATATGAATTTGCTTGGGAAAAAGATATTCAAGGCGTGAGCACAGATGGTAATCAAAGTTTTAAATCTATAAGATTCAGCCATGAAGATATCTATTTATTGTTAATTTATTACCTGTGTTGTGTTGCCATGTTCATAGGCTTTGTAATGCTATAAAGTTAATAAAGTTAATTTTGTCTGTTACAGCCAAACGTCACCAGTCGCCTTCTGACACAACTTTTAGTAATGACTCCTCAATGTTCTTTGGAAGCTTGGGAACTGGTAGATATCTAGTTCATTGAGTTTTGTTACTTTTGTAGTTTCCTTTAGTTACTACAGTTGTTGCTAGATTGTTGATATCCTGAACCAAGACTCAGCCCTTGCAAAAATTTCCAGATGTTGTGCCAATTGATAGCACTGTTGGAGATCATGAGGAAAAATGTTCAGCGAACCTTCTAGCTGAGCAAAAGAAAGTTAGCAGGGAACCAAATGCAAATGAATCGGTAGAAATGACCTTGGCTGACATCATACCTGCTGTTCTTAACACCAAAGATAAGCAACAGGAACACAATAATGCACCTGGAAACCTGGTTGTACCACCTACAGAGGCTGGTAAAGGTATGACAGCTTCAATCCCATGTCCATGATTTGTTACTGTTCTGCAAGACGATTCTTTAAGTCGCAGCATTCACACTATGCTTTATCTTATTAGCATATTAAAACATGCAAGTTCATGCATGCTAATGTGTAGATAATTGTATCTATAATCCTTTACCATTGTAGCAGCCCTATCCATTTTTATTGCGCTTCAGCCAGACAGCCACTAGCCCATTCTGCATTTAATTCTAATATATATTCTTTTGAATTCTCATCACAGCTTCTAGTTCATGTGTAAATTTTCACCAATGTGTTTTACCTACTGAACATGATGAATCTGATCAGTAACCTTTCTCATTTTGAACTAAGTAACCTTTCACTTTTAATATCATCAATGTTGCATAGCTTTTGAACCAGTATTGATCATTATCTCTAACTATATAAGATAATAGATCACAAGTTTACTGTAATGCAGTTGCTGAAAAAAACATTGAAGATGCTGATATGGGGAAATGTCTAAGGAATGATAAAAGAAACAGCTCTCTTTCTACAACATTGCATGTGGAAGGTCCTACTGAGGACAAAAGTATATTTCCAATACTGAATGATGTTGAGAGACGCTTGGATGGAAGCCAGTCATCATCCGGTCTGAAGTTTCTATTTGCAGAAGAGGACAAAGAAATATATTTGATAAATAATAGGAACAATGCTGTAAAAGTTGACAGTGGAAACAAGTTAATTGACTGCAAATCTTCTAGTTTCTATCCAGGATCAGATTGTGGTCTTGAGGATGAGGTCGTGCAACCTACTGGAGGCGATGCTGATGAGAAACTAGATGTGGAGCAGTGTGTTGCACAAGAAGGTATGAATCCATCATACATGTTTTGGAAAATAGTTAGTCAGTTGTAGCTTCTTTTAATATTATACTCTTCTTGCAGAAGGTATTGCTGAGGACCAAAGGATGCTCCTGACACTAAGTGATGTTAACGTTTGCTCATCAGAAGGAAGACATTCCTTGATTGGTCAAAAGGCTCTTTTCGCAGAAGAGGGGAGAGGAAGCTATTTGACAAATGATGCATGTGTTGGTGCCAAATTTGTCAGAAAAACAAAGTTTGATGATGAAATTGTTAGTGTTTCCCCAGAATCAGATTGTAGCCTTGAAGAAAAGGGTGTGGTTCTCGCTGTAGATAATCCTAATAATAAACTAGCTATGGAGCAGGTCCAGCAGGTTGATGTACAAGAAGGTAAGGATCCGTTATATAATATTTAAATAACGAGTTTAGTTTTAACATTAAGCTATATGTTTTTTAAGAGGAATCAATAATGTGTCAGGAACCCTTGAGAAGACTTCACTAGGTTCGGCAACACCAGAGTATAAACATGAGTGTGGTTTACCTAAGGAGACAGTACTGCACTCGAAACAGAACAAGAGATGTTCAAGTGCTGAACAATCACCATTTGATTTTCAGTCCCTTTTCTGGGAGGAAAGCATAAAAGTATCCATGGAAGATGGTGCCCTTGCTTTTGCTAGAGTTCATGCTGAAAATGAAGACGATGAATCAAAAGATTGCCATGTGGAATACAGAGTTAAAAAAACTCCTATGTCAGGATATGTTTCAAACCATGATAATCAATTAATTTCGAAATATGAAGATTGTATGTATTCTTTTCAGCAAGATAAGGAAAAAGAAGGTATAGAATATCTTTTTATTTTTATTTCTTTCATGAATTTGTCATAATTTTCTTGCAGCATATAGGTTCTGGTGTCTTTTAATGCTACTTATATAAATTGACTGATTTTGCATCTCTTAGGATTACCAAACTCTAGCCATGAAGAGCAATTTCCATCTGGTCAGTTAGGTTTGTTGGAGGCTGCAAATTGCATGAAGGAGTAAGCGTATTCTTTGTGGAATCATAAAATGTACATTTTTTGTGAAAATATTATGTGTTTTATCATTTTAAGATGGTAATTCCAATTCATAGGGAGACTAATTCTGAGGAAGTGGCCTATGAAGATGAAGTAAATAGGGAGCCTGTGCATTCTACAGACATGAATTCTTCCTGTGAAAAACCAGATTCAAATTGTCCTGGTAAGCTTCTAGTGATTCAATTACTTTTTTAACTATGTAGTCTTCATACCGTTATTGTTTTGTGAGGAGACTAGTGGCTCTTTTCAGATATGACTTATAGCATGCTGCCATATGCATTGACTGTTGACAAACTATATTTTAATCGTCTACTGCAGCTGAGCATGCTTCTGGTATTAGTGATGCTATACTGAGCATCTCACCGATTGCTCCTGCCAATGACAATGATGAAGAACATCTGAGTTGTAGTCAGTTTCAATTAGAATCAACTGTTCTCTTGGATGAACCGACGGGGTGTTCCAACACTGAAGAGCTGCATCAGAGTCTCAAAGAGCAAGACAACATGCACAAGGATCACCAAATTGCTTGTGGGGCTTGCAAGAGTGCCATGATTGAAGTTGCAACTGCTAAAGACTTAGAAAGTGGAGTTACTCCACTCCGAGCTGAACAAAGATCAAATTTGCAAGATAAACAGCTTAGCTCCAAGCTGGAGGGTGCAGAAGTTGTGGAATATGGCATTCCCTGCGATAAAGATGTTAGTGACATTTTGGAGTTTGGATCTGCGATTCACAGTGTTGGAAAAAAAACTCAATCCGGTTCCATTATATCAAAAGATTTTTCTATGGATCATTACCAACAACAGGAGCATTCAAATGACTTTTCAGTAGAAAGATCTGAAGAGCCCATCATGTTTTGGGAGGACAGTGTTTCAAGAGCAGGTCAGTAACTCAGTATTATTTGTAACTCTGTACTTACATTGTTTTCATGACCTCTTGTATCATTGCTTTTGAATTAATGCCTGTAGCCCTGTCTGTTCAGATAGCGTGCAGGGTACCGATGTGAAGCCTTCATTTGATTTAGCGACTCTGGATTGTGAACATGATGGTTCTCTGTCTGATGAAGCAGCGTTCTCATTAAAAAAGAATGATACTGGAAGATGTTCATCAAATATCAAAAAATCATCCTTTGGACTAGAGTTCCTGTTCTCACAGGAAAACATGAAAGTATCCCAATCTGGCACACATGACACTCTTGCGTTTCCAAGTGCTGAAAACAGAGTAGATGAATCAAATGTCTGGCATTTTGAATGTCCAGTTGAAAAAAATGTTTTGTCGGAACCTGTTTCATATCAAGGCTCTGATGAAGATTTAAGTGGAGTTAAAGAAAATGGTGGTTGCACCTTTTCATCCCAGCAAGACAATATACATAAAGGTATCTTTATCTTTTTTTTTACAGACTAGTACTGTAGAATATTGTATTCTTACCGTTCTTGAGCTGAATCTTTCTGACTTTTTCTGTGCAATACTAGAACTGAAAGATACTGTGTTTCTTAGGATTTTCGGAGTCCAGCCATGAAAAAGATCAAGTTTCATATGCCCAATTGAATTCACCAGAAGAAGTCATTCATGTAAGGAGGTAATACTAATTTGGGTTAGAAAAAGTACATATATGATCAACAATATGTGTTCACTCTTTTAAAAAGGGAAAATACAATTTACAGGGAGATTATTGCTGAGGAGGTGGTCTGCAAGGAGGAAGAGAACAGGGAGTCATTGCCTTCAGCTATTGATACCACCCATGAAAAATTACATGTGGATGAACCTGGTAAGCCTCCCTTGGTAGCCTTTAAATCTTTAATTCCGGGAAAAGTCTATCTTTTGCTTGTCAGATCAAAGTACTATTGTTCTATCTGTCCTTAGGCTAATCTGTACCTCTCTTGATGCAGCTGAGCATCATTGTGGTGTTAGTGGAACTGAATACTGCAGTTCACAAAGCACCCCTATTTGTGATGAAGTACAATGGAGTTCGAATTCTTCACAGTTAGAATCACTGGATGCATTGGGTAATCTTGAAGCATTTTCCAGTACTGAGATGCTCCATCTGGATCATAAAGAGGAATGCAACGAACACAACGAAGACCAAGTCACTCGAGACATCCCTGGAAGTGGCATGTCTGAATCTGCAGCAACACTGCTCCTGGCTGCAGAAACATCAGTATTGCCAGATGAGCAGCGTGACCCTATGCTGGAGGGCAAAGAAACTGTGGAACAGAAACTTCGCAACAATAATGACACTGCCGGCATTTCTGATACTGGACCTGTGCAGAACAAGAATCTATCAAGCTTGCCCAAGGACTCTCATATGGATTCTTACCATGGAGAGCAGCTTCCAAATTACCCATCTGCACCTAAAACTCTTGAGGAATCTGCGATTTGTCAAGATGACAGTGTTCGTGTGGCTTTTTTACATGTACATGACCTTCAAAGGGATCCATCTGCACCTAAATCTCGCAAAGAATCTGCAATATGTCAGGATGACAGTGTTATGGATTGTATCCATGAACAGGAGTTACAGGAGCGTCCAAGTGATCTATCTGCACCTAAATCTCCTAAAGAATCTGCAATTTTTCAGGATGAAAGTGTTCATATGAATTGTATCCATGAACAGAAGCATCCAAGTGACCTATCTGCACCAAAATCTCCTGAAGAATCTGCAATTCATCGTGATGTTTCAGGATCAGCCGGTCAGTATCATCGTTCATAAAGCTTCACTTGACACAAAAAAAAACGTTCAATCCCTGACTATTGCGCCTCCCTACTCCACTCTTTCACCAGGAACCTGCCAAACTAGCAGGCGAAGGCGCATTGACGAGATCAGCACCAAGATGCTGGGCTTCAAGATCTCCACCGCAGTCAAAGGAAGCTACGTTGGTATGGACGCCCCCCCAGCGAGGCATGCTACACCTGCAGCTGCCTTGCTCAGGAACAGGGAGAACACGCCTGCCGCCAAGACAGAGCACCCCGTGAAGCCGAACGCCGATCGCTCCGCCGCGAACAAGTCGTCGAGACGGGCGCTGCAGCCCATCGGCGGCAGGCCACAGTAGTTCTTGGTTGACAACCCTGCTTCCTCTATTCCTCTCTTCAACCTTTGGTTGAAAGAAGAGGAGTATGTCTGACAGAAAACCATCGATAACATTCAGTTACCAGTTACTACTGTGCTGCTGTTGTAGATGCTACTGCCGTGTAGTGACTGCTGATTTGATTAATAACGTTATGTATCCAGCTGTGTAGTTCGTGACTACTGATTTGATTAATTATTGTTAACGAGTGTGTTTTGCTATTGCCTGGCAGACCTGGCCCCTCTGCCTAATATTTGTTCGTGGGAACCTACATATACATACTCAGCTTTTCGTCTATTGCAAGACACGTTGATGATATTTTTTACCCCTCTAATTGCACCTTGTGATGCTGGGATTAATTGGAGACCGTACACACACAGGGCTGCACATTAAAGCCTAATGTTCGATTCCCAGCAATTATTGATCCCAACTGGATCCATGATCTATTTTTGCTTTGGATCGGGAAAGTCGCGTTAGATCGCACCAAGAACAAATCATGTCAAATTATTTACGGCTTTGGAAGAAAGCTAGGGGGCCGGGTCATTTTTTTCTTTTGTGATTGATAGCTTACAAGAATAATGGGGCCTCGTTTTCAAGGCACTATTGAGAAAACGGCATATTTTTCTTGATTGATTATTGCCGGGGAAATTCTATCCCACGCATTGCCAACTTGGTGTTTTCTAATGCACAAACAAGGAGGATTTTATTTTGATGTGGCTACCAAGGATGGATGCGCGTAGGCAGATCAATCCGCTAAAATAATATCAGAAAATCATCCACAGAGATTGTTTCTAAAACATTACAAACTATTTCGAGATGTTCATTTTAATTTATTATCGTTAAGTGTACCGTGGACAACACATATTTAATCTAGTGATCTAAGACCGTCTACCTAGAAGGGTTAATCAAGCCCATTATATTGGCGATGCTATTGAGCTATTTTTATAGATTTTTTTTTTGCCATTACAAGGTAGACAAATAACATGCATGAGTGCGTGTTCTTAGCACCCTCTCTGAAAATATGGAGGACAGAAATAAATCTGTGATTTCACTTGGGCCTAGCTAAGCTGTGTCTTAAGCAATCTTAATTGATTGCAGTCGTTTTCCAGCATTATATATTTGAGCAAAGGCATGATCTGGATGCCAGGCAAATTAGATCATGAGGGAGAAGATATCGCCCCCTTAAACGACAAAAAGATGTCGCCTATGACATAACGAAGGCGACCCTAAACAAACTTTTAAGATATTTGACTTTGTGATCTGATTCTGGCCGGTGAAGTTTATCTGAGCTTTATATATGAATGATTTTGACACTGATTCTAATTTAATTTGATATTGTAACAGCGGTTTTGATAAGACAAGTGCTTAGCTCAGAGCATCTCCAATGGGGACACCTCAGCAGGCTATAAGGGTTTCACGTAGGATTTTGAGCTGAGGTGGAGGAGAGATGGGACACCCCAGGCTAGCATCGGCGCTTGACTAAGCGCCCGACACTAGCAGCTTCCCCGATGCAACCACGCAGCTCTCTTCGCTTGTTCTCTCTCTTCCCCTCCCCCAAGAGTGCATCGCATCTGAGGCTAGCTGGCTAGCAGCCCACCATCGCCGCATCTTCGCCGCCGTCGCCGTCGCCGCGTCTTCGCCGCCGTCGCTGGCAACGCCGCCGCCTCGCCTGATCGATCTCGAGGCGCCTGCCCGCCAGATTCGAGGATTGGGGAGAAGCTACGCCGAGCCGCCGCCGCCGCCGTCGCCGCCGCGTCTTCGCCGCCATCGCTGCAACGCCGCCGCAACACCGCTGATTCGAGGAGGCGGCGCCGAGGGGACAAGGAGGAGGTGAGGAGGACCGGCGCCGGTGGGATTGGGGAGGGGAGCTACGTCGGAGCCGCGCTGGCCGTTGTCGCCGCGTCTTCGCCGCCGTTGCCGGTAACGCCGCCGCCGCAACACCGCCGATCTAGGGAGGCGGCGCAAGGGGCAAAGGAGGAGTGCATGGTCGCGACACCGCCGGATCTAAGGAGGGCCGGCGTCGGTGGGATTGGGGAGGAGAAACAACGGTGGAGGAAGAATGAGTTGGCTTGCAGGTTTGGGGAAGAACGAGTGGAGGAAGAAGACAGTTGCGTGGGTCCCACATGGAGTTTTTAATTTGAGCTTATAGCCCATTCATTGGAGATATGGTCTTTTAGCGTGGTTTTTAGATGACATGGATTACCACATAGGTGTTATAGCTCAGAGCCATTGGAGATGCTCTCAGAGAAACTGAGTGGCTACAGCCTACCACCAGAGCCAGAGCTCAAATATCTTGACGCTCACTCGTGACTTGCTGGTTGGTCCACGGGGGCGCCATTTCGCCGTCACTAATCCACAGAAAGCAACACACACTAATTAATTAGCACTACGCTGGCTACGTACGTGGTTGGATAATTAGCCGTGAATTCCTTCTGTCCCCAAGATTTGATTAGCATAGAGCTGGCCAGTCATCATCATAAGAGCATATACAATGGTCTACGTCAGCTGTCTATAAGCAGTCTCTAAAGGTTGCTATGTAGGACATGTGATGATGTGGAGGAGAGAGAGCATACATAGATATTTAAGCCGTCTCCAATACAAGAGTCGACTCTACACAAGAATTAAGAAACTTTGTGTGTGAGAAAACTGTCTATAAAAACGTGCAACCATCTCTACCATTGTATATGTTGTCTCTAGCGCTGTCTCTAAGTAACATGGCAATAGTTAGAGACAGCTCCTATCTCAACCACCGTACATGCTTATTTGCGACATGAAAACTCGACAAATTTGCACACGAGGAGCGTGTGCCTACGTCGATGGGCCCCATGTAATCAACGCGGCGAAGCGTAGAAGTACGTGCGTACATCCGAGTCGTGGGAACTGGGCATGGTGACGTGTCGCCACGTGTGCATGGCTTCGTTTTCGGACAATTCTCACGGAGCGTACGTGTCTACGCACAGTGACAATGCCTGCGGCTGCAGTGCGAGGAGTTTTTAGCTGAAAATTAGGGGGGAGGAGATTTTAACTTGAAATTAGGGGTTTAAATTTTTTAGAAAGATATATCACATACGAATTCAAACCGCACGGCCTACACACACGCTAGAGGTGAAAAGATCTCTCTAGTGTGAGCCCACACGCCATACCTCTTGACAATGCTCTCAGTAAGAAGGTCATTGAGCCTGACGGTGTATGTGAGTGGTTTTAGTGAGAGTATGTGTCCTATTATACCCTCTCATAAAAGTTCTCTTTCTTTACAAAGTATTGTTTCTCCGAGATCACAGGTAAGTCAAGGACATCAAGGCCATTTTTGTTTTACATGTATGGATCGGTTTAGGATACACATCGGCGTTATAAAACATTAGCTATAACATTTTTCTAAATATTTAGTTTGGATACGTGAAAGTAGAATATCCTCGAAAAGTATTTTCACAATATTTTAGAAGTAAGTTTAGGTTGACGCACCTAAATCATACTAGATTTTTCATTTTACTTTATCAAATAACATATTTATCTAGTATATGCATATTTGATTAAACAATTCAGTAATATCTTAGGCTCGTAAAATAGCTCTAAGAAAGCATCTCCAATAATAATAACTAAAAATTAAGGGTCAATTTTTTGTATGCTATTGTATAGTCGGATAACTCCCTAAGTGTCATCACTTAGTCGTCTCTCTTTTATTTGCCATCGCAATTACTCTAATATTGTCATATGTGCCATTATTGAAAATTTATCCTTTTTGTCTAATCTATGTAAATATACCAAAAACTTCTAAAAGATTCACAGTGTTATCAAATATGCAATTCTTCCAATCTATATTCTTTTGTTATTTTTTAAAAATTTTATATTAAATTTACAATAATTTTAAACATAAAAGGTTTATCTTAAAATAATTAAAAATTGTATATCCAAATTGTTGCATACTTAATGCTTTTTGAGGATTTTTTTAAATGTCTACAAGCTTAGACAAAAGAGATAAGTTTTCGCTAATGGCACACAGGATAATAATCGAGCTATTACAATGGTATAGAATAGATAAACTTCTAAGTGATGGTATAAGGTATTAGACAGCTTTGCCATGTAAGGTATTTTCCTAAAATTAAGCCTTATGTATCAATATAACTATTATCTAGAGGATTTATGACTCTAAAATAGAAATGGACTCCAACAATCAGTTTTAATACATAGCTATATTCACCTAAGAACATCTTCAAAAGGTAGCTATATACGTGTGTACCTTTATATTTTGAGGTTCTCTAAAAGAATTGTAACTCAGCAAGAGTATATATTCCTAAAAATATCTAGAAAAAAAAAATTGAGCCTAAGAGAGGGTAGCAAATATATATAGCTACCTTCTCCTAGTCTCTAAATTTTTAGATCTTTTTTAGAGAGATGCACTCTCGTTGGAGTTAACTTATTCTAAAGAACATCAAAATACACAGACATGCATTCATACCTCTGCTCTTTTGAAGATGCTTAAATTTTATTAATAAATCGCAACAATAATGAGGACTCGAAACTACAGTTTAATAAAATGTCCAGGAAGGTTCGTACTTGTGCCACGAGGGGAGTAGTACATCTCAATTAAGTAATTAACACACAGACCCAAGGCTAAAACAATTAAGGATAGAATATCAAAGCATTATCCTTCTGCCGACAAGTAGCCCGCACTAATAAACTCGGCCCACGATGCCCGGCGTCTAACTCCATGCGTCAGTGGGCCGCGCCGTCCACCACCCTCTGTGGGCCCCGCAGCTCCCTGCCCTCGGTGGGTGTGCACCCCGCGGGTACATGCAAGCCATGCGTACGCCAACTTTGTTTTCCCCCCTTCCGACGTAAACCTCCACTCAGGGACAGTATCGTAAATTATTTTTTAGCAAAGTACTCCCTCCGTTCTCATATGTAGGGCATATAATTTTTTGGCTGCTATGCCCTTTATAAGGCGTATGCATCCAAGTTCCTCTTATGCCCTTATTTACCCCCATCGGCTTTGGAGACCACAACAGCAAAGACAATGAAACGGGTCTAATTACTCCAGCTTGCATGCGCGCTGCTTGCATGCAGCGAGGCACGGCCAAGTTCAAGCGTGAATCGGGGTTGCAAACATTAATTAGCCACAGTTAAAACACCTATTAATTGAGGAGTAACTAGGGGTAAACCTGAAAAGCTAATTCACCAACTTATTTTTCTTGGTCTTTGCAAAAACTTTTATACGCCTTCCATATGAGAACGGAGGGAGTATTGTAAATGATTTTTTTTGGAAAAATCGTAAATAAATTAACAGAAAAGCATATACCCTTTAACAAGGACCTTTATGCCACGCCAGGAGCCGCGGAACGGTGGTTCGAGATTTGTGCGGCCAGCTCTCAATCTTGTATCTCATTTTGCAAAGAAAAATGAAAAACCAAAAATGCTATAAATTTTCACGTAGAGTATCTGCATCCTCCGTCTTCCCATGGCTCCCGCTGCCCTCCTCTTAGCCCCGACCATAGTGGAGACGGCTGCACTTAGATAAATAAAAAAAGAAAAGTACTTCTTTCTCTCTTTTTTTTTTGTTGGGTGCCATTTATACTAGCATCTGTTCAGAATTGTAAGGCGCATTACAAGTTTCAAGGTGCTTTATTTTTATTTCTTCTAGTTCTACCCTTTGAACAACATATTTTGCATTTAGTGTCTTCATAGCTATCATGCAATAGTAATAACTCAATATGCATGGCTACCACCGGTGATGTATTGTTTCAAGCACTACTCAATAAGCACCTTATAATTATTAAGGACATAGAAGTAACTAACCACTTGCACTTGGTATAAGAGACATAGCAAAAGGCGCCCAACAAAAAAGACCGGAGGGAGTAATAAGGCAGTACTCTAGGAGCTTCAAATCAGGATAATTTTGTGGTTTCTTGATAGATATCCCTGTGATCGAATGAGTATATATGTCGATTTTTTTTCTCGCCAAAAGAAATTATAGGCAAATGGTTGCTGGATGACGAAGAGTATGGGCTGGCGACCTGTCCAGTAGGTCGACAGGTAGGGAGTTGTGGAATCTTCCATAGGATCATGCTACTGCTGTTATTTTATGGTAATATAGCATGTAGGAATAAAGGAGGCTTTATTGTGTACCTAATTAAAATATCTCGCGGGGGTATCGATAGAAATTACAATGATTTATGTGGTGTTTACTGTAATGTTGAAATTCGTTGTTTAAATAGAGAATCAACGGTCGCGTACATAATTACTCTCTCCATCTAAAAAATTGGAGTCTTGAACATCAATATAGTCTTCAAAATGTAAGTTTGACCACTAGTTATTATCACAAGTTATCTACAAAATTCATTGAAATTATGATATCATGGGAGTACTTTTTTTTTACTTGAATGTATTTTTTTAGAACAAACCAAATAACCTTCATTACTCAATAATAAAAGTTACAATGCAAATTAAAACAAAAACTAATAAGTCTCAGTGATAAGAACCATTAGCTCCTACAAAAAAAAAATACAAAGAGTATGGCTTTGTAATTTGTTAACCTTGGAAAAGCTTGTATGATGTACGCAACACCTTGTCTTGTCCTTTTGTAAAAGAGCGTTAACAGAAATTTAACATTGATATCGAAGGTAAGCTTCTCAAATATCAGGAATATATGACCACTCGACGTACGCTTCTCCATAAGCATATTGATGAACCATAAAATGAAATTTAGGATTCATGCATCTGTTTCTTGACGCATCCAACTCATAGAACTATCAGAAAACATAAAAGGGCCTTTGCTTGCCCTCCTTGTTGGGATCTAGTTTCTGCTTGAGGTGATGGTATCCTCTGGTGAGTAGATCAGATTTACGCTGCTACAACGACGCCACTGCCAGATTCAACACCGATGATCCAACCTCATCCGATCACTTCACCAAAGACACCGTTGTCACAACCCACCGAGGAGAGAAAGATTCTTATTCCAAACCTTAAACCACTAATATTACTAACTCCACCTGCAGTAGATTCGGCGCCACCTCCCCCACCAACCATCTAGAGGCCCCCGGCGACGAGAACGCCAACCGAATATGTGGCGGTGTCTAGATCGTTTTCTCTTCTCTTTTCCTACAACTTTGTTTTTGTGAATTGGAGGAGCAGTATGTTTCATGGATTGTTAGTTTTGTTCCGTCACACATTATTGCATATCATGAAGCATGAGCTTGCGGCCATGCTAGTTGCTTTTGACAACGTTGGGCCGCCGGCTCACTCTTGCCGTGCCACTTAATGCTTGTTGCTATATGCATCTCCCGCAAATGTATTATGTACCTAAAAATACTAAATGCACTCTTTGTTTCCCTTATATCAAGGACATGTGTGTTTGTCACTTGTCGTCACGCGAGACAACAATAGAGAGGAGGATGGTACTGTTAGGAGATGCCAACAAAAATAGAAAATAAGTAATTAACAAATATTCATTGTATATATAAATGGTAATATGAAATTAAAAAACAAATTTCTAAAGCCTATATTTTTAATTTGTATGTTGCAATTATCCATGAACCGTCCTTCCATTAATAACTCTACCGTCCATTCTAAGTAATGACCGCCTCCGGTGATATGACTATAGTAAGTAATAGATAATGATTGTATAAAGATTTTTTCGAGATCCAATTAATGAACGCCGTCCTTTATTACTAAAAATACTACTATTTATTCTAGGTGGACGCCACGCGTCGGACGTCTGTTGGATCGGACGCATGACATCATGACGACATTATCAAGGGAACTTGGAAAATAACTAATGAAATTTAAAAAACCTACTGATGAAACTTGATAATATACATATGAAAACAGGACGCGAACTGGTGAAAATTGCAAAATACCTGCTGAAACTTGGAAAACTATTGATGAAACTTAAAGAAATACCAATGAAACTTGGCTAACTACTGATGAAACTTGAGAGTGCCAATAAAACTTGTCTAAACTATGGATGGAACTTGAAGAGGTAGCGATGGAACTTGAAGAGGTAGCAATGAAACTTGGCCAAAACCGGCTGATGAAACTTGAAAAAGGACCAATGAAACTTGGCTAAACTACTAAAAACCTCGTGTTTCATTGTTATTCAAAAAATCACCCATGTAAATATAAGAAGTTTTACAAGAATAAAAACAAGTTTCACAGGAACAAACCACAAGTTTCACTGGATAAACTGAAGTTTCGCACGTACAAGAGCCGTAGACAGTGTCCACCAGGCACCGCTTTAGCTCCTCCCGCGTCTCCCTGTCGTTGTCTGGCGGCGGCGGCCAAGCACGGAGAACTCTCTGTCGGGCCGTGGCACCGGCGACGATGACGACTAGATTGTGCGGGGCTTGAACCTGCTTTGGAGGGACACAATGCATCTAGCAGTAGCCTTGCCCGTGCTGGGCCCTGTGGTCGAGGACGAGGCCATGGTGGAGAGATCCGCAACGGGCGATGCTGCCGCCGCCGCCGCTGATATGGTCCCCGGAGGACGCACCATGCCGCCAAATGCCGCGCCCACGGTAGTAGTGTCGTCGGAGAATGGGGTCGCAGGCGAGAGTACTGCGGCTGCTAGCGACAGGTCGCAGGGGCTGCGGCCATCGGGCGACGTTGCCGTTGACGTTGACGCCGACGCCGACGATGGACCATGGATGCTAGAGCTGGTGCAAGAACTCGAGGAAAAGCCTGAGCCGTCCCCCGCCACGCTGGCGAATGGGAGCGCCGGCGAACAGGTAAGAAATAAGTGGATGTGGAGGCGTTCGATTTTTTTATCTCAATCGAATGTATGGCGAGACCCCACCCACGTGCCTTCTCGCTCACGCGCAGCCGAAGCTTCCCGAGAGCGCGGCGTCCGACGCAGGGTCCAATCCATCGGACGCCCGCGTGGAAGTGTTTTCGTTTATTCTATGGTCACCTCCGGCTATATAACCAACCCAACCCAACGGCGCCAACCGAACCACCAACACCGGCCATCGTACTGTCATTCCCAAGCAGCTACTAGGAGCCATCTAGCTTTGCCATGGCGGAGGAGGAGAAGCACCACTTCTTCCACCACAAGAAGGACGACGAGGAGACGCCCGCCGAGGTGGCGTCCACCGGCGAGGAGGAGTACGAGAAGACGATCAAGGAGGAGAAGCAGCACAAGCACAAGGAGCACCTCGGCGAGATGGGCGCCGTCGGCGCCGGCGCCTTCGGCCTCGTACGCAAAAAGATCTAGCTCATAGTCTCCCGTATATCTTGTATGTATGTGCCTGTGATTTTGCCGCCATGGATGCATGATTAGCTGTTTCTTGTGCCCGTGTAGTACGAGAAGCACGAGGCGAAGAAGGACCCGGAGCACGCGCACAGGCACAAGATCGAGGAGGAGGCGGCGGCAGCGGGCGCCGTGGGGTCCGGCGGGTTCGCCTTCCACGAGCACCACGAGAAGAAGAAGGACCACAAGGAGGCGGAGGAGGCCGGCGGCGAGAAGAAGCACCACCTCTTCGGCCGAGACTGATGATCCATCCATCTCATCGTCGTCACTCACCACCAACGTTGCTTTGCTTTGCATGTCCTTGCTCTCTCTCTCTTCTTTGATGTATGTTGCTGAATAAGGGAGCCTGCCTGGTTCCTGTATGTAATTAATCCATGATCATCTGCGTGTTTTACGTACTACATACCATCATGGTGCTTGTTACGAACGTTTGTAACTGCTGGGAAACCACACCGGCCACGCGCGGGTGCCGCGGTGGGACCCACATATAGACCTGTCAAACTCTATATAGACACTATATAAAGGAGAGGAATATATATCTATTATAAACAGATCAAGAATAGTAATAAAGATTTTTCTCTCTACATCTATGTTTGTCTACTTAATTTGTGCATTGTTTTCGCTCTCTGTCTACAACTTAGGTGCAAATCTACAACCTTGTACTACATCCGGTAGCGTGATTGTTTAACACATTATCAGCACGAAGTTCTAAGGAACCGTAGTATCAGAAAGTCGTCAAAGCAAACACTCGTGTCAACGTCGACTAACAATTCAGAAATCACTGCATTGTATGAAACAGCACATGAGTGTGCATGGTTTCGAATGATATTTCATATCCTCCAGTCATATGGATTGCAAATAGAACAAATCCATACTATCATTTATGAAGATAATGCAGCATATGTGATACAAGTGCAGACTGAATATGTGAAGAGCAATTTAACGAAGCATATAAACCCCAAGTATTTTTTATGCTCATGAGATGCATAGGATGAATGAAATTAATATTCAGCATACTAAGTCGTGCGAAAATCTTGCGGATTTGTTCACTAAGTCCAAATGTGTTTACCTTTGAAAGATACATTAGAGGCATATGAATAATGAGGCTTAGAGAAGTGCAGAATTTAGGGGAAGAAACTTCACATATTTTAAATTAAATCTTGAACCCAAAGTTCGAGTGTCAACTATAATAAAGAAGAATAAAACAATGTTGAGTGGATTTGTACTTTTTTCCTCCCTTAAGTGAGTTTTCAAGGAAATTTCTCACATGAGGTTTTTAATGAGGCAAATCCGTGCAAACAGCAAGCATATGCTATGTATTCTTTCTCTAAAAATTTTTCACTGGGTTTTTAGGTGTTTTGATGAGACATACTCTCTCCGTCCCTAAAAGAATGTCATTCTGCGATTCAAAATTTGTCCATAAAAGAATGTCATTTTAGGGCAATAATTGTTAGATTCCCCTCTCACCCCTATAAAATACCTATATATTCCCCTCTCACCACTATAAAGTACCTATATATTCTCCTCCCAACACTATAAAAGACTCTAGATTCCTACCTATATGTACTCTCCTTAATCTACTCAAAATTTTCCAGAACAACATTCTTTTAGGGACGGAGTAGTATGCATCATGCGACAAGGTCCAAGGGGAAGTACTTGACCACTTGACATACGCTTCTCCACTAGCTTGTTGACGAACCACAAAATAAAATTTAGGATTCGTGCATCTGTTTCTTGCATCCACCTCATAGAATTAACAGAAAACATAAAAGGGGCTCTACTTGCCCTCCTTGTCAAGATCTAGCTTCTGCTTAAGGTGATGCTGATCCTCCGGTGAGTAGATCAGATTTGCGCCGCTGTAACAACGCCACTGCTAGATTCAACACCGATGATCCAACCTCATGTGATCACTCCATCGAAAACACCGTTGTTGCAACCCACAGAGGAGAGAAAGATTCTTATTCCAAACTTTAAACCACTAATATTACTAACTCCACCTACTGCAATTCCGGCGCCACCTCCCCACCGACCGTCTAGAGGCCCCCGGCGACAAGAACGACGGCCAGATATATGGCCTTATCTAGATCGTTTTCTCTTCTTTTTTCCTATGGCTATGTTTTTGTGAACCGAAGGGAGCAGTATGTTTTCATGCATGGTTAGTTCCGTTCCGTTGCACATTATTGCATATTGTGAAGCATGAGCTTGCGGCTGTGCTAGCTGCTTTTGACAACGCCGGGCCGCCGGCTCACTCTTGCCGTGCCACTTAATGCTTGTTGTTATATGCATCTCCCGCAAATGTATTATGTACCTAAAAATACTAAATGCCTTCTTTGTTTCCCTTATATTGAGAATATGTGCGTTGGTCAGTTGTTGTCACCTGAGACAACAATAGAGAGGAGGATGATACTGCTAGAAGATGCCAACAAAGATAGAAAATAAGTAATTAACAAATATTCATTGTATATATAAATGATAATATGAGATTAAAAAACAAATTTCTAAAGTCCATGTATTTAATTTGTGCGTTGCAATTATCCATGAACCGTCTTTCTATTAATAAGTCCTCTGGTTTTAAAATTAAGATTTTCGCTAAGTGGCTATAGTAAGTGATGGATACTGATTGTATAAAGATTTTTCCGGGATTCAATTAATGAACGCCGTCCTTTATTACTAAAAATACCACCGTTTATTCTAGTTAACAGGTCGCCTCCGGCTATATAACCAACCCAACCCAACGCCAACCGAACCACCAACGACCGGCCATCCTACTCTCACTCCCAAGCAGCTACTAGGAGCCATCTAGCTTTGCCATGGCGGAGGAGAAGAAGCACCACTTCTTCCACCACAAGAAGGACGATGAGGAGAAGCCCGCCGAGGAGTACGGCCCCGCCGACGCCGAGTACTCGGAGACGACGACCGTGACGGAGGTGGCGTCCACCGGCGAGGAGGAGTACGAGAAGATGAAGAAGGAGGAGAAGCAGCACAAGCACAAGGAGCACCTCGGCGAGATGGGCGCCATCGGCGCCGGCGCCTTTGCCCTCGTACGCAAAAAGATCTAGCTCATAGTCTCCCGTATATCTTGTATGTATGTGCCTGTGATTTTGCCGCCATGGATATGCATGATTAGCTGCTTCTTGTGCCCGTGTAGTACGAGAAGCACGAGGCGAAGAAGGACCCGGAGCACGCGCACAGGCACAAGATCGAGGAGGAGGTGGCGGCGGCGGCGGCCGTGGGGTCCGGCGGGTTCGCCTTCCACGAGCACCACGAGAAGAAGAAGGACCACAAGGAGGCGGAGGAGGCCGGCGGCGAGAAGAAGCACCACCTCTTCGGCCGAGACTGATGATCCATCCATCTCATCGTCGTCACTCATCACCAACGTTGCTGCTCTCTCTCTCCCTCTCTTCTTGGATGTATGTTGCTGAATAAGGGAGCCTGCCTGGTTCCTGTATGTAATTAATCCATGATCATCTGCGTGTTTTACGAACGTTTGTGACTTTCATTTCAGCAGTGAAGTCACTCTGGTTTGCTTCTATGAACTATTGCTTAGCTGCATGTTTGTTACTTTCCAGCAACTTTCCAACCGTTGAGCTGTACATGGCTGAACCAAACAGGCAGCGTTTGGCTAGGCGAGAAACAGTGATAAGCCGTAAGCCATTGCTCGAAAAGGACGTGGGGCTGATGTAAAGATCCAATATTAAAATTAATGATGATAAGACCGGATTGATTTTATTAATCTGCTTGTCAATCTCTTTTTCCCTGTGACTACGCGAGAAGGGAGATATTTGCATTACATGACAAGGACATCCTGAAAGTATGTACAGATAGCAGTTAGTTGGGCTCTTTTTTTTAAAAAAAAAATTGTCGGCCTACCTTAATTATGGGTAATTGAAATCACTGTTAATATACTTCCAAGTACAATTAAATGCTAGTGTTTTGATCTTTCATCCCTCTCCCTTGATTCACCATGATCTGATGGAAATCCAGCCCTCTGGGAAGCCTTCAGTGGCTTCTAAGGTTGGTAATCGTCAAGTCCTATGGGACAAAAAATAAATAAATGAATGGGCAATTGAGAACAGCCATTCAAAACGCTCTCGTCAATACAATGGTGAATTTGAATTTTGGTACGAGCAGCTTTCGTAGCTCGGTTGGTTAGAGCACCCGTTTAGTAAGCGGGAGGTCTTGAGTTCGACTCTCAACGAAAGCAATAAATTTGTACTTCGTTTTTCCCTTGATCTTTGTTTTGTCACGAAACTTGCTTCACATGGCAATCGCTCTCTCAAAATCGCATTCTCAAAAATAATACAAAGATTCAAATGTTTCCAACAAATTACTGCTGGTTCTCGAAGAATAAAAAACTAGTGCCAAAATTGCAAGTGGTCATATCTTTCTTTATCTGTTTTGTAATTATTATCTTCACGTGCTCAGATCTTAGCATAAGCGGGGTTAGCATGGACATTTTGAGAAGCATCGTTCCATTGTAGTACCTGTTCATAGTTACTCCATCTGAAATCAAATTGACACAATATTGGGCACATCGAGTTTGACTGTTTGAGCATCAATTTTCCATTGGAATAACCAGCTAAAAAAAACTGCATCGCTATATATTTTGGTAACTTAGAAACAAAATTTGGATACAGACTTTGCACCCTTGATTTTTTCCCCCCAGTTGGAGTATAAACACACCACATCATTCTTACTGAGTACATTGCTATAATAACATGTGATTCACTTCCATCCCCAGGATGTCCAAAGAATGCCCTGGAATCTTCCTTCTCTCTCTCGTCAGTGGAATGAATTAAGTTAAAACCCGTGTTATTGCACAAACAATAGATGGCTTTCTCTTGTGCATCAGCACCATTGGAAAGATCTTCACACAACAGTTTACTAAAGCTTTGGTGCTTTGAGGAGATATACACCCCGCACCAAACCTTTGCCAACATCTCCAACCTCCTTAAGGATAGATATTGGCTCTGGCATGGTTTCATCAGGCTCATCTCTTCCACGCTTCTGTGATATGTAAAAATTGAATCAACTTAAATACAACCGCTGGCGAGATTAAAACAAAAGATATGCATGATAAAATGTTTAATGGCAACCAAGATTGCATAGCATGGTGTAAGCATGCCTATTGTTGCGGTAAAAGGGATCCCTTCTTTTTTTAAAAAAAAAAAGGAAAGAAAGATGAAAGTACAAAACCAATCTTTAACAAATCACAAGTCAAGATAATGGAGTAATACCTTTGAGTTCTCCCACGTAAGACCAACTGCATCTCCTCCAACAGAATCATACCACAGCTTGAAGGTCTTGGGGAATGCACACTGTAAATAAATACCATTTTACTTCTGAAGGAACAGATGAATATAGTTTCGTGAAGTCGATAGCTTCGATTTTACCTTTAAGTCTCGCAGAAAGTATGTGGCTGGGTCGAAATTTACCAAAAGTTTCTCTCTCGCATCATGCAAGCTTTTCGCAGCTCCTTTATTGAGTGCTATATAAGGGTGGAAATCTTTACTAGGTTTGCCCCATATTATCAACTTGCCTGTAAGGTTGTTATAAAAGTTATTTGTATTTGAATAAATACAATGAAGGTGGGACATTGTATCTAAACAACTGAGTTCTGGTCAGCAACTATGAAGCTAATTGCTACTAGTTGCAGAAGTGAAATAACTTATGGGAAATGAGGGGAAATCAGTCTGTGCTATTAGCTTAAGAACAGGATCACATCAAATTGATGCTCACAAACTATGATAAGTGAACCAACCATTAGGAATTTCAGCAGGGAAAAGCACATGGTGAGGACGACAAAGCTTCTCTTGATGGAGGAGAACAACAGCATCATAATTGCTTAAAGGTGTTCGGAATAGGCACTACAGTAAATGAAATCCGTAAAGAGTGAAAACTAAACGAGATAGAAGAACAATTCAAGTGATGACACAAAAATATTACCTCCCATGTGTATTGGCCTGACTGATCATGAAGTATAAGATTTGTCAAAAGTTCTGCACTGCTTTTAGCATAAGAACCCATCCGTTTAAGAACCTATGTTTAATAAATGGAACAGAAGGTGAACAAATGAAATAGAAAAACATAACCATGAGCGTAATTATCTCATATTGCAAGACAAAACACAATACCACACAGGGAGAAACAATTCGTTGATGTATGAGAAAAGAAAATATGTCTGCACCACTTCAGCATTTCTACTTCCTGGGTTGATCTTTAATCTATATACTTGAGTTCTGCATCAATAATTATCTTTTCGGTGTACAAAAAGAAAATCACATACCGACTTGCTTGGTGAATGTTTTGTCCAAGCTTCAGATGCTTTATCATACGACGTAGCGAGAAACATTGCAGGCTCTATATCATGAGGATTTTGCTCATAAGTTTTTCTACTTAGCATGAAGTTTTCCTGCAGTTGTATCTGTCAGTACCCTAGCAAACTTGAGTTAATTCAAAATCAAAACACAAAAGAGAGAACAAACATTGATCTCCTTCTTATCCTTCAGGTTAAAGTCATTATTTATGTCAATGACCATTGGTGAAAAGGTCCAGTCAAAACTAGATAGCAATCGCAGGAACCTGTCATTTTATAATAATTGGTTAAATGAGAATGTACAGCTTTCATGAACATGTGAGGCTGATAAAAAGTATAACCAACAAGTGAAATAGGAAGGAGGTAGTACTGAACTTATCAAATAACTAATAACTTGATGACCTTATAATGGCATGTACAAGTCAGGTGCTTCCTTGGGTAGGTGCTTAGCAAAAAAAACTGTTTCTTTTTATCACACTGGTCAGATATGTTAATTTGTAGCATCAAGAATACAGCTATCTAAACACCTAAAAAGAGGTGCTTGCATTAGAGATGAAACTTATATGGATGTTGTGATGTGGCTACTGGCTATATTCTCTTGTGAAGCATTCATATAAAAGCATCTTGCATTGTACATGCCCTGGTATAATAATTAGTTATATTGAAATAGTGGTAAAGGTTCTGCTCTACTGGAGCAAATATTACTTATAACCAGCAATAGATCATTTTTCAACGTATATCTCTAGGTCTGATATTGCACCACATTTATATCGAGAAAACCGAACATGCTCTTCCTCTATGAAAAAATAGATATCACTATTATATGTGGATTTAATTGTAGATGTAACATATGGTTTGAAATGGATCTTTGAAAGAAAAAAATTCTTGTGTTTTCATTGGATAAAAATGGGATTTTTCTAACAAACTTCTTTGCTTCCATACTTATTGAGAAGTCAAGTCTCAAGACTACTAGACAAACTTTTCCCGCAATCAATACATGACAAAGATAGCTAGTATTTGTCTCAATAGTGCATTCTTACATGAAAAAATTAGAATGAAGCTGATAAAGTAATAAAAAGGAAATCGTATGGAAGGCTTCAGATTTGTACCTAAGAAATCCAGCAACCCGTGAAGAGGGCGCATGGAATGGAAATGGCTTCAAAAATAGGTAGGCAACCATCAATTCAACTGCTTCCTCTGAGATATATGGAGAAAATAGATGTGCAGAGATCCATCTTTTTGCTAGCCTTGGAAACAAAGATTATATGCAAGCATATCATGGGTATACATATAACTTACATTTTAAGATATTAGTTGTTTAACTAACAATCTTTGAATCCTTGACAGTTACCTGACGACCGGCCCATACACCTGGTAACGGCCATGCAAACCATTAATCATACTTGAGTGCTGGCTCCGCAAAAAGAGCTCCTTGTCTTCTGATAGAGCATGTTGTTTGTTGCCATCTCCATCTGTGAGACAACGAAATAAAATTACAGAACTTCAGATTTTTTGTACAGGAGCCAGCTAGCAAATATAAAATATTAGTTGCATATCTAATGTGAAGCCAACCTTGCTTTGGTACCACCAAACCTCTTTCATGAAATATTTTAAGCAAGAACGAATATCCAGATGTAAGAACATTGACCTCATCTTCACTAGCTGTAACAAACATTCCTCGATCCTCCAGGCTGAAATAACACCAATCAAGTCAACGGTGTGGAAACAGAATTTAAGCAATCAAAATTTACTTAAATCTTCTAACATACCTTTCACCAATTCTTAAAAGAAATGCATCCTTTGTCTTCTTCATGGCTATATGATCCAAGGGCCAGTTACCAGATCCCTCTAGCTGTTACAGAAATGAAGAGGACAAGATAAGATTTGTGAGGAGAAAAATCCCACAGTAAGAACTAACAGATAGCTACTGAGCAGCCCAGCAAGTCAAATGCAAGTTGTGATAAAACACAACCCAACAGGTTAAATGCTTATACCTGAATCATGACTTCCAAAGAGCGAATGCAACTTGCTGTAAACTTCGGCAGCCTCTGAGAATAACTCTTTTGATATGCCAATGGATGAGGTTCAGGAGGAAACACAGATGTGTGTCTAAATGCTGACATAAAAAAAAGGTGAAATAGAAGGAAATTGTTACATCCAGTGAGGGAAAATAGTGAAAAAAATAAAAAGGATATAAAAAAAATTATCTGTCCAACCTGAGTCTAGAGGTTGCACAGTGGATATTTTAAGAGGAACATCATCCAACAGACGCAAGTGCTTAGCTAAAGTATCAAAGGCTTTGAACAAAGCTCCAGAAGATGAGACTGGATCTGCATAGCTCCAATTAAGCCCACAACCAAGGACACCTAAATCACCAGATAGAAAGCTCACAAACTTACCTTGGCCACCAACCAAGAGGCAAAAGTCAAGCTGATCAACAACATGAATCAGATCTTCCTTCTGCAATGACAAATGCTTGGTAAGCACATAATCAGAAATTCTTTTGATAATTGTGTGCTTCTCCCAAGATTCACATTCCCACACTGCAGTTTAGAAAGAAGCATCCATTAAGAACTGTATTCATTCAATTTATGCATGCTCTTCAGAGGCAACGAGAAAAAAATACAATGCAACAGTTACCTGTGCTTTCAGCAATAGTTCCATCTTTAAATCTCCTAAGTTCGGCTTTCTTCCCCCAGAATTTCCTAAATTTAACAGCCTTGGGATACAAGAGATGCATGAGTGTGCCAGATCACAATAATTACAGTTTATCATTGTTTTGTTATCTATATAAGGAAAAATACCTCATCACAATTCTCAGGGTTTGGACCAATATCTACAAGACGAAAACTCTTTTCCAATGAGCTAAGCATTATGCCAACGAACAGCGGGCTGCTCATAAATTCTGAGAAACCCTGTAAAGGTGTGGTTTGTCACTGGATTGAAAAGCAAAGAAAGGCAGTTATTTATACTTATGTCACATACATCCATTATATTCCATTCAGAAGGTGTGCTTCTCCATAGGACGCGGATCATCTTTGTTCTATCTGTAAGTCCTTCTTGCAGCAAGGACTGAACATCTTTTTCAATTACTCTCCAAGATTCATCATCCAAGCAAAAGCTTGATGCAGCAACTTTAGAGTTCCCCTTCAAGTTTATCCTGATGGTAACAGCAAGCAATATCAAGTGAGAACTTGCTCATATTCTTAGGGCATGTTCGGTTCTCGGCCTAGCCTTGAAACTAGAGTAGAGTTAATTTGGCTCCCTCCCTAAAAAGCAAGGATGTTGCTTACCTTGCCCAAAAGCAAGGCTAGGCAAGGGTAACGAACATGGATGCATGGGTGAGCAAAGGAACCAAGAATGCCCTTAGCTTCCATCATTGCTTAGGATTGGATAGCTCATCAAAATTTCATGTGTTGCAAGCTAATAAAAAAGCTTCCAATCTGGAAAATATACTAGTAGGAGAAAAGTAGTTCAATGACACACTGAAAATGTGCAAATTGGGGTGCATGGAGTTTTGGAATGGATATATGAAAGGAATGGCTATCTTTGTGTTCCGAAATCGCACACGCATGTGGAAGCACAATGCAGGCCCAGCATGTGCTGCTCAGCTCTTTCAGATTGAGGTTCCAGCTCTAGTTTTAAAGTGCATAACACAATATGCACGAAATTGATGCATCATAATTTTCGTAATTCAGCATACCTCAAGCATGAATCGAACTTAGCACCAAAGTCAACCTTGGTAATAAAAAGCTCTTCAAATCCACCATCTCTGCATTTATCAAGGCAATTAAGTGTGCAAGCTGCCTCATCTTGAAGCTGAACATTGAAGCATCATTAGATTAAGGTGGAGATATAACGGTTCAACTGAAAGAAATCTGCGAAGACTTGTTACAAATGTGGAGCGCATATTCTGAGCATAAAAAGTCAAAACAAATCCACTAAACTTACAATGTTGTGTATGTGAGAAGATATACATGAGATGTGAATAACAAAGAGAAAAGGCAGCTGAGTGTGAAAGTAACTGATGGTCATAAAATACATTCATAATAACACGTACCTCTAAAAAAGCTGACTTTGCCATCCGAAATGCCAGATTTACATGGCCAGATACATCACCAATTACAACATCAAATGTTTTCAGCAAATGAGCAATGCCCTGAACAATTCATTCAATCAGAAGATCATAAATATGAGAAGGATAATAGATCTATTTAATATTACTGCACTAATCATTAGCATTATTGTGGGAGTTGAATCCAGAGTAATGCATCATGCACCAAGAAACTATACTAGATTTCATCATTACTCAACTCCAGGCAAAGGTGCACCTGGTACCAATGGTGTAGTATAACAAGCTAAGCATGCCTAGGTATGAGATGCCAATCTGTTTATATCATGTTGACACTGAGGAAAAGAACCTTATGGAGAAAATGTGATTTTGTATGGAACAGGTTATCCCATTTACTCTATGAAGCTGATAGAAACACTAATATATTTCTGATAGCACCCAGGTATATATTGCATGCAACACATTGACACACCTCTTTGGTTATTGTACGCTTCTTTATTGACTGAATCACCAAGCCCTTTGCCCATGCCTTTGAAGTCGCTACAAGAACACAGAGATGCTTCAGTATGGTTAAAAAAAATTGGTCAATATTTATATAACAACTTTTTTGTTGCTTGGATGTACCCAAAAAATTGACTACGACACGGAAAATTTGTCTTGTGGTCATTGATCTATTAATTATGCTTCCTCCAGAGTCCACAGTAAGAAATGCGAGGATCACAGATATTAAGTATCCATTGAGGCAATCATGTGTATATATTGAAGTTCGTTGACGTGCCCAAACCTGCATTTGGAACTAATTAGATTGCCCTCCAGGGGAGAAAAGAATAAGCATAACAGCCCTATTGCATTGTCAAATATAAAAGTTTCAGATATTTGTTAGAGGGGCCATTGTTTCATTCCAAGAACTACTGCTTAACAACCACTTATAGCTAAACACAACACAAACCCATTCTAAATGGGTGGATGTTTGATCCTTACTTCTGTAAGGACTAGGATTCAGGATGAACTACATACTTTTAGCAAAACCAATGCCTCTTTCAACGATTTCCAATCTGCAAAGGTGCTGCTAATAAATTCTGCATTTTCCTCTAAAAACATATCCTCCAATATGCTATTATTGTACTTTGGTGTGGGTAGATTTATGCCATCTGCAATGCAAACCTGCATCAGCAACTATATTTCGACACTCAAGGCCAAAAGTATGGAATAGAACTATTCTAAACCAAGCATGATACCTTTTGTATATGCACGAATATTGTTTCTTGTTGATAAATTCATCTTTGAAACATTGAACAAAGAGGTCGCAGTCGGGATTATCCTGACAAAGAAACCAGGAAGTTCGACAATTTCTGCTGCTGCACCAGTGGAAGTATTGAAAAAATGAGAAGGAAAAGCAATGACTAAATTACTCGTTACATGAATAAGAAGTGATTTCAAATGCATATTGAGGTGAAAAAACGAAGTAACTTTATAGAAGAACAACCTGGATATACATGAAGGACTGGTTTTCGTGCCTCATCTTGGAAGGTAGACCATGAAACCTTACGGATTAATGGAGAAGTGCTCAAGCTCCTCTTAATGACACAGAGATAAAGACACCTCTTTGCATGGTAGCGGTGATTCAGGAAATCCTTTTCATGGAAGCATTCCTAAATAAAATAAGCAAAAAAATTTACTAAAAATTACTTCATGATCACTGACCATATAATCTACCATATTTGTGGATAGCATGACAGTTTATAAAGGTACCAACTAGATCACAATTCACATTAGGCATGCAACATTCAACAAAATCAGGAAAAGGGGTCATCTTGGTGGATAACAAGACACATGAATGTCTTCCATTAGATTGACAAAGGACCTGATTCCAGGTAGAGCGACCCCATTGTAATCATAACATTGGCAACCAACAACAAATTTTGAATTTTGCTAGCAGGATCGATTTAACAATCCAGCATAGCTGAGCAGGCTCCGTAAGTCCGCTGTAATTCTGTCAATCACATACCGCGAAATGCTTTTGAAAGGAGGAAAATTGGTACCACGGCAAACAATTATAATTACATGGCAACACCAACCAATACTTGAGGCAAACAATTATAATTACATGGCAACAATGGCGCATACATGCCTTGGGCAAGCGGGCGAGGAGGTCGGCGGCAACGTCAGGCCTCGCGACCGCGCCAGACGCGTAACTCCCCGCGACCCGGACCACCTCCGGCGGCCGGAAGTCGAATGCCAGCTTCTCGGCGCCCAGTCCCAGGTCCCTCAAGAACCCCGAGGCCGCCTCAGGCGCCGCGCGCTGCGGTGGCACCCTCTTGACGAGGTCCGCGACGGCGTCCGCAGCCTCCCCGGCGGCGCGGATGGCGGCGGCGCTAGGCCGTGCCTCCTGCAGGAGCATGGAGAGCTTGTGGTCGATGGAGACGTCCGCAGCGGCGGCAGCCATGGTGGCTTCGGTGGTCGCCGGCGGCGCGCTGGGGTTTAGGGTTTAGTGAGAGTAGGGCGGTTTTTTTTGGAGATATGGGCGGAATTCAATTCACCAGTCACCGCACTCTTCCTTAGACCCGGTTTTATTGGACTCATGAGCTGTGACTTATTTGATTTATCTCGAAGTTTGAGAATTTTCTGAGGTGGCCTCGAGAGTCGGATGATCTTGAAATTTAGGATTTAGAGAGCTTTTAAACTCGCCTACGAGATAAAAATAAAACGGATTCAAAAAGTAATAAAAAAAGTCAGATGAGTCAATATTAGTCAGATAAGCCAATAGCTCAGTAGCAGTAAATTTCGAAAGGCCCACGAGCTAGATCCTACCCTAGCCCATAAATCACGTACCGGAAAGCCCAATAAAAAAACTTACAAACATCTTGTTCTATTCCCGCGTGAGTAGAGAATACCAAGGGGCTGTTTGATTGCCCTGTGATCCTAGTCTGGCTTGTATGATTCATCTAGGTCCAAATGAGCGTGTAAGGACTGATTTTTGGTTGTCTTGCATTGTTTAAGACTAGTTAAGAGGAGAAGATATTTAGATGACTACATTCGGGCTTGTATGAAGCTTCAAACGCCTTATGTGGTTTTTCGGCACGCCATTCCCATTGCTAGCCACGCGTAGCTGGGTCATGCCATGGCCACCCCGCGCTCTAGATCCCACACTGTGGCCGCCCCGTGCTCCAGCGGTCATGTCGTGGGTGCGCTGAGCCCGGCGGGCCTCACCGTGGCCGCCCTGAGCGCTGGCTTCCAACCCTGTGGCCGCTGCAAGCTCCAGTGGCCTGCGCGGTGACCACCTCGAGCGCTAGCGTCCTTCAAGGTGCAGTCTCCAATTGCAGGAAGACGAAGCTAAACTTCTAGCATAAGCTATGCGTCCTTCGCCACAGCTCGCTGGAAGGTAGGAGGTCGCCACCACAATGCCCTCGGTTACCAAACAGATGATGACTACATCAATTCAACCTGGCTAGGGCTGAGCCAGTCAGCCAAACAGCCCACAAATTCCTCTCATCGGAATTTGGTTGGGTGCTAAATGGTGGACAAAAGATTCACGCACTATAAGCCACGTGAGCTTAAGCGCTGAATTGAGAAGTTATAGCATGTTCGGAGTGGCTGAGCTGAATGAATAAACTGACTGAGCTAAAATAAGTTGAATATTAAGCTAGATTTTGAGAGGTTTTGAATCTGTTTATCTGCTTTGAGAGGTTTTTGAATCTTTTTTCTCGAAATTGATCTGCTTCATATATTTTTTTAAGAGCTTTTAGAGATAACTTCATGATTAAAAGAACTGAACTAAAAAAAGACAATTGTTTTCCTAGCCCAATAAGCCCAAGTCACTCCAAACATGCTAATGTTTTGTCTTTTTTTAGTGTAGTTTTTTTTTAATTATGAAACCACTTTTAAAACTCTTAAAAATAACATAAATAAAGCGGACCAGTTTTAAAAAGCAGATTCAAGAACCTCTAAAATCTAGCTTAACGTGTTAAGCCCAACCACTCTGAACATTCACTAAACCAGTGAGCGTGCACGTGCAAAGCGTTAAAAACAAGCTAGCATATAAGGGCATATGCAATGGTGTAGACAACCATTGCCTATAAGCATTGTCCATGTCACCTATATACAATTTTAAGGCCAACTCATATAATGCTACACACAATCATTTTCTTTATAGATAACTTATCTCTACGCACAATATATCTTGGTTTCCGTGCTACACTCGAATGTAGAATTACAAATAGCCTAATTCTCTATATACCCTCTCTCGCATCTACTTCATCATGTGTCTTATATGGCAAGCCTTATAGATAGCTAATATGGACCATTGTACGTGACTTTAATTTAATCAACCACTAATCCATGAATACATTAAGTTAACCCACCTAAATGTTATTAACTAGCCAAGCATCCGTGCTTGGCTAGAAAAAAAAAATCAAAATTTCATCGCTGCGTCTATGAGCAAGCAAGTCATAAGCCTTCAGCTTCGTTGTAGACGATTGGTGCTACGTGCTTGCATGCAGTGTGATGTGTCACAAGCGACCACACGGATAGCAACAGAGGTGAGTGTGTGATATACTCTAGTTGTACTTACTGTGAAAATTTTAAGGGGTTGAATTAGATAAGTTAGATTTATTACACTGGATGGTATGGTGGGGTATTAACCATCACTCATCATTCAACCCTCACCATTAGCTTGTGTCAAATCCAAGAACTCAAATCAGCTTGTGCTCAGCTTCCACGGGCAGAGATTCGTTTCCGGCCAAGGAAATTTGTTGAAGTGGCTCATCGCTTAGTTCAAGGAGCAAAGGAAAATGGGATTGGCTTCAATCGTCTTCGTCTGAGGTAGGTAGATGGTGGTGGTGAAGGCGCAAGGACTCTGGCAAGAGGAATGATGTGGACCAAACGTCAGTGAGGATAGTTTCCTAAGGTTGCCCAATCTTTTGTATTGGAGCGTAGCAAGATAGCAAACCAGATTTACGATCTGAAAATCAGACGCAACCCCGACTTTGAAAACTCTTCGACCTTGAACAAGATATATTATATGCCCACGATTTAGAAGAGGGGAACCGTATAGATTCAGCACACAACCCAAAAACATACGTTCTTGATCTATGACGCTAACACAAATCCAACACGGAAAGCACTCGAGATAACACATGTATTCACCCTAGTGGTCCATGGCCAAAATACACACGTATTTTTACTTCATGAATAAAATTCTAGGCCTTTGCAATGAGGCACGCTCTGGCTATATAGCCAACTCAACTTTCTAACCAAGTAGAAAATATAAAGTAAATATTATGATAATAAAATACTATATATATCCTTTTATATTTCAGATAACCTTCCCAACCGAACAGAGATTATTTCATACGGTATCTTATTTGATTTATCTCGATCACCACGTGGTCCCCATCCACATGCACATAGAGAAAGCTGATAAAAAATGATATCTTATGAGATCACTCCCAAAGTAGACCAGCAGAGGTAATCCTAAAAATATGGAAACAATATGACCATGCATCTCATAGCTCTTTTCCATCTTACGTGAAGCATGCAAATGGTAGATTATAACTCCTATCGCATGCACATCTCTTTCTTGCCCATGCGCAAAATTAACATTGGACCTGCACGCATGACACTAATGCTGATTTTAGTCGCGCACCACAACAAAAAGACGACTTCCTTTCTCATGTGTGCTATCAACGTTTTTGCGGGTATCAAGGAAGAAGAATGAGGAGGAAGAGGAGGGCAACTAGAGAGGAGGCGTGGGGGAGGGGTGGTGTGTGAGGTGAGGAAGAGGAGGGGCAGCTGCTTACACGCAAATAGAGGCGTAAACGAGTCGAGCTTAAGCGAACTAGGTTTGGCTTAACTTGGGCTCGTTTACCTGACCGAGCTGGCTTGGCTTGGTCGAATGGCCGAGCCAGGAAGTCGGCTCAGCTCGAGTTCAGGGAAAGCTTGAGCTAGCTCGTGAGGATCGCGAACTTCCCTATTTAGATCTGCTTTGTCATCCTTCCTTCCACTTAGACCCACAACAGTTCCGTGCTGGCTAATCCCGCTGGCCTTCCATGTCTGCTCGAGCTCACCATCGACGCCAAGGCTCGAGCCTGTGAGAAGGGGGCTCAAATGGAGGCATCACCGTCACCGGAGAGAGGGCCAAATAGGTGGCGCGACGTGACATCAAGAGCTTGAGAATGCACCAGGGGATATAGAAGCACAATGCATGGGGGATAGAGAGGAAGGCCACGACGCCGACTGGGAGGAGGAGGAGGGAGGTCGTGGAGCCGTCGGTCGAGAAGAGGAGAGAGATCCAACTGGGAGGAAGAGAGAGGGGAGCCGGTGCCAACGAGGAGGGGGAGAGGAGGGCGGCTACGTGAGGAGGAGGAAGGCAACAGTGCTAGTCAGGAGGGAGTGGGAGAGGCTGTGGTGTGCGCTATGGTGACGGGTGGTTAGGGTTGACCTAGCGTACCGGTGGTTGGGTTATAGGGGATGTTTGTGGGTCTTGGCCCATGTGATGTTAATTGTTAATGTACCAGTGGGACTCCTTTATGCTAGATGCTCTCGTATGGAACAAACCACAACAAGCTGATCCTAGCTCGCCTTGGCCTAGTTAAAGTGCACGAGCTGTAAAATGGAAAGGTCTGAGCTAACAAGCTCGAGCCAAACCGAGCAAGTTACCCGCGAGCCATGAGCTAAAGTTCAAACGGGTAGGGAGTCAATCACTGTCATTCAAACGGGTACCGATGTTGCAAGACGGTATAAAAAAAGTTCACCCCAATTTTCGTTCATTTTCTGTGATGCCCTCAATTTCATGAGATGCCAGATGAGAAGGTAGAAGAAGGTACACTGCCAGTAGGGGTGGAACCGAGCCGAGTTCGAGCAAGCCAGCACTAGCTCGGCTTGGGCTCGGTCAGACCAACGAGCCAGACCTGAGGCTCGGCTCGGGCTCGGTCTAGCTCACAAGCGGCTCGCGAGCTCTTGCCTGGAGGATGGGAAGAGGGAGGGGAAGGGGGCGAGGGCGGCGGCCGAAGGATGAACGAAGGTTGGGGATGGTGGCCGGGGGCGAGGGCTGGAGCTCGCGAGTCACCATCGTTGTCATTCTTTGGTCGGCGGAGGTCGGTGGAGCATGGTCTGCCACCGGTAGAGCTTCGCCGCGGTAGTGGCTTTCGGTCACGGCCGACGGGCGGTTGGTGGAGCTCGAGCGCGTGGCCGGCCATGGGCGGAAGTTGAGGCTCGACCGCCGAGGCTAGCGAGGCGATGGTAGAGGCGCCGCCGCGCGTCGCCGCCTCCCGGATCGAGTCGCATGGCGCGTGGTGCGGCAGGCACGGAAGCGCGGAAGATGCACGAGGCCGCACGCGTGGGAGGAGGCGGATCTGGCGGCGCGGCGTGCTTGCCGCTTGTCTCCAAGAAATGAGTCGCATAGTGGCATGCGCGCAGTAGGGACGGCGCGAGCGGAGGAGATGCGTGGCGGCGCGCGCGTGAGGATCGGAGGAGAGGAGATCTGGGCGGGGAGGAGGGATCTGGTGGAGTGGTGGCGGCCGCCGGCTGGCGGTGGGTTGGTGGCGGCGTGGCGTAAAGGGAGGAGAGGAGTGAGGAGTAAGGGCGCTCGTGTGAGGATGAGGAAGTGAGGAGCGAGTGCCGGGCGGAGCACTCGCGTCGTGTGAGGAAGTGAGGAGCGAGCGGAGCACTCGCGTGACGGCGTGAGGCCTGAGGCCTGAGGCCTGAGGCGCTCGTGAGTGCGTGACCGCGTGACTCGCGTCTCTCAGTCACGAGTGGACTTAACGAGCCTTGAGTGAGCTCTGAGCGAGCTGGATCCAGCTTGGCTCGAGCTCGGTTAGATGACCGAGCTGAGACTAAGGCTCGGCTCGGGCTCGTTTGTGACTTGAGCTCGAGTCGCTCGCGAGCTGTGAACCAAAGTTTCAGCCCTAACTGCCAGTGACATGCCGTCACCGCGCAACGCAAAGGACGAAAGCCAACGAAGCGGCGCAACAACTGTCCAAATCTGGCCGCAGGAAGGACGGAATATAGGAATCTTCTGATTAATTCCACCTCCTAACCAACCAGTTAGCCATGTGCCCACCACACCGCCGTCCGCCGCCGCGCCATTAACGGGTCCGGAAGCTCGCCTGTAGGATCCGAACCCACTCTCCGGTCGTCCAATCCTCTCCCCCAATCGCACCACACCCTCCTCCGCCAATCCAACTCGCCGCCTCCAACCGATCCGTCCCGCCATGGCTGCGCCCCGATCGCCTGCGGCGGGGTCGAGGAGCTCGGCAGCGTAGCGCTTGGTTCTTGGAGGTCTTTGCTCGGTTGCATTATCGGATCTTGGGGGGCGCGCTGACTGCTGAGGATCCGGTTCCGGCGATCGCCGGGCGGATGGACGCCGACGGGCGCCTCGCACGCGCGCTGGCCGCGTTCGGGGGCGGCGGCAGTAGCGTGTGGGATCTCGTCGACGCAGCGCTCGCCGCCGCCGCGCGCGACCGCCCTGCCGAGCTCCGTGCGCGCCGCGACGGCATCGTTGAGCGGCTCTACGCCGGGGCCCGCTGCCGCAACTGCGACGCGCCGCCGCCGCCTCCGACTGAGGCGGCGTCTCCGTGCCCGGCTTCGCCGGACGACGAGGAGGTCGACGTGGACGAGCTCGGCGAGGACGAGGATGCCGGCGTGGAGAGCAAAATCCTGGCGATCAAGGACTTCTTGGAGGATCCCGATCAGGTCCTTAAAGATCCCATTTTTACCGGTCTGACACTAGTACGATAGATTTCGCTCACCACTTCTTCTGTCGCAAACTGTACGCACGTATGGTTTGGTCACAGTCGGAGGACGAGCTGATCAGCCTGTTGCAGAACCTCGCAGACATGGACATCACCTACAAGTATCTCCAGGTCAGAGATACTTGTGTTTTTCCTCTCCATTTATTTTTTCTTCGTTTTTGTTCTTGTTAACAAAAGAAAGGATAGATTGATTGGTTGCTTCTTGAAGCAGCTCAGGGAGTGAAAAGGTTGTGTTTCTGGTTGTGCAGGAGACGGACATCGGCCGGCATGTCAATGGCCTGCGCAAGCACCCCTCCGGCGAAGTGCGGCAGCTGGTGAAGCTGCTCGTCAGGTGACGAACAAGCAGTCTTGCTAAATTTACGCCATTGGGCCTAGAGGTTTCTGTTAATTGTGGTTTGGTTGGATTTGGTGTTTTGTTTGTCTCTGAAGGAAATGGAAGGAGATTGTGGACGACTGGGTGCGGCTGCACAACACCAGCGGTGATGGTGGCAATTCGATCATAAGTAAGGCATTGTGTTTAGCTCCAGAGTTTTGCAGATTTATTTTGTTTTTGGTGGAAATTTTGATTGATGTGATTCACGGTGGCAGCTGATGGTGACTCACCTGAGAAAATCCAAGGCAAAAGCTACAAACATGCTCAGGTAACTTGTTCTTCCACAATCCAATGTTGGCTGATGCTGTGGTTAACCCCCTTTACAATAACCATACATATCTTTACTACATTGTTTTTTAGGTTTTACTTTTATAGAGAACTTTGATTTGGTGGTTTGTGCTAGGAATGTTCCATGCCATATTCATTACTCTGCTAGTTTGCCTAACAAACCACAGTATGCTACATAGTTAACCATGCTTTTCTCAGGTCTTAGAAAAGAAAGAATGTAAAAAGGCTAACTAAAAATATAAAATGATTCATGTTAATGGACTTGTTATGGTTTGAATTCCTGTTCTTTGTCTGCACAGTTTGTAACATGGAAGCATCCGCTACTGCTGTGCATTGCAGGTTTCAGACTTCAAGTATTCCCCCAGCCCACAGAGGCACAGTGAGTTCCCACATCTATTCTTTAAGAGTTTATCGCCCTCTTCTTTATAGCTGAAAATCAGATTAAAATCTACAGCTTGAAATTTGTCATTTTTGTATGAGCAATACGTTTTAGCACTTTGTAGTCATTTTTTCGGGGTTTTTAGTAGTTCTTCTTAAAGATACCAAAAATATTTTTAAATATATTTTTCAGCCTCTTTGAGCCTCTTTTCAAGGGCCCTCAACTTTTCAGATTATAATCCAGCTCATATTTTCAGCCCAATCAAACAGGGCTATATAGAGCTCATAGTTTTGAAGACATAATACTGTACTAATTGAACCTTTGTTTCAATGTTTGGACCTTAGATGGTTTGAGTTCAGAGAGGTCTAGCAATACCAATTGGTTTGAGTCAACAATGGAGAAGCGTAGAGCCAGCCCAGCACCCACATATCACAAAATTAAGCAGAACAACAGCAACAGCAATTCTACTACTTCGTCATCTGCTCCAGCTGTAAGTCTAACCAGATTATTCTCCCTATTTGATTGGTTCCATGTGTTATTGCGTAGATTATGTACTTGGTTTTGTGTGGAGTGGAATAAGAAAGGTTCCTCCACGCACAGAAAAAGGTAGAACAAATTCTATCAGCATGGACCCCCAGATGTTTCCATGTTGACTAAAGATGCCTCACCGGCATCACTTATCGCATGATGATCTTATCACACAAAATAGTGAAAGAAGGTCCTCGTGTCTCCTGTAGTGAAAAAAATGACCGAAGGCTTTTGTGTGCTTCTTTCTTGCAAAACAATGCCTACATTTTGGATTTGATATTTGAGAATACGTTGTGCAGAGGATTACGAGGGAACAGAATGCTACTGCTTTGGATCTTGAGAAGCTCGATTCTGCCAGAAAGAGGCTTCAAGAAAATTATCAAGAAGCACAAAACGGTAATAATTTCATGGCATACTGAATATCACTACAATGTGCTATGGCATTATGTGTGATTTTAGTTGCTTCAAATCACACATTAGACTTTTACCATTGAACTAACACTGTAGTAGCGTCATGCAAAGCAATTAATGGTCTAGAAGCCTTGCTTTTAACAAAATTTCTGTTTCTTTTTTTATTTTCACAGCAAAAAAGCAGAGAACAATTCAAGTGATGGATATCCAAGACATACCAAAGCCAAAAAATAGAAATGGTTTCATCCGCAAGGGTGGCGGAGGTGGCTTCCCAGGAAGGCACCGGTGACCTATCTGAGAACCGACGACACCTAGCGAACTCGCAAAATTTTATTCTCCACGGATAGAAAATAAAATGGAAGGAGGGAAGAGTTCATGCTTGTTTTCCTGTGTATATTCTTCTTATTATGCATTTGCTGTTGGGCTAGCCTCACCTCCAGTCCATTGTAATAGTATTGTTCCAGTACATGAGGCCACGAATGTGCTCTCTGAAGATTTGAGAGAGAAGAAGAACAGAGTTTATCGGTCATTTTTACTGTAGTTTGTCTTAGGAGCTTGTTTAATATACTTACTAGAATGATCTTGTTGGTTAATATCATGTGCAAAACGGGAACTTGTTTTTTCCTTACTATTTCCATGCTGTGTTCAGCCCCAAAAGTTCCAAAAGCTTCAAGTGAAGTAGTAAAAATGCTGCTTTCCTGCCTGAAAGCTACGTTAGCTTCTGCATCTGGAAGGTGCATTTGCTAAATGTTGAAGGGCCGGTTTGCAATGCGTGAATTTCAAAGGGATTTCATCAAACCAAACGCACCGTCTTCTCAAAGCTGTTATTTCAAAGTTTTTGGAAGCCCGGCCGATCCATCGAGAGGCGAAAGAGCTGTGCTACGTCATCTCTTTTGCGGAAAGACTCAAGTTTTTCTGTAATTGCGTATAGGTCCCTGACAAAATACCTTTCCGTCTGCCTAGGTATATGTTACGGGGAAATTGAGTTTATACTGGTCTCTAGAGTAGGCTTGCCACTCTCGAGCTCCCGCTCAATCAAATGTCACTGCACATATTATGGTCTCACTAGTTTGCCACATTGGATCTTTTTAATATTTTTAATCCCTTTTGTATTTACCAAGTATAGGAATGGACCCTTTTGCCTCTAATCCTCTCTTCCTTTCCTTGGCTCTCTCTCTCTCTTCCTCTCTCTTCCAAGTCCGGCTCCTTGGCCCTTGCCGCCGAGCAAGACAACCTGTCACCGCCGCTTGTCTCCGCAGTCGTTGCCGTGTATGAGAATCGTTGGCATCAGAGACCTCTGCCATGGGATTCGTCGCCAGCACGTCCTCCTACGTTGGTGGGAGGGGGAAGAGATGGTGGCATGGCAAGCGCGTCTTCGACGGCGATGGCAGCATAACTTTGACAATGACGGCGGGGTCTATGGTGACAGCAGCGAGCTATGGCGGTGTGTCTTTGACAGCGATGGCGACAGTCAAGGGCGACAACTACGGGACTCCAGTGAGCGGCCAGGCCATCGGGGGGCGGTGTAGAGGCAAAGAGAGACAGGGAGGAGAGAGAATTAAGGGCAAAATGGTCAATTCCTATGCCTGGTAAATGCAAAACATATTAATAATGTTTTTGGCACCATGATCTTGTCCAGTTACTCTAAGGCAATGTTTGTATGTAAACTATGCTGCTCCTCACCATGAATTACCTCTGTCACACAACTCTCAACTATGGAAAAATTGATTATTTGCTCTGAAGTTGATGTGTCTTTGATAATATGCTCAAAGTTGATGTGCATTCGATCATTTGGCCTGTTATGTGTCTATGACTTGTAGACCCATGACCCACATGTCATAGACATCTATAGGGCAAATGATCAAATGCACATCAACTTTGGGTAAATTATCAAAGGCATATCAACTTCAGGGCAAATCAGGCAACAAATGATGTTCTGAAGAATTATGGGACATAAAGATGAGTGCAAGTTTCAGGTGTGGAAATCCTTATGGAGAACTTTTTTTCCTGTGTGTGGTTGTCCTTTGTTCATCTGTTGACATCTAATTTTTGAATTAGCCGATGTTTTGGAAGCTTCTAGAAACCCGCTTGAGCTTGAAGAGATACGGGCTAAGGCAAGAGCAAAAAGGAAATACAAGCCTGCTGGAACAGATATGGAAGAAAGAGTCCCGACCAGATTGGTGGAGTGCAAAAGGAAAGTCCATGTATATTAGGTAGTGTTAGATAAAATTAGAAGATAAGATCGAGTCTGTATTGGTTATGAATAAGAGTTCTAGTTTAAATTAGGGTATGAAGGTTTGTATAAATACTTAGCCTTGGGGTGTGTAAATCATCATTAGATCCATCAAACACGTCTACTTACTACCGGTTCTTACTTTATCGTATTAGAGTAGTTTCATCGTATTTTGTCTTCGATTGACTTATTGCACATCGCATTTTGATCGGCTTCAAGATACAATCCTAGGTGAGTACTGTCTTAGATAAGTTCGATCTTCTCGCTTGGTTTATTAAAATATTATCTTAGTTAATATTATTGCGCATCGCCGTTTCAACTAAGGGTTAGATTTCATGTTCTTTCTGCTGATCAACACATTCATTAGCAATAGATTGTTTACCCTTCGTTCTATCGACTTATAGTTTGCTATTTATCGATAGTCTGTTTACCTCATTCTATTGGTTTGATTGACTTATTAATTTATCCAATAGTCTGTTTACCCCTCGTTCTGTCAACTAGATGATTTAATCGACTAGTTGATGATCTGATTACATTTTATCTTCTACTTTATTGAGTTTATCCGCTTAGTGGTAGACTGTTTACTCTTTTGAACCTATTGGTTTAAATCTAATGTAAGCCGGTAGTTTTGTTATCTTTCACTTTTATTTGGATTTGTTTTCAAGTGTTACTGGTCCTTTGCATTACAAATTTAATCGGCTATTAAAAGCCGATTGCTTCTTTTCTTACTGATTGTAGGCCAAATCGGCTGGCATGCTTCGAACTCTGCTTCCGGTGCTGTCGGGAATCCTATTTCCTAAGCCCACGTGTGTTTCACTAAAACCAACTTTTAGCGCCAACATCGTCGTACCTAGATAGTGAGATATGGTGCTCCAAGTATACGTTAATAACAAGTTCTAAACAAATATCTGATAATCCTAACATGTCTATATACAGTGGATTTGGGCAAAACCATTAAGGATGCTGTGGATGTGCCCCCCTTGCTCTCTATCGTGTGAGTAAGGAAAAAGAATCAAGGAGAAGTCTTGTGTGGGTAGTCGAGTGAGTTTTTTTTATAACAGTTTCAGCTGTAGACTTGAAATAAGGGGTAAACAGCTGCAAGCACTTAACTGCAATGCCAACTATGTCCATACTCTTTGAGAGTCGTAGCATCATGCTAAGGGAAAAATTATCATCCGGTGCATCGCCATCTTCGCACAGGAAGAACAGCTTCGCCTCCGCTCCTCGCTCTTCGATATTGAAGGGCCGTATACAGAACAAATGGTGTTTGTTTCCTCGCACTGATCTATACTCCAGCGTTTTACCTGCAAGAAGGTGCCTGATAAGAGGGTCGAAGAAGGTGTGATGGCGTGGTGTTCCTCCAAACTCTAAGAATCTAAGAAACTGACAAGCGTCATCAGCAAAGCACTCAAACCTTCGGACAACATATCTACTCAAGTTCTCGCCATCAGTGCAAAAGATGGAGGATACCAGTGACCTTGTGGCCAGAAAATTGTCTAAATGCCACTCCTCAACAAGTGGCTTCGCTAAAATACCCTGTTGCCTTGGTGGCATGGGCAATCCGTATAGGAAAGGAGGAGGAATTCCTCACCTCTTGTTTCTGGAGATGCTGCCTGCACCTACGCATGGTGTTATCACACTCTTCAGCAACACACCTAAACTCTATCAGTATAGACTGTAGAGTCTAGATGTCACCATGTTTTGACCAAAGATACCTCAATAGGCACCAGTCATACCACTTATGGCAGGGTGGTCTTATCATGCAAAATAGTGAAAAAAAGAAGTCCTGATTTACCACTTGCAGCGAACAAAATGTAAGGGTGTTCTTGATACCAAAGCCTTTATGTGCTTCTTTATTGCAAAACAATGCCTATATTTTGAATTTGATATTCCCGAATACTTTTTTTTGCAGAGGATTACGACAGAACAGAACCATAGTGCTTTGGACCTTGAGAGGGTTGATTCTGCCAGGAGGAGGCTTCAAGAAAATTATCAGGAAGCACAAAGCTGTAATGACTTCATGACAAGCTGAACATCGCTACAGTGTGCCATGGCATTATGTGTAATCTTATTTGCTTCAAATGACGTACTTACCATTGAACTAACACTGCAGTAGCATGAAGCAAAGAAAGTGATGATCAGTTTAGTGACACTGGAACCCTTGCTTTTAACACAATTTCCCTGTTTCTTCCTCTATTTTCACGGCAGGAAAGCAGAGAGCAATTCAAGTGATGGATATCCAGGACATACCAAAGCCGAAAAATAGAAACGGCTTCATCCGCAAGGGTGGTGGAGGCGGCCTCCCCGGGAGACACTGGTGATCCATCTGGCAATCACGACGTGCACCTAGCGAACTCGCAGAATTTTATTTTACACGGATAGAAAATAAAAAGGAATGAGTTAATGTTTTTTTTTTCCTTTTCCACTCTTACTATTATACATTAGCTGTTCGGCTAGCCTCACCTCCACTCCATTGTAATAGTATTGTTGCAGTACATGAGGCTACTACGCATGTGTTCCTCTGAAGACTTAAAGAGAAGAGGAGAACAAAGGTTAACCATCTCCAACAGTGTTACCTAAAACCGGCTCCTAATACATACTCTCCAAAAAAAACTCCCTCCCAATATTTCTATCCTCTTCAATGATACTCCCTAAATCTCACTCTAATAGGAAACAATATAAGGAGAGGAGAGAGACTCCCTGTATTTAGGGAGCGATTTGTAGAGGATCTTTACGACAGGGAGCGAGATGGTTAGCTTGTTGGAGAAAGATTGAGAATGAATCTTAAAAAAAAAAGACAGGGAATGAGAATCCCCAAATTTGGTTAAGTAAGGCATTTAGCGGAGTGAGATCCTCTGCCATAAGTATTCTCTGCCGTGACTTGCTCCGTTCATCCGTCCTTTATCCAAGTGCCCTGCACAGTTCTCTCTCTCCTTTCTCCTCTCCCTCTTACAGGTAGGGAACAACACCTCTGCCGTAACGGCAGAGAATGCGCGTCCGCATTTGGCTAACCTGTTAGAGATGATTTGTAGTTTGTCCTAGGGGCTTGTTTAATAGTACTTAACATGGTTGGCTAATATCATGTGTAAAATGATAACTAGATTTTTTTCATGCTTTGTTCAGTTCCAAATGTTCAGGTACTGTTCGGTTCTGTGGCTAATAGTTGGTGCTTTCCTGCCAAAACTTTTGGGTGCGTGGCTCATGCCTGAAAGCTACGTTTCCTTCTGCATCTTCTGAACTCCGGAAGGTACATTTGCTAAATGATTGGATTAACATGGGAGCTGAAATGAAAAATCTAGAGCGCCCAAATCCAAATATAATTATAGACTATGCACGGAATTGGACACATGGTAGCTGGAATTGCTACGAGGGCTAGTATGTCAACCCTCTTTAGGGCTTGTTTTAAAGTGCTTGTTTGGGAACACATGAAGTTTACAGAAAACTGTTCAATTTTCAGATGAATCCTAGAAAAGTACTGCAAAGACGTAAATTCGACACATGACTGATCATTCAATTTTTTGTGTAGATGCCATAACAAAATCATGCACGTTGATTCTCCTTCCAAAGAAAAAAATAATAACAAAATAGAATACATTGATCAAGTCGTGCTCTCATGTACAGCCAATTAGGAAGATGATACCACTTGCAAACTTGTCAGTCAAATAGTTGCATACACGAACTGATGGAGAAAAAGGGGATACCGTCCGTATAATTAATCGTATGTCTAATCGTGGGCATCATGTCCTCGGCACTTTCAGAACATCTCTGTGCAGCATGAACCTATGCTAGATTGTCGATTAGTGCTAGCAGGCAGCCATTCCCATTTCTCAACAGCTAAACCAATGCCTAATACTACTTAGAGCATGTACGGTATAAGATGCTTATGCACATATGCGTAATGAGAGAGCATTGTCACATTGTTTATAAAGGAAAAACTATACATTCCAATGAACAGAAGCTTATATAGGTGTTTAGACTTGCTTCCTCCCCTAAGCTTATATAGGTGTTTATTGCTACATAATTTTTTTTGGCACAATAGGTTCTCCAATATTGTCTGACACCACAAAAATACTATTTCTTTATTGCAAAAATACTCTTTTTTTAGTGAAACGCAAAAATATTGTTTGGTACCATCGAAAAATATGCATTTTCTCCTTGAAGGCAGAGGACCAGGTTCCGCGCACGCCTCACGTTAGGAGCCAGCTAAAACTAGAAGGGAGAGAGACCCTTTCAAATGGAGAAATGGAGGGCCCCTCCACTCCCGGCCATCCCGACCTCCTTCTCTCTCTAGCCACCTCATCGTCTCCTCCCCCTCTTCCTCCATCCTCTCCCCACCGTTGCATGCCTCCGCGGCCACGAGCGCGAGCCAACAACTATTGACCAGGGTGACGACGCGCCCCGCCATTGCCCATCTCCTCCCCGGCAAGAAATGGACGGCCGGAGCCAGGCGCCTCATAAGTCCAGCAGCTTCTCGCCGGCGACCACCCGCGACGACAGCAAGCCCCGGGAGGTCGACCGCAACCTCTCCCTCGGCGCCGTCAGGCACGGCGAGCGCCAGAGGAGGGACCAGCCGGGAGGGGCCGGCGTTGCCAGGGAGCAGATCAAGGAGGAGTGCGAGGAGGAGGAGGACGAAGGTGAAAATGCCGGCGCCGGCAAGGACGGGGACGGTGGCGGGTGTGTTGGTGGTGAGGGGAGGGTGGGAGGGGAGGGCGGCGAGCCGGACCTCGCCGCTTTGTCAGGGGAGATTGATGCGTTTATCCTGGGGCAGGATCACGGCGATGCGCCGGTGAGCATTGCGGAGGCGACGTTGGAGAAGTTCGCCGTCGCCGTCGAGCGGGTGATCGCGCAGTCGGAGTCGGCGCAGGACAAGTGGGGGACGGATGCCAACGGCGAGCCGCGGGCATTGCTGGCAGCGATCGCGCGCATCGCGGCGCTGTCGTCCGCCCTCGCCAAGAACCCCGAGGGGAGCGGCAAGTGCACCGCCGGTGTGAACCGGATCACCGGCGTGGTGCACCGCGCCATGGCGTTCCTCGAGGACGAGTTCCACTTGCTGCTCGATGACCCGCGCGTCCCCAAGGCGGCGAATGTCGGCGACCCCGGGAACCACAGCGGCAAGCCGATGAGGCGGCCGCCGTCGTTCGAGCACGGGCAGGAGCCCGACCGGTGCGTCCTCCCACTGGCGTCGGACGCCAGTGCCGCCGGGGGGGACTCCGCGCCGCCTTACCAGGCCGAGACGGTGGACCGGCTCCGGTCCATGGCCGACGCCATGATCACCGCCGGCTACGTGACGGAATGCACGCAGATGTTCCTGGTGGCTCGCCGGAACGCGTTCGAAGCGTCGCTGCAGGCGTTGGGGTACGAGAAGGTGAGCATCGACGACGTGGTGAAGATGACATGGGAGGCGCTGGAGGCGGAGATCGTGATGTGGATCAAGGCGTTCCGGCACACCATCAACGTCGGCCTCTCCACGGAGCACGACCTCTGCACCCGCGTCTTCGCCGGCCGGCACGTGGCCGTCGGCCGCGGCATCTTCGCCGACCTCGCGCGCTGCGTGATGCTCCACATGCTCAACTTCACTGAGGCCGTGGCCATGACGAAGCGCGCCGCCGAGAAGCTCTTCAGGGTCCTCGACATGTACGAGGCCATCCGCGACGCCTTGCCCGTCATCGACGCCTTCCTCGCCGCCTCCACCGACGAGCGCGCCGACAGAAACAGCACCGCTCTGACCGAGCTCAAGAGCGAGATCGGGGCCATGCGGTCCCGCCTCGGCGAGTCGGCCGCCACCATCTTCTGCGAGTTCGAGAGCTCCATCCGCGCCGACGCCGGCAAGCAGCCGGTCCCCGGCGGCGCCGTGCACCCGCTCACCCGCTACGTGATGAACTACGTCAAGTACGCGTGCGAGTACAACAACGCGCTCGAGCAGGTGTTCCGGGAGCACCGCCGGAGAGACGGCAACCCGTTCGCGGCCCAGCTGATGGAGGTGATGGAGCTCCTCCACGGGAACCTGGAGGGGAAGTCGAAGCTGTACAAGGACCCGGCGCTGAGCAGCATCTTCCTGATGAACAACGGGCGGTACATGCTGCAGAAGATCCGGGGGTCACCGGAGACGAACGCCGTTCTCGGCGAGGCGTGGGCGCGGAAGCAGTCGACGAACCTGAGGCAGTACCACAAGAACTACCAGCGGGAGACGTGGAGCCGCGTGCTCGGCCTCCTCCGCGACGACGGCGTGCTCACCGTGAAGGGGTCGGTGCAGAAGCCGGTGCTCAAGGAGCGTTTCAAGCAGTTCAACGCCGCCATGGACGAGATCCAGCGGACGCAGGGCGCCTGGGTCGTCAGCGACGAGCAGCTGCAGTCGGAGCTGCGCGTGTCCATCGCCGCCGTCGTCGTGCCGGCCTACCGCTCCTTCCTCGGCCGCTTCGCGCAGACCTTCAGCGCCGGGAGGCAGACGGAGAAGTACGTCAAGCTCAGCGCCGAGGACCTCGAGGCGCTCATTGAGGAGCTTTTCGACGGCAACGCCGCGTCCATGGGCTCCATGGCCAGGAGGAGGACATAGCAGCAGCAGCAGCAGCAATGGCCGGCCGCGCGAAGAGATTTAAGAAGGGCGGGAAGATTAAGAGCAGGAGCATTTGATGAGCTAATTCTTGATTTACGCAATGTATTAAACTTTTTTTTGTTTCGCTTTTTTTTGCTGGTTGAAGAATTAATGTTAATTTGGTCGATCTAACAGGTGATGAACTTACTGCGTTTTTCAGAGCATGTAGATTTGTAATGTGTATCATTAAGGGATCCTCGTATTGCCTCATTGTAAGTATCTTTCGTTTTATTTGACAACCACTTGGCAACCAAGTGAATGTTGGGATTTTTCAAAAAAAAAAAACATAAATTCTTTTTGGCACCTCAAATTCTAAATTCGAGTGTGCGAGCCGAGCTGTGCTCGATTGGTCAGCGCGCACCCCGTGCGCTGGCTCTCCCGTTAGGTCGCGAGCTTGAGGCTCGGCCGTGACCTGGGAGCGCGTATGTCGGGTGGGTTTAATAACCCATCCCAAGTCCACCCTTGATGCAAAAAAAAAAAATTTCTAAATTCGAGTGAGTTTTGTCAAACAGGATCTCTTTGTAAATTCTCTTTTCTTTTGTACTTTTTTAAAAAAAATCCCAGTGAATTTGCAGTGTCTACCCTATTTTAAGGTTGGCTAGCGAATTCTTAATGAGAGCATCTTCAGCGAGTATTCTATTCTTCTCAACCATTTTCCCATCCTCTAAAAGATTTCCTCCATTTTTTAAAAGTTCTTTATACTTTACACTACATCATCTAAAGAATTCGTTCCTCCAGTAGATTTTCTATCTCTAAAAGTTAAATAAACAGTGTTTTGCAGCTTCTACTCAAGATACTCTTAATGGTATAGATTTCTATGAAATATATTCATATGGAAGTTTTCTGCTACAATTTTGAGGCGATTTGGGCGGTTCTACGAGAAACCAGGAAACATACACCAATTCTACTATTTTGTATGAAATAGATACAATTCTCATGAAAAATTCATAAGATTGCCTACATTTTTATTACGGAATAGCTACAACACGTACGTCCGGCAGCGATCGGATGTGGATCCTCGTGTTGGCGAATTCAACGTTCGTCCGCGCGTCTCTCTTCACGTCTTCTCCCAACAGGTCCCACCACCACACTACCTGTGACTTTTTGTCTCCTGAGTCTGTGACTCTTCGCGCCGTCCTTCGGGACGAATCCCCTCCCCATGCCGCACGTAGTTGTGCTCCTCGCTGGCCAACGCCGTTGGTCACGGCGCCCTCCCTCCCGCCTCTCTCTCTCATTCGTAGGTCCTCCCTATCTCTCTCCCTCTGCAATGCCATCCTCTACCAGCTGCTCTCTCTCTATGTGTGTGTGTGTGAGGAGAGCCTTGATGTTTTGTGACGAGTGACCGGCACTCATCCTGAAGTAGTGCACCGAGCACTGGGGATTGGGGATCCGGATCTCGTCGGTAGACTTAGTATGTTCGAAGAAGAAGACGATTAAAAAGAGCAAAGAGATAGATGGGGAAGAAAATATAATGGTATTTTTGGTTTGAAACATTTGCCTAGTACTTATGAAACATTGGATTTTTTTTATTGATGGCTCTTAATCGGGGACGTGCTTCGCTAGGATTTGCTGTTCAAAATTTAAGTTTGCTATGAAAAATAAAAAAGAGAAAGATGTAGATTTAATTGACCATAAAGGTCTTAACATCAAGTTTGTTGGCAAGCAACACAACACGACGAGGAATCGACGTGAGGATGGGTAGATCTTACATTGTGCGACATGGCGCCATATTTTGTGAATAATTATGGTTTTGACGGTGTAATCAAAGAAGGCATCTATCTCGTTAAAATATTTGACTTTTCGATTTAGAGATAAAAAGATAAGAAAATTGTGAGACCATGTGGAGGCCTTCATATGTTGATGAATATATGGCTTGATTTAATTTGGTTGAGAAGTTTGTATTTGAGATTTGTTTAGAGTCGGACAGATTTATGTTTCAACACGCACAGTTTTTACGGTTTAGACTCTTTAATGGTACTCCTTTGCTTGAATGATTTTTTGGTCTTCATAGTTGTTAGATAATCTCAAGACGAAAGTTTTTCGTTTTTGGTGGAAAGTCATTTGATACATGGATTAATTGATATAATTTTCACAAGCTGCCGTGCACTTGAGGTGCAGTTTTGACTTGTGATTAGTGTTGATTTAAGGTCAATTAGAATCATTGCATGATTATGGATAATAATGTGCTAACTTGGAGGAAGATAAGTGAGATATTTATGGAGATTGTGTTGGTCCATTTGAGTGTAAGTTTGGAGGTAGTTGTGGTCGTCAGCGAATACCGGGACTCGTTGGAAAAATCAAGGTCCCAAATAGTGAAGGATGCTGACGGGATGGTTGGGTTCAAACCAGGCTCACGTGGACGTCGTGAAGATAGATTTGAGGTGGCCCAAAGTTTTTGGTTTGGGTTAGACCCGGAGGCACGGAAAATGAGCAGTTAAGTAAAGAAACGAAAGCCTGTTGCATCGGGTTGTTTAGACTTTGTGTAAAGCCTATGTAGCGGCAGGCCGTAGGGCTTGTGCAGCTTGAACCGGTCCTCCGTGCGCTCCACTGTCGGGACCCGTAAAACGGAGTCGAGTCCCTTCTGTGCTTTATCTGTACTAGTCCTTGGATCAAGTAGCTAGTACACACAGATTCCAGATCTTTGGATCATTGCCATTACAATTCGAACAAATATTACATCAGAGTGAGTTACAAGGCGCTAAATCAGAGTACAAAAATACAGGCACGCAGGCCTTACACAGCGGAAGTCTAACAGTCTTCCATAACTCCAAATGGAAGAGGCAAAATACAACAATCAGTCCCACAGGCGAGCTGTAGTAGCGTCCTAGGTGTCGAGGTAATCTTCATCTTGAGTTCCGGCAGCGAAACCTTCATCTGGGTACATCTCCTCCTTGAGATACCATTGCTGATCACAACCTGCTCGTTGGAATGAGCAGCCCCGCATAAAAGGCGAGGGTGAGTATACATTATACTCAACAAGCAAGGCTGACTAAATGCAACTAAGGTTTACAAGGGAAGGATATGGTTCTTTTGCATAAAGCCAGTTTTACAAGTTTGCCTAAGATTTTATAAAACGGTTTGAAAAGTGTTGAGGGAAAAATAAATATTGGAATTGTTTTCTTTGAAGTTCCGGCCTCAACCGGTTTTGCCCCAACCTGGTTACTCACGGCACCCACCGTGCAACACCCTCATCGCTCACAGCACCCACTGTGAGGAGAGAAAACAAAACACACGACGGCGATCGTGGTTTTCCTTTAAAACACCATTTTGAAAACAAATAGATAAGAAATACCATGAGGCAGCTCCTCGTCGTCCGCCCTTGACCGTGGGCATGGCTATCATGATAGTTATACACTCTGCAGAGGCTGCACGCTTTCCCCATGCGAGGTGGTTCTTCCCGAGGATGCACCCAGGGGAAAAATGATCACCACAAGGCTTTTTTCCAACGTCCTCCTAGTTAAGGCATTCCCGCTAAGGTTTCCACTGCAATGTCCCTCTTGCGCCGATAGAATAACACCGGTTGTCTACTCCACCGACTGGAATGCCAAAGTTAGGAGTCCGAAGGATACTCAACCAGGACCCGCCCATACAAGCACGCATGGCCGCACTGTTGTACTTAGATCGTCTACCTCAAGGAATCGGTCCTTAGGGACCAGGGTGGTTCCCACACTGGGCCCAAGTCTCGTGCTTGCTGCACCAACCTTGCAACCATCCACCCCGATCAGGTTTTATAAAACATTTTACCCGATAGCACCCACTATCAACTACGTCCATTTGCAAAACATGGCAGCATCAACTGCCTTTGAAATCATTGATTAAATAAGCATTGAGATTATCATGTCCAAGTTCAATGTGATTGCAACTAAGCATAACTAACATGATTAAAACCTAATTCAAGGGCGAAGGTATTAGTTCAACAAAATTAGGATAACCTAGGGTAGCAAGGGTGGTTTTTATAGCGATACTTTTAGTTAGGGTTTTTAACTAACCAACTAGCAATTAGCATTTTTAAACTTTAACATAGCATGCTGTTTAAATATCTAATAAAACCATTTAAAAGCATGGGATCAAAGATCAGCACTTGCCTTGATCAGCACAGCCCTAAGTCTTCCATGTATTGTCGATCACGAATCCAGAGTCGCACGACCCTAATTGCGGAAATAACGATAAAGGAAACAATAAACACCATACATGAAAATATGGGTGCACATGTATGCAATGGTCAAGTATAGTGTACAGATCAGGAAAAGGTAGTTTAAAACTAAATAGGCTACTGTACATATTTCTGGAGTTTTAATAAAAGAGGTTATACACTTAAGATCAATTGAATTTTTAGTGAAAAATTTAAAACAGTGAGTATAATTACACCAACAATCCTATAAAAATTACAGATGCAAGTTTATCATTTTAGAGTTATTTTAAAATTGGTTTGACAATTTTTGGACAAGTAAATCACCCTAAACAATTTAAACGATGTTTATTAATATTTAAATATTTCAAAATAATTTATAACCGTGACAGTAAATCAAATGGCAAAGTCAAATAGGCTGCAATTTGTGAGTCTAACAAAATTGGTTTGGGGATTTTTGGAGTTTTCTACAGGGAGTTATGATTTTTGGAAGTTATGGCTCAAATTTGGAAAGGGCAAAATTGGAGGTGGCTCGGCTTGGGCATGCGGGCTCGGCTTGGGCTTGAGCTAGGCCCACCGACAGCGAGGGGGAAACAGGGAGGTGGTGGCTCGGGTAGGGGCGGCAAGGGCCCCATGAGGTAGGGAGAGGAGAGGAGGCGCGGGGTGACATGCATGGTCGCCGAGGTCTGCGGTCGGCCAGCGGGCCCATGGCGTGGAGGCGGCGGCGAGCACGGCTCAAGATGGCGCGGGCCACCGACAACATGAGGAGGTGGGCGGGAGGTCGGGAGGTTCACCGGGGCGAGAGTGAGGCGGCGATGGGGTTGACCGAGCACAGGCGACAGTGTGTCGGCCGAGCCGACAAGCGCCGGAGACGAGGAGACAGAGGCGGCACCGGGGCAGCATGGACAGGATGGGCGGCGACAAGGGGGACGGGCACTGGGTGGCGGCGCGACGAGGAGGCTGCGCGCAGACGGGGCTCGTCCGAAGCGGCGCGGAGAGGCGACACGACAGCGGTCGGCAGGGGGAAGAAGAAGGCACGGCGGCGGGGCATCCGGCGATGCTCACGGGGGGGGGTCTTAGGTCATCTAGGTATGCTAGGGGATGAAAAGGGAGAGAGGAATTACCGGCGGCGGCGAGGAATTTGACGATTTCGATGAACAGGGTCATCGGTAGATCCCGGCGAGACCTTCGGCAATCGAATTCGTCGTGCTCTGGCGATGATTCCTGGAGCTCTTTGATGTGTTGGATTCGCGACGAAGATAGCAAGGATGTCCTCGGACGGTTTGGTGAAATTCACAACGAGGCGGAGCTGAGACGAGGAAGAGTGGAGGCGGCCAAGAATTGGGTGGCCGAGCTTCGGCGTTAGATTACCGGAGCTACGGACCTTGGATCCGTGAGTTCCTGGGCAAAATAGAATTGTGAAAAGATTATCTAGGACGTCCCAAAAAAGTTTTGGAAAAGGGGACGAACTGGCGGCAGGATCGAAGGAAAAGGGTAAGAGGCCAGAGAGAGCTTGGCTGGGAGTTTAGAGAGGAGACAGGGAGGTGAAGGGGGAAGATTAGTGGCGCAATTAGCAATAAACGGAGTGGTAACTGACTCCATTTAGGAAGATTAGTGGGAATTCAAGGCTTAGTGGGGAGATGAGAGAGCAAGGAAGTGTTCCTGCGTGAACAGGAAAAGAGGGAGAGAGAAAGAAAGGTAGAGGGTGAGAATGACAAGTGGGACCAAGGAGGAGAGGAAGGGATTTTAAATTATTTTTATTTCTGATTTTCTCTTTTGAAAATCAATTTACAAATAAAATTTTATTTTCTCTTTTCCAATTTAAATACTTATACCTTATTTACCACCCAAAATTATTTGTAAACAACTCTATTAATTTTAAAGTTTTTATTAAACAAGTAACATACTCATTTTTAAATATTTTTATATTTTCAAAAATTTCATGCTATGCAATGCATATGATTTTGGTTTTTGAAAATGAGGATGTTACATCCACGGCGGTGAAGCCGGAGGTTGGGTCGGCGGCGCTGGAGCTCCGTCCGCCGCACGGCGACAGCGCCACGAGGACGAGCAGAGGAAGCCATGGCGGCAACAAGTGCTCTGCCATTGTTCACTCCTATGTTCTCTCGCGTTCTTGATCGATCGACTGATGTCTCTGTATCTATGCTTCTGAGTTCTGATTAGTCTAGACAAAAGTGATTCTTCTGAATGGAGCTACCGCTTGACCGGCTTGGGATTAAGCTAATGTTTGGTGCTTAGTAGTTAAGTCAGTGATGAAGACATGCAATCCTGATATGTTTGGTATTGATAGGATGTTTAGAAACTAGGGGCAGCCTGCACAGATTTGTGCTGGTTCGTTTGTCAGTTCATGTGCAGATGTGCTGCTATGAAGGGTTGTAATGTCCTCGCGTGGAGGACTAGGTAGATCTTTTTAGATGTTCTGATACCCTAAAATTATTTGATTGTTTATTAAAATTAAATTAAGAATATAAAAAATGTGGCTTTAACGTGCCAAATTTATAACTAAAACTTGTATCATGTGGTTTTGAGATTTTCGAGAAACATCCCTTTTCAATTAATTGGGTATGAGAGAATAGGAAGGCTTCACTGCAAAAATGGTACAACTTTATGTGGCCCAGAACAAGATTTTTAATTTTAGAGTGCTAATTAAAGGAGAAAGAGCTACAAATTCGAGAGACTACAATTACTTTGTCTTTTGTCTATCATGTCATGTCACTTTGCAACCTATGCCAAGAGGGCCACATTAACACTTACATCATCACCAAACGGCCAAAGTACAATTAACTCATTATCTTTTACAATATTATCACAAAAAAACTAGGAAAAACTCTACTTCATCCTCTGGACTATTAATTGCACTTGGTGCACTTAACTCTCTAGGCTTGAAAACCAGATATTTTAGCCCCCAACTATTAGTTGCACTTCGTGCACTTAACTCCCTAGTCTTGGAAACCAGATATTTTAGCCCCCAACGTATTTCAAATGGTGCATTTAACCCCCACATGCGGTTTCGAGATCAGTATTGTCATGTTGATCACACAATCACACATGCGTCATTTTCTTTCTTTTTTAATCAAATTTGGATGTGGCACGCACATGTCATACTCTATTCACTCTCCATTCTCTCTCTCTCCCCCTATCTCTCTCTTCCCTCTCATCTCTCTGGCCGTCGGCCACTTCTCCTCTCTCTCCCCCATAGGAGGAGCACCGCCGCCCTCACCGTGTCCTTCGATCTCTAGCCACCATCTTGTCACCCTTCGCCTCCAACCGGTGCATCCACCTCCTCGCCGAGCTCGCCCCATGTGTTGTCGTGCCCTAGCCCGCTCGCTGATGTGCTCCTGTCATGCTTCCTTGGGCGCCACCTCTAGCTGGCACCTCTACCTCCCTGTCGAGCCTTCTTGGGCGTCGCCTCTAGTCAAAGCCTTTACCTCCCTACCAAGCTTGTCCTGTGTGTCGACATGCCTCCTGCTGTTCACGTCCATAGCGTGGAGTCGCGGTGTGGACAATATAGGTCCTGGGTATTCGGAGACAGACGATTGGACGCACCACCTTCTTGGGCCAAGTCGCATGGATCTTTTAGAGGGCAGGCTTGGAGGACGGCACGGCCTGATTCACTCTATTTGGAGTAGAATCCTAATTCTACTCGAATACGTGGAGATAAGCGTAGCCGACCCGGTTATATCCTTTATCTTCCTTGTACGGACTAGGAAACCAATCTGTAACCCGGCTTCTTGCACTATATAAAGGGGTCGGGGCCCCTAGTTCTAATCAATCAATCCATCATCGTCTGTTCTCGTGCAATCTCGACGAGAACATATGACACCCCACAATACAAAAACCAAGAGCACAGGAGTAGGGTATTACCTCTTTCCGAGGGCCTGAACCTATATAAATCCTGCCCCCGTACTACCATCGAGTTGTGATTTTTCGCGTAGCCCTATAAATATATTGCCGACGCAATTCGTCGACAGTTGGCGCGCCAGGTAGGAGCAAGCGTCACGATCAACTTCATCGACTTCGATGGCTTCCATCGGCGGATTCGTCTTCACCTACGCCCCTGGCCAAGGTTTTGTCTTCGAAGATCTCGGTTTCCTCGTCGACGATTTCGGGGAACTTCGGCTATCTCAACCGGACGATGTTCGGGGGACGATGTGTGCAACTCCGGCCGAGCTTTACTACCTCAGGATGCCTCTTTCGGATTCCGATCCGGAAGAGATGCAGTCTGATGACGATGATTTCGGCTGGCCCGCCGCAGGGGTTCCCTTTGGCTTAAGTCGGGATTGTAGGGTCCTGGTTCTGCCTGCTCCTTCCGCTGACGAAGAACCAGTCGGCGATGCTATTCCTGATCTGGATCACGTTCAGATCCAATCAGGAATTGGGATCTTTCAGTTGTGCCACACCCCGTTCGGATTAAGAAATTCGGCCGCTATTTTCCATGAGATAACAAGCCGTCCTTTTTGGTCCGAGACAAAGGGTGGAGCCACACACACACCTTCCAGGATGAGATTCCCGAGTTCCGACTCGGGGATAACTCTATCTGGACCTAATTCTCGAGTGGATGTCAGGATGCCACTCGGAGTAACCAATTCGGCTCCTAGATTTCAGCAGATCTATTTTGCTAAATCTCAGTCAGATTTTCTTCCGGCAAACGATCCATCAAGGAAAGTGGGAGTCATAATCACTCCCATCGACGAGCCAACAAGTCGGGATCGCCTAAGCCTTTCTTACTCGGAATTCGAGTCGGATGAGAGCGTCAACGGTTTTCCCAACTTTTGCGGCGTCTACATGGTGGACGGGCAACCCTCCAGTTCAGCCTTGTGCCCAGTAAATGGAGTAGAAGCCGAACATAACCGTGGAGGTGAAGATCTGCGCGATAGATTGCGCGGACGAGGACGTGAAGTTCAAGAGGAATTACTCCAAGTCCGTATGGGAGATCACTCGGTCTTCTGTACGCCACAACAGAACATCCTTGCCTGTAAGACCCTCTTGGACAACGTTGGTCCGTTACTCGGGAAAAACAGTCCCGCAACGCCGATCATGGAGCAGATTAAAGCCATGGTAACGGCAGCGGCTGTCCAGGGTACTCAGGATCAACCGACCGACTCGGCCAGAAGCCAGACTGCCACAAGCAAAACTCGCCGCAGTCGGCACATGCCAGCTTGCGAGCAGGATGCTCGCCAGAGTACAAGTCGTGATCTCCGCCTCGACATCGAAGCTCGGGGGAGGGAGCGAGAGGAAGATAGGCGCCGCACTCCGCCGTGCCGAATACTTCCCTGACAGTCTCTTCCTCTCGGGGATGGAATGATTGACGGGATCAAAGCATTCACACCCCGACTTCGTCAGATCCACTGGCCTGAAGGGTTTAACCCCAAGGGAATATTGAAATTTGAATGGGAAACGGGACCCGGAAGCTTGGTTGCAGATTTACTCTCTGTCAATCAAGACCGCGGCCGGAGGCTACGACGTGATGGCAAATTATGTATCCGTCATGTTGACTCCCTTGACTCAGGGTTGGCTTGCAGGCCTTCCAAAGAACTCAATTGGTTCCTAGGGAGAGCTTTGCAACCAATTCGTCGTCAATTTTCAGGATACTTACGAGAAGCCTGGGACCCAATGGGACCTTTATCAGATTCATCAAAGAAAATATGAGTCGTTAAGGGATTTCATTCGGCGCTTCACAAAGAAGAAAAACACAATTCGAGAGGTTTCTGAAGCGGTCGTCGTTGCGGCCTTCCAAAAGGGAGTCCGTGACCCAGACTTAATCAAGAAGATGTCTCGGAAGCCCCAACTACTGTTAAAGAGATGTTTGCCCTGGCGGACTGATACGCCACCGCCTCGGATGCTCTCGCTGAGCGCCAGGAAGATCACCCGAGCAAAAACGAAGGCAAGAAAGACAAGCCCGAGCCGTCTTCCAAGAAGGACAAGAAGCGTAAGAGTGAAGAATTGGTGGCTGCTGTGGATCATGGTCGCCAGACGCCACCTCGACCCAACGACTACAACAAAGTAATGGAGTCGCCGTGTCCTTTCCATCCAAATGGAAAGCATGCGGCAAAGAACTGCAATGTCCTAAAGAGGTTCGCTGAGGAACACAACAAGAACGCTCCGAAGGACGCCAAGCATGATGATAAGCGTAATCCTCCCCAGGGTGATGCTTACCAAGAAACCGAGCGCAAGCTCAACTACATATTCGGGGATCGGATGCATACGAGTCCAAATGTAAGCAAAAGCTTACCACACGGGAAGCCAATGCAACTGATCCGGTGACCTCCGAATACCTTCGATGGTCTGAAGTCCCGATCAAGTTCGATCGTTCGGATCACCCCGACCACATCCCTTGCCCAGGAAGATACTCACTTATCCTGGATCCTGTGGTATGGAACGTCCGACTGCGTAAAGTCTTAGTCGACGGCAGAAGTGGGTTGAATATCCTTTTCGCCAAGACGCTTGATGAGATGCAGATTCCAAGGTCGGCACTCCAGAAGACCGATGCACCGTTTCACGGCATAATCCCGGGAACCTCCTCGGTGCCGATTGGAAGGATTTCTCTCCCGGTCACCTTCGACACTCGGGACAACTACCGGACAGAAAACCTCAGTTTCGAGGTGGCCGATTTCGAGACTGCGTATCAGCAATCTTGGAAAGGCTGGGCTTGGCCAAGTTCATGGCCGTTCCACATTACGCTTAGTTGGCTATGAAGATGCCGGGCCCGCAAGGCGTAATCACAGTCCGCGGAGACGTCAGGTTTTCCATCTCCTTGATAGGGAAAATTGCAGCTTGTCCTAGTCGGCTGAAACGGCTATCGGGATAGACAAGATCCGACAGGAGGTCGTCACTCTTCGCGACGAAGGCAAGAGGGCGACGTCCCAAGCAAGAAGCAATCTAAGTCAGGCATCAAACCTGATGAGGATGTCAAGCGTATTTCGCTCGACCCGTCCGATTCAACCAAAACGGCTCTGATCGGGACAGGGCTCAACCCGAAATAGGAAGAGGCGCTCGTCACCTTTCTCCAAGCAAGTCAGGGCATCTTCGCTTGGAAACCATCCGACATTCCGGGTGTCCCGAGGGAGGTGATCGAGCACTCCTTAAACGTACACGACAAAGCCAAGCCAGTCAAGCAACGGCTACGTCGGTTCGCACAAGATCGGAAGGAAGCCATCAAGGCGGAGATCATCAAACTTTTAGCTGCTGGCTTCATAAGGGAGATGCTCCAGGCAAATCTGGTACTTGTGCAAAAGAAGAATGGTACTTGGCGTATATGTGTTGACTATACCGATTTAAATAAAGCATGTCCCAAGGATCTATTCGGACTACCTCGCATCGACTAGGTAGTTGATTCCACTGTCGGTTGCGAGCTTTTGAGCTTTCTAGATGCCTACTCGGGCTATCACCAGATTAGCTTGAGAGAAGAAGACTGCATCAAGACGTCGTTCATCACTCCGTTTGGGGCTTTTTGCTATGTCAATATGCCCTTCGGGTTGAAGAACGCAGGAGCAACATATCAGCGTTGCATCTAACGATGCTTTCACAACCAGCTCGGGCGTAACATGGAGGCATACGTCGATGATGTTGTCGTCAAATCTCGGGTAACCTCCGACTTGGTCACTGACCTGGCGGAGACATTCGAGAGCCTGTCGGAATACAACATGAAGTTGAACCCAGAGAAGTGTGTCTTCGGGGTCCCTTCGGGAAAGCTACTCGGCTTAGTGGTGTCTCACCGTGGGATCGAGCCTAACCCGGAAAAATCAGAGCTATCATGGAGATGGCTCCCCCAACCTACCAGAGGGATGTCCAGCGTCTAAATGGGTGCATGGTGACACTCGTCCGATTCATCTCGTGGCTCGGCGAGTGCGGGTCGCCTTTCTTTAAACTACTGAAGAAGCAGCAGGACAAGTTTGTCTGGACACCCGAGGCATAGAAGGCCTTTGAAAATCTCAAATTGTTCCTCACTTCGCCACCTGTCTTGGCATCTCCCATGCCACAGGAGCCACTTCTGCTATACATTACGGCCACCACTCATGTAGTAAGTGCCGCGGAGGTAGTAGAACGCGAGGAGCAAGGACGCGTCTACAAGACCCAGCGCCCGGTCTACTTCGTTAGCGAAGTATTAGGCAAATCCAAGGTACGCTATCCACAAGTGCAAAAGCTTTTGTATGCGGTCCTGATCGCCTCTCGGAAGCTGAAGCACTATTTTCAATAACATCCTATTTCGGTGGTTACTTCTTTCCCTATTAGAGATATTCTTCATAATCGGGAAGCCACTGGGAGGATTGCAAAGTGGTCAGTGGAACTCGGGGCTTTCGAGCTCTCGTTCAAGCCACACAGCGCTATCAAGTCACAAACACTCACCGACTTCGTTGCCGAGTGGACGGAGATGCAGGCTCCCCCAGTCGTCGAAGAGTATGAATACTGGAACATATACTTCGACGGCTCCCTTCGACGACAGGGCGCGGGGGCTGGAATCGTTCTCGTATCACCTGGAGGCGAACGACTTAAGTATGTCCTCCAAATTCACTTTCCAGCTTCAAACAATGCAGCCGAGTACGAAGCACTCATCCACGAGCTCCGTATCGCCATATTGCTCGGAATCCGACAATTGGTGGTTCGCGGGGATTCTCAACTCATGGTGAGCCAAGTACAGAAGGATTGGACTTGTATCAACGACAACATGGCCGCCTACTGTCAGGAGGTCAGAAAGTTGGAGGACAAGTTCGACGGGTTGGAGCTTATACATATCCTACGGCGAGACAACGAGGCGGCAGATGAGCTCGCAAACATGGGCTCTAGCCGGGCAGCAGTCCCGGCTGGGATCTTTGTCCAAGAGCTTCATTCCCCGTCCATCACACCGCAGGAGCAACAACCTCAACCGTATGAACCACTACGTGAGTCAGAAGTCCTCGTACTCGACTCGGATTGGATGCGGCCGTATTTGGAGTACTTGCAAGAAGAAAAGCTTCCCGATGATCGGGGGCTGCTGAACAAATTCAACGTCGGAGTCATGCATACGTGGTACATGGAGGAATCCCATACCGCCGAAGCGCCTCTGGCATTTTCCAGAAGTGCGTATCCGAGTTGGAAGGACGCGCCCTGTTGCGCGAAATTCACTCAGGTATGTGCAGCCATCACGCTGCCTCGGCTACGTTGGTTGGCAAAACCTTTCGACAAGGGTTTTACTGGCCAACCGCAGTCTCGGACTCAAAGGAGATCGTCCAGAAATGTGAAGGTTGTCAGTTCTTCGCCCGGCAGATTCACGTGCCGGCTCAGAAACTTCAGACGATCCCAATCACCTGGCCGTTTGCCATCTAGAGGCTCGACATAATCGAACCTCTCAAGAAGGCCCCGGGTGGTTTCGAGCATATCTTCGTCGCCATCGACAAGTTCACCAAATGGATTGAACCTAAGCCTGTGACCAAGATTACAGCAGCCAAGGCCACCGAGTTCTTTCAGGAGATCATCGGTCGGTTTGGTGTGCCCTCTCGGATCATTACGGACAACGGCTCTCAATTCAGAAGTGACGAGTTTTAAAGTTGGTGCGAAGATGTGGGCATTAAGATCTGTTTTGCTTCGGTGGCACATCCTCGGAGCAATGGCCAGGTCGAGCGCGCGAACGGCTTGCTTCTACGAGGCGTCAAGGTGCGCATCTTTGATTGCCTCAAACCATATGCAGCAAAGTGGATGAAGGAATTACCTGCCGTACTCTGGGGGCTTTGCACAAGTCCCAGTCGGGCAACAGGACAGTCACCCTTCTTCCTCGTGTATAGGTCTGAGGCGGTCCTCCCAATGGAGCTACAATTCGGGTCTCCCCGAGTACAAAGGTTCAACGAGGACGAGACAGATGCCAGTCGGATTGACGAACTCGATCGACTAGAGGAAGCTAGAGATGCTGCAACTATTCGGTCGGCGAAGTACCTCCACGGGCTGCGTCGTTACCACAGTCGCAATGTGCGGGATCGAGCCTTCTCGCCTGGTGATTTGGTCCTTCGGATCTGTCAGACGAGTGGCTATAAACTCTCCCCACGCTGGGAAGGACCGTACATTATTGACTCAGTGGCACGCCCGGGGGCTTACCGACTAAAGCAGGAGGACGGCACAGTCCTGGAAAACTCGTGGAACATCGAGCAATTACGTCGGTTCTATACCGAACGGCCGTTGTACTCTCATTTATGATTCAATAAAGATAAGTTCTCGTTTACATTATCTTTACGCTAGTGCAATTCAGTTTCAGACCTGCTACTTATTTGTGTTCCAATTAAGTAGTAAGTCGGGGCTACATCTAATTAGGTGCGCAATCGCGCACCCCTTCTTTTATTGGGATTGATTTGACTTACTTCCTAGTCGGAATCTGACTACCTAGAAAGTCGGGGGGTACACCTAGATAGGTGCAGTCTATGCCGCGTCGATATCTTTCTTTTTGAATTTATGTTGAGCCTAAGTATTGTTCGTTCCGAGTAACGAAACTCTTGTCTCCATGCAACACTCATACTTCCCGACTGCATTTCAGGAGACAGAGCTCCGCGCCAACTCCTAATGCTAAGGAATTTGATGCGCTTGGCAGAGTGCTTAGTAAAAGGAACCTGATCTACTTGGGCAAAATACAGAAGTCGAGCAAAGAAAGATGATGAAATTCCGATTGTATTCAAAAATGTTTACATACATTGGATTGATAATTTACAACAAGCTCCTACATTTACAGGGAATCTAAGTCTAAATTATCTACAAGGGACTCGGCCGCCGGCTTCACTTCCTCAAGCAGGGCCAGCGCCTTCTCCTCGGTCTGGTAAGCCATCCTTATGACCTCGAGCTCGACTCGGGGATAGAGCGACTTGACAATTCCCAGCGCTTGGCTGGTGCTCATCAAGCCGACTTCCCTAAGCCGGGCCTTAAGCTGCTCGGGGGCTTCGGTCCACTTCTGGATCAGCTCCGCCTGACTGCTCTGCTCAGCGTCGCCAGCATAGAGCCGTCGCCGAGTGGGCTCCACGGCAACCAGGAGCTGCTCGAATTGCGCTTGCGCAGTCCTGACGTTTTCATGCAAAACGTTGTACTGCGCCTACGTCTTCTTCTTGTATCCTATCAACAAAGACAATAAATGCAGTTATACCACTGTACAACGCTGGAGATTCGAAGTCGGTCGGGTTAGGAGACTTACCCTCCAACTCAGCGACGACTCGGGCCTCCAACTCCTCCAGGGCCAGCCTCTGGCCCTGGGACTTCTTCAGCTCTACTTGGGCTGTGGCCTCAGAATCCTTGGACCGGGTCAGCTCCTCCCGCAAGCTGGCAATCGTGGCGTCACGGGCTGCTCAATGAGCAGAAGGTGATGTCACTTGGTCACTCACAAGCCGTGAAGTTTCGACTTAGGTTGGGATACTTACATCGAAGGGAGCCTGCGAGGTCGAACTTCTCGTCCTGCAGCTCCTTGATCTGCGCCTGCAGCTCCCGACGCTGCTTGGACGCCTCGATCCGGGCCTCAAATACTTGCCCCTCCACGGCTTTAATCCGTTCTATCTGGGAGGAAGTAGTTGAGGAACTTGGTTTTCCTCTTGGAAAACTCACCAAGTTCCTGGAAAGAGAGTAAACAATGACTACTCTACTTCGGATCATCAAAATGTACTCGGCTGCTCGGGGACTCACCCGGATCAGTCGGCCGCACTCTGCGGCATGCTCATAGAAGGTCCTCCTGGCCTTCTCCTCCGCCTCATCATCAAGAAGAGACCAGTCCCCGGCCTCACCCTTCCAGGCCACCAAAAACATGGGCTCAGGCTCCTCCGAGGGGGACGGAGGCCGGTGTAGGATTTCTTCCACTACCGGCTCGGCTTCTTCGCCGCCTCCGTTGGACGGCTTCAGGCTCGGGGGGGGGGGGGGTAAGCGGCACCATCTTCGTGAACCTTGGCCTCTAATGCCGCCTCGGTCGGCTTGGTCGGCGGAAGGTCGGCGTCGGCTGCCGGAGAAGGGGAGGAGGTAGGAGGAGGAGGAGAGGCCACCCGACTCGGCTCAGCTGGCTTTGGTGCTGGCCCGGTTGGACGATCCGTCGGAATATCCTCCGACGGTTTCCTGCAAGGAAGGAAACACATCAGCACAACAAAACAAATTTGAGGCTACCGAGGAGTGGTAGGGACGCGCTTACCGGCTGGAAGTCTTGATTTTTATACCGGCACCCCTCTGAGCGGAGGACCCGCTTGAGGAGGCATCGGGTGGGCCACTCGGTTTGGCCTGGGGCGCTGCTAGCTTGGGCGCCGAGTTCGCCTGCTTCTTCTTTGGCGACGTCCGACGACCCGCCCTCGGAGGACGAGCCGTCTGGTCGCTTGGCCTCCGGGTCGACGCTGGCTGACTCGCCCCCTCCTTGGGGGCTTCGTGGATCGTCGGGCCAAAACCCTGACGGCCACGCTCCTCGGGCGGCAGGACCTCCTCCTCCTCGAAGGTGGCTGGGCCCTTGCCTTTCTTCGACGCTGGAGCCTCTTCGGGCTCCTCACCCGGGTGCTTCTCGTCCTTGTAGGCAGGGGCTTCAGGCGTCGGGGCGAGAGACACGAAGGCCTGGCGATCCTGCATAGAAACAAAGCCTTCCTGAGTTAGTACGACGACAACAGGACTACTTAGCGGGCATAAAACAAATATAAAGGGCACTCGGTTGTTACCTCTGGCGGTGGATTGGTAATGGAGAAACTTCCGGGACACCCCTGGTTGGTGAGGGATGTCCCAGTAGCGAAAAATTCTACAAGTCGGTCGGCGGCGTCCGGAGGGGAGATCGGGGTAGCCACCTCCCGAGTTGGGTCGGTCGGCCTGGAGTACTCAAATCCAGCCGAACCCTTTCTTTGAGAGGCTGGACGTGGCGTATCGTAAAAGAGATGGCGATGGCCACACCGGTCAGCCCCTCTCCTTTGAGATTCTGGATCAGACCGAGTAGCTCGGTGACCTGATCCATTTCGGAGGAGGGTAGAGGAGAAGTCCAAGAGGGGGAAGCCCCCGGCTTTCTCCCATTGAAGGAAGGAAGACTAGGGGGAGGATTGGAGCAACCACTCCTGGTTCCATCCCTTCAGGGAGGATCGGAGTGGTAGGGAGAAGTACTCTTTCTTGAGGCCGCTTCGGAGTTGGAATCCGGCCCCGTCGACGGCCTTAGGGGCATTGTCGATGGGGAAGGCCTTCAAGTGGAAGAGATGATGAAAAAGGGGGAAGTGGGGAGCAATCCCCAGAAAAGCTTTGTAGAGTTGAACAAAAAGAGAGATCTGGAGAATAGAATTGGGGTTCAAATGGAAGAGCTCGATATTATAGAGGTTGAGCAGACCACGAAGGAAGGAAGAAGCGGGGAGTCCGAACCCACAAGAGAAGGACTCAAAAACAACTACTTCCTTTTGGCGAGGAGTAGGGGAAGACTCACCCGCGACGGCACGCCAGCCGATAAGCTCTTGCGCCGGGAGAACGTCGGCGTCGACTAGGCCCTGCAGCCGCTCCTCGGTGGTAACAGAGGTTGCCTAGTTCCCCGCCATTTGAGAGAATGTGGTGGGGGATGGGGGTGGCGAGATTGGATCTGGAGATCGGTGGCGGCGGAGGCGCTAGGGTTGCTCTATGGCGGCGGAAGTGGAAAACCCTAGCGGGAGCGCTTCGGGGAGATGAACAGATTGGGGCGTACAAGTGTAACTGTTCAAATGCCCCGGCGTGTTCTATTTAAAAGGAAATGGGCGACGTTTCAGTTTCCGCGCTGGGCGGGAAGGAATGAAGCCCAAATCATTGCTTCAAGATTCGGGCCCGGACTTAGGTTCCAGAGAGCGCGTCCGCTGTGGGCCTTAAGTTGTACACGTCATTACTCGGGTACAGGTGCCACTCGGATCAAACCTAGTCGGGAAAAATAGCATGCCCCCAGTCGGGCCTTATGCCAGTCATCAGTCTCTGAGGACTGGGCGTTTCTTGGGTTATAACTCAGCTCTTGATGCACCTCCTGGGGTCAACGATTGGTCTGGTTTTTAGTCAGATCGGGCGTCAAGAGTTACCTCTTCAGTCGGGTCTCACTGGCACATCTCCGGATCGTCCGTCATCATGATGAACACCACTCGGATGACCTTGACTTGGAGGCGGGCGTATTATCCCGAGAATCACTAGCTTGACACCGCACTAAGTCGGGTCAAGGCGCCTGAACACCCTACACAAATTGTGACATGTCCCCTGCTGGACCGAATGTCGAGTTCTGTCAATCAGACACGAATGTCATGGTTTATAACAGGAGGATAAGGCAGGGTGACATTGATCACTCGGCTACATCCACCTTTTTGGTATGCCTCTCCGTGGGGCCATTAGCCAGCATACCGACCAGTCGGACTGGGTACCAAACATCTTTTTGGAGGCTTGAGATTTTTTCTGGAGTCCTTTGCAACTGTGTTGTTTGATCAGCAGGTTAGTCGGCAAGCAGAACTACATCAACCGAACGAAGACTGACGTCACTCGGACTACATTTGATGGGCTTCAAGCCGGACCCAGAATCACAACAACTCAGCTACGAAGCACTCGGGGGCTACTGTGGACAATATAGGTCCCGGGTATTCGACGACAGACGATTGGACGCACCACCTTCTTGGGCTAAGTCGCATGGATCTTCCAGAAGGCAGGCTTGGAGGACGGCGCGGCCCAATTCACTCTATTTGGAGTAGAATCCTAATTCTACTCAAATACGTGGAGATAAGCGTAGCCGACTCGGTTATATCCTTTATCTTCTTTATACGGACTAGGAAACCAATCTGTAACCCGGCTCCTTACACTATATAAAGCGGGTCGGGGCCCCTAGTTCTAATCAATCAATCCATCATCGTCTGTTCTCGTGCAATCTCGACGAGAACATACGACACCCCACAATACAAAAACCAAGAGCACAGGAGTAGGGTATTACCTCTTTCCGAGGGCCTGAACCTGTATAAATCATGCCCCTGTGCTACCATCGAGTTGTGATCTTTCACGTAGCCCTATAAAATACATTGCCGACGCAATTCGTCGACACACGGTGCTGTGGGGAGAAGACCAAGGCATGGATGTGAAGGCGCGCGGCGGTGACAAGGAACCAGAGCAACTGAGAGATGAAGAAAAATAAAAAGAAAGAGGAGAAAATAGAAAAGAAAAAGGGAAAAGAAAAAAGAGAACGACCATTGTAGCATTCTTAGTGATAAAAAAAATTGCTTGTCATACTATCCACGTCATAAAACTGCTTAGAAAACCACTTGCGGGGGTTAAGTGCACTTGTTCGAATACTTCGAGAGGCAGAATATCTGGTTTTCTTGGTAGGGGGGTTTAAGTGCGTCTAGTTCATAGTTTAAGGGTGAAGTAGACTTTTACCTAAAATATATATAGAATTAGGAGATTGCTTCTCATATTGCAAGGTTCTTATTTTGTATTCCTTAATGGAGTATATTGGCACACCCTTCAATTAAATAGGTTTAAGAGATCGTTTTGTCACACCAAATTACTAATACCATTAGTAGAAAAAACATTGAGTTATATATCATCAAGTTTGTTTCTTCTTTCTTTTAGGCTAACCTCGAGAAAAAAAAAAGTTTCTTATATATAAATTCCATGTTCTTCGGAGGAACAATTACGGGAGCAACTAGACCCTAGCAATTTTCTTTTTATCCTTTTTTCTAAAAAAACTAAGCTTCAATATTCTCGATTCTCATTGGAGTCCAGGTAAATTCTCTCTTTTTCATAGCGAAAAAAGAGCATCTCTTGCAAACCCATCCGACGAAGAAATGAATACTTGCGAGTTGCGACCAAAGATTAGTTAGCTGTGTACACACATCAGGTGTAGGCATTGGCTTCTTCTTGGTCTCGAACAGCAAGAAACCGTGCGCCTATGGCAGAAACTTGCACCACATACAATGCCCACGCGTTACGGCGGCCAGGCCATGGACCTCGACCTCGCCGTGCAGGTCGCCCGCCCGCCCGCCCCCGGCGAGGACTTCGCCTTCGCCACGACCGAGACCGACGCCGCCTTCCTCCTCCTCGCCCACCTCCCCGGTAAGCTCACGCACGGCGTTCACCGGCGATGGGTTTGCAAGCAAGCATGGTCGATGATGTGAAGGTTCTTTGCGTGCAACCGATCGTGCAGGGTACGCCAAGGATGAGATCGAGGTCCGCGTCAGCGAGGGCGGCACGGAGATCGGCGTCGCCGGCGCGAGGAAGGATGCGTTCGCGGTGGAGGCGGCGGTCGGGAGGCTGCGGGTGGCGCACCGGCAGGTGGTGGACGGGTTCTGCCGGGTGTTCGATGTGCCGCCCGACGTCGAGGTGAGACGGATTAGCGTCGGGTTCGAGGAGGACGACGAGCTGCTCGTCGTCGTCATGCCCAAGCTGCAGCGGGCCGCGCCGGACGAGGACGGCGGGGACGACGAGGAGGCGCGCCTCGACGTCGAGAGCAGGGACTGCGCGTCGTCCGACGGGACGGAGGTCGAGCTCGACGACGAGGACGCGGGCATCGACGTCGAGAGCAGGGACTGCGCGTCGTCCGACGGGACGGAGGTCGACCTCGACGACGAGGACGCGGGCCTCGACATCGAGAGCAGGGGCTGCGTGTCGTCCGACGGGACGGAGGTCGAGCTCGACGACGAGGCATCCAGCCTCGAGCTGGAGCATGAGGACTGGGTGGACGTGGAGTCGTCGTCGGAGCCCGAGCCCGAGCCGCCGCGGGACGTGCCGGTGGAGACGCCGGTGCCAGTACAGGAGCCCGAGCTGCCTCGGGACGTGCCGGTGGAGGCGGAGGTGGCGGTGGAGACGCCGGTGGAAGTAGAGGAGGAGCGCGACGTGGCGGTGGAGACGCCGATCCTAGTCGAGGAGCCGCCGGTGCTCGACATCGAGTGCGACGTCGTGTTCGAGCCAGTGTACAAGGAGCTGCCGGTGGAGACGCCGATCGAAGTGCTCGGGCCGCCTCACACCGAGCCGGAGCCACCGGCCGACGTGACGGACCCACCCGTCGACATCCTGTGCGACGTCGAGTTCCAGTCCGAGCGCCGGGACCCGCCGGACGAAGCGGCGGCGCCTGTCGTGGAGGAGCCGAAACCACCGGAAGTCCATCCACCCGCCGAGGATCCAGCGGCAACGGAGCCACCCGCACCGGCAGAAGACCCGCCGCCGACTGACCCATCTCCGGCCGATCCACCCGCCAAGAAACTGGAGCCAACACCGCCGCCTTCAGCAGCAGAGTCTTCTCAAGGGAGCGACTCGGGTAGCGGAACAGAGGACGGGGAAGGCGGCGACGACCGGAACCTGGACCGTGGCGTTGGGAGGAGGCGAGGCAGGAGGCAACGACGCAGGCGGCGCGGCGGGTTCCCGCTGGGCAGGGTGGTCGCGCCCGCGCTGATCTTGCTGGCCCTGGCGGCGGCCATGGCCAGGAGGCGGCGGCAGCAGCGCGGGGGGTGACACGTGGCTCCGTCGGGTCGCACGGAGTTTGACCACGTGTCCGATTGTGATTGCTCACCGGCGTATTGTACATCTCTTTTACAGAATTTTCGTGTGATTGGCAGAGGGAGATATACGTATGACTTTGCTGTGAGAGTGAGACGTGTGTGTATTTCTTTCTTGAGCAGAATGTATATTTGTTAAGTACAAGTGTACCTGTTTGAGCAATACAATACATACATGCACGGTTTATTTGTGACGACATAATTCTCACGCTATGAATGAATGTCTGCATTAAAAATCTTAAATCCATAAGGACTCGCAATTGAAGCACAAGCTCTCTTTTCTGAAAAAAAAAAAGGAACACAAACTCTGCAACGTGAAAGCAGCGTACAAAACTCTGATATGTCTATTAGTTCAGTGGAAAGGATCCACCATTGTTTCTCTCATCCTGCACAAAGTGATATATACAAACTGCATATATATATATGAGTTTCATACACGCTAGTAACCATTGGATCTATTTTAAGATTCGTGCTCAGCTCCCACTCTCCCTCTCATACTTTTTTTGAAAAAAATGCTTCAATTTTTGGTTGAAAAGCAAACGGGTCTTTCTTCGTCCTCTCCCTTCCGACCCGGTCGAGCCAGCTCCCCTCTGGGAGCAATGCTGCAAATGATAAACCTTGTGTGATTTTGGTTCAATGTATGATTTTGGTGATTAATGGCAAACGTATTTAATGACAATGTTTGATTTAGTGCTTTGCAAATGATAAACCTCTAATATGAAAATGTTTGATCCATTTAGTCTCATATATACAAATGGAATGAATAAGCGAAGTCGAGGTATGCAATTCGGCATCTCACTTATATTCATTAGTGCATTCCTCTTATGCAAGCACTAACTAATAGTTGATTGAATTTATGTTTTTTTGCTTCATGCCATATTTATTTGAGAATCAATACACTAGAAATTCATTGTATTTGTTTCTTGCTTGATTTTGGGATCTTTGCTCTTATATGTCATGTTTTAATGATCCCTTAATTGCTTCGCTCGATATACTTCACCATGTCATAAACTATATTCTTGCATGTATACTTATTTTATATATTCTCACATGCACACCTCAAGTGAAGTTTATCATATATATTGTGTTGTTGGATCCATACTCTTAATTATCTCTATTATTGGACAATAACTTCACTTGTCTTGAATTATATTGTACATATGTATTTCCTTATTTTAGTCATTCATGTACATCTTGTAAAGTTTGGAGACCAATTGTGTTGATTGTTTATCATGTGTCTTAGAATTAAATGTTTATTTATCTTTGGGCATTCTTCTCTCATGTGTATATAGATTCATTGTTATATTTGACATTCATGAACTAACTTGGGCCAAGTTGAAAGATATTTGTTTCCGAAAATCGTTTGCTTGTCTATGCATATGAAGGGGATCGGAGGAGGATCAATATCACCGGTGGGATGAAGGATGTGGATGGAGCTTCCATGGTCTGAGGGATCTAAGGCTGTGCAAGTTGATCGGGACCGATCCAAGCATATGATAGATGAGAATCGACAAGGGGGTGTATCTCTTCTTATGACCATATTTTTAAATGTCATTGCATTCCCGTGTACTAAATTGACTTATCTAATGGGTTGATTGCATAGTTTTAGGGTGAGTTTTTGCATGATAGACTAATCTTTAAGCTCCTCCATAATTCAGTTGTTCTTCATAATTGCTCTTGACCTTCATGGCTATCTCTCAATACTTTTGAATAAACTATCTTTTAGAATTCATTGTAAGTTCAAGAGCTTGTTTGAATGAGCTTCAAACTTTTTGTTCCTTGCAAGTGATACCTTACATGTTTTCTCTAGAAAATTATTTAAAACAGTATCATGTCAATTTATTTTTAATTAATTTATTACATTTCGACATTCAAGTGTCATCTAACATGTTTAGTGAGAGATCTTTCTAGCAGTTTTTTTACCACTCATCATTTAAGGAAACCTTCAAGTGGTATCTTACAAGCTCACTAATAATTTATCAAACTCAAAATGGTTTATATGGATGACACCATGCTAAAAGAGGAGAAATTTGATATGGATAACGCTTTGAAAGAGGTATGTCCTTTTTCATTTGTTTACACCATCAAATCATAAGCATGTACTTTTCTCATATTTTTAGCTATATGATTTTGGTTCTTTAAAGCTTAATCTCTTACAGGTGGTAATAGTCTTACAAGTGGTATTTCATTGTCTTGTCATGTATATTCTTCACTTAAATCATGTGAATCATGACATTATTTCTTACTTGCTTTATCCTTTGCCTAAATCTTGGATAATAAGTGTTTTATATCTTGCCTAGATTTAGGGGGAGATTATTTCTAATGATCCATTCTATTGCTCCTTGTTATACTTTACTCCCCATAATCTTGATCATTGTACCATCTTATGGGAGAGAACTTGTATTGATTGTGCTATATGATATTCTTTATGGATAATATTCATTGTGCTATATGATATTCTTATATCAACGTCTTCAAGTCCACTTTAACGCTCCATGCATCACCTCTTGATGCATTGTGTATGATGACCTTCATCACATGATTGATGACATCTTCGTCTTATCAAACTCGACTTGATCACCTCATGAGACTCTCCCGTCTTATTAACTTTGACTTGATCATCTTCCCTGACGATCATCTCGCCAAATGGATCTTGACTTAATACTCAACTCTTCGTGACACCCTCGTCTTGTTGACCTTGACTTGACCATCATCCTTCAACACACCTTAGTCATCACATCCTTCAACACACCTTGGTCATCATACACACTTGCAGGACCTAATTCTCTTCAAACCACTCATGAAAGACTTTAGTCCCAAAAGCTCAATGAAAGATAGATTGATTAGTTGCTAAAAGAGGTTTAAGCACAACAAGTGTTCAACAATAAGCTTAAATATAAATGGAACACTTGACATAAAAAGGTCTCTACTAAGTGCATCATCATGAGGGTATATTTGAACTATATGTACTTAGAGAGATGATTGACCAAAAGATAATTCAATAATTCATAGCAATTAATTAGTTTCATGAACACAACTTCACTTAAAGATACACATGATAGTATACATGTACAATTCATATTTAAAGCAAGCGTGAAGTTGTGATTCAATTTAAATTAAACTTCACTAATTTAAGTGCATGTGAGAATAGACATGAAGAACAGATATGCACATAGGTATTCAAGCATGGTGAAGTCTATTAATGAATCAATTGAATAATGGTAATATGATCATATATCCATATGTGCAAGCAATCAATCCATATGTCGAGCTCATCAGATAATTGTGCACAAATAAATATGAGATGGAACAATGTGCATAAATAGAATCATAGATTTAGAGCTCAACATACACTTACACATGAGGAATGCAACAATAACTATGAGTGGGATACCGAGGTGCATATCTCAATTTTGCAATTTATCCTATTTGCATATATGAGACTAAGGAAGAGCAACAAACAAGTGTTAGTCTCAATGAGATGATTAACGTAAGACGTACCTTGCTAGGATGGATAGCTTGTCCACTTGACATAATTATTCCTCTATTAGAATGAGACTAAAGTAGAGCTTGCCATCAAACTTGTTAATCCCATAAGAAAATTAATCACATATTAGAGGTTTGTCATTGCTAAGCACTAAATCAAACATTAAACCATATTTGCCATTTACAATATTTGTCATCAACTATGTTTGTCATTCAACAATAATTGTCATTAAATATGTTTTTCATTAATTACCAAAATCACAAGGGCCACTTGAACTTACACTATCATATTTCATGTTGCAGTTGATCTACCAACAGTTGGTATTTTGGTTGCAACCTCTACTTGGTTTCAAAAAGTAAAATAAAATTGCACTGCAATCCTGCAATGAGAGAACATATTTTACAATCACATAAAGAACCCTGCAATATTCTATTTAGTTTTTTAAACAAGGGTGAAATTTGCAATGTACAAAAAGTGAAGAGGTAAACAGCCCTCTTGAGACAAAATATTTTGATCAGGTAGCTCAAGAATTACCTTTTATAGCTGGTCCTTATGTGTAACTAGAGAGAAATCATTTGTATATCTCCTTGTAATCACGTCTTGTAACCTAGTTATTTGTTCTCTCTATTTGCTACATCTCCTTGCAAAATTGCAGTTAGATGTTCGTTCTTTTCACAAAATATTTATTCTATTTAATCCCTTTAGGATTTTTATGGACTATGGACAACCTTGATGTCAAGAACCTGTCATGGCACTTAAATAGCAGCAAGATGAGTCAATCTCAACTATCAAAACATGAATCACCATGTATATGCATGATCGGTGAGTCTGGTGGCTCTGGCGATGGCAGGGGCCTAAACATTCTGTAAGTGCATAGGAGAAATAAGTCCACTCTTTACCACTGAAGCATGTGTTGAATTTCCTCTCAGGTGTTTGTTATTTGTTTTGCAGGGATGGGTTGGGAAGAAGGTACAGGAGGAGGCCCTACATGCAGGCAGCCCCAGGGTGCCATGGCCATAACACACTCACAAACTATAAGTTAACTGAGGTGTTGTCTATTTTATATGCATGTCGATTCAATGCATAAAGATGCAGTTTTGTTGATAAATGCCTGGTTAGATTTTCTTCTTCGTGCTGTTAATTTGAATTGCATTTATGCTAATTTCTGTTCTTTTCATCATGTTTTTCGTTCCTTTTTCCTGTTGATGACTAAGTAATCATGTAATGCAAGACTCGAGGAAGCACTAAAATTGCACGAATACAAATGTATGCATGAGTGAACATTGACAAGCAATGGTAACATATATATATATTGTAACCCGTCATGAATCATTGGCGACTCCGGTTCTTCTTTTTTGATATATCTTGTCTGTAGAGGAATCCAACACCACATGATATTGAGAGTTTTAGACCTTTGACATAATTTATTGCTACTTTGCCTTTTATATTGAAGGAAACAATCAAGTATGTAGAAACACTTCCTAAGCATGCTTCTGGATTCATTGCTCCTAAGGTATCCATTTTCATGTGTGCATAGCTATTGCTCGCGTGAAAATCATGCCGGTGGTGGAGGTGCTACTCGTCAACTTGATTGACTCACTGGACGATCAGATCGTGTATGTGATTGCTGATAGGTGCCTCCTCACCATGGATTTCATGACATAGCAACTTATGAATTGTTGCTCTTAGACAAATGCTGGGAAGGATGCTAAATCTATGCCTATCATTCCTTGTGTGCCCCCTCCATTTTCACGCATTTTGCCATCCTATTTCTCAAGTAAGTGCTTTTCTTAATAATCTTGCAATGATAGATTATGCTAGTTTACACTAACATGTTATATGCTAGATGGTTTATGGTTTTTTAGCCCTTGTGTGGCACTTTGGTTTCATGAAAGTATGGACAAATTTATGGATAGAAGAAAGTAGTGGTGATCCACATGAGACGAGAATTAGTAGAAAGAGGAGGACACTGATAGACATGACTTTTTACATGTTTGGACAACTTGTGGGCTTTTTTAGTGTAGGCCTGAAAAAGTATTATTGTTGTGATCTCAGATGTGACTCTATTTTATGTTTAATCTCGAGTGTTACTTTTTTCTCCGGTAGTTCTGTTTGTATGTGTGCATTCTAGACTTGTAAATCTTCTGGCCCCGTAACGTCTTTTTATCTATAGACTATTTTCATTACTAGGAAGGATTGTATACATATTGTTGAAGAAGGGTATTTGACTAAATTTTTTTCATGGGCATTTGTCATACAATTTGCTTTTCTAGTTCATATTCCTAAGCAATTCAAAAAAAAATTGAAGAGTTAGAAGTATGAAATTAATAGAGACTAACCTTGTTGCTGCTGTGAAGACATGAAGAGTTAGAAGTATCACTTCCTTTTTCATTCTAGCCAACACACATGCTCGATGGAGTTCTTATGTTTTGATTCCCTGTGGAATCAATGACAAGAATTTAAGAGTTATATGCTGATTCCTTATGTTACATATGTGGCTCATGAATCAAAAAATTTTGTGTTAGTTGGATACATATTTTGTTATAGATATATAGAGATACTGCATGTATTATTGGATTCCATTTTAACATTCCGTAGCAATGCACGGGCACCGAACTAGTTTGAATCCCTTTCATCCAGGAGTCCATATTTACCATCCAATCCTTCCATCCTACGGTCCATATCCCGAGTTGGATTGCACCCTGATCATCTAACTATCCATTAGAGCCATCCATCTGGACCCGATCCTTATGGAGTAACTAGAAAAGTACAAGCTGTAAATCCATCGTGGAGTGTAGAAGGTTTTGATCCTTTTGTTCCCAAGGGAATAGCTTCTTATCATATTGCTACGAGTACTTTGGGCATATTAGCGAACTTATTCCATCTTAGTGTTTGTCCGCCTCAATGTCTATACAAAGGATTACGTATGGGCAATATTGAAACTATACTTTCTAGTAGTATCGCTGTTGTTTTTTATAGGCTTTTTTGGGCACTAATTGGTTGGAAACTACATACATGTGTGCCTACTAACACGAAATATAAGTAGTGTGAGGAAATAAGGCTACATATAATGTGTGCTGCTATCGATACTGCTAAGTTAGTTAGGGATATTATCCTGAAAGATCCTTAATGTGTAAGTGTGCACGAGGAGGCTAACACAGCCAACCCTGATAACCTTCAATAGTTTGCAATGATTGTGCCTCTTAAACAGAAGCTAAATATGCTGTGTTAATAGAAAAAACACCATCTGTTGAAGCATTCAATGCCTACAACTTTTGGGAGAGATATAGAATGTTGAAGCTTTGGTCCTGTTCTCCATGAAAAGGGTGTTGATGTTTGCCTTGCTATTGCAATGGAGGATGAAAGACCAGTAGCGACATGTCTACTTCTTCCCTAATTTCTAAAATCCTTAAATTAATGTTGTGCCTTGGCTACCCAACAAAATATTGATGTTCCTATTACTTTTGGTTCTCTCCAGGTAAACACAAATACCTAAACTGCTTGTTTATGTGGTCTATTGTTGTTTTTTCCCATCGTTCATCAATCTTTTAATTGCTAATTATGCTTGATGATGTTGTGACAAAGTCTTTAAGATGTTGACACACACTATAGCTGGGATATTACATAAATTTGAAATATCTTTAAAAAAGAGTAAGATTGAGCACTCTATTCTTTTTCTTGATGGTTTATATATACTATGATAGGAATACATAATCGCATATCTTGTATTTAGGGACTGTCAGATGTACTTCCACAAGGAGATCTTCTAGGTAGGAGATGTTATCAACTCACAAATGACTCTGTACTTTCATCTTTCGTCACCCTCAAATTCAATCCACATATGCATTCATTACCAATTACCATCTGCAGTGTGACTGCCTAAACTCTATAAGATGACATGCTAAACAGCAGCGAACTCGACTACATCGACAGAGGTATCGAGACATAATTCAGATTTGAGTAACTGCATCTACAGTTATGTGTACAACTTTAGAGTGTCCCTTTTGGAGCGTTCATTATATTGCTATTTTTCTGAAGCAATGCACTACTTGCTAGATACTGGGAATGGCTAAATGACATGGCTTGAGTTCAAACAATAGGTTGTCAATATCCATTGGTGGATCTAAAGGTAATGAAATTGTTGAGTTATTCCCTTGTTTTATGCCATTATCAAAACAGAATTGAGTTTTTCCCCCTTACTATTATCAATTAAGTGCTAACGTTGGCATAAACCAAATTTGTTTCTTCCTCTTAGGTGTTACTTGTCAGCATAAAGGGCCTTCCCCTTATGTCGTCAAAATAAATATATATTGATAGATTATCATGGAGTTTTATGACAACAATCGTCTTTCCTTTCTTTCTACACAACAGATTAGAATATTATGTATATTCACTTTAAAATGGTTCAATTGATCATGTTGCAAAATCTGGCTACTTTTTTTTTTTAACAATACCATGTATTTTAGACCTTTAGTGATAGCTATTTTTTAATGACTCATCCATTGTCTGGGATACTGAATCTCTGTCTAGACACTATAGCAACGGGGCATTCACACCATTGACACTCTTTAAAATTCGCGATTCGGTGTATGCCATCCTGGCCCACTGCCATAGACACAGACGGTCCCACATGTCATAGATACAGACAAATTGACAGACGAATTGAGTGTCGTACAACTAATTATTCCCTATAGGAACACAATGCCATCTCATGTTTCTAATTTCCTTTGCATTCAGAGTAATGGTAATACAAAACCATATGCCAGACCAGTGCCTTCCTTTTGCTTCAATGGTTTTACCTATTGCTGATCTTCATGGTGAATATATGCTCTAATCATCGCTCATCATGAACGTCAACTCTTCTCTCTCTCTAATTTAGTATGCAGATCCACTGCCAATTTATTAGGAAGATCCACTGCCAATTGATATACCTGTTTTTTCATTGTAATCCTCAGTTTTAAGTCTTAGGTTGTACCTCCTGATTTCCCCAATAATGCTACTCGGCATTCGAAATCAAAAACAGGTACATCGATCCATCTAAAAGGGCTCTAAAATTATTATTCCATAGTATCCCCTGTTTTGCTAGGAAATTCACTTGCTCCATCTATATATGCTCATTTCTAGAAAAAGAAGGCAACTGTACTATTAATCCACCTATTTAATCTTTTCAACTTGTTATCTAATATTGAATTCTTTCTCTAGAAAACCAAATATTTCACCTTTCTTGATCTGATTTGTACTTCCTCATTAGTTTATTTCTTCATATGTCATAGAAGCTCTTTGAGCATTGATGTTTATTTTGTCAGTTAAGGTTTATCTAGTTAAGGTTTATCTTGGAGGAACATCAACTACCAAGCAAGGTTTTTCATCATTGTATAACTCTCTGAACTGCAAAGGAAGCTATACACAATATTCTTGTGCATGGTTCCTCAAGTGGTATTTCTTCGGTAAGGTAAAAATATTGTAAAAAACATTCATGACATCTTAACAAACCTACTGAATAGAACACATTTCTAGGTTGATTAGGAGTTCATTGAAAATATTATTCTGGCACAATTGAAGCTCAATATGGTCCATCATGATTCGGTGAATACAAGAGTAAGAGTTACCATAACTTGGTAGTTGGGACATCAGAGAAAGCTCTACAGATTACACATATAATGTGAACTTGCATGTATTGCCTATAGATCTTTGCGTCCATCACCATATCTTGATAATATAGCATATAGCATATATCATTGCATATGGATAATTGCACATATGAAGATATTGCTGAATTATACAATATATATCATTGCATTTAGATAATATATTGTTAATTGATTGTATTGAAAAATCCGAGATCTGTTGAGGCCTTTTTTTGATGTTTAAATTATGAATAGCTTCAGTACAATATAATCAACATTTCTTTTTGTTATTCTTTACATTATTTTTATTATATGTTTTTTATGAGGCAATTTCTTTCTCTATAGAACAAGTTTTGCATTCTTTCAGACAATAAGTAAATCCCTTTTTTTCAGTGAAACAATACTTTTTTTGCACTATGTTTATATACTACTGTAAGTTTAAGGTAGTCCTGGTGTGATTATGGTGATTAATGACAAACGCTAATTAAGGACATACAAACATGATTTATTCATTAATCTCCTTTGAGACTAACATGTGTTGTCTTAGTCTCTTTGATAGAAGGATTGTTCACCATTAAAGGCACGCATCTAATCATCCTAGTTAAGACTAATATTATTTATTGATGTCATTCTTTTAGTCTCATATTTAGGTTCTTGGTGAATGATCCATATAGAGGTATGAAAAATATATTCTATATTGTATGTCTATTGAATGCTTAATTTAGTGCTTGACTCATAGTATTTCTTTTATATATGATAATCTTGTTATAAGACTAATGTGTTTATTGTCAAGTTTTATCTAATATCATATTTCTATAAAGGAATCAAATAAATGCAAGATGAGGTATGCAATCTCGGTATCCCTTCCATATTTATTGTTGCATTCCTCTTATGCAAGTGTATAGTGAGCTCTAAGTAACATATTAATTAAAATTACACACGTTGCTTCATATCACATTTATTTGTGCAAAAATATCCTTTTGAACTTAATATGTGTATTTCTTACTTGCCATTCTTGTTCTAACTAGAGTTAAACTTCACCTTACTATAAATTGATTTTGTGCATGTATATCTTGTTTTTACATCTTCTCATGCACTTAATTTAGTGAAGTTTAATTTAAATGGAATCACAACTTCACTCTAGTTTTAAATATGAATTGCACATGTGTAATTCTTGAATATACTTTTATATGCATCTTTAAGTGAAGTTGTGTTCATGAAATTAATTAATTGCCATGAATTATTGAATTATCCTTTGGGTAATCATCTCTCTAATGCATATAGATCGATCAAACAAATTTAATCATAATGCACTTAGTAGAGACCTATCACGTGTGAAGTGTTCCATTCATGTTTGAGTCTTATTCTTGAACACTTATTGAGCTTAAACTATAGTTAACTTTAAATCTATTCATTCATATTGAGTTTTGGGGACTAATGCCTTTCATGAGGTGATGTGAAGAGGATTAGGTCCTGTGAAGGTGAATGACGACAAAGGGGAGTGATGAGATGATGGCCAAGTTGATATCAACAAGACATGAGAATTACCAAGAGTTAATAACAATGTTGAGACCAATAGGATGGGACGATCGTCAGGGAGGTTGATCGAGTCGAGGTTAACAGGACCGTAAAATCATCAAGCTTTGGAATTGAGTCAAGGTTAATGAAGCAAGAGCGTCATCGCAACTAGAAGAAAGTCATCAAATGAAGGAAAAGGAACCAAGAAATGATGGTCAAGTCGAAGTTAACAAGACGAGAGGATTGCCAAAGGTTGATTATGAGGTTAAGACCAACGAGACAGATGATCGTTAAGGAGGATGATCGAGTCAAGGTTGGTGGGACGAAGAAATCATCAAGATTTAGGATCGAGTCAAAGTTGACAAGACAAAGATATCATATTAGGTGTGAGTACATCGTGAAGCGATTGATGAGGGATATCAAGTTTCAAAAAGATACGCAAGGCGAAGGTATGGCTAGTGTAGGGGTAAGGTTGTTTTCTAGTCTTTTACTGGTCTTGGTGATTGGTTGGAAGACCGGGTTGATAGGATAGTCGTCGTACTATTAAGAGGGATCCAAATCGGTGTTGATCGGATCGGTTCCTACCTCTTGGGTGATGTACATTAACTCCTAAACCCTAGTTGAGCTTAGTGAGGTGTCGGGGTGTCGTACGAGTGTAGCGAGAGTGTCGAATGTATTCGGACTTGTGGTTGTCTGAGAGGGAGTGTGCGCAGATTCGCGCATGTTTGTGCCCTTGTGGCGCTGTGTGTAGCGCCTCTGTTTTCCATCGAACTGGGTTCGGTGGAGAGTGTTCTGCAGGTATGGGCTGTTGCGTGAGCTGTGCACAGTTCTGTAGTCCACCGAACTGATTCCGATGGTGACCGGACTGAGTTCGGTGACACACAGTCTAGTGCACATGGGGAACCGGGGCGCAGCGGACTGGGTTCGCTGGCCACTGAACCCCTGTTGCTCAATGGGCACTGGACTGAGTCCGGTGGGATGCAGTAACGAGCGTGCGTGGGGGCCGGGGGAGCAGACTGTGTTTGCTCGCCACCAGACCCTATGGGTTTTCATGGTGATCGGACTAAGATCAAGTCTGCAACGGCTAGTTTGTGTGAGATTTTGAATCCCAACAGCTAGTTTTCGAGGGCTAGCCTATTTAAGGGGTTATGTAGGGCCTTGGGAGTGTTGGAACTCGTTTGGGTGAGACTTTGGGCGTGTCCCAAAGTGTGAGAAGTGCAAATAGAGGGAGAGCACCAAAATTGGGTGCATTTGGTGAAACTCTAGTGAAAGGAGTGAGTGACCAAGTGAGTCTTGTGTGCATCACTCTTGAGCTTGATCCGGTGTGATCAAGCGGCTTCGGGTTTGTTACTCTTGATGCTTGCCGGCACCTAGACAGCGTGAGAGGCATCGTGCGTCGGTGACTTTCTCAAGAAGCGTGTGAGAAGACCCGGGCAAACCGTATGAGCGGCATTGGTGCTTACCATCTCCGGAGATGAGGAACTAGCAACCACTAGTGGAGTAGAGGCAGTTGGCTCGAAGAGGGAGCCGGTCTTTGCGAGGATCAAGCCTCAACGTGGATTAGAGGAGACCAGCAAATCTCCGAGCACCATGCGAAAAAGTGTTCGTGCCACTTGTGGTTTGCTTCTTGTGCTCTCATATTTATTGCCATATCTTTGAGCTAGTGCTAGCCCTCATAGCTTTTATCTATTGCTTAATTGTATATTTTAATTGCCTAGTTGTATTTGGTTTGCTTTAACCTAGAATTACTATCATTGAAATATTATTCGTGTTTAAAGATTTTATCTCTAACTTCCGCATTTGTTTAATCTTTGAACACAAGTGTAAAATCAAATAGAAAGTAAAATTTCAAAAGTCCAATTCACCCCCTTGAGCTTCTGGTTCCTTACATGTACCATGAAAAACATGCATTGCGCGTGCATGCTTACTTAAAAAAAGAGCACTTCCAATAGCATATATTGACATCAAAATGTAATCTTAAGTTGTGATTTTGTTCATAAAATTGGGTCAGATTATAACAAAATGACTTTTTCCTTTAGTTTTGTACATTCATATTTCCTGTATTTTTTATTTCACATTTATCTGTAGAAATTTCAATACTTTCTGAAGTGTCTAAAATGATTGATCCTATGGCACACTATCCATCACAAAAAATACATTTATAAAGTGTGTTGAATATGAGCTGCATATTCAATCTACTCTGATATTTGTCTGAAATTATTCTATATGTGTGAGCTCTCGAGCTGCCTTGGCTCCTATTGATCTGACAACCAAGCCCTTAAGCTAGAAAACAAAGCATACATACCTCATTAAAATTATAACAAGAATATACTTATTTTAGTTACCTATTACTTTAATAAATTGATTGTGATTAACTAATTATACACTCTCTGTGAAAAAAAATTGATTGTGATTAAATAATTGTACACCTTCTGTAACATTCATTGTAAAACATGCATTGTGCGTGTCTGCTTTCTAGTAATCTAAAAAGTTGTAGGCCATTGATAGGGTGCTTAGAGAGATAAAAGTTTAAAAATTTTCTTTTCATAGCTTTGAGAAGAAACGCCAATTAGATCTTCAAAAAACAATTGCAAAACGTCTAAAGTATTTGGTTTGTAAAAAAGAACAAATTCCCCAATGTAGATTATAATCCGTACTTAAGCTAAGAAGTATCAAACAGGTTGTCTTAGTGCAGTCCACCGGTCCACCTAAAAGCCAGATAATCAAAGACATTTTCTTTAGATTAACCGATGGGACTTTTCAGCTGTTCAGCCTTATAGTCCAACCAGAGTTGTTTTCCATTCGTTTGTAGTGCATGGTTTCAACGAATCGTTTCTAAAACATGCCACATCATATAAAAAAGGTTATAGATACAATCATTCCAATATATCATATCTAGTAATTAATTCATTTGCGCCTTTTCTTTCTATTTATAAGCCTTATAGAAATGAAAGGCATGTTAAAAAAAGGGTTAGGAGTAAAATATAAGAGAGAAATATGTAGGGATTGAAAAAATAGGATCAGGTTATAGGTGAATAGTAAAATAGAGTTGTGGATATGATGTGAATAGTAAAATAGAGTCAGATAGAAAATAGGGCTAGCGTTGCACATGGCCTAATGCTCCTTATAAGGATTTCTTCTCATTTCTTTTCCTTATTTCTAGAATAGTGACATCTCTTATATAAGAAAGATCATGCTCTCTCCTCGTTAATTACCCTCTACCTCAGCAATTCGTCACATGTGGCAACTATAAAAAAGCTGATATTATACTGTTGACATTATTGCACTAAGAGTGCCCTTAAAGTTACTACCTACAACTATGTCAAATAAGGCTTTAACTAAATTAGCTAATTCATAAGCTGTGCTCCACACCCTCTTTATTACCCTATAACCTGCACATTCAGCAACATGTGTGGTGCCTTTAGGGCATGTTTGGTTTGTAACCCTGGATAGCCATGCCAATACAAAGGTCATGGCCAATCCAGGGCATGATCTTTCAAAGATAAAATTTTAGATGTTTGGTTTGAAGCCAACAAAAATGGCCAATTAAAATGTAAAATATTTTAAAATTTCAAAAAATTGAAAAGTATTTAAAATGGGTTGCTTATTATTTTAGATGAATTATGAAATTTATTTCGTACAATTTGGACACTGTATGAAATAGATACGAAAATTGAAAATAAAATTATTTGAAATAAACAAGACAACTAAACTTGCTAGTAGCTGTTAGCCAGCTCATCCCACGCGCTCGTGAGCCTGCGGGTGGGCCCGCGTGCACGTAGAGATTGGCAAGAAGGCACACCATTCATTGGCGCTCGATTTCGGCACCTGCGCCGTGCTTTGCTGCAGCACGTGAAAACGTTGGCTCGTCAATTTTTGGCGAGGGCATGCCTTTGATTGGTCACAATTTAAACGGTGGCCAAATTGCATTGGCATGACCAAATTTTGACAAGGTTAGCCAAGGTAATGAACTAAACACGCCCTTAATATCGTTGAAGATGCAACTCATGCGATCTACCCTCCATCATCAATGTTAGAGAAGCACCCCCAATACATATCCAGAATCGTGGAGAGACAATCCACTCCATAGCTTGGTTAATGCATGGAAAACAATTTCAGTGAAATATCTCCAAAATTAGCTGATTTTTGCTTGTATCGGTAGGTCCGGTAAAAACTAATGGCGATAAAAAAATTTCAGTGTAGTTGAATTTCGAAAAATTGACAGAAATTTTACCGTAGACCGAAATTTCCGGTTTTCGGCAATTTCAACCGATTTTAGAAAATTATTTTTTCTTGAAATTTCTTGTCTGAAAATACACCGGAAATTCCGCTCACCTGCGGTCATTTTTTATAAACAGTCAAGAAATCCCTAGGTTGACTCCCTCTCAACTCGCACATCTGCGTGGAACATGCCATGCTAGAAATTAAAAGATTCTATCCAGTAGATAGGTACAATCCTGCCACAGCATGTCGTACATTGGTCTCTTCCATCATGTTCTGTTCCACTTCCAGCCGGATGTGCCACAGCATGTCAGGCTGGATGGGGCCTTATTACTTTTTACACCGTGAAGGCGCCTTTAAGAAAACCCGCTTACCACCAGTTGAAAGCCACCTCACCTCACGCGCTCGTCGCTCGTGAGGACTCCGCTTTCCAACGACCACATGGCGCTCACTTACAGGTGGGCCCCGCTCGCCCGCCCTAGCTCACCTCACCAACCTGTACCTGTACATCTACAGAGCCATAATCGCGAGCCACCCATTAAACTTCTGTCCACTCCCCCGCCCGCCACGTGGTGGACGCTGCCCGCTGCCAGTTGGGGCCCGGCCACTATCACTGCCATCGCGGCCCTGCATGTCAGTGAGATGAGCCGGCCATTAAAATCCCCGCACCTTTCTCCTTCATCGCCTCTCTCTCTCTCTTCCTCCTCCCACCAGCTCCGCCGCCGCCTCCCCCCACCGCTCCTCCGCCGCTGCCGGCGAGCTGGCCCCACTGGCCGGTCTCTCCGCCGCCGCTGCCCCGGTGCCACGTGACGGGTTCAGGTCGTTGTCATTAGATACCCCCTTGCTCCTTCCCCGCCGCCTCCGCTTGACCGCTTCCCCCGCTCTCTCCCGATCTGCGAATCAGTGGAACCCACTGACGGGTGGGCCCGCTCCGCAGTCTCCTTGCCCGCTGTGGCGCCGGCCCCACGCGTCAATCCTCGCCCGCCGCTGCCGCCGTTGAGCTCACCTCGCGTTTTCGACGCCGCCTTGTAGAGGTGCGAGTATCTGGAAGGTTGCGTGGCCGAGGGTTGGAGGGAGGAGGCTAGAGCTCGCTAGCCTAGCCGCGGGGATCGAGGCAGGGATGCGCAGATCGGGGGGGACGGGGGCGCGCGGCGACGGCGCGCCATGTTTGGCCACATGAAGTGCCTCGTCGGCGGCGGCGTCCAGGACAGCCCGCGCGGAGCGGCCAGGAGGGTCTCGCCGGCGTCGAGGCGCGTGCACAACGCCGCTGCCGCGGTAGCTGGGGCGGGGAACAAGAGGGCGATCTGCTTCCGCCCGCCGGACGTCATGGAGACGGTGCACGAGGTGGCCATCTACATCCACCGCTTCCACAACCTCGATCTGTTCCAGCAAGGGTACGGAGGCGTGCAAATTTAACTTTTGGTCTTTCTTGGTTTGTTTTTTCGCGAATCAATGTGTTCTTGGGTTTTGTTTCTTTTCAAAAAGAGGTCCGAGTTAAAAGGTTAATTCTTTTTAGCGGGGGGCAGAAAAGAAATGTAATCTTTTGAGGAAAAACTTCAATTCTGCTACCCATTTGTATTTTCAGCTTACTGTTTGGAGTTTGTTCGAGCATTTCTTCTTGATTTGGGGTTTTATTTGCTGTTAGCTCTCACATTTGGCCGCCCATAGTTTTGAACTTTTGTTTGCCCCCCAGCTGATGATACGCCGTCCGGAACGTTAGTGTGAAAACTGAATTTTTTCTTTTTGCAGCTGAGGAATTTTTGGTATCGCAAATTTTTTTGTTCACTTGACTGTAGGTCTGCGAAGCAAGGTCTTTGTTTTCTATATTTATCTGTGAACAATTCTCTATAGATATTTTATGTGAACATTTTTGTTTAATATTTGTCTGCCAACCTTGAATTGCTTATATGCTAGGGCGTTTTGTTTTTTTCTTGTGATATGAATTTTGGGTATGTGCAGTTGGTACCAGATGAAGGTTAGTGCAATGTGGGAGGAAGGTGGTGACAAGACGCCGGCTTCACCAGCTAGGGTCGTACAATACGAAGGTGCATGCATCCTTCTCATGCTGAGCAGAAAGCTTTTATATTCGTCACTTGATTTCAATATGTTTGTGATTGAAGTGCTTGTTTAAATTAGTATAGTGACAATGTATGTAAAAGCTAAATTAGTTAGAGCTGCTTGCATATTGCTAGAAGTTTGGGCTAATTGGAGTTGATAAGATCCGTGTTCATGATGACAATGTAGCCTACCCGTCTAAATTGGAGTATTCATTATGTTTCCGAATGGTACTTTGTTGGTATCAAACTACCAATCAAACCTTGCTCTCTCTCTCTCTTGGGTAACATCAAGAAGGATGTTGTTTAACTGGATATGGAAAATAATTGTAAGTCCATGACATACTGATCACTGCACATTGTTCCTATACTTATCACACATCGCACTAGTCTATGCGGAGATGCTTATGTTCCCTATAGATAAATTCATTAGTCAAACCACTCAAGCCTATAAAATGCACCTTTCTTTGGTGCTAAACAATAATAGACAATTGAGTACAGAACTAAAAGATCACCATGAACCCATGCCCACTTGGAACTTTATGCTACACTGTTTGTGGAGAACACAAACAAATCTGTAGTATCAGGTCATCTGGGTGATAATGTTGTACAAAATATGTCCAGCACTCCAGCCTCACCAAAATCATGTATTTTTTATCTTTATTTTTGTTTGCTATAATTTTATAAACTAATCAAGTGTCCTAAGCTTTGGTTGCTATTGCTCGTGAGATTATTCTGTTAGAATAGTTTGTAATTTCCAAACTTTAGCTAATAGATAATAACATGCTAGGTGGATTGTGCAGCTTCTGATGTTGGCGCGGATGATGCATTAGGCATTTGGAAAATAGATGATGTTGATAATAGCTTCTACACGCAGCCATTTCGAATCAAGTATGCTAGACAAGACATTTATCTATCAGTTATGGTGTCTTTCAGCATACTGAACAGTGAAGAGGAGGTTGGGCATTTTAACATTCCTTCCCTCCTTTTTAGATCAACTTTTATGTAGCCTTATCAGAGCTCCTGCTTTATTTATTCAAGGGCCCAGCAGCGTCTGCTGTGATGTTGAAGTTTGAGCTAATATACGCCCCAACACTGGAGAATGGGTTAGTACATCTGTTTTTAATCCTATCTGTATCTGTAGTGTTTCTTTCAAGATGTTAGATATAGTCGAGTGCATGTGTATTTTTTGGATTTCATGTATAATACTGATGGTTCTAATTCTTTCTTCTGCTCTAGGTCGGACATTCAAGCTTCTAGTGTCACATCTTCAGCTGCTGTGCACGAGTTTAGGATCCCACGTAGAGCACTCCTGGGCTTACACTCATATTGTCCAGTTCACTTTGATGCCTTCCACTCTGTGCTTGTTGACCTGACATTGCATATAGTGTACCTGAAAGCTGGTGCAATTAAATCATCATTGAAGGTACACAGGTTTGTGAACCTTTAGCTTTAATATTCTTTGAAAATGGTGCTCTTGTACAAACTTATCCGAGGCGACTAGATGCTTCAAACCACTTTTAGCACAACTGTAGAACTAGTTAGAAATTGTAGAATTTATACCGAGCTGAATTCAACTCCACTATGAAGAGAAGGTTTTACTCCAAAATCTTGGCACAAAGGTATTGCCTTGCAAAAAAATGTCTGGTATCAAAATCTACCCGCTGAAGATATTGCCTTGCAAACAAATGTCTGGTATCAAAATCTACCTGCTGAATTTGGTGTTCCTCACCTAGAAATTGCGCTAATGGATTGGCTGTGTAAATATGTGTATGCTGCATCAATAATCATGTAAATGCTTTTAAATTTTCTATTGTGAAAGAACCAGCATTAACTTCCCAATTAATTGGCTCTTGCAGCATTTTGTATGGTGTAATCTGATTTGTTATTACGATTTTCTTTTCTTCTATTGAACACCACGAGTAACATTGGAGTTTATCATGCAGATGCCAGACCAAGGTTTAGGCCCAACAGCATATCACATTGTTAAGGCATTATTAACTTCTAGGGAAGTGTTACTTGAAGAACTGAAGGAAATAAGTGATGCTATTGGCAGAAAGGTTGAAGATTTAGATGGCGCTGACTTAAATCTGGGTAAATATGAGTCAGTTAACCCTGCGAAATCTGGCCTACCTAATTCTAGTAAAGTGTTCCCTGCAACTACCAAGGGTGTTGGGCACTTGGCTGGCATTTTACATGATTTTCTGGAGGTATGCTTCATTATCAGTTTAGTGATCTAGAGTGTGTTCATGATATGAGACTTGTTGATTGAAAATATTTGTGTACATTCTGCAGCGACCAAATGATGCGGTTGATGGCACCAATGATGTTATGCTGTATACTCTTACCAAGGAAGAGTTGTTAGAATTGTTTGTAACTCTGAGCAGCCAACTTTCACTTGTATGGAACGCATTCTTGAAATTTCACAGGTCCAGTTAGCTTTCTATCGATCTCACTTGTTCTCATACTGGGTTTGAGTGTCCCTAGAAGCTGTGCCTTTGTCATGGCCTATGATGATTTCTTAGTTACTCCTATTTTATCATGATTTCATAGTTACTCCTATTTTATCATGATTTCATTTGTCCAACAGTGTTTTCTTTGCTGCAGGATAAATAAAATCAAGATATTGGACTATTTGCGTGATATTTGGGCTATTGACCGGAGAGCAGAATGGTCAATATGGACCGTTCACTCAAAAATTGAGATTCCACATCGCTATTTGCGAAGTATGAGTGATGACTCATCTCACCGCCATTCCCTTTTGAGAGTTTCTGGTTCAAGGAAGTTCCATGACGATGTAATTTCTGCTCTTGAATGCTAACTATCAGCCATTTTGAACCAACAAGTTCCATTTGTAAGTACTATTTATCACATGTTATCTTTATTTGATAGTTTACATGTACGTGCAGCCTGTACAAAATTCTGCTTCACGGGCTGATCTACATAGGAAAAGCATAGCACAAATGAAGGTTTGACTTTGTTATTACTATTTTTGGAGTTGTTTACAAATGCAAGCCTTAATTCAAAACAGTTTACTTATTTGAAACATCCTGCAGATAAACACAAGATCTGTTCAAGATATGCATATATATACTGATCCTTCACGGGTTCCTGTTGTTCTTATAGAACAACATGTCATGGTTGTTCCCCAACATGGTTCTAGCAAGGATTTGGCATCAAATACTTCAGAACAAAAGGATACCATTGTACTACCTAAACTACAAGGAGAATCTTTGGCACCAAAAGGTGCTGGTAAAAAAGGTGGACGTGTATTGCGAGCTGTCATCTTCGTGCATGGATTCCAGGCAAGTCAGTTCATATGGTTTAACTTTCACGAGAGTTAAAGTGTTGGTTGGTGAAACTTACTCTGAGTTACAAAATGCAGGGACACCATTTGGATTTACGTCTTATTAGAAATCAATGGCTTCTATTGGATCCTGGAGCTGAGTGCCTAATGTCTGAGGCTAATGAAGATAAAACATCTGGAGATTTTAAAGAAATGGGTAGCAGGCTTGCTGGGGAAGTAGTTGCATTCCTGAAAAAGAAAGTTGATAAGCTTGCAAGATATGGAGGCTGCAAAGAATTAAAGCTTAGTTTTGTTGGACATTCCATTGGGAACATTATCATCAGAAGTGCCCTGGCAGGTATTTTTCCAATTTTCTTGACAAACTCCTTCCAAGCAAGCTGGTCTTAGGGGACTACTGACATCTTTACATCTCAACAGAATCTGCATTACAGCCATACTTGAAGAACCTCAGCACGTACATGTCGATATCAGGGCCTCACTTGGGTTACTGGTACAGCTCAAATTCTTTGTTCAATTCTGGCCTCTGGCTTCTAAAAAAGCTTAAGGGAGCACAATGTATCCATCAACTCACATTTAGTGATGACCAAGACCCTCAAAATACATATTTTTATAGGCTTTGCAAGGTACACCATCACGCTGGTTCATTCTGAAGTATCTTTGGCAATCCAACTTGTTGCCAATTTATACCAGATTTTATTTGCAGTAAGAATTGGCCATGAACTTTTCATTTGGTTATCCTTTTCAGTTGAAGACACTGGAGAGCTTTAAAAATATCATACTGTTATCATCACCACAGGTTATGCCCTTTTCTTTTGTATAATGGCTTTAGTTTACTTGTGAATCAGAAATAATTACTATTAGTTGCATGCTGTGATTTTCTCAGCATCACTTTAAGTTATGACAGTTTTTTATGCTCTACCAGGATGGTTATGTACCATATCATTCAGCAAGAATCGAGCTCTGCCCAGCTGCATCATCTGATAACTCAAAGAAGGGGCAAGTCTTTACAGAAATGCTCAACAACTGCTTAGATCAGATTCGTGCACCCTCATCTGAAACCCGAATATTCATGCGTTGCGATGTGAATTTTGATCAGTCTGCCCATGGGCGAAACCTGAACACCATGATCGGCAGGGCAGCTCACATAGAGTTCCTGGAGACTGACCTGTATGCCAAGTTCATCATGTGGTCCTTCCCTGAACTTTTTCGATGACAAATGCTCTTCTTCATCACGCAAAGCCAAGACCAAAACAAAATAGTGCACTATTGAGTACTGGCCAAGCAAGGAAAAATTGTTCTTGCATAAAGGTCCACCGGAATTTGACATCAAGATGGGTAGAACTGTAAAGTTCCTAGCAGTAACAATTTTCCAGCTTGTTAGATTTGATTGTATAAATAGCCCAATTTGTTCATTTTGATTTATAGCGCATGTAGATCTTCACCTCTGCTGTCAAGCTGTCAATCCATAATCCCCTGTTGTCTGGTGTACTTAACACTGCAGTTTAGGAGGGCCTAACAACCAGTGTGAGCTTATGTCAAAATAAGCATGATATCTGTTTTCTTCTAATCATAATCATTATCTTTACCGTGATGAAACCTGCTTAGTCACAGGCCAAAGTCCACCGTGCTGTTTGGTTGTCGATGCTACTTTTTTTTCTTCTGGTACCAAGTCATCGTCGAATCTTCAGTTCTTCACCTAAGAATTGTATCACTGTATCTAGCATTTGCTTTGATCACTCGCTGTCATGACATGCTTTCTTTCCCTGTCGCGGCAATGTCTCTCACGGGCATGACATGCTGGCATGTTGGCTGCACGCCTGAACCCTGTGTGAGAAATGGTAGGAAGCGGTTGACTGCATCAGTAAGCGGTTGACTGTTCAAAGGGTAGCCATCCTTTTCCCTCCAGGTTGCACTCTCTGAACATTACTGGGTCAAGCCGAAGAATGCGAATCCACAGCCACAGCCGGGTCGTCCCCAGGAGGGGTACATCGCCGTGCTGTCGCCGACACGACCATGTCGCCGAGGGTCGCCGGCCCCGGCCACCGCAATGATCTTTCTGCTGGTGGTAGGATCACAGTGATCTGTTGCTGTTATTGCAGCAACAGCTGGGAGAGCCTACCACGGCAGAGACAAGTCTCAGCAAGACCGTTTCCCAGGTCCCCCCATACAGCTCACAGCAGTCGGCCACTATCAGTTATGAGGCTTAGGTACAACACTACACTACTGCAACTTGTGAGCTAGGCCTGTTCTGTTGAGATGCCATGCCCAAACAAGACAGGAACCTGTCCCTCATCTCGATCATCCAATCTGCATCCTGCAAGCACATGTCAGGCTCACAGGAAGCGTATAAAAGAAGTCGCCGAATATCACCAAGGTATATTTTTAGAGGAAAAAAAATTAGCCAAAATGGTGGTAAAAGTTGAATGTTTTCCCGGAAGATATAGCAGGGACAATAAGAAGTATAAAAGACAACTAGGAGTGATACCATTTAGTATTACCATGGTACTGACCCGAGGAGCTCGGGCTCATACCGCATTTCAGATGAAATCCAAACCTTGCATGACTGTGAGACATCATTCCTTCATGTTACAGTTACGCTTAAGTTACAAAATTGGGGAGGAAAATGTACAGCTGACCCAATAACTCGACAAGATCACATGGCTGTAAACGCCGGACACATTTGGACACAACCAAAGCTGATGCTGATAATACTCTGACAATGTGAATTGCCATTATACGATGCCTTTCATTGTTATTCTCCAATGATCCACGCTTCCACAGGAATTTTATGTTCCACACTTCCACAGGCATGCAAAATCAACTGAATCGGTGATATTGCTTTCTTCTAGTTCAGGTTTTGTAACAATTTCCGCAAGTAGTAGTATTCAATAGTTTATGAAACAACAGATTCATCAGGAAAGCAATTTAGCATGCCACCAGATTTCCATCACAACTTTACCTTACAATGACATCTGAGCTTATAACATATTCATCGAAACCTACAGAACAATCCTAAATCAGTCAAGAACAGTTCTACAATATTCTCACAGCATTCACACACAACTTCTCCTTACAATGACATCTGAGGTTAATGTCGACATAAATATTATCTTTGAAAGCAAAATATACCAACAATCCTATACTGTAATGGGCAGCTGGAAATTCTTTCAATGCCATGGCTCAGATTTGGAGTTTTGATCTGAGCCATACCAAAGATCGAATTTCTAAAATAATTTAAAGAGCTCTGGAACACAAATCATAAATTAGTTGCCGATATAAGCGACTAGCAAAAATTTGATGATATATATACCAAATGCAGCATAAAAAACATGGGAACCAAGCAGCCATCTTTACATCATGATGGCCTCTTTCTAATCCCCTTTCTTTACACGAAGATACACATTTATACTTAATACGATTGGAGCACAAACAAGCAAACCAAGAATAAGAAAGCTACCTATGACCACCACATTGCAACCAAAGGTGAAATTTTGATTGATGGGTCAAACGGCATTGTGCATGGACGAGTCAAGGCCCTCAACACGGCTGCGCACGATGCGGTGGAACACCTCGCGCACCTGCTTTTCCAGTGGCTCGAGCCCGTCCCTCATGGCTGCGCACACGGCAGCAAGCTCCCCCGCGGCCTCCCTCACATCGGCCTCCCTGTCACCGAAGAGCGGGATGGGGGCAGCATCAATCGCCTCAGCGAGCTTCTGTGTGGATTTCTCAAGCACGTGGATTTCCTTCAGCAGGCCGCAAGCATGGCGCCTGTCTTTGCGCTTGCCCTCCTCAGTTAGGCGTTCTTGCAGTGTGAGGAGCGGAGGCGCCCAGGGGAATGCAGTGCGTGGCGGCGCCGCGGGCAAGTGGTGCGCCTGGAGCGCGCTGGAACGGTCCGGGCACGGGACGGCGGCGATGAGCGCCCACGCGGTGAGATGGAGCACGCAGCCCATGGCGTACACCGGCGCCGCGAGGCCCGCCTCGTGCGCGCGCGGCGCGGCCAGGCCGGCCCCGATGGCCTGCAGCTGCCGCGCCGCCGACCACGTACGGGACACGCTCCAGGAGAGGGAGCGGAAATGGGAGGAGGAGGTGGAGGAGCCGACAACTGCGGCGCGTGACGGGGACGCGCGCGCGCGGCCGAAGGAGCGGTTGCGGTGGGAGGCGAGGAAGGAGGCGACGCCGCCGCTACCAGACGCAGCCGTGTCGTCGATGAGGAGGACGGAGAGGTCGGAGAGCGCCTTCCTCGCGCGGCGGAGCTGCCCCTCGTGGATCTCCCCAGGCGCGAGCAGCACGGACGCCGCGATGTCGGCGAGGCGCTCCCACCGGCGCACCTGGTCTACCCCGTCGCGAGCCGCGTTGCACACATCCAGCGCCTTCACGGCCCTCTCATGGAACTCCGCCACCAGCTTCTCCCCGGCTGCCGGCAGCGCCCCGCGGCGCCGTGCCTGGGCCATCACCACCCGGAACTCCTCCTGGCATAGGATGAACGCCTCGAGCAGCCTCCGGATCCACGCGACTGACAGCACCTCCTCCCCTCCTCCCTCCCCCACCTCCCCGCCAGAAACCAGCAGCTCCCCGAGGTTGGCTGCCAAATGGCGCTGGAAGGCTTCCAGGTCGGCCTCCTCCCCGGACGGCATCGCCGCGTGGTCGCGCCGCAGCGAGAGGAGCGAGCCGAAGGAGAAGGGCGAGGGGGAGGACGACGACCCCTGGTGGTAGTCCGTCACCGGCATGGCATCCGGCGAGCTCGCCGGCCGGAGGGAGGCGGAGCGGATCGGATGCTCGCGCGGGCTTAGCGGGCCGGGCTTGCGGGCTTAGCGGGTCGGGCGCATCTCGCGGAGGAGGAGGGGAGCGTGTGATGGGGATGTGGGTGACCCGGAGGAGGTGGTGGCATTTTATACGGGGGAGACGGATTAGCGGGGCGGGGGCGATTAAGTAGGATTAATTAAATGGGTTAATGAGGTGATTTTGGGAGGCTGGGATAGGAGGCGTGGGCTAATCATGGAGGGGAGCGGTTTGCATTTATTTATAGGAAGGAATTCTTTTCGGTTTGGAATGTTTTTTCTTTTCTTCTTAAGAAAAAATTGGCTACTGTTGTTCACGTTTCTCGAATTATTGTTGTTTCACGGGTAAACCCTGCAAAGGTTAGTAATACTCTAAGATCGGGTCTCCATACATCCCTCTAAATCACTATTCGTTCTTTATATTTTTATTCTCTTTAACAGAACTTCTATCTAGATAAACTATAAAGGTTAACATAGAGACCCTCCAAATTTAAAGGCTATGAGAGAGAAACTCTAAATTTGGAGGCTGAGATAGAGACTCTGCTAGAGGACAAGAGACTCTAAATATAAAGAAAATTCTGTTTTAGAGGTTCTGCTAAACATGCTCTCAAAAGTACTTTGTGGCTGACTACTAGCCGTCGACGAGCATATTCTTTTTTACTTATTTGTTTATGTTTATCTTATGTTTCAAAAACACAAATACTTGGTTTTTTCATTCTTTTCTTTGTTCCAAAGATGCGTCACAAAGCTCTAAACGAGCAAGTCAAACAAAATGTGTCGAACTCTCCAAACCGTTTCAGCAAGCTCCCGAAGTTTCAGCTTATCAGCAATAAGCAAGTCAGCAAATTAGCATATTGGATAAGTCAAAGAACAACCCTAAGTTTACTCTGGTGCCACCCCATGGCCTTGTCGCCTTGCCCCACTACTGTCCCTCCTCCCCTTTTCCCTTCATTTTGGTCTAGAGTAGCTCTACATGCCTCAGCCGCTCCATCCCCTTCCTTGCGATGTCCCGCCAACCTAGTCTACTCTAACTCCAATCCTCGTGAGGTGACCTCTCCTGCAAATAGTGCTTCCAACCAACCTCCGGCCGAGGTAGCTCTGTTGCCGTCTCACTGTACCATCCTAGCTAGTTTAACGGTTCAGAAAAATCAACTAGACGACTCTCAAATAGCACATCTCAAAGTACTTCACTATAGCGTCACCCTTTTGCTCTCATCCCTGGCAAGTTCGTGTTTGCTCCATGGGCTTGTGTAGTTCTAATGTGAGAACAACGAGTTCAACTTTCCTTACAACCAAGGTGGGTCAGTAGACAAGTGGCTGCAACAAATACATCGAAGGTTCTCTGGACGAAATACACCAAACAACGAGGTTCCGCGTGCAAAGAAGATGATGATTAGACAAGCATAGCCCGGCTAGATTAGGCCCAAAGCAAGCGAATCAAAAATGTAATTAGAACACGCGCATTAAGGGGAACAGCAGCAGAAAGCGAGCACTCCTACTGACAAAACCGAATCGCCGGAAGCCACCAACGACGCAACGCGGCGAGATCAGGAGACCAGCAGACGCGGCCGCGACGCGCCAGCCGGGGACGCGTGCGGTTGACACGTGGGGCCCACCCGTGCAGACGCGGTCCGCGGCGAGCGAACCACGCCTCCCGCTGGGGAATGTTTCCAGCAAAAATTAATTATTTATACAATATTTAATTCGTTTTTAATAAATTATACCATATGTTCATAAAATTGACAAAATACCAATAGCAGCCGCCACTCGGATGGCTATCGTCACACCGCATGACAGCAGCCATGGCAACCATCATATGGGACGGCGGTACCCAAAAGGAGGTGGCAGGTGGCAGATGCTGCTGAGTTGCATTGTCCACCATGGTTGCACTAGAGAGAGACACTAGCTAACCTTATATACTAAGGGTTTGTTTGGTTCGCGAGCGCACGCGCCAGCTCGCCAGATGCATTGATTGTCTTGCGAGCTCGCGTTTAGTTACTGCATCACCCACGCGCTGCTTGCTCGACACAGATCACGAAGGCAAAGGCATCGCCACGACGCCAACGCTACCATGACGCGAGACGCCACATGCCGCTTTCCAGCGGGCGAGATCTCAAGCGTGCAAGCAACCAATCATAGCATAAATAGCCTTTCTTGAATTTTTAAAAATTCATATCAAATCGAATAGCAATGGAACAATAGGTTCATGAAGAGGGTCCACAAAAGGATGATTTTTTTTTGGAAATTTTTTGTCTTCACAATTTTTAAAATTCAAAATTTGAGGAAAAAAATCTAAGTTTTCCAAAAAATCAAAACTTTTTATGTACATTTCTTGTGTACCTACGGTTCTTTTTTTTAAAAAAAAGTTTCATTACAATTCAATGTTACATAATTTTTTTAAAAAAATAGCAAAGTTTATTTAGTACATGTACAACTTAGCTCTAGTATGTTAAACTAGCAAGTAACATGTAGTGTGCTGCCCGCCACGCCACCCCCTGTCCTTGCTCCCTCGCCCAGGCGTTACCTGGTCGTTGGTCCCGTCTCATTCTGTATAACACTATTTACCACGATCCTAAAGGATTCTTTTCATTTCATAAAACTTCTTCACACGTTGCACTATGTTCGTTCCCCCAACAACTTCCTTATCTAAAAAGTCAAGTGAACAGTGAAATAGGGAACCTCTTGGAATGCTCTAAGGCTAAATTGATATACTATCATATGACTGGAATGATAAGTTTTGAGAGATTCGAAAAACAGTTTCGAAAAGTTAGAATGTTTGGATCCGTTGGGGTTTGGTAGCTTTGTGAAGAAGTTTTAATGTATATTGAGAAATGGAATTAAGACGCCAAAATGTTCGGCTCGAAGAAATGGTTAAAAGTCATAAGCAAGGCAATATATTGTGCTGTTAGAAGAAAGGATATTTACGCTTATGCCATTATTTATAAAAATAACACTCAATGTGACAATGACATATGGAAACATGAGCAGTATTTTTGCAAAGCATGAATTTTATAAGAAATAATTAATGATATGCTCTAGAGTTGAGGGGATTTGATAATTTGCTCTTTTTATGTGTCCATGACATATGGGATCAGGACCCGCATTCCATAAACACATATAGAACAAATCATCAATTGGTCTTTCAACTTTGGGACAAATCATTGGATCATTTTATAAGGACATTATTGTATGGTGCCCTCGAAAAAAGCAGCATGTCAAATGCGTAGCACATGGGCTCTTCCAACTCAGGAGAGGCATCGGCCTTGGTCTTATCCTTTCGGGTGGCAGAGAGGGCGACAAGAGAGAGAAGAGAGTCTTCGGCCAGATCCGACTGTTTTCCTCGCCACCGGTGGCCTTTGGGCCGTCGCCAGGGTGTGGGAGATAGAGATCTTGGTTCGGGGTTGTATAGAAGTAGGCTAAGTAGTAGGCTAGGGCTTAGGACTAAGGGATTTCGGGCGACGAGGTGCTTTGCAGTGGCAAGCCATGTCGGCTCTAGCGTCGATCCGGTGCCAGCAGGTGCATCTTTAGCAGATATTTTCTTACCTTTTGTGGGATCCTTGGTTTGCTAGTTTGGTGCGGGTGGTGGTGGCGTCTTTGTTGCTTTTGCTTGCTGGTGGAACTTTTGGTTCGAGACCTCGGTGAGGTCGTCCTCTATAAGGAAGTCTTTGGATCTAGGTAGGAGAGGCGTCGCTGGTAGAATGTCGAGAGCAGGGTTGGCTTTGGGGTGGAGAAACTCCAATGACAGTGGTGTCGACGGCAATGGCGGCGGTGACCGGCGGCTTCGGCTTCGTCCCTTCATCCTTTTGTATGGTCGGTACAAAGGTTTGGGTTGTGTTGGATACACTTGATTTGGATCTTGTTCTTCGGTACCCGTTGAGGATTCGGTCGGAGGAGCTAGTTGGTGTGCTGCTCCTGGCTCCCGTGGCTGTCTTCTCCAACGTCGGCAGCGTGAGGAGAGGGTGGAGCTGCTTCTAGGATGCTCAGGTTAGGCCCCTGTAAAGGTCTTGTTGTAATTTCGTTTTGTATCAGAGGTTTGTATGCAAGATGGAAGTGGTTTCTGAATGAAGTATACGTCCTTGCTCTTAAGAAAAGAATACGCAGCAAGGATGGGTAGTTAGGTAAAAGCGCGCGTCGGCAGCCGGTCGGTGGCGAGCCTTGACTGGGTGGGCCCCACGGGGGGGAACGGGAAGCGTGGGGCAGTTATGTCAGTTTGGAGCTGGGGACTGGGGCCCTGTCGCTTGCGGAGTGGGTCGTTGCGTGTGCGTACGGACATCGACGGCCCCACCCAACGGTGAGTGACGCGGGCAGCTGGGCTGAAAAGTCGTGCTCTAACGTTAACTGCCCACTCCACTCTTGTGCCAATGGGCATCGGCATCGCCCATCTTGGAAAGCAATCTTTGCGGCTAGAGGTGACTGCTGAGTGCTGACTTCGTGGAATCTTCCAACCAGGAGCGTACATTTTCATTTTAGAACATAGAAATTCCACGTGGAGATGGGTGTAGACGAACTGTGACAATATTCATTGGTATAGGTTCCGATGGATACTCTCATGATTTCTTCTTGACGAGCGCCTCGGGTCGAACGTCCCATCGGACACATGACTTCATGCTGGCGTCAGCATAAAAACTTAGAAAATAATTGATAAAACTTGAAAAACCTACTGATGAAACTTGGCAATATGCATAAGAAACAGGGGCGAAAATTGATGAAACTTACAAAATAACTACTGAAACTAGGGAAAACTACTAATGAAACTTGAAGAAAATATCAATAAAACCTGGCTAACTACTGATAAAACTTGAGAGTGCCAATAAAACTTGGCTAAACTACTGGTGAAACTTGAAAAAGGAGAAATGAAACTTGGCCAAACCGGCTGATGAAAATTGAAGAAGGACCAATGGAACTTAAATAAATATTATTAATAAAAGTTGGCTAAACTACTAATGAAACCTCATGTTTCACTATTGTTCAAAAATCACCCGATGCAAAATAAGAAAATTTCACGAGAACAAAAGGAAAGTTTCACCAGGCAAAACCTAAGTTTCATACGTACATGTCTCATGTTTCGTGGCAAAAATGGGGGTACACCTCCTCCTAGCCTTCTTCTTCTCTAGATTCGTCGAGCCCCCACACCGTGCTCGCCGGATCCAGCCACCACTAGCTCGTCGTGCTTGCTAGAAAAAAAGAGGTAGACAGAGATGAGATGAGGAATACAAAGAGGAAGAGAGATAAAGAAAGTGAATCTGTTGGAGAGGGAGGCATCTGGTGCGGCGGTGGCAAGCAAGTCTTTGCTTTCGGCCGGTGAAGCGATGGCACCACCAATGTGTGGCAGCGAGGAGCGGCAACCGGCAAGCACTAAGGATCCCTCTTCTGTTGCTCGTTAGAGAGAGGGGAGAAGATAGAGAGAAAAAACTTCTTCCCTTGTAGAGACATAGAGAGAGAAGAAGGATGAGGGGGAGATGTAGCGTGTCGGCAGCCAGCTGCACCGGCTGGCTGGCGGACAGCCCGCCTCTCCCTCTCGCTCTTGCACGCTCTAGGTAGCAGCAGGAGATGATGCTGATTGAGATCGGGAGTGAAGAAAAAAGCAAGCACGAGAGAAGTACTTGGAAAAGAAAGTGGTGGTGGGACACTAGGGCGCACATAGGTGTAGGGGGGAGATTGTCTCCCACGTGTGTTGCATGTCGCGTCTCGTCCTATCAGCGTTGGACATATGCCAGTAAGTATTTCCCTTTCTTCTTTGGCCAAAAAAAAAAAATTCAAACACAGCAGCGTTGAGTGCGGATGTTGATTACTGTAAAAAAAACCATGCCTACATGCTCCATTTGGTCAAGAAAGTTGTGTTTCAAGTTACGTACGTGTATAGTCACGCTATCAAAATTTTGGGTATCTATAAATATTTAGATCCAATACATGAAAATCATGACCATATATATAGGTTCGTCTTGGAAAAATGTTTTCATAATAATATTATTTTATTTGGGTTTACTCCGCATAAGTAGATATAATAATTAGTGGTCAGAGTTGTATTTTAGAAACAGCGTCGATGCCCAAAACTATAGCTCTCGCCAAGATCAAGTATAACCGTGTGGAAGACACCGCTAAAATTCCATAGAAAAAAGTTTTGCTTGATAAGCCAAATGATTGGTGACGATCCAAATTTTAAATTATGAATAATTAGTAATATTCCCGAAATCAAAATAGGAGAAAGTGGGGCATGTTTTGATTCTGTATTTATTTGATTGGGGAACATGTGTCAGTATAACCGAAGAATGATGATTAGTTAGTAATAGATCCAGCCAGACGTGGAGAAGAATGGGCATATGTGGTTATTTAGATTCAAGAAGTTCCATAGACGAGTGGGTTTCCTGGAAAAGCTTGTCATGCATTAGCCAAGAACCATGCATGCATGCAGAGACAAACAAGTAGATGTCCATGACAGCCAGCTTCCTCCAAATGCCGCCGCAACGAGGCTCCTCTTTACATATAATATGTTCATGATGGAGCTTAGGAGAGCTGAAAGAGATGCTAATTTGTTTATAACCTCATGTGAATCCAGATTCCTGGCTACTGTTTTCGACAAACTCAGTGCTATATATATATGTGTTGGGCATGCTTGGTCTAATTTTCATGCCAAATGCGAGGTCTTACGAAGTTTTGTGTGAGTGCAGGTGTACATCCCATGCTGGGAAATGAACTTGTGAGATTTGGTTCTAACTGACCTTGCACCTCCCTATTGTAGCATCACACATGGCATTTAACATTGATTCCACTAAATACGCCATGAACCGTCACATAAATTTTTGGGTGATTTATATAGATGCCACTACAAAATTGCAAGTTTATAAATTTGTCATTCACATGTCAATGACATGCAGGATCTGAATCTACATGTCATTGACACATATAGTGATAAATCTCTAATTTCACAACTTTGCAGTGACATATATCCAATTAACCCTAAATTTTATGTTAGGTGTCGTGCTCAAAGAAGGCCCAGTCTCATAAAAAATTTATGTCACGTGTCACTATCTACAGCCATTTCCATTAGCTTCCTAAAATTCGACTCCGTATACATACTACCTAAAAAATCCTCTCCCTATATTTTTACACTCTCTAATAGCACCCCTAAAATCTCACTCTAATAAAAAAAACAATAGGAGAGGCGAGAGAATCGCTACTTAGGAATGGGGATAGGGAATCCTGAAAATAGGGAATCCAATAGGGGACCTGTTGGAGCGATTTGCGGAGCCCCTATCCCCAAATCCCACGTTCATAGGATGGAAATCTCAATGGACTATTCCTTTCCTTCTAAATAAAAGAGAAAATTACAATGTAGTCCCTGAAACTTGCAGTTATAGGAAATCTCACTTAGCCCCCTGAATATTAAATTTACTTTTTGGTCCTAATAAACTGTTGTTGTTTCCATTAAATGATGATGTGGCTACCATGTGTTCGTTAAATGATGATATACAATCCATGTTGTTAAATGTTAGCATGGCTAGCAACCTATGCAATTAACGATGATGTGGCATCCACACAATCATTTTGTTCTCCCTCTCTCTCAATCTCTCTCCTTCCCATGTACTCTCAACACTGGTGATGACGACGGTTGCGAAGGAGTGGAGACAACGTTCGAAGCATGGAGGCAAAACCAAGGCAAAGAGCACAGAGGGATGCCGTGAGTGAGGTACACTGGAGCATGAGACGATGTGCAGGACAAGGAGACCACGGAGGAGCGATTAGTGGCGCATATGATGACCAGATCTGGTGTGAGATGACTAGATTTGGCTCGAGGTGGCTGAATCAATCGTTCCTCCTACCACATTTGAGATAGAGAGAGAGAGAGTGAGAGAGAACATAGGAGAGGAGAGAGAGGGGCCAGAGGCCATGGCAGTAGCATGATTTAGAAGGGAGAGAAAGAACTGAGGAGATGAGAGAGGAGGCAGGCGGTGACAATTCATCCATTGGCTAGTTGTGGTTCATCGCCATGCTGAAGGCCACACGCGAGGGCACCCTTCCCCTCCTATTGCTCTGCCACAATAGAGAAGAACGCAAGGGATGAGGGGAGTAGATGGGAAGGAGAGCGATTGGGAGATAGATTAAGAGAGATTGGAGGAAGAAGATGACGTGGATGCCACATCATCCTTAATTGTATAAGTGGCTAGCTATGTCAACATTTAAAGGCAACATGCACATGGGTATCCACCTCTTATTTAATTAACAGAAGCCCTCACGTTTTTTAGGATGGGGTGCAAATGGATACACATCTAAGGGACTGAAAAAGTAAATTTTAAACTCAAGAGGCTAGGTGAGACTTCACTATAAGTTTAAGGGGGTAATAGTGCAATTTTCTCTAAACAAAATTTGGGACATGATCGAGTACTTTGTTTAAGATGGCTTACAAAGAGGGACATTATTGGGAGACTTCACTATGATCTTTTCTTTCTTTTTAATTAAGAAAATATCAATTATAAACAACATTTGGGGTAGATGTCTGCTTTGGTTTGGTTTTTAGATAATAGCTTATGGATGTTTGGGCTTCTCGAAGCCGTTTCATAGAAGCACCATTGAGCCAAATGTTGGAGCTTTTCGAAGCTCTCAAAATTTAACATTTTAGTCCTTCAAGCACAACCGTTCAAATAGAATCCAAAATCCAAAGAGTGCCTATTACGGTTCACAAAACCGCATAAAAAAAACCAAAAAATCCTAAAAAACTGGGATAGCAAAAACCACGAAACAATTTTTTGAATGGTTTATAGTGCTTTTCGGCAAAAATCATGTAAATCGCCGAACCACTGGATAGCAATTTTTTTTCAAACCACTAGCGGTGTGAACGCTGGTGCCTACACATTTCCATGGATCATGATTGACATTTTGACCGTGCTTTCCGAATTCCGAAGCAACACCAGCAGGCGATGCAACCACCCGGAATTCGTGGAAGGTGGGCCATGTAACTTGGCCTGCCACATCACCAGCCAGATCTTAGGGTCTGTTCTCCTGAACTTATCTTCTTATCTTATTACTTATTTCAAATAAAAAATCAAACACTTTAACTTATTTTTTTATTTTGAAATCACGTCTCAAAGCTCTTAGAATTAAGTCAAACGAAATACACCAGATTTTCTAATCCATTCTAGGAAGTTCTTGAAAGTTTAGCTTATCTAAATTTCGAGTACTTTTCAAGATAGTTTGGAAAGTCTGGTGCGTCTTATTTGACTCATATCTAAGAGATATGAGGTATGGTTTTGTGAGAGAAAAAAAGACTATAAAAATCAAATCGTTTGACTTTTCAATTAGATAGGAAATAAACTAAAGATAACAGCCACTAAGCTAGAGGCAGGCTGGCATTCTTAGTGACACGTGGCACCATCAGCTTCCAATCGCGCATTAATTCAGGCTCCACCAGTGACTAGACAATAGACATATATCAGCTCAGTTACATTTGGATGCTTCTTCTTCTCCTCCTTCCCTATTCGTCGTGGACGCAGGCAACAAGGAAGGCAGGGAGTAGAATAGAAATAAATAATTCCCATTCAAGCTGTCTCATGAAATACGCTCTGATGTCCGCGATATCCCAAACATTGGCTGGCCGGTAAGAAGGATCCGGTGCTTGCCAGCCACGGTCCAAGAGAACTGGGGAGAGAAAACACCACATGTTGTGAGCTTATATTGAGATTATGACCCATGGCTTAATTATAATTTATAGCCGTATGTTAAAGCCTGATATTTTGGCTCCTCGAAGCTGTTTTAAAAAAAATCTGAAAGCTGTTTTTTTTTAAAACAAGGTGGAACCAAACAATTCTGGTTTTGTAGCAACCCTCTTCTCAAAACTAAAATCATAGATGGAAAGAATGAAAATCCGCTCTCCTCAAGGTGAAAGAAGCACGGGGCTTCATACCAAGCTGTCTGGATTTCATACGAATTTGATGCTGTAAGAAGGACTGGACTTTGTACCAAGCAGTCTGAATTCTATACGAATTTAATGCCAGGTTTTGCAGGATATGAGAAATGCCGAGTGGTTCGGATTCGAAGCGAATTTAATTTGAGGCCAGTAAATCTCGCTCCTGCAGTTTCTGCAGCTTCAAACACGTGCATGTGGTACAACCTTATGTTTATTTTTCTGCACGTTTGTGGTTGACTATGCATTGTGGTGCTACATAAAGATTCTTTTAAAGATACCTACACTGTTATGATCACTTATATTTAATTTGATTCAATGGTTAAATGATCTCTGAATATATCTTTTTCCCTATTTTAATTGTACATGTTTGGTTGAATTATCCAATAATATCTTACCTTTAACGTACCGTAGAAGTGCTCAAAATACATACGCACAAGTACCTCAGGCGTGAACATGGGCGTCAACATTTAGGCTCTGTTTGGTATAGGTCTATCTTCCAGCTCCATCTCAGATATAGAGTTTGTAGATTAAAATAAAATAACTTAAATTTATATTTTTAATTTAAAATATAAATAAGATAACTACCTAAATATTCTCAATGTGTCCATAATTCTAGCTCCATGAATTTCCGAAACTAAAAATATGGTGCTCCACCAATTTTGGTAGAGCTGGAGGTGTACCAAACGGGACCTTAGAACCCTCGATGAATGGAAGCGACCAACTAGCCAAGACCAGAATGTACCATGAATAACACATGGTGACTTTGAAGCAGTGCAACTGATTTCCATCTGATTATTCATTTATTGAGAATAACAGGGCCAAAAGGCAAAGGCAGATACGGGAAAAAAAAAGAAACAAGCTGGAAAATGGGACTGGTTTATGAGTTAGGGTTCTTCAAGAGAAAATGGCTTGAGCATGCACTGTTATGTAGAAATGGAGCAGAGTTGGAAGTAAAATATAATAAAGATATGCAGAAATTGAAAAAATAGGAACATAGTTACAGATATGAATAGTAAAATAGGATTATGAATAGAAAACGAATAAAGAGTGGATAATGAAATAGAACCAGCATTGCACATAGCCTAAAATACCCCTTTAAGATATGACCCGATTGAGCATCCAGTAAGTCAACGTCGATCAGGTTATGTGTGGATTTCAATCCAATATTCAGTGCAGTGACAGAGCCAGTAGGACAGACACAGAGCGAAAAACAAAGACTCACAGTGGTGTGCAGATACTCAAAAAGGTAGCAGCAAAGTTTTAGGTACCAGACAGAGCGAGCTTGGTTGCGAGTTACAACACTGGTAACTAAGGAAAGAGCAATCAGCTGTTCATGTTACCCAGGTGAATGTAAATATCAACATTAGATTAAAAAAAAGGAAGAGAGAAAAACATGTTGCATCAAAGAAACAACAAATCAGGCGCCTTCTCTGACAAGATGCTGCAGCAAGTAGCAGCCCACATATCATACCAACCATCAAGAAAGCGTTATAAATAATTGAAGTGCTCCATGTTATTCAACAGTGTCGAACCCTTAGCTGAGTGGATGGTTAAACTGACCAAATTTCCTGATAACTGGATTTCGTTGGTACGGTGGTACCGGTTAACCACGAAATCATAGACAGGTCCTCTTAAATAAATATAAAAAGACCTACTGCGTTAGATGACTCTCATCGATCTATAAGCCACTTGCAAAAATCCTACTACTTGACGAATGGTAACTACAAAAAGTGTTAGCTTTGTTTGATAAAGAAACGTGGCAGCTTTCAGAATGGTAACAGGCTAACGCCTGCAATTTGGTGCCAAAAGAAGCAAACCGGCATTTGCTGGATACGTTCTTCAATTGTGCAACTTTGAGCCCCGTGCTTTTTGCAGACTGCCCAAGACACTCTCAACTAGTTTATCTTTGTCTCCATCTTCTTCAGAGTCTGACACAAAAATATACTGCTTATGTGGTACCCTTATAGGCTTTTGTGCACTTGCCGTGATTGAATTGTCATGATAACCTGGGCTGCTTCTAGAACAATCCACGAGCCCATCGATTTCTTGAGGTTTCTTGCTACGATCATGATCCTTGCTACTGTTCCAGGAATCAATAATTTCAAGGAGTGAGCTCTGCTGAGTGTCTCGTCTTGGCTGGAGGTCTGCATGATTCTCGTCGTCAGAGAACTCATCATCAGAGAGAGTGGGAGGTCGGTAGCACATTTCTTTGTCAACGCCTTCAGCAGTTTCAGCAGTGGCAGTTACAGGACCGAGTTCCTCCCAAGTGAAGTCCTCACCGTTACTTTGATTTCCATAGCCCTTGCTTCCAGCATGGCCATTTCCATCTGCAGCAGGTAGAATACATGGAAATTTTATTCTTACACCAGGCATAATTTGCAACATTGATTTGAGGTCTGGATACCCAAGCTTCTCATGATCAAGCTCATATCCATGCTTCTGAGCAAAATGACGCTTGAAAATGCCAATGGAAAATCCATACTCATGTTGCAGAAGAAGCTCCTTTAACAGCTTGTGACAATCAGACAATATTTCCTCCCTAGTGAGAGACATGTTTGCACTGCTTTTGTCACCAACATATTTATCCTGCTGCAATGGCTTCTCATTAGAAAAAAGAGAACTGAGACCATCAAACTTACTGGAATTTGAGGGAACACATGTTCTCTTGTGAGGGAGGATAAGACGAAAAGGAAAATATCTAGAAGGAATTTCTTCAATCCATTTCTTTTCCAAAACTAACAAATGCACCAACTGATTGAGATCTTTCTTAGAGAGGCCTTTGAGAGGCCAACAATCCAACTTGTGCAATCCATTTGCCAGCTCCTCCCTGGCCAAGAAAAGTAAACATGTAAGAAATATTATCTTAAAGCGATCAAACAAAACATGATTTCCCATATTATCTCATAAGAAGATCTAGGTGGGATCCATTCGTTTGTCCTGTAAAAAAAGTAGTTCTGGAGCAGAAAAGGGACGCTGGTAGGAAGTACTAGATGGAGCTGTAGGTATTCCGGCTACTAAACTGGATGGTGTTTGGTTCAACGATTTTGCCCTGTAATTGGATTGCATTTTAACCAAAACCGTCATATCTTCTTTGCTTTGACTGGGGTGAAATGGAAGACATGGAATGTGTCAACGTGATACTGCCATATGGGTCCAATAGACAGCTGATTCCGTACATGATTTGAGTGTTATCGAAATTCGACACAGGCCCAGAAAACACAATCCTCTGCATCCAAGTCCCAACACATGACACGTTCCTCCTTGTGACCTCTCAGCACAACGACGTGTTCCTCCTCAAAACCACCTCCACTATGCATAACCCACCTCATCATTGATTCGGTGGCTGTGAAAGGAGGTGGAGGCACTGGCCGGCTACAAGATGACAACATCCGGCGGCAAAAGTCTGGATGACAGTGCTACGATTAGTGTTGAATGTGGCATGGTCATTGGAATCAGCCCCTGGCTGCAGCGATGGGGCTTCAATTGGTGCATGCAGATGCCAAGCTGCTGGTATGTGGTGGCACTAGCCAGTGTGCTCCCCTCCTCCACCACGCTGCCCTCTTTTCCTCCCACCCAATGACAAGTAGACAACGTACACTACTCTCCCACCTCACTCCCCGAGTCCCTGAACCCCCATCTCCCCATCAAAAGTTCACAAATCCTAAAATAATCTTGATTTTCTGCTGTGAATTTTGATGGGTTCGAGTTGCTTCAAAATTTGTTTTGGATAAAAAATCCAGAATGGTTTGACCAGAACTAAACGGTGAAATGAACTTTAATACCATTCCCAGTCAAACGAACCATATTTCGTTTTTTGCCCATCCCCCTTCTTAGTGTATTTCAATACCCGTTACTTCGACAGTCACAATGTCCAACCAAACAGTACCTAGATGTAATACACTACCAAGATATAACTATGTGAACAACAATGTATGCTGAACAAATTATAGATACAACCAGAAGTTTGCAAGAAGTCACAGACTCACAGGAAAAAGACTTACTGGTACCAGGCTATAAAACTTCTTGGAAGTAAATCTATAGAATGATAAATTTGTGGGAAAATTGCAAGTTATTTCCTTCTCATTAATTGATACTTGATAGATCTATGTACTGTTTCTGACATATATAATACAGCAATATGTTGCATTATTGTAGTCTTGATTTCAAATTTGCACGATTTTGCATTTTTAGGTCAAATCCTCAACAGTTTCTATTATTTTAAAAAATCAATGCTAACCAAAAGGCATGAATTAAAATATAAAGGATTAAAAGATTTACCTTGTCTTTGCTTTTGAGACAAGCTCAGACCCAAAGGATTTTGATAATTGTTGCTCTAAAATATCCCACAAGTAAGGTTTTTTGAATATTGCATTAACCTCTTGTTGTCCACTTCCACAAGTTGAAGCCTTTAAAGATTTGGATTCCTCAATTGAGTTTGTCCTGGATACATCAATGCCATTTTCTTTTGTTGTACAGTTATCTTCATCTGATTTCCCAAATTTCCACCACCCTGTTGCCCAACAAAATAAGCCCACGCTCTTTTTGGAAGTACCGCCCATTTTTTCAGCTTTACTCTTGGGAACAGGTGCAGGTCCACTGCACAGTTTTGAGTTGTGGAGATTTGATAGATCACTTTTCAACATTCCCATTTCTCCCCCATGCATTAATTTTTCAGAACGGTCATCCTTGGGTAACTTTGAAACATTAGCGGTGACTTCTGTAGCGCTATCAGTTGCATCTGAACCGCCATTTTGGGAAGAGGTTTTACGGATCCACTTCAAAAGGTTCCTACGTTGGTCAACATTATGATCTTGCTGTGTAGTTCGCAAATCATCAACAACTTCAGCCGAAGTGCTTTCACGATGTGGAGAAACATCAGGTTTAGCTGTCTCAGGGCCATTCCACAGTATCCAGATCCTTCTAAACAACCCATCATTATCAGCAGTATTTTCCAGCACTGATGAAGAGGGAGTTCCAGGGGAACTCCTTGCCTCAACTTCCTTGTGGTTGGTAGATGATTCTGGCTGTGCATTGAATTCAGCTGTCGAGGAAGACGGTACCTCTGATTGGGAAGGTGAGACAGAAAATGTAGGTGGATTGTCATTTCCTGTCTGCGTGAAGCTTTTGTCCTTAACAATACTTTGAGAAGGATTTAGGGTCTTAGAATTTTGTTCAGAACAGAAAGTTGACACAGGGGATGGAGGTGTCTTATTATTGAGTGTTGCATGAATGAGGTTATTGTCCCTGGCATTAATTTGAGCAGAACACAGGGTTTCAGAACTTTGCTCAGCAGGCTCCAGTAATCTCTTGTTAACCTCAACCACACATGGCTGATCTTCACCAGTTGGAGGCTTAATAAACTTCACAATATCTGGCATTGATTGGAGAAGACAAGAAAACTTTTTGTGGCCAAAGAAATCCGTACCTAGATAAACATTGTTCTTTTTAAGCTCTGCTCGAAGCACCGAAAGGCTCACCCCATCAGGATAGGAAGACAGTGCCTGCCTGATCCCATCAACTGCATATTTGGGGACTGGAGATTGCTTCGAACCAGATGGTACTGCAATGGGTTCCTCGGCTTTCACTGATTCTGTGATTGCCTCCACAAAGGGGTTATCAAGGGCTCCTTTGTAGAGACCATACCAAGATCCAGATAGACCATCAGGTGGGTGGTTAAAACGTTTCGGTGAGAAATCCACCCCTTTCACTAAAGCTTCCCAAGGCCACATAATTGTCGCTGCACTGCACAGCACACCGGTAGCACTACTAGGGCAAGCAAGTAGTATGTTATAATTGCTCATTCGCAAACGATGTAAAACGTTTGCGAAATCTTTATCCCCGGATATCAGGAAAAAATGGGCTGGTGGGGGATTCTGAGCAATCCAGTAGACAAGATCAGCCATAAATGATCGATCAGAACTATTCTTTCCACCTACATTATGGCAATGAAGTGTATAAAAAGAATAAAACAACATTATTAGTAGAACAAGAAAAAACTAAAGTATTACATAAGCAAAACCACATACAAAAAAATAAAGGAAACAATAGTCAACTTAGTAATGCTTTGCAGAGTACTGATCAGAAATGCTAACGTTGCTATAGAAAACTCCTAGTTTCAGCAATATCATCTAATATAGGGCCATCCAACTGATCAACTGATATTGAGTTGTCTATACTCTATTGAACTTGACGGAACAGAACTAGTGTACAACCTAATATTGCATCTGTCCCAAATAAAAAAAAAGCAAAAATATAAATTTTCGCTTGTGAGGTTTTTCTTTTGTTGGTTAAGTTTTTCATCAACCATTTTGGTATTGATAAAAACAGCATGATCCCTACCAACAAACTTCTATAAGGGCACTCCCAGTGGATTGTTTATATAAGTCGCTTCTAAATATGCCACGTCATATAGAAACGGTTATAGATACAACCCTCCCAATGCATTGTATCTAGTAATTAATCTGTTCATTTTCTTTTCTTTCTGTTTGTAAGCCCTATAGAACCAACCTAACGCCCCCAGTGGGGATCTATTGTCATTTCATTCCGTTGTTTCTAGGATAAAGACCGTCTCTTATAAAAGAAACGACCTTGCTTTCTCTTCTCATTAACTATCCTCCACCTCATTAATCCGTCTTAGGTAGCAGCTATAGAAACAACTGACGTCATTGCATTGGGAGTGCCCTAAGTACACATGCAAACTAGATGGTACCAAAATCAACTAAAACATCAATAAAATATATTTATTTTTATTTATGATGCTTCTGTACTAAAAACAATGAGCATACATGTCTAAAATCAATTGGCGCAATAGCTGTGATGTATGATGTCAAAATTATCTCCTGGCATCAAATTCCACATGGAGAAGGCCATAACAATTGAGCACAAAAGGAAAATCTCTACTATGTAAGCTGTATAGAACTAGTAGCATAAGTTACAAAACTAAACAACATCATGGCATCATCGTCCATTCAGCCATTCTAAACAGAAGGATTATTCGATTCTAACTAACAGTCTAACACAAGCATAATTTCCATCCTTCTAAGCCTATCCCTGAGATTAAAAAATCGAGTCCCTTGTGGAATTCAACTGTGTGCACAAAAATTTTGGCAGTAAACCAACCTATGGATGCAAAATCAATGAAATATCAGGTTATGTCCAACTCAAGCAGACTAATATGGCAATGCATATCGGATCACCACCCCAGCAACGAGGCATTATCTGATGACATACGCACAGAAAGCCTAAACAATACACAAATCATATAATAGGCACTCAAACTCGTATGGTACTACATGTACACAAAATGGGGCGAATGGTTCCTAGGAGACGCGTGAAACATCACAGGTGCACTGAACGGAATGGAATAGATGGATCGGGAAGAGGGGAGGGGGGCACGCAACTGCGTGGGACGTGGGAGATGGAGACGCCGGTGGCGGCGAGCGCCTCCTGCGCGGGCCGCGCGAGCTGGAGGACGTCACCGAAGGCGGTGATGGAGAGCGGGCCGCGGATGCCGGCGGCGCGGAGGGCGGCGGTGACGCGCGGGGCGACGCGGCAGACGTTGACGCCGTTGGGGAGGTTGCAGTTCTCGAAGTCCCACCACACGGACACCTTCACCGCCCTGCCCTCCTCCTCCTCGTGCTGCTGCGGGCCCCGACGCCTCTCACCGCCGTACTGGGGGCCGGGGCCGCCCCCCGCCGCCGAGCTGAGGCGGCGGTAGTGGCCGCCGCCGCCGGGGTGATGGGCAGCGAGGCGGCGGAGGAGGAGCTGGGACATGGTAGGCTGGAAGGCCGGGAAATGGATCGGCGCCGGCTCTCGTCTCGCCGGCGGAGGGCGGAGGGCGGAGGCGGTTTGTTGCAGGGTTTTAAGGAAGGGAAGAGCTGAATAAACCCTTTTCGGCTCTCTCGCGAGTCGCACGAAATCGAACGACGTGGTTGGGCCGAATTCAGTACCCCTGGGGAGAGGCGGTGAAAGGACGTTGTTGGGCCGGGCCCTCATAATGTTGGCCGAAGTCAGTACTGCTAGGGAGGAGGCGGACATTGGTTCATTAGACTATCTCCAGCCGGTTCCGTCCCGGGGCGGAATCCCTTGGCGATGGAAAAGTGGTCGGGACGGAAACGGCGGCGCCGCTCCAACCGAGTCCCTTCCCGCGCCTGGTTCCCGTGGGAATGGAGAGAGATACCCGGCACGGGGAGATTCTCCATCCATTCTCTTGCGTCCGTGACGAGCAGGCGAGCATCAACAACCCTTCCGTCCCGCGCTAGGTCGGAAGCGGGGTTCATTGGTGGTGTCGGCGGAGAAGTGTTCGGGCTGTTGCCGTTCGAAGCAGCAAGCGGAGAGATCGGCGCGGGAGTGCCCCCGGGGGTGGTGGATAGCAGCTGGTCCGGCGAGGGAGCAGGACGGAGCGCCCAGGTTGCAAGGTATGTGCCTTTTGCCTCGATTCCGTGAAGAAAATGCCGGATTTGTGTGTAAATTGCTAGGATTTTGTCACATCGGGGTGATTTGAGGTCGGGCTGGTAGGATTTATAGTCGGATTTGGCGTTCGTTCTCGGATTTGGTCCCGGATTTGGTCCGGATTTGCTGTTCGTGGTAGCACCGCTCCACCCCCCGAATTGGTCCCGCCGCTGTGTAGTGGACAGCCCGAGCTCCGCCCTCCCCCAGGCCGCCCGATCCGGTGATCCGAACTCATTGCCGGTCCACGGCTGCTCGGCGTGCTGATGAAGCGCCATGTGCTCCAGGCGTCTGGCGCGGCAGGCTGGCTGTGATGAAGATTTGGGTGTTTATGCGAGGGTTCATACTAGATTTGTCCGCTTTGATGCTGCAAAGGTGCTGGTTTCGCTCTTTAACCCCACCTCCACCTCCCTTCCCCTGTTCTCCCTGCTCTTGTTGCCTCACCATCCTCCCGCTCGCAGCCAGAGAGGCGCCTACGGCTGGCTATTGCCATGGCTGTCCTACCAGCAGCCGAAATGAGGCAAAGCCGGGTATCTTCCGCACGGTCTATGGCGGACCTCAAGCACCACGGCAGCTCTATGGCTAGCCCTTGCGCTGCGGTACTCTACTACTAGGTTGATCCCCTTATCCAAATCTTCATTTGAGGATTTCTAAGTTTTCAATTCAATGCTGTGATTTCTTTGTTTTTAATTGAATTGTTGTACATCATATATGTGAAGCACAAAGTTGTTCCAAAAGAATTGTAGATTCTATCGGTATTTGTAAATTTGTGGTAGTTGTTTTCATGTGAACATTCTTGTTGCAGTTCCATGGCATTTAGCCCGACCATGTTACATTTGTACAATACATAGTACTCGCTTGTATGTTGACAGATTGGCCCAGAACTGAATCCATGTGAAGTTTATGTTATTATCACTCAATTATTAGTGTTTACTGGTATCACTACCTATTTTGGTGATGCCCTGGAGTCTTACTCAACAAGAGTGATTCCTGTTAGATTTCTTAGTTGGGCTTCATGTAGTCTGTGCATGAAAATTAATTTTCATTACTTTCGGAGAATCTTTGAAGTATGGTGGCTTGTATGTTTTGGTGCTAAATATAACCAAACTGGCAATGGTTATCTACAAGGAATTGTTTATCGTTTAACCTTCATGTGTGGTCCAACTATGGCAGCATACCAATTCGTAATGAAGTAACCATATATACAGTAAATTCTAGATTGTACCCCATGGAAATGGCAATGTACAATCATGTGCTTTGCATCTTAGTTCTTATTACTTGCATTACTGGATTATTTTGTCAGTTGTGATGTCCACATACTAAAGAAGCCCAAAGGCAGCTAGTATGAATTGTTAATGAGAGGTGATCTGCTGGGCTAGTAACAGCAGCCCCAGCGATGTGCAAAATTTGCTAGTTCACATTCTAGCTCAATTCGATGTGTATATCGGAAACATACTATTTCCTACCAAATATATGCATTGTCGGTGCTTCATTCGGGGGTTTACGTGCAGATGGATGCATGCACTATGGAAGCAGCTTTGCGCAGCCTCCAAGGAAATGTAGACCTAGAGGTCGCGGCGCTAAAGAATGTTGTCTCCGACAACTTCTGTCCTGACAACTCAGCTCAAGGGGTCGACATGAATCGGGCTCTACTGGAGGTCGATGTCATCGCCACCCGGCTGGAGCAAATGTGCCTACAAGCTTTGGAGGTAGTCCATGCAGCTACCAAGCCAGTCGACGTTGCTGCCTCATTCAGTGTCATGGGCCTCCAAGATCCCGATGGCAACGGACCGAGTGACGTTGATCCCGACGACGTCATTCATGCTGACTATGTACACCTTAAGGAGTACTCTGATGACGATAGCATGGATGGGTGGGAGTCTGATCGGTCCTGGCATTTGGACCGCACGGTGTAGTGCAGTCCGTGTCCTTATTAGTAATATGTCCCTGTGTATCAGTGTATGGCAATGCCAAACATATATTTGCTAGTTTATGTTAATAATATGTATGGAGACATGCTGAATGTGGTACTTTATGTTTGATTTCCCAATGGCCAACTCGGTTCAATGCAAGTTAATGCTATGTCTTGTGTGCTGAGATTGCTTGTATGATAGTTTTGCATACTTGTATGTGCATCGTATATTAATTGCCAATTGCCTCATTTATTTGACGTGATTTCAAGGAGTGCATAGATCCTCTCTTGGAGAATTTGATGTAGGGCGGAGTTCAGCACTTCTCTTGGAGTGGGCCGGTACTAACAACAGAGGGGTCCAGGGGTAAGCCCTTGTAGCCATTGAGCTCCATCCCTGCGGGCGCTGAAGAATCGAGTCCCCCCATTTTCAGCCAGGACTCAGGTGAATCGCAGGCAGGTGGGGCACGTTCGGCTGCAAGGAAGAAGAAGAAGGGTGTCGCAAAGACCTCGAGAACCACATGGCAGCCAGAAGAGGATAAGTTGCTTGTCTCGGCTTGGTTGAATGTGAGCCAGGACCCTATTGTCGGGACCAACCAGAGCTCCGAGACATACTGGGGTCGGATATTGGAATATTCCAGGACACATGGGAATCCGGCCTGGCAGGAAAGGTCCATGAAGGGTCTAATCAATCATTGGCAAACGATCAGTGCGGATGCTAGCAAGTTCGTCGGACATATGAAAAAGATGGAAGATCTGAACCCAAGTGGAACTAATCATAAGGACAAGGTAATATCCTTGGTCACAGCGATCTCGATAATTGTATTAATTCCATTTTGACCACCGACCAGTTTGTATTTAATATTATTTTTGATGGTAGATGGCTATGGCTACGAAGATGTTCAAGGAGATTGAGGGCAAGATGTTTGGATTTCTTCATCGTTGGGCCATGCTTTCTGAACACCCGAAGTGGGCTGCTCATCTCGCGACCAAACGGCAGTGAACAACTGACTTGGCCTCCCCTAGGGGCAGCCCGGTATGTGGGAATTCCAATGATGGACCCTTTGGTGATGAGTCCCCCGCTTCGGGTGAGTTACCGAGACCTGTTGGCCGTGACGTGGCTAGGAAGTCCAGAGCCCGGGGTAGTTCTTCGAGCGCATCGCAGGGTAATTGCAGTGGATGCATATACACTGACCAGTTTGTCGAGTTGAATTAGCACAAGGCAGCGATGGTCGAGCTATGGCGCAAGGAGGTTACGATCATGGAGAATGCGGAGGAAGACAAAATAATGGCAATGGACCTGTCCACCCTGCAAGGTGCTTCTAGGATCTACTTTAGTAAACGCCAGGACGAGATACTTTTGAAGAGGTTCGGTCCTCAGTAATGGGTTTACCTTATAGGTATGGTTCCTACACTTTGGTAATGATAGAAAAAGCCATATATGAATAACTGATCTATGATGTATAAGTACAAGAATGTTTGATGCTGTCAAAGCCAATCTGATAAAGCTTCTTATTTTGTTCGGTGCTATTTCAAGTTGTATGTGTTGCTCCATTGGTAACACTGATCGGTGCTAACAGCCTCTTCTCAAGTTGTATGTTGGAGGCGTGTATGTGTTGCATCAATCTCAGCTTTTTCCTTCTGTTTGCAGGAGCTGTGTTGATATGGTTTCCTCATTGAGATGAAATGGAGTCACGGCCCAGTTTTGCCATTTTGTTTAGCCTGTCATATGTGATGGATTCTCTACACTTTGTAATCTGGACACATCAAAAACTTATTACATATGACATGTTCGTACTTATGTGTTGAGGGGTTCATGTAAATTCGTATGTACCTCTTTGATGGTGGACCTGTTGGGGCAAATTTGGAAATTATGTGATACAGTAGCATGGTGATGATTTGCTGAACTGTGTGAGAAATGTGAAATGGTGGTAGTTATGTGATGTGTAGTACTGATTAATTTAGACAGATGCACTAGTACATGCTTCATATAGAGATATAGTACTGCTAAATTTATTACACTGCATGTAGGCTACGAAGTGCTTTCACACACAATGAGATAGGGGATTTACTGAATTTTTCATGACTCTGAGGCTCACCCCAATCCATTCCATCTTTTCTTTCTTTTTCTTTCCTATACTAAACAAAGGATTGAAAAAGGGAAAATTTTCGTCATGTCACGAAGAATTCCTCACATAGCAATAACTAGAATGAAAAAAAAGGGAATGACAAAGCATCTGGGAATAAACGATTAATTTCTATCAATAAACCTGCTAAAGCCCCAAACCATAGAGTACTTAGCACGGGTGCTATAGAGAGATATGTTTTTATATCCCACATTGAAAATCCTCCTTCCTTATTGGAATACATATATGATCTAGAGATTTCATTTTATCAACAACGAAGAGTGGAGTTTCTTTTTACAACATCACATTTGACAGAACACAACATGCATGTCCTGAGGCCTTGCATAATTTATTAGTACAAAACATAGCATTCTAATCGCCCTCGTGTCGTGTCCAGAGGTGCTCCACGAGGTCGTCCTGAAGCCGGCGATGGACTTCCCTGTCTCGAATCATCTAGGTTGCCTGAATGCATTGCAGTATGGACTTATCAGGGCCACGGGATACTGATGCTTGTTCCCCCATTCCTTTGTACATGAAATCCTATCGTGGGTCGTCCCTCTCATCCTCGATTGTCGGGACCCGAATAACGGAGTCGAATCCCTGCCGTGCTTTTACCTGTACTAGTTCCTGGATCAAGTAACTAGTACACACAGTAGAACAGGTTGAATCATAACCATCTCACGCTTAAACCAAAATACATCAGAGTACAGCCAACATGGCCATTATTACAAAGGTTTGGCACCGAGGCCTTACAAACACAGCGGAAACATCATAATAACATTGTTTAAACTCCAACAAAAGAAAACCAACTCCACAGCGAATCGAAGAGACACGCCCTAGGCTTCGGGTAGTCTTCATCTTGGATACCTTCAGCGAAGTCCTCGTCCTGGTACAACTCCTCGTCGGGGTAGGGGCAGTGCTGATCCAGACCTGCTCGTTGGAATAAGCAGCCCCGCATAAAGGCGAGGATGAGTATACAATATACTAAACAAGCAAGGCTGACTACATGCACCTAAGGTTTACAAAGGAAGGATAGGGTTCTTTTGCATAAAGCCAGTTTTGCAAATTTGCCTAAGATTTTATAAAACAGTTTAAAAGGTGTTGAGGAGAAAAACAAATATTTCAATCATTTCCTTTGAAATTCCGGTCTCAACCGGGTTTGCCCATCCTGGCTACTCACGGTACCCACCGTGCTACACCTCAACGCCACAAAGACCCCATCGCGAGGAGAGAAAACAAAACACACGACGGGTATCGTGGTTTTTCATTTAAAACACCATTTTGGAAACAAAAAGGTAAGAAGTACCATGAGGCAGCTCCACGTCGTCCGCCCTTGACCGTGGGCACGGCTATTCAGATAGTTTTACACTCTGCAGAGGTTGCACGCTTTTCCCATGCGAGGTGGTTCTTCCCGAGGATGCACCCAGGAGAAAAATGATCACCACAAGGCCTTTTTCCAACGTCCTCCTAGTTAAGGCATTCCCGCTAAGGTTTCCACTGCAATGCCCCTCTTGCGCCAATAGAACAGCACCAACTGCCTACTCCACCGACTGAAATGCCAAAACTAGGGGTCCGAAGGGTACTAAGCCAGGGCCTGCCCATACAAGCACGCATGGCCACACTGTTGTACTTAGCTCGTCTACCTCAAGGAATCGGTCCTTAGGGACCAGGGTGGTTCCCGCACTGGGCCCAAGTCTCGTGCTTACTGCACCAACCATGCAACCATCCATCCCGATCAGGTTTTATAAACATTTTACCCGATAGCACCCACTATCAACTACGCCTATTTGCAAAACATGGCAGCATCAACTGCCTTTGAAATCATTGATTAAATAAGCATTGAGATTATCATGTCCAAGTCCAATGTGATTGCAACTAAGCATAGCTAACATGATTAAAACCTAATTCAAGGGCGAAGGTATTAGTTCAACAATATTATGATAACCTAGGGTAGCAAGGGTGGTTTTTATAGCGATACTTTTAGTTAGGGTTTTTAGCTAACAATCTACCAATTAGCATTTTTAAACTTTTAACATAGCATGCTGTTTAAATCTCTAATAAAACCATTTAAAAACATGGGTTCAAGATCAGCACTTGCCTTGATTAGCACTCTCTTGGAGATCTTCCGCGGGGTTGATCACGGGGCTAACGTCGCTAGTCCCTAACAACGAATTTAACCAAAATAAACACGAGTGCTCCAAATAAAATATGGGATGACATGAATGCTCATGCTTATGCTAAATATCATAAAATGGCAAAACATGCTCTCTGGTCCAGACTAAATTTATTTGAAATTTTGTGGAGATTCATTTATCTAGATACCCATTTTAATCATTTTATCAATTTACCAAATAAGCAGAAAATTAAACATGCTCAAAAAAATACTAAAAATGTACAGAATTGTAGATCACATTTTTATAAGCATTCTTAAATTTATTTGGTGATTTTTGGACATATATAATAATAGTTATGAATTTAACAATTTTATTGCATTGAAAATTTAGAAAAAAGATTTAAAACCGTAGTGGGCTTGGCCCAACACCACGCTGCCCACAGCACTCAGACGCGACGAGGTTCTTAAGAACGCCACGCACAAGACGCAAGACGGCTGCCCACTGGCTGGCCGCTGCCCAATACAAGTAACGACACGACGCTACGAGCAAGCGGCAGCTAACGCTAAGCAGGCGCATGGAAATGGGCCACCCGGTGTACGGGTGGGACGACGGCCCGAGGCGGCCCAATGGCATGGAGGGACCGACAATGGGACCAGATGGCGGCGGCAGACGCAGCAGGGAACCAGGCGGCGGCGGCTCGGGCGACGGCGACGGCGGATGGCGACGCGGCGACGCCGCGAGTAGTGGGGAAAGAGGAGGAGCTAGGCGATCCTGGGGCGGGTCGAACGGAGGGAGGGTTTGCGGCGAGGGCAAGAACGGCGAGGCGGCAACCATGGCGGCGGCGGATGGCTGGCCGGCCATGAACCAAAGGGCGGCGAGGTGGGTTAGCATGGCGGCTCGGGGAGCACATGGAGGTGGCTCCTCGCACGAGAATGGATAGCCGGCCAGCGGCGCGGCATGCGGAAGAAAGCGAGCACGCCGGCGGCGCTCTCCGGCGAGCCTCCGGTCAAATTGACCTAGGGGAAACTCTCCCTAAGTCCTATGGATGCTCTAGGAGGAAGGAGGAGGGGATTTACCGAGAATCGTCGACTGAAAATAATCTCTTTCAATTCTTTCTTGTTTGGGACAAAGATCCTCTTTCCAAACCAGAGAATTCCTTCAGGGTCCACTGAAAATCCGGGAGCTTTTCCCTTACTTAACCTTTCTTTTATTTCTGAGACCTCTCCATCTTCTTGCTGAGCTGCTCGGATCTGACTTGGCAAAGTCGGCTGCAACTCTAGCATGTTGACGCAACCTTGTTCTACCAACTCCAAATTCAATTTTTCAAACTCTTCAAGCAGAGCTGGCTGACTTTCCAACAATAACTGATTATTGCTATAACTCTTCCGGCTTAGAGCATCTGCTACAACATTTGCCTTACCCGGGTGATAATGTATTCCAACATCATAGTCTTTTATCAATTAATCTAAAATCATAAAATTTAATTGCATATATTTCATATAGTGTCCAAATTGCATGAAACAAATTTAATAATTCATCTAAAATCATAAGCCAGACATTTTTAATATTTTTAATATTTTTAATATTTTTAAAATTTTTCTTTATTTTTCATTGATCACTTTGAAGGCTATAAACCAAACACCTCAACTTTTGCCAACCAAAGGTCATGCCCTGGATTGGCCATAACCAATGCATTGGCATGGCCACCCAAGGCCATAAACCAAACACATCTAGTCTTACCCCCGACAACCCTGCCAAATATAGAATAATTTAAGATTTGTCATATCCACGTGTAATTGATACGAAGAGTAATAGATTCTAAATCCCCAATGTTTAAGAGTGACAAATGATAAAATATCGGTATTTTTAGCCTTTGTTTGATAAAGCCTCACATCGGCGCACCTTTCAAAAAATTGGTGAGACAGCCTGTTCCCATGCGACGCGGGCCAAATCCAAGCGGGAGCTCATCTCACACACGGTGGGTAGGGCTGGAACTTTGGCTCAGGGCTCGCGAGTAGCTCGGGCTCGGCTCATAAATTGGCTCGGCTCGTGCTCGGCTCGGTTACAAACGAGCCCGAGCCGAGCCTCATCCTCAGCTCGGTTAGGTTGGTGAGCGCGAGCCAAGCCAAGGGTGGCTCGCTCGTGGCTTGGTCAGCCTCGTCCATTCCCATTTCCCAATCCCACGCCAGGCGCCCACGCCCGAACCCATATTGCCATATGGCCCATATCCCCCAGGGCCCCAGCCACGCGGCCCACGCGGCTACGCCCAAAATCCCGCTCTCCAGCCTATTCGCCCACCCCGTCCCCACCAAATCCCTAACCCTAATCCCCATTCCCTCAGCGGCCTCGCCTCTCCAGCCTTGCCTTCGACGTCTCGCTCGCGTCGCCGCTTCCCTCCGTGCCTCTCCACCAGATCCACCAGGCCGGCTGCCTGGCCTCCGGCGTCTCTCCAGCCTCTTTGGCCCTGCCGCCAAGCCTCCGGCGCCTCTCCGGTCCCGGCTGCCTCGCCTCTCTAGCTATGTCGCCTCTCCAGCCTCGCCGGCGTCGCGGACTCGCTTCCAGCGTCTTGCCCGCCTCGCCTCCTCCCTCCAGTGTCTCGCCAGATCCACCAGCCCCGCCGCCTCGCCTATGGCGCCTCTCCGGCCCCGCCGCCAACCTCGCCTCTCCAGCCTCGCCGCCTCGCCTTCGGCGTCTCGCCCGCCTCTCTCCGGTGCCTCTCCAGATCCGCCAGCTCGGCTGCCTCACCTCTGACGCCTCTCCAGCCTCGCCTCTGGTGCCTCTTCGGCCCTGCCGCCAAGCCTCCGGCACCTCTCCGATCCTGGCTGCCTCGCCTCTCTAGCTCTGCTGCCTCTCCAGCCTCGTCGGCGTAGCCGCCTCGCTTCCAGCGTCTCGCCCACCTCGCCGCCTCCCTCCGGTGTCTCTCCAAATCTGCCAGCCCCGCCGCCTCGCCTCTGGCGCCTCTCCGACCCTGCCACCAAGTCGTGCACCACTGGTGTCGTTCATTCTGCTGGAGCTCACGAGGGCTCGCGAGCTGGCTCGAGCTACTCGTTAGCTCGCTCGGGCTCGGCTCACATGCCAAACGAGCTCGAGCCGAGCCTGCTTCTTGGCTCGATCACTTGAACGAGCCCGAGCTGAGCCAGCCCTGGCTCGCTCAAGCTTAGCTCGTTTCCACCCCTAACGCTGGGCCATTGCTGTAGCCACGCGGTCCATGTCCGTTTTTGCATGACATGACAGCATTCAATGAAGCGGGTCCCATCACCAGAAGAATAATTAGTCGCCATGCATGGTACGTATCCGAATTTTCCGATTTCATATCTTTTTTTATCCGAAGTCCAAATCATGAAAAGTAAAATTCTTAAATCATTTAAAATCATAAGCTATATCTCTGTTATTTTTCATTTTTGGATTTTTTTAATCTTTTATTTGAAACTAGGAAATTTATTATTTCCATTTTTCTCAAATTCACAATTATATTTGTAATTTGCTAAATTTTGGTTACATTATTTGGGTTTCAACCAAACAATAGTCATTTCTATCCTACCAAAATTTGATTTGAATCTAAACATAACAAACTTGCCAATTATTTAGCTGTGCCTTAGGTTTGGTCATGACCAAAAATTGGCAAAGTTACCCAAAATTTGATTTCATGAAAGGCGTGTTTAGTTCATAGCCCTGGTTAGCCATACCAATGCATTGGTCATGACCAATCTAGGACATAACCAAAACATTGGCATTTTTGTTGTGTTTGGATTGAAACCAATGCACAACCAAAGTTTAGCAAAATTTCATTGGCTATTATTTGGTTAGAACCTAAATGAGAGTTAACCAAAATTTAGCAAATTATGTGTGCATTGTTTGTTTTATTGCCATATACGATTGAACTTGCAAAAAATTAAAATTATAAAATTTCCAATTTCAAATAAAAATACAAAAAATACAAATAAATTCAGAACATTATAAAAATTAACATCCAGGAAGGTTAGGATTTTAGATGAATTAATAATTTTATTTTGTGTGATTTGTACACTAGAAGAAATAGATATTTAAGTCAGAAATTTGAAAATGAATTGAAATAAACAAGCTAGAACTGCACCTAATAGATGGCTTACTACCTACGTGAGGATGAACAACGAGCCCACGTTTGCCTTGGCGTTGGCTCGCCATGCTGGGGCGCCGGCGCGCCGCTTTGCTGCGCCCTGGAATTGGCCGAGCGTGCAGTGCAAAAGATTTGGCACGCCAAATTTTGACGAAGGCTCACCAAATCTCGGCTACAATTCAAATACCGTTCAAAACAACAATTCAAATACCGTTCAAAACACTGGACATGACCAAATTTTGGTAAAGTTAGTCAGAACTACGAACCAAACAGCTTTGAACTAAATATACCCAAAACACCTAGTATACAGTAAAAGTGCTCATTACCAAAACCATTAATCCGCCAATCTAGGACAGGCTAAGTAAACGCACCAGAGAGAAATTATGTGAAAACCCAACCAATTTCATGATCAGTTCTGCAGCCCTTCTAGATCGATAATTATTAATGTGATTGTATTTTTTTTGTTTCTATTTCAGCCTAATGTTTTGGTAGAGATGTTCTTTTATCGTGTCACCCAGACACTCACACCGACACTACAAGTAAACGTATGCAGGCACGTCTAAAATACATACAAACGAATGAATCGGAGGGCTCTACGACTTCTATGACGCATTCACCTATTGTCCCATAAGCATGCGTGCGTGTACCGGTTCCAGGCCCAAGCATACGTGTATGACATGCTAAGTCATATACTCCCATAATCTGTCTTATTTTCTTTCGTAAAATAAATTTCAATAAACTATTTGAGTTAATGATAGTAGTCCAAGATGACAAATCCTGAAATACGAATTTTAAAAAGTATTATATTCTAAAATCTCCGAGACGTCACGAGCAAGTGCAACCATGGACCCGGATGGGACGGCCAAGCGACAAATAATTTTGTTTGCTGAAAATTAAACTTTCTGGTAATTAAATTTTTAGCAAACTCTTCTTTTTCAGTTATCTCCTGCAGTTCGTGCTAATAACGTGTAGACCAATCAGAGAGTAGGCAATTGAGAGACAAAAGTGCAATGCTCTTTACTATGATTCTTCACTTGTGTACGGTGAGGACAAATGCCCCTTTGTATTGTACATCAAGAGGTTTGCCAAAAGACACATTGCACTTTGGAACGATCATCCATTTGGCTGAGAGACATTTATCTCTGGATATCAACCCATGAATGACAATGCATCATTCAGGACAATGAAAATTTTCACATTTGTATCAATTTCCTTGTTTTGGAGCTGAATTTCCGTGTGAGCTTCACAAACTGACACAGCCCAGGCCGTTTGGCTCACCCAGGCTTTGATAATTGTATTCTCAGGTGTTGGATTGGAAGAAAACCAAAACTTGCCTTTTTATTGTTGTGACAACCGATATGGCAAAAATCAAGACCACAAGAACTCGGGCACGAATGAAAAATGTCAAGACTCAGTTAACACAGACAAAGTATCAACAACCCAATTAGGTCTGAATTATTACAGGCAGCCCAAGATGCTACAAAGCGAGTTATTAAAAATTTGAAAGCAAAAGAAACGGGGATACAACACAGCAACTGCAGTAGCAGCTATAAATCAAGAGAAAACGGCTAAACATGGTTTTCTAGTGACTACAAGTTAACAAGACATCCACAACAAACAACATAATAGCGGCTCCAGCTAAACTTGAGGGGGGCCGTCGATTTGTTACACAATTGACAGCCATGCTTAGGCACCCAAGGTTTCATTCGCAGGCCAGCTTGGTGTCAAAGCTACTCAGGCAGATCGCAAAGGCCTGGAAGGCCGAAAGCGGGTAACGGTAGTCCATTGTGAACATGTCCTTTGCAACCTTACCGAATTGCAGTATCACTTTGTCATGCTCAGGTGGAATTGGTGGAGCAGGCTGCGATGGGGTTGGGGCTCCAGCAGCAGGCTGTGTCGCAGCAACAAGCTGGAAGTTCTTGACAGATGCAACAGTCACCCTGCCCTTAAAGTTGAGGCACCAGCACTGCAATTGCTCATGCCATCGTGGGGCCTTGTTACGGAGAACCAATGGCCTCTCCCTGCACTCATCATTGTCACCCAATGCCTGGCCTACAATTCTGGGGCCACCTATTGAGATGTCAGAGAATCGGGTGCTGCTAAAACGAATTGAATGGTCCACAACGGATGACTTGGAGAAGGAGATGCTGCCAAATGAATCATCAAGGGAGCGGGAAAGGACACTGTCCGGCTGGCATGGGACAGTGCCACCAGCCTCAATAGATGAGGCAGGGATGGAGTGCATCACACAGTTCATCCGCCTAGGACCCCGCGTCCCCAAGACATTCAGCTCATATGAAACCTGTGCTATGCTGTAGGCGCTGGATGGAACCTTTGGCGAAACCTTCCTGGAGTAGAACCTACGGCTTGTTTTCCCTGACTGAGAAACATTGGCTGTGTTGCATGGAGGCTGGGTATCATATATTACAAACCTTGTGCCGAGGAGATTTGACCTAAAAGTTCAATACGAACATATTAGTGACACATTGTTTTTTTTAAAAAAAAAATAGATGAAGCTTTTCAAAACAAAGTTGTTCACTACCTCAATTTTCCGATATACATGTTGCTTGACCTAGATATATTGTCAACATTCATAAATATTGTATATTCTGTACAGGTTGCACGGGAGTATCTTTTCGCTGACAGAAGGAACTTTCCACTTTCAGCTAGCACAGCTGCAAAACATGCTTTATAATATATCATATAGAAGCAGGGATTAAATACTACCAAGTAGGCTTGCAAGAAGAATATATTCTCAAAGGGATGAGTTCAATAAATCAGAACAGAAAATCATTGACAGCTGATATCAGCCACACCACACTCATTACTGGAATAGTGGTATGTGCACAGTGCACTGCATATGTTAGCCTCAGATGCTTGGAATAGCAGCCAAGCTGCTGTGTATGCATTGTTTCATTGGATTCTAGCAAATTCAGTATTATATAGTTGGCTTCAAGGACAGACATGCTTAACTACAGATGAGACATGAAAAAACAGTTCAGAGAATCAGAGGTTGAGCATCAATGATCCACATAGAGCAAGAAGCTTTTGAGTTTTGTGAACCTTACAATCATGTTAAAACGTGCAGTAGTGTTGGCATGTTGCCCAAATTTGACAGAGGTTCAGCCATGTCTTTTAGTGAAGTTAATCAACCAGCAACAAATGTCATTTTTATAAGTTTATAACTACTTAAAGCAAAACTGAGTGCATACTATACAAAAGAGTTATGAAGACAATTTTCTCTAGATTTGTGCAATAATAGTCAAGAATACAGTCAGGCTGAACAAGAAAAAGAAAGAAATTAGAAAATAGTACACAAATGCACAAATGACTGGCATGCATTAGAGTACAATAGTTTAACCAAAAAAAAACCTAAACTACACATTCTTGGATTAAATGAACAGCACACTAACTTCAATGTTTACAGTAATTCAAGCATGATTAATTACAAATTTACAATACAGGATCTATGCTATACTTTGATTGTTATTTTATAAGAAACACAGTGGCATATCATATTGCGTCTTTTGAGTAATTGTTGATATAAGCTTATCAGGATAAATGATGCAGCGTAATGAATTACCTTAAGTAGTAAGTACAAAAAAATGTAATCTTTAGGAATAGGCTAACCTGAACTAAGGCACAGATATAGGTTGTAGGTTTGGGTAGATTTATTCCTTTTAATGAAGCACTGAATGGTTCCATCTCGGGGCCCAGGCTGCATAATGAATATGGACAACAAAAGTATATTAACGAATAAATAAAATAAGTTTCAACTGTCTTGTTCATGTCACAAATACTAAAAACAAAATACATGTTATCGACTTATAGTAGAATCTACCATGATCATAAAGGATTTATGATAATAAAATTGAAAATGAAGCGCAGAAGACAAAAAGGGATCATCACCTGCTTCAGGGAAACAGGAAAAGTGATCTTCCCAGAACACTCCAGATTCTTAACGATGTCTTTACACATCTCTCTCCAGGTTCGACAAACAGCCGCACAAGCGACTACATGCTTCCTGGAAGGCCATGTTGCCTCACTGGCTTCCAATCTCTCAATCACATCTCGAAGCAATTCTGGCGGCAAATTAGCCCAGTAACTGCTCTGGATCACAGGGGCTGGGTCATGCAACTCATGTACAGCACTGTGAGATTTCCCTCTGCGATGACCAATAAGCTTTGCCTCAAATCCTCTTCGAGACAAGCTCCCAAAGCCATCCCTTACATCACGCACAATGCTACGAAACGACATCTACTCCAAGCACAGTAAACACAATTGTGCTGAAACAACAAAATTTCCTCCTATGGTTATACAAACGGCATCCCAAGTACTTTTGGTCAACATAAACTGAACATGAAGAAGAACCTGCAAAAAAAAAAAGAAAGACTGATATTAACCTTTGAAAATTCTCTTAGGAAAAGAACAGAGAGTTGTGATGATTCCCTACTTCCCATCACCAACAACCAAGAAACAAATTTATCCCAAAAAAACTTCTAAGATAATGTTATTATATAATTTTTTAAAATGGATTACAATCAGTTGCTTCAAACAAAGAAGAAAGTATCATCATTTCCATTTTGGGGTTATTACTATATAGCAAGCATGGCAGAAATAACAATGGCATGAACTACTCCATCTAAATTTTATGCCATTCCACATTCGCACCAACCAAGAAAGCACAAGTACGAAAGTTGTGTCACTCAAGTCAGGTTGTGAGACAACTTCTGTTATGAAAAAAAGAAAGGAAAGAGCAGAACATCATGTTATCTGCTCAATCTTCTCTTTTCGTAGCATAATAAACAATTTTTTTTCTAGGCCTATGGAGAAATAAACTTCTGTTTAATTTTGTTTTTCCAGAAAATCAATCAGTACAGAATGTACGTGTCATTTTTTATGGAACAACATGTACGTGTCAATTGAACATTGTCTGTTATTTTTAAATGAAATAGCCATCAAGTCATTTCTTTTCCAATCCAAATTCACAACCATAGTAGGGATTAGAGAAAAAAAGGAATAATGCCCACAATTTTAGGCCTGCAGGGCACAAACACATAGCACTTCGGTATCCCTGCCGCACCATTATTGTCCACTAAATCATAAGCCCAGCTACTTCCAACCTAACAAGTATTAGAGGAACAAAACCCTAAAAACAAACCTTGAATACTGAATCGCTCACTACTAGCTAGGCAACAACCCAACGTTACTCTCAATACTATCAAGCTAACAGAAACGTCAAGCATAGCATTTGGCTCATTATCCTAGGGGAATTCCTCAGAATCTCAGATTGAACTCACAGTCATGAAAGATGCATTTCCCCAACCTGCAACCATCCAACCTAATGTTCTAACCATACCGCCTAAAATCAATAAGTACCATAGTAATTGGGTCAGCAACACATGGCAAGAAACAGAATGCACACAAACTGAATTGCAGGAGGCCAAAATAAACAGAAACGAAGGGGGGAAATTACATGTATATCCACACATAAGGATTACAGGTCTACATTGCCTCGCCTTCAACCGAATCCCACGAAGGTTAACCCCCACAAACTAGCTGAAGAGGACCACCCACGTCCTCGCATCCAAATCCCACGAATTATATGCCAAAATTACAGCTAAATCCGCCGCCTCTCCACCAAATCCGACCAAAATTCAGCCCAAAAACAAGCCAAGAACGCATCGGCTCAGCTAAAGGCCCCTCCTTTCCGCCTCTAGCGAGCCCAGCCCCCTCTCCGACAGCACAAAACCACCCCAGGGGTCGTCGAGGGGGAAAGGAGCACGGATCCGGGCGGCGCGTACCTCAGGCTGGAGCGAGCGGCGCGGCGGGCGCGGAACCGGGGCCAGCCGCGTCTACGGGAGGCCGCCGGGGGCGGATTGCGGGGGCGCCATTCGGATCGGAGGGGGAAAGGAATGGAAGAGGAGTGAGGAGGGGAGGAGAGGCGGAGGAGAAGGCGAAGGAAAGAACAAGTGGTGGTGGTGGGGTGGCTGGACATGTTCCATTTCGGACGCGGACGTCACGTGCCCCCGCAGAAAATTAACGCCTGGCTACCGGTAATTCTAATTCGAATCGTTTTTAGGGGAAAAAAAAAGCTTTTTCTAAAAATATATTTTACAGGGATCGGCTATGTTTTTTCCTTAAAAATTATACATGTCACCTGCGACAGGGCATCCAGTTGCTCATTGTTTGTTTGCATGATTTCAATTTATCGTCTACTGTAGCTTAAACCAAATCATACATCCGGTAGGGTTTAAAACCTTGCAGATTTTGTGATCTCCACCGTGTTTGGTTGCAGACCAGTAGAGATGTGATTGGTTGGATATGGTCAAATATCATATATCATGTATCTATATCTATATTTTTACTTGGTACGGATTTGAATATTAATAGTGTCGGATAAGAATGCGAATACCAATAATATTGGATGATATCAGTTTCGGATGCGGAGTGGATACAGATATGACTCCATTCGGATACAAATATTATTAGCTGAATAATATATTAAAATAAGTATCATTTATAACACATATATAACATACCAACGATAGGTTATAGACAAATGATTAATTAATGACAAAACTTGAAGGGAAGTAGAGTGAATACTGAGTGTATTTTACATAATTATACATTAACTGTCGCGTGCTCAATGGAGTGAATGTCTGTGAGGTTTTTTACAGGGGAAGTAGAGAGCCTGAAAGGAGATCTTAAGAAGACGTTGAGACAAAGGTTTTCTGGTATTTAGATAATATTTATATCTCATATTTGGATATTGTTCGATTAAAAAAACTCATATATTCTTGTATTCGTCGGATATCTACTATTTGTATTAGTATCTCTTTCCAAGATAAACTTACTGTATCCGTATTCATATCCAAGAAAACTAGCTGTATATTTAAAGAACTTTCTAAATCACTATTCATTCAATCGGTCGGAAAACATCCGTTCTAGTTGCACCCCTACCGGCTAGCTAGGTCGAGCTAGCCAAGCTAAGGTGGTTGTGTTTGGTTGCACGTCATCACCTTAGACCGCCCCACCTAAGCCAACACTTATTTGCCTGCATGGTTCCGCCACCGATGAGCATTCCGAGCGCCCCCGCAACGCCACCGCACGGATTTGAGCTCCGGCAATCTCATCCCACCTGGATCCAGCAGCCCCGAGCTCCATCACCACCTCATGGTCCGTATTAGGTCTCCTCGAGCTCCGCCTGCCAATGGATTCGACTTCTCTAACCTCCGTCGTCACTGGGTCCAATGACCCCGAGATTGTTGGCATTGTCCCTGCTCCACCTGCCACACATTGTCGCATGTCTGCCATCATCCCAAGGTGCTCCTATGGTGCCTGCCCAGGCCTAGCTTGAGGGAAACGGTCGAGGCAGGCGTTTGCATTGGGCAAGGCTCAAACAGCGATTTTGCATGTGTATAGCCTATCTCCGCCTGACACACAGGAAATCAAATCATTGGCTCCTGGCTCGTGGGGACTTGGCCAGGCAACCAAATACACGCCATAGAAAACGGTCTAGATTTAAATTTTAAACTAAAAATTAGGGAAAAAATCACCAATAATTTCTAAAAAAATATTCATGTTTCTAAATAGTTTGACATGAAAAGTTTTTGAAAAAACTAAATTTTCTTTTTTTTTACCAAATCTGCTCATTCCCAAATGGGCATTTCTTCGAACACCTCATGGATGCACACTGGCCATGATCTGCTTAGAGCGTTGTGTCACGCTCCAGCCATGTGTAACATCCTCAAATTTCTCTAACATGTATAAGTATTATCAAGGTATTCAACTCTTTATTTCTAGCGTAAAAAGATGTTTGCGAACTTTGTTATTTTTAGTAGCAAGAAATGGATTTTGAATAAAAACTTGTAAGTTGATAAAGTGAGTAGACTAAAAATTTTATAAAAGCTAGATGGAGGCATTAGCCTTCTTAAAATATTTTTATAGCGGATTTGAAACTCGGTTACATGGGATTTTTTTTTTCCCAAACTCAAACCTAAACCAAACATCTTTCTTGCCATCTCCTTCGCATGTCTTGTCGACATTGCAACCTTGTCCATTCTTCATTACTTATATTACCTCTCTCAAATTGAACTCTTATTCCATCTCAGTTATTTTAGGCTATACCTCAATTATAAATTGGAAGGCCCCCGAGCCAAGCTAGCATTGTCTTCATTTTCTAGTATAGCAAGGCTTTCCTCTCATCTAACTCTCCAACCTTTTATTGGTTTTGTTGTGGGTCATGTCCTTGTAATGATCTTTGGTGACATATGGAGCATGACATAGGTCGCATATTCTATACTTGCGACCTAGCTATTTGTCACGAACATTATCGATTAAAGCCACTCTCTCTATTGTTGTGAGGCGGGTCGCAATTGCTTATAACTAGTCTTTAGATTGTTGTATCCCCTCGATGCTCATCTTATAATCTTCGTTTGTTTCTTGTTTTACTTGTCCGCGACATATTAGAGTCTTTTCTACCTCTCGACAGCATAAGGGTATTTTGTGGTGGCAGCTTTGACTCATATTTCTGTTGAATTCTCTCTGCTCTTAACGATGGCACGTGCTCCAGAGATATGCCTTCATATCTGTCTTTGATACGTCAGATTTCCATCGCCCATCCTTGCCAATACTCATGTGAGTACATTTGGATCGCCTATCTACCTCGTTGTTACATTAAACCCAGAATGTTTGACTGAGTTCTTGTGGGTAGGCATAGTTTCACCTCTGTCTTGTCTTTCTATCTCATCCTGGTGAGACCGTTGCCCCTTTTCCTCTTGTTGCTAAGGAGGACAAGAACCATGCCGGATCACTATGTCTAATTCGAGTGGGTTTTTTGCACCCTTGTGCCCTTTGAAACCTACTGAGCCATTTTCATCCCATCGCATATTCTCTAAAACCATTAAGATTATTTTCTATGCATACCAAGCCTTGTGTTCAATAGTTTTTGTGTATTTTTGATGTGTTGCAACATGTGTTGTGTAACAACCCCATATCTCTACACTTTAATTTCCTTACATATCATACACATCTATTAATGAACATTTTGAATTTTTGAAAACCTTGCATCATGTGTTGCATGCAATGCATCAGAACAAATTAAAATTAAAATTAACACCAAAATCTTATAGAGCCTCAGAGTTCTTATGTTTTGTTTGGTTATTGTTTTGTGGACAATTTGCACTTGATTCGCGGAAGGTCGGCACCTGGAGATGAAACCCAAGCAAAATAGATGTTCCCTGCCAATTCGTCAATAGTACATATGTGGACGGTCAGCATTACATATGCAGACAGGCAGCATATGTATTGAGGACGATCTCTAATTCTTCTCTGTCAATTCATCCGTAAATACATATGTTGATGGTCCATACCTAGGACTTTAGCTCAGACTGAGATGCTACCTAGGAGTTTTCACTCACTTAACTCACTTCCTACCCACTCTTTGGCACCCTATGACACATGGGACCAGCCCTACATGTAAGAGAATAATAGGAGACATTTACTTAAGCCATCTCTCACCTCCTCTCCTCTTTCCTCTCATTCTCCCTCAAATTTTCAGCTCACCTCCTCTCCAACCTGAAAAACAGCAGCACCACTTCTCCATTCTCCATTCACCTCCTCTTTGGCACCCTATGACACATGGGACCAGCCCTACATGTAAGAGAATAATAGGAGACATTTACTTAAGCCATCTCTCACCTCCTCTCCTCTTTCCTCTCATTCTCCCTCAAATTTTCAGCTCACCTCCTCTCCAACCTGAAAAACAGCAGCACCACTTCTCCATTCTCCTCCACATATCCCCTCCAGAATATCAAATGAGCTCATGCATGTTTGGGTCCAAGTTCTCCCCCTCCCTAGCTTCAATTACATCTAATTGTCTTCTCCATATATGAAGGAATTGATGAGCACATTCCTCTTTTCCTCTCTCATTGATTTTGGGACAGCAAGGTGATGATTTCAATTTCCTTTTTTCTTGCAATACTTTTCACGTGATCAAGCCTTGGAGAAGAAGATGTGAGCCACCATTGGGATCTAGGAGAATGCTTATTGTTATAGCAAAGTAGGAAGGAGAGCTATTTGCATCAACAAGAAGGTTGAGCATGACCACATTGAGCTCTTCTTGCAAAACTTTGGTCACATGTGGATGTCAAAGTTGGTGTTTATAGCCCATCTTTGCAAGCCTTTCATCCATCCAAGGGTTCTTGCATGCAAGAGCAATTAAGTGAGTTCTATATTGTTCTTCCTCTTCATTCCTCACTGTTTTTAAGCAATCAACTTATCCACTTATTCTTTTCTTATTACAATCCTTTCTTTTGATAGAGTCTTAGAGAAGTATTTGCAAGCTACCTTCCCAATTTAGGAAAGAATGAGGCTTAACCCCCTCACTACGGAAATAGAACTATTTTGTCAGCCAATTGTTATTTCGTCGGCCTAAGTAAAACCGATGCAATAATTTTAACAATTTTGTCGGCCATGAAACTGATGAAAGTACTGGTATATTCGTCGGCCAAGAATGTAACCGACGAAATTGTTGGCCTTCCGAACTGCCTCGCGGAATTTAAAAATTTTTGAACCATTTTCGTCAACTAAAACCGATGAATATAAGCCATGTGTTATTTTTTTGGTTTAATGTAGTGTTTAAAATAATTTATCCCCGAAAAGGCGCATTAGTGTGCCAAATTTTTTTCCATGTTGGCACCAGGCCCGCGAATTTAGGGTCCACGTGGCTCATTTCTCTACTTTCGTCGATTAATGGGCCGACTTTTCCTTTTGAGATCAGTACCATCTTGACAACTGATGAGTACTATATTTTCTTCAAACATATTTTCCCCCCATTCCTTTGTTTTATGTTTACTTGGCGGATTTGTCCATGATCAATTTAACCGCACCTTAAAAGGAGGGCATCAGATTAAAGCCTTCAATCAATCCCATAAAAAGAAGGAACTACAACATTCATGTTTGATTTTCATGAAGAAAGGGCTGTAAAACAAGTAACATTGTATGCCTTCCTCTCTCCCTCTCTCTCTCTCTCGGCAAAAGTTGTACAAGAAGACGCAATGCCAGACTGAATGTCAGCTCACATTTTCATGAACCATAGCTTGCTGTACACCGAGACACAAGAGTATATATCGAAACTTATGACAGAAATTAGCAGCATATACAGGAATACAGCACTTTCTTCACCCTTGAGGCTTATGACGCAAATCAATCCCACTGTCGCAAAGAATGTTACAACCAAAAAACGCACAAAAAAACTGAAGAGGCGCATCATAGGCATGATGAAAACCAATTGTTGTGCATTGGGATGCCTGGTGAAGTCCATGATCGACCTTCTAGCAGTATATTACCCTAAAATCAGAAGCCATCAGCAACCTGAAAGAACCAATAAGAATAAGCAAATTTAAGGGAAAAGAAATCCTAACAGTCTTACTAACTAATAGGAGTATGATGTAAGACAGCAATAAAACTTAATGAATCATCACAATTAGCAAGTAAGATCAGCATGGGAAGGCACCACAGCGTTGAAAATAGACTTCAGCTAGTGTGTGAGTACATGTAATGATGTAAAGACCCTAATATGTTGAAGTTCAGATCTAGAACAAAACTCAGCGGACTTCTAGTACTTCACAACTACTTCAGAAGCTAAAAAGTTCTTGCTGTTACTTTTGAATAAACCTCTATATGTACTATGCAACCATCTGCAACTTTATCTCGAAGCAAGGATGATTATTCATTGTGTGTAACACACTAACTTCTGGACAGCACTATGCTATAGCCAGTAAAGTCCTATGCAAATTATGGCCAGCAAATTTGTTTCTACTCCCTCCATCCAAGTTTATAAGGTGCATTTCGTCTTACATATAGACCAATGAAACATTGAAAATGGCTACTAAGTACTACTTTCAATGCATATATGCAGGGAATACAAAATAAAGGTAGATATTTATTAGCGATATAGAGGAAACAGCACACTTATTTTGCATCGGAATACGACATAAGCCCCATATTTATAGACAGATCAATTCATAAAATATGCCTTACAAGCAAATAAAGAAAAAAAAAACAGGCCTGATTAGGGGCCCCACTATCTCATATTTATAACAAGTTCTACAGCTGTATAGGCCACCTTAAAAACACTCCAATAAAAAGATTAGGTTGCTGTTGATCAATCCTATAAATATATCTTCTTGTAGTGTTTACATAGGTTTTTAGTTGTGCACTATCACTTAGTTGATAGTTAGACTTGTAATTGTTTTCTCTGTTCTAATCCAAACCATATGCAGTTCTAAGTATGCTCGAAGAGTAACACGACTCATAAGGATAGTTAACACCAACTACCAACTGTGAACAGCAGGCAGAGTGTACCCAAAGTTATCAATTCCATCTCGGTATCGGCCAAAACATTCCATCCATCACATAACAAGGACCGCATCCCCCACCGACCAAAATTCAGGCCAACTCTGGCCATTCCAGGCAGAATCGAGATTAGCATCAACTTCGGTACCGGCCAAAAATAGCAATAATATCTCCTTCCAATCCAGCCCAAAAATAAAACTCCAGAGGAATAGCTCAAACATTTAGATCTGAGAAGGCAAGAAATCAAGGAACCCAAGACACAAAAAAAAAAAAAAACAGAGAGCTTGGGGCATTATCTAGTGAGAAATGATGCGACAGAAGGGAGGACAAGCCGGCAGATTGGGGCTTTGGCAAAGGCGGCCCTCCATCTGTGTTTTGAGATTCTGTGTGGCGGCAGCTTTGGTTGCTTGCCCTACTTATCTTTGAAGGCTTGTGAATGTGACAATGTGTACTGCACAGGAACCAGAGTGTTTGGCAGCTCAAGACTCAAAGCTTTGGCATGTTGGGCTGGTCCAACAAACCAATTTGCTACTCTTTTGGGACTTTAGAACTTGTAACTTATTAGGCAGTTTGGTGACCAAGCTAACATGGTAATACATAAATACACCAAAACAGACCGGTACCGGAATGATCCACTCGAAGACCCAAACTGGAACAGTCTTCGGAATGGAATTGACAACTATGGCAGAACCATCTCAGGATCAGGGCACAGCTAATATTTATGGTACAGTAGTTTTCTTTTGCTAACACTTACCAGTAACTAATAGCTTTTCGAAACCAGGGATGGATAATGCATTCTTTTCCATTTCATTAAACAGAACCAACAAGAGTCTATTAGTAACTAATAACAATCTAATACTTCCTCTGTTTATTTTTATAAGGCGTATTTTGATTTGAAAAGGTCAAACTTTGTAAACTTTGACCAACAGTTAGTTAAATTATATGCATCTTTAGTGTATAAAAGACATATCAATAGATTTGTATTTCAAATTGCTTTTGATACAATATTATTTTGTATAAATTGAAAATATATAATAATAGAATTTTAACGGTCAAAGTATCCTTAAAAAACTTTCTCAAATCAAAATATGCCCTGTATAAAAAGCGGAGGGAGTATGCTCTATGAAGTGTTATTATGTGTCAATTGAATATACCCATCCGGTCCGGTCTGTGATTCAGGGAATCAACTAGTACGTGGAATGTAATGCCTGTGTAGGATTAGAAGTGTAAAAAGACACAAAAAAAATGTGTGAATTCAAGTTCAGTTAAAGTTTGCAATGTTCAATGTAGTCGCCAGTATAAATATATATTTTTTTGCAAAACACAGTATAAATACTGAACAGATGTCTACATGCATTTCAATGCTTCCAGCAATACAAAGTTTCAAACTATTGTGAGTTAGGGCTATAACATATTGAAATAAGAAAATACTACATTTAACCAGGAATACAAATTAATATGAAAGTTCAAATAAATGAAACTCATTCGTAGTATGTACAATATCACCCAAAATCAGTGATTGGCGCATAGAAATTAGTCAAACACAAACATACCGTGTATATAGCTACTAACATTGGTATAATTACTCCTCATATAATAAGCTGACAAACTAATGATATACACAATTTAAATTCTAATTGTACATTAGCCAGGAACTCAAGATATCTCAAGAATTCCATGGCTCCTTAAACATGTACGGATGTTTCTGGTTCACATCAAACTTTGCAACATTTATAGAAACTTAAAATATTAAGATGTTTCAAGTGTTAATTCATTATCATCCAGCACCTAGCACTGCACCAATACCACAGAATTGGTTTAGGAAAAGAATGTTACTCAAATGATTAATATTCTGGGTAATGATAATGCAGAGTTACTTACCATCTTACAACTTAGTATTGATCGGCTACATAACTATCATGAATGATTACCAATGCCTTTCAGCTTGATTTCTAGCTCTAACTCTTTGTGCCTGACTTCCAGCTCCAAGCGTTTATTCTCAATCTTCATTTGTTCATTCTCCAAACTCATCCTTTCCAGTTCCCTGTCCTTTTTACTGAATTGTTCCCACTTGAGGCGTTGTTTTGCAAGCTCTAGTGACTGAACTTCAATTTGCAGGCGAAGTTTCTCAAGCTCTGCAGATTGTGTAGCAATGTCGTTTTGTGCCAAAGCCAAGTTGGTTCCATCTGAAGAAAGTCTGTTTATATCCAATGTGACACCAAGGGGATCAGACCTCATGCTACAATCATGTGAGCTAGAAGAGTTTCCAAAACTTACATCCTCATGATCCGCCATATACCGCATCCTTTTATGTATGGGCAGGGTGCCCTTATTGCCATGCATCGTGTGATGCTCGTCATCATTCTCCTCATAATCAGTGTCTGCACTTTGATCATCTTCATCAACATCTCCACTTGCTCCCCTCCTCGGTTCATTTTCCTCTCTACACCTAAGAGCAAGCTGCAGTGAATGCTGAAGTGCAGGATCTTCAGGCAAGCTCACATGGTTGTTATTATGGTAGGAGCACATCTCCTCATAGAACAAGTGCTTTGAGCTCAATATCTTCCTTGCATCCTCTTTCAATTTCTCAGAGAGATTATCCATGTGATCCAGAATAACTGGATTCTCCACAACCTTGCAGGTTGTACCTCGACCAAGGATATCCGTAAGCCTTTTGTATCTCTTATTAAGGTCATTGAATTTATCCTCACACTGTTGTGGTGACACGTTGCAGCCTCGCTCGCCCATGACCTTCGATATTGCCTTCCACTTGCCTTTCTTCTGCATCATTGTACAGCTCCTCTTCCCACCTCCTAAATCAGCTGCTGAATCCATATACGATACTGCAGTAATTAAAAGCTTAACCATTGAATCCATCCACTTCATCCGTTGCCATGCAGAGCCCTTCTTTCCCTTGCCGCTTTTGCTATCAGTGGCATCCTCGTTTGCACCATGCTCCTCATCGTCATTCAAGCAGTTCTTTGCACGATGACGGTGGTGGTGGTGATCAATCTTGCCAAGTTCTCCATATTGGGGTTCTGACAAGTGGTCGGAATCTGTAGCCTGGTTCATGGGCATGGAGAAATTGCCAGGCATCTGAGAGTGGCTGAAGCCCTGATTTCCAGAATTTGGAGCATGCATTGGCGCGGGGTTATGATGCAAATCCAAACTGCCATAAGCCCTTGCATCAAGTTTCCAGATGGTCGGTTACTGCCATTGGCGGATCCACCCCCGGGCTTCCATGGATGTGCAAGGAAGGGATCCCCGGTACCTGCTGCAGTCGCCGGAGACCTTGAGGGCCGCTTGCCCGGTCGAGCGAAGCTAGAGATCTAGATGGGGAGGGTGAGGGTAGGCCGGAGACGGGGACGAAGCTGAAGTCGGCAGGGACAAGGAGACGGGGACAGAAGCGGCGACGACGAGGCGCGTCGAGATAGGGACTGGGCGGCGTGAAGGCGGCGCCGGCGAGGGACGAGAGAGCCGCGGAGGAGGCCGGAGGCGGAACCAGCGAGGGAGACGGACGGATACGGGAGGCGACGCCGACGGAGGAGACGTGGGGAGGTCGATGGCGGAGCCGGCGATGGGGACGGACGGACGTGCCAGGCAGACCTGGCCAAGAACGAACCGGAGTACCGGACCGGCCAGGTTCGGACTGTTTGGCCCGGTTCACTGTACAAATCGGGTTAAACGAGCCAACGGTCTGGGTCCGGCCTAAGCACAGTTCGCACAGTGAACGGACCGAAACAGGCCGGCTTGGTTTAGCCAAAAATAATATATAAAAAAATAAGAAAATGATTATATTTAATAAATATGTATTATAAAATAAAGAAATAAATTATATATCATAAAGAAATAAACATATAAATATATATTATATATATAATCAGGCCAAACCGAACTGAACCGAGTCAGCTCGGTTCGGTAAATAGTATGGGCCGGCCCGATTTGTCGCGTTTGAACTAGGCCATTTGGCTAGCTATGGTGCTAGGCCGGACAGGATCTTTTCAGTTTAAATTAAAATTAAAAGCTACGTTAAAAATTTGTCATTTTTTACTGTCTAAATGTTGTACTACTTTGAAGTTATTTTTATGAGACTTTTACTGGTTCTTCTTAAATCTCCTAAAAATATTTTTTTCATATTTTTTGCTCCTCAAACCCCCTATTGAGTACCCATAACTTTTCAGATTATAATATATCGTTGGTTTAAACCGAAAAGAACGGGTATTTATAAATATATCACATCATATGAAGATAGTTATAGATAACCCTCCCAATGTACCGTATCTAAGCTGCCCCATATCTAAGTAGTTAATTTATTCTTTGTCTTTTCTTTCTATTTATAAAAGCCTTAATAAACGACTTAATTCTTCCGGTGGAGATTTTCTCTCTTTTTTTCTTCTTTCTGTGATAGAGTTCGTCTCTTACATAAGAAACATCATACCTCTCTCCTAATTAATTATCATCCATCTTAGGAATCCATCCCACGTGACATTTATAAAAAGGCTGACATTGGGAGTGCCCTAAGCGATACATTCGTCCCTGGCCCATTTGGCCACCTCTAAATTATATGGCAGTTTATGATTTAAATTTTAATTTAAATATAATTTTAAAATTTATAAAAATCCAAAACTAGTGACGATGTTTTTAAAGCGTTTGGCAAGAATTTTTCAAAAAAACAATTTGGTCAAATTTGGATAAAAATCGAACTTAAAAAAGGGAAAACTCCCAAAAGAAAAAGGGAGATATGAGGCTAAGAAGAAAGATCCAGAGTGGAGATGGCATTTTGGTGCTAGATCTATCGGAGGAGGTGGACCAATGGTCACCAGAGAGGGGCGATGGCTCGACGACGAAGTCTTAGGTGAGGGGAGCAGGGCGGAGCGAGAGCGAACATAAAAAGATATGCTTCTTTTCTGTTTTTCTTTCAAACTATCTTGATTTTGATCTAAATTTATAATTATCTAGCCAAATTGAACAACTATTGAGAAAAAAATCAAAATTTTGGATTTCATATTTAAAATTTGGGGAAATTTGATTGTTTTTCTATTTTTGAGCTATTTTTTGAAATAGATATAACATTATCGAGTTATCTCTAATATTAAATAGTGCGTAGTGGTGAGTGAGACATATTCAAATTTTAAAATTGAAACCAACAACCTATCTTCTCTCTTTCATTAATCTTTATCAGGTTATTTGGGCTCCTAACCATTTAACCCACCAAACCAGTTGAGAGTACCATCTGGCCCCCCTCCCCCATCGTCCGGGCGGTGTCCTTGTCGCATGGCTCTAGATTCCAATGTTACATGTGTCCTATCCCGTGTCCTCGCTCCAACACGACGTGGTGAGTTCTACACGCTAGAGATGCTCCTCATGGGTGTGCACACCGTCTTGACGGTCATGGCATGGGGCGCCATGCACGGCCTTGAGATATTCTTGTAGCTAGTAGGGAGAGCGGTGCTCGGGGAGTCGACACTATTGGTGGCTGCCAACATGTGCTTCAAGGACTACCTGTTGTACCCGCACGATGGATCGATGCTCGACACCAGGAGAAACTACATCCCCATTATCAACATCCTATGCACGATCAGTGCCATGGAGGCAAACAAGATGAATGTGTTCCGTTGGCACATCACTGACCCATTCATTCCCCCATAAAACTGTCGTTCGAGCCGATGCTCATGAAGAAAGGCAAGTATACGGGGAGAATATGAGGTATATCATTGGGGACATCAAGCACATCATTAAGTTCTCCATGAGCTGCACCGTTCGCATCGTGTTGGAAATAGACTTGTGGGGTAAGTTCCTTCCCTGTGTTGTCCGCTTCAATTATGAAACATGCTTTTACAAATGTGTGTTTCCATAACAAGACATGAGTACTCAGCTAGTTTTTGATAATTGATATTGCGAACCATGATTGCTCGGGGCGTGGTCAATGGTGGCGCATGAGGTGAGGGAGAGGGTGATCTAAGGAAGGTTGGAAGAAGGTAGGGTTAATAAGATTCATTGGAGATAGGAGACATTGGATAGACATCCTACGGTCCATGATACCGGGTCAGGTTGGAATAGGCTAAGGCCTGACCCGATCTAAATCAAATCAGTGCTTCAACCCGATCCAACCACTATAAGAAATATGATACATTGTGGCAAAATCGTGGTGATGAATGTTGCCATTGTCATCCATATTCACATACTGTGCATGTAGGGACATGCCAAGTAGATGGCATAAACTCTAGCACCGATGATGCGTAAGTGTAACCATGCCATTGACGGGGAGAGAGCAATGTAATACTTGCATCGCACATGAGCACAAACAACCTATTAGACATACTTCATTGTTTCCACTTGTTGGCCAGTTGAGTAGTCTTGAAGAAACATCAATATATTTTACTCAGTAAATTCTACCTTCTTTTCTTTGCCCTTTTACTGGATCTCCAATCAAACGTGAAAGTTTATAATGGTGCAGAATTCATGCAGAGGATGAAAAAATCAGAAATATGTAGCAAATTACGATATTCAATATATATCGGTAAATTTTAGCTTCTGTTTTATGTGCAGGAATCATCCAAGGATTGATTCTATGGCAGGATGAGATTGATGTTATTTACTGCTTATTTACTTATTTGCTTATCTATATTTTTTAAATATAGACACTTTGATTTTTTTAATTTTTTTATCTCAAAGGTGCGTCTCAAATCTTAAAAAACAAGATAAACGAACTGTATCTATGAAAGGACCGGGATGTCGCCTAGAGGGAGGTGAATAGGTGTTATAAAAATTTAATTAGAGTTAGGCGGAAATTTCTTCACCAGACAATATCGGACAGTCCGATGCAGACTATATCGACAGTCCGATGTAGAACTTCGGACAGTCCAATGTGGAGCAGCACTTGATTGTTGATTTTGAATCTGGGCACTTTCTCTTTCAAGCCAAGATGGTTCCCTACACCAAATATGTCAAGCAATACTAGAAGTACAAGAAAACTCAATAGATCTAAAACAAAATACACAAAATGATAGATCTAGATCAAGATGCAAAATATAGAGAAGTGACAAAGAGACGCAAGCAGTTATTCCCGAAGTTCGGATCCTTGAGAGGATCCTACGTCTCCGTTAAGGTAGCCTCGGTCCCACTTGAGCTCAAGTTTTTCTCAACCCTTTTCCTTACCAAGTCCGCACAAAGCTCCCTTAGTTTACTCGTTGGTTCCTTTCCTTTTGGAGGCGGACACCGGCCTTCACAAACTTCCACGGCGCACCATACCAAGCTCCGGTGGCTTGTGGTAGACTCCTAGTCGTCTAGGAGCTCTCAAACTCCAAGAGTAATAGATTGGCGGAGTGTGAGCTTGAAGACGACCCAAGTGCTCAAAGTTAAAGCCTAGACGTAGGTGCACTCGGATCTTCACCTCCCAACCCTTCCCTCTTGATTTTGCTAAGGAATTAAAGGAAGTGGTTGGAGGCTTTGAATGCAAGGTAGAGGAACAAGAGTTAGGGCTAGTGGCGGCTGGTAGGTGGAGTAAATGCAGAGTCTAACCCTAGCTTGGACTGAGTGAAGGGGTATATATATGTCTGGGTGAAAATCTACCCGCTTGGTTCAAAACTGTGTAGTATCGGACAGTCCGATCAAAATGATAAATCAGGACAGAGAACCCAAAACTCTAGAAGTTCGGACAGTCTGATTTGCACAACATCGAACAGTCCGATACAAACATCGAACAGTCCGATCAGGAAATTAATTTCAGACAGAGAACCCCGAACTCTGAAAAATTGGACAGTCTAGACTAGAGTATATCGGACAGTCCGATACAAGCCATTGGACAGTCCGAACAAAAATTCATTTCCAGACAGAGAACCTCAAACTCTGAAAAATCAGACAGTCTGGACTAGGGTATATCGGACAGTCCGATACAAGACATCGGACAGTCCGAACAAAAATTCATTTCCAAACAGAGAACCACAAACTCTAAAAAATCAGACAGTCTAGACTAGAGTATATCGGACAGTCCGATACAAGACATCGGACAGTCCGATACCAGAATTTGTGAACTGAGAATGTAGTGGTGTGAGACTTGCCCTATGCATTAAGATTCATCTATTGAGCACTTTGTTAGTCTAAGAGTCACATTTCGCCGCATCCCTTTTTATAGTACGGCTGTCCTTAGACTAAATTAAAGTAAAATAATTACAAGTCTTCGGAAAATATTCTCATAACCGATTAGCTTGATTGAGGGGTCCGTATCCTTCACCTTTGCTCGTATTGCACTAAAATCTAGATAAATTCTTGACAAACTCATTAGTCCTTTTGTTCGGTTGTCATTAATCACCAAAATAATTAGGGGCCTAGATGCACTTTCAATCTACTCCTGGCACAAATAAGCCTAAAAGAACATCTAAATGGGAACTCCATGCTAGCTATGTGCACACCTTGAATATCATACAGTTAATGACACGTGAAGATAGTTTTCGATTAAATGGGAAACACCAAGTTATTTGTGTTTACACCTCGAATATTTTATGCTATAAATGACAATGTAAAAATAGTCTTCAATCAAATGGTAACTCCACACTAGGTGTTTGCACCTTGGATATCTTATGTTGTAGATGACACATAACAGGGTATTTTGTACACATTGTTGCATAAGGCCCAAGGGAAGTTATATCTCGTTAAGGTAGCATTAATTATTTTTTCTTAATATATACAAAAAAAAATAAGCAAACATAAAAGTGCTCTTTCATTCCATAAGGCTGATCGGATCCATCATGGAACAAATACATAAGATAAAAAAAGGAATGAGCAAATGATCAATCTAATCTAAATAAAGTTAAAACAACCTCAAGGAAAGGTTGGGCCAGCCTCTACATCCAATGCATGTTCTGATGCAGTCTTTCATAAAAACCAAGTCACCAGAATATCTACACTAAGAAAGTCTGTTTACAATGTTTTCCCTCTTCATTCAGAAAGTTCAGAACTACTTCGATTGTAGCCTTGATTCCTCGAATCACTAGTAGTCATTGCAAGAACATGACCCCATCTTGAAGTGGTGGAACTGATTCAGATCCCTCACCACAAACTCCCTCTCCACAATGCCGCTGATGAGTTTGAACGCATCGTGACAATTGCAAAGAAATCCTCGTGTTCTTCATCACCTCGATGGTCATCCTTTGGGGATAACCAGCCAACCAAACCCCAATGCCAACATCTCACTGTGCACTCCAACCATCACACCTTTCCCTTCATCTCCATCCTCTTCATGAGCATCGAAGACTCTAGCACTACCTAGTAGGGCTAGAACTTTAGCTCGCGGCTTGTGAGCAGCTCGGGCTCGGCTCGGAAAAAGCTCGGGCTCGGGCTCGGCTCGTTTACAAACGAGCACGAGCCGAACATATTTTTTAGCTTGTTCAAAAAAGAGCACGAGCCGAGCCAGGCTTGGCTCGCTCGTGGCTCGTTCACATATTACACAGAGAGATCCCAATAGCCCCTACATATTTATCCCAAAGCCCAAGGGCTAAAATGAAAAAGTTACTAAAAATCTCCTACCCGTTCTTATCTTCTCGTTGCTTCCTCTGGAGACAGAGCACACGCAGAGGCAGAGAAGAAGCGCGGGTAGAGAGAAGAGAGAAGGGAGAGAGAGAAAGGGAGAGGAAGAGATGGAGGGAGGCCGGCGGAGGCTGCGTCTGGACTGAGGCGGCGCCGGCGCCACCATGGTGCGGTCGCGATGGCGGTCGGCGGCCTTGATGGCCGAGGCGACGGCAACTGCGAGGCTCGGGAACGCGGCCGCTCTGCTGGCGGCGTGGAGAAGCTCCAACGGCAGGTGGGAGTCCGTGAAGCGGCTACGCAGCTGGGTGCAAGTAGCGCTGATGGTGGAGCGAGCTTGGCGGTGGTGCTATGAAGCTGCAGTACCTTGGCCAAGGTGTGGCGGTTCCGGCTACCCCACAACAAGACAACAGGCGGGCGGCGACGGTGGCTCCTTATGGCCGTCCTTCCCCCTCCCTCTCCACCTCCAGCCAGCACCTCCCCCCTCCCTTTGGTCTTCCAGCCAACAAGCCACGAAGGCCATGAAGCTCGCCATGAAGCTTTTATGAGCCCGAGCCGAAAGCAGTTTTCACTCGGTCATCCAAGCTACCACTCAAGAAACGAGCTCGAGCCCGAACATGCCCGGCTCGCTCAAGCTCGGCTCGGTTCCACCCCTACTACCTAGCCTCCCCTTTTAACCCTTCTCCCTCATCTTACCCTCTAGCTCATCTAGCAACATCATCACTTCACCTGCCCTTGCACCGGCGGGTGACACCACGCCAAAGATAGAACACATAGGGAATGTCCTTTATCTCGATCCAATGCATATGGGATCCTTCCAGTATGCCTAGTCTCCTCATGTTCGACCGAACATCAACAAAGATTATTAGTCCGACCACCGAAGTGTATGCATTTGACATCACTACCGGTGTACTGCTACATCTTGGTTGAACTATGACACCTTCGGCCAGCAATGGTTGCGTGTCTAGGCGCTTGTGTGTCCTGCAGTCGACAAAGAATGAGCTCCACAAAGATCGGGGCATCGCCGCCTTCAACCCGTGCCGTGGGCGGTCGAATGCCACCTCAAGCCGCCCCGCTCGGCCAAGCATGTCGACAAAGACATGTGTAGTGGCTGGAGCATGGATCAATGCCGCATTTGCTTGCCATGGAGTGCAGGAGCCGAGGCCGTGTCGACGAGACTGAATGGCCGCAAGCGTGCATGACACCAAGCGAGTGACACTATTTGGCTGGACACCTCGATCAATCATGTCATTGAACAAAGTGAGTGCACACCTCCCGAGACCATACTTCGCCGCTGCCACGATGATGGAGGTGTAGGGGATGACCGACGGCTGCTCGATGCTGTCAAAAACCTTCCTCGAATACTCGTAGCATTCGCACTTGGAGTACATGTCAACCAGAGCCACCGCGATCATGTCATTGCGCTCGTGCCCAAACAGGAGAACCATGCTATGCACACAGTTGCCAGCTCCGAGCCGCCCAATACCGGCGCAAGCATTCACAACGCTTAACAGCATGAAGTGGTTGGGTGCCTTGCCATCGCCATTCATTCTGAACCCGGTAAAGAGCTGTATCGCCTCGTGCTCGAGCGCGTTCTGTGCGTACACAGACAGCATCGAACCCCACGACACCACATTCCTGGCCGGCGCAGCCATGCCATCGAACACGGCGCGCGCATCCTCAAAGCCACCGGCCTTGCCGTACATGTCGATGAGCGCGGTGGCGATGACGGGGTCACAGGCATACCCCGCAACCTCGGCGCGCGCATGCACCTGTCGCCCGAGCCCCGTGTCGGCGAGGCGCACGCACGCGCTGGCAGTCGTCGAGAAGGTAAAGGCGTTCGGCGCACGCCAACGCGACACATGGCGCGCAGGAGAGCGACGGCTGCACGAGGTTGGCCGGCGCTGGCGTACCCTGACATGAGGGCCACCCAGGAGACGACGTCGCGGTCACGCATTTCATCGAACAGGTAGTGCACGCGGGCCATGGCGCTACACCGGCAGTACTCGGCGAGGAGGTGGTTAGAGGAGGTGATAGCGGAGGTGGCGCCGACCTTGAGAAGCTTGGCGTGGGTGGCGGCGACAAAGGCGAGGTCGGAGGCGCCACGTAGGAGGTGGATTAGCAGCGGCGTGAGCGTGGTTGCGGTGGAGCTCGCTGCCATGGAGACAGACTGTCATGGCCACCTGGGCGGATAGGAGTTTCTTGTCTCTACTCCCTACTTGACGAATAAAAGTGAGTGCTTGAAATCTATAAATCCTGCTATAATAATAGTAACAGAAAATTTTAAATTGAATTTTGTTTCGTTGTTCTAGCTTGCAATGTCTCAACATTGATATAAAAGATGAATCATGCAAATACTAATCTCGTTTTGGACTGCGTGTAGTTAAACTATCTAGATTCTGGTTATCAGCATGTTTTTCTAAATATTAAGATTGCACAAGTAATATAAATTTTCTCAGAAATATCCTTCGTTACATTATAATTTTATTTTTAAATTTATCATAATAAAATTACAAGTTAAAGTTTCATTTTGGAAACGGCGTCGATGACTAAATTACTCAAGAAAATAAGTAATTCGACACAGCCCAATGCTGTCCTTTGTTTTCTATTTATAACATGTTTATGAAATGTAATAAAATGTTCAATATTATAAAAGCAGTTTTAAAGACAAATCACCCTATTCTTATTTACTAATTGTCCTTTTTGCTAATAACTTGAATTTCAAGATCTTTCCGAAGCGGTTTCTTCGTTTGGTTTTTTTTTAAGAGCTTTCATACGTATCTTCGAGGTAAAAGAAAATGTATGAAAATACCAAAATGTTTTTATTTTCAAAACCGACCATAAACAAATAAGGAGATAAGCTAATAAGCCTAAAAAACATGCAACTACTGCAAATTTAATTTTTTACAAGACAAACATTTTAGTTTTTAAACCAATTTTTAAGATCTTAAAGTTTCTTAAAGCTCTTAAAATCAATTTTTAAAATTTTTTTTTTCCCAGTCCCTCGAAACCACCTAACAGAAGTCCACATGCCTTGCTCTCCGAGGCTTATAACTGATCTCATTTTCAAAATCCAAACGTTTTAACTTCTTAAACTTGTTTCTATTTTAAAGCCGTTTATCAAAGCTCTGAAAACAAGTCCGACCAACTGTCCGCTTGTAGAAGCCGCACTGTAAGCTCTCCACGTCCAATATTTACACATTTCAGTCACTTTAACCCACGGCCAGACAGGATGCAGCAAACCCACAAGGCCCACAAGGCCAGACAGGATTCCAGGAGGGTTGGAATTGGGCCTGACAGAAGCCATTTTCCATTTGGAGCCCTTCTGGAAGAAAGCAAACAGTGTCCCCTTCATTAGCCAACACCATACAACGTCCATGGTTGATCCATCACACAAGAGCCAAGCCAAACCACAGAGACTAAATTTGGGAATCAAACAATCACATGTATTGGATTCTTCCACAGCTTTCCATCTAGGCAACATATCTAGTGCTAATGGTGGTTAGGTACTAACATGTTAACATTTAATCTAGATATTTGGATTAAGATTTAAAGGTTGAGATGAAGCTAATTACTAGGCTAAATAATGAAAGATTTATGGCGATGAATTGTCTTTAGCACCTAAATGTAGAAGATTTATGTGAGTTGGTTGGCCTTCATCTCAACCTTTAAATCTTAATCCAAAGGTCTAGATTAAATGTTAGCATGTTAGCACCTAACCACCATTAGCACTAGATATGTTGCCTTCAATCCAGCTTCAACTAATCCATCTATCCATACTTTCTACTTGTTCTGTGGTGTGCAACTGCAAGCAAATCAGGACCACACAACCCGAGTCACGGAGACAATGAAAATCTAGGTCTCACTCAGGAACTCAGGAGGATGGGTGGTTTATAACTATGGAACCTAATAGCAGGATCTCCACGGTAATCCCTCGAAAAATATTACCATCTGCACACAAATAGGCAAGAAAAAAAAAGGAAAAGAAATCCCTGAAAGTAGAACTGAAAATGGGTAACCACAATAACTGGAAAAAGAAAAGCATAAAGCAGATCCAAAGCTACGCATCTGAACAATTAAAGTCACCGATCAAAGGGCGGGCATCCAGGCCACATGAAGCAATCAATGGTTGCACATGAAAAGTTACAAGTAAGCAATGGCCCCTCCTGCTCACAATGCAACACCCCATGTTCTCCAAGTACAGGGCCATGTTCCTGCCTTGATGCATTCAGCAATCAGTCGGGCCAACATGGCAACATGACATGTTTTCAGTACCAGATGAACCAAAGCAGCAGAATATTTTAATCAGTTCTTGCATTGATCACGACAGCGAATAGCCAAATGGCAGATCAACTAATAATGGATCATTACAATGTTTGGACATCTGCTCAAAAGATCTAATAAATATTTGGCCACCAAAGAAAATGTTCATCAGGAGACATCATCAATCAGGACATCAATATGATTAACTCAGGAGCATTGCCATAGACAAAATTTGAACTTGAAATCATGAAACCAAATTGGTAACGCAGCGGATTACATATCTCAGAGATGAATGTACAGGAGAAATGATTCTGTGAATCACACGAAAACTCTTACACAAGATTGTAGTAGATCAATACCTTTTAACACTAGCATCAAACTTGGCATGAAAATAAACTGGAACATGCAATATATGATTCAGCACTGGTCAAATATAGCAGCCACTGAACACATTAAAAGTCTAGAACGTACACAATTTTTTATCCAATAAGCAAATCCGCAATACAGCTCAATGGAACCCCAGCAATCTCAAACATGGTAGCTTACATGGCATGGACTTGATAAAACAGCCAGAATAGAGTAGAAAGTCCAAGAACCCAGAGCTTAGAAGCACTTCCGGTGAACAATTGCTGGACCTGACTCATCATACTCACCCTTCGAGATCCACATCTGTTGCATAAAAATCAGAATACAATGTTAAAGAGTATATGGATGGAAACAAATACAGTGTGACTACAGAAATATAGTAAAAATTGGTAACAGAGCAACATAAATGTATATCCACCTGCTGGAAGGTACTAAGGGAGGCGAGGATGGACCCTCCAATCCAAACACTGTATTTCCGCTCAGGCGGTGCCACCACCTTGATCTTCATGCTGCTTGGTGCAAGGGCAGTGATCTCCTTGCTCATACGATCAGCAATACCAGGGAACATAGTTGAGCCACCACTGAGCACGATGTTACCATAAAGGTCCTTCCTGATATCCACATCACACTTCATGATAGAATTGTAGGTGGTCTCATGGATTCCAGCAGCTTCCATACCAATGAAAGACGGCTGGAAAAGGACCTCAGGGCAACGGAACCTCTCTGCCCCAATGGTGATCACCTGTCCATCAGGCAGTTCATAGCTCTTCTCAACAGAGGAGCTGCTCTTGGCAGTTTCCAGCTCCTGCTCATAGTCAAGTGCCACATAGGCAAGCTTCTCCTTGATGTCCCTTACAATTTCCCGTTCAGCAGTGGTGGTGAAGGAGTAACCTCTCTCCGTAAGAATCTTCATCAAGCAGTCAGTGAGGTCACGCCCAGCAAGGTCGAGACGAAGGATGGCATGCGGAAGAGCATACCCTTCATATATTGGCACAGTATGGCTGACTCCATCACCAGAATCCAACACAATACCTGCAAAAAAACATTTCTTCCCCGGCTCAGATGGAGGGTGAAGGTTTCATTGTGAAATGTGACATGATGATGCAAATAGAGAATCACCTGTTGTGCGTCCACTAGCATAGAGGGAAAGCACGGCCTGGATGGCAACATACATGGCCGGAACATTGAAGGTCTCGAACATGATTTGGGTCATCTTCTCCCTGTTAGCCTTGGGGTTCAATGGGGCCTCAGTCAGCAGCACAGGGTGCTCCTCAGGTGCAACACGGAGCTCATTGTAGAAAGTGTGGTGCCAAATCTTCTCCATGTCATCCCAGTTGCTGACAATACCGTGCTCGATTGGGTACTTCAATGTGAGGATACCCCTCTTGGACTGGGCCTCGTCGCCAACGTAGGCATCTTTCTGCCCCATCCCCACCATCACACCTGTGTGGCGCGGGCGCCCAACAATACTTGGGAACACAGCCCTTGGCGCATCATCCCCAGCAAAACCGGCCTGTGGAGGATACAGAACACCTCTATAATTAGTACTATGAGGTTCAGACTGTGAATTTACATGAACTGATCGGAAGGAGCAATACAAACCTTGACCATGCCGGTGCCATTGTCGCAGACAAGGGGCTGGATGTCCTCCCCGTCAGCCATTTGATTAGGGGTTCTGCCATTTGTCCAGTGAGGCAACAATATTAGCACACCATTTGTTCTTATGAAGTTGTAACTACGCAAATTTTCTGCGATTTGTCTACAAGCAAGGACTTGACTCTTAAGCCTATACATCATGACCTACAACTAATTTGAAGAAAAAAAATTGATGAACGAATCATCTACATCCCGATCAAGAAGCACACATGAACATCACTTACCTATGCCATGCCCATTTCTTGCCGTTCCATTATACCAAAACACAATCTAAACGCCCTGACCACGATCCATAATCTCTAAATTGCAAACTCCGTAAGCGGGAGAAATGATAAGATCAAGAACAGCAAAATACGTGTTGAGCATCGCACAAGTGGCTAAAAAATTTCCGAACTTTCGGTCACCAATCAGATCTACCGAGCCCAAGAACCGGATCTACGGTTCTTGACAACGCCCAGGCCCAGCCACGAACAAATCAAACCGGAGTCAACCTACACACTCCCATGGCTAAATTCAGCGCGAAGAATCCAGAAAAAGTACGGCGCACGCAGATGCGGAGAGGCCTTCGGTTGCCTGGTCGCGCTTACCCGGGGATCTAGGGGGTCCTGCCCGCCTGAAGCCCTCCCACCGAGGTAGGCGGAAGCTGCACGAAGCAGAGTAGCAGGAGGTGGCGGCGGCGGTGGCGAGCTAGGCGGAGACAGGACAGCCGAGGGCTGCACTTGGCCTCGTGCCCTCTTTTATATGCACATCTTTTTCTCAACTCGCTTTTATTTTAAAAAAAGGAAAAAAAAAAAGAAAGTGGAAACAGAGGCATAAATGGGTGTGAAAATATCATTTACGTCCTTCCTTTTTTCCATTCTGGATGCTTATTTGAGCAAAGTTTTGAAATTAATTAATTATTGGATAACACTTCCACGCGGGCGTCCGCCCACGTCGGACGCCGCGCGCTCGGGAAATCGGGAAGCTTCGGCTGCGCGTGAGCGACGAGGCACGTGGGTGTGGGTCCCGCGGCGCGTCAACCTTTTCTTCCGCGGTGCGCTTCGGCTATTTTTCCTCCTCGTCGCACACAGCTTTGATTTTTCCACAGATCGCCGCTTCTCCATTGCTTTCAGGTAGGTAGGCTCATGCCAAGACCAGCCTCCCCTATGTAGTGCACTATTTTGTCTCTCTCTCTCTTCCTCTCTTTATTTCTCATTTCTCCTCTCCATCCCTCTCTCCACACAGTGAGCGAGCTTGGCGAGCTTTGATTGCCGGATCTGGCGAGCACGGCTTGGGGCTCGCCAGAACTAGAGAAGAAGGCTAGGAGGAGGTACACCCCCATTTTCGCCATGAACTTTGAACCATGTACGTATGAAACTTAGGGTTTGCCCATTGAAACTTGGATCTTGTTCTCGCGAAACTTTTTATCTTTGCATCGGTGTAGGGGCACGCCAGATCTAAAAAAGAAGACTAGGAGGAGGTGTACCTCTATTTTTCAAGTTTCATATGAACTTCTTGATGTTTTTAACAGTATTTAGCCAAGTTTCATTGTATTTCTTTAAGTTCTATCAGTAATTTTTTCAAGTTTCATTGCTCTTCTTGAAGTTTCATTAGTACTGTAGTCAAGTTTCATTAGTATATTTTTCGAGTTTTAGTAGTTATTTTTACAAGTTCATCAATATTGTAGCCAAGTTTAATTAGTATTTCTCCAAGTTTCATCAGTATTTGTAGCCAAGTTTCATTAGTACATTTTTCAAATTTCGGCAGTTATTTTTTCAAGTTCCCGTGATGATGTCACTATGACATCATGTCCCTCCATCGGACGTCCGACGCGTGGCGCCCGCCTTAATTATTTATAGATAACTCTGCTTTGAAATTGCAGCATTTTGTAGGGCGTATGGTCTGACTTTTCTTCTTCTTTTGGCATTTTTTCGGGATATTTACATGACATGTAAGATATTGCTGGGCCGATCAGCGCCAACTGTTTTCATTTTGAAATGAAAATAAAAGGGTTTATGAGCCAACCAAAATAATTGAAAAGGGAACATGATGCTATCTCATGGCCAGCTATCGATATTAATGATCTCCTGCATGGCAAATATTTTGCGAAACCTCATCTGTGACAGACGAGAAATTATGGCCATGAAATTGTGACACTATTTGCACATTAGTCCATCCCAATATTCCTAAATGGCCATGTTTGCACCAACTTGCCATTTCCAACCAATCTATGGGGCACCAACTTGCCATTTCCAACCAGTATATGGGGCAAAATGGAAGTAACAATTTTTTGTTCCAAAAGAAAATTCACAGGTCACGACCTTCTTATAAAGGAAATAAAAAAATCACCAAAATTGCACAATTAATTCCTTCCGCAAAAAATATAAGTGGTCCAAGACCAAAGGAAAATGAGAGCAAAATAATGAGATCTTTTTTAAAAAGGAGAAGAACCTGAGGCTGGAATGAACTGGCGGTGGATAGAGAACGCGCGCCGTACGATGTGCGACGTGGAGGGCCTACAGCCGTCAGCCCGTCAGATCGATCAAACGTGGGCCCGAGAAGAGTCGTGCGTGCATGCACGCGCATTGGTCCAGCTGCCTCTTTCGCTGGATGGGCCTGGGCCTTCCAGTTGGGCCAGCTCACATAATAATAATAATAATAATAATAATAATAATAATAATAATAATTCTTCTTCTTCTTCTTTAAAAGCTGTTCATTTTTTCTCCCCTATTGCCCTATTGGCTTGTATCCTGCTTGTTCCTCTCTAGAAATGAAAAAAAAAAAGAAATCAAATCCAGCCTGTACCTGGATCTTAGCCAGCTTGGAGCCTCTGAAGTATCTGATTAATTAATCTAGCGGATGCTTGGTATGTTTTGAGCTGCCGACAATTATTTGCAGTTAGTCCTTTGCACGATGAGCTCCAAGTCTTTGATTCGACTGACATTTGATCCACGGTTCCACACACCCACCCGATTAAGTAAGGGTGATTTTTATGGTACTCTAAAATTTTAGGTTTCGAAATATGTCATTTAATGTGTCAATGATACGTATATATATCTAAATTTTCCATTAAGTAATCATCCCGGTGTGTGACCTTAGCTGGTTAACTTTAGTTTTAGGGGTCGAATCTATCATTAAATCAGGCTGACTGCTATTGTACGGGAAAAATTATTCCGTTTAAGTGGTCAAGATTGTAAACTTCAAACTAATGATAACTTTTTTTCAATGTTCAGATTCAAGACGTATATGTTAAGAAATGGTTTTCATAAAAATATATTTTATTGGATTTATAGAAAAACAACCGAAAATGTATAGTTGAAGTAGGCAAGTTAATTCGTGCGTGAGAGATCCTCCGGACGTTCGCTAGCTAGAGAGCTTTACAGGAGAAACCGAGTTTCAAACATGACTTAAATTATAGATGCGTTAATTTAATCCAACATGCTAAAGTAACCCTAATCGTTGAGACTTGAGCCCCGTTGACATTTTTTAAAATATTTATATTGTGTATATACAATTATATGTTAATTTTATAAAACTTTATAAATAGAACCATAATATTAAAATAGCGTTTGAAACAGTATGTTAATAACCATGCTGATTGTCTAAATCATTACTATATATTTGTGACCGTTGAGAGTACGACCAATCTTGATATTGTCATAGTTGTTACTATATATTTATGATCGGTGGGAGTACGGCTGTTCTGGATTAGAGCATATCTAGCAGATGTTTTAAAATCGGGTCTCTATACATTCTCTCTAAATCATTATTCGTTCTCTATATTTTTATTCTCTTCAACAAAACTTCTATCCAAAAAAACTATAGAGGTTGACATAGAGTGCCTTCCAAATTTAGAGGCTGGAAGAGAAAAACTCTAAAGGGCTGTTCTTTTTAGGTTATCTTATTTGCTTATTTGACTTATCTCATAACTTCGAGAATTTTTCGAGGTGGTCTCGAGAGCCGGGTGCCTTTTGTGTTTAGGGTTTAAGGAGCTTTTAGATATGCCTACGAGATAAAAAAAACAGATTCAAAAATTAATTAAAAAAAGTAAGATAAGTCAAATAAGTCACGTCTTATCTAACTTATTTGACTTATTTATGTGACTTATCTTACTTTTTATTAATTTTTGAATTTGTTTTTTATCTCGTAAGCGTATCTAAAAGCTCCCTAAACCCTAAACATAAAGAGCATTCGGCTCTCGAGGTACCTCGAGAAATTCTCGAAATTACGAGATAAATCAAATAAGCAAATAAGATAAGCTGAAAAGAATAGCCTCTAAATTTAAAAACTGAGATAGAGACTCTGCTGAAGGACAAGATACTCTAAATATAGAAAAAATTATGTTCTAGAGACTATGCCGAAGATGCTCTCATACCGTGACAAGCTGGGTTGGCTTTATGCACGCGTGCACGTGGCAAAAAGCACTGCACTCTAGGCACGGATCCTGTGCGTGACGACAGCAGGATGGAGGCCCCACAGTGCTGGCCTGCTGGGGTGGATCATTAGGCTCCACTAATGCTAGGTTAGCACAGCATTCGATGCACCGCTGTTATCACTATACAATGCTATCTTTGAGACCTTTCTCTGGTATACGTAGATGGGATCAGAGGCGCACTGCGTCATGTGCATGCACCAAGGAAAGAAGAAAGCCCGGTGCTTCGGATCGGACGTGATTCTCATCGGACGCATCATGCTGACGTCTTAGAAAATAATTGATAAAATTTAGAAGACCTACCGATGAAATTTGACAATATATATATAAAACAGGAGCGAAAACTAATGAAAACTTGTAAAATAACTGTTGAAACTGAGAAACTGCTGATGAAACTTGAAGAAGTATCGATAAAACTTAGTTAACTACTGATAAAACTGGATAGTGCCAATAAAACTTGGCTAAACTACTTGTGAAACTTGAAGAAAGAGTAATGAAACTCGGCAAAACCGATTGATGAAATTTGAAGAAGAATCAATGAAACTTGAATAAGTATTAATAAAATTTGGTTAAACTATTGATGAAATCTCATTTTCCATTGTAGTTTAAAAAATCACCCCGTGTAAATATAAGTTTCACAAGAACAAAACCAAGTTTCACTAGACAGAAACCAAAGTTTCGTACATACATAGCCAAGGGTTTTATGACGAAATGGGGATGAACCTTCTCCTAGCCCCCTTCTTCTCTAGATCCAATGAGCTTCCACACCGTGCTCGTTGGATCTGGCGGCTAAAAGCTCGCCAAGTTCACGTTCTCCAGAGACGGGTCAGCGCCGGCTGATGGCTGTGTCGGCGATGGCAACGACGCCATGCTTGCTCTCGTTCCAATTAGCTTGTAGGATATGCGGCACTGCCCTCTGATTCGTCTTCCTCCAAAATCTGGCAAGAGAGGAGAGAGCTCATGCTTCTACAGAGAGAGGAAGAGAGTGAAAAAGACAAAGGGAGCGGTGTCCGCCGGCGACCATGTCGACCGGCCTGCTGTTGGACAGGACTGCCTCTCCTCCTCTAAAATCATGCGTGCGAGCGACGCAAGAAAATCTGAGGGGGGAGAGTCTGTGCGAGAGACACGAGAGGGAGAGAGGGGGATTATGCGAGACAGCTAGTGCGGCGATTCCTTGTCATGTGGGCCGTCGGGAGGGCGCAGTGTCTCCTGAGCATCCCGTCCGATGCGCCGCTCCGCGCCGGACGTGTGGAAGGTAGTAATTTCCGGGAAAGAAAGGCTTTGCTTTTTCTTCTTCATTGGTTCATCTATCGGATTAGTATACCATTCCCTTCATCTTAGCCATTCATTTATCATCCGAAGGCTATCGTCGTTCCAAGAAGTGGGTCAGCAGAGAGCCAGAGAGAGTCGTGTGAGGAAGAAGGCCGCGCGCACACTCGCACAGCCCGTGGCCAGCGACAGCAAGCCGGGCGGCGGCAGCCGGCGGCGTCAGCACGCGCGCGCATGGCAGCGGCCAGCCGCAGAGCCGAGCGGTGATGCCTAGCGACGGCGCACGACCCACGAGAGGCGGCCACGACGGCGTGTCGGCGATGGTGGCTCCCCATCTGGACTCCGGAGGAGATTCACGCCGATGACTGCCACTGTCCGGCTCCGCCGCTGGCCACCGCGTCGCCAGCATCAGGGCATGTGCCTCCCAAGAAATAGCCGTACTTCCAAAGCTCGTGTGCCGTCCCGGCCGTCTCTCATGAACTTATCCTTGTGACATCATTTGTTCCTACTGCAACTCTAATTATCCATCACATCGTACATCTATTTCTGCATCAATTCATCACATTGCAAAGGAGACGATCAGGCTCACAACTCTTCAAACCAACACGGGATTAGCACCGGATCTTAAAAACACACACTTTTTTTTTTGTCTGATTCGATTGCTTACGGCTATTAGGTCAGTTAGCGGCGGCGGCGGCGCTGGTCTTCTTCTCCGCCTTCGCGTCTCTCTCCGGAGGTGGTTGTGCACTTAGCGGATGGCAAGATCAATAGTGGAGGCGGCGGTTGGCATGCTTAGTTGGGCTGACGGTGGAGGCTTGGAGGGCAAGAAAGAGGGATTTGAGGTCGGGAGAAATCAAGCTCCAACCGTCATGGTGCTGTCTCCATTTTTTAATTGGTGAGTGTGCGTGCCCATTTACTCGTCTCGTGCTTTCGTCTCGTGGATCATCTTGCATTGAGTTTCATGGATGATTTCAGGGAAAAATTATTTTTTATGCACCAATAAATTCGGTTTCCATGTTCCCCTTCTGCAAAGGTCGTGATATAGCACTCACAATTTGTGGAGACCAAAGTATTTTGTTATAGGTGTGTTTGGTTGTCTGGTTGAGCATAGAGGTAGACCAAGCGAGCTACATAAGGGCTATTCTCTTCGGTTTATCTTATTTGTTTAGCTTCTTATTTGCTTATAAGCTGAATTTTAAGAGTTTCTTGAGATAACTTGGAAAGTTCAGTGCGTTTTGTTTGACTTGTTTCTGAAAGTTTTAAGACGTACCTTCGAGACAAAAAGAACGAACTCTAAAAGTCAAAACGTTTCACTCTTCGATTCGAAGATAAATAGATGAAATAAGAAAATAAACTGAAGAGAACAACTCTAGACACCGTTTGGTTGCCTAGTGAAAGGTAGACCGATAGAGCCTAGTTGAGGTGTTGTAAATTCACTTTTGCAGTCAAGCTCTAGGGTAACAGGAGGGCGCTGGTGGAGCATCAAGTTGGAGCAGCAGGCAAACATGAGCCAGTCAGAGCTCTGGGGGTGTGCACATAAGGACTCCATGACGACTAGAAAATTGGGATGACAACAGGTGGATGTGCACAGAGGTTAATGGTGGCGCGGGAGGAGCTCATCGCAGTTGTGTGATGCCGAAAGAGATCGTTGGCTACCGAATCCGCACTAGAGGCATTTGGTGGCGATCTAGACAAGGCCAACGATAGTTGCGACGAGGATGCCATGGGCACATGACAGGATGAGGCTGAGCTCAAGACGGTGTTTGAGAAACGCGCGACGACCCGTCAGAGCATTGGGAGATGAGGTCAACCTTAGGGTGATCGTTGGGAGACATAGGGTAGCCTGTGCAGAGCACGTGGAGAGGACAAATGATGGTTATGAGACGAAGTAGATAACAAGACGGTGCGGGCAGTGAGGGACGTGTGGGCCACGCTCTAGGCGGCGCTAGCACACATGTGTGTGATGGTGGTGGTGGCTCTATGATTCGAATCCTCTGCCGTAACTGTGCAGTTACGGTCATTGACAGATAGGCCCCACCACTGAATGGCCCCACCTGTCAGTGACAGTAACGGCATTGCCGTAATGGTAGAGGATCGGGTGGCTCTAGGGGGCACGAGGACGCGTGACAGAGGTCAGGAGACTAGCATCCTCTGCCGTTACAACAGATGTTATTCTTTATCACGAGCAGTGGGGCCTACTCAAATGATCGCAGCGATTATGGCGAGAGATCCGAATCGAGAGGTCAGGACGTTGCTAGAGGACGCTGTGAGGGTGTCGTCGGTGATGCCTTCAACGTGTTTGACCGACGCCTTCAACGTGTTTGATAAAATGCTTATGGCCTGCTGCATCACTAATGCAAGTAACCAAAACGCAAGCTCCAATGGGTCCAGCTCGAACGCGAATAACAGAACACATATGTCTTGCACAAATTTAGTCTGACTCCCATGAGTCTGGATGCCTTCTATAGAATAGTATGGGACCATTCGGGCAACCGAACAAGCCCAAAATAACAAGCCAAAAAATGTACATATCGGTCTCATTTGGAACACAAAAAATTAACATAAAGCAGTTTAATTTCTGTTTTTTTTTTCTTGCAATTCCAAAATTAACCCTTTTTTTCCGGGTGCACCAAGCCACCAAGGCTGTCTGCAGCCCCGACCTAAAAGCTACAAATAACCAGAGCACTTTTTTTATGAGAGCATAGTTTTTTTTTATCAGAGAGCACAGATTTTCCTACTAGAAAGAGAGCTTCCTACAGGAAAAATGAGGAGAAGAAAGTTTAGAAAATGCACACAGATTGGATCAAGGCCCAGGTGCCGAACTCTGGCCCGACCGAAACGCGCGCTCTCCCTTCCGTCGTTGCTCTCCGCCCCTCCGGTCTCCCTCCTCCGTCCGTTCCGCTTCCTGGCGTCTCCGCGTACCACTGCGCTCGCAGCGCTAACCAACCTTCCCAGCCATCCATTGCTTCAGGTCTCGCCATTCCAGGAGAACACAGGAAATCTCTCTGTGGATTTTGCAGTTACCATGTCGGTATTTTTCTGTGTCTAAATTTTTTTTTCCCAAACTTGCTATTTTGACAGTCTCCAAACTTTGGCCAGTTCTTGATTTGTTGCGCATGCGCCGTTTTTATGTCGGATTTAGGTGGATTTTTTGGGGTCAGTTTGCTAACTCTGTTAGAACAATTTGTGATCAACATTTTTTTTGTTGCATATGCATGCGTATAAATTCCTCATGATCTAATCGGACAATAAAGAAGGGGTGAAGATTTGATGTATACCCAAGGAATTGCCATTGTTGGTCAGAACTTTCTTACATATAAGTCTGTGACCGGATTGCCGATTCCTTTGACGATAAAAGTTCTGGTTGATATCGTGAGTTGGCACAAAAATTAGTTCATTGGGTTCAAGCATATCTCAGCAAAAGTTGGGATTATCTTCTAGGATGAAAGTAGGATTTTGTGTTTGTGCATTGCAATGCTACCCCCGTGCGGTGTTTTATTTCTTTCTTTCTGAATATTGAGGAAGGAAGTCTTATCTGACCATGTTTCAGGTTTATGTGTTCCATTTGATTAACTCACGTTTCTTGAATATGGCTCTTATGAAGAAAATTGCTTGATCTTGTGTTTTAAGGAAAAGGGGAGGGAAATGAATATTTTTTCTGGAAACGAGTGTGTCGTTTTTGCCTTGTAACCTTGTTAGCTTTGGAATATCATAATCTCTCCTAGTGATGATTGAATAATCCACTATCTTTACGTAGTTAAATGTTATTTAAATGATCTTTGTACCAAAAAAATGATTTATTACTTAGAACATTTTTCCTTCATTTTGTGGTCTTTTTAGTAGTGACTGGTAAATAATGGCATTTTCTTAATCATGTTAGGGCGGATGATGAGCCTGCTGATCCAAAGAATTACCTTGAGGAACATTGCAGGCCACATTGTGTAAAATCATTGTATGACTACCAGGTGTGTCTCCCGCTTCATTTTACGAAACTTCTTCAAGTTAATATTATAATTTATTTAGACACATTTCTGTGCGCTCACAACACAATATCCTATAATGGTGATTCAGGATCAGTGGTAACCAGCCTTTTGTTGTGAAACACTTGTTGAATGATCAAGAACTGGTGTTTAGTGAGCTTATTGACCAAGTGTTATCATCTAAGCTCAATTGATTTGAACTTTTGGATCCAAATTTCACATGATTGGTCCACATGGCTTTTTATTTTTCAAATACCAATACAGGGCCACAATTCGTTGAATATATGGTTATAGGTTTGAAGTCTAACCCTATTTTTCTAGAAGCGGTCTACTGTTTACAACCTCCTTTTCCAACCAACTTTTGTTATTTCTTTACTATTAAAAAATATCTAGTGGCGAGTGATTATGGTATCACATTTGCTAAAATTCCCCACCAATGTTGTTTCATAAAATCTCCCTCCACTATCACTAAAATTCCTTTTCACATGTCACCACCATAAAAACTACCCACCATACACCACCATCACTAAAATCACGCACTATACGCCCATGCCACTAAAATCATCCACCATATGCCTTCCATTGCAAGGCACAGGGCACAACACAATCGAGTATAAAAGCAGAGCCGATGGCATGAGCCAAACATATCAAATGTGACAATGTGGAAAGTAATATAATATTTGTTTGTAACAAAGCACCGGCACTCGGCTAATCCTTCAAAAGATTTCTCGCATACCTGGTTTAGTTTTGTATATTCTCTATAGCAGCAGCCTAGTTATTTGTTACTGGTGTTAAGCGGTGAGCGATCTGTACCATATCGCATAGACTCATGTCAGACCGAACACATGCTGCTTAGCTGCATGACAGCAGACTAGTTGGGTGCCCGTGCATTGCTACGGATTTAAAATAGATGAAACTACATCCTATCATTCAAATAAAAAAAGATTAAACATAAGTCAACACCTATAAGATTTGCACGTCCGTGTAATGTGTGTGAGGATAGGGCTAGCCCATTGGGGCTAGTTTGGTGTGGTTCAGTGGATTTGAAATTTGAATTCAATTGAGCCACATGGTGGAGACTAAGGCATGGCATATGTAGGTACTTGGTCAAAATAGATAAGGGCAAAATGGTCTAGTTAAAAATAAACCACCATTCAACATCACTTACCACAAATCACTTTTAAGTAGTAGAGATATGATCATTCGGATCTGGCAAACCATGAATTGTGTTCCAGTTTGGGTGTATGGCAGTGTTACTAAGCTTGGTTTTTGACAGCACAGTGTGGTTTCGTTGCATTACTGTCAAACACGATCTTGGGGATTTCACCATGAACACGGAAATTTACTCGTGGATTTTGTGTGCAGAGATGTGTGAAGAGAGTCGAGAGAGACGAAACTGGACAGAGGCACTGCACCGGGCAATACTTCGACTACTGGTCATGTGTTGACAAGTGTGTAAGTACCGACTGCACACTGAGTAGTTCTATAAATCAATGTTCCCTTTGCAGCAATTCATGCGTGAGGCTTGTGTTTGCAGGTAGCACCGAAGCTCTTTGGTAAGCTCAAATGATGATGGAAATGGGACGAACGCTACCCTTGAGATGCAAACTGTAGTCCACTTCTGAACTTCCAATAAATCCATCGAGTCTGGTTCTATTTATCAAAAATTTGTAATCAGCATGATTTTCTTGAGGATCCATTTTTCTTTTGACTGCCCTTGGTGGATGAAGGCGTCCAATCAACATGACTTCGTACATTGCTTCAGCATCCTGAGGTTCATCTTGTCATCGTATAGCAGCAGTGTCGCCGCTATGCCTCTTAGCTCACATCACAATAACGTATACATTCGCATCGTATGGAGCTCAGATGCAAGCATGTGCAAACCTCTCCAGATTTGTTTTGCTAGGACCGAAAATGGAAGAAAGTAAGAAAGCGAATGGTTCTTGTAGCACGCGTAGATTGCCATTCTTCTATTTCAGCCTTCCTGGCAATGGCAGATGGTACAGGAGATGCAATCTTCATCCTTCCATTAGCCTTCCTGAATGGCAGTTTTTTTTTTTTTTTTGACACGATCCTGGGTGGCAGATTGTACAAGAGATGCAATTACAGGTATCAAAAACACCCACCTTATAAGTGATGGGTGTATTGTTAAATTCTCATGCACATGTTCACATATCAAGCTGCGCCGATCCAATATCCTATATTTAAGAACGGTGAGAACGAGACCGAAAAAAATTTGGCCCCAAGATGATTGTTCGAAATGTATATAAAAAGGCAAAACCGAACCAAAAATGATATGCTACATTCCTCAACATTAGTGACCCGGATCCTACATAAGCCAATCAGAGTGAGAAAAAATGTGAGTTATATGCAAGGGGTCAATCTTTTTCGCCGGTGTCATATTCTGGTTGTCGGCTTGTCTCTCCTGAAGTTCCCTGTAAAAAGGGGTGCATAACATTCTACCGTTAGTCTGTTAGAACTTAACGACCAGTTATGTTTTGCTTAAAATTCTTGGTGTCAGGAGCAGTCTTATTTTTCTCTGATATAAAAGGAAACATGAGTGTTAATGGAAATACCTGAACTTGTACCAAAAGATCTTCTAGTTCCGCTAATATATCTGGGAAAGCAGGTCGGTCAGACGGAATGGTTTCCCAACATCTTTGCATCAAGTCTAATAGCTTGGGATGTGCATTTTCTGGAAGCCCTGGGCGCAATCCCTGGTATGACAATTAAGGGTTAGCACATTTCGTGATGCACATACTTTACTGTACAACACCTGCACATATTATTCAGATAAAAAGCAGCTATGCAAATTCAATACCTGCCTCACACCTACAGCTGCTTGGAGAGGGGTCATGGTATCGTATGGGATCTGGAAACATCGGAAATGGCAAATTAACAAGCCTCAGAAATCACGATGATAAAAATATGCTATTAGTGGTAGGTAATTATTGTAACTAGACATAGAAAAGAGTATACCTTGGACGTTATGAGCTCCCAAAGCACAATAGCAAAACTGAAAACATCTGCTTTATTATCATATGGTTGATGATTTATAACCTAAGTATGCATCAGTAAAGACATATTAGAAATGAATTATTTACATTTTCATTTATTTAGTAGTCAGTAGTCACTGTAAACAAGATAAATATGATAAGACACAAACCATGTTTAAGATCATTGAAATAAAAAAACTAATCCGAAATCTTAAACAACTTCCTTTTAAGACCTAAAAAACATCAACACTAATAGGCACAATTGGAACTCTTAAGTTAGTTTTAGCAGATCACATTGCTCCAGTAACAGAGATGTACCTCAGGTGCCATCCATCTGTATGTTCCAGTTTCAGCTGTCATGATACCTCCTTGATCTTGGAACCGAGCTACACCAAAATCTGCCACTTTCACAACCTAAAGAATAAACAGAAAAATCATTCATCAACAAAGATACCCCAAGCCCCATTGCAGATAACAACAAATAAATAAACAATGTAACCTAATAATACCCTTCGCATTCAACGGTTGTCTTTTTCTGTTCCACTTTTTTTTTTTGTAAAAATATGTTCTTGACCAGTGAAGTAAGGAGTTGTAGGCTACATACATGATCTTTGTCCATTAGAAGGTTGGCAGTCTTCAAGTCTCTATGGATAATACCCCTCTGATGCAAGTAACACATTCCTCGGCATACATCAACTGCAAACTTCAGGAGAGTTGGGAGCTCCAAGACATTGTGCTGCTTGTGCACGAAGTCATACAGACTTCCTCCAGACATGTATTCTGTAAGATATAAAAAAGATGTTCTGTATTAGTAAAGGATGAGAGGAAAATGCTCCAATCTCCACCAAGACATCAGTTAAGCAAACAAAAACATGCTCTTCATGTCATATAAACACTAAACAAGCATAATTTCTTACATCTCTAAGTTATATTTGTCAAATATTATGAAATTGCAGAGCATTGTTTAAAACATTTTCAGGTCTGATTCTCTGTAGGACAAACAATTCTTTATAAGTTCCTACAGATCCAGCTGATGCTCAGGTGCTACCATACAGCTCACCTGTAATTATGCAAAATTTGGGTGGTTTTGTACATGCACCAATGAATCGCACAACATTGGTATGATGAACTTCCCTGGAAAGAAATATGGAAGGTCAGGGTAAGGAAGACATACTTATTTCTTGGTAACTCAGTTAATATGAGAGTTGTGATGTGTTCATTTCTACATATGATGTAAAAACTAAATCTCATCAACAAAATTATATGCAGGAGTTACGAGAATATTCAGCTACAACACATCACTAGATTATCTTAAAAGTGATATCATAGAATGTTAGATACCTTAGAATATATACTTCTTGTGTGAACTCGTTCCAGACATTCTTATTCAAATGCTCAGCTCTTAGAACTTTAACAGCAACATCCTCACCAAAATAAGTCCCATGGAACCTTCACATAAGCATAGTGCATTATAAAGATAACACACTACTCAATACAACAACTAAGTAGTAACTCAGCAATATGCACTCGACTCACAAGTCCCCGCAAGAACCAGAAGCAATCATCTCTCCCATCTTCAGAAGTCGTTTGTCGATTTCCCAATCACCACCTTTTACTTGGAATGGCAGTGTTCTTTCTGAGAATGAGGAGTGAGATGAACCAGACCAGGAACCCTGCATTCTCAGAAGAACCAGCAATGTGCTGTTAGTTCTGGAAATGGAACAAGACACACTTCCCCATGCATCAACCAATAGCAGAAGCAGAATTAAATTATCTGACTGCAAAACACTTATGTGATCATATATGTATCTCTATATGAATAATTGAAAACCTACCTCATTCCTTAAAATGGAGGCTTCCAGTGCCTTGTGCAAGCCATCAGTGTCCTGATCATACCATTGCAAAATTGGCATCATTTGAGTAGTGTGAGAAATACAGTTCATATAGAAATAGATTCAGAACATCCAAGCTAATTCTTTGACATAGACCCCTTGGTGTTGATAAGATATGTTAATCTATATTGGGCATTGCTGTGTTAATCAGCTCCTAGATGGCCTACGAGGGAGAATATATGGATTGCCATAGAAGAATGAGAGACCTTGGTGAAAATTGTGCATATGATTATACAATGAAGCAAATCAACAAATGGGAAAATCCCAAGGATGGCTTAACTGCTGCAGCTTCTTGCTTCATTTGTAATAAACAACAAAATGATCCTAAATTCATCAACACAGGATGACAAATCACTTTATTTTGGCAAAGTTTTATACACTTCTGATGCAAATTTTAGAAGAAAATTGTGCTAATATTACATTGAGTATATGAATATCCAACATCCAAGTAACCAAGTTCATCAAACAGAACATGGATGGCTAGCCTAGCGTAGCAACATTTTCAGGCCCGCTGCTTTTTCATCCAGACAATTCAACAAATGACATGAGAAGAACCTGGGATTACCTCAATGGGCCAACCATCCACAACAAAAACATCAAGAGAATAGCCGTCTAACGTTGAAAAAACATGCGCTTCCCTGATGTTCAGTCCAATGTCAGATAGCAAGGCAGACAGCTGGAAGAACATATTACAGTTAGATGCTATACTTTAATCAAAAGGTCAAATCAATTTTACAAAGGAATAAATAGATTGAACAATTATTAGTACGTATAGTCTAACAGATGGTTGAATGCAGAAAAGGTGTCCTTCAATAGGGTACCTTGAGTATAACCATATATAACAAATAAGATAGAATGCTCAAATCAGAATTGTGAAAATAGAGAAACCAGGCATGATAAAATAGGTACTTAAGCTTTGTAAAAAACTACTATAGCAGGGAAGATTAAAAAAAATGTATCAAGATTAAGTTGAAAAGTGCACAGAATTGCTGACCTGACTAAGGAGCTTTGGTTTGTCAATAGTGGAGAAAACTATCTCATGAATGTGTGTGTATGATGCATCCTGCCTGTGAAATATACACAGCCAAGATTAGTATATTTGTAAATTGTAATAGGTCTAGATATCTAAACTCTAAATCTTTATCTGGAAGAAAGGATATGGCTGTGTGCATGGGTACGTAGCAGTGTTCATGCAAGTGCAAAAGCATGAGTGGTTCTGATTTTCATTCATGAAGATTTAGGGATTATCTCAGGTGGCTTACTTCAGGTATACTTGAGAAAAGCACCCATATTCTGTGTTTATGTCTATAATCAATCTCTAATGCACCAATTATAGAAGTAAATGTGTAATTTCACACAAACAACAATATGTTTATTCTTTATTTTAAGGTTATGTGTTTTGTCCCTTGTATTTCTAGTGTACAATAGAACTTCATATGGATAGATGTCAATATCACAGGTAACATCACTTCGGATGTAACGTATAATGCCAAGGAAGAAGGTAACTATGTGGTAGGAAGGCTAGTATGTAAATGGTTGATGACACCGAATTAAATGTGGCACCAGCTATTGATTTCTATTTTTTAAAAGGCTGTATGATTATGAAGCTCTTTTTTTACCAGACACATCAAAGAAACAAGATCTACCATAATTTTGGAAACATGAAGTATTCTACAGCTTTTGTTATCGAATCTAACGTAAATAAGAAAAGCTGCAATTTGCACCCTTTCACCGTAACTACAGTAGTACAGTACAACTTTCATTATTACTCCCCCTTGACTTGAGTCTTCCACATGTCCGGTTGATTTTCTGATTCTCGATGTGTATTACTCTAACCCAACTATAGGTTGACTTCTTAATAATCCAATGCCAAGGTCTTAGTGTAAAGAAGAACCATAACCTTAATTAAGACAGAAGAAGAATTTTTTTAATGATATACTAGAAATAGCAACGAGGGTATGAAACACATGTTACATTCAACTTGGGGGTTTTCAAAAACTGTGAAAGCAGTACATAGCATGGTCTATGAGTACCTTACAGAGAGATCATCGCCATCATCAGGCACTTCTTCGGATGCATCAGAGTCATATGTTGGATCCGTGTCTTCAATCTTTGATCAAAGTTTAGAGTCAATTTGACAACTCCGATTTCTATTGGTGATACTAAAGATAAACAACCATTAATGCATGGAACAAACATGTAGGCTCAGTAAGAGAAAACAGTATAATCTACAAGCTAAGGAACCTTATCTCTTCCTAATCTCCATATCTAGATCGCCAAATATTAAATATTTAGATGCACACCCAGTTAAGTCCTTCATTATCCTACTTCACAGTAACAATATATTAGGTAGTGGGCGTCATCGCCACCTGCTTTATGACATTTCCCCAGAAGGCAACCAATTGTATATATTTCCCTAGAGAGAATGGCTAGTGTGCTATAAATAGCATGGATCTCTCCATGCTATCCACGGGGTTTGAAAATTCTAAGACTGAAATAGATGATCTGAACTGTCCATCTCGATGAAATCTCGCTACACACCAAATTTCAAATTTTTTTACTATTTGTTTCGTATTTTTGAAAACTGAACTTATTGGAGGGTCCACAACTAATTAGATCAGCGATTTTCAAAAATATGAAACAAATAGTAAAAAAATTCAAAAGAATTTGAAATTTGGTGTGTAGTGAGATTTCATCGAGATGAAGAAGATGGACGGTTCGGATCGTCTATTTCGATCTCAGAATTTCCAAACCCCGTGGATAGCACAGATCTCTCCGTGCTATCCATAGCACACTAGCTATTCTCTCTCTCTCTCTCTCTCTATATATATATATATATATATATAAGCGTACTCTCGAGAGCAGATTCTCAAATCTTTCTTGAGTTCTAAAATTGAAATTTTTAACGACCGATCCGAACGTTGATTTTGTTCATCTCATTGAAATGTAGCTACCGACCAAGTTTTGTATTTTTTTTTAATTTGTTTACTATTTGTTTCGTATTTTTAAAAATCAGCCTTCTAATTAGTCGTGGAGCGTCAAAAAAACTGATTTTAGAACATACAAAACAAATAGTAAACAAATGCAAAAAAAATACGAAACTTGGTCGGTAGCTACATTTCAATGAGATGAACAAGATCAACAGTTCGGATCGGTCGTTAAAAATCTCGAATTTCGTAAACCCGTCGAGAGTACGGAGTACACTAGCCATCCTCATATATATATATATATATATATATATATATATAGAGAGAGAGAGAGAGAGAGAGAGAGAGAATGGCTAGTGTGCTATGGATAGCACAGATCTCTCCGTGCTATCCACGGGGTTTACAAATTCTGAGACCGAAATCGACGATCCGAACCGTCCATCTTGTTCATCTCGATGAAATCTCGCTACACACCAAATTTCAAATTTTTATTTTTATTTTTACTATTTGTTTCATATTTTTGAAAACTGGACTTATTGAAGGGTTCACAGCTAATTAGATCAGCGATTTTTTAAAATACGAAAAAATTTGAAATTTGGTGTGTAGCGAGATTTCATTGAGATGAACAAGATGGACGTTCGGATCGTCTATTTCGGTCTCAGAATTTGCAAACCCCGTGGATAGCACGGATCTCTCCGTGCTATCCATAGCATACTAGCCATCCTCTCTCTCTCTATATATATATGAGGATATATATATATATAGAGAGAGGATGGCTAGCGTACGAAATGCATGAAAAATGATCAAACATATATTTACAAATACACTTGTCAGTTTCTTCAGTATTTCCATCACCTAAAATAATATTTCATGGAAAGAGACAACATCAGGGCCTATATTTAAACGATGAACACATTTCTGTTTCCCTAATCATTGTAGACATCTTCGAAGTTTTTACAATGGCCACATTTGAAGTTTCTTTTTATCACAAGGTCAGAAATATGTTGTTCCAGTCCATACCTTGTTAGAAGATTTCACATAAAGAATTTATTCAGTTGAAACTCATAGGACAAGCACATTAAACTATAGTTTACTTACCATTAGTTCTACACGATGTGTCTACATATTTTCCTTTTCTCCAAAAATCCTCATTTAAAATAATAGTTACACCATGACATGATGGTTTAAGTTATTTGCGTGGCAAAATTCATTTGGCACATAATTCTTGCTGTGAGGAGTAGACAGGTGGCCTAAAGTGAGAAATACGGCCAGTTATAACGGTATGGCAATTCTAATATTCTATTGGAACTAAACTTTGCAACTAATAAGAACAATTACGCAGAACATTATATGAAACTAATTAACTAGGATAGAGCAAGTAGGCACTAGCCACTAAAGGTAGCAAGCATTGTCGCATAGCGAACATTAGTTGCTTGTAGAACAGTCCAAACCAACATAGGCAAGAGATATACCCTCAAGAAACGGACATGGAAGGCAGGGCGCCTATCAGGATCCTTTGCTTCTGCCAAGACCTTCTTATGGACTAAGACGTCTACTGCTTTGTCGACATTAATATCCAGCTGATAGCTACAGATGGGAGAACAAAAGAAGAACCAGTCTTAGCTTTATGATCATACAAAGAATACAATGAAATAATTAATTAATTGGCCTAGAAATAGTGACTGCAGTTACCAGCTTCCTTTTCGGGTGACATATCAGAAAAGAGAACAATTCCCACGAAAGAGCAATTACAAAGGCTAACTATGAGACTATAGCCACAATCAACCAATTCCTAATTTCATCCTATCCAAATATAAAAACCACCTCACAGCCACAATCAAAAAAAGCAAGCAGCCATGTCAAAAGCCAATAATGATCAAGAGCTGGAACCAAAATTTTCCTCACTGGAGTGAGTGATCCCACCCCCACCAAGCGCTCTTCCATCATTCATCATCAGAGTAGTCAGTAGAGTAATCGCATAAGTTTTCAAGCAAAAACACTAATTCAACACCCAATTACGTACTCTAGTCAAACAACACTGCTAGCAAATGAAAAAAGAAGAGCTAAATTTGGAGGCAAACCTTAGGAGGAGGCAGCTAAGACTAAGCAGACGGGTAATGAATCAATCACCTATGTGGGAGCCGCGCGAAATGGACCTCGAGCTGGTCGCGGAAGTCGGGGCCGGCCGCCTCCTCGTGGCCCTCGGCGACGAGCCGCTCGAACACCTCGCCGCAGATCACGCGCGCTCCACCTCCCGCCCCGCCTCCGCTCCCGCCCGACGCGGCGGGCGTGGGGCCAGCGGCGTCGCGCGGCGGGGACGAGCTCTCCCCCACGCCCTCCTCGACGGCCCCTTCGGGCGCACCCTCCGCCGCCATGCCCACGCCCACCCCTCCGCGGCCGCCCGCGCGGGTCCTCACCGCCCGCGCATCGTCGTCCCCTCGAAGCTCCGCCTCACCTTGGGCTCCGCTCGCTCGCCCGCCGCCGCCGCCGGCGTGTTCTAGAAGGTTCGCGACGCGTGCGGTGGTGGTGGGTGCTGGCCTGTGCTGGGTAGTTGGCGCACTTAAAGAGAGGGAAGGATAGGAGTGAGAGGAAGAAGACGCGGGCGCTTTAAGAAAATTAGGGGCTTCGCGAGGGGCAAAAGAGTCTTTTCATGGATGGCCTTACTGCTAGGTGAATGCGGGCCCACGCGTCAGTGGGCTGGGTGTAGTGGACGTGGTGCGTGGGACGAAATGGTTGGGGGATGTGGATATGTTTTTTTTCCTCCACACGACTGCTGCTACGAGTACGCGGTGAAGTTGTGCAGCAGGTTTTGCAGCCCCGGCTGACAGGTGGGCCCGTGTTGGATTAGTGTGATTAAAGAGGTTACGCTCAAGGAGTAGTAAGTAGAAACATAGTGTTTTTTTTCATGTCCTTTAAAAAAAATAGTGTTTAGTTCAACGGTGGATGGTTTTGAGAAGTCGAAACTTTGGTTCGACTCACTTTGAGAGATCTGTGAAGTGGGTTTGAAAAGTCAAAACATTTGACTCAAAGAAATGATTATTATCCATAATATATAAACCAAACAAAATATGGATGCATTTTGACCAATAGCGTAAACAGCTTAAGCTCGAGGATTAAAGTTAAAGGTAGAATAAACCATTAGCACGATGCTACTACTGAATTTTGGTAACAGAGAGACCAAGGGCATAGTAATATAATAGTATTATAATCACTAATGAAGGATAACATCTAAAACACTCCAAAACATTAGGTTCTTATTTGGAGAGGGAGCTAAACATGCTATTACATGTGCCTTTCTTATTTGGATTTTGCTGAGTCAGCATTAGGCTCGTCTTGTGATTTGTACGCCCATGATCCAAATTATCTTTTCAAAGGTACAACCCCTATTCGTGACTGAGATCATAGTTAGGGCACGTTAATCATGTCGCCATTATCTCGAAGATCGCAGCTAAACAGGTGATGCGTTTTTGCGTTAATGTAGCGGTATTATTTCAATTAGTACAAACATCTCTTCAAACAAATTAGTGGCATTAGGTTTGGTCATCTGACCATGTGAACCGTAGACAATCCGTGGTAGTGCTTTTATTGCACGGCTCTATAACCTCGACTCTTTCACTATAGGACGAATAATCTAGACAAAACATCTAACCTATGGCCGGACATGCGAAAAATGAAATTGTTAGTATCTCGTTTGAGATTGACCCTACGAGAAATCTTCCTATGACTACACACGTCTGAAAATTGCTAGTTTTTCATTTGTGGTTGATTCTAAGCACCATTCTGCGATTTAAACCTTCCAAATCAATAATCGAGACAAAAACATATGACCGGACATGTGAGAAATCTTGAGGTTGATCCTAAGCATCATTCTTTGATCTATCATGCTACTATTATAATAGCCAGACAACCACGGATAACAAGACTGTAGGTTCACCGGAACCCTAGCATATTCCTTCTTCTTTGGTGTCCATCCGCATGCCACGAGATTGTTATTCAAATGAAGCCACTCTTAAATAAGAAGAGCTCCTTTTACTGGTCGTTGTGTGGAAAAGACGGTAATGCCCTTGATGTGGATTGCTCTAACCTTGTTTCTTTGCTTTTTAACCCAGAATGTGGATTAGGAGCAAGCCAAGCCATACTAGTGCTGCCCGGAATCTGCTTAAAGTGGGGAAGCAAGGGTGAATCTCTCCCTGTGGTCCATTGCTTATTCTCCATGTCACATCTCCCATCCCATGGTGCACATCGCACATCTGCACAAATTTCCAGTACCATGTGGTACAACTCTACATGTTTTTAATTGCTTCCTCCTTGTTGAATTTTAGTCATATCAATGCATGGTCGCGTGAATTTTAGTCACAACTCCATATCCCATGGTGCACGTCACAAAACTGCACAAGTTTTCCAATGTCATGCGGTGCAAATTTAATCTTCATGTTTTAATAATTTTGCAAATTTCTGTTTGAACGGAAAGGATTATTAGTTGAATTGCTGAAAAACTAGACTCCGAGAGTCCAGAACAATTGGTTCGACATGATTTTAAGAGTTTTGAGAAGTCAAAGCTTTTGACTTAAAAAACACCACGGCTTACAAGGTATAGATTATAAGCTGGAAAGAACGAATATGTGAATTTTGGACATAGTTAAGGGCAATTATACTACTATACTTTAGACATCCGATGGATAAGGTCAACTATCTAGGACCAAGGTTCTTGGTCCCGCTAAATATATCTTATCTTAGGGGCTTTTTGATTCGTAGGATTCTCAAAGCACATGAATAAGAAAAATGTAGAATTGATATGCCATGACATGTTGAATTCTATAGGAAACAAAACTGAATGAATTATTCAAGATATGTTTGATTTCCTCGTAAGAAAAAAATATAAATTCTAAGATTAAATATTATGCATTACCTGTGAGTCCCTCCTTTCTCATAGTCCTAGGACTAACTTAAAATTCCCGGGGTTTTTTTTTTGTCTTGGACGACATCATCAAAGCATATATACTCTTAGCACTAAAGCATGATCTCTTTTTGACAAATCGCATCAAAGCAAGATACTTTGGTTTTGGAACATTCGTAGCCCATTGCTGGCCATGATGATTGCCGCTCATTGTGTGCAACGATCAGCTAATTAAAATAAGCCCCTAATGTTCGGGGTGATCTGTTGCACAAGCACAAGCCGCCTAAAAACGAAACACAGCACATCACAAGCGCCTAGTGGCCAGTGGAGGGCAAGTATGATAGCGAGCACCAACAGCTCCCTCTTAGTAACCACTGTAAAAGTCGTTGCGGTTAAAAAACTCTTGTAACATTGTATGCGACTAGCTAATCCATCTTACCACGCACAATCATCTCCGGTTCGATTAATTCGTTGGTTGGGTAGTTTGATTGATGGTTGTGGCTGCACAACCACATCTGAATAACTAGGCTCGGAGGATTTGAGATATAGTTCTGAGAAGTCAGAGAGTTTGGTTCGACTAGGATTTGATAACTTTGTAAAATAGTTTCGAAAAATCAGAGCATTTGGATCAACTTTACGGTTTTTTATGTGCAACAACTATAAGCTGTTGAAATTAAGCTATTCAAAAAAAAAAAAATGTCGTCCTTAAAGTTTAACTACACGTGCCTCTTTCGCCGTGGGTGGGGGAAGCATGGCATATATTGCTGAAGAAAAAACAAGCACGCATAATATCCGAGTAAAATCTAGCGGAAAGCTGAAGCTTGGGGGGGCATCTTTCGGCGTGGGTGAAGCATGGCATAATATTGCTGTGTGCAGCAACACATACACAGGACTTATATAGATCAGGCTTACGGCAGAGAGAGATGAGATGCACATCACGTAGCTGAGATTAGTGCTCGTAGAAAGATAGCTCTCCGGGTTGATGGGCAGGCGATGTAAGCCTGGAACCTGGTGGCAAAAAAGGGTTGCCAATGCCACCACTTCTCTTTGTCGGCTGGGGCAACGAGCCATTTCCTTGGAAAAGATTTCTGGGGAGAACCACGGAAGGGGGCATAGAAAATTAGGATTTATCGCTCTATGTCTCACATATGTAGAGATATTTACGAGCCAATGCAGCGCAAATCCACTTCGCCTCTTTTTCCAGGTGAATCCCTCTCATGAGTTCTCCGTTCACGAAAGCTTCACGGCACCATTGATCTCCCAGTTCTCTAGAAAGCTTATAGGTTATGGCTATTTCCAAAAGTCAAATGTCTGTCTTCTCCAACTCGTTTCTCTAAAATCTTAAAGCTGTTTCTGATAGCTCTTAAAAAAGTCAACGAAGTCGTTTGGCTCCTGAAACTCCCGAAATATATATTTTCAGCGGATAAGCCTATTCAGCAAATAAGCCCAGTCTAAAATAACAGGGCAGTACATCACCATTATTTGTCGCTGCACGACGCCCCAGGGGTTCAAACTGAAAGGGAAACAAGACATACTATTAGAGGGGAGAAAATTATATATGCAGAGTGCAGGCGAGAAGCCATCTTATCCACAAGGTGGTAGTGGTACAATGGCTGCCAAAGTCTGGTCCTTGAGTATAATTTAGCAAGCACCCAGCATGACTTCCTTTCTTTCTGATGTGAATCCAATCCAGGCACATCAGCGCAGTGCAGTGCTACAAGGCACTTGACTTGAGAAACAGTGAAAGCTGCCGAAATGTTCTTCCAAAACCTTTCCCTTTTGTTGCTAAGGTGAAAGCTGAAGAAGTGTGTGATTGTGCTGGTGGCACATTACACATTGTAGTGGATGGCCGGTCCTACGAAAGCCAGATTGGTGTAGTTATCCATTTCTGCAGAGATGAGGGAGGGAAAAAGGTGGGGTGGAAGTAGTAGGAGCTTTCAGAACTGAGGTGTCAATTTGCACAATCTTGGGCAGCCTTTCCATGCCCATCTTGGACTAATCTTGGCACCAGTTAGGACCTGTCCTTGCAGCCTTGGCAGCAAATTTATTTGTGATGGTACGCTTGCCACGGCAAAGGCATGGGTGTACAGGTGATCTGTGAGTGAAACGGCAGATCACTCTAGTGAAAATACTGTAGCATGGGTATTGTAGGAAACAGTAACAGAGAACATTACCTTTTCATGCATGACATACTATCGCTTTATCATCAGAATTCTGATGATTTGAAAGATGACTGGCAGAGACAACGGTAGGAAGCACAAAGGCAGGGGATACGGTTCAGCCTGCCACTCAGCTTAATTTGCCTAGCTCTGCCAGCTCGTCTCGAGCTTGCACATGTGAATCCCATGGTGGATAGAGAGGGTTTGCCATTACTATAAGTTTCTTAATCGATGCAAGAGGAAGTGGTTGCTTAGGTACCTGCTTCTACGGGTGCTTTATTGGTTGCATACCAAATCTTGATATGGTTTTTGTGATAGCTAGGTCTATTATATGGAGTGTTCTGCATTAGGTGAGCCTGGCGGATGGAAGCTGATGTTTGGTTGTCTGCATATGTGGTGAACTATGTTACTGGTATTTCGTCGAATATGTCGTTGGCGTTGCATGGACGCGTCAACCACACTACTACCATGCCTTGACTGCGCTCTACGTTTGTTGCCCATGCTCTGGAATTTCCTCTCGGGCCACGGCCAAAGAAAAAATGTGGCCACATCAGTATGCTTTGCTCTCAATCTTCCATTACATTCATCCTAGGCTTGCAGTCAGCGCCATGGCCATGGCCTAGAGGTGCCGCCGATGTAATAGCATGGCCATGGGCACGTAGCTCACGTCACAGCCACGCCCTAAAGGTCCTGCCAGCGCAACAACCCCGAGCTCGCCATGGCCGTCGCGTGCCCTGACATCGATCACATTCTCGAGCCGCGTCGCCGCCGCCCCAAGCTCTAGTCGTGGCTTCCCGAGCGGCGAGCGCCATCGGCTTTCCTTTGCATTGCCCGATCGGCCCAAGCTCTGCAAGTAGGGCCGAGCACCCTCCATACATCCGACACCGTTGGGCTCTCCCCTGCACGGATCTGGCTCCATGGCCACTCCTTCGACGCCGAGAGCCTCTTCCTCGCATAGATCTGGCCGCCAAAACTGCTGTCGTTAGCCTTCTTCTGTGCCTCGGTGGTCGACGACGCCTCTCCTGCACGACGTCCACGGCCATCGTCAGTCGAATCCTTGGCTCCCTAGTCATGCCCGCAGAGAGTTCCTCGCCTTGCCAGTTGCCAGCCTGCACCACTGGAGCCTGCATATGAAGAAACGGTCGGATTCTGCGTATGAGGGTAGCCTAGTTGGAACGGTGAAAAAGCATGAGATGGCCTGGCTCCCAAGACGGTTCACGCAACCAAACACTGGTTGGGTGGCTTGCACTGTCCTAGCCCAGTCGGAGCCACCCAACCAAACAAGCCTTAAGTTCATATTGTATGGTTGAGTTGGCATACAAGACTTAGAGTTCTTTATTTTGTGGATGTTGATGTTAGGGTATTGATCATCTGGTGAGTTAATTGTTGCAAGTATATTGTTCTAGTAAAAGTTTAAGACAACTTATTGTGTGTAGGCTTGAAGCAAAAGTTGCTCTTTTGTTAGCACACAAGGTGTTCGGTGAAATGTTTATGAGTAATTAGCTTACTATCTGTAACACGTTTTCATTGCCCTGTTGCACCCACATAGATGTATAGTTTATATGACGGCCAAATCGGCTACCACACTTTAGCAATTCAAACTTTGTGCCAAGAAAGAGCACCAACTGCTGTTCAGAAACCAAACTTTTAGCACAGAAAAGAGTACATGACATGTTCAAGGCATGTATCTGATGATCCATCTGTGTCTAGCAAAGTGCTTACTAAACAATATGGTTTTTGTGATAGGTTTATATGTAGTTTTTGTAACGGACAAATCGGCTACCACACTTGTAGCCATCTAAACTTTGGGTTAAGATCACAACTGTTATTCTGAAACCAAATGTTGGGCACAAAAAAGTACAAGTTGCGTAGCAGCGTAAGTGTGATAATGTGCAACGGTGGACCAACGTCATCTCATGTTTAAGGCATGTATTCAGTCTACTGTGTGCAGCAAAAGTACCTATTTCCTATATTAGATGTAACTTTATACTCCATATAATACTAAATTACTAAGTTTAACACATAGGATTTTTAAGACGTACCAAACTATTTTGGACCGTTTATTTTACTTGATCCAATGAGCCAGTGATCTCTCACCGTTAGATTGTAAGATAGAATACCGTGGAAGAGATCTAGTCAACATCTTACTACACCTTTTTATTTGAAACTATCTATAGCTTCAGGCAAACAATATCCAAACTAACTACCAAATTTTACTCGGAAGCACTCCAATGCTACGATAGGAGTTAGAACATCTCCAGAAAGGCTAGCTAGCTTGCCTTGGACGCGTCCAATTACTGAGGGTTTCTTTGGACATGAATGATTAGGTGACTTGGGATGGACCGAGGTCTCCAACTACTGATGGTTTCTCTAGACATGAATGGTTAGGTGACTTAAGATGGGTCAAGGTATTAAAACAGAAAGCTCCCCAACCCCAGGATAAAGGAGATGTCATAGACAGTGACAGAAACCAATCAAGCAACCTAATCCACTCCCTAATGGGTGGTACAGTGCAGATAAACATGTAATATTCGTACGACATGACATCAATGGTTATATATGCCAACTTGCACTGATGAGAGCTCTGATATTTCATGGCACAGCATAGTCATTAGACTGTAAATGACGCATGAGTTGCTTTAAGGTTCAGTAACCACCTAAAATGTAGTTTGCGAGACTCAAACCATGACCGATAGTAGCGGTTAGGGCGGGACGGTAGGGCCGATTTTCAGTTTTATTGGCCGATAATTGTCCAGTTTTTTAAAACATATAAATTTGATTTCGATAAAAATCATTTGAAAATTTAAATTTTAACAAAAAAAAATTGACAAACATATTTGAATTTGGAAATTTTAATTCAAAACTGGTATTTTTGCCCAACCTGGAAAACAAAGGGGCAGCCGCTATGACAGGTTACCAGCGACGAGCCGTTATCATTTCCCTGGTTAGATGTAACACAGGTTTTCATCTAGGAGTGTGTTGGTAGCTAGGTCTCGGTGACACGCTATCATTAGCAACTGAAGCTATAAAGAGCTTAACACAAGGAAAGTAATGGTCCGAGCTTACTGTATTTGAAGCCTGGGATATCCACATGATTTGTGCTGGGCTATATTGACTTGCACATGGGCCGCAGGGTGGACAACAAGAACTGGCCATGATTTGTGCTTCACAATACAGACACCATGCTTTATGCCTTGCATAGCTGCACTCTGCAGGTGGACAGCAAGAAATGGCCTTTGTTCATCAGAACAAGTAAAGTAAACAGCATTATGTACCAAAGTTACATAAACTGGGTCACTAGGATGCTTTTCCTCTAATTAGAGAAGTATGCAATTTTTTTCAGAGCAACGGGCAGGAGCCCTGCTCTTTCATTAAAAAAAAAGGAAGAACCATACAATATTTACAGGAGAGAAGTACACAAATTCATTGTCCACAATTTGGAACTACTTCCAACATTATGGATAATTTTGATCCTTATCCTTTTTCTTTTTCCTTGATTAATGAGAGAATTTCTACATTATTTTTTTTACTTTTTTGTTTTACCATAAATACAAAAAAATTGAATTAATATATGATTTAGATTCCACAAAGACACTATGGTAGCTAAGTATAAGTTGAGACCTACAGTAGTGACATGGACGATGCATGCAGCATGTGTTGTGATCTGTTCTTTTTATCTTGCCGGAGATCTGCCTCCTGCAGAGAACAGAACAATTAGAACTGGTTACCTTACCACTTGCAAATGCATCGTCTGTCACACATTTCTGCTACAAGTAGGTTTCAGATCAGTACAGCACAACTATTCCACATACAAGACTATTTGCAGAGCAGGAATGTGCCCAAGAGGGCTTACCTTTTCTGCATTATAATCCTGTCGTTCTTTGATCTATTAATGGCCAGGTTTGCTCTCACCTGACTTGTTTATGAGCTTCAGATATACCACCTGAATGTCACATCCCACCTGCAGAAGTTCCAAAATCCCCCATTAGATTCTTCAATTGAAACAACGGTAAGAACTCAAAATCATATTGGAGTTACTTGGAAACCATAACCTGGTCAATCAGATTCAAGAAACTTCTGCATCAACCGGCTCTGTGATCTATTGACAGTCTGACACAAGAGCATTGAGTGATGACACCTGGCTCCACTCATGGAAAACAAACATCAAGATAAATCTCGACGAGTACTGCAGTAAAATCCTCCCAAGCAACTTATATCTGTACGTTTCAACTCCTAATCGAGAACAAACCGCGATCATCCGATCTGCCGGCTAGCTGATCTCATCTATCCATGTAATCTTTGTTCAGAGATACTGACACCTTAGACCTTTCGAAAGTTACAACAAATGTCCTGCCATAGAAAGAGAAACCAAAGGTAGTGTCATTTTGTTCATGATAATCCTTTTCACTGGAAGAAAAGTTATTCGACCATGATATCCTCTGGCACAAGAGCACCACTACTTTAATCTAAAGGAAATTTGATGTGAACACCTGAACCGAACAGCATAACGTATTAGAGACTTGAATCAAAAAAAAAATTTTTTGAACACAAGGCAGGAACTCTGCTATTCCATTCAAGAAAAAGAGAAACTGTACGGCGATTAGAGAGAAAGAGAGGGGTACATGGGAGGGAGAAAGAGGACAGAGGAGGGAGGGGAAGAAGACGACCCAGCCGAGCAATGGACACAACACACCGGCACGCAACACCTAGTACAACCGCCTCCGCGGCAAACCACTGCTAGGTGCGCGAAGAACACCAACCGGATGCACAGCACAAACGCCAGAAACACCGCTGCCGACTTAGAAGTGGAGCATGCGAAGATCAACTTGGTTGTCGACCGCCATCGCCGCACAGGATGCTCGGATGAGACGACAAAAGAGAGGAAGGGACGTCGTCCGTCACCGCCGCACGGGATGCTTGACCAACAGCGCCAGCGACTACCACCGTCAACCGCACCCCAGTGCACGCAGAGTCTGAAGAAGGTCGCCACCACCAGACGGGAGGCTCGGCCCAGGAGAACGCCCGCCCACAACAGGGTAGCCACAGTCATAGCCGTCGCCCGCCCAGACCTAGGTTTTCACCCGAAGGTAGGGGCACCACAACGAGGCCTCCAAGGAGGGAATGACACCCAAGGGCGCCGCCATCATCGATCCAAGCAATAAATTAGGCAAGGCTTTCACCTGGAGCACCTACACCCCATGAGCCGCACTAGGAGGAGGCTGAGCAGGGCTACGACCGGAGACCACCTGTCAGACGCCAACGCTTCAGAAAACCAAGGGGGGAGGGTCCCAACGCTGAGGACTACCAAGCCGAAGAGTAGACACCGTTGCCACAAGGGGGAGGGGACAACCGTGACGCTTCGACGCAGCCGCCAAGGAGAAGAACAAACGTCGCCAACGAAGAGGAGGAGGATGACGATGATGCTTCCCTTGATACTCCACAGACGTGCAGACCGCCGCCACCACCCGAACCGGACGGTTCCGAAGCCATCAGAGCAGACTGCCAGGGAAAGGAACGGACGCCGCCGCCACGGAGGAAGGGGACGACGGCGACGCCTCAGCCCAAGACTTGAATCATGATAATGTTTTTTTAGGAAACATCATGATATATCATTTCATGCACATCACATATATTCTTTTCAACAAGGTGACACCAGTATTAGCAAAAGCAAAAACAGGGGACAGGAGAACAAATAACAGCTGCCCTATTAATGAAATCCTAACTGCAAAACTTTTTGTAACAAAGTACCTTCAAACGAACAACACAATATATGGGTCTCAAAAATGGAAAAGACGGACACTGTTGCTCCTCTCTTTTTTCAGATAGGAGTCCATACAGACACTGAGGTCAAAGGCCTATCCTTCCAGCACAAAGCAAGCTTCCCTTTCTCATGGACAACACCAAACCCCCTACTGAAAAGCCCAGCCAACATCTTTGCCTGGGCAATGTTAAAACTACTAATCTCACAAGCCTTAAACCCATCCAAGTACCCAGCTGTAGCATTGGTCCCACCTGTCACAGACCCATACTGCCCCACAGAGTCCTCTATACTTGGTCCCAACATCTCCTTCTCCACAAGCCTCAGGCACACTTGGTAGGTGCTACCACAGAAGCAGCCTGCCAGTGAATCCAACACTGCGGTGAAGTGGTGTGATGCTTCGCAGAAGAACTCCGCAAATGATGCGGTAGCAAGAGATGAAATACTGCTGACTTGAAACAGCTCCTCTTCAATTAGGATCACCAATTTAGGCTGTAATATCTTGACACCCCCAAGGAGTAGCATCTGTAACTTGCTCAGGGAAATGTAAGGCCTGTATGTTGTGTCGCATGAGATGATCACCGAGCATTTACAGCTCTTGGTGAACTCATGTAGGTCCTCCTCGCTGTGTACATGGAGATGGTTGTACCTGAATGGAAGGCTTAAGAAGTTGGCGAATTCCGAGAGCCACCGTGCGGCAGTGTGGTGTGTGCCGGCATCAGAGTCGGCGTCGGTCGTGGCTGCCGTGAGGTGGAAAGACTTGCTGCTGTGGCGGGCAAGGTCTGACATGAGTGACGCCCACTGGACACCAGTGCCAATGTTGAAGTCGACGACATGGACGACCGGATCATCCATGGTGGCTTCTAGGATGGCCTGGTTTGAAGTGAAGTGCGCAAACTTGATGAATGGTGACAACTCTTGCAACATCTGGTATGCCAGCAATCTATTAGACGGCGGTGGCGCAATCGGATGGCATTTGGTCCGGTCACCAGAGATCTTGGACTGTAGGCCCTGGGCAAAGTAGTAGGCCAGATGATCGAATGAGCTTCGGTAGGCGATCTCTGGAAGGAGGCTGTTGATCCTTGACATGATAGCTGAGGCTTGGATGAAGTCCCTAGCCTCAACTGCCTTGGCACAGGTAAGGAGGAGGTCACCTAAACTGTGCTCCTCCATGAGCTCCTCCTGGATTGGGACCAAGCTGCCATTCTCTTGCCCTACCAACCTCTCATCAAAGCTAGCTAATGGATCAACATGGGAGATGCCGACTTGAAGCAAACCATTAGCTTCTTGGACCACTATGTCCAAGAACCCATGATCTTGCTGCTGATCAGGGGAAGGATCACCATCATGTATGTTGGCATTCTCATGTGGGACTACCACTTGAGGAGACCATAGGAGATAACTACTCTCTTCATGTTGCGGGGGATAGGGGATGAGAGGGGAGCAAGGACATGACATGGTCTCCATTTAGTTGCTACCTTCAACAAGAATTGCCCTGGTCTTTATGTTTTCGCGCAGCTTATGTATACAAGGATGAAGCAAGCTGTTAGGACCATTTCTCAAGAGGCCAGGTTTTTTATGTGTCATCATGGCTAATGTAATCTAATTTGTCTGATACTCTGATGTTAGCCCTAACGGGGTCATTTATCTAACAAAATATTTTTGCCTTTCTATATCCCATATATAACTTCAGAGGACATGATACCTCATCGGCTCATCGTGCCATTTTTGCTAATAAATCAAAGTGAAGCAGAAAGAATTAGTGCGTGCAAGGGCACATTCCTGGAATGCTTCTTGCTAGGTGACAGTATGTGGCCAGGTTTTGAATCATATGCATAAAGGATTCCATGCTTGGTTTCTACAACCATATGGCCAAGTAGCAATAATGAAATAAATACAAAACAAAATGATGCAATCCCAAGAATAAACTTACATTATGATAGAGTTCTGGTATGCAGATATCCTTCAACCAGCTCCAGGAAAATGGTAAAGATTGCAGTTGTACTTATGACCAGGCCTGCAGTTACTTTCTTAAGTTGTTTTGTGTTCATTTTTATTATTATATAACCAGTTCCATCCAATAAGCTCATGACACAGACTTACTCCAATGCACAATTCTTTATTTGTTAAGAGTATAACCAATCAAACAGCACTACTACATACATAAACTGTTAGCAGTTTCATAATATAGCTGGTAGAGCATTCATTCAAACAACATGTTAATATTTAACATATATGTATGATAAGTAACCAATAGAGTGCAACTGAAAGAGAACAATGCTGCTTCTCTGAAGAAGTAGAGCTGATGCAGAAAGGGGGCTTACACAAAACAAATGTGGGCCACTAAGATATTCTTGGTCCCAAGCTACCTCTTGTTTTTTCATCTGAAAGTTTCTCCTGGATTCTTCTCCCCGGTAAGTTGTTATATGATGACTCCAAAAGAATTGTGACAGTAGGAGATCCATAAACATTATATCTTGAGATTTTGAACAGTATCGATGGGCATCTTTGTACAAAACAGCTCAGATACAAAAGCACAGATAACGTGCTTTGATGACTTCAAGCAGTAGACCAATGTACTGGATCACATAAAACAACTGTTTCTTGCTTTCTGCCAAGAGAGATGTCACCATCCCGCACACCAACAAGGGGAACCTCTGCATTGTGAATTTTCATTACCCTTGTGTCAGTACTTAGTACAGGCATGCATTTTTTAGATTTATGCCACTCCAAAGTTTGTGTTACGAAATATATGTGTCAATGACATGTGGGTGCTGGGTCTACGTGTCATTGATATATGGAGTAGTATATTTTAAAATGCCACACTTTGTAATGGCATGTATCTATATTTTCCTTTTTTTTAATCACAAATATTCATTGTCATGATTAACCAAAACAAAATGGATGCTTTTTGAGCAAAAAAACAAAATGGATATCAAAGTGTAATAAAACAAACTTTCACATTAAGAAAGGAACGTAATGAATTTTACATGGTAAAGATTCTTGATAGAACGAAAGTATGGAACTTCCACGCAACTGGGTATTGAAACTAAGCAGATGACTTCATCAGTCAACTGTCAACAAAAATGTTCAGAAATTTGCATGATCAACAAAACCACGAAGAAATATCAAAGTACAACATTGATATATGTAGTTATGATTCTCTGAAAATAAGACCTACGTGGTTATGAAGGAAAAGCAAGCCATTAATCTGAAATCTCCCCCACAAAAGAAACTTACTAAACTGATCTGGGAAAAGAAAAAAAAAAGACATACTACTTGACACTTTGACAGCATGCCTCATGACTCACGAGACTTTCAGGATATCATCATTAGGCATAATAATGAATTCGTTTGAAACTCAGAAAGTAATTACTTCATAATCCATTTAGTAACACAGAAAGTGCAGGAGTTTGCTTGTTTGCCATGCTCAGGAAACGCTACATCATCAATGACATCAAATAAGTCAAGGCCAGCAGATGGAGACTTTGCTGTCATCCTAATCATACCAGAGAACGAAGAAAAATTTTAATTTAGAGAGTAAAACATATCATAGATACAGCACTAGATCAGTAAAACATATCATAGATACAGCACTAGATCAATGATTCCAGCTGGCAGGTATGGAATCACTAGATTGAAACGAATATATATAGTATATTCACATTTAGTCTTGTTTTTGTTCTCCTGGTGGATGCCAACATGATGATCAACAGAAAATGAGAAATCAGACAAAATTATGCATGTAACTGAACTTCCTAAACTAAAAAACAAGGAGGTACAATTGCACTTGAAGGACACTTGTCAGCATTTGAATGACACAAAATATTTCTATTCAAAAGCCTACAAGGGAAATGTGGACAAACATCAGCACATAATTTCCAGCAGAAAGCCCTCACTTGCTGAGGGGACAGCAAGAGGTATCTTGTAGCAATAGAAGGCAAAGGCAAGACCAGCAGAACCACCTGTTCTTTTCTGTTCTGCAGTGCCAGCATAGCCTGCTAAGCCTGGTCTCCTACACTCCAAACCCTCAGGTTGTCTGGTGCATCACTAAAGATTATTATCATCCTTATCCTATTACAAAAATTTAACATCCTTATTCTGTTAAAACATGTTTCTAACATAACAGCACGAACACATGAATCTCAAAGTGAAGCACAAAGCAGCACTCTAGCACTGTATGGTGTGAAAACCAAAGATAACATCAAAAACTTTTTACAATAGAATGCGTGACCTACAGATGCCTAACTGTTGAAAGCAAAAGGATTGCAAGTAGCTGCACTAGGTAGGTTCTTCTTAACAAGCTTAGCAAGCTAGATCAAAGTACTAATCCTAAGTGAAATATGCGATAACTCGTGTAGCTCAATCAGAAATAAGGATTGGGAAGCTGCAGCACAAAGTAACCATTTTGCAGAAATACAACATCAGTTTCACTCAAGTTAAAGATGACACTTGTTATTTGCATGAAGCCAACTATACTGATTCCTCGTCTCTGTCTTGCCTCCTTCACTGTCAACCAACAATAAAACGCTGCCATGAGTTTGCCATGTTTGTCATAAATACGACATGGCCTTTCTTATCTGTTGCTTTGCCAATGGCCAGCCTATTATCGCCTATTATCAACAAGGTTGCTTCATCTTCCACATTCAGGCATTTGCAGAAGGTTCAGGGGCCGAGGGTCAATCCATTGTCAAAAAGGAGGTAAGAAAGAAAGAAAGAAATGTGAAAGCTGAGAATAATTGATGAATAGGGCATAGCATATCATATCGGCCTCCAATATTCTGTTCCTGCTTTGTCAATTGGATGAGAGGGACCAACCACCTGCCTGACCACAATCCGGGCCAAACAGGCTCCAGATTCCAGAAGAGCCTCAGATCTTTCCCATTCTTAAGTAATCCTAAACGAAGTAATTGTAGTATAGATCTAGTAGAGCTCTACCAGAAACACTGCCCTATAACTATCAGTCGATGTTAATCGTCGGTGGCATAGCTGGACCTTCGAGATCCGACCAGTGTCTCCTGCTCCCCTCCAACTCTCCGAGATTATTTATTAGGGCATTCACAATGGAGAGTTTCTTCAACTCGTTTCAAATGGTGCCATGTCACTAAGAAACATCAATTAATACAATAGATATAATGCATCGTTTCTTGACATGGTTTCATCATTAAATATCCATCTACTACCTTCTCATTATTCAAAACATCTCACCCCTCTTTCTTCACATCTAGAAGCCATCAATGCCCCCAATGCTAAGTTGTACTGTTTCTTAAGTTAAAGCATTCAATGAAGAAACCGTCTCTAATTTAACAAACTCTAACCCCCTCTCTCTACATTAATTTGTTGTCACCTAAATCTTTCATCCTACATGGCATATGTAGAAACTATCAAGAAACCTACATTGGGAATGCTCTTAGTACTCTCTCTGTTCAAGTTTAGTTTATAAGGTCTATTTCTGTTTTACACACAAACTAAGAAAGCGTCTAGTTATTATCTCTAAACACTCTATTTAATACATGCATATAGGGACTATAAGCTAAAACAAGACATTTATTAGGGATATTAGGGGAAGAACACATTTATTTTATATTGGAATATGAAATACGTCCTATATTAATAGAAAATTTTATTAAAAAATACGCTTTATATTCTTGGACCGAGGGAATACTATCATTAAGAAATGCTATCTAATTCAGTGCACATTAATAATACCTTGCTCACCAACTGTATCTGTTTGCTCATAGGCTATAGCAACGAGCATGCAACTTAAGGAACTGAAGTACTGAAGCGCGTATGGTTCTGTAACTTCTGTTGGTGTACCACCAGCCTACAGGGAACTACATACTAATTGGCGACTCTGCAACTGGAAAACCTTGGTATTTACAAAAAGAAATGGTCACTTTACAAGGTAAACACTGACAGGTACTAAATTGTTAAGCATAGTTAATTGTCCAGTCTAAGGCATTAATCCAGAAACAAACAAAGAAGGAAAAGAAGATTTATGTGATACAGGAATCACTTTCTGATTAATGATACAACGAACAGCTAGCTACCCTATCATGGATTCATGTGCATACATTGTACATTAGCTATCTTTACAATGCTGAACTGCAGTTGGTATATGGTTTAATAGGGGCCCTGAAATCCTCCTCAAATGAAATCCATGGAGTCGTTTAGGGACTGACCACTCAACGACTGGCCACCATTCGATGAGTTCTGGTGATGACTTGGATGACGATGCTGAGCCTGGTGGCCGCTTAAGTAAGACATCTGCTGCTGCTGAGAGAAATAGGGTGGAATCTGCTGCTGGAGTCCACCACTGAAGGGATTCCCATTCATGTTTGGAGGAGCTTGCCCTGCTGCTATCTTAAGTCGCTGAACTTCTTCTCGCAGGGCTTCATTCAGAGCTGCATTTGGTGGAAAGGAATTATTTCAATATATTGATTCCTGAACTGGAAAATACAAGTGTTTGATACTTCAATTTGGCTTTACTAACTGGCCAGCCAAATTGTCAAAAGATTGAAACACCTTGTAGCAGGCAAACTTTATATCTTTCAGAGCATTCAAACAATGACTACCAGAACAACTGATGAAGTTGCAAAGGAAGATCACAGCATACCATCCCGTAGTTTAGCTTGCTCTTCCATGGACTGCAACCGGAGTTTGAGCTCTCTATTTTCAGCAGTTAAACCAGATGTATCCCTCTGGATTTCAAGTAAATTGCAATAAATCAGATATGTAGTGAGCAGAAACAAACTTGTATCACCAAATATTATATGGCATATCACAAACTAAAACAAAACAAACTTTTGCCTTACAGGCTCGGCTAGCAATAATTTATCAAATATTCTCAATGGCATAAAAAAAAGGGGAGATTGTCTACTAGCATGGCCCAAAAATCAATAAATATGAAATGCATACGTAAATGCAAACAATGCATACAGTTAAATATTTACTAAAATTCGTAATACTGACTCAGCAGCGGTATACTCTGCAGACAGTAGTTAACAGAATTAGGTCTTTACTCCACACAATACATACAATACCCTACTCTTGATCTCATCAAATAAATTATAGAATGATGAAACAATACCATGTGAATCTCTATTTTCCATTTTTTAATGAAATAGAAAATGGGGGTAATTTCCTTCTGCCAAAAAAATATCATTTGAATGTATCCAAGAAACCGAGATCACGTACTATCCACAGATATCAGATATCAGTTCACTACCTGATAAGTTGATATAGATAAAGCCAGTAAAATGTCAGTAATATGACATGATTCGACTATTATCACAGAGGCCTTATCAATACAGGTTGAATGCTTACGTGAAGTTCAAAACACATATGAACAGTATGTATGTAACCAACATGACAACATTGGATAGCTCAGCTTCGTTTTTCATATTTCTTTTTCCAGAGCATTAATGCATATTGTTTCTCCAGGGATTACGGTTGATTGTCCTAGCCTAACTAAATGGTAGAGTATTAGTCAAGTTTTCTTGTGAAAAAGATATCTTAGGTTACTATCTAGGACCACTTAATTTTCAGCCTAACACTATCCGACTGATTCTATCCACTTCATTCAAATCATACTCTAAAATGGCACATCTCTAGCCCCATTTTTGGTGAGCAATCAATCAAGCTCCAGACATACGCTTTACTTCAAAAACTACTAGGTGTATGAACTCCTACTCTAATTGTCATCTCGACTACAAGAACCGAGGCAGAGAGGCAGTAAATAAATGATAAATATGTTTACACTCTTTTAAATGAAAATATATACATGGTTTACTCATGTAAAGGCAAATCCTCCCATCCCTGGTACCCCCATACTCTTATACCGCCCACCCTAACATACCATGCAAATTGCCATGAAAACTTCCAGAAAAGATTAGAAAACGTTAATACAAAATCAGTATCATGCCTTTCTCATTTTGCATGTATAGATCACATGTTTTCGAGAACCACATATTTTATTGCAGCCAGCAATATGACACATTCAGGTGCTAGCTGCATTCTAGGGCATATGAACATCAGAGCAAATGCAGTAAAAAAAGGTTACCTATATCTCAGGTTTCTAAAATACATTGAATACAAGAAATGATTGATGATTAGAAATACGAACTGTTTCATTGTACTTGCTCAGCTCTATCACATGGTTCTTTTTTCCTACAATATTCCTCGTAAAAAGACCATTCTTCTGTTTAAAATGCTTACAAGATGAAATTATCCATAAAGGGCATTGCTCTATCACATGGCTCTTATTTCCTACAATATTCCCCATAAAAAGACCATTCTGCTGTTTAAAATGCTTACAAGATAAAATTATCCATAAATGGAAATCAGTTGCTCTACCCAGTATGAACACATGTTTGTGTCATACTATCTGCCTTATACACTGTTAATATTTTGGCCTTCAATGTAGTTACTTACTTTAGCAGAAATGCCAAAAATAAAACTAGTCCATATTAGAATTGTATTTAAAAAATGCAAATTTTTCAAAAATTAAGCATGCAAAAGCTGCAAAGCGTTATATATTTATTCATATCATTTCCACACAATTCCTCAACTACAAATATGTATCCCTCATGCAGTTATCATGCTATCATAAGCTAGCAAATTTTGAGTCCTCACAATTATCTACAACTCATAAGCAAATGCTTGAACTAAGCAGCTTCAACTTCAAGGGGAACAGTTAGATGCAACAACATGCTGTACGCAACCAAGACATATAATCAGCAACAGTACTTCACAGAACATGACAAGATTTGAGTCAAACATTTAGGTTTCGTATAAGCTATTACTCTACTATGGGCATAATACAAATCAACATAACAATTGACCAACGATTAACGAACTTAGCTGATTAGATAAATATAAGCTCATCTTGCACTTCTGAATAAAAAACCATACCTGGAGAAGTGTAAGCTGTGCTGACAGCGTGGTGGCCTCGGTCTGCAGTGTCTGGACCTTCCTCTCCAGCTCACCAGTGTACTTGATCTTCCTCTCCTTCGACCTGGCTGCTGACTGCCTGTTGGCCAGAATCCTAAACACAAGCACCCCCACGAGCTTAATCTAAGTACAAAAATCAGAAACCTCCAAACTACTACGAGAAAACCTAAAACCTCGCAATTATCAACACTAAGACAAGGCAGCTAGCTCAGATCTCAAAGCAGATAGCACACTAACACTAACAGCAATCTCTATTAACTCCTAAAGCACATGCTTCAGAAGCCAAATGACAGTATTAGATGGTATTCCCTCCGTTTATTTTTATAGGGCTAGGGCGTAGTTTATTTTTATAGGGCTAGGGCGTATTTTGATTTGAGAAAATCTTTAAAGGTATACTTTGACCGTTAAAATTCTCTTATTATATATTATCAATTTCTACAAAATAATATTGTATCAAAAGCAATTTGACATACAAATCTATTAATACGTCTTTGGTATAATGCATATAATTTGACTAATGGTTGATCAAAGCGTATGAAGTTTGACTTTTTCAAATCAAAATTCGCGTTATATAAATAAACGGCCTTATATAAATAAACGGAGGGAGTAATAAACTTCCTTTCTGGACCTTGAAAGCATTCGAAAGTCGGGTGATAAAAAGGGGAGCAGCGGAAGGCTTCCTCACCTCTTTGCGCGCTTGGGGTCAAGGAGCGCGAGCTCGGCGAGCCTCTCGGCCGGCATGGCCTTCTTAGCGTAGTCCGGCAGCCCGCCGGACAGCGCCGACTCGCCTTCGAACGGCGAATTGACCCCATCCATGGAGCCGCTCCTCTTGTGCTCACCTCCCCCGCTCCCTCCGCCCTGCAGGGCGAGGCCCTCGAAGAAGGCAGCGTCGAGGGAGAGGCTCCTCATGTGGGCCCCGCCCGGGGGCCGGGGCGCCGGAGCCGGGGAAGCGGCCGCCGGCATGGGCGGCGGCGGCGGCGGGGTGGGGTCTGAGGCAGCCGGGGAGTCGTCGGAGAGGGAGGGGAAGTCGAGGTCGGAGAAGGAGAAGTCCCCGTCGGGGTCGAGCAGCAGGTCGGCGTCGGGGAGGCGCAGGAACGTCTCAGAGTGGGCCCGCCGGTGGTGCCCGCGCCCGCCCCCGCCAGACCCCGGTGCCGGCGCCGGTAGCGGGAACCGTGGGTCCATGGCAGTCCTGTCAACGGAGAGGCCAACTCCGGCGGGCGGCACGGTCGCTAGCTAGCTCACGGCGGCGCGGTGCGTGGACTCGGAGTCGGAGGAGTATGTGTGCGCGTGAGCTCGGGCAGGGGATCGAGTTGGTGGGATACGTGTGAGGAGTAGAAGGAAGGAGGCCTTGGTGTCGCCGCCGCACACACTCCGTGATCCCGGTGCACGGGTGCACAGATCTCGAGGCGGGATGAACGGCTCGCATGGGGCTTCGCTGTGAACTCGGTGTACAGGTGTAGGGGGAGGGTAGAGAGGTAATTTCAATCCGCGGTGACGGAACGGAATGAATGCCGCGCCGCGTTGGTCGAGCAGCGTGCTGCTGTGGGCGCGGGCCCGCCTGACTGTTTGCCGGTGGGCTTCGGGTTGGTGGCTGACATGTGGGTCCAGAGTCATATGGCCCACTGGTGGGTGTACGCTCTGCGGGACGGACGGACCGCGTGCGAGTCCGCGGCTCGTGTCCTACGCGGCTACGCCGTGTCGTGTCGCTGGATGGCGGTTGGGCCTTTCGGTTGACGCATGTGGGGCCATCAACTGAAATATAGCAATAAAGTCGGATGGTTGGTCCTGGCTGTGGCCTGCAGGGCCGCGGATTAGGGGCAAGCTGCCGTATAAAAAAAGCTGAGTCGAGGAATCTGGAAAATAGACGTGATAGATTGAAATATATATTAAAAATAGTTTAGGATCTTTGGAAAAAATCACTAAAAGATTTAAAAATGGCTACAAAGCACTGCAACGTCTGACTTGTATAAAAATAATAAATTTTAAGCTTTATATTTTAATTTAATTTTAAGCCGCAAAGAACTATTAAACTGTAAAGAACTGCAACTCAAATTAAAATCTACGGTTTGAATTTTTTAATTTTTATAAGCCAAATGGGTAGAACAAAAGTTATATGTAGTTATTCCATAAAAAAAAACTTAAACCATACAGCACAACATATGACAATGGATATTTCTTGGGAGCTTATCATGTGCGACCAGGGAGCAAGGTGCACTTGTGTGATTGTCGATGGAAGGCTGGAGAATCGCAATCTTATGATGCTAAGTCCAATTAAGCCAGTTTTGCGCTTAGCCGCCCGCTTCGCTTCCCACGTGTGTTGGAAAGTTGAAAAAATCCCCTAGCTTCTCTTGAAGTACCGGCTGTAGACAGATCCCTTGGCAGAGTATCAACTTGAGATTCTCTCATCTTGACCTAGATAGACACCCTCACTGTCTACTTCACATAGATTAGGGATGGCAATCGGGTCAAGTACCTCCGGATTTAACCGTCTCGGGCCCGAGACCCAAACCCATGTACCCGGAACTGAACCCAGACCTAGATCCATACTCAGACTCAGCAAGTACCTGGACCCAAATAGGTGCCCGTCGGGTCTAGCCTAGACTTTAGCATAGACAGAGTCAAAGAAACAGAGTGGGAGAGAGGCGTCGGTCGTTGCCCGCTACTCGGGAGAGGGAGAAAGATGTCATCAGCTGCTCGAGGGAAAGGGTGTCGCCACTGTCACTCGTGGACTCGCTGCTGTCACCGTCAGAGCTAGAGTCGGCGAATTGCGCCAGCGAAGGAGGGAAGGGCGCTACTGGGGGAGGGAGAGGGGCCACTGACCGTAGGGAGGGGACGTCGTCACCTGTGGGCTTGTCGACACTGGAGGTAGAGTTCATGTTGCTCACTGCCGGTGAGGTAGGAGGCGGGGGATGTTGAGGACACCGTGGACGGGCCGGTGAGGAAGCGATCGGGGATGTTTGCTGCGCGTACCAACAAGAGAACGACTGGGGAAGGCGGCCGCCCGCATGAGGAGAGCCGTCAAGATGTCTGCTGCCAGGGAAAGAAGCGACAGGGATGGTCAGCCGCACGATGGATCGGTGATGAGGTGAGAGAGATGAGAGCATCGAGAAGGGATGGTCCTTAGATCTGACATGTGAATGATGGGAGGAGGAAGGGGCGGATGGGAGTGTTAAGGTTAGAGAATGGGGGTGGTCGGTTAGGCCGAATAGGATTGGGCTAGGTGGGCTAGATTAGGGTAGATTTGGGTATCCATGGGTCCAAAATGAGACCTGGACCTAGACCAAGACCAGAGACAGAATACCCATGGGTCCAAAATAGGACCTGGACTTGAACTCACAAGTATTTTTGCCATCCCTAACCTAGATGAACTCACACCTCCTCTACTTCTTTCCATCGCTGATTGCCTCTTTCTCATCCGACTGCCTCTACCATACCATCTCCCGCTCCTCTCTCATTGAGCCCCCTCTACCATGTTGTCGATTGCCTCCTCACCTGCCCAATTGTTTGTCGGGAGCATAAATTAGGCAACTTGGTGACCCTTATGCTACATTGGTTCAGGATCAATTGCAGTTGCACACAAGTGACATCATCGATGTATATAATTACAATAATTCATAAAATTGACAGTTTTTATTATAAATCCTTACAAATAAGAAGCAAAGCCACGCAGGGATAAATAAATAAATCTATTAGGGTACTTATTGCAGCATAGCATAAATAATAAAGATAAACTCAAATAAATATATCATCATGAGCCATGGGGTTCTGACTGGGAAGCACATCTACCTACTCGCCATCTTGAATGAACTCATGTAAGCATCTCAGCCCCTATTTTCGGTAAGTAGTGTTTTGGTATTGATGACAAAGTATAGGGCATCAAGGTTCACGATGGGTGTTCATGATTTTCTTGTAACCCTAACGTGATGGTGACGACATCAAGAAGAGGCAAGTCCGTAGAGGTGAAGATGTGACTCGGGAGTTGAGAAGGGTCACTAGAAGTAGCTCTAGGGTTTGTTTTTTCCTTTTAGACGGTACTATCAAGAGGAGTCCAAGGTGTAGGTGATTATTGTCGGATCTTGAGCTCTCATAATGCACATTAGCTCTCTTACCTTCTTTCTAAGCCTTAGAATAGGTTTTGGGAGAGTGTGCACGGCGACGAACGTATTTGTGCCCTTGTGGCTTTGTGTGCAGCTCTCTGTTCTCCACCGGACTGAGGGTTTCCTGAAGGAGTGAAGAACTGTGCACTTTTATGTAGTACACTAGATTGAGTTCGGTGGAACACAAAACCGTGCATAAGGGGACCGGGGCACAGCGAATTGAGTCCACTGGCCACCGGACCCCTGTGGCTCAATGGTCACCGGACTGAGTCCGGTGCTTTTTAGAAGCGAGCGCGTGAAGGGGGCTGGGGCACTGGACCCTAGGCTTTCATAGCCACCGGATTGGGTCCGGTGAAACATAGAACCGTGCGCTTGTGAGGACTGAGGGAGCGAACGGTGTCCGCTCGCCATCGGACGCTAGGGATCCTAGAGCCACCAGAATGAGTCCAGTGGCACCGGACTCAGTCCGGTGGAGCTGTAACGGCTAGTTCCTACGGGATTTCGAATTCCAACGGCTAATTTCGGGTGCTAGGCTATTTAAGAGGGTGGTTAAGCTTCATTGCTAAGGTTTTGAGCATTCAAAGAGCTAGTCCTGACCATTTAATATGCTTGGAAGAAGAGAGTACCTAGATTTTTGAAAGTTCATCCACATCGGTGTTTCTCTAGCCCGGTTAATTGTGCATCTTGAGAAGCTCTTAATCCGGTGTGATTAAGACACTTGGGCTTGTTACTCTTAGAGCAAGGACTCCTAGCCAGTCTCTTGGAGGAGAAGTGATCGAGTGATCTTTTGACGAGCTTATGGAAGACCTCGGTGTTGTACAAGGTTTTTCGGAGTTCACCTTGTCGAAGGGGCGAAGGACTCCCCGAATCGACAACCCAACTCTTGGTAGAGTGTGGGGAGAGCTATACTCTTGGAAAGGGTGCTCTAACAAGGAGTAAAGGTTTACTCTTCCGCACTTAATTGTCTTGTTTCGTTGCTTGTGAGTTTGGCTCTAGCTCTTTCAAGATTGTTGATAAATATTGTGAGCCTAATTCAACTTTAATCATAAGAAAATTTAAAATTGCCTGTTCACCCCCTCTAGCCCATCGATTCTATTTCATGTGGTATCAGAGCTTTGGTTTCTCTTTTATTAGCTTAATCGCTAGAGAATGGCTTATGAGGGGATTAGTGTTGGGAGAGCTTCGCTCTTTGATGCTCTAATTATAGCTGTTGGAAGATTAAGATGCAAACATATCTTGAGGCCATGAACTATGATGTTTGGATTGTCTAGCTCTTGCCGAGCTTGAAATCAAGCATCAGCAACTCAATGGCCAAGCTGGGAATGCAATTTTCTCATGCTTGAGCATTGAGGTATTTGATTGTGTGAGCAACCTCACCTCTGCTCACAAAATTTGGACCTCTCTAAAGGAAATTCATAAGGGGACTTTAAATGTGAGGGATGAAAGAATGTATGTATTGAAAGAAAAATTTGATTCTTTCAAAATATTGCCTAATGAGGATGCTAATATGATATATTCTAGGTTGAACCTAATTGTCAATGAGTTTAAGGGACTCGAGTCAACTATTACCGACCTCGACATTTGCCGGAAGTTGGTGCAGGTGCTTTCACCGGAGTACCAAAACTTGATGATCTATCTCACGGGTAATGATGAGCTTCGGAAGCTCACTCGTACATCTCTTCTCGGGAAGCTTACCGTCCATTAGCTCTTCCTCGGCAGTGTTGAAGAAGGGTCATCCAAGAAGAAAAACGTCGCTCTCAAGGCCAAAGAGAAGATTGAGTCATCTGACGATGAGGATGATAATTGTGATAGCAATGATGAAGAAGACGGAGACTCCAAGGAGCTTGCCTTGTTGATGAGGAAGACTCGACGTCTACTCAAGAAGATGGGCTCCAAGGACAAGTTCAATTCTAGCTCCAACTCCAAGAACCCTCATGCATATATCACTTGTTTCGAGTGCAACAAGAGAGGACACATCGCCACAAACTATGACAGAAGAAAACAAAAGCTCAAGGAAAAAAGGGATGATGAGCAAGAAGACTCCAAGGGAAAGAAGAAGAAGTCCTCCAAGAAAATTCATTTCAAGAAGATTAACAAGCATGGCAAAGCGGAGGCCTACAGGTCTCAGATGATAAATCTCAAGTGATGATTCTTCCTCCGAGGATGATGACTGCAAATCCAAGAACTTGGCTGGTCTTGCCATCATGGAATCAGTGCTTCCTCCACCTAACATGTCATTTTGCCTTATGGCGAAGCAAATAAGAACGTAATTGATTTCAAACCCACCCATAAGGAGCTAGTTGATCTAATTGAGGATTTAAATCTTGCTCTTGCTAAAGAAAAGTAAAAAAATGAAGAAATTTAAAAATTTGCATGCCACTTTGGTAGATAAATTTGAAGAAATTATCTAACTCCTATGATGAGCTTATCTTAGAACATGATGATCTCCTAACTAAACTTGAAACTTGTTCTAAGGTTGATGCTAGTGTTCAATGTAATCTTGATGATGATATTGTAAATAAAAAGATTAGTGTGGGTACTACTTGTGATTTAATTGATTCAATTAATAGTGCCCATAGTGTATCTTTTGATGCTCATATTGCTAATCCTTGTCATGATCATGGTAATACTAGCTCCATATCTAGCTCAAATAAAATTACTCATAATAGTCTCACTAGTGCATGAAAAACCTCATGGATTTGATATAGATTTTGTGTGTTTGATCTTGACTAACTTGAGTCATAAACCAAACAAGCATTTAACTTGGTCAAAGTTGACTAACTTTAGACGTAGAAATATTAGGCAAACTTTAACCTCCAACCAAATATGCCCATAGATTCTGTGAGTTTGATGGATGGAATGAGATATAATGGGATAAGATGAAATGTTTCGCTAAATGTTAGAGGGTCCTAGATTGGCTGCATGAGCGCATTCGATTAAACATGTTGTACGTAGTCCACAACGGCAATAGCATGCCACAATATCCATGGCAACATAAAAAAAAAATCCAAAGTCAACAAAAGAGAGTTTTAACGCATGCCAATTGCCAAACAGCTGTATGCTTGTAGGCCATACGCATGCCTATGAGCTTATCAACTTAAAATTAATTTTAAGCAGATCTATAAATTTCAAAATGCTTCGGGCTTATTAATCATATTTTATCTAAGAATATTGATACCGCTAATAGAAGCTTAAGAAAAACTTAGAAAACAAGCAAGTTGACTTCTCGCTGCCTTCGGAACCGCTCGAAGTTTCCCCTAACAATTATCTCTACAATTAAAATGAGGCTAATGGTGGTGGTGGGTTCACCAACTAGCAATCCTAGCTGGACATGGAGCCTCCCCTCACCTTTTCACCGCCTCCATTGCTGGTCACCCCACCGTCTCCTCTCCGCTGGCCTGTGTCGGCCCCCACTTACTGCCTCCACCACCCCCTCCGTCAGCCGCTACTGTAGGTGGAGCAAGGAGGAGCAATCAGCAGCGCGCTCCATAGCCACTGATTTGACCTCACAGGTGCTACACCTTATTCACTGTGTTCTTGCAGCTATGATATAATTTTGGACTCAATTTGGTTTATTCACCTGCTGTAGGAGATTGCTGAATGAATGCGAATGCAGAGAGAAGTTTGGGTTTGTGTTCATGATATGTGTGTCTAGGAAGATTGCCCCTGAGGTCTTAGCTGAGCTTAAGGTCTGCATATGTCCATCATATGAGTCTCAGTTTTTGTTTTCTAGATTAGCATTTGTACCTATTTGGTCTTGGTCATATCAACGGTTTGTGTGGCATTTGCCCAATTATCTTTAGAAGTTTGTTATAGCCCGCTCCTTTGAGTAATGAAGTATTGTGATCCGTGGAATACCACTAAAATCAGAACTACAGAAGTGCTGCTATTTTCTTGATGACAATAAGAACCTTTGTCCATGAATCAGGAATCTTGTTATTGACACTAAATTCAGTTGTTTCTTTAGATTTTGACACTATTAAGATACATATGTTAAGTTTGTCCCTAATATAGTGCATTCACACGCTATGGCTTGATTACTTAATCATATTACCATAAAATCTTAATGTGATGCCTTCCTCCATGCTGTTGCAGTGATCATGAAATTATCTTAGATTGATCTCCAATAATGTATCAAATGAATCTCCTGTAGTCCTTGTGAACCCTTAAGTACTAGATTAATGTATAGATTATCAAACAAATAGCTTGAGTAGATATGCTGCAAAATATTTTTGCCTCACTGAGTGTGCACATATCTAGGATGTATACTACTCTCCCAAATGATTTCTACACTGAGTGGGTATGTTGATTTTTAACTTTTAGCTTGTGCCTGAGATCTGATGCAAACAAGCAGTCGAAGGAGCAGAGCGCGGGCGCACTCACTCTAACGGCGTACCAAAAAAAAAAAATGGAGCATTCTACTGTCAATGAAGTACATACTCAAATTAGGAAATGAAACAGAGAGTTGAAACGAAGCGGAGTTTTATTGTGTGCATAGAATTGCAGCAGAAATTCTTCCAACATTTTTACAAGCTTGCCTGCCTTTTGCTTTCAAATTGCACATCCATCATTATTTTGTTTTCTTTCTCTTTCTTTACACACGTAAGTTTGCCTCAAAGGCCTTTGTTCATTTTTTCAATCTCGGTTTGGTGCAGGGTCGTCTCTGTATATGAAATGTTTTAAATACAGAGTTACTGAAGTCAAACGGTGGCCTTATTCTAATTAAACAGGTTGATGATGTTTTTGCTTGCCATATTCTGTTTTCGATGATCTTCTATAGTACTCACATTGCTTTGATCTGAGTATTAAGTTGTGCCCACATATTTGCAAGTGCTTTGCATAAATCATTTTTCTTACTTTGCATAGATCATGTTGGGAACTTTCTTTGTTCAGGACAGCGCATCAGATTTTTGCATGCTAGAAATTCTTCCGTGGAAGCCAAATGGTGGCCTATTTAAATACTAGACGCCTACCTGTGCGTTGCGACTGAAGACTAAAAGCTGAAAGCATATCATAATTAGATGCTTAAAATAATTTGTCACTCTAAACAAATGTGTTGTGATTTTTTTAGACTACCATGCATTGATGCCACTACACTCTCATTCACAAAGAGGCGATGTAGCAAAAAAAGATCATATCATGAAAATATAAACATATATCTAAACCCTAAACCCACAATCCGATCCTGTATAGTTTTTATTTTCTCCATAAGAACTATGAAAATGGCAAACCGTAAACCTGTCTGCAAAAGTAACCGCGTGGTGGATGCAATTTCAAATAATTGCTTTGATTGCCGACACTATATTGGTGCACGGGTAGGCGGTTAGTAGCTAATAACTAACCAGGGCGATGAGCACATGATTGGCTCCATGTGGTAGCACCTGGCAAGGCGACAACCATCAATCACACTTGCACCCATCAAACAAAACAGCAACTTTTTGTCGCCTCGCATCGCAGGAAAAAATGCTGTCCTGGAGAGGATGATTCCCTGACAAAGAGAGCCAATCCTTTGACTTTGATGATCTGAGTGAGCCAAATTTTACGGTGTACTTATCACTAGGAGATGCATGTGAAAAATTATATATCTTAATATCTAGGTAATTGGGTAACTAACGGAGCCACGTAGGTGTTTTTCTGTGCTGACATTATTTGATTATACGTTAAAACTGAACTTCGAAAAGCTTAAAAAAAAGGCCGATCTAAGCCGGATTTAAGAGTTTTTATCTTGTAATTTCGATTTTTTTAAAAAGTTTAAAAATTCAAAACGTTTAAAAATATAATCAAGTAATTTCAAGGAACAAAAAGCTGAAACGTTGGATTTTTCTTCGATTCTATGCTCACGCAGACAAATTAAAGTGTTTACTGTGGAATTTCTGTACAACCCATGTGTTTCGAACGGGCCTAGAAAGAGGCCCACCCTCCACTATAATGGGTCTTGGCCCACGAAATCCCATGGACACATGCCTCCCAGGAATCTGGGAGCACAGATACCGACGAAATCCTCCTCAGGTTGAACATCTGACGAGGCGACCCTCCTATCTTTCTCCCTTCGCCTCGCTGACCTACACTCTCCCGGCCACTGCCTAGCCGCCGGCGACCGCCGCTCCCGCCGCCCCCGCCGCGAGGAGGGTCCCCAATGAGGTGACGCCCCTGCCGATCTCCCCAAGCCCCGGCGGGCTTCTTTCCCTACTCTCCCTCCCTCTTTCTCGATCTCGGCGTCGTCGGGCGCCGGTCGCCGGTCGCCGGTCGCGGTTCCTCCTCGAGGCGGGCGGGGAACTCAGATGCGGGGGGTTCGCGGCAATGCGGAGCGCTCTTGATTCTATGGCTGAGATGGCCGGGAGATCCTGAATTGTGTGACTCGCGTGCTCCCAGTTGGCGCGGGCTGATCTCCCCTCGCTGGTCGTTGCAGGTGTGAGCCGCGTTGATCTGGCTGCGCTTGGTGGTGTGTGAAATGGTGGATTTCCCGGAGGCGCTCCGACGATTCGCCGGCCTCCTGCTCAGGTGCTGCGACCTCGACGTGCCCAGCCGTCCAAAGGGCCTCGAGGATCCTGAACGTCTGGCCAGGGAAACAGTCTGTATGTCCTGCTTGTTTCCCAATTTCTACCCTCACCTTCTCTGAATCATTCTCATTCATTCATACTTAGATGCTACTCTCGTAGTATTTTTTCCTCACCTTTTATTCAGCTAGAAAAATTATTGTGCCTTTGCAGTTAATGTGAATGAAATCGAAGCACTGTATGAGCTGTTCAAGAAGATCAGCAGCGCTGTGGTTGATGATGGCTTGATCAATAAGGTCAGTAGGTTTGCTTAATTTGGTAGAGTGTGATTAGTGTGGTGGACAACTGTGACGCCATGATGCCCATTCTGGTTTGACGTTTTGATATTTCTTATCTGCAGGAAGAATTCCAGCTGGCACTGTTTAAGACGAACAGGAAAGATAGCATGTTTGCTGATCGGGTATGTGTACTTTTAGTTCTATTTAATAAAGTAACCATTCTCGCAAGAAAGTCCACAAGTCCTTTGTTCCTGGTGTTTTGTTTTTGCCCATTTGTTGACTTGTTTTGTCTTTTTGCACAATTGGGTCACACATGCTTTTCTTACAAGTTTTTTGTACATTGCAAATGCATCTATGGTGCAATGTGCATTTTATGAACATCGGCAATGTTACATAGAGTTATTGATACCATGATGAGGTTGAGCTTTTAAAGCTGTGATAATGTGCTTTGGTGCATTTCTTTGTGATCATGCGTGCGAGCATTCCTCCATGTGAGTCCATTTGTTTGTTTGCATGTGAATGCACACCATTATGTGTGATGACATGCCTGCAAGTATGGCAATAGTGTGTCAAGTGTTACTAACTCCCTGATGCTGCTCCAAATTATTACTTTTTGAAAGTGCAAACATACTTTTGTTTTGGGGTTTTCTTAAGTCTACACTAAAGCATACTTTTTTTCAATTTTATCTTTATAGGTATTTGATTTGTTTGACACGAAGCACAATGGAATCCTCGAATTTGAAGAATTTGCACGAGCTCTTTCTGTGTTCCATCCAAGTGCACCAATTGACGACAAAATTGATTGTAAGCCATCATGCTTGATTTTATCTTTTTACTATCATTGATAGCGTTACATTGTACTCGAGTATTTACTTACATTTTTTTCTATGCAATAAATTTCAAGAGTAAAGACATGGACCTTCAGATATTACTGCTTACCAAATATTTTTGGAAAGGTAGCTGGCTGTTGACTCCATTGACAAGTCCCTTGTTTTTTATGTGGACATAATGTGCTGGAAATGCTACCAATATTATGTCTGGCAGTGCCACAAAGAAGTACACACACTGTTACCATTCAATAGACTCATAGACATCCAAGTATCCATCCAATAATGCAAGCTAAACATATTCTCATTGGAGTCATAGTATTTGCAACTGGACATTGCTCTTCTGATCTGTTTGCTTGCAGACCTTGTATCTGCGACTGCAAGCAATGGAGAGTCGTTTGTAATATGCGGCATATATTAGCCCAATGCCACCTTCTTTGTTTTAAAGAACATGTAATTCATGCTTGGGTACTTTTTAATGGCAACTATTTAGACCAAGTATTTAACCCTTGTCTTTATTTCTAAAATTCAAATATACAGATGGTCTATTTTATTTATAGATACCCCCTCCGTTCTATTTTACTTGTCATCTTGGACATAGACAGACAAAATATCCAATGCACACCTTTCAGCATTACCTTTTCTAATTATGCGCAACATAAATTCTAAAATATATGTAATGTAATGACATAATTATTTTTATTGACAAATCTGTTAATTTCATTGCTGTAGTTACAGAGGTAAATAATAAAATTGCTAATTGCAGGATCCCTTTCTCCCTGTTCCAGATGGACTATGTGTAGGGTCAGGAGAGGGGGCAGGGGGTGTGGAATTGCAGTAACACCCCTAGAAAGGTTTTAAAGAGGTGGGGACATGGCCACCAGGGACATTTCCATAGCGATCCCCTAGGGCCAGTCCATAGTGGACAACATAGACCGGGCTTGGGTCGCTGATCCCCCAGCTCTAATCTTTTTATATATTAATGATGAAAGTTTAAAAATGTTGACTTCACTCTTTCTGAAACAGCACCTAGTTGAGTATATAAGAGCAACATAATATTCCATTCATTTGATTTTATGTAACATTCATTTATGTTAGCATCTATGCTTGTGTATTATGAAGTCATTCGTAGTTCTGATCTTTTGTCATATCAACAACTTGCAGTTGCTTTCAAACTGTATGATCTCAAACAACAAGGTTACATTGAAAAGCAAGAGGTACCTTCCTTTTTGCTTATTCTTAAGTCACCCTTTCTTCTGTGTTATTCATTTTAGTATGTTTGATTGGTTTACCTGTAAAGTTGTAACAGGTTGCAGTTTTTTTCCCTATTTGTTCTTATATAATAGTTCTTATATAATAGTGTGATACTGTGATCATTCATCCTGTCAATTTATGTTCCCTATTCAACCAATTTATTGTACTTCCAGTGAAAATTTAAGACTGGCTGGAGACTTTTGTCTGTGAACATGAACTAAAGCTGAGTTCACCATGTTGAACATTGATTCAAAGAAACTGAGGCCCTCATGCAAACCTTCTTTGTTAGGATTGTTTCCTTTTTTTTTGCTTGGAAAAAGTATATGCATGTACAATTTAAAATCAAATTCAGCTTGAAGCAGTTGTGCAAGACAAAGTTATTGTCTACATTCTTGATTTTCAGGTCAAGCAGATGGTCGTCGCCACACTTGCTGAATCAGGAATGAATCTTTCAGATGAGGTTATAGAAGGCATCATTGACAAGGTATATATGAGTACCTGTGTTGCTGTACAAGGTGTGTGTATATATATTGAATTTATGCTTAGTTTCTTACTAGACAAACTTCCTTTTTTTTTTCATCACCAGACATTTGAGGAAGCGGATACAAAGCATGATGGGAAAATTGATAAGGAGGAATGGCGCAACCTTGTCTTGAGGCATCCATCTTTGTTGAAGAATATGACACTTCCATATCTCAGGTCTGTATTGCTAACCTTTTTGTGCATGCTGTTTCTTTTTTTTAAAAAAAAAAATAACTTCACTACTTGATTCAAGTTCTCTTTTTCAACATCTACTTGGGCTCCCTAGATATATGTGAAGTTCAGTATGTTAACCATACTATTTCCAAACTCAGAATACAGGCCATCTATTTCTCAAAACTATCATTCGAGCCTTGCTCCCTTAGCAAGGGAGAAATGGGGATATTATATTCTTACTGTGCACTTATCATGATTGTAACTTGAAAGTATGTCAAAAATACGTTTTGATGTGGTTTGAGATTGACATTCAATTTGTTTTAAAAGCACATAGATGTTTCTTTAGTAACTTTTGCACCATAGTGGCAGAAGTTTAATTCCCTTGGCATATTTTGATGTAACGTGTGAATGTTAACTTGATTAATTATGTGTTTCACACTGTTGTTCTAATTATAGTTACTTTATCAACAGGGATATTACTACAACATTTCCAAGTTTTGTCTTCAACTCTCAGGTTGAAGATGCCTGAGATCCCAATTCCTAAGCTACTGCTCAAGCTTGTGGGGCAACAGACCAGATTCTAGAGGAGCACTTGTGTGATTTTGTTTACTTTTGGGGATATGTTTTTTGTGCTTGGAACAAACCTTATGATTTTTCCGCTTCTTCAAAATGTGAATCCAACATCATGGCAAACTCCTTTTGAATATTTTTTCTTTTGCATATTCCACATATGCAAACTTCTAGCGTGAACCGTTTCTTGTCATGTATAAAAGTTCTTCAGATATATGTTCCCGTACAGTTAGCAACTTGCACTTAATGACATGACTTGTCAGGGACTGAGTAGTGAGAGTCATATGATACTAATTTCCTATTTGTCTTTTGGTTCTTGTGATGTTGCTGGTGACTCTTGTTGTCATTGTTCAATGTTAGTGGCTCTGTGGAGGCTTGGTGATACCATGATGGTGAGTCTGGATGAACACTTCCGAATGAAGCTATTATGTGAGATTTGCATGAAGCAAATGGTTTACTTAAAGCAGGTGCCTATAGAGGGTGCTTGTGGTGAAACAACCACTTCTTGTGTGAAGTGGCACCAACAGGATGCCATCATATTGAGCAGGGCTATATACAACCTAATTTTTGCATGGTTCTTGCTTTGCTGAACCTCTGCAGTGGAGTGACAGAAAATGGTGCATTCACATAAGAGCAAGCGGGATCTTTGATGTTGACCTTTGAGAGGAGATGACTCAAGGGATCAGTGAAATTGTTATGACCGAGGTATGGCATCTAAATTACCACCTAACACAGCCCCTGATGCTGTCGATTTTATTCTTTAATTTGGATGCATGAACTGCTTTTTTAAAATATAGGTCTAATGACTTTGGAATGTTAAAAATTTAGTATTAGCTTTGTAAGATCTGGGAATGTCAAATCCCTACTGTTGTCTTAACAACCTATAATTTCAAGTAGCATATGACATCATCAACGTTTTAACATTGTTCAATGCTATTCTACTATTTTTTGAACTGCCATGACTGGCTGTTGGTGCTGGTGCTTTGTATGGCTTGCAGCTAAGTGCTAAGCATATAATGTTTATGGGATGGATAATATCATGTTATAATACAGTTTTGAAGGTATTGCTTTAGAAAACCACATGAAAGAATCATTTTATTATGTCAAAGTTCATACAAATACTGCTAATTTTCATGTATGAAGTGTATTTGGACCAGAGTGCAGTTTTGGTAAATCAGTTATTCCATTCCATGATCCAAGAGACTGAAGACAGGGACACTATGAGAACCTTTCCAAGTTATTCATTCCATGATCCAACAGTATGGACCTTACAAAGCTTTCCCAATTTATATTGCAGGATTAAAGGAATATCATCCCCTAGCTATTTTGTGTGTGTGTGGGAAGTTGGGAACTTCATGTACCTAATTCTTTGTCTGTTATGTTATCAGCTGTTATTCTTCTTGACACTATGAGTTCAGAATTTTTTTATATACTTGTTTTTAATTTGATCTCTTTTTTAATAAGCTTTTATATTTTTACTTTTGTGTAAGTGCTTCTCTTATACAAAATTAACCAAACACAACATGTTAATATTCATAAGTAATATTATCTATATAGAAAGTCAAATCAAACCATGGAGGATGCATAGCAATTTGTTGGCTTATTGGATCTGTATGCAGTGGGCTTCTATGGCTTCTTATGGTAAATGGTTAGATATTGCTGAAAAGCAAATATTCGGGAGTGGCTGCAGGCCTGTGGCTGGTGCTTTTGTGTAGGAGGAAAAGGGTGACCTTAGGAGACAATGCAGCAGGAATGAGAGAGCACTGCACAGGCTAGGGCTATCAGGTATGACATCTTGATCGCCACTAACAGATAGAACTTGGTTCTTGGGCCATGTTCACATTTTGGTTGTGATTTGCATTGTGCATGGCTTGGTTGTTTTAGCTATTGTTAAAGACACGTTGATCTATGAGGGGGATTTTTAGAGTAGTTCTTTCTACCTAAAGCTAATTTACACAAATATTGAAGTAGTCCCGTTCAAAAACAAATATTGAAGTACTATGTTTGGTAGATCCAGGAAGGTTAGGTGCATATGCCGCATTTAATTTAGACCAACTTTTCAATGGGTGCATTTCTGGACATGAGTTAATTAAATATTGCATTTCTAAGCGCCATGTGAAAATCTGGTGGTCAGATGCAAGCAAGGTACATCTGGCCCTATGTGAATATGTGATTTAATTTTCCGATGATAAAATTGAGGCCAAGAAAGAGCTTTGGTGTAGAACCAAGGTCATAGTTGAAGAGGAAGAGCACATCATACGCGATACCGCAGTTCCTCAAAAACCTGGATACGGGGATACATGTGCATGCATGCATATATATGCTTAGCACTTAGCAGCAAGCCATACAATCTGGCGCATATATATATATATATATATATATATATCACACACACACACTATAGTTAAGGGCCCATGCTTCGCGCGTGAATTGGTGGAGGAGGAGGCGTGGATCGGTGGGACTCTGATGGGCGGGGGTCGACGCGCTCGCATGTGGATTGGTGGAGAGGAGGACGTGGATCGGGGTGTGGGCAGCCGTTAGATTAAATTGAATGGTTTAGATTGCTTTGATGAGCCATCACTCATCACCACAACAGCCTTTTTAGGAGTGTGTGTGTATATATATATATATATGGCGAAATATGTGGTGCAAACCACTGTTTTGGTTTAAACCTGTGAAAACCATACTTAAAAGTTTTGTAAATTCGTGAAAAAATTACTGGAGATAGGTCTTGACATGAACTATATTATCACCAAATCTCAATACCAAATTCAACTTTGTTTGGGAGCTATAAAAAAGACAAATTTTGAATGAATAGTTTCATGTCGCTGTTTGTTCAAAATTTGTCTTTTTTTATCTCTCAAACGAAGTTGAGTTTGATTTTGAGAATTGGTGATAATATTGTTCATGACTATCTCTATCTCCAGTAATTTTTTTTATGAATTTACAAAACTTTTAGGTATAGTTTCCACGAGTTTGCACCAAAACAGTGGTTTGCACCACATATTTCGCCTATATATATTCCTATATATATATATATATATATTTGCTAGTTTGCTATGCATATCACAGGCTGGGTGTGCTATGAATGCTCCCAGCCGCGCGATGTAGGCAACCGACGGGCCGATCGGCGTCGCCTCCCGCGAGCGCGCGTTGTGGCCCAGTATCCGCGTCGCCTCCCACGAGCTAGCGCGTGGCCCGCAACTCTGTTACCGTGTGAAACGGCGCCGTTCCCATCCTAATCCCCGCATGGGCGCCGTTTCCACTGCTCTGTCCCGATCCACGAGCGCCGTTTCCATTGCTCTGCAGCCACGGCAACACGGCAAGCAAGGAGCATCCACGGCGGAGTATCCACGGCATGGAAGCCAGTGAAGGAGCAGCACGGCAGGAGCATCCACGGCAGGTGCATCCACGACAAGGTAAACCTGATGCAACACTTTGTGAAAATTCATCTAGCTTTCAAAATTAGGATCCGATGCCCTAATGAACCTGGAACTATTGGTGTTTTTGCATCGGTTTAGACCCACACCCTAATTCATCCGGCTTTGAAAATTAGGACTCATGTAGTTTATTTTTTTGTATATAATAAGGATCTTTGACGGGTACAAAAATTTATCCAAAATTAGTTATGAGAGCTTTGAGAAGGAATAGTAAAATCCATGGAAAATGGCTATTAAATATTAAAGCGTTTGGTTTGTATAAAAATGAATAAATTTCGATGTTATGAAAAAGTAAAGTTGAAGGATGCAGATTTCAGCATTAATTGCATTAATTTGATTTATTGTTTTTGTATAGAACCGAGCATGGCAAGCACGGTTGTTTTTGTATAGTGTTTGGTTTAAACTTTTATGGTTGCTTCCACTGATCATGTATCAGGTTGCAATTTTTGTATGTACAAATCTGAAGAAAACACACACCAAAATATGCTAATTCAGATTTTTCCTCCTTGTTTTATCTATAATGTTCCACCGTATCTTAGTTTCCTAGGATTGAAGTATGTCTGTAATGTGATATGTGATTCCTGTGTTTGTCCAGCAGCTAGTTCCAATCTGGAGACACGACTGATTCCAATCTGGAGACCATGTAATTCCTGGGTATTCAAGATGATATCATCTGTGTTGTTAAGAATGTTGCTCATGTATTGTTTCTCTCAATGTTAAATTGAATTATCAGGATATGTTGGCCTAGACACCATCTGCATGTATATCAACATGCCATATGAACATACAATGAAGTTCCCGTGATAGTTTTGGTTTAGCTAAACTATGTGCCTCAGGGGAGCTGGACAAAATGAATTTTCATGAGCAATAAAGGAGCTGGACAAAATGAATGAATTTGTATGAGCCGAAGTTGTATGATTTATATGAACTGAGGTGCATGTAATTCAGTAATTACTGTGGTTGTGGCTTCTGAATCCTTGTTAGAATTTAGTATTATAAGCTCACACACAAGTTCTGCGGAACCAAGCTCAGCCTCCAGGACAAATTGATGATAGGGTGCAGCTTGAGTAGAGTTTCCCCATATTTGGCTAGCCATGGAGTTTGGCATCCAGGACACCATACAAATGTATGAAATCTGGAATTCACAAGCATGTTTTGCAATCTGAAAAATGCATGATATTTTTCTTCTTGTACTGCTCAAGACAAATCAAAGCTAAAGCAAATTACATTGCCCATAACCTGAAGCAAATTACATTGCATACAAAGTTACAAGTTGCTGCTGATTACCCAACTGCTTGAACACACTACTTGAACACACTGCTGCTTGAACACATAACCTGAAGCAAATCAAAGCTCTAGCAAATTTCATTGCCCATAACCTGAAGTAAATTACATTGCATACAAAGTTACAAGCTTCTGCTGATTATCCAACTGCTTGAACACAAAAATTACATTCATGATTTCAATTACAACAATGCAGTACTGCTTGAACAAAAAATTATAAAAGAACACTGTTGTGTCTACTGCTGCGCTTGATTGCCCAAAAACTGCTTGAACACAAAAATTACATTCATGATTTCAATTACAACAATGCAGTACTGCTTAAACAAAAAATTATAAAAAAACTATTGTGTCTACTGCAGCGCTTGATTGCCCAAAAAAAGCAATGGATTCAACTCATCCAGAAGAAGCCCCCCAAATGGTGGGAGCGTGATGCAGAACATTCAGCGCAGGCAGCTCCTTGGCGTGAGGAGGAAGGGGAGGAAATTAAGCAGGGATCCTGGATGCAGCGGCAACTCTTCATGCCCTCTCGTCGGTGGTGATTCCATGCGGCTAGGGCTTTCGGCACCGATGAGGAGGATGAAGGGGAAAGGAGGAGGAGCCCCTCGAGGTAGCAGTGACTTTCTCTGCTGAGAACGTCCAGGCTAGGGTTTCTGATGGGTAGGAAGGGAGGATAGAGCAGAGCGTGAGGGGAAGGGGCACAGATCAAGCGGCGCCACCACGTGCAGATCGCGGCACCACGGCATCGCTCCGGAAGAGGCGATAGTGGCTGCGGGGCAGTCCAGACGAGGTGAGCCACCGAAATCGTGCGGGAGAGAGACGAGGGAGATGGGGTTGGGAGAGAAGCGCAAGGGATGAGGAAAACGGCGCAGGCACGGAGTGATGGAGGTACCCAACGCGACGTTACGGGAGATAAAGTCCATTTCCAACCATTTTCCCTTCATTTTATTCCCTTCCTCGTTCCCTTCCCAATTCACATTTCCTTTATTTCCCACCATCTCCAACAGCATCCCTTCAAAGAGAATCGTATAGGGAAAGGAGAGAGAATCCCTTCCTGAAGGGATTAGAGAGAGAAATCCCTTCACGAAAGGATTGCTGAAGGGAATCCATTGGAGCGCTGAAGGGAACGGGAATCCCATCGTGAAGGGAACGGGAGACGCGAAGGGACACGGTTGGAGTTGGTCTAAGGAGCCGCGCACGTGCAGGCATCGCCTCATCCGCCCGTTCGTTGCACCATCCGATGGCTCAAAGCATCGATAGCAGAGACCTCCTGTGCTATCAATAGCATACTAGCAATTATATATATATATAATGTGTAAAATTAATATGGGTGGAACAAAGGACCATATATGTTACAGCAAGGAGAGAGACAATAGAGAGATGGCAAGTGCACATGTTCTTGTCACTGTTGGACCCGTGCCCCATAGCAGCTCATGCTGTGTCATCTCTGACAGCAGCTACTTTTACTAGCAGCTCACGCAACCCCCCTCTCATATCTACTCTCTCTCTCCGAATCACCAAACATAAATAATTCCCCATTCACCACAAGCAGCAGCCCGCCGGTGCTTCTTCCTCATTGTCATCTCCTGACCGGTGAGGTCTCTCTCCGATCTCCTCCATACACGAAATCGTCGCCTTCATCCACACTGCCCTCAGCGCATCTTCCTCCTGCCCGTCGCCTCGCCGTCCAGCCATGGAGCTGCCTGGAGCATGCACAACGGTCTCAAGACTCTAATAACGACATCTCGCCATGGAGCTGCTAGGGCTACATGCAGCGGTCTCAACTCTCAACTACGGCACCGCCGACCACCACCTATACCGGCTGACGCACCGCCTTATCCACACCCTCTTGTGCAATCTTGAGTTGTATAGGAAGTATCAGAAAAGTATCTTAGAGGTATCCTAGAAGTCTGTCACTGAGAAAACATAGCATATTTTCTGGTGAAGCATAGCATGCATTTGGCTTCGGTAGTTGCATATGGAGAGACACGTCCACTTTAGGCATGGAAGGTATAAGGAATATTGAGAAGAGCTGGAGCAGAGGGGTAGGTGTTCCTTCCTCATTTTAAGGATGAGACGACCGGATGACTGGTGACAAACGTGATAATGAGGCCGTCTCAAAAAAAAAAAACTAGTAACAATTGCGTAGAGACCATATATTTCAGCATCGACTTCCTAGTTGGCCTATGACTAGCCATGGTAGGATATGGAGTAAATGGAATGTATTGCATTGTACCAATATCATAAATATCAAACACTTCTCGCGGTTCAATTTCTTGCCGATAAAACTGAGAGCAAGAGGGGGGTGCAGTACATTTGCTGTAGTTCAAGGACATTATGCATTTGGTGCTGGTAGTTTCTTACGCAGGGAACATATCCATAGTAAGAACGGAAGGCTATCCTCTGCATCCATCCATAGAACTCAAAGAGCTACTCCCTCCGGTTCTATAATACTTGTCGTTTTAGCTTTGTCCTAAGTCAAAGTTTTAAAATTTTATCTATAAAAATATTTTGAACTATTTCGATTGGCCACATAAAAATCATACTTTTAGATTCGTCTCGAAAAACATTATCATAATATTGTAATTTTTGAAAATTCTATATATAAATTGCAATGGAAATTAATAGTCAAAGGTACATTTCGAAGACCATATCAATGTCCAAAACGACAAGTATTTTAAAACCGGAGGGAGTACATGCCTTTAAGCCATCTTGGTCTGTCCGATCAAAAGATAGATGGATAAGGTCAGCTGCTACAGAAACCAGGCAACAATTACATGCAGTGATCAAAGGTGAATTTAGCCTTAATTAATTGGCGGGCCAAATTTTTATATGCCATTGCATAATCGGATAGATAGCCGTTTATGGGTTCCTCTCCCTTATTTGTCATCATGATTGCTTTAACATTGTTCTTTACGCCATTTTTGAAAAATTGTTCTTTTTTTAAGCTTGTAAATATACAAAAAAATATTAAAAAATCACAGTGTTATCAGATATGCAATGCTTTGAATCTGTATATTTTTGGTATTTTTACGAAAGTTCTTATGTTAAATTTACACCTAGAAACGTAAACATAAAATATTTATCTTAAAAATACTAAAAAAATTATACATTCAAATTGCTGCATAATTAATAATTCTGTGTTTTTTTGAGGATTTTTGAAATATTTACATAGCTTAAACAAAAAAGATAAGTTTTCACCAATAATACGTAGGGCAATAATCGAGCAACTGCAACATATAAAAGAGATAAGGCTCTAAGTGATACCATGTAAGGTATTAGATGACTCCGTGATAGCATGAAAGGTATTTTCCCTAATTAATTTGCCTTCGTTGATGAGGAGTAGAAGTTGAATTGCTTCGTGGAGTACTTTTTTTTATACGCATAGAGGCTGAACTGCACAATTTTTTTTGTTCTAATGAGAAATCTATTGTATAGGGAACCATGCCGTTTTCGTTCTAGTTTTGTTATTTAGCTGTATATATTCATGAGATGATTTCAGCATGGATCATTCCATAAGGAGCTCCGGCAATCTGTAGGGGCTACCTGGCTCATGTTCAAAGCTCCAAATCATGTTCGTTAAAAGATGACAGAAGAGTGGCAGAAATAAAAGTGGGGTGAACATGCATGATGTTTGTGGCTTCATTTGATTAAGAGCATGCATTCGGTAAAAAATACTATGAAGAACAAAGCGAGACTTTGTTGTTGCCCACTGCAATGTGTATGTCCTAAAAACAACTACTCAATTAATCCAATCGAAAGAAGATCTCTAAGGCTGTTTGGTTGCCTAGCTGGCGCTAGCCAGGCCCGCGCGGTGCGCAGCTGCGTGTGTTTGGTTGCCTGGCTGGGAGGCTGGGCCAGGCCCGCGCGGTGCAAAATGGGGGGCGCAGCCAGGCTGAGCTCATACGTAGAAATCGGCCCTAGCAGCGCATGCAGGTGTGGATGCATGCGCACATGCGTCGGGAGGCCCACTGCCTAGCGGCGTACAAGACACTTACAGAGACTAATAAGGAGATGAACAGTTCCACGCAAGCTTTGAAAAATGTTTTAAAATTCAAATAACATCCAAATTTAATGAGACAAAAAATAGAACCGTAGGTTCAAGTACAAGGTCTTAAAAAATTCAGATTTTTTGAATTTTTATTTTTTGTTTTTTGAATTTATTGATTTTCTATTTTTTTTAAAAAAATTTTATTTTTGTTTTTGAATTTATTGATTTTCTAATATTTGTTTAGATATTCAAACAACATCTATGCACAGTCTGTCTTATCTCATACAACCAACCAAACGATATCCTCTTGCATTACCTCATCCTGGCTCTCACCAGCCTGGCTGAGCTCATACGGCCTGGTTGAACTGAGAAGGCAATCAAACAGCTCAAAATGAGTGGTACTGCAAGAAGAAACTAGCTAAGCAGCAAGCAACTGGCCTAAAAGGGAAAATTGAACGCCTGGTAGAGAAGCAAATTAACGGTTCTTATTTTCAAAGAACTCCCATTAATTAGTTTGATTTTGGCAGGAAATGCCTACTGCCAAGTGATTATGATTCTCGCTCTCTCTTCGCAGCTTACATACGTATATTTGATTTTGATAATGAGCTTGGAGAATGAAGCGAAGAGGCATTGGAAGTTCTCTTTGGATAGTTTCTCCTCCAGCATGCACTCATGCTGTCTTAGTATCAATACATACTGGATTATTAAAATTTGGAAAAAAAGGCTGAATTTGCTAAATAGAACTGGGCCAAAATCGGCATTGTGCGACCCAATATGGTTCGGTTCGCGAAATAGAAGAGGTCCGAACCAGCCCGCGAACTGAAAGCGTAAACTAGGAATACGCCTCCACTAATACTGACAGGTAGGGTCGTAGACCCACATGTCAGCGGCTGACAACGCTTAAGCACGAGAGATTTAAACGCTAAACACTGTTAGTGTGGGTCCCGCCTGTCAGCGACACGTCGTGTGGCTGACGTCGGGGGTGACGTCAGTCGGGTGGCAGCCTGCGAGGTTTCACGGCCGATCTCTGGCGAAACTTTGGCGGACGACGCTACGGTTCACTATCCTAGTGGTTCATAATCGGGATGGGTTTGGTTCAGAGAGACCTAGGACGTCTTGGCTGGACTTTGCTGGTGGCGCCATGGGCATGGACAGAAAAATGCTATAGGAGCATGATTTTCCGGCGAGGAGAGGGGTCGACGGCCAGTTCGCCGGCACGGGAAGCAACTAGGGACTACCAGGGTGCTACCTAAGGTGATGGTGCGCTCGGAGAAGCATGGGATCGAGTTGGCACTGTGGAGGGTAGCAGCGGTTGAAATAGGGGCATTGTCGATGGGGAGCTCCGGTGGTTTCTAGCCAAAATTGAGGACGGGGAAGTGAGGGGTGGTGCCTAGAGAAGCTAGGGACACGAGGAATTGGCCGGCGACGTACTGAATCGACGGCGAGAAGAAAGGGGACGAAACCGAGCTCGACGGTGGCAATGGCGAAGGGCGGCGCAATTGGGGTCAAGCCGGGCTTAAATAGGCGACAGGAGCTGCGGAGGAGAGAGAGAGAGAGCGATCCCGCGGGGAAGGGCTCGAGGACACAGCGCGGCAATGATGCTAGGCGCTACGGAGCTGCGGCCGTAGCAAAGAGGGAGTGCGGGATGAGAGGGTGCGGCACGAGCAACACGACAACGTGAAGGAGAGGAGGCTGCGCGCTGACATGGCAAAGAAAGGCAGTGGCGCGAGTGGCGCACCGGGCACGAGAGATCGGCGCGGTAGTGGCCGCACCGCCGGCTGGCACACCTGCTGCTGGCACAGAGAGGGAGGAGGGAAAGGGGGGAGAGAGAGGAAGAGAAAGAGAGAGTGTATGTGTGTGAGTGAGAGAGAGAGGCCAAGCTGGGTTGGGCCTGGCTAGGTTGGGCTAGGCAAGGCCAGAAGAAATTTGGGAGCAAAATTTGAGAATTTGAATTTTAGAAAAGAATTTTGATATATTTAGAGAAAGACAAGAATATATATATATATATATATATATAAATATAATTTGAATTTGAAAATTCAATTTGGAAAATTAAATTCTATTATTGAATAAGCTAAAAGTTGGATTTTGCAATTTAAGATGCAATTTTAGATAATAGAGACTGAATTTTGCATTTCTAAAATTGAATTTTGAATTTAGGAAATGAAATTTTCAGATGTTGAATAGTAAATACAGGAAATTGCAATTCAAAATTTGAATTTTGCAAAAGTTTTTAAAAGGGCCCAAAATGGGCTGTTACACTATGTGAGTGACCTGTATTGCGTACGCGTGACGCTGTCTCTTGGACAACATCTGGAGGGATGACCCTTCGGAGATTGTGTTGATCACTCTCTTAAGGTGTTCTTCGTCAATCACCTCGATCTGGAGTGTGTGTGCTGTGTCTCCCTCCTGGGCCTCTACACGGTGGTCGTCTCGAGGTTCCCTTCAAGGGCGTTGTTGCGCCTCGCGGAGGGCCACCAGGGTACAACATTCGCTTGTGGGGTGTTTGTTGTTGTCGTTGTGCAAGTCGCAATGGAAGGCGTAGGCATCTTGCATGCCCTCCTATGGCATCTCCGGGTGTTTCCCTGCCCACAGCCGTGGTTGTGGGAAGGACACCTTCCATGGCCGCCCCTTGCTAGGACCGCCTTGTGGTTCGCCTCACCCACGTGGTAGACCTTGCGGTTGCCGCACTGGTGGTGCCGCTGCTGGTTGGACCCCTACGCTGCCTCGTGGGTGGCGTTTCCTGCATGGGCTTGGTTGTCCCTAGGGCTGTCCCGGGGTTGGTGGTTGCTCATGCCAGTGTGCCAGCCCATCCTAGGGTAAGCCTGGCGAAGCATGTCCTCTTCAGCCTGCGCATACTTCTACAGGATGTCAAACAACTCACTCACTATTTTTGGCTCCTTCTGGACCAGCTTCTCCAAGATAAGGCCCAGGAGGAGGCCCATCTTGCCGCGTTGATGATGGTGGTGTTGTTGTTGGTGCCCCGTACCTGGTAGCGAACGATGGTGAAACGCTAGTAGTAGCTGCAGACGATATCGTGTAGTTGCCTTGGAAGTTGTTCTCTATAATTTCCTTGTGTAGTTGCCTTGGAAGTTGTTCCTGTTCTGGTTTTTTTGCTTGTGTAGTTTCCTTGGAAGTTGTTCTCTCTCATTTCCTACAACTGGTCCCAGTCACGGATGGACCGCTCTGGTTGGCTGGTGAAGCAGGAAAGGGTCGGGTCCTCTATGGCGAGGAGGATGCTTTCACCTTGATGTCGTCGTCTCCCTGTGTGGCCTCCACAACCGTCTCATAACCTACAAGAACTCTCCAGGTTCATGTTGCCTGTGAACTTGGTGATGGATGGGAGTTTGAACGGTCCGGCCATCTTTTTGCATGAAGGCTTGCAGACAAGGGGGCGTTGTGGTCCCGCTGGGTTGCCGGCCAAGGGTGCCGTGCCTCGGGGAGATGACCTCCTCGTGTGTAGTGGCGCTTCTAGCGTTTTGTGGGGCAACATGAATGTGGGGAGGTGGTTGGGCAGGGTATTGGGAATGGTTGGGTTATGGTGGTGGAGAGATAGGGTGTGGCGGGATTGACAATGGGGCCACTGGGATCAGGGTAGACGGGCTAGGCAACGTGACTGCGTCAGTAGGAACGCCTGTGATGGGCATGATGAGTGCCCCGCGCTAGTATTCCGAGAGTTGCACCGGGAGGTGCTCTAACTCGGCGAGCAACTGTGCGTGTGGGTTGGGAGGGGGGTTGGGGTGGTGTTTGTTACCTCGATGGGGGTTCACAAACGCTTTTGGGAGGTACCTCGCCATCGCTTTTAGGTTGTGTAGGCCCGTGGTCCGTGCCGTTGCGGTGGTGGCCCCCGCTTGGATAGATAGAGTCCCAAGTGAGGCGGGCTCCGCCGTGGCCGTCACGGTTGGCGCGGCCCTCGTGCTCATCGGTGTGGTAGCGGTTGGGTGGACGAGCGAGGGCGTGGTTGCATTGGGGTTGGGGGAGGCAGGCACTTTGGCGGTGGGGCCGATGGATGCGGGCGTGACGACGACGGGGCCGGTGGGGTGGCCTCCCGGGCCTCCGCGGTGCTAGCGGCCTTGCGGGATCTTGCCTTCTTTGACGCCTAGGGGCGGCGATGGCAGTAGATGTTTCACCACGCTCGTCGCCTCCAGTGGCGCTTGTCGCCTTCTTCTTGGGCGACATTAGGTGCCTTGGCTTCTAGTCAACGCTCCCTACGAACGATGCCAGTTCTTGTTGGGAACTTGGGATGCCTAGACAGCAAATTTTGGGGGTGTCCCTAGTAGGGAACTACCTGTGAGGGGTGATCAACGGGGAAGCACAAGCTACAGAGATTAAGAGGAAAAAAAATTTCAATTACTATTAGGCTTGACTTCTAGTGCGCATACAAGGTCTCTTATATATGATCGGCCCATTTCCTCCTCTTGTCCCTAGGAGTCTACACGAGATTGAGGGGTAAGGGGTCTTTATAGGTGGAATTCCCTATGGGGCCCTGGTTGGGCAGCTAAAGTAGGGGCCTGCTCGTCTTTGTTGCCAGTAGCCGCCTTTTGCACCCTTGCTTTGCTTTTCTGGTGTCGACTAGGAACACACTCTCTCTTCCTTTGCTCTCTGTTGGGGGTTTGCCAGCTTTAGCAGGCATCATTTTGTCCGTGAGTACCTGCACAGCCAGTCTGTCTCTTTCTCGCAGAGGGGAGGGCCAGCTTTTGTTAGGGCAAAGCATCTTTGAACGTCGTGCCACCTTTACTTGACCATCGCCCTTGGTGGGAGAAATTAGGAATTATCCTGCTCGAGGCGCTAGATAGCGGGGCTTGGTCTGCATGGGTGTCTCGCCCCCGTCTCAGCCTGTGTCTTTGTGGGCATGCGGGATGGATCCACTGAGTGGATCGGTCCGGGGCGGTCTCCCTTCGTGAAGCCTCGCCCGTGGGTGGTCCCGGGCCACGCGGGGCCTTGGGACGTTCCCACGCGGTGGCTTGCCATGGGCCGTATGGAAGTTTACCCCAAGCTTGGCCTCGAATGACACGGGGTCCGGGTGGTTCCCGTGCAGAGGTTTACCCTGGTCTTGGTCTTGGATGGTGCGGGATCCGGGTGATCCCCGCGTAGGGTAAAGCCCGGGGTGGCGCAGGATTCGAGCGGTCCCTACGCGGAGAATTTCCCTGGTTCGGTCCTAGACGGCGTGGGATTCGGGTGGTTCCTGCACCAAGATCCGCCCCGGCCTTTACCCTGGACGGTGCGGGACCCAGGTGGCTCTCACGCGGAGAGTTTGCCCCGAACATGGCCCCGGGCAGCTCGGGGTCTGAGTGGTCTCGCGTGGAGGTTTGAGCTCGATGGTCTTTTAGGCGTAGGGGGGTGGGGGTGCCTTTCCTACAACAACATACAATTGGCATTGTCCCGCAGCTAACTTTCCCTAAATTCTACTAAGGTTACGAGGTTTTCATCACGTTTATGGTCGGCCATGGAGTAAATAGAAGATTGCATTTTGCGGAGGGCCATGTGAAACACAAAAGTAACTTAAAGTTTAGCACCGCTTCGAGCATCCACACCTGATACTGCATAATACTGTGGGCGGGCCCGCATAGTGAAATGGCGTGGGAGCTTCCCTCGCAGCAAGCACGCGATGAGGGGATTAGCGAGTAGCGGGGGGAGGGGGGAGGGGCGCATGCCATATGTGGCGTGGTGGCGTGCGGCCACTGTTCCTCGTGCACGGCTACCGTTGGGCAACCTACTGTCGTTCGTGTGTCTTGGCGGAGACCGGGAAGCGGAGGCGCCGGCGGAAGGAAGGCAGGGCGGGACGATCGGCGCAGGCTTCTCCATCACCTCCGCACGTGCAAGAGCTGCGACCGGAGGGATCGGGGCGAGGTGCGACGGCCGAGGCAGCGGAGTTGATCCCGTCGGCGAACTCGTTGTCCGACCCCGGGCCGTGCTGCACAGGCACCAAAAGGTACGGTATTGAGCCCCCCTCCTCCTAGGGTATGGGTAGTAGTAGACCAGCGCCGGCGGCGGGGATGGGGGTGGCGGGGAAGCCGACGGCGGGAAACCGGCAGCGGGATGTGGGGTTTGGGCAGATCTGTACAAATTTGAAGGGTATAGGTAGTAGTAGAGGGGCGGGGGCGGTAGGGAAGGGGGCGGCGTGGAAGGGTGTGGCGGGGAAGCCGGCGATGGGGAAATGGGCTTGGGCACATCTTTGCGCATTTGAAGGGTATGGGTAGTAGTGCACCGGTGTCGGCGGCGGGGATGGGGGCAGTACAGGGAAACCTGGCGGCGGGGAAATTGGCGACGGGGAAACCGGCGCCGGCGGCGTCCATTTTGGTTCGAATCCGTGGAGGGTGCAGTACATGGGATGATTTCCCACCGATTCCCCATGATGAATTTGGGAAAAATTAGTGTGAATCCGATTAGGTTAATGGGGGTTTTCAGAAATAAGATTTGGCCATGATTTGTTCGATTTAGATGGAGACAGAGCAGTTAGTGAAAGCTCTAATTGCCGCGGTGGAGGAAGTCGCTAGTGAAGTCCGCATCGTCACCGAGCAGCACTTTGATCCGGGGAGCTCACCGGCGGCATTTGCATCTAAATGGGCGGTAGAATGCTATTATATTACTAGCTTAGTGCGAAAATGAATGCACCTAGAGCTAATGCCACTTGGTCTGTCTGTTACCAAAATTCAGTAGTAGCATCGTGCTAATGGTATATTCTACCTTTAACTTTAATCCTCGAGCTTAAGCTGTTTACGCTAATTACAGCATCGGTCAAAATGCATCATATTTTGTTTGGCTTACATATTATGGATAATAATCATTTCTTTGAGTCAAATATTTTGACTTTTCAAACCATTTCACAGATCTCTCAAAGTGAGTTGAACCAAAGTTTCGACTTCTCAAAACTGTGCACCGTTGAACAAAACACTATTTTTCTTTTTTTTAAAGGACATGAAAAAAACACACTATGTTTCTACTTACTACTCCTTGAGCGTAACCTCTTTAATCACGCTAATCCAACACGGGCCCACCTGTCAGCCGGGGCTGCAAACCTGCTGCACAACTTCACCGCGTACTCGTAGCAGCAGTCGTGTGGAGAAGAAAAACATATCCACATACCCCAACCATTTCGTCCCACGCACCACGTCCACTACACCCAGCCCACTGACGCGTGGGCCCGCACTCACCGAGCAGCGAGGCCATCCATGAAAAGACTCTTTTGCCCCTCGCGAAGCCCCTAATTTTCTTAAAGCGCCCGCGTCTTCTTCCTCCTCTCACTCCTATCCTTCTCCCTCTCTTTAAGTGCGCCAACTACCCAGCACAGGCCAGCACCCACCACCACCGCACGCGTCGCGAACCTTCTAGAACACGCCGGCGGCGGCGGCGGGCGAGCGAGCGGAGCCCAAGGTGAGGCGGAGCTTCGAGGGGACGACGATGCGCGGGCGGTGAGGACCCGCGCGGGCGGCCGCGGAGGGGTGGGCGTGGGCATGGCGGCGGAGGGTGCGCCCGGAGGGGGCGTCGAGGAGGGCGTAGGGGAGAGCTCGTGCCTGCCGCGCGACGCCGCCGGCCCCACGCCCGCCGCGTCGGGCCGGAGCGGAGGCGGGGCGGGAGGTGGAGCGCGCGTGATCTGCGGCGAGGTGTTCGAGCGGCTCGTCGCCGAGGGCCACGAGGAGGCGGCCGGCCCCGACTTCCGCGACCAGCTCGAGGTCCATTTCGCGGGGCTCCCACATAGGTGATTGATTCATTACCCGTCTGCTTAGTCTTAGCTGCCTCCTCCTTAGGTTTGCCTCCAAATTTAGCTCTTTTTTTTTTTCATTTGCTAGCAGTGTTGTTTGACTAGAGTACGTAATTGGGTGTTGAATTAGTGTTTTTGCTTGAAAACTTATGCGATTACTCTACTGACTACTCTGATGATGAATGATGGAAGAGCGCTTGGTTGGTTGATTTAGTAATTAGTAGAGCTATGGTTTTCTTGAGTTTGAACTAGCGTGTTTCGTGATTAAGGCTAATTTTGGAAGTAAATGAAGTGAACAGTTGTGTTTATTTAACTTTTGGGGTGGGATCACTCACTCCAGTGAGGAAAATTTTGGTTCCAGCTCTTGATCATTATTGGCTTTTGACATGGCTGCTTGCTTTTTTTGATTGTGGCTGTGAGGTGGTCTTTATATTTGGATAGGATGAAATTAGGAATTGGTTGATTGTGGCTATAATCTCATAGTTAGCCTTTGTAATTGCTCTTTCGTGGGAGTTGTTCTCTTTTCTGATATGTCACCCGAAAAGGAAGCTGGTAACTGCAGTCACTATTTCTAGGCCAATTAATTAATTATTTCATTGTATTCTTTGTATGATCATAAAGCTAAGACTGGTTCTTCTTTTGTTCTCCCATCTGTAGCTATCAGCTGGATATTAATGTCGACAAAGCAGTAGACGTCTTAGTCCATCAGAAGGTCTTGGCAGAAGCAAAGGATCCTGATAGGTGCCCTAAATGGACTTCACAGTCTGGTGCCGACACTTCGAACAAAAAACAAAAGACTACCTCTGGAGCGTCTCCGGCCGACTCGAACAGCCCGTTGGTTGGGAGTCAGACTGAGACAGTGGAACGGAGGCCTATTGGAAGGAAGCAGGCCAAGGCACGTAGTTCCTTAGGCGGCACACAATTAATTGAGATGTTGGACAGATTCAACGCCTTGAAAGGAGATGAGGTGGAGTACAAGAAGGCGTACTATGAGCGTCTCGCAAAGGCAAGAGAGGAAGAAGTAGAAGCGAAGCGCACAAGTTTGGAACGGATTGCAAAGACACATAAGGAGGACATCGAGTTGCGGAGGAGGGCTACTGAAACCGAGCTCGCAATGAAGAGAATGGAGTGGGAGAGGCATATTATGGGGGTGAATTTTAATGGCATGACCAAGCGTCAGCGTAGGTACTATGAGCTGAAGCAAGATGAAATTTTGCGCACCTATGAGCAATGCGATGATGAGTAGTTCTTCAGCACTTTAATACCTGAAATTGCTCCGTTTTTCATATGTTTGCAATGGACTTGTTGAATTTATATTTGAACCTGTTGATGACTGATTGAAGTTAGTTGCCACCAATTTCAGCTTGCATTATATGTGCTGTATACATTTGCTGAATGGTCATACAGCTTGAATTATATGTGCTGTATACAGCATATTTAATTCTGCTATATTCATTATGGTGTGCTCTATGACTGGCTTTTATATGTGCATGATACATGCTTTTTTATTGTATGCAATATTGCATTCTTTTTTTTTCTGGTGGGTCTGAAATCAAGAAAACGGACAAGTGACCCTGTAGAGGCTTCCTCAACAGTCACTCCAGCACATCCATAATTGTCCTGGAATTATACCTATCATCTGCTTCCCAAATCTTTTGCAGGGTGACCAGAATTGTCCTGGAATTGTACATTCTAGAGAGAGTTGTATATTATGGTGGTATATCTAGAATCAACCTATCAATAGTTCTCTAGGTGTACCTGGTGATCTGGTGAATGCCTGAATGATGACACTGAGCTCATGCCATCTGGTGCAGAAGCGCCGGTTTCTGGTCAGTAATCTATTTTTTTCATTCTGGTGAATGCAGTACAATTAACTTTGAATCTTTGGAGAAAAGGCAAAGCGGTGTGGTAGCAGTAATTTTTCTATCCCCTCCTGTCTCAGGCATTGTATACTGGGTACCGGTTAGTGGTTACCAACTCTTGACATGAGCATTCAGATTTTTCTATGAACATTCAGATTTGACAAAATGAGAAAAGGTCATCATATATCAGGAGGGATGAACGCTTCATCAGCAGCTGATGACTTGATGCATGGTTCTCCAGTACAAATCAACCACACTTTTATCCTGTTCATTGCATTTTGAGTCATGTATGCTGTGTTTCTCTGCAGTGGGTCTAGGCTGTATCGATATGATTTCGAGTTCTTCTATCCAAAAGGGGAATGAAATGGAAAAACCTGTACTTGGATGATTGATGCATAATATTCGGAGTGCCACAATTAGCTGATTATCAAGCTTACAAAATGTAGAACAATATCTTTGGTTTGCAATGACTTTCCTATGATGCTCAGGGTTAGTCCAGCAGCATGATCTGCTAAAGAAAGAGAGTGCAACAAAATATACCAACCTGGCTGAACAGGAGCAAAGGTTGTTTTTGTTCAATGCTTGTTTTTGGTCAGCAAAGGTGCATAATGGAAACAGGTGTTGTTTTTCTACTTGAGCACACACAAGTCAAAATGAGTAATTGAACCTTACATTGATGTAGAGCACACCATAATACTAGATTGAAACTATCATAGAAGTACATCACACCTAAATAATACTATATTTAACCTTACATTGAAGAACATCACACCATAATACTAGATTGAAAGTAACATAGAAGTACATCACACCGCAATAATACTAGATTTAACCTTACATTGAAGAACATCACACCATAATACTAGATTGAAAGTAACATAGAAGTACATCACACCGAAATAATACTAGATTTAACCTTACATTGAAGAACAACACACCATACTACTGGACTGAACAGAGACATCATAGTAATAATAGACTAACCTATAAACCACCGTGCATGGCCCACTGATGTTCAACTAGGTCTGCCTTCAGTTGTCTGTGCTTCACCTTGTCGCGTATTGCGATATTCATTGACATGAACGAGTCCAACAGCTGCGATCCTCCCCGCTCCGACTGGACAAGCTCTCCCATTCCCTCAAATTCTGGTGGGCCTTGCTTATCTCTCCCTCGTCCTGTACTATCATATTATGCATGATGATACAAGCGGACATTAGGTCCCGAAGGGACCTCTCGTCCCAAAGCCGCGCCGCCTCATGAATGATATGGAACTGGCCCTGTAGTTGGCCAAAGGCACGCTCAACATCTTTGCGGCATGCGGAGTGCGAGGCGGAGTATAGCTCGGCCTTCCGTGTGAGCGGCAGCGGGATGTTCTTCACAATTGTAGCCCACTCCGAATATATACCGTCCGCTAAGTAATAACCCATATAGTAGTGGCGGCTATTTACGATGTAATTCACTAGAGGTGCATCCCCCCTCGCCAACCTATCGAATAAGGGGGACCTGTGGAGGACATTGATGTCGTTATTTGACCCAGACACTCCAAAAAATGAATGCCATATCCATCCGTCAAAACTAGCAACAACTTCTAGGATGAGTGTGGGGCTAGAGATGTGACCAGTGTATGTGCCATGGTATGCCGTTGGGCAATTCTTCCACTTCCAATGCATACAGTCAAGGCTACCAAGCATACCTGGGAACTCCCGGCGCTCGGCTTCTGCGAGTAGCCTGGCCGTGTCATCACTATTCGGGGCACATAGGTATTGCTCCCCGAATACCTTGACGACAGCATCGGCAAATTTCCGAGTGCTCTTTAGAACCATCGTCTCAGCGATGCGTAGGTACTCGTCGATGCTATCGGTGGACCTCCCGTACGCCATCATGCGAAGGGCCGCTGTGATCTTCACTAGAGGATGAAGGCCGAGCTTCTTGGCGTTGTTCCTCTTTTGCTTGAAGTAATCGTCGTAATCCACAACCGCGTTCGCGATACGGAGGAATAACTGCCTGCTCATATGAAACCTGGGTACGTTGCGCAATAATAATTAATCTCTACATGCATATGATAGTTGGTAATAATGAACACATTGGACACGAATACCTGCCTTCTATGAAATAGGCCCTCGTGATATATGGGAGAGTCCGCGAAGTAGTCTCGCATGAGCTGCGCGTAACCCTCTTGTGGCTTGCGATCGATGGTTCGGCGGCCCGATGACGAGCCGACGTAGCACCGCCCACCACGCACTTCTTCCTCCATCATCGTTGCGATAATAGCAACCACCATATCCTCGTCGTCTGACGATGATGAATCGGGCGCCTGATACTCTTCCGATGAAGAGTAACTCATCATCTATTGCTAAAAGATAGAAGTGAATGTTTCTATTTTGGTTTACAATGTGGAATGGTATTGGAGTCTCCCACCTTGCCATTTATAGAGGAGCCGCCCCAAGCTCCTTTCAGAGGAAGCCAATGGCCTAGGATCCTTCTTACGATGTTCGTATTGCGTACGTCTCCGACGTACAACACAACAAGTACGAGAGCTTAATTCCATTCATTCCACATAAATCACGGCCACAATTTTTTTAAACAGTTTTGTTTGCCAATACGCAAATCAATTATATCAATTTATAAGCCACATTCATTAACGCTATCTCTAAACCAGATAAAAATACAGCCAATATTCCCTCCCGTACGTAAATACCGCGGTTTGAAGCTAGTTGATGTATACTAATGAAAGAGAATATAGAGTAGCACATATATGACATATAGAGTACCTGAATAGAGATATGCTGTTTTAATAGGGAGAGAATATAGAGTGTTGGGTTTAAAGAGATATAGAGTAGCAGGTGTGGTTGCTCCTATGAATCCTGAAGCGAGTGGTACGTACGTTCAGTTTGATTTCCTGTATAAATCAAGAGGATGGGGGCCGGAGGCTAGGGGAGCATTGCAGAGCCGGGAGTGATATGGTGAAGATATGTCCATATATTGGTTTGTACCAGTAGCTCTTTGGCAGTATAGACACGGTAGGAATGGATGGCACTTGGAACACAGCCGCCCGCCTTCCGAACTCGTGTCTGAGAAGCAGCACAGGCTTTTCGCGTATCTTTTTGTAAGAGGCCGTCTGTGCCTGTGGGGCCGAGCTACGCCGGCGCGTGAGAGCTTGCGATATGGTCATCTGGTCCCATGGAGTAAGTACGCAGTAGCATGTAAGCCAAATACTGGGTGCATGTTGAGAAAATGCAGAACCAAGCACATGTACATGCACAACCATAGTTTATGGCTTTTTTTTTAAGATACTGGAAGAATAACTTTCGGTCTCTATACTAATCAGGAATTAATACAGCTATTAGATAATCACAAGTGAAACACTTGTTAGAGCATCCACACCAGAAACTCTATTCCTATTTTCTCTCTCCATTACTCTAAAATTTCTTCACACTTTATACTACACCCTAAAAGATTCCTTTCCTCCACCAGAAACTCTATCTCTAAAACTCTATTTCTATACCCATATAGGGTTTCTGCTACGGATGCTCTTACAAACCAAAAGGCAACAACCAAAAGCTATACAACAAATAAATTGCCATGCTAAAGTTAGCCCATGAAAAGAAATAGAGAAGTACAAGTCTTCCGGTTGATGTAGGAAGTTTTGAAATCGGTTAGGATTGGACTAGGTTTGATCTGCTATAGTAGAGTTTGTATCGGATTGTATAGGTAGAGTAATAGATAAAATGGAAAATAATGGAGTCGAGATCGTACCGTGTACAAAGTTAGAGTCTTAGTCGATATCTATTGTAGTCTATATCTATTGTAGTCTGTATAAATATGTAACCCCTAGTGCGTGTAAAAGGACGAACACCATTAAATTAAATCTACTTTTTACTTGTCCTTTATTTTTTGTAGACTTTAGTTTAGTTTAGCATAGTTTCACCGTATTTTGTCTTTTATTGACTTGTTGAACATCACCTTCTCGGTTGGTTTCAGGATATACCTCAGGAGTTGCTTGCAGATAAGTACTGTCTCGATTCAGTTTGATCTATAGGCTTGCATCGGTTTTTGGTTTTATCGAAATACTATTTTAATCGATATTGCTGCGCATCGCCATTTTGATTAAGGGTTAGATTTCATCCTCGTTCTACTGATGGACACATTCGTTGATGGTAGTTTGTTTATCCTTGTTCTATCGGCTAGCTTGGCCCTACATTCTAGTCGACAATCTGTTTACCTTCATTCTGTTAGCCAGATCAACCCGTTAGTTTAGTCTATAGTCTGTTTATCTCTTGCTTTGCTATTCAGTTGATTTCATTGGCTGTATAGTACATTGGTTATCCTTTTGAACCTATTGGTTTAGATCTAATTTAAGCTGATAGTTTTGTTATCTTCCACTCTTCTTTGAATTTATTTCCCAGTGTTGTAGGTCCATATAATATAGATTTAATCGGCTAGTTAAAACTGATTACATTTTTTCTTGCCGATTGCAGGATCAAATCGGTTGTCACGCTCTGAACTCTGCTTCTGGTGCTGACGGAGATCCTAATCCCTAAGCCCACATGTCTTTAGCCAATAAGTCAACTTTCGACGCAAACACCTGCGTATTGAAGATGACCACCAACCTTCAAGCATTTTTAAACGGTTTCATAAGAACAATTGAAGCCCTCAAATTCTAAAGACCTCTTACATTACCCAAATGGAGAGAGTGAGTGGAAGAGACAAACAGTCAAACCAATCGGTCTAGAAGAGAACCCACTGCCGACCTGTCAAGGCCAAGTGTAATATACCAATCCACCGCTTAGCCGTCCATCAAATAAGATTAATTCCAATAGTTCCTAAGACACCAATCATGAGCAAATTGGAAGACACCAGGTAGAAAACATAGATAGACATGCGCCTTATTGGTGCCACCACCGCAGCACGACGATCCGAGCAGGCCCAACCGAGCCATCCGCCTACCGAGAGAGCCACAACGACCTTGCGCCACCCGCACACAGTGAGCCGATCACCTGGAGCACTGCCACACCTAGCACCGTCCGCACACAGTGATCCACCCGCCGGGAGAGCCGCCATAGCCTCTCGCCACCCGCACACAAGCGGGCTAGCCGCCTAGAGTGCCTTAGAGGGCGTTTGGTTGCCGTATGAGCTCAGCCAGGCTGTATGAGCTCAGCCAGGCTGGTGGGAGCCAGGCTGAGGTGATGCAAGAGATGTTGTTTGGTTGGTTGTATGAGATTGGACAGGCTAAGTAGAGATGTTGTTTGGTTGGCTGCACTAGGAGGAGAGGGATGTACAAATTCAAAAGATGAAAATCAAAAACAAAGAAAATAAATTCAAAAGTGGAAATAAAAAAATTTTAAAAAAATATTGAAACAAAAATAAATTTGAAAACAAAAAATAAAAATTTAAAAAATTCTGAAATTTTTTCAATACCTTATACTTAAATCTACGGTTCCATTTTTTTTTTGTTTTATTGAATTTGGATGTCGTTTGAATTTTTAAAATTTACTTAAAGGAGGGAATGAACTAGTACTGCACTGTGAGGTGATGACCAGCTGCGTGACTAGTGTTTTTGCATGAGGCTGGCCTAGCTCCAGTCTCGACGTAGCCAACCAAACATCACGATGACTGCACGAGACGAGTCTGGCCCGGCCTAATGCAGGCAACCAAACACCCCTTTAATGGCCTCACGCCACCCACCAGTAGGCCACCACAGCCTCGCACCGCCCGCACAAAACGGACCGGCCGCCATGGCCTTGGTGGGCGCTAGTGCTGTGAGCGCGCCATTGGCCCTCTGCCACACCATGCTTGTACATCGCGAGTCCCGCAGCCGCTGCACACAGGAAGCGCAGGTAACGACAGGAGGAGGCTTCTGGGAGCAGAATCGCTAGGAGTCCCGATCTCCCGATCCGTAAATCATGACTTGGTCTAGGCGATGACAACCTTGGGGTGGTGCTCAGGAGGTATACCAGATCCGTGCGGGATGACCTCGAGCATCCAAATCTTGTCAGCGGTGACGCGTCCACGAGCCCGAGCTTCAAGGCAGCGTGGGATCTGAAGGAACTCCTCCTTGGCGGCAAACACCTTGTCTGATTGATACCTTTTCTTGAATATCTCGAAGACGTTTCTTAGAGCAAGCTATTGAATCTCGGTCGAACTAGATGTTTCGGTTCTGGACACGTTCCATTCTTTAGTTCAGCTCATATGCCACACCATGATTTTTTTTTTAATCTGAGCCAAATCCTTTCAAAGCTATTTCTTGAAAATTTTGAAACTGCTTCTCAAAGCCAAGGCGTCTCCTTCAAAGTTTAGATTTTTGGCAATTAAACCATTGCAGCCCAACTATGAATTTGCAAAACAACCCTTAAAAGTTCCATGTCCATTCATCTTGCACCACCCTGACACCCGATCAGATTCATTTCCTCCCGCAAAAGAACCGACCAGATTCATTTCCTCCCTAAAGAAACCGATCAGATTCATTTGAACCTATTCCGACACATTCCTCTCTTCGACAAAACGAAGGGAAAAAAAAAAAGTCAATTTCTTCTCAAAAAACACGACCCATATGAATGAACTTGATCTTGATCGATTACAAATGAACAAACCGATCCCCTCACATTAAAACGTTTTGGTTCTTTACATAAAAAAAAAAAGGAGCTCAAACCAACGGACAAGTTGTTCGATTACAAACAAGAACATTCCAATTGGATTACAATGCCATAGCCGTCCTCTCTCTCGTCGGATTACAATAGGTGGCGGCTCGTGTGGCGGTGAGCCCCTGCTGCATCAAACTATCGGCTTTGATGTGTATCTTTGATCTTGAGGGCGAACTAGATGAAGCCAACGAGTCATTTTCGTCTAGCAATTGCAAAAAGAACGTTTGCTACAGCCTACAGGTTACAAAACTTTTTATTTGGAATCATATAAAAAAGTGATATTGAGGCTTTTTTATACAAAGGCAAGATATTGAGTAACAGTTTCATAAAAACCAGTTATTCCATGATTAACTTCCTGGTTGGTGCATGGCTAGCAATGGTAGGGCAAGGAGTAAACGGGAAAGTACTATGTGCTTGTGCAAGGATTACTATGTGATTGTACAAGGATTTCTGTGTCCACCGTGAGAAGCACAGAGCCGTGCTCGGAGTAAATGGGAATATACTGTACTTGTAGAGAAAAAAAAAATTCTTTGTATGCTACTCTAGAGTCATCTAATCCCTTCCGTATCATCATATTCGCATTCTAACCTTATATGCCGTTATATTTGTAGCTTCATATCTTATATGTTATCGTTGTTAGCTCTATTAGGGTAGACCGTTAGAAAGCTAACCATAATACCAAAATACCTTTGGATTTAAAAATTTTGAAAAAATGTATCACTTGTATTTTAACTCCAAATCGAGTGATTCAAATTTCTAAATTTATGTATAATCATGTTTTACGTACTGTCAAACTTTTATATTTTTTGTAATAAAAATTAAAATTACAATATAAAATTAATTTTGTGACATTAGGTTTTATTAATTTTAATATAAAATTTCAAATCCCAAAATTTTTTAGTTTCACTGGCACATTTGAGTACATATAATTTTCTGAACCCATAAAAGTTTTATCATAATTTTATGAAATTTCCATAATTTTTTAGAAATTTATCTTATTTTTCAGTATATTAAAAAGGCAGAGGTATAAGCATCTTTATGTAACTCCAAAACAGCTTGGCCGGTCAACAGTGACATAGAAGATATCAATCTGCGAATATGATGGCACATAAAGTTAGAGTGCGAAAGTGATGACATGGAGGAATTATGATGGCACATAAGTATGATGGGACTCATACTGTTAGCACAGAGGGGTTCAGGATTCGGTTTAGTAATTTTTCAATTTATTTGATGTTTCTCGTATTTATTGTTGTTTTCTCGTTTTGCATGCAATAGATCATGTGGGCGACGAAGGAGAGTCCCTCGACGCCGCCGATGTCTAGCAAGTTACAGATACCAAGAAGGCAAGTCTTTTCACTAGAATCCTAATTTCTAGATTTTGCCAAAACTGCTATTTATTTAAATTATCCGTATATTGCCATAGAAATTTCTAGTGCATGTTGTTTGTATGTATAATATGCACCAATTATCATGAAACGTCTTAGGATAATATTATTATATAATTTCCTACTGTTTTTCATGAATTAGATGGCTTAGTATTGATTAGATAGTTTTGAGGAGTGATCCACTCCTATGATCATCATTAAAGAACCCAATTATGAAATAACTGAGTGTGAGAATAGGAAACTTGTTGTTTATGGTGGGTTTGTTCACTCTTTAATTAAAATTTGATTAACTATAATTTGACTCAGAGTGGATGATCTGAGTCAACACTCCAGTCCCTAAGAACCGATGATCGTAATGGATAATTTATTGTGCGACCGCAATCCTGGTATAGGAAATGGCCTAATATAAAGGGAGAATAACGTTGGGATTGTCACCGTACTTGCACCATAGGTGAGGTCCCGATGGATGCATCATCGCCGATGTATTACCCAGAAGGAGTTCTGGAGTACTTGCATGAATATCAGGTATGGCCGTGACAAGTTCGGGGTTAGTTTTCTAATAAATTTTGTTACGATGCTTTCCGACTAGAGAGTATCATGTCTTGCGGAAAAAGCGTACAACCTCTGCAGAGTGTAAACCCATTCGAATGGCTGTGCTCTCGGTTATGAAGATCTTGGTAGTTTTTCACATCGTAGCTATACCTCTTAATTAATTTGACTTGAGTAAGGTTTATCCGGCCATATGCCATTGCTAGATGATCTATGATGAATTAGAACGAGATGAGAACTATATTGAGACTTTGATATAAGCTATTGAGAATTTGAGACACTGAGATTTATAATTATACCATGTTAATGTCACAGTTAAGATTAATCATGAGATTATTATTTATTTATTATTTCTTAAATGTTTTTATATTATTAGTAAAATGCTTTTATTTAAATAAACCACTACCTTTCCTAGAATGAGCACTAGCCTGGCCCTTTGCAGAAAAGACTTGCTAGTATTTGCGTGCTAACCTCTGCTTTCATTTAGGGCTGTTTATTCCATAAGCAGGACAAGAGTACGATTACGAGTACGAGTACATTGCTGATTTTTCGAAAGGTGCCCCGGACTACTAGTCGTTTCTCGTTCAACGTGTGCCTATGGCCATGATGGCACACTATCTATATTTGTTTTCTATTTGCATGTTAGGAACTATTGTAATAAGTGGTTTCGCCGTACTCTGATTTATTTTATTAGTTAATTCAACATTGTTATTGATGCTTTATCTTTGTTATACTATGGATATGAGCACTGATTCTTGGGACTCATTATGTTAACACAGAAGGGTTCGATTTAGTAAAACCGGATCCTATAAAAAATTTTCCATAAATATTTTGCACCACGTTCGACTCTCCTGTTTGATTGCAAAAATCAGCGAGGTAGCAGGGGTCACATTTGTTTTGGAAATCATGACATTAATTGCACTCTTTCCATATCGACCACGAGACTAGCCTTTCTTTTTTTTTTTTTTGGGGGGGGGGGGGGTGACCATGAGACTAGCTAATATGACAATTGATCATAGCGTTCCGTTTTTTGGGGGTTGTCTTTGATTTCGCCACCAATAAGACGTGGTTCAAAGGGCACCCCAGGAGGCAAGGTGGAGGTTATTGAAAAGCCTACCCAGAGCTTAAATCACATTCCGCACTTGCCTAGCAGAGCGACAATTAGGGAAGGTTTGGTTCCTTGGAGCCGAGCTATAGCCCAGCCCAGCTAGCTCGTGCCAGCTTTGCCAAACTGGCTCTGTTAAATGTTTGGTTTGCTTGCTTTTGATGGCAAACTTTATTAGCCAGACGTTTGTTTCTGACACCAGCAAATTTAGACATGAAATGGATGATTATTAACAAACTGATTCATGTATCAAACTAGAAACAAATTGATGATCAATTTGTTTTAGTTACTTGTTCAGGTGCCTAGCACCCAACAAGAACTCAAGATCCATCATTTATTTAAGTAGTACAAAGCGAGACGAAACATTGATTATATCATCTGAGTACTCAAACGGAGACATGAAATCACTGTCGAAGTATTTGGCGAAGCATTGACAAACAAAAGGAACAAAGCAGAGGAAGATCGATCGATCTTGCGCTGAATCTGGAATCAAAATTACTTAACTGAGTTAACGCCAAGCAGGTTGATCTTAAGCAGCGGCAGCAGAACCATCCTTCATGAAATACATAGCAGAGACGTCGATGAGATCTAGGTCCTAGCCGGTGTTGTTCGTAGTGGCGGCGGCCGCCGACCATGAGCCGTGGGATTTCGACAAGGTCACAGGAGCTTGGTCCATAACTCAACAGATGCTACTAGTTTTTTTATTCCCATTAGATACAGGTGTAGGCATATGTAGACATGTGAAAACATATATTTTTATTTCACTTTTAATATTCTTCCTTCATTTGATTAGAGTTTGTATAAATTTTATAAATAATTTTATCAGTTGAATTAATTTTGTATTTTTATTGATGTTGGAATGTTCAAAAAATATTCATGACCCTATTTGATTTGATTAGTATTCACTCCATATTTGTATTCGATATTGTTTGTATTTATATTCATATATCAGCTATCCGTATCCGGAAAAATATGAAAACAAATATAATTTGATCAATTGAATCAATTATGTATTTTTTTTATTTTGGAAATACAAATCATTTTCATGTTTCGAAAAATATTCGTGACCATATTCGATTTGATTTGTATTTGCTCTGTATTAATTTGTATCCGATATTGTTTGTATCTTATTCATATCAGGACTGCCCGTATCGAAAAAATAAAAACAAATATGGTATAGCCAGTGCCTGTTCCGTTTTCACCCCGCCTAGTCCCTAATGTGGGAACTCTGTTTTAATGGACCTTGTATTCATCTGGCTCTATTTAAGGTCCCAAATGTAAATACTTTGTTGTAAGTATGGCCTACTGAACACTTCTATCCTTCTCTGCTGCGGTATTCTGTCCTTGGTGTCTTCCTATGAAGCCAACCTGAGTGCCAAAAGAGAGCCTTATTGCCAAGCGAGTGCCATGTTGTTGCAGCCTTGCCTCGAAGAGTTTTGAGTCCACCTCCTCGTCGCTTGTCTTCTTGATTCCTCTGCACGGCCTGTGCTCCGAGTTCCATTGAGGCAGTAATCTGGTACCTGCCTAATCGAAGTATCCGATGAATATACATATAAACTAAAAAAAGGAAGTTAAAAAGTCAAAATAAATAGGATGTGGCTCTTGTTAAAAGAGCTCTCGTTATATCGAAGGTACTCCTGCACTGCACGTCACTCATAGAGGCAGCTATTTTAATGGAGCACTTCACAAGAGCTGCGACTATAGTTCAGAGAATATGAAATTTAAATTGAGGTTAATATATAGTACGCGCGAACTTGCGAAGATTTATGTGTCGTTGTGATGCCATGTCTAACACATGGTAGTTAGACGAGGCTTTGAGCATTGAAAAAGCTCCCAAGTAGGACAGCATGGGATTGAAAATGTGGTCGTCTTACCATTAAAATGAAGAACGATTACCTACCTTCACATATGAACCAGCTCTTCTCAGTATTCCCAATACCTTCCATGCCTACAGTGGATGTATGTCTCCCTATGTGCAACTCCTGAAGCCAAATGCATGTTGTGCTCGTTATGTTCTTCCCAATGACTATTGTCCTCTTAAGGCTTTGGTTCTACACTTCTACGCCATATCTCCTTCTTGGCCTCAGTTTTATCATCAGAAAATTAAACCACATGATGCCAGAAGTACCTCCTAGTATCTGTCACCACCACCAACTTTTCACATGGCACTTACAAATGCAATCTTATATTAACTCCATGTCCAGAAATGCACCCATCGAAAGTTGGCACATCCTAGCTACAGATGCAATCTTCTATTTAACCCTTGTCCTGTTGTCGCCATCAACGCATTCACAACCAAAAGAAAGAAAAACTCCACGTCCTAGCCGACATGATTCCCCATAAGTTTTCATGTAATGAATGAACTGAAACTATGTTTTTGATGTTGGTGTGGCCATGTCATACAATGAGCTTGAGCAACCTGTCTAGCCAACATTGCAATTGCTTGAGAACAAAACTCATCGTTGGCTTCTCCTAGCTCATCTGGAGCTGGACTGTAAATGGCTAAAATCGTATCCAGTGCAGCGTAGAGTTGCAATTTTATGAAAAATCTCCGTTGCCAACAAGATAATTGATTCAGCGTAAAATACGTCAACTTTTCCTTTTAAGCATGAAGTGGAATTATCTGAACTAAGACCCAAAGACAACAACAAGTATATGCGACCGAGCAACACACCAAAGACCCCTCCCATCCGCCGCCGTCACCGGTGCGACGATGGTGGTGACCGGCGACCGGCCATGAGCTGAAGCTCCTCCCCTCTCTCCTTTTCTCCACTTTGACCCTTTTTCTCTTCCTGAGTGAACGTGGTGGATCTTTGCTCGGCTTTTGCACTTTGATCCAAACATTGTTCCTCTCCTCTTAATTAAGCCATTGGCAAGCCTGTTGCCAATTTTTCAAGAATAAAAATTCATGCAGGGAGCATGCTATGAAACTGGTGCTTTTCTGCCACGTAGTCCAGTTTAGTTTTAGTGAGAATCTCGCCAAGTGGAGTGGAGACTACAGACTATTTGTGTGCAATTACTGGGAGCTCGATTCCTTCTTCCTTGGGCGCGCTGCATGCTTGTTCTGTGTTGCTATGCCTGGAAGGTCAAAGGATTGGAAGGTTAATATCGTTTGACCTAGTGATGTATGCAGCTATGATCTTGGGAGCTTGCCACAAAAACTTGGGCTTATTTTTGTCACCAAAACTTAGCATCCAACCCCGCATAGACTTATTTTTTAGCCAAGTATTGCTATAAGTATGACACTCTTTTTGAATGCCACAAAAATTGTGGTGCGTCACGCTTGTGGCAGAAAAGTGTAGTAGAATATGGTAACGAGCCAAGCAGACCCATATATATGCAATTCTCATTCTCTCATTGGACTATGAGTTTAAACTGATCTGATTGGTTGCAAGGAGATAGATACGGCTTGTCGGAAAGAAATTTCTACATAGTTTCATTCAGTACAAAAGGTGATATTAACCACCCCCAAGTTTTTACCTTGGAAGGATAGAGGTGAGGCCGGCGTAGCTGTCAGAAAAATCAGGGAACGCGGAGGCGGAGATATCGCGGCAGCGGCGGAGGGCGATGGTCAAGCGGACGACGTGGTAGATCCGGTGGACCTCCTTGGACTACGAGCGTTGGGGGAGAAAGGGTCCAGCTGAAGGTGTATGCAAACATGGGTACTAGATACCTATCTTCTTTTTAGTCTTTCTTTAAAGATAGGACTCTTTGTTCTAGCTGGTTTTCTTTTAACAAAATTCCTAAATTTAAAAATAGAAACCCGTGGTCTCGTGTTGGAGATGCATTTGGCTTCAGGAGTAGCACATAGGGAGACACACATCCACTGGAGGCATGGAAGGTATTGGGAATATTGAGAAGAGCTGGCTCACGAGGGGAGGTAGGTAATCGTCCTCATTTTATGATGAGACGAGCACATTTTCAATCCCATGTTGTTCTACAATTGGGAGTTTTCAATGAGCTGACTGATATTTTGCATATATATCCTTTATTTCGATAACATGATCAGTATGGTAGATTTTCTCAAAGCCTCGTTTAATTATCATATGTGTTACACATGGCATCACAACGACACGTAAATCTTCACAAGTTCGCGCGTACTATTAGCCTTAAATTAAATTTCATTTTTTTTGAACTTGAGACTTTGACCATGCAAATAGCTAAAATTTTTTGTTCCGTTCCGGTTCCGTTGCATCACAATGTGAAACAATCACATAGAATAAGCTTAATTTAGTTGCAGAGATCACGTGAAGTGCTCCTTCACTAAAACTACCGCCTCTCTATCTAACGAGAGCTCTTCTAACAAGAGCCACATGCCCACATCCTACTTATTAATTCAGACCTTTTTAACTTTAGTTTTTTTAGTTTATATGCATATTCATCGGTTACTTCAATTCGCAGGTAGCAGATCAGTGCCTATATGGAACTCGGAGCACAGGCCGTGTAGAGGAATAAAAAAGACATGCGACGATGTCCCTCCCGAGTGGCAATAAGGTGCTCTTTTAATTTGGCACTCAGCTGGCTTCATAGAATGCTCGGTGGCAGTGTTAGGGCGGCCGTCGAGGTGGTCCTCGGTGGCTTACCTGACGTGGGTGATGACCACGTTGCCATGTTAAGCGATAGGATTGTACAGTGTATTGCTGTAATTGTCTTGATTGGCTCTCCTCTAAATGAGGATCTTGTATTGCCTAATCACGGCTAAGTCATGCTATATATGAAAAGCCACTCCAGCCGTAGCTATGTGGTGATTGCTCCCTTTCTATTTCTCTACATGGTATCTGTTCGCGCTAAACGTTGACTATAAACTAAACACATGTGGGCTTAGGGTTTAAAATCTCCGTTAGTACCGGAAGCAGGGTTCAAAGCGTGTCAGCCGATTTAATCCTGTAATCGGCAAGAAAAGAAGTAATTAACTTTCAACTAGCCGATTAGATCTATATTGTAAGGAACCTACAGCCATAGAAAACAAGGTCAAACAAGTGAAAGATAACAAAACTATCGGTTTATATGAGATCTAAACCCATATATTCATAGGGTAACTAATCTATTACGCAGCCAATCAACTGAACATTAGAGCAAGAGGTAAATAGACTATCAGCTAAATCAAACGAGTTGATTTGGCCAACAGAACGAAGGTAAACAGACTATCGACAAATAGCAAACTAAAAAGCGATAGAACGAGGATGAACAGACTACTGTCAATGAATGTGTCGATAGGTAGAATAAGGGTGAAATCTAACTCTTAGTCAAAATGGTGATGCACAACAATATCGACTAAGATAGTATTTCGACCAAAATTTAATGCAAGCCAAGACAGTACTTACTTGCAAGCAACTCCTGGAGTATATCTTGAAGCCGATTGAGAAGGTGATGCGCAACAAGTCGGTCAAAGACAAAATACGGCGAAACTACGCTAAACTAGACTAAAGTCGACAAAAAGTAAATGACAGATAAAAGTATATTTGATTGATAGGTGTTCTAATGATGTTTAACATGCCCCAGGAGCTACATATTTATACAGACTCCAACAGACATCGACCACGACTCTGACTTCCTACACGGTATGGTGTCGACTCATTATTTCCTATTTTATCTGTCACCTTATCCATACAATCCGATACAAAGTCTAGTATAACCGATTCGGTATATATGAAACCTAACCTAACTCTAACAGATTTCAGAGCTTTCCATATCAATCGGCTTATCCAAATTTTGGTGTCAACAGTATCAGATATCTCTTCTTGAGCCTCTTTCGCTGCTCATCTCCCTCCTCTCGTTCCCCTCATCATGGCCACCAACGAGGATTCACTGCTGCCACCAAGGTGGCTCTCCCACCGGCTCCTCTGTCGGTTGCTCTGCCCATGCCGGCCATGGTGACGCCCGCCATCAACATCGCCTTCGTCAAAGCGCAATTACTGAAACATGTTATATTATTTTTTAAAGGAATAACAATTATTAAATTTTTTAAACATGTTAAACAGGGTTTTTAAAGGAATAACAATTAGTGAAACATGCAATATTATATTTTTCCTAGGTTCCAAACCATCTTTAGTATTTGTAGAGAAATAATCATGATTTCTAGAGGTCCAATAGTATTTTTAATAAATATAAAATCATTTGTCAATTTTATTTATACAAGAAATAAACTAAAAGAGGGTTATTTTGTTTTTGAGGGGTAAAAAGGTAATAAGACATGTCATATTATATTTTTTACTAAGTCGATAAAATATCTAGTATTTTCTAGAATTTTACCATAATTTTTAGAAGTCATAAACTATTTTAAATAAGCAAATATAAATTTACTAATTATTCTATAAAAGAAAAAGGCTAAAAAGCTAAAAATATTTTTACTGACTATACAAAGCACATGAATATGCAAGATTATATTTTTAATAAATCTAGCATGTCATCTAGTATTTATCATAATTTTAAAAAGTCTCTAACTATTTATAATAAATCAAATATAATTATTGGAATTGTTAAAATAGATAAAGGCTTGAAATAGATCTAAACATTAATGGACTGAGCCTAGAACTGTGCGGACTGAGGCCTGCTACTGTGCGAGCCATGAAGGCACACGGGAGGGAGGGCCCTGTGCGGACTGAGGCCTGCTACTGTGCGAGCCATGAAGGCACACGGGAGGGAGGGCCCGTGGTGCTTTCAAAAATGCAGCAAGACATGGGGAAAGCGAATTCCAAAGGATGCGTTTCCACTAAAACTTGTCGGTGGGTCTGGAGGCCCATCTATCAGCGACTCTCTACTAACACGTGGGAGATTAACCTATTTTAAAACCCAGAGGGACATGTCAATGACTGGAGTGCACAGTGATTGAGAACATGACGTCAAGCTGACGTCATCGGGTCTGTCTCCTAGGCTGAACTCTGAAAAACCTCCAGCGTGAAATTGGCGGCACTGTGGGGCATGGTCGTGCGAGAGCAAGGTCTCTACTGGTCCAGTGAGACATGGCAAAGGATGTGTCACCAGATTTGTCATCGGCGGCGAGCCGTAGAGGTAGTGCCATGGGTGAAGACGGAGGTGAGCTACGGCTAAGCATGGCACGCAGTGAACCAAGGGCAAAAAGACATGGCTAAGCTATCTAGGAGCAACTAGGGACTATCATGTTTGTTACCAAGGTGTTGCTAGTGGCGGAGGATGGCTGGAGTGTGCTGGCGACGGTGATACCGAAGGTGGTCAAAACAGGGAACAATGCCTGTGAGCTCCGATGGTTCTCCGGTCGATTGCGTTCTGGTAGAGGTCGAAAGGGTCGCCGGGGTGGTGTAAACGGATGCTACAGCTCGGAGACGTCACCAGTGGCGAGCAATCGAAAAGAGGAAAAATTCAGTCGGCATGAACGAGCCCTCCTGCGAGATACAAGGCAACTTGGGTTGATTGCTTGCGTCAACAGCTTGAGGTGAAGAAGGAGAATGGATTGAGAAGGATAGCGGAGGTCGAGGCTCACTGGGGTGATGGGTTGACGGTGACGTCACTCAGCGATGATGGGGAAGAAGAGAGGCGTTGCGTCTTAAATAGACCAATAGGGGTTGAGCTTTGGCTTGGATGTGACGTCCGTTGCACGTCCGTCCCAGTAGAACCCTACTAACTCCCAAATCTCGGGGACGAGATTTCTTCAAGGGGAAAGGATTTGTGACATCCTATTAAAATTATTAGTCTGTCACTTGTTTTATAAAAAGAAAATAAAATATAAAAACATAAAATAATAATAGAAAAAGGTCCTAACCAGGCTTGGTTAGCTAAATTAGGCCCAAACTAGGCCCAAAACCCCTCTTATCTAAACCTAAGCCCATTAGGACTCTTATTATACCAAAAATACCCTAATTCTAGTCCAACTCAAACTCTAACCCTATTAGAAAACCCCCACCACGCCCCAACCCCCCTCCACCCCCTATATAAACCCCCTAGAGGTTCCCTGGTCGGCCAACACTCCAGCCCCCATGAAACCCTAGCCGCCGCCTCGGTTTCCGTGCCAAACCGAAAGCAAATCGAGGTATCCCTCGAATTCCAATGCCCAAACCCCAGATCTAAAGCCAGGACGTCGTAGGACTCGTCGAGACGATCGATTTGGATATATGGATCGCCATATTTGGTGGAGAAACGAGGGAGATCGAAGTCGCCGAAGTTTGGAGGTTCCACGGCCGCCGGCGAACCTCGGCGTCGCGCCCACCGCGTCGACCACAGCGTCGCCGTCTCCGCCTCCGAGTCCGCGCCGACCAACCAACCTGCTGCCGCCACGCCTCGCCCGCCGCCTGCCAGGCGTGTCTGCGCCACACGCCGGCCACCACCTTCGCCACAGTGTCCCCAAGCGTGACCAGCAGCGCCCATGCCGCCGACCTCTCGGTTTTCGGGGTTTTGCCTCGGTTTTCGTGTGGTTAACCCACGGTTAACCGGGTTTATTCTTTTCTACCATTTTCTATTTAGCCCAAAACTTCCCCGAATTGTTTAGGGAGTTCCCGAACTCCAAATTAGATGATTCCAGAGCCTAAAAATCATAAATAATCCCAAGAATTTTATATATTTTTACCATACTGTTTTCTGTATGTTTGATATTTATTGTTGTTTATTTACTCTTTCGCGTAGAATCGACGTGTACCTGCTGTCCGGGAGACGTTCCGGAGCCGTTCGAGGGAGGTGATCCGGAACCTAGCTTCTTCGAAGGCAAGTTAGATTCATGTTGAAACCCTAGTTTGCTAAATTTTAATTATTTCATGATTACTTATATCTGCATGCTTCAATTATCATCACATGTGCCGTTTGCTCCGAATCCATATTAGCACTCTACTAATATGAAGTAGCCTTCCATTGATAGCCTATTTTGGTACTGTTTTGCTAGCCTATCCTTGTATAGATGCTTAGCCTAGCTTCTGGGATTGGTAGTTGATAGGTTTCACTTATTAATAACTGGTATCCGTGGAGTTCGACTTCGTAGTACTGTTTTTGGATAACCTAATCAACTAAAATCCACGTGGTGTGTGTTGATTTGAGAAGACCCAGAAGAGGCGGATTTTGGGCTTGAGGTTGAGACGTGCAGGTCTCCTCTGTCATATAAGGACCGAATACTTGTATTACCAAACCGGACCTGAACCGTACAGCCACTTGTGCCTTCTGGCCCTGACCGTTAGTTGTGGAAACCTTGCTTCCGATGTATTCGTAGTGGACGGACGTGATTCACGATCACTGGATCCGAATGGCTTAAATGGGGGCTAACCTCATACGATGCGCTTCTCGGTCCATTGAAGGAGTCGCATATTGTCGGCTGGTCGGCGTGGCGTGTGGGTCTGAAACCAAAAGAAAGGGTACATTAAGGGACAGGTGAAAGCGATGCGCGGTTTTGTCTTGTTTTCTCTCGGGATGAGACAGGGCTTGTGGGGAACGTGTACACACTCTGCGAGTTAAAACTATCATGGTAGCCGTGCCCGGTTATGGGCGGGAAAGGAGCTTAATTCAAGGTAGTCCAACGTGTTTTAATTAAATAACTTGATGTAGTGTGGCGGGGATTGCCTTTCTTGGAGCTGGTTAGCCGTCCTTTGGCTACGCTCATGTGTTATCAGGTGTTCAATGAATCAAGAACAAATAAACAAGTAGATAGGTGATATTTTAGCAAAATAACCATACCCATCCATTGACCTTGCATTCATTTATTTAAGGACCGCTTGCTGAGTAGCCGTGTACTCATTATATGGACCACGGATATTTGTTTAGGTCAAGATTTCAGCAACGGTGCCAGCTGTGACCAGGAGGGTCTAGGTGATTAGCCGCGCATTCCGGGTCAACCTCGGGATGTCATCGCTTCAGTCTTCCGCTGCGTTATTTTTTTATGTGCTTGAATTAAACCCTGTGCAAGACTATGTATTTGTCTATGTCGACTGGGATGATATTTATGTAAACAGTTAAATTCTAGTTAAATGCAATGCCTGCGATGATATTCCAAATGTCCTTGAATGCAATACTAGCTATGGTCTTCTGGAACTAGTATTTGACCACTCAAGCTGGTAGAAATACCGAGGTGCACGACAGATTTGGTATCAGAGCCAAGGTTGACTTAGGATACCGTAGCTAGTTGGCCTGAACCCTTAAGGAAGATATTTTATATTAAAATAAAATATTTAAAAGCATCTTTGCTTTCTTATCTCTGTCTATACAATTCTATTTGATTTAGTCTCTTTCCTATATAGGAATTCTATGCTTTCAACTCTCCTAACTTACCTTCTGGTTTCATTCTTGATTCCCTCCTTTTTATCTGATTCAACAAAATTTTATTTTCACTACTTATCTATTTCAAATCTAGTTGGTTGAACCTAGTCCAAGATATCAAATGTTGCTGTCAAGACATGTCAAATCAAGTTGAAGAATCATCGTGCACCAGCACAGAGTTGCATCTACACCAAGAAAAGAAGACCTAGAAGAGCAAGTACCTGAATTGAAGAAAGACCAAGATTAAGTTAATTAGGTGTTGCTAAGATCGATCGTACTTTCATAAAAAGTTGATTGGAGTAGACCGTATCAATATTTGGTTTTCTCATTGAGATGCGGCTATTTATTACCTAAGGTAATAAAAATAATTAGTTATTTAGTTTAGAATGTTTGGTGTATTGCTTTGTTTTATTTATCGCAACTACAAGAAGATCAGAAGAATCGAAGGTGGAGCGAAGTCTACAACAGCAAGATCTCAAAAGAAGATGATGCGTGAAGATTTGAGGTATGTTCAAAAAGGTTTTGCAAATAAGTAAAATAAAATGAACCTAGTATATAGGATTTGATTTGTTGTTGGTGCTTTGTAACACAACCTAATAGTGAAAATATGAACTTTGCACAAGTCTATCAAATAGGTTTGATTTATTTTTGGAAATGGGAAAATTACATTGCTATAGTTTGAAATTAGGAACTTATATGCCAGTTTTTTTTAAAAAAAATTATTCTGAAATCTAGCTCAAATTTTGATTTATAGCAAGATTTTGAAAATTCCCTAAAATGGGATGTTACACTGAAAGACTGCCTGCGAGTGAGCTTTTGAAAATGTCCTTCCTCGAGAATGATGGGTCTATCTCAGTGGCTCCAGTATCTGTTTCTCTTGTCAAGAATGTGACCGAAGATTGGGCAGAACTTCGCAAATTTCTTGCCTCGGAAGGGCGAACTCCTGCCGAAAGGAAATATGAATGTCACCGACCATGTTGATTTATGGCTAAGATTTCCTGATCTGAGCGGTAATTGTAGTCCTTAAAATATTTACATTTTAAAATTCAGCCAGCACTTTATACTTTGTACTAATAGTCTTCAACACACATAACTGTTTGAGGTCATTTTAAGAATGCTGAGTTACCATTTGACATGGCTGAAGACACCAGTCATTCTGTAGCTGTGGAAATGGTTGAGCACTTCGAATCGCCGCAAGGGAGCATACAGATCATAGCACAGTTGATTGATGCATTCGTGCTCATCCTCATCCGCCTTGCGTCGACATTGCTCAGGTGGTTCCCGAGAGTGCACACAGCTACATCAACAAAATCATGAGCTGCCAGCAGTCCAGATGTGCCGTCCCATACCTGTACTTCCCCAAAAATTGGTGTTGCTTATGGTCCTAGTTCTCAGTTTATGTATATCCGTAGTCTTTTTTTTGTTCTTTTAAACGAAGGGGCAGCCTCTTGTGTGCGCTCATATTACAATGCCCACTCGATGTGCTGCTTCAGATGGCCTCGCCGACCCTTTCAAAAAAAAAAAAAAAAGATGGCATCTCTCCGACTGATGATGATGAAAATTACGAGGGGGCTACTAGAAGTTGAAAACATTTCAAGCTTTGCTCCATTCTTCTAGTGTCAGGAAGGGGCAGCAAAACTAGAGGAGGAATTATGCTAGCGGCCTCATCGGTCTTTTTCAAGCTACGAGACATGAGGTATGAAGAACACTCTTATCACAGCAATGATTTTCACACTTCTGGGAGAGGCGGTATGGTCTTGTACAGGAGTATACAGACCCCAAAATGATGTTGACAAAATTACCTTCCTCACGGAGATAGTCAACCTGCGGCCCATTGTCAAAGATTCTTGGCTGGTGATAGGGGACTTTCAACATGATATACCTAGAATCTGACAAGAACAAACCTGCTGGAAACCGCAGGATGATGGCAGCCTTCAAAGATTGCATAGACACAGTTTCACTAGAAGAGATCACCCTTCACGGGAAAAGGTGCACTTGGTCCAACGAGAGGGCAGCTTCCACCATGACCAAAATTGACAGATTTTCTTAGCTCGATGGATTGGGATGCCCTATTCCCAAATTGCCACCTGGATGCCCTATCGACCTCGGTATCGGATCACTGTCCCTTGTTCCTCACGGGCAATGTGACTCAAAAGCTCTGAAGAGGTGGAGCCGTGAGCAAATAGGGGATCTGAAACTTCAAATGGCTACGGTAACTGAGCTGATCATGAGGCTAGTCTTGGCGCAAGAGTACAGAGCAATGTCGGAAGAAGAAATGAATTTTCCCAAGCAACTAAAGTGCAGGCTGCTGGGAATAGCGGCTGTCAATAGGATACGGATCAAGCGGAGATCACGCATTAGCTTTATAAAGGCTGGGGACGCAGACACAAAATTTTTCCATGCAAAGGTCAATACGAGAAAACGTCGTAACACCATGGGGAAACTGATCTCCAACCAGCGTGCCCTGGTCACCGATGACGAAAAGCACCAGGAGTTCGAGGCCTACTTCAAGGGGCTACTGGGGACTAAGAAATCCAGAGATATCACGCTGAATTGGCAGGAGATAGGGATGTAGAGGCATGAATTGTCGGAGCTAGATAGAACTTTCGACGAAAATTAAGTGCGAGAGGCGATCTGGTCGATGCCAAAGGACAAGGCTCCAGGGCCTCGTGGATTTGTCGGGCTTTTCTACTGGCGTTGTTGGGAGACGACCAAGGAAGATATCATGAGAGCTGTGACACAACTTAGTAGGTGCAATGGATGGCACCTGAACCTCCTAAACACAGCACATGTAGTCCTACTTGGAAAAAAAGGAAGAGGCCACGACCATAAGGGATTTCAGACCAATAAGTCTTGCACACAGCTTTGGGAAATTGTTCGGCAAACTTTTACTAGCAAACAGACTAGCACCGTTGATGGATAGCCTCGTCTCCAACATCCAAAGTGCTTTTATCCGTACAAGGTGCATCCGAGACAACTTCCTATTTGCAAGCAAAGCAATTAGGGAGTTGTACACGAAGAAAAGGCATGCCTCTTCATCAGCAAGATTTTGCCAAAGCTTTCGATAGCATTAGGTACGCCTACGAGTACCTCCTAGACCTCTTAGAGCAGTTGGGTTTTGAACCGAAATGGAGAGATTGGGTCGGCCATTCTCGCTTCCTCCTCGTCACCGATACTAATCGATGGCATCCTCGGGAGATCTTTTTTTTATCATAGATGAGGGCTACGGCAAGGCGACCCGCTTTCACCCCTTATGTTCATTCTTGCTCTAGGATCACCGATCAAGTGGATATGTACCAGCTATCCATCTATGCAGCTGATGTGGCACTCTTCCTAAAGCCATCAGTTCAGGACGTCAAGGCAGTTCACATGATTTTGCAATCCTTTGCCAAAGCGTCCGGATTATTTGTCGACGTACCAAAGTGCGAGATATACCCCCATTCGATGTGAACAGATAAATTTGCTCGTGTTAACAGAGAAGATAATGTCGTATGCGAGGCAGCCGGAGCGGCAGCATCCACAGAATGCGCAGCAACCTTCACAGGATTCTAGAGATAAGGTGAAGCTGCAATACCCAAGGGATAAACGTCAGGCAGTGCTGCAATGTCCAACAGATAAAGTGCAGCGTTCAAGAGATAATTTTGTTTGTTAGCGTTTGTTCGCATCGTTTGTATCTTTGTTGTAACCGAATACATGTAATTCTCCTGAGATTTATTATATATGAGGTACTCAATGACTCAGTTCAGTCTTTGGAGGCGCTAAAACTCTTTTCAGCTCGAAATGACAGCAGCTTTGCCCATGCAGTTGAAACATTTCCCTTAGCAGGGTGGAAAGCCCGGCTCCTGTCCAAGGCAGCAAGGCTAGTCCTCGCCAATTCCGTTGTCACTTCGCAGGCCGTATACCATCTAAGAGCATCTTCAGCATCCGCTTCAAATTTTTACTCTATAATACTATTACCTACGCACTCTATTCATTCTCTAAAATTTCTTCACACTTCATACTATACTCTAAAAAATTCCTTCCTCTAGCAACTACGATATCCCTAAAAAGTCAGATAAACAGTGTTATAGAGTGACTGTTAAAGATTATCTAACTGTCTTTCAGATGAGCAAATGGGCACTCCAAAAAAATAGATACGTATCGGAGAATTTATTATGGAAGGGCAGGAGGAAATTATCCAATTTGTGGACTTGTGGTGCAAGGTGCAAACAGTCAATTCGATTCAGAATACAGGCGATCATTATTCTTGGAGGTGGAGTACAGCAGGTATCTACAGTGCAAAGACAGCATATGAAACGCAGTGTGTAGGCTCCATCAAAGATCCGAACCATAGCCGCACTTGGAAGGGGAATACAGAGCCGAAGTGAAAATTTTTTGTTTGGACAGCATTGCAAAACAAGATTCTAACTGCTGAGAATTTGCAAAAGGAGAGGAATGACAAACTCTCAGTTCTGTCCACTGTGTGGAACAGAAGCTGAGACATTGGAGTATCTCCTTGCGCATTGTGCATTCACAAAGGCTGTTTGGCGCAAGGTATTCGCCGAGATAGAAGAGCAACGGCAATCTGAACCACCGGTGAGCCAGCAAGGTTTTAGCGAATGGTGGCACATCAATAGACAAAGTTGGCTAAAAGTCCAAAGGCGAGGTTTTAATGGGATAGTCATTTACACATGTTGGCAGGTGTGGAATGAGAGAAATAGGATGATTTTCTAAGCCAATTATAGTTTGGTGCTACCAGTTTTTCAGATGATCAAAGATGATGTCGCTTTCAGGGCAGATAATCATGGCTAAGGCCCCATTTGACATAGCTCCAGTTCTACCAAAATTGGTGGAGTTGGTACAACACCTTATTCCTAACTCCAAAAATTCAGAGCTGGAGTTGTGGATACATTAAGTATGTTTAGGTGAGTCATCTTATTTACAGTTTAAACTAAAAATATAAATTGAAGTCACTTTATTTTAATCTATAACCTCCATATCTGAGGTGAAGTTAGAAACTAGAGCTATGGCAAACGGAGGCTAAAGTGCAAAGGGGAGCCGAATTGTAAAAACCTATGCGTTTTGCACAGCCTTCTCCACCTGTTTTCACTGCCTCCCTTAACTCTCTTTTTTTTCTTCTCTTTTAGAACAACAAAATTCTGTAACTTCTTTTCCTTCACTACTTAATGAATGGACAGAGCACCTACTAGCATTTCGATAGAAAAGAATCTTATTTTTCTTGGTTCTTTGGATTGCTAAATTAGATGTGACATATGCCCGATAACCGAGACACATGCCGTGTGCATGCATTGTGGTCAATCACTAGGGATGAAACTGGTCACGGGCTACCCGTTTACCCAGTTAATTTTGTCCATATAAAACGTCTCGTGGGCTCCTGTATATCATCTCAATGAAACAAGTGGCAGGCCCATGAAGCCCACCATAGCCATTCAAAGCCCATTTGCCTCGTACAAGAACATGGTAGCCTCGTACAAGAACATTGTTCGTTAGAGCATCCGTAACAGGTCCTATATAATACTGTATTTTAACTTTTTAGGGATAAAGTAGCTGATATAGGGAAAAAATATTTTATAGTATAATGTAAAGTGTAAATGAGTTTTAGAGAGATGGATAAAGGGAACGCTAATAGTGTTTTGGAGAAGAAAATTTAGAGAAGCTAGTGTGGATGCTCTTAGCAACTAGTCATGGGGTTCATGACTCTCCGGTCTCCACATGCTGCCACTCTTCCTTGTGCGTCGCTCACCACACAGCGCGACTTATTGTCTCCTCCAACTGTTCTGCCCCTTCCCTCCTCCATCTTCCTCTCCATGTCCCTCCCCAGATGCTTGTTGCTTATACAGGAGGGTAGGAGAGGGGAGACCAGACGGTTGGGGAATTTGTCTTTGTGGTGCTGGACGACTAGGATGGTGGGATTTGGCACTTTCCTCCTTGCTCGTGCTCTCCATGTGTCGAGTCCTTGCTGTGTTTTTACTGTATTAGTCCATGGATCAAGTAGCTAGTACACACAAGTTTATAGTTTGGATCACAACCATCACGAATAAATTTTTTTACATCGAAATGCTAGGCAACATAGCACTTAATACAATAGTTTAGCATTAAGGCCTTACAACTTTGAAAAATTTAAATAACATTGTTCAAACTTCAACTGAAAGACCCAAACAACTCCACATGCAAGACTGAGGAACGTGTTCCTAGACGTTAGAATAATCTTCATCTTGGACTTCGTCTGTGAAGTATTCCTCCTAGAATTCCTCGTCTTCAAGGTAGGGATTCTGTGCATCATGAACAGCTTGTTGGAATGGGCAGCCCCGCATGAAAGACGAGGGTGAGTATATGACATACTCAACAAACAAGGCTTACTAATGCAATAATGAAGGCTCAACAAAGGGTAGACGTTTATGTGCCAAAAACCAATTTTGCAAAGTTTGGCCTAGAGTTTCAAAAATAATATAAAAAGAGTTGAGAAAAAATAAATATTTTAATCTTTTTCTTTTAAATTTCGGCAACAACCGGTTTTTCCTAGACTTGGCTACTTCACGGCGCCCACTATAATCTCAACGACACCATCATCCTTCACAGCGACCACTGTGAGGAGCAAAAACCAGAACTCACTACTGCAATCATGGTTTTACCTTTGAAACGCTGTTTTGAAAATAAATAGATAAAAAGTACCATTGAGACAGCGTCTTGTCGTCCGCCTTTGACCGTGGACTCAACTGTTATGACTGTTTTACACCCTGCAGAGATTGCACGTTTTTACCCGTAAGAGGTGATCCATAAAGAATCACCGCAAGGTTTTTAACTGATAAGCTCTTATCCAGTCACCATCGCTAAGGTTTCACCGCTGGAGGGTTCAATTTGCCCGAGCCAAAAGCCCTCTCATACGCCAATAGAACCATCAGTTACTGTCTACTCCACCGAATTGAATGTCTAAACTAAGAGTTCGAAGGATACTCAACCAGGTCTGTACCATAATAGAAACTCGTGGTTGCACTATTATACTTAATTTGATCTACCTTAAGCAATCGGTTCTTAAAGATTAAGGTGGTTCCCACACTGGGCTCGAGTCTCGTACTTGCTGCACCCGCCTTGCAACCATCCACCCCAACCATCATTTTGCAAAAACATTTGCCCACTGATAGCACCCACTATCCCAACTCTCTTATTTTACAAAACATGACAGCACCAGCTGTCCTAGGACGGATATAAATCAAGCATTTGACACGAATAATTTAGTGATTAACTAAATAGATACATCTACGGCTAAGCAAAGCTAAACGTGGACAAAACCTTGGATCAAGAATGGTGGCAATAATTTACAGATTAATATACTAGAGCAATAAGGAATACATTTTAATGGAATAATTATTTAGGTAAATTTTAGCTAGCCAATCTCACCAAATAGTATTTTTAATTTAAACATAGCATGCAAGGTTAACAATATCTAGAAAACTTATTTACAAACATAGGAGTAATATGATCAACACTTGCCTTGGTATTAGACAGATTACGGGCCTGTTTGGTTTGACGTCAAATTTGGCTAAATTTGCCACGTCTAAGTTGGCCAACTCACCTAAGCTTAGTTCGTAAATTTCTCTGCCACACTTTAGTCTGCCTAAAAGAATTTTGCCACACTTTCATGAGCCACTTGCATGTGGGACCCATGCAAAAAAAGAGCAATCATGCCAAAAGTATGGCAATGAACCAAACGCACGTCTAACTCGGTCAAACTTGCCTAACATAAAACGTGTCAGGATATGGCAATGTTAGCCGCCAACCAAACTGGCCCTACATCTTCAGAGAACCGTGCTGCAAATCCACGAATCGCCCAACGATGCTGATGCACCGGGAGGTTGCTCGGGGATACGGCAAGTGCATCCACCAGACGACCAGGAGGTTGGCCATTATCTTGATTCTTCAGTACCCTTGAATTTTATTTTTTTTTGGCATGGACAAGATGTGTTGGACTCAAGCAAAACAGTTAAAACGCAGATGTAATTTTTTTTTGTTCGCTACAATATGGTTTTACTTATGCAATCAACCAATCACTCTACTTAGTTTGCGGCAGATTGCGGATGTCGTATTATCCGTGTAAGCATCACCAGCAGCTTCTCTAAATTCCGATCTCTATATCCCTTCTCTAAATCACTATGCATTCCATATATTTTCATTCCATCCAGCAGAGTCTCTATCCTCAAAACAATATAGAGACAAGAGAGAGAGTCTCTAAATATAGAGACTCGGAGAGATAGTCTCTAAATATAGAGACTGACATAGAGACTCTGTTGGATGGATATAGAGACTGAGACAGAGTAGCAATAGTGATAGAGAATGGATATAGAGCAACTCCTGGACTTGCTCTAACATTTTAGTGGGCAGTCCAGTTTAGCCAATTCATGCTATACAGACGGCACGGACAGTCACAAGATGCCGCCGGTCATCCCACTTGCATCCTTATCAATTACTGGCGGTTTCGTGCTACACAGATGCTTGCGTTCCTTTCCATAGACATTAGCCTGTTTGGTTTGCTGCTAAATCTGCCATAACTAAGTTTAGGCGCGCCACAATTTTTATGGCTGGTGTTTGGTTCGCGCCACAATTATGGCTTGCCACACTTTCTTAGCAATCGGACCCATGCGTCATAGACTGATTTTTTTGCCACACTTTGTCTAAGGTGTGGCGCTGATTTTTTCAGCTACAAAAGTGTGGCTTGCCACACTTGTCTAAGGTTAGGTTAGGCAAAGCGTGGCACCAACCAAACAGACCACTACTTGTCTTTGTTTAATTCAATACCTCACACATGCCATAGTTTTCTTGCCAAAGTGTGGTATGCTAAAGATTGCATGTTTGGTTCATGCCTAACCATGCCACACCAAGCCACAACTAATGTTAGGCAATTTTGATCAACTTTAGTCTAGTGTTTGGTTTATAATCACACTTGTGGCAAGATTCCTCTTTTTAAATGTGGGCCCTATATGTAAGTCTCTAATCAAAATGTGGCAAGATTCTCTTAGCACTTCTAAGGTGTGGCTTAGAATTTCAAGAGCTAACTTTAGCCAAGTGTGGCAAGTGTGGCAAAAAATATTAGGAGAAATTAAGAGCAAACCAAACAAGACAGCAGATTGTTGGCCAGACAAAGTTTGGCGCAAAAAACCACAATTATGGCATCGAAGAAACACTAGTGACGCAAAAAAAAAACCACAATTATGGCATCCAAGAAACACTAGTGAGAACTATTAAACTATGCAAAAATAATTGAAAACATCAAAACCCAAAAAAATTAAAAACAACGGTTTGGTATAACAAAGGTAAAGAGGTGAAGATGTGAAATGAGATTGTGGTATAATTAAGGGGCTACAATGAAATTGACACTATTTCTTAGGTCAAACTTAATAATAAGATCTTACCATTCAGAAGTCATAGAAATTGATTGGAACCAAAAGTGCCAATAAATGAAAACAAAGGAAGTAACAAACTCGTTTGGCTAGGTTAATTAGCTCTTGAGAAAATTGCATCTATACCATTACAAAGTCCGAATATCTCACAAATGCTACTGCAAAGTGGAAAATAGTTCTAATGCCATTATAAAGTATAAATTGTTGCAAATATGCCACTGTAGTCTTTTTTGCCCCTCCCCCCTCGAATTTTCAGTGAATATGTCATTCACTCTCTTCTTCCTCCTCCTCTCTCTCTTTCTCCGATGAGCAGCGGAGGACGAACCATCATGGCCGGCTCGCCAACCAGCGGCACTGTGTCATCGTGGTCCTCCTTTCCTTCTCCCTTCTCTACTCTTCCTCCATTTCCTCCTTCCTCCTCTTCGGCCAACTTGCCATCCTGAAACTTGCCTTCTCGTCGGTTCCTCACCCTCCCCATCCAGCAAGCTCGCCATGACATTTCTCCCCATCAGCCCCTCTCCTCCCACTTTGGCCTCTCTATTGGTCCCTTCTCCTCATTGTCGTGGCACCACGTGCTTGAGCTCGGCCTAGAGGCGGTTTGAGCTCCACGGTGAGTCATGGCGGTGTGGGCTTGGTGGTGGTGCGGCTTGGAGGAGCCATGGTAGGGATGGTGACGTGTCTTGGAGGTGACCTAGTAGGACGGTGGCGTGGACTTGGGCTTGGTTGGCGACACGACCTGGAGGAGGCATGGCGGCGTGTCTTAGAGGTGACTTGATAGGACGGAGGCATGGCCTAGAGGTGGCACGATGGATGCGGTGCGAGCTTGGCGACCACCAGTGCTACCGCCGCGATCACCTCGCGGAGGGGAAAGAGGAGGGGGCAGAGAGGGAGGACGTGTCGGGACCCGCCAAACAGAGTCGGGCCCCTTCTGTGCATTACCTGTACTAGTCCCTAGATCAATAGCTAGTACACACAGATTCCAGAGCTTTGGATCATTGTCGTTACAAGTTCGGATAATAATTACATCAGAGTACGCTAATTGGCACGAAGGCCTTAAAACAGCGGAAATCTAGCATAGCAGTGGAAGTTCTCAGTCTTCCATAACTCCAAATGGAAGAAGCAAAATACAACAATCACACCACAGGCAAGTTGCAGTAGCGTCCTAGGCGTTGATATAGTCACCGTCTTCAAGTTCTCCACTTTGTAATCTTGACCTGCTCATTAAATGGACAGCCCCGCATAACAAGCGGGGTTAGCATTTGACTGCTAGCAAGTCCTTCCTAGTAAGGGCCAGGTTTAGGTTTACCTTAAATAAGTTAAGGGTTAATTTGTATAAAAGCATTTCACTTAGAATTGCAAAAGCATTTAAAAAAAACATATATAAATAAGTACAAATTCTTATGATCAACAGGAATATCATAAACTTTCTATTCTCAGATCTCAAATTCTCATTCTCAATCTCATAATCTCATTCCTCCATTCTCAACTCTCAAATCTCAACTCTCAATTCTCAAATCCCAATACTCATATATCAAACTCATCATTCTCATCTAGCAACGGCACCCACGCGTCTTGAATAACCTACCCATGTCATATTATGTTCAAGGATGCTACAATGTGAAACCCACCTTGTCCGCTTCTTAGCAGTGGGCACGGCCATTCAAATGGTTTACTCTGCAGAGGTTATGCGCTTTACCCACAAGATACGATACCTCCCGTCGAAGGATACCATAACAAAACCCTCCGAAAAATTAATCTCGGGCTTAAAACACGGCCGTACGCCTTCAAGACAGTACCCGAGAAATGCTTGGCGACAAGTCCTGGCGAAACTCCTGATGTTTCTCACTTCTCACATCTCAAATCTCAACTCTGTACTTCTCAATTCATCCACCGTGCAAGGACCGTGAGTAATCCCGACATTTCTTTCTCTTTAGATTAGACCCGTCCCATACCGGGCTTGCGGTCGTACGGGTAAGTACTCAGTAAAGTAGTCACACGGCTCGGTCCTTATTCTCGGAGCGGTAACCAACACAAACCCAACTCTCGTGCTCAAATGCACCCACCTTACAATCCATCCGCTCCCGATCCCATTTATTAGTTGGTCAATATTTTAATTAAGGTGAATGAATCGAATCCCAGATCCCAACACAAGCGATTCATCAAATCTCTGGATATTATTCCTAGCTAAATCGTATATTTGGGATCGGATCCCCGAATACCTAACTGAGCAATACGAAGCATCTATTATTTAAAAACAGTGGACGATATTTTCATAAGTTATCCTAGGGTAGAGGCTTTATCAGTAGATGCATATGTCGGACAAACACATGCACTAGGTAACAGTATATGATCATACGACATTTTCATCAACATAGCCGTTTTGGCAAAGCTATAAAATTGGGATTCTAGGGAAAGACTTGCCTTCGGAGTAGTTGGACTCCGGCGGTGCGTCGGCGGCGTCAAGAAATTCCCCTTCGGCGTCCGAACGATCTATCGCACGCAAAACGAGGAAAAACAACCAATAAATACATATATAATAATATAATTTTTTAAAAATTGTAAAAAAATTACAGAAGATAGATATGATTTTTACAAAATTTTAGAAACTTGAATCGTCGGAATCGGAGATCGGACGAACCCGGTGCAGAGGATTGGAGTTTGAAGCTGATGGAAATTTCTAGGAAATTAAAAAAACACTGCTCGTGGGGTCCCACTGTCAGGCCAGCTGAACTCTAGGATAAGGAGATGGTGGCTGGTTTTGTGTCCACCGTGTGAACACAGGTGAGAGAGAACCAAAGAGAGAGAGAGAGAAAAGGAGAGAGAAGGAGAGAAAGAAAGAGAGAGGAGGGAGGAGAGGGTGGCCGGGGAAGAGAGAGAAGGAGGGACCGGCGGTGGGCTGCTTCCGGCGACGGCTGGCCGGCGGTCTCCGGCGAGGTCGGCCGGCGGCGGCTGCGCTGCAGCAAGGGCGGCGGCGCGGCGTGGGGAGCAGGGGCTGGGGCGGCCGAGCAAGGAGGAGGAGCTGGGCAGCGGGACTGCGCGTGGATGGCCTCCGGCGGGCCGGCGCTAGGAGCGGCGGCAGCAAGACCGGCGGCGGAATAGGGCTGGGTGGCGGGCTGAGCAAGGGAGGACGCGGCGCGGCTCCGGCGAGGGCGGAGCTGGGGCCGAGGCGCGGCTCCGGCGACGGCTAGGGGAAGGACACCGGACGGGAGGCGGCCGGCTGCGACACCGTGATGGGCGGCTGCTGGCCGACGGTGGCGGCGCGGCAGAGCTCCGGTGGCGGCCGGTGCACGGCAGCTCCAAGCGGCTCCACCAAGGCGGCGGCTTCGCTAGGGCGCGGCAGCGCCGGCGGAGGTGGTGCACGGCGACGGCACAGGTGGGCTACAACCGCAGCGGCGACGTGGTGACCGGCAAGGACGGCGACAACAACCTGACAGTCGGCTCCGTCGACGTCCTTGTCTTGCTTGGGATTTTGGGTGCTTGGGTTGGCTGCGGCAGCAGGGAACGGGAATTTCTTGCAGGTTTACACGGGATGGAGGAAGTCTCCGCACGAGGCGAGGGCTGTGTTGAGGTTTGGGGACTTGGGATTTTGCAGGTGCTCGCGGGAGGAGTCTCCGTACGTGGTTCAACGGGCAGCGGCCACGTCGGCGAGCAGACGGAACGACGTGATGACGAGGATAGGAACGGAGAGACGAGGACGGAAGAACATTATGAATAATTATGATTAGGATAAGAACGGACGGAAAGAAAGGGAAACAGAATTTTTCTTGTATTTATTATTTTATGTGAAAAGATGAAAATGTAAATATATGTAATTTTAAATTAAGTTGTTTCTTTTTAATATACTAAATGGATAAGAACGGAAGAAAAGAAGAAAAATGTACTTTTTCTTCTAATATTAATTTTAAGAAAAATTAAAATTTTAGGTAAATGAAATTTTAGGTTTTTGGAAATAATTATTTCAAACAAGAAATTTCAAAGTTTTCGAAATCCCCGGATTATGATTTTAATAGAAATCACGGTCCGGGTTTTATAAACATTTTTATTTTGCGAATCAAATTTAAACAAATTAATTAGTTTCATTTTTCTCTTGAATAATCTTTTGGAATATTATTTTTGGAAAGTTTAAAATATTAAAAGATAACATACTTATTTTTCAAAATCTTAGTTTAAAATGCATGTTGAGAATTATGCACATGCAATGATGCGGATGATTTTTAGGGTTTTGAAAATAAAGATGTTACAGGACGGAAGGGGCCGACCAGAGGGAAGATGAGGGTTGGAGGCACATCTGGTGGAGAGAGAGGAGGGAGGGGGCCGGCTGGAGCAAGGATAAGGACAGAGACAGATCTAGAGGAGAGATATGAGAGGAGCGAGGAGGAGAGATTAAGGAAGAAGAAGAAGAGGGCAGTTTGGTCAAAAAAAAAAAAAAAGTCTAGCATGTCTTATAAATGGTATATTTATAACAATTTGTATTTTATGATGAAATTAGGGCTATTCATATTTTATAGTAGTATTTATGAGATATTTTAACTTTGTAACGGTATAGATATAATTTTTATTAGAACTTACCGCATATGGCAGGGTGGCGCGATCTTGTCATCGAGACCATCAGCTTTATGCTGCCGTGGGAGAGGGTTTCGGCAGGAGAGGTCGCGTCCAAAGTACTGTGCATCTCCCTGGTGAATAAAGTTCTGCCAGGGAGTGGTACTTACCGCTTCTGGCAACTGGTTCGCTCCTGACATGCAAAAGCGATAAGACGGTGTCCTTTAGATTCGATTCTCTTTTAACTTTTTGTGGAGGTGGGCAAAGATAGCACGTCTAGAGGAGCAGCCGGAATCTTTTCCACTGCGGATGATGGATATCATATCAGGAACCAATGAACGCAAATTCCACCGACGAGGAGCTAAATGAGAATGGATGATGCATGCCTTTATCTGAATGCGCACGTAAGAAAAAAAATATGAAACACTATAGGAGGGAGCTATATATTCTAGTCATGAAATCATTATTATTTAAACAGAACTTTACAAGTACGGTTTTACGACTTTGATCACTTATTATAATTGTAACTTGTCTATAAAACCTAATGTATTTTTAACACTAAGACGAATTTACAAGTACGGTTTTACATGTCCAATCTAATATTTAAAGAGTTAATTAGTTACATGCCGTTGCAAACTTATGATCTCATACACATACCATTAATAAGTTAGCAACTAGCCTCGTACTGCAAAATTTGATTCCTTCCAAATATTGCCATCATGAACATTTTGAGACCAATATACCCCTTCTTTCGCATCCCTTCATCACCATCTCCCCTTCTTCCTCCTCCCAACTCCAATGTGCTCAACTGCTCAAGTTCTCGCCGGTGAGGTCATCACCCCCGAGCCAAGCTGGATGCCTCCAAGTTCACAAGGTCACGGCCCTTGAGCACAGTAATATGGTAATCTTCTCAGGCACGTCATCATTGACCTGAGGGACGAGAAGGTGGTCTGGGCTCTCTGGCCTAGTGCAGGAGGACGAGCAGCCAGCAACACTAGGAAGCTCAAAGAGGAGAGGGCGAGCCTTTCTCATTGCTCATTGTTGCCTGCTGAAGAAGGTGGCGTCGTCTTAGGGAGGCGGAAAGCAGGAGGGATGGCCGAAGATGACGCCGATGATTAGGAGGAGGTGGGAGAGCAGAGAGAGAGGTGTCTAGATAAGAGAGATGACCGAAGGTGAGGAGGAAGGAGATGGGAAGGAGGGTAGACTCTTAGTAAATTTGATGAAGATAGAGAGGTGCAAATATCCAAGAATGACATATTTTGAATTTGTCAACTTTGCATTGATATGGGACCAATTTTTAACTTTTTAGTGGCATATATGTGAAATCGCAACTTTATAATGATATGTATCTAACTGATTTATGTTTAAAAGGATGTAGGTAGCAAAGTTTTTAAAAGAAAAATTTAAATACATGCTATTATAAAGTGTGATATTTTTCAAAATATGTCACTTCATATGTCAGTGACATATAGACTCATGACCCACATGTCATTGACATATCGAGTGACATATTTGAAAATGTAAACTTTGGGGTGACATGAATCTAAATCATCCTTTTAAAGTAGGAAAATTTTAATATATGTTATTACAAATTGTGACATTTCAAAATATGTCACTTCATATATTAATGATATGTGGACCTGGAACCCATATGTCATTAGCACATCGAGTGACATATTTTAAAATGAGAACTTTGGAGTGGAATGAATATCTAAAGTAGGACTTTCCTTTATCTCAAAACGACTTTTTCTTGACTGGAGGAAGGATGTGTGTAGAACTTACGACAATGAACTTTGTAAATCCCTGCCTATCAAATAGGTTTGATTACAAAATCCTATGTAAACTGAGCCAAATGTAACACGTACATGATCCAAGAATATGATAAACAATAATCATGAAACGCGTTGAGGAGAGGGGGAGAGCATTAACTATCTGATCAGATCAACGTTCGTTCACTACTTAGTGTATCTCTAACGTTGGAGTCAGTCACTCATTGGTTATAACAAACGAACATATCACACTTAGAGCATGTACAATGGTACAGCTCAGCCGTCTCTAAGCCGTCTATATGGTATGCCACGTCACCTTATTGCTGATGTGGATGAGAGAGAAGGAAGAGACGGCAATACATCGTCTCGCATGCACGAGTCGACCGTAGCAGCGAGACCAATGCAGTAGAGACGATGTAGAGACGACGTAGCGCCCTTGTCGACTCTATCCCGTCTCTATCGTGTGATCCAGTGCGCCCTTTGCTTCGTCTCTATCGTTGCCTCTGCCTCCCCTTTCCTTTGCTCGCGCCGCCCCTGTCTCCACCGCGCCGCCCCTGTCTCCACCGCGTCGCCCCTTTCTCCACCGCGTCGCCCCATCTCCGCAGCTCCCGTCTCCACCACGCAGCCCCCTTCTCCACCGCGCTGCCCCCATCTCCGCCGCCCCGTCTCCACCACGCCGCCCCCTTCTCCACCGCGCCGCCCCCATTCTCAAGGCCGGCCGGTGCTACCTCCATCGCCCATCTCCACCGCCCCAGCTCCACCGCGCCGCCCCCATCTCCACCGCGCTGCCTCCATCGCCCATCTCCGCCGCCCCGTCTCCACCACGCCCGCCCCCTTCTCCACCGCCGCTTCATTCTCAAAACCCGACCGGCCCGCCTCCATCGCCCATCTCCACCGCCTCTCCACCACGCCGCCTCAGCCCATCTTCGCCGCCCCATCTCCACCGCGCCGCCTCCATCGCCCATCTCCGCCGCCCGTCTCCTCTCACCACGCCGCTTTTCTCCACACGCCGCCCCTATTCTCAAGGCCGCCGGCCATTCCTCCATCGCCCATCTCCACCGCCCCCAGCTCCACCGCGCCGCCCCCATTGTTAGCCCCGTCTAGCAAGGAGTGGTCCAAGGAGGTACATACGAAGGGAACGAGAAGCTGCCCATGAGCGGCTTATGGAGAATTACTTCACCGATCATCCTATCTACACTGACGAGATGTTCCGTAGAAGATTTCGTATGAGAAAACCTCTCTTCCTACGTATTGTAAGTGCTCTAAGCCAATGGAATTCCTATTTCACTGATAGGAGAGATGCTAGTAATCGACCGGGTCTCTCACCACTCCAGAAGTGCACGGCCGCAATTCGTATGTTAGCTTATGGCACCTCTGCTGATCAACTTGATGAGGTACTAATGATTGGTGCTAGCACATGCTTGGGAAAGTTTGCCCAAGGGGTGATCGAAACCTTTGGTCCCGAGTACTTGCGGCCCCCTACTAGTGATGAATTGGAAAAACTGCTTCAAGTTGGTGAATCTCGTGGGTTCCCTGGTATGATAGGGAGCATAGATTATATGCATTGGCAATGGAAAAATTGTCCTGTCGCATGGAGGGGCCAGTTCACCCGTGGTGATCATGGTGTTCCTACTATGATCCTTGAAGTAGTTGCTTCGCAAGACCTTCGGATATGGCATGCATATTTTGGTGTTGCAGAGTCTAACAATGACATCAACGTACTTAATCGGTCACCATTGTTCACTGAATCACTAAAAGGAGAATCTCCACAAGTGTGTTTCACTGTAAATGGGAGGCAATATGATAGGGCTTACTATCTTGCCGATGGTATATATCCTGAATGGGCTGTCTTCGTAAAGACAATACCGCTCCCTCAGTCAGAGAAGGATAAATTATTTGCAAAGCACCAAGAAGGGGGAAGGAAAGATGTTGAGCGGGCATTTGGTGTATGGCAATCTCGCTTTAACATTGTCGCCGCCAAAGACAGCTTCCGAAACGTGCTACTATTGGCAAAATAATGCAAGCTTGCATCATTCTTCATAATATGATCGTTGAAGATGAACGAGAATTGGTCACCACACCATTGGATTTGAACGAAGCTGCAGGGACATCCTTTGTTCTACCACCGGAAGTTAACAATGGACCTAATATTTGTTTCACGGATGTACTACACAGGAATTCTGCTATTCGTGCTCGACCAACATATGTGCAACTAAAGAAGGATTTAGTTGAACACATTTGGCAACGCTTTGGAAACAATTCAAATATTTAGTTATGTACGAGTTATCTTTTTTTAATCTCTATGTTCTACTGCCTTTTAAAATTCAATTATGTTAATGTATTTAAATTATCAATTAATTATATATTTCTCATGTTACCATGTACTCAAATGATTATTGAAGAATGAAATAGCAATACGTAAACTACAAAGAGGACATGCACATTTGATCACCATATTTCTTAAACTCCATACAAGCATTTAATAGCTCTATAGACAACTCTAGAGACCATCCATTGTATGGGTTGTCTCTAATGTTGTCTATAGATGACATGGCAATGGTTAGAGACTCTTGTAGCCTCAACCATTGTACATGCTCTTACAGATAACAAATAGACAACCTTTTCAATAGACTAGCTATAGCATAGTATCTAATATATGGGCCATATGTAATAGTATGTATATATCTTGAAATTTGCTATAGAGTGACTCTTAGTTAGTAGTTAGTCTTTATCTCTCTCCCTCTCTTCTCTTCTCCACGTAAGAAAAAAACCGAGTTGAAATCTTTATAGCTTAGCTGAGATGTCATCATTGGAAATGCCGTTACAAAGAATAGCAAATTATTTAATACCTCAACACGTGTAAACGTGATTATCTTTAATGAAGCCTTAGGAACCAAGTGGGCAAATTATCTCACTCCGGTTCAAAAAACTTACATTTTGGACATTGACGCGGTCTCTAAAATATAGATGTCACTAGTAATTACTATTATAATTTATTTATAAATTCTACTGAAATAATTGTATTATAGAAGTGCTTTTTGAGGCGAATGTATATGTATGAATTTTATAGACTTAATCCAAATAGTTCAAAAGATTTTTATAGATAAAGTTTTAAAATTTTGAGTTGCACATATCTTGAATGTCTATATTTCCAAGAACTGAAGGGAATAGATTGTAGCCAATGGACTCCGCGCATCGCATTTATAGGGTTGGGAAAATTTTTATATGCATCTGCGTAGTCTGATTTTGACTTCCGTACAATTGCTTAGTGACCTTTTCCTTATTTGCTATCATAATTGTTTGATTATTGCCCTATGTGGCATCGGCGAAAACGTATCATTATTTTGTTAAAGTTGTATAAATATACAAAAAATGTCAAAAAACCACAGTGTTATCAAATATAAAATACAACTGATCTATATTTTGGTAGTTATATGATTGTTTTCATATTCAATTTACACTTAAAATGTTTTTAATATCAAAGATTAATCTTAGAAACAACAAAAAATATGCACGTTGAAGCATACTTGATAACTCTATGTTTTTTTGAGGATTTTTAAAATGTTTGCACAGATTAAACAAAAAAGATATGTTTTGGCCACTAGCATAAACGACAATAATTGAACAATTGTGGTAATAAAGAAGGGTGAGGTCACTAAGTGATGGCAATGATAGGATTAGACTCAAGCGCAATGCCTCACAAGATTTTATCCTTTTACGGTTGATAACTTACTGTCGGGGATTGGATAAAATACCCTAAAGACTGAGCCCTATGCACGACTTGCCCCTAGGGTGTGCACCTGGGACAGATAAGACGAATATGGCAAGATCGGATTAATTAATGACTCGCGTATATACCCCTGCTTTGATGCTCGGAAGTGGACCTCTTTACTTATGGACCATTGTGCGGGACATCTTGGGCCTGAGAGGCTGCTTTGAGACGATCAGACCGACGCCCTTAATTGCCTTTAGAGTCCTATATCCAGAGCGCAAAGCCTTCAATATATGGATGTTTCTTAGGGCATAATTTAGCGTATTTTTAGGATATATCTGTAGATTTGGTAGGATTCTGAGTTATCTAGATGGTTCCCCAAGCCGTATAGGATCAGGGTCGTGTTTACTTTGTACTATAAATACCTCCCTAGGGAGGAGGAGGGGGATTGACATCGAAACATCCGCAGTCCTATCGCAATAACACAAACGCCCACGTGCGACTAGAGTAGGGTTATTATCTCTTTTCAAGAGGCTCGAACCAGGATAAATCTCTGTCCCTAGTTCGTTTTCCATCTCGGTGAATCTATACATCTACAACGAAAACCCTTTGGTGGGAAGGGGCTGTTTGATCCCTCAATCAACAAGTAAGCTCGGTGCGGAATCAGTTTCCTAATCATTGACAGCTGGCGCCGTATGTGGGAATCGGCAGATCATTGCCGAAGGAATCCTGGAGATGTCGACGTCGAGTGTTCACCTGTTTACTGTGCTCCCACTGACCAACACTATGGCCATTATGATGGAGCGGACTCGGAGTATGTGCTCGAGTTGGTTCAGTTCTGAGCCTTGCCAAAACAAGTTTCCTCCATGTTCTATGGGGACGATAACGAGATCTATGCTCGGCTGGATATCCCGGATCACATAGAGCTCAAAGACGGAGTCACGTCGTGCGGAAGCGATGATGACCCCGTCACACCCTTGTACTAGCAGATACATCAACATGGCTACCTAGGGCAATCACCAGCTCAAGGGAAAAACTTCTGAAGCAGCCTTGTAGCGCCCCCGTGACGCTGCTGAGCTCGCTTCGAGTCCTCTCTGGAAAGGACCCCGGTGAGCATCTAACAGCACGCCAGGGGGCAGGCCCTGCAACAATGCCTGAACACCTCCGTCTTCGCCAATTTGGGTGCCAAAGGCCTAGTCTGGGGAATGACGCCCTTCAGCCTCGATTCCCGCCAGGCAAGAAAGGCTATGTGCACTGGCGGTGGTCATGACCGAGCTCGCAAATGAACCTGAGCAAGAAAACCAGGGAGGCACGGGCGCCGTCACGGATCTGGCCCCACCAGCACTGCCCACGCAAAGGGGACCCAAAGGACATTCTCAGGAGTGCCCTCAAGGGGACCGTCTGGCTCTTACAACGGCGAATCCCGTAGCACTACCTGGGAGAGTCGCAACCGTCGTCACCGGCACCACGACTGAGCAGGAGGACTTGGAGAAAAAAGCTCCGGGGGCCACGGCTGGGGGAAAGGGAACGTAGCTTCACCATCGTGCGCTCCCCAAAACATGACCAGGAAGTGTTCCCTTGCCTCAACCCTCACCCTTATGACTAGCAACCCCGTGATGGTCGAGACCGTCTCGATCGATCTGAACATCGTAGTGCGGTGTCTTACGGATGTCTGGTGTTTTCTCCCACTCTTAGTGACATCGTCTGGCCGACCAAGTTCAAGCCCGGACACATTGAAACGTTTAACGGGACCCAAAACCTTTAAGAGTTCCTCTCAATCAATACAAATGCCATCCTGGTAGTAGGGGGAAACGAGGGCATAATGACCAATTACCTACCCACCGTGCTCGACAGGTAGGCCTGAACTTGGCTCTTTAATCAGAGGGAGGGATCCATCCGTTCCTGGAAGCAACTTAGTGAAGCTCTTTTGTTGGGGATTGAATAACACCTATGGGCTGGATGTGCCCCTGGTAGCTCGAAGTCTTGAGACGTGTCCTTGGATGTCGTTCACAAAGGGCCTATCCAATCATTCTTCTTGACTAGGCAAGATCTCTGCTTGTTCGTTCTTCTTGACCGGGCATGATCTCTGCCCGGGCGTCGGGCACAACACCTGCCTAGGACCCTAATGCTCGAGGCTGGTACCGTAGGGCTCCGGTCTGGTCGAGGTCATTACATTTGGAGGCTAATTACTCGGCGAGGTGCCATGTGGCCATGATCCCCACTTCCTTGGAGCCGTTACCCACGATTCGAACATGGTGGTAACCGGCGCATGCATAGGCCACATTTATTGTAACTAATGGTGATTAATTATGGTGGTTAGTAGCCTTGTACATTAGCTTTCCTGGGCCTATATATACCCAACATTTTCTATAAAAAAGGACGAGTGAGAATGGTAGGCTCGCACACTCAGAAGCATACACAATGCATGCATGCTGGAATAGGGTTGCTATCTCATCACTGGGAGGCCCGAACCAAGATAAACATCTTGGCTCGCCCGCTTATCACCCTGTGAGTTCGCAGCATCCCAAAAGCAACAGAAAGGGCTGTTTTGAACCCTCAATCAAGAAATAGGCTTGGCAGGGAGGCCTTTTCCCAATCGTCGATAGCTTTGGTCAAACTTCCAGAGCTGTTATGCTTGCCCAGGTAGAGAAAGAGATCTCAAGCATGCAATCCACATCGAAGAGGAGTCTCTATGTGACTTTGTCTAGGGATTCATCAAGGTCCACAATTCAATCCCAAACATTTTCGATGAGTCAGTTATACGAGCATTCAAATTTGGGGTCAGGGATGTTCGGTTCACTCAGGACCTTAAAATCCACTCGGACCTGTCGGCCAGCAAGCTTTTATGCATGGCCTACCGCTACGCTGACACTTGATAAAGCGGTCAAATGGAAGAAGATGCTTCATGAGGGGAAGTTGTCGTCCCAGTCAGGCCGAGAGGTATCTGAAAAGGTGAAAACTTCCTCGCTTGAGAAGAAGATCAAGAAAAAGAAAAAGAAGCAATCCTTCTCAGGCATCATTGCTGCGATCGAGCAATCAACCGAGCATTAGATAGTCATGCAAATGCGGTAACAGCCTTCAGCGCGTCAGCAGCATCAAGAATGGAGATCCAGACATCATATCGCGGGAAGGAGTACTGGAGCTCGCCCTCCCCCGTGTCGTGGTGGAGGGCCACTAGGCAGATACCAAAGCGGCATATTCTACTTGATCCATGAAAGCTATGAACATGATTTGCGTAACTATCACACATGGTTGGCTCACTTGGAAGCGTTTTACAAGGGCAAGGGCAGATGCCTACTGTGCCTACCCCAAAAGGTGATAACAAGGGAAAAAGGGCGATTGACGACAATGATGGCATGGAGGTCCAGGAGCCCCCGGAATCATATCGCTGTAATCATCGGGGGCTCCTTCACGTACAAATCCTAGTGAGACCTCAAGGAAGCAGCGTGGAAAGTATACCACGCCGACTAAGGATGTTGCCCGATCCAGCAACTTAAGTAGAATGAGCTGGCAATCACTTTTTCGAAGGTGGATTGCCTCCTGGGATTACCAAATCTCAGAAACTTAAGCTAGCCCTAAGCCCGACCATCAGCAATACGACGATGGGGCGTGTGCTCATTGACGGGGGCAGTTCCCTTCATGTCATCACGGCTAAAGTACTGGACCAAATGCAGATCCCTAGGTCGAAGGTCAAAAACATTGTTGTTTGATCCCTTTCATAGGATCATGCCATGAACCTCAGTCAAGTCGCTTGGCCAGATTGTTCTGCCCATGACATTGTGGAGTCTGAGCAATTTTTGGACCGAGCTAATCACCTTTAATGTAGTTGACTTCGAGACCGCTTACAATGCCCTCTTGGGCAGGCCAGTGCTAGTGAAGTTTCTGGTCGTGACGCACCACGCCTATCAATGTCTTAAGATTCTCGGTCCGAATGGGGTGGTCACCATCAGGGAAAACACCAGAGTCGTCCTAAATTTGATGAAAAGGCATTGAGCTTGGTCGGCCAGCTTCCTCAGCGTGGACCCGACCAGGAGCCCAAGATGTCCCATAAGAGGATCTCCCTCCAACTCGACGGTGAGACCAAAGCAATCCCCTTCTCTGACCTAGATCCAACTAAAGTCGTTCACTTGGGGGCCGCTTTGGACCCTAAATAGAAACTCGAGCTCATCACCTTTCTCCGAACAAATGTGGACGTGTTCGCTAGGGAACCGTCTGACATGCCCGGTGTCCCAAGGGAGGTGGTTAAGCACAAGCTGGCGGTTCAGCCTGACAAGAAGTGGGTATGACAAAAAATCAGGCAATTCTCCATGAGAAACACGCAATAATAAGAGAGCAGCTCGACAAGCTCCTAAAGGCCAAGTTCATCTGTGAGATCCATCACTCAAAATGGTTGGCGAACCTAGTCATCGTTTAGAAGAAGGGGGAAGTGGCACATGTGCATGGACCACATAGGCCTAAACGCTGCATGCCCAGGGACAACTTCCCGCTGCCAGGCATCGATCCATTGGTTGACACAACAGTGGAAACTCAGTTAATGAGTTTTTTAGACGCCTGCTCAGGACATCACCAGATCAGCTTGTCACCGAAAGACGAGGAAAATACAACCTTCATCACCTCATTTGGTACCTTCTACTACACGACCATGTGTTTGTACTTGAGGAACACTAGAGCAACCTGCTAGCGCCTAATGCAGAAAACATTTCCTGACCAAATAGGCCACAACTTGGAAATCTACGTCGATGATATCATGGTAAAAAGTGTGCTCGAGTCTTGCCACGTCTCAGATCTCGAGGAAACCATCAGTAACCTCAAGAAGCACCAAATAAAGCTAAACCCAAAGAAGTGTGTCTTCAATGTGCAAGCGGGAAAGGTGCTCGGCTACATGGCCGGTTCAGCATGTGTGGGTGCACACCCAGAGAAGATCGAAGCTATAGAGAGGATGCGTCCACCCTACAGCGTAAAAGAGGTACAAGCCCTCACAAGGCGTATGGTAGCATTAAGCCAGTCCATCTCTCGCTTAGGTGAGCATGGCTTGCCTTTTTTTAAAGGCGCTTTGGAAACACGACAGTTTTGTCTGGATAGAGGAGGCCAACAAATCCTTTCAAGAGCTCAAGCGATATCTATCTAGCCTGCTCTTGTTGACCATGCCTAGAGCAGGTGAGTCTCTGCTCCTGTACATTGCTCCTACCTCTCAGGCAATTAGCACTGTCCTGGCCATGGTTCGAGATGGAAGCCAGCGACCGGTCTATTATGTAAGTGAGGTACTACATGGGCCGAAGGAGCACGACCCCAAAGTCCAAAAACTCCTCTATGCTTTGTTTGTGTCATCCCAGCGGTTGTGACATTATTTTGAAGCCCATACAATCATGGTGCTGACTAGCTTCCCCTTGTACAAAATCTTAAGGAACCAAGATGCAACCGGACACATAGAAAATTGGGCCATGGAGCTCGTTGAATTTGACATTCGCTTCATAGCCTGCTCGGCGATCAAATCCCATGTGTTGGCGGACTTCGTCATAGAGTAGACCAATCACAACCAAACCAATCCAAAGCCCGACCCCTCGACCAGTGGTTGTTGGACAATGTTATTCGATAAATCTCTCACCTACGAACACGCAGGGGCTGGAATCGTGCTTGTGTCAGCTCAAGGGGAGCGTCTGCAGTATGTTGTGCAGTTGCACTTCACAGCGACCAACAACGCCACAGAATACGAGGGGCTTCTGGCTAGGCTACGGCATGCAAATCACTTGGCATCCAACGGTTAACTATGAAAGGGGACTCACAGTTGATTGTCAACCAGATCGGTAAGGAGTTCTAGTCCACCAATGAATCGGTGGCCCGTTACTTACTCAAGGTGAGAAAGATGGAGAAGTACTTGAAGAGCTTCAAAGTACTATACATCCCAAGAAGGGACAATGCTTTGGTTGACCAACTCTCTAAACTCGGATCCTCCCATGAGGCCACACCAGCAGGGGTAATCATCGAGCATTTGTACAAGCCTTCCATACCTATCGAGGAGGATTCAAACCAGGTAGACGACATTGTTAAACTCCTCAAGTACGGAGAAGATTGGACGACACCGTTTATTCGGTACTTCGCGGATAGGGTCCTGCCAAAGGAGTCGGTCGAGCGTTCCAGGTTGATCAGGCGGTCCTCGCCTTGCAGACTGGTCAAAGGAGCCTTATATTGCAAAGACACGTTTGAGGTCCTCTCCAAGTGCGTATCTCATGAGAAGGGCAAGTACCTACTCAATGAAATCCATAAAGGAACTTGTGGAGCCCACTCATCCTTTTGTACCCTAGTGTGGAAGACCTTTAGGATGGGATATTATTGGCCAACCGTCCCCGCCAATGCTCGTGCCATCGTGACCACTTGTAAAACATGCCAATTTCACGCCCGTAAGGTCCATCAATCGGCTTATGCATTGCAAACAATTCCATTGGTCTGGCCATTCTTGATGTAGGGGGTCAACATCCTAGGGCCATTCCTCTAAGGTCAGTAGGGTTTCGAGTATTTGATCGTTGCCATCGATACCTTGACAAATGGATTGAGGCCAAGCCAATCTCAACTATGACGGCCCAGTCCGCTACAAATTTCTTCCATAGCATTGTGGTCGTCAGGTTTGGGGTCCCAAACCATTTGATCACAAACAACGGGACACATTTCACTGGTGGGATGTTCTAGGAGTAATGCGAGAAAATCGGAACAAAGGTCTACTTCACCTCTGTAGCACATCTGTTGAGCAATGGCGCAGTTGAGAGCGCCAATGGATATGTAATCCAGGGCTACTTCAACCATGCTCGAATGAGTTAGTAGTGCTTCGATACTATTTTTTAAACCTGACCAAGTAGCTTTTCACTTGAGTCTTGAGGGCTAGCTATCAAGATTTGGATAAAATACCATGACCGTCTTCAGAGTCTTTCTATATCCAGAGCGTGAAACCTTTCGGATATTGATGTTTCTTAGGCGCAAGTTAACGTATTTTTAGAATATATATATATATATATTTCATAGAATTTTGAGTTATCTAGATGGTTCTCCATGCCGTATAGGACCAGGACCGTGTTTACCTTATACTATAAATATCTCTACCCAAGGGAGGGAGAGGGGGATCGGCATCGAAACATCCAAAATCCCTTCGCAATAACACAAACGCCCACATTTGACTGGAATATGGTTATTATCTCTTTTCGAGAGACCTGGACCAAGATAAATCTTTGTCCCTATTTCATTTTCTATCTTGGCGAATCCATACATCTACGATAAAAACCCTTTGGCAGGAAGAGGCTATTTAATCTTTCAATCAACAAGTAAACTCGGTGGGGAATCAGTTCGGTAATCGTCGACACTTACTTTGCTATAGCTAATTTTGATTCTGCTACGAAGATTGATTCCACAAGTCTATCAAATTTTAGCCAGAAAAAGGAGTCTTAATTAGGAGGCTAAGAAAGTGTGGGATATCACAATTATGGCATGAACCAATATTAGATTGCAAACCGAACAGACCATATCACACATTTAGCTTGTTAAATAAGTTTTTTAGCACCGAATTAGGTCTTGTTTGGCATCATTTAGCTTGAGAATACATGTAAAGCGAAAAGTTCTAAACTTTACATCTAGCTTCCATGAAAGAGAACACCTTTTTTTATATAAAATGAGTAAAACAGCAGCAAAAGAGAGATGCTCGGATGATATTTCTAGACGTTCTACAGAATAGCCGACGTGGATCCCTTTGTACTTTTGGCGAGCTGAACCGCGGAATACGTATGCTGCAAGGAACCTGCACGCACAGGGACCATTTGACCGATTTGGCAAACGTTTTCTCCCCGAGAATCTTCTTGGGAGTGCACACACGACAAAACGAGATTATCCATGTTTAAGCAGTAGCCATGAACATGAAGCAAGGAACCAGAGCTGCTTCAATAGTAGCTTCTATTTGCTTCTGGCATATCACTATTTATCTACTGTATTGGTTCACTGTTCTAACAGTATTAATTGTCCTATTCGTTAACCAAACCCAGCAGCAGCCCCATTTGATGCCCGATTTGTTCGTTAACCAGCACAGCTACCGCCGTACGTATGTATAAATTAGGTTTATGCGTATTTAATACGGTATTGCGTATCAGTAATTTTTCGAAATATAATTAGGTTTGTAATTAGCATAATTTAATTAACAATGAACCGGCAGATGGACGCACATAATTTCTGTGCACGCGGGCCCACCAGATATGCTTGCAGATGAATGAATTGTTTTATTTTAAAATTCGTAATGAGTGGCCTACAGAGTAGCTTTGAGTGGAAAGAAGCCAAATGGCTTCCGTTGGAAGAGAAGCGAGGTAGTTGGCTTTCTACGGGAAGGAAACCTGTCGTGCCTATAAAAAGGATATATCGAGGACGTGGTGGAGAACCAAGTTCTAGTTAGTCCCCCACACGGCCTTCGTAGTGGCCATGAACTCGTCCAAAGAAAAGCAAGAGGCCATCGATGCCATACGTGGCATAGCGGTTGACTTGCCAACCGTGATGGTTAACGCCCCCTCCCTGCCACGGTAGGGTAGATTCGTCCTTGGTCGGCCGACTGTGAATTGTGACTATGTGTCAAGACATGAACGGTTGTTCCTGGACTACTTTGCCGACAACCCTATCTACAACGATAACATGTTCAGGTGAAGGTCAGTTGTTGTCGCTATCTTCTTTCTTAGCCCCTCCCTCATGCCTCCACAATGATGTGAATGTTTATCTCTATTTCACCAGGTTTAGGATGAGGTGACCATTATTTTCTAAGAATCTTGCACGCTTTGAGAACCACAACGACTACTTGTGGCAGCGACTAAATGCGGCACGGAAGCTCAGCTTGCCATTGCATCAGAAGGTAACTGCGACGATACGGATGTTAGCATATGATGCTCCTACTGACTCTCTCTGGACGACTCTCTCCGTCTCAGTGAGAGCATGATTCTGAGGAGCCTCGAAGAGTTCTGCCCCAGTATGGTCTCCTTGCTTAGAGATGAGTATCTTTGGGCCCCGAACGTGGACACGACTCATCTCCTTGTCGTGGGAGAGATGCGAGGGTGGCCCGGCATGCTAGGAAGCATTGACTGCATGCACTGGGAGTGGCAGAACCGTCCATTCGCATGGGAAGGATCTTTCTCAGGGCATGGTGGTGCACCCAACATCATACTTGAGGCAGTGGCTTCGTATAACCTATGGATATGGCATGCATTTTTTGGTCTTCTAGGGACGCATAATGACGTCAACGTTCTACACAGATCAAACCTCTTCCAGCAACTGGCAGAAAGACGGGTCCGAAGGTAAATTTCATAGTCAATGAAATTGAATATCACATAAGTTATTATCTTTTATATGGTATATACCAGGAGTGGGCAACCCTTGTTAAAAGTATCCATAGCCCACTAGGTCCAATGAAGGAGCATTTCACAAATGTTGATGAGTCTACCCACAAGGATGTTGAGCGGGCAATCATAGTGCTGCAGGCTAGGTTCGCAATTATCCGCAGCCGTGCCTTAGGTTAGAGCCATGAGAAATTGAAGAAGATAATGACAACATATATCATGCCGCACAACATGAGAGCTGAGGATGAGTGGGTGGCCAATCTACTGTATGATGCATCATTTGAGGTCGTTGAAGAGGAGGCGACGCTGAGCCACGCCCCTAAGCCACAGTTTGAGGAGTTCATCTAGAGGCACCTCACCATCCAAAGCAGGCTTGGCCATCACCGGCTGCAAGAAGACCTTGTCCAGCACCATTGGCTCCATCGTTCCTCGTAGAGGTCATGGTTTTAGGGTCGTACATACGAGTTATTTCGCTGCACTAGTTCAGTTTGTCCTGTACTCCCCATCTTGTGCACTGATGTTCCTTTTTGTCAAAGTTTACTCCACTAGGTCTTGTACTCGGCGTCATGGTCGCTTCTGTATGAGAGCAATGAGAAATAAATATTGCAATTTACAATTTTGAATGCCATGCTTCTCAAATACGATGTTCCATAATAGTACGCAATGTCCATGAGACGAAAATAAAGTACATGTCCGAAACAAATATTATGAAGATGAAAGTAACAAGTCTGAATAAGTCTCTGCTACTAGGGACCAACCCTCCAACCCGAGCCCAACAATGATTCATTATCTGTTGTCATAGCATCAAGATGTATCTCTCGTCTAGAAGGATTGATAGGTCCATGGTCATAATTTCGAACTCAAGTCTTGACAAGAGTGGCCTCCCTATTTTTAGCTGCACTCTCCATTTGCTCCCGGTGTCGAGCCGTCCTTTCTCCTCGTTTACCTGGGCGCCGGAGGACCACCTCGTTTTAGCCTTCTTCTAACCCTCTTGCCTCGGCATGGCCACATCGCCGGTAGTTGGCGTCTCATCTTCGAATGATAGCCCATGAGAACCCGTGGGAGCGTCGGATGTCCCGGGTGTAGCTGAGCTAGAGACCTTCCACTTCTTGCTTGTCCCCATCGACGCCAAGTGTCCAGTCCATCTCACATCGTCCCTCATAATCTCCAAACAGTGCTGCCACTTAAAAGCATGGCGCTCCAGACTTTTGTAAAGTCTGTGTGCCTCCTGCAGCTACAGAACACATGTAACACTCTATTAGTCGTTCAAACCAAGCAATAGTAATGAACTTGTAAAAATAGAAGCCCACATCATCATCGGGAGTAGTTCAACTACGATGCATCCTCCTCACGTTCTCATAGTGCCTGTAGAACTTGCTGACACTTTGAGAAATTGTTCCAAAATGCTTTCTAAGAGAATTCCAATTCTACGTGCTGCTTGGTTTGATGTGTTCAAGGAAAACCTTCTTGATAGCAGACCAGAAATCATCCATACTGTGGTCTTTTCCGACCACAACATCTCGGCTAACTTGCAGCCATACCTTAACAAGGATGACATCCTCATTGATGCCATACGTGCTCCTGCGCCGACACCTCCTGGCTGCACTCCCCATGGAACCATCAACGTCATCGATGTAAATCTCTTGAGTGCTCCCGTTGAGGTTTTGCGGTCCGATACCACCATTGTCATTTGCATCTCTGTCTTGAGCTTAAGATGACAGCCACGGGTAATCCCCCTCTAAGACGCCCAACATTTGGCAATATGCACCGAGGCTATCCATGTCGTACCTGCAGGGTAGTACAGCAAGGCAAGTATAGGGAGAGGAAAGAACATATGCTTTTCACATCCAATTAGTTTGAACAAAATCAAACAGATCAACACAATCAAAATGGGCAGCAACATTGGTCCATGCAAAACAACAGTTATGAAGCTAGCAAAGTTGCTACAACGATACATCGAACATGCCCATACAATATTCCAAATTAGTCCAATACTCGGTGATCAAGAGGATCTACCTCATAAACATTGCCATAAGACGTGAAGATATTCCTATACAAATTTAAACTCTACGCGACTGCTCGCTATCGTAATCTATCTCGCTCTCCTCGTATCAGGCTTTGAAATCAAAATCGTTGTCTAGGGGTGTGGATAACATGGTCCCCGGGTATCTCACAGAGACAAATTAGGCGGACCACCTCACGGAGCAGGGTCATGCCTACCATCTAGAAGACGGGCCTGCTCTGCATGAAGACTCGACTTGTATCACAAGAAAGACACAGTTGTAATCCGGTACATTACGTACTCGGTAAGAAAGGATAGAGATAGACTTCCTATCTCTATCCCCAGTTTCCATAACCAACTAGGATACTTATCTGTAACCCTACCTCCCTCCACTATATAAAGGGAGACAGGGGCCCCTAGTTAGACATCCGGGATCACATCAGTAGGAGGGATCACATCGATCCATAGCCATCCTCAACATTAATCCGTCGAGATCAACCCCAATACAATCCACGAGCACAGGAATAGGGTATTACCTCACCTCGAGGGCCCGAACCTGTATAAATCTGTCTCCTGTGTTACCATCGGGTTTCAGTCTTACGCATAGCCCATAAAGAATATTGCCAACATAATTCATCGACAGTTGGCGTGCCAGGTAGGGGTCAGCGCTAAGATCATCTTCATCAAGCTCGATGGCATCTCTCGGCGGCAGCGCCGTCGAATTAACCTTCGACCAATGTAACATCCCTATTTTCAAAAGTAATAAATAAATGAAATGAAATAAAATTCATAGCATCTTGCACGAGATTTAATCGATTTAAAAACCTTTTTGAAAATGCGTATGTTACTGCATTTAATTTCGTAAAACCATAATTAAAAAGATTTGTTTTAAAATGTTAATTGTAAATTGTTTACTAAAAACCTATTATAATAGTTTGTGAAAGATTTAAACTTCGAATTAGATTTTGAAAACAGCAATTTAAAACTTTAGATCGAATAAAAATTTAAATTTGCAAATTGAGTGGTTAATTAAAAGAATTATCAATTTTTCTATTTAAAACCTACCCATTTTCTCTCTCCCTTTTCTCACTATGACAAGTGGTCCCCCCCACTCTCTCTTCTCTCTCTCTTCCCACTCATCTCTCACACCCTCTCACGTGCTCTCCTCACATACCCTCACTGCCTCTCTCTCTCTCACGATTCTCTCTCTCTCACTCCTCTCTTCCCCCCCGGTGGCACTCAACTCCTGCCCACTCCTTGCATGGCTTCCACCTAAGCCCCTAGATGGCACCCTGCCATTGCTCCACTCCTCCCACGCGTCCCCCTTCCCCTGCCCAGGTGCCACCTCCCCAGCCAACCCTCCCCGTGCTCTACCCCTCACTCTCCTCACTCCCTCCCTCACTGTCCGCAGACCCATCCGGCCAGGTGAGCCCTTCCCCGGCCGTGTCCTCCCATCACCTCCTCTCTCTCACTCTCCCCCTTCTTGTTTTGCTAGGCCGCCACCCTCGCCGTCGCTCGGAGCCGCCGGAACACGACGCCGATCGTTCCAAGCCGAAGCTCGCCGGCGACCTCCTCCCCACGCGATTCGCCGTCAGAGCTCAGAACTTCCTCATCACCCTCCCTTTCTTCCCGTGGTCCGCTCCACCTTTCCCACCCCCTCCCGCGACTCAATTTTTGCCCGCCGTGACCCACCGCCGCGCCGCCTTCTTCCTCCACGCCGACCACACGTCGCCGGACCGCCGTGGTGCATCTCCGGTCCAACCGCCGCCGCCATTAGCACCTTGGGCGCCCTGGCTTCGCCGACCCGCCTCGACCCCATTCGCCGCCGCCGCCCCCGCCGTGCTCCTCCGTCCGCCCGCCGCCAAGACGCCGCCAGACCACCTCGGTACCCGCCAAGCCACCACCGCCATTAGCACCCTAAGCTTCACTAATGCTCGCCGACCCGCCGATTCGCCACACGCCGCCGCCGCCACACGCCAGGTAACGCCGCCAAGGCCGCTTAGGTCTGAGCAGCGCCGCCCCACGCGATTCGACCGTGATACTCCACTGCGCCGCCTTGGCTCCTCCTCTCTTTTCCCGCTTCATGCCGCCGCCACGAGCGCCAGCACTTCGCCCGCCTCGCTTGTCCCACTAACGGGCGGCCCGCTGGTCAACCCCTGTTCCTCCTCACAAGAAGGGCTGGATGGGCCGCCCACGCCGCCCCGCCGGCCCACCTCCTCCTTCCCCTTATTTCTTTTTACTTTTAGATTTTGCTTCATGTTGTAAATTTCATAGAAATTCGTAGAAAATTCAGAAAAATATGAAATAAATTTTATTAGGTTCACAAAATCATATATTATTTTTAGGTGCTGTTTATTTACATATTTCTGTTAACTTTAATTTTTAATAATTGTCTTAGTGCTTCAACTTGTAGGAATTTTATAGAATAAAATATAGATCCAAAAATATCAAAATTTGTTTTCTTAAGTTATATATATTGTAATCTAATTTCTGTACTGTTTTAGTAAATTTTTGAAATTTATTTATAATTAAGTCTCTTTTGTACCTCTAATATTGAACTTATGAAAATCAAAATCAATTATAGGTTTTTCCCAAAAGTGATGAAATTAATTGCAGGAGTTTTATAAAATTATGTGGTATTGTTTTGTACTGTTTGCATTCAATTCAAATCATGTCGTGTATATATCGCTTGTTGTGTATGTGGTTCTTATTGCCGTTTCTTTTAAACGTTAGATCTGTCCGCCGAAGGATTTGCCGGCGATCAGTCCAACTACCCGGATCAAGGCAAGTCAATGTGCTATGTTGCTATTACCCTGTTTTTATAACTATTTTATTAGATTTTGCAAAAACCTAGATGCTAATTAAAAGTTAAAAACAATATTTAAGCTAAGACGTAGATAATGTCCCATATGAATAATATACACCGCCAACATCATCAACCCTAGCTAATTAATATTATTTAATCTTGCTGCCATCCTTGTTTAGTAATTTTTACATTACATGCTTAGCATTTGCAATCTAGAGACTTACTTTTGTGTTCAACCCCAACAAAAACTTGATTGCAATTGAATGGCCTAGAGTGGGTGCTACTGTGTCGAGAATTGTGTGTAGGGATAGTGGGTGCTATCCCGGGCTTTTTAAATGGTTTCCCAATCGGGATGGATGGTTGCGAGGTGGTTTGCATCTGCTCGGTGGCAGTATGCTCGAGATTGGGTTGGTGGTGGACCATACCCTTTTGGCTTAAGGACCGATTCTTTGTGATACTTAGACTAGTTCAATAGTGCGACCATTGAGTGCCTGTATGGGCAGGTCCTGGTTGAGTACCCTTCGGACTCTTAGTCAAGCATTCCTGGTGGAAGTAGGGAGTGTGCACTTGGATATGTCCATAGAACAGAACCTTCCTGTGTGGATGGGAGTGGGTATCCAGGTGTGTCCATAGAACAGAACCTACCGGCACAAGAGGGGCATTGGTGTGGAAACTTTAGTGGGAATGCCGAGCTAAGAAAAGGTTGTGGTGAAAGACCTTGTGGTGAGCATTTTTCCTTTGGGTGATTCCTAGGAAAAAACCACCTCTCGCGGGTAAAGCGTACGACCTCTGCAGAGTGTAAACTTTCATGAAAGTCTTGCCCAATGGTTAAGGGTGAACTACGGAAGATGCCTCACTGTAGCTTTGTAAAATTCTCTTCTTCCTCTCTGTGTTTTGGGATATTGCTCTGCAATTGGTGTTGCATGGGCGTGATGGTTATCATGGTGGGTGCCATGGTGGTTTCGGAAAAGCCAGTAGGTGATGTCTTTTCCAAAGAAAGAATTATAAAGATCAAACTTCAATTTCAAAACCGCTTTCCCAAACTAGGTTTAAAAGTTTGAAACTCAGCTTTACGTAAAGTTAACCAAAACCCCTTCTTGAAACCTGCATAGCAACTAGGCATTGGTTTGCAAGTATTTAAAGAATACTTACCTCAAGTTTATACTTGGGCTGCTCATCCCAACGAGCAGGTGGTGATCAGCAGTGGTACCCCGAGGAGGAGATGTACCAAGACGACGGGTTCGCCGCTGGAGTTCAGGACGAAGAATACTTCGACGCCTAGGATTGCGCTCCTCCGGCTCTGACTGTGGGGAATCATTGTGGTTTCCATCTGGATTTCATGGTTTTATTTTGAGGCCTCTGTTGCCTATGTAAGGCTTCCGCTGCTTTAAGGCCTTCGCACCAGACTTGTAATTTGCACTCTGATGTAATAAATAAATTTATCGGATGGTTATGATCCAAGTTCTGGAATCTGTGTGTACTAGCTACTTGATCCAGGAACTAGTACATGTAAGACACAGTAGGGACTCGGCCCTTTTTTTTCCGAGTCCCGACAGCCAAGCTTCCTATTTTGGAGGCTTGGATTTCATCATCAACAACCTCGGCAAACTTACCATCGAAGAATCGGATCAGATCCGATCGGAAGACAACTTCAACCGCGAAGCGACCGCAAGAAGAAGATGCGATCTATTCGCGTCCAGATCTGGACAGAAATTACATCGCGATTTCCTGTTGACTCGGAAGGAATTTCGAGATGGTTTTGGATGCGTTGGAAAGCTTATCTCGTTATCTTTCGAACGAGTCCAAGATCATCAAAAACCGAGTTCGGATGTGACCGTGGCGACCGTTTGAAGGCAGACTGCGCGGGGTGACGTGAATCCCGCGCGAAAATGGAGCTCGACGTGAATTTCGCTCGGCACCTCGGCGATCCTTGGTGCACCTCAGCAAGGGCATGGCGGACCTCGACGACAAAGCGGATCTCATCTAGAGATCACGGCGAGGCTCCTACGCCGTCTCGGCTTACGGCTCCTACGCCTCCAACTTGCGGCGACGACGACAACGACTACCGCGCACTCACTCGTTGCTCTGGCAACAACGACAAACCGCGACCTTCGCCAAGACATTGAAGCTCGGCGACGGGAGCGAGAAGAAGATGGGAGGCGTCACCATGGTGATGATAGAAGAGGTTTTGGTCGAAACCGTGACCGCCGACTTCCTAGGCTGACTTCTCGCGCACGACGTCGAGGACAGCCGCGCTGACTTCCTAGGTCGGCTTTTCGGGCGCACGACGCTGAGGACAGCCGCGCTGACTCCTTAGGCCGGCTTTTCGCGCGCACGACGCTGAGGACAGCCGCGCCGACCTCCTAGGCAGGCTTTCCTCGTGCACGACGTCGAGGACAACCGCGCCGACTTTCTAGATCGGTTTCTCGCGCACGACGCCAAGGACAGCCGCGCCGACTTCCTAGGCCGGCTTTCCTCATGCACGACGTCGAGGACAGCCGCGCCGACTTCCTAGGCCGGCTTCTCGCGCACAACGCTGAGGACAGCCGCGCCGACTTCCCAGGCCGGTTTCTCGCGCACGACAGCCACGCCAATTTTCTAGGCCGACTTCTCGCGCATGACGTCGAGGATAGCCGCGCCGATTTCCTTAAGCCAGTTTCTTGCGCACGACGCCGAGAACAGCCGCGCCGACTTCCTAGGCCGGCTTTCCTCGTGCACGACGTCGAGGACAGCCGCGCCGACTTCCTAGGCGGCTTCTCGTGCATGACGCCGAGGACACCACGCCGACTTCCTTAGGTCGGCTTCACAAGACGACGCCGAGGGCAGCAGCGCCGACTTTCTAGGCGGCTTCACAAGACGATGCCGAGGACAGCCGCGCCGACTTCCTAGGCCGGCTTCTCGTGCACGACGTCAAGGACAGCCGCGCCGACATCGTTAGGCTGGCTTCTCGCGCACTGCGCTGAGTATAACCACACCGACTTACTGCGTCGGCTTCTCGTGCTCGATGCCGAGGACAACCGCGCCAACTTCCTAGGCCGGCTTCTAGCGCACGACGCCGAGGACAGCCGCGCCGACTTCCTAGGCAGGCTTTTCGCGCGCACGACGCCGAGGACAGCCGGGCCAACTTCCCTAGGCAGGCTTCTCGCGCGCACGACGTCGAGGACAACCGCGCCGACTTCCTTAAGCCGGCTTCTCGCGCACGACGTCAAGGATAGCCACGTCGACTTCCTTACGCCGGCCTCTCGCGCACGACGCCGAGGACAGCCACGCTGACAAGGTAACATGCCCGGGGGCTTGTTCACTCAGGCATGAGGACGACACGATCAACAGCTAAGTTGTCTATTTTTATACTCAATTACATTATTATAATTTATCTCCTGACTTGCTACTTAGTTGGTATCCAACTAAGCAGTAAGTCGGGGGCTACACCTAATTAGGTGCGCTATCGCGCACCCCTTTCTTCTCTTTCACTGAGATTGATTTGATTTGCTACTTAGTCGGATTTCGACTAACCAGTAAGTCGGGGGCTACACCTAATTAGGTGCAATCTGCACCCAATCGTTATCTTTCTTTTTGAATTTTTGTTGAGCCTAAGTATTGGTTGTTCCGAGTAACGAAACTCTTGTCTCTATGCAACACTCATACTTCCCGATTGCGTTCTTGGAGACAGAGTTCCGCGCCAACTCCTAACGTTAAGGAACTTGACGCGCTTGGTAGAGTGCTTAGTAAAAGGATCTAATATACTCGGGCAAAATACAGATTCAATCACAGAAAGATAACATCTCTTTTCGAGTTTCTTTTGTTCTTTTCCATGTTGACTTTTACTGATTCCAAGTGTCACACATTCTCAGTAGTGAAACTCTGATTTCTATGCAAAATTTGGATTTCCTGACGCGTGTTCGGAGATAGAGCTCCGCGCCAACTCTTAACGCTAAGGAACTTGATGAGCTAGGCGGAGTGCTTAACAAAAGGAATTAAACATACTCGGAGAAGCGTAAATCAATACGGGAAAGATAAAAGGACGACAATTTGATATAATAAAAATACATAATTGGACATCATGCATATTGCTTTACAATCCAGTTATTTCTCTACTACTCATATTTTTCATTGTCTCCACAGGGCACAATGCAGGATAATGCGAGATGGTTTTTATGACAGGGCTGCACGTCTACGCCAGCACCCCGCGTGCATCATACGGCTCGGTTGCGTGCCTACGTCAACTCGGCACGGCTTCACGCCAACGCCAGCGCCCCGAGCGCAACCTTTCAAGACGGCAAGACGCTTACGCCAAAGACTCGAGTGCATCATACGGCTCGGCCGCGTTCCTCGCTAACTCGGCGACGGCTTCATGTTAACGCCAATACCGAAGCGCAACCTTCGGACGGCAGTTGACGACTACGCCAAAGACTTCGAGTGCATTATACGGCTCGGCCATGCCTCGCCAACTCAAGACGGCTTCACGCCAACGCCAGTGCCCCGAGCGCAAATTTTGGCACGGCTACAAGCCCACGTCTGCGCTTCAAGCCTACAAGGTGATACGCCCGGGGGCTAAAAGCTCAAAAACAAGGATGACATCATCGTCAGCAAAGCAGCTAAAAGTAGCTAAGTTTTTCGTCATCATAATTTTCACATATAAACTCGTGTTATTTCTTGACTTGCCACTTAGTTGAATTCCAACTAAGCAGTAAGTCGGGGGCTACACATAATTGTGTGCACTTGCGTGCACCCATCTTTTTCATAGTTATTTCTTGACTTGCTACTTAGTTGAATTCCAACTAAGCAGTAAGTCGGGGGCTACACATAATTGTGTGCACTTGCGTGCACCTATCTTTTTCATAGTTATTTTTTGCTTTTGTTACTTAGTGATTTAAGTGAAATCCGAGTACGCTATAATTCTGAGTAGTGAAGCTCTAGACCCATAGCACGGCGAACTCTACGTCACCCAAACTCTACTTTCGACAGTTTTTGAAACTTACTCTCTTCTGTTTTTCTTACCTGAAAATTTTCGCTTCTATCTGGTCTTACCTTTTCCTCTCTTATCACCTTCTGAATAATTTGTTCTTTCAAAGCAAAAGGTTGTTTCTAAATTCTCCCCTGATTCAAAAATTTAGTCAACACCATTCCCTCTCAGTGGAGAACCCAAAAGTTACAAGTCGTCGACAGCTATGGCAAGATAAAAAAGAAACACCGACGAGCGAGACAACTCCAAAAGGAAGAGAAGCGTCAAAAACCAAGAAAACTTTTGAAAAGAGAGTAGTTGCTTCAGCCTGTAGGAACCCTATATATATAATCGTAGTTGGCGTCTGAGATCTTCTTGTTGAGTTTGAGATAGCTTGCATCGGTCTGACCATGCAGCTATCACTTGTACGTTTTTGAACTCTTGCTTCTTATTGCTTCTTGTAGTGATTGGAATTGTGCGTTCTATTGGTTTGTGTGGTTTCTAGGAGTTTCATTCCTAAAAATTACTAGGAAATGGTCTTTCTTAAAGTTTGCTAAAAAGATTTCTCTTTCAAAACATCAAAATATTCCTCTCAAAACTAGGTACCTTTTTAGAAAAACATTAGTCAAACTCACTCCCTTTTAATGGCTTTTTGTTTTAAAGGCTAAAGCCGTTTCAATGTGTTAAATATTTCCAAAAATAGAAATCAAAATTTTAAAATTTTCATGCAACCAAATGCTTCTCATAAAAAATTCTTAAAAAAATATTTAACATTCTCGAAATCAAAATTTCATTTTCAACTGGTTTTGAGAAAATGGTTTCAAAACGATACCTTTTCAATAGTTAAAGAAAAACACTTTGATTTGCAATAAGTTCTTTAATTGTTTTGGAAATTCTTTTGAAAACTAAAGCTGTCTTCAAAACTGGTTTAAAGAAAACCTTTATTGCAAGACGTTCATTTTCCCAAATACAAAATTGGTTTAACATCCTATTTTACTTCGATTTGATTTCTAAAAGCTACTTTTTTTTTAAAAAAAATTTTCTTGAAATAAATTGGAATTTTCAATTGCAAAAATAATCTCTAAAGTTTATACAAAGGACTATTTCATTCCAAATTAAAAGTAGTGTATTGATTTTATAAGCCTATTTCGAAAGCATTCTTTTGATAAAACTTTCTAATTCAAATTGTGATTCTCCATTGCTTCAAAATAAAAGGTGTTTGAAAGAGGATATCTTTTTAAACCATACTTTCTATAACTTTACAACTATTTGTTTTAATCTTAAGAAGAATTTTTTTTACAAGGTTGGCTTTTCAACCGTGTTTTCTATCCATTTAACACCTCTTTGTTCTAAAAATCGAAGGACCGCTTTCTAAAAGGATTTCTTCAAAACCCATTTGATTTACAAACAAAGGTTTTGAAAAATCCAATTGTCCCACCCCTTCACAATGCTCAGTTTAACCTTTTCTTTTCTTCAGAAACTAAACAAATGTTCACTCTTAAGATTTTGAGTGGTATAAGACACTCTCGCCTTATAATCGCTTGTTCACTTGCTGTTTACAGTTAGACTTCAATGCACTACCTGGTCGCTTCTAGGTACACCTCGTAGTCGCATAGGAGTTGTTGTTTGCATTGTTGTGATTGGGATAGATAGATTAGTCTCCTCCTATCTCTCCGAGCCTTACGCCATGCTCATTCCCTCTTACCCCTGTTTCTGAGGGTCCTATCAGCAGCAACGGAAGGAAGTCGAGCAGCAACAGACATGCTGAGCCAAACCGGAGAAAGTTGTTTAAAAATGGTATGTTGGATAGATATGTGTCGTATACACAGCCTTCGCATGGATATAGGGAATGATGCCATTGGTGGTTTCGAATGATCAAATTGGTTACAAGTATATTGGAAGAATACAATGATCTTTAGTAGTAGTTTTGGGAGTACGAGATGCCATTGTGGTATTTTGGATGAAACACGATGGAATGATACCGTAATTAGTGAATTAGAACTATTCTCATAATTGGTGGAAAATTTGTTTAAGGGGGGTAGCCTCGATATGATAATGTTGGATTGGTAGTTGATCGATTGATTGAAGCTTGGTGGTTTCTGATCGGAGCGAATTGGTTAATTCAGCAGATATGGTGGGATAATGATTTTGTTACTAGAGCGGTGATTAAGTAGCCCATGCTAAAAGTGAATTGGATTGACTCTATGTGTTAGAATTTGATGATACTCGATAGATAAACGCTTAATTGGGATTAGTTGAGCAAAAGTCGGATTTTAGGTGGACAGTTTAAACATGGGCATCCGAGAAGGTGTAGCGAGTGCTGGGAATGCTACACCATCTATCCATCCAAGAGTAATCAAGGCATCAAAACGCCACAGCCCGAGAGATCATGTATGGTCTCAACTTCTGGAAGAATTGCAACACCAAGAAAAACAACAGGTTGGACCCGCAGAGATGAAGGTTCTTCTCTTATTTCTTCCATCTTCTTACTCTTTATTCTATCTTACCTAAGCTCTTGTGCTATTCCCTCTCACCTGTATTCTAGCAACCCGAGTCAAAAGGCTCGTTGTGGAGAAAAGGCCCAAGCAACACCATCAACAACAATAGGTAAAGGTTCTCCTCTACAAAGACAAACACCATCAAGCATCGCACATCAAGGCAACCAAGTCTTCGAATGTTGTCGCACCGTCAAGCATCTGTGAGAAGCAGTTGAAGTGGTCGATAGGACTACCGCTCTTCTACGCTCCCGTCTATTCTTTCTGTCCTCTAGATCTTTCGAATCTCGGGGACGAGATTCTGTTTAAGGGGGGTAGTTTTGTAACATCCCTATTTTCAAAAACTGAAAATCATCATGCATCATGCAATTGCATTTTTAATGAATTTCACAAAAATTTAAAACTTTTTGAAAATAAGTATGTTATAATAACTTCTGAGCTTATAAATAAAATAATTTGGTTTCCTTGGAAAAAGAAGAATTTTAAATGAGGTTTGTTATGAGTTTAACCCTAGTTTTTAAAACATATTTAATTGCAAAGATGTTTTTTTTAAATGAGATTTTAAAATCTTGTAAAAGCAAAACCTTTAATAAATGATTTATCAAGATTAAAGAATCTATTTGAGTTTTAGAAATACTTTATTTCCCATAAAGAAAATAGTTTCAAGTTTATCATTTCAAATAAAGGCCATAATTAAAAGTTTTGCTTTCACAATGTTTAATTACAAATTATTCACTAAAACCTATTATAATAATTTATAAATTAATAATTTCAAAACTAGATGTTGAAAATAACCGGCCGTTCGACCGGCCGACGGAGCGCCGCCGCTTCTTGCCGCCGCCTCGTCCTCGCCGCCCGACCCCACCCCTGCCCTTTTACCTTCCTCCTTCCTTTCCTTTCTCTCTCTCCGGAAGCGCCACCATTGTCATGGGATACGCCGCCGTCGAGCCACCTCCCTCTCTCTCTCCTCGCTTGGGTAGATGATGGCGGACCCTCTGTCACCGGCCGACGGCCGACGACCGGCCCCACGGCTCGATCCTCTCCTCGGCAGCCGCTTCGTTCCTCACTGGGCATGCTGCTGCCGGCTGGGCCGCCTCACAGCGCCATTGCTGCAGCCAGTGGCAGCCGCCGCCGTGTTAGCAAGGCATTGCCACACACAGACGCCAAGCTCTCGCCGGCTGGCCGCCGCAGGCGCATCAAGGCCACGTGGTCAAGACGCGAAGCTGGGCTGCGCCACACGCCAAGACGCCAAGACAAAGGCTGGCGCCGCAAGCAAGCTTCTGCACACGGCCCACCTCCTCCGCCTCCGGCTGGCCGAGCCGAGCCGACCGGCCCGTCAGTTTTCCTCCTCCTTTTCCAATTAATTTTAGATAGGAAAAATTTGTAGATTTTATATCTTTAAAAATATAAAACCAAAATTAGTGAAATAAATTTATAAAAACTCATAAAATATGAACTTTAAATTAAAAATATCATTTTCATAATTTCAAGAATATTAATATGAATTATATGATTTTCTAAATATAACATAATACATTTTAATACTATAATGATTAATTATGGGTACTTAGAATGGAATTTAGGTTTTGGAAATGTTTTAATAAGATAAAAGCAATATTAATTTATTTATCCTAAAATTAATTTATTTTTCTATATTTCTAAAATTCAATAAGAAAACAATTTATCCAATCATCTTTAATCAAGTATGCCATCTTAAAAATAAAATCAATCTTCTAAAAATCTGAAAATAAATGAAAGGATGGTTTTATTATATTCTTGCATACCATTCATTTCTGCATGCATAATTTCATTTTATTCGTTGTTTAAATGTGTGTTGTTTACCACCGTTAGATTCGACCGGATCCGTGCCTGGAGCTGAGGACCAAGCCGGGCAGGAGTACGACCACAATCACGGCAAGTCATTGTTGACATTTCCCCCTAGTTACCTTTGTCCATATTGAAACCTAGTTTTACAAATGCTTTGCTAGAAGTTTATTAAATGTGCATAGCTATGTTGATTAATCACTATCATGTTGGTAGAAAATTTAGTTAAGAACCTAACACACTTTAATTATGCTATTAATCCTGATCTTTGGTAACCCTAGGATAATTAATCCGTAATTACCTGTAACCCTTGATTAGCCTAATTAATTTTTCTTAGTCATGCTACTAGTCAGATGATTACTACACAATGAACACTTCACCCTGATTTAATATCTGTTTTAATTCAAAGTACCTCTCTGTTTGCAAAGTGCTTGTTTGATTAGCAGTAGCAAGGTGCTACTTTGGGAAAATTGTTAGTGCCAGGTGGCGGGTATGTCACCTGGGGTTTTTTTGGAAAAGTTTGTAAAACTTGATTGGGGTGGACGGATTGATTGGCTGGTGCTGTAAGCACGAGATTTGGGTCCAGTGTGGGAACCACCCCAGTCCCTAAGGACCGATACCTTGTGGTTGTCAAAACTAAGTACAACAGTGTGACCATAAGTGCTTGTATGGACAAGCCCTGGCTGAGTACCTTTCGAACTCTTGGTTTGGACATCCCGTGTGGTGGAGTAGGCGCGTAGCATTCGCCAACCTACTAGGCTCAAGAGGGGGCTTCAGCCAACTGGGGAAACCAGCGCTGCGGTGGAAACCATAGAGGGGATGCCAGCCAAGAGCTAGACTGTTAAAGGCTTTGTCGTGATGACCTTCGACGGGAGGGAATCATGTCTCATGGGTAAAGCGTGCGACCTCTGCAGAGCGTAAAACTTTCTAGAAAGCCGTGCCCACGGTCAAGGGCGGACGACGGTAGGTTGATCACAATGGTAGTTTTCCTTCCCTCTCTTCCTCAGAGTTTTAAAGAAGAAAACCGGCAGGTGCCGTGTTTTGTTTGGGAGCCTACGGTGGTTAACCGTGAGGAGATGACTTCGGTGGTTTAGCCGACGTATGGTATTATGCATACGGTGGTTAGCCGTCGAGAGCTATTGGTCCTTCAGTGGATTAGCCGTAAGGAAAATGTTTTTGGTGAAAACCACGATTTGTATCGTGAGCTAGCCTTTGGGCATGAGCCGGCTGGGGCTGGATGATTTAAACGTTTTATCAATCAATTTGATTACTCCACTTCTTCCCCAAATTGCTTTAAAAATTTTAGGCAAACTATTTCAAAACTTGCTTTTCGCAAATGAGCCCTATCTTTCCCTTGTCTAAACCATGCACATGCACATGTCAATTGACTTACGAGTATTTTCACCAATACTCACCCTCGCGCTTTGCCGCGGGCTGCACATTTCGATGCGTAGGTACGGAGTACCAGTGCAATCCCAAAGACAGAGACCCCGAAGCCTACGTCTTCACCGACGGAGTCCAGGATGAGGAGTATACCGACGCCTAGGGCTGCGTTCCTCCAGCTTTGCCTGTGGGGATTGTTTTAGTTTTTCACTTTTGGAATTTCAGTTGTAAAATCAAGACTTCCGCTTTTGTAAGGCCTTCGAGCCAAACTTATGTAACCACACCATGAGGCGCACTCTGATGTAAATTTATGTAAGTTAATCGACATGGTTGTGATCCAAGTTCTGTTGTCTGTGTGTGCTAGCTACTGATCCAGGGACTAGCACAGGTAACGCACAGGTGGGACCTTCCCTCCGCCAGGGGGGGTCCCGACAATTTTCTAGAATTTTCTAAGATTTTTGGATGTCTTATACTATTTTTAATAATTCACTTTCTATTGCTGGATTTACTGAAAATAATTTTTTTAAAAAAAAATCCAATAAACAGTACTGTGCTCACCCTGCTACTATGTGGCCCAAGAATGCCACTTTGTAGCTTCTTGGCTCATGGCCGCCTCGACAAATGGGTTCGGCCCTATTGTTTAGTGGGCGTGTGCGACAGACAGGTGAGCCTTGGGGTCCACTTATCGAGGGTGCTCCTATGCCTGATACATAAATACACCATTAACACTGGAAGGCGTAATGTAAAGGAATACGCTTCCACTTAATCCGACATTAGGACCAGGGTCCACTTATCAGTGACACAAGACTAATCCGTGGGAAAGGGATTTAAATCTAAGCACAGTGCTAGAGGGTCCCACGGGTCTGTGACTAAGCACAGTGCTGGAGGGTCTGAGGCATTGGCTTCGCCCAGCACTTCGGCCGAGCTTTGGCGAACCTACGACATGGAACTGGTGGCGCTTTGGTTGACTATTTAGTTACCACTTGGTCGGAATTGGACCGGCGAGCGACGGGCTAGGACATGATGGCCAGAGCATCACTGGGAGTGAGCTAAATCGGCGGTGCCATGGGCACGAGGTGTAAGCTATGGTATTATGGTGCTACGGCGAACTAAGAAGGCAGGAACCAGTTTACCGTTGGGGATCCAGGGGCTACCCAAAGGATACCTGAGGCGGTGTCGAGCTCAGGGAAGGCTGGACGTGAGCTGTCACCGTGGGGACAGCGGTAGCCGAAACGGAGGCCACGCTGTGAGGGAGCTCCAGCGATCCTTGGCAAAATTAACGGCAAGATCGTGAAAGGCAACCATTGGAGAGGCTATGGGCGCGAGGAATCGGCCGACGGCTTATCGAGGCACGAGAGAGGTGAAAGGGGATGATTTAGGGGGGGGGGATGATTTAGGGGGTCGGCGGTGGCAAAAAGGGAGGAGGGGAAATTGGGCCGAGGCTGTGGCTATAAGAGGGAAGAGATTTTCACTAGGATAGAAACCGGCATCCCGCAGGCGCTGGGCTCGAGGGAGAGGTTGAGGGTGCGGAATGGCGCGGAGCGTTGCGGGGAAACGATGCGCGCGGCACTGGTAGGGTGCGAGTGGCATGGCACAGGCCTATAGCGGCGTGGTGACAGGGCAGGGGTGACGGGCCCGACGCTACTGGCACGAGCGATGGGATAGCTGCGCGACGCACGGAGGGCGCGCTCCAATGCACATGCGTCGGCGCGGTAGAGGAGGGGAGAGATAGAAAGAGAGAGATGAGGTGGGCCGACCTGGGCCAAAGATGGGCTCACACAGTGGGCCAAGCCCAAAAAAAATCAATTTTGAATTTGTTTGAATTTGATAGGATTATGGTTTGAATTGGAAACAAATTTTGAATTTTTGGCCGATGAATAGTAAGTACTTTGAGTTTGTGCTTAATTTGAGAAATTTTCAAAAAAACTTTCCCAAATTTGGACTGTCACATGGCGAGAAATTGTCCCCAACATTGGGGACGGGAACGGGGAGCGGGAAATTTTGGGGGGTCTCGGGGACAGGGCTGAGGTACCGTTCCCTGGCGGGGAATAGCCCTGTTGCCATCCCCTACTTATAGATCAGTTAGTACTATAGGTAACAAAGCGAGATGATATCTTAGCAGAGACCTAGAGGTGATCTATTTGAAATCTGTAGTAAGTACAAATGGGTTCTCAGCTAGTACAGAGACAAACAAACAAGGTCACCTCTGTCCATAAGCTCGTTCACAGTGCTCTGTCTGGTAAGCGATCATTATTTGTCCATTGAATCGAATGTATACAGATCAGATGGATTCATCCAATTTACCCTAAATGGTAATAGATCATTTGACCATTGGAATTAGTAAAATTAACGATCAAACTTGTTTAGATGTGTCTTTAAAATCCGTTATAAAACAGCTTAATTCAATCAACTTCTAACTAGTGCACACCAAAAAGTCGGGCTTGGTTCGGCTTCCGATCAACCACTCAAACGAATTCCCTCCTAAAAATATCCCTAACAAAAACATGAAAAAAAATTATCAAACATATTCAAACACTAAAGAAACCTTTAACAATAAAAATTAGCTTTTTAATGGGTGTGCCTACGGTCGATATGGAAAGTAGATATTCTCTTTATGCGTAGCAAATGCAAATCACGGTCACTCATACTAAAATTAAAAAATATTGAAAAAGGTTAATTTAACAGGATTCGAATTTGATCTTAAGGGTGCCCACCCCTGACTTCATACCATATTACTCATACCATTAGGGCTTGTTTGGGTTGTCTAGGTAATTTTCCCAGGGAAATCAACCCCTAGAAAGGTTTTTTGTGCCATCACAGAACCTAGGGATAAATAATCATGCCCCACGTTAGCCAAACTTCTAGCACCCTATGTCCTCACCCCTCGCCCGATTGCTATGCCACATCCCTAGCCAACGAGTAAAAATCCCCAATCCATCACTTAACCGCTGAGACTGCCGCTGCTAGGGACCTATCGCTGCCTCGCCGCATCGGGGATCCTACTCTGCCTCACCACATCGGGTATCCACCGCCACCTCGTCACCCTCGTCTGCCTCGCCGTGGTTCTGTCGCCGCCTCTTCGTCTTCTCCCACCTTGCCCGGGATCCGCCACCGCCACCGGGCCTTGAGGCAGCCACCTCGTCATCCTCCTTTGCCTCGTCTTCTTCTCCCACCTCGTCAGGGGTCCGTCGCTACCACTGGGCCTTGAAGGCCGTCCCCGGCATCTTCCTGCTTTGTCACTGCCACCGGGCCTTGAAGGCCGTCCCCGACGTCTGCTCCTCTATTGCGCCTTGGAGCACGCGACCTTCTCCGCCTACCTGCTCATGCGCGCCGGCTCCAAGAAAATGGCATGGCGGCACGGTGGAGTCCACCGTGGAGTGAGGCGGAGGCGGAGGTGGTTGAGTGATGAAGTGGTGGAAGCGACCATGAGTCCACGACTCATGCAAGGGAGAGAGCGCTGACAGGGGAAATTTCTCTACCTTTGGAGACATGGATATTTTCTCTGGAAAAACCATGGGGATTGGACACGGATTTTTTTCTACAACCTGTATCCAAATAGCACATCCTGTTGTCCCGGAAAAATTTGGCCTAGGGGTTTTCATCCCGGAGAACTGCCCAGGATCCCGATGGGGATGAAGTTTCCAAACAAGCCCTTAGGGATTTACGTGGCGTGGCTGCGGCTCGTCCGCAGCTCGCCCACAGCGTCCGCCACGTCTTACACGGCCTAAAGCGGACGCCCGCAACATCTGTGTGCAGGGAAGAGATGGCCGCACTGTCCGCTTGCGAAACTAGTTGCTTGCTGCTCCTCACGGCCGAGATCCTCGGCGCGGCCGATCAAGCTCCCTGGCTTTAGCACAAGATCATCTTCATCTGCCATCGCGCCCACGATCTACGAGTGAAGCAAATTAATTGGATCGGCGAGCGAGACAATGCCGAGGACCAACGGGAAATGGGGATCGAAGAGCTACCTAATCGGAGGATTGTGGCATCGTATATACTTTCGGTTGCAGCGAATCTAATTATGTGTATACTTGAGCATAAAAAAAAATAGAAAGTTGGCCTTGTCTTCAATTTATATCACAAGAAACCAGCAAACTAATCAGTTTATATCATAAAAAACTGTCTTTAGTTTACAACTAATCTGCCTAGAGAAGCTCTAGGGATCAGGTCGTCGCTAGTTTTTTTTTTCTCTGTTCAGTGCTAGGGCTGCAGCGAGCTGGCCACTTGGCTGCAGCGAGTTTAGGGAAGGGCGGACAACGCGGACCGCGCGGGCTAAGTGGCCTCGTCCACTTTGGTCGTATTCCCGCTGCGGACTTTTGCCAAAACCACTTCTTGATTTCTAGTGGACCGACAAAGCGGAACAGCAAGCTTTTGTAGCCACTTACATCCCTACATACCATGTCATGATCATCAAGTTTGGAACAAGTGTTCTATATATACTATCCCAGTGCTCTCTTGCTTCGCTACTAATGAAAAGAATATCATATTACTTCATACCATGTCACTGTCATCATGTTTGGACCAAGCACTCTATTCTTCTCTTATGCTGCTGGATCGCTTTGCGTCTTCACACTCTTAACTTAGTTTTGCGCTTGTCGGAGCTATTTTTTATTGTTACATAATTTTTAGGAAGGTTGAACTTGTTTATTATTTTATTTTTGGTAGAAAATTTTTAGGAGTGAATAGGAATTTGGAGGGCTGGCGTGTAAGAAATATTTGGATACATGGGATCTTGATTTGATTATATGAAGGTGTGTTTGGTTGTTTGTACTAAGTTGAGCCTATATGGAATAGTACAAAATGAATGGGATGATCCTATATGCGATGGTTTAGATAGGTTGATACAAAATTTTGTTTGGTTTCTTGGGTGGATTATGTATCGTGTGGTTCGATCAAATTAGTTGAATGGAATAGTTTAACATATGAGAGGAATATTTCTATAAGTTATATTCTACCATGTCGTACGAGATGATATAGTTCACCCAATCAACACATGGATATAACCTTATATTGTACCATCCCATACAGGTTTAACCTCGTATAAAGAGTCAAACACACCCTTAGGCTCCGTCTGGCACAGCTTCAGCTCTCAGCTCCACTTGAGATATGGAGTTTGTAGGTTAAAATAAAATGATTTAAGTTCATATTTTTAGTTTAAAATGTAAATAAGATGACTCACCTAAACATCCTCAAGTTTATATTGTTTAGTTTAAAATGTAAATAAGATGACTCACCTAAACATCCTCAATATACCAACAACTCCAGCACCATGAATTTCTAGAGCTAGAAATAGGGTGCTCCACCAACTCTATCAATTTTAGTGGAGCTGAAGTTGTGTCAAACGGAACCTTAGATTGAGCTTGATTTGATGCCAACCCACACGAAATATCTAAAAATAATGACGACGACAACATTAGGCTATTTTTAATAGTAAATATGATATCACAATGTTAAAATTGGTATTAACTCGAATACTTAATCATAAAATATTTATATCCATCTAATTAACCTAAATAATTATGCGAACATAGGTATAGAGACGAACGAAAGAGTACCCAAATTTAGCTACCCTCTATAGGGACCTAACCTGTTTTATAATATTTTAGAGATAGGAACCATTGTTTGATCTTTTTAAAAGAAAAATCAGAGATAGAAACCTATACGGGCTTGTTGTGGAATACCTTCAGAGTCCTTATCTAACGGTTTCTTTTTTTTTTAGAAGGGTACCACTCATTTTATTCCCATAACCTCAAGCACATTACAAACAAGTCCTTGTTAAAAAACAAAATTACATTCATATTCTTGAAGGGCCTATCTGCAAGGCAGAAAGCGTTTCTTCCCCAAATCCCATCACCGGCGATGACCTCCATTTCCTCTAACGTAGACGACGCATCAAACCTCACCTCCTCTTGGCCAAGCCACAAAAGGCGGAATAAAGAGATAACAACAACCAGTAAACCATCAAAGATGGCCATAAACATTAAGGACCTAACGGTTCCGTTTTAAACGGGGGAAGATCGACCAAGATGCACGCGCCCTGGAATCCACCTCCCCAGGCAGCCGCGATCCGTTCCCAAACGGACGGTTACGAATCCAATGGAAACCTACTCGTCCGGAATTCCGGATGGAACGAGCGCACGGCTCCGGATGGCCCAGCCCGCCCTGACTTTGGGTACTGGTGGGCCCCACCCTTCCCGTAATCACCTCGGTTTTCGCGCACCGCTTACGACGCCGCCCCTCGTCTGCTTGATCCCCTATAAATAGCGGCGCCGGTTCTCACAGGAACGGCGAACAAAAGAAAAGAAAGCTCCTGCAACCGACGAGTCCATTACTGCTCGGCGCTACCCTCTCTCCTCCCCTCTCCTCTCCTGTGCGCACTGCGCCTCTCACCTCCCTCCCCTGTCCTCGAAGAGAGAGAGAGAGACAAGGAGAAGAACCTCCTCTGCATTGCTCCAAGCCCATCCATCCTGGAGAGAAGCGGCAGCGGCAGGTCTTTGGTTTCTTGTCGATTCTCGGGGCTACTGGTCTCTCAGGTTATCCTGCTCTCCGTCGGGTTCCGTTTCTTGAAGTCTGGTTGAGTTCTTGAAGCGGAACCGGCGCAGTTAATTTCTCCGAGATTCTCTCGAGCTGGGAAGACGGCGGGACGATGGTACGTACTTCATCTCCTTCTCCCTTCTATTGTCTCTCCCTTTCTTTTTTTAAATCTTTTTACGGTTGTTGGACGGAATGTGGCCGCGGTGGGTTTGGCTGGTAATTAAATTTGGCGAGGAAGATGATTTTTTTTTTCTTAGTGGTCGATTGTGCGTCCAGAAGGATTTGAGCCGCCCTATAAGGATGCTGCCCTTCTGTTGATTTTTTGTTTTTTTGGTTAAAGTCTAAACCAAGATGGTTTTTTTCTCTTTGGGGCATTTGGGGAAGTTTACCTGTAGACATGTACAAACGAATGAACTAGAGGGGTAATAAGAGAGAAAAAAAAATTATTTCCCCATAAGCATGCGTTCGAGTGATGCTTCGGGGAAAAAACTGTTTTTAAAGAAATAATTGATTATTTGTCGCTCTAAAGGATGACATTGATTATTTCTCTTTGTGTCGTGGTCAATCGCACATCTTTGTGAGTGCAAAAGATCAAAATTTCTTTTTTTAACTTAGATAGCATTGATGCGCTAGGGAGTAGTAAGTCCAATACATCCCCTAAATTCAATCCACTAAAGCTAAATTTGAGTGATCCCTTATGCTTATAGGATCTTCTATTTAAATTTTGCTCTAATAGTAATCCCTAAATAGATCCACCTAACTTTCATCACCAAATAGAGAGCAGGCCCACTAAATGGTCTATCTAAAAGTGAGAAACAATTGAAGTGATCGCTCAAGCTTATGGAGGGTCTTCTATTTAAGTTTTTGCTCTAATAGTAATCCCTGAAATACGTCCACTAAACTTTCATCACTAAATAGAGAGCAGGCTTAGAGCATCCACACCAGGAGCTCTATCCCTATTTTATCTCTTCTACTCTATTTTCTCTCTTTTTACACTACACCTAAAAGATTCCTTCCCTCTGTCAGATACTCTATCTCTAAAACTCTATTTCTACACTACTATAGGGTTTCTACTACGGATGCTCTCACTAAATAAAGAGCGGGTTTATCCAAAAGTGAGAAACTAGTTTAGAGGATGAGATAGGGCACCCATGAATTTATGGGGATTAATATCCCTTGCCCTCTTAAGTTTAAAAGATAGGATATGGGATCTAAAATCCTTTGTATTATAGGCATCCCTAGATATGGAGAAAGCTTTAGACCATCTATTGTGCTTGCCCTAACTTTTGCCCTAATGTCTAACTATGCTTTGAGAAATGCCTACAATGCAAGGTGCCAGCTTACAAATTTATATTTTTTTGCCCAAAAAAATATAAATATGGAAATGCTCACGATTCGCAGGCAAATGTAGAAATACCCATCTGCCACGCCACCGCATCACGCAAAAAAAATGCAGCGTTGCGCAGAGCAGCAAAGCCCATGTCATGTGAGGTCTTGATCTTCTGGCAAGATCTTTGCCTTGATGCCATTCAATGCAAGATTCATGCAAGATTTTTTACCACCTCACTAGCTACTACTAACTTAGGAAACTAACAAACTTTGCTGAATTTTTAAAAAATTATGCAACATCGAAACGTAACAAAACATGAAAAAAAGGAACCGTAGGTTCACCGGAAAGGTCCACAAAAAGTTTTGTTATTTTTAAAAATTTTGATTTTTTTTGAAATTTAAAAATCGTTAAGACAAAAAATTTCTAAAAAATCATATTTTTTAACCATTTCATAAACCTATTGTTCCTTTTTCAAGTTTCGCTGCATTTTTATGTTTCTAAAAAAATCATTTTTTGTGAATTCATGATTTTTTAAATTCAAAAAAATTTAAAATCAAAGTTTCCAAAAAAATTTAAACTTTTTGTGAACCCTTTTCGTGAACCTACGGCTCTATTTTTTTTACGTTTCGTTGTATTTTTATGTTACATAATTTTTTATGATTTTTAAAAAAATTTCAAAAAAATGTCCATAAAAATTATGATAAAAATTTAAACTTTTTTTGAACCCTTTTCGTGAACCTACGGCTCCATTTTTTTACGTTTCGTTGTATTTGGATGCTACATAATTTTTAATGATTTTTGCAAAAAAATCAAAAAATCATAATTTTTATGGACACTTTTCATAAAAAAATCATAAAAATTTCAAAGTCATAAAAAAATTTTTGGAATTTTTGTATTTTGAATTTTTTTAAAAATCATACAAAATTATGTAACATCAAAATACAACGAAACGTAAAAAAATGGAGCCGTAGGTTCACAGAAAGGGTTCAGAGAAAGTTTTAAATTTTTTTAGAAATTTTGATTTTTACAAACTTTTTGAATTTAAAAATCATAAGTTCACAAAAATATGATTTTTTTTAGAAACATAAAAAACGCAACGAAACTTGAAAAGGAACAATAGGTTTATGAAATGGGTAAAAAATATGATTTTTTAGAAATTTTTTGTCTTCACGATTTTTAAATTTCAAATTTTGAAAAAAATTCAAAATTTTCAAAAATAACAAAACTTTTTGTGGACCCTTCCGGTGAACCTTCGGTTTAATTTTTTCAAGTTTTGTTGCGTTTCGATGTTCCATATTTTTTAAAAATTCGGCAAAGTTTGTTAGTTTACTAGTTAGTAGTTGTTAGTAACTAGTTAGTAACGTCCTGCATAAATGCCGCTGAATGGCATCGTGGCAGTAGTGCTGCCGCACTACCGTACCGCGGCATGGGCTTTGCCGCTACGCGGCAACGCGGCAGATGGGCATTTCTACATTTGCCTGCGAATGGTGGGCATTTCCATATTTATGATTTTTTTGGGCAAAAAAAATAAATTCCTAGCGTACCCCCTTTTTTAGAATAATTCAAGATTTGCCACTCCAAAGATTGGTGATTCAAGATTTGCCACTCATGTGCCACTGATGTGTGGCCCCATGTGTGTCAAATCCTGAATTATTCAAAAAAGGGGGATTTCATTCATTGCCACGATTGCCCATGACATTGGCATATACTTATTTATATATGTGCTTATAGGATAGGAAAAGTGTTTAACAAAGCATCTATGGTTGAGAAGGTTGTACAGTTAAACACCTATATAAGCTTCCTTGCATTGGATTGGAGGCGAGCTTTTCTACTTGGCTACTTAGTGATCCTTAAGTATTTGTGTACATGCCTTAAGGTGCACTAAGTGTCTCATTTTGTTAAAATCTAATACCAATGGAATAACTAGAGTGCTTGATGATTTTTTTGGCTACTTTTGAACTCATGGCAAGGCACTGCCTTTTTTGGGTAGCTAAGGTCATATTTTTGTCTTGATTGGTACTATCAGAATAGGTCACAACTTGGTTGTTCAAAATATTATCGAAAACTTGTTTGATTATCATGATTTTAGAAAATAGTAACATTGTATTTTGTAGCCTTCGACAATATTCTTTTTAGGAAAAATGTAGCAAGAAAATGAGATAGAATAGTAATCGCCTCGTAAAGAGGCGAAGGAAGAGGGTGAGGTGATGAAGAAGATAGATAACAAAGTGCAGGAGGTGGTGGTGGAAGTAGGTAGAGGGAGGTGACTCGCATTTGTCTAGGGGTGGAGGGAAGAAATATAACAAATTTTAAATAGAATAAGTCTATATTACACCTATCAATTATCTAAAAAGTCCATTCTCCACCCAAACTATAAAAGCGGTTTTTTAACACTTCATCTATACAAATCGGGTTAGTTTACACCCTCGGTGGTTTTGGTGATGTGACATCTGGTTTCTTCCAACTCGTCTGCATACATAGCCTAATCAATGATTTTTCAACTCCAAAAAATCTAGGAAGAATCTTGAAAATATGTTAGTGCATAAGGGTTAAGGAAAAAAACAACTTTATAAAAAATTGAATGTTTAAATATCCAAATAAATAGTTCTTAGTTAATTCAGTCCATTCTCCACCCAAACTATAAAAGCGGCTTTTTAACACTTCATCTATACAAATCGGGTTAGTTTACACCCTCAGTGGTTTTGGTGATGTGACATCTGGTTTTGTCCAACTCGTCTGCATACATAACCTAATCAATGATTTTTCAACTCCAAAAAATCTAGGAAGAATCTCAAAAATATTTTAATGCATAAGGGTTAAGGAAAAAATAACTTTATTACAAATTGAATGTTTAAATTTCCAAAATAAATAGTTCTTAGTTAATTCAAACAAAATTTTTAAAAATAATTTTCAACCATTTCAAACCTTTAGAACTTTCAAAAAATATTTTTCCTAGGATCCTTATGCACCAAAGTTTTTTCGAGTCCCAAAATCACTAATTATGCTATGTGTGCATGCGACATGGACAAAACCGAATGCTACATCGCCAAAATCACCCTCCTGAACCACCTAGGGGGTAAAATGACCCGGTTTTGATAGATGGTGTGTTAAATAACTAGTTTTATAGTTTGGGGTATAGAGCAGACTTTTTTTATAGTTGAATGGTGTAATATGGGCTATTTCTCTTAAAAATTGATCTTTTTTTACAAAATTTAAGTCACTTTGAAGGGAAGTCAACATTGCTGAGCAAAAAAATGAGTTTTTTTTAATCTTGAATTCAAAAATTTATAAAGCAAAGTTTGATCATTTTTGGTTTTTTATTGAACCTTATTCATTCTATTTTTTCTTAAGAGGGGCTGACTTTTTTGGGAAATCAACATTATCGAGCCAAAAGTTGAGACTTTTGATAATAGATTCAAAATATGGAAAAAAACAAAATGTGATCATTTTTTATCTATTGGAAGTCATCATTAGTGAGTCAAAAATCAAGTTTTTTTTTATTCTGAATTCAAAATTTGCAAAGCAAAATTTGATTGATTCTTGGTTTTTTAAGAAAGCTTGTTCGCTTGACTTTCTTCCAAGATTAGATCAATTATTTAGGGAATTCAACATTATTAAGCCAAAATTGAGACTTTTAATTTTATATATTAAAATATGCTAAAGAAAATTTGATCAATTTTTTGGTTTAGTTCTCTCCTACCTCCTATCCTTTAATTTTGTGTGAGAGATGGACTCAAACAAGTTCACCGTTTCACAACCTGATGATCATTATTGCCACTTTATCGCCTCATTCACTCCTTTCTCTTCCTCATTAGCTCCTTTCTCTTCGTCACGATTGCTTCTTCCAAATTGTCGTGAATGCAGTTGTTTAACCTCGAGTGTTGTCCAACCCCTCCTCCGATGTCATCATGTTTGGTGCCACCTAGAAACCATGTAGCCTCTCACCGACCTAGATTGCCTAGATGGCTTGGGTGCAAGCATGCCAACTAGGTTTCCTAGAGCAACACTGCCTTGTTTAGATTCACATTTCTACTTATGAGCGCTAGTACCTTTCGTTGTATGGTCTAGATGCAATGAGGAGTCCCTTTGGGAGCGAGAATAAATTGATTACAACATAGGAAGGTGGTGGTAGGTAGGGTGGTGTTGGCCTCTAATGACCCTACGGACAAATTCTTTTAAAAAATTAACTCGTACATATTTTCTGTATAATATAATTGTCCACACTTTTGAATCTTTGAAAAGTTTCTGTGAAAATACTTTATCAGAGCATTAATGAATTTAACCAAAATTTAAACTATATCTAGATTTAAATATTTCAATTTTGAAATTTTTTAAGAACTAGAGAGGTACTATCTTTTTTAAAAAAACCCTTGATTGCACCATCCTTCTGTATCCTTGTTCCATCACGTATCAATTAGAGAGGCTTCTCTTTTTTAAAAGAAATTGTTTAGAGTGTGGAATTTGTTTCTTTTTTCAGAGTACTACAAGGATTTGATGATTCGATCCCACAACTATAACACACCCTCAAGAATGAGACCCGAATTTTTTTGTCCCTTGGGGATTTGAACCTAGGTGGTGGGCTTCACAACCAGGCACCTTATCACCTGCCCTTGGGGCAGTTCTCGTGGAATTTGTTTCATGGTAATAAGATGAGTTTGTACGTTAGGGCGTAGAGCTACTTGATGCTTTTTAGAGGAGTAGAATTTATCAATCATCGCTCACCGCTAGGTTTATAATAGTAAATATGTTATGCACCAAAGTATTTATTGAGAATTTTTCTAGAATCTTAAAAAAGGTTCCATTTGGAACATAAGAATTTTGCATAATCTTATAGAAAAATTCCCACATGAATCAAAAAAATTTTTGTCATTCTTTGTGGGGCATGACCGCATATATATGCTATTTCCCTTATAAATATTGAAGTGGATAAATTTATAATAGTTTGGCTAATATGGATATTAGACCAATTGAAATAAGTTTGTAAGTAGTGTCATAAGGACTTTTATTTTTAACTTCCTTTTATTCTTAATAGTCAGTTTAATACTTTGAATAGTTAATTGATGTGCCAGTTTTGCCTAAAGTGGTACAATTTCCAAAATATTAGATGGTGCATTGGCAAATAAGATATGAGATATCACAACTCAGTTTGATGAAATCATTAAGGATTATTCTTGTTTTGTCATTTTGCAGATTACTGTATGTGAAGAATGTGGAGATGTTGGTTATGGATATCTTTTGGTCTCTTGCAATGACTGCAAGGGAGCTGCTGTGCACCTGTATGTCTTTCTTTTCACCCTAATAGTACTTTTTTGGGTAATTATATATAGCATTTGGCATATACTTTTTTTTGAGAATTATTTGGCATATGTACTTAGTTAATAGTCATGCATAATATTCATATTCAATGTCGCAAGTTTTCAAGAAAAGTATGAAATATGATGATACAAGACTGTCTCCTGTGCATTTCAAACACCTTTGTTTGATATGTTCATTATCATTATATGAATGGGCTTTAAATTGTATATAAATGTTAAGCAATGTTAAGCTAATTGCTAGTATATATACAAGTACAGGAGGGCATATAAAGAAAGTCCATATACAAGGGAAGCCCATATTAGGTCAATAAAGCTATACATCTAACATATTCATCAAAAAAGTAGTAATTGCTCTTTGCTTATTGTATTCATCATTTTGTAGATATTGTCTGGAAAAAATTGTTTTGGATGGGTCATTGGTAGACTGGTTTTGTTATGAATGCCAACTAAGGCATATTGATGTTACCCATGAGAGACCTTCACAGGCAAGCCAGCCAATTACCGCGAATGTGGAATCAACAATTGAAGCAGGGCAAGGGAGAAACCGTGAAAATAAATCATACAAGAGTACAAATACATCTGTAGAAAGAATCAGTTCTAGAAGAATGAATTCTATGGCAAGGAAGCAGACACGGAAAAAGTCAAATATAAAACCAAAGGGTAACAAGGCCAATAGAAGAGACCATAATACTAGTACTATGAATAATGCTTGCACTACTGGGGAGGAATTTCATCATTCTTGTGAAGCCATCACCATGGAAACAGCTAAGGTCGGCAACAGTGAGAACCATCAGGTTGACAGTGAGCATTCTGTTCATACGTTAAATAATGATCATGTTGCAAATTGCTTGACACCAATGGTAAAACAAACCAATGTCCAAAAGCCATTGGATCATTCTGAATTTCGTTCGAATGTTGCAGAAAAGTTTAACCTCCCAAAGGGGGAGGGTGGCTCATTTTGTTCATCGCCGGATGTTGAGATGCCTGCCCCCTTGGTTGAGGATTGCTTAAGCAACACACTAGGAAGTCCCAATCAATCTTGCAGTTTGAAAGCAATGAACGGGCTAATTTGCAAGTCAAAGAACGCCGCACAATCAAACACAAAGCCGACTAAAAGGTTATTTATGCCTAAGAATTTCAAAGTACTAAAATCACCCAAGGATGGTGTGGGTTCAAGATCAAAGAACGCAGAATCATCAAATCCCAGAAATGAGCAAGCAAATTCACTTCTTGAGAAAGAGAATGGTGACAAAAATACTGTAGACAGAGCCATGCCATCTTCAGCAAATATGGATGTGCTTGCAAAGGAAAACAACTATCTGCCATCTGAGCACATTGGCATTAACAATCAAAAGAGCAGAGGTGTGACACCAGTCTTAACAGGGGAAAATCAGAGTGGACCATCAAGGCTAGTGGATCAGACTTATTCAAATTCCTTCAAGGAAACCTCTTCGAAAGCAAACATTGTTTTAGAGACCAGCGCTACAGCGGTGGAATTTTCTGATACGACACAAAATTTTGTGAAGGACAATCCAAGGAAGAGAGGACGATTTATTCTACCAGACAATGATGATGACAAAGAAGAGGCAGCAGATGTACAGACAGGAGATTTTGTTAATGATAACCCAAGGAAGCGAAGACGACTCATTCTGCCAGACGACGATGACGACAACGAAGAGGTGGCAGATGTGCCAACAGAAGATTTTGTTAAGAACAACACAAGGAAACGAAGACAACTCATTCTATCAGACAGTGATGATGACAAAGAAGAGGCAGCAGATGCGCCGACAAAAGATTCCAATCCTCAGTCTCTTGGGTATGATGGATCAATGAACAAGAATAGAGTAGACACTGAAAATTATGTGGAGGCTGTACAGAGTAGAAATTTGAAGGGTCAAGATCTCAAAAATGGCAGGCTAGTGAAGAAGCAAGAATTTGTACAAGATGGCGAACAAGCTGTACAGCTGGATAATTTGATCCCTCATTCTTCCAAGATTAACTGGCCAGTGAAGAGACGCAGAAGATACATAGAAGCACATGAAGATGAAGAAGATGAAGAGGTTATTGCAAGTATTGAGAATTCTAAATGTGCTCTGAATGATGTTGCTCAGTTGGCATCACAAACTGTAGTCGCAAAGGACCAGCTCCTCCAATCCAGAATTGCATTTGATTTAGAATCTGCCAATCAGCAATGTTATATCTACTCACAACCAATTGATGAGCCTGTTTGGAGGTATGTTAGATGATCTTTTCCACTTGCGAATCATTGTTGTATTCTTTGTGTATAATGTTGATGCCTTCTTTTTTTTTGTATGTCTATAGTGGAACCTTTAAGGTAAACAACAAAGTATCTGTAAAGTTGGCCGCACACCAGTCGACCAAAGCATGCCAGAGAGTGTGGGAATTGTCAAGCTCGTTGAAACCAGTAGTTGAGGTAATGAAGCTCCATCGGTCAGAAGCCTGGCCAGAAAGCTGGAAGACTTCAGGGCCTACTGATGAAAACATTGGATTGTTTTTCTTCTCACATTGCATGAGGTGTGTTCTCATTTATGTTTCTTTGCTTCCTTTTTGTTCCGCTTGATGTGGTACTAAATGTCTAACATTTCTCATCGTGTCTCCAGATCAAACGAAGAATTTGATAGGCTAGTGGAGGAAATCATTGATATTGATGCTGTCTTAAAAATTGTTGTTGATGGTGCTGAGCTGCTAATCTTCCCCTCTACTCTATTGCCAGAGCAAAATCATGGTAATTTTCCAACTGGAGATGTCTTATTTTCTGAATTCTGCATGTACTATATAAGACATGATTTTCCACCTAGTTATACATGGCTATTATCAATCTGCCTACTTGAAAGTCTAATTTCTTCTGAACCAATTATTGTTTCGGGTAAAGCCTTCTCTATCATAATATTTCTCTGATGGTTTACCTGTTACTTATCAAAAAAAATTTGCTATATTTTAGTGTTCCGGGGGAAACACTACCTGTGGGGGGTGTTCAAGCGCAGGGAAGATAGACCTGACAAAGTTGTTCTAGGCAAAGAACGAGATGGTTCAGCCTGTGCTGCAGAGGAACAGGAGATGCAGGAACATCCTTGTTTGGAACAACAATATGAAGTACAATGTGAGTCGTCAGATCAAGAAACCTCTGTTGTGAAGCATGTTGTGCATGTTGAGAACCAATTGTTGGCAGAGCGCAACTGTGAGGCTCAAACAGAGGCTATAAAAACTGGCACGAGAGAAGGCCTTGCATCATCTGGCAGCAGTTCATCATCTATAAAGCCAAACTCTCCAAAAGCTGGATCAAATAATTTTCTGCAGCCAAGAATTGGGCGTAAACTACATGCGGCTGAAGAAGTGGATCAACAAGAAGATGAACAAGCCCGTACCTCTTCACCCCGATGCAATTCCTTATACATTAATAAACAATCAAGTGATTCTAGACCTGCTGCAGTCACTCCCAAGTCAATCAATTCTGCTGAGCGTGACCATGGACAACAAGGCTATGGTCCAGCCCCTTCATCGACCACATTGTTTGGATTTGTCACCGCACGGACAAAGAGATCTCAGCAACTCATCCAGGAGATGGTCAGTGAAGGTGCACTCTTATTCCCAGTGTTAGAAGAGATGATGATTACTGGTTCCACGTTAGGCAATAGTACTGTAGTAGAATTAGATGCCACTCCTGGCGATAAGAATCCACATAAGCAGGAGCGTAGTCAGTTCATCGACTTCGTTTCAACGGGACATGGTGACTCAGATGGGGCTTCTGATGCCTGCCTGGAACTGTTCCCAGTCCGGAACGAGCACATTGGATGGACTCCTAGGGTAGAAGTTGGCGGGGAAGTAGACCTTGACCTGGGCCTTCGTGCACGCTCGCGGGCACCTGCCGCATCGCTGTGAAGTTTGCCGTGGAGGTTCATGCGTTGTACTAAACTCCTAGATAAGTGCACTTTTTATGAGAACAGTAAGGAATTGAATGTCTAAGAAGGGGTGAATCGGACTTTTTAAATTTTTAACTTGATTACTTGCAGATCGATTGAACCGGTTTCATCAACTCTTCTTCCGCTGCATTGCACGTCAGTCGGTAGCATTCATAATCATCTATTTGCAGGTTGTCTTCAGTTTTTACGATCTTGATTTGTGCTGGCGTAGTAATACTTGTGTTTTCTTTAGTGGTATTAGAGCTATCCGGTGTAGTTCTTGATCTAGGGACTGTTTCTTTTGGCGGTTGCGTTTGTGTTTAAGTTAGAAATTTGTAGCTCCTTAATAAGGATATCCGAAGGATCAAAAAATTATAGAAAAAAAAGTTTTGAGAGCTAGTTGAAGAAATAGTAAGATCGACAAAAATTGGTTACGAAACGTCAAAGTGTTTGGTTTATACGAAAATAACAAATTTTCAGTTTAAACGCAACCGCAACCGTCCAAAGAAACAGAGCCCTAGATTGATTGCATATGCAATATGCAAGTCCCATGATAGTAGATTGGATCTATTGCTCGGGTAATGAGATTAACCATGGCAACGATTGGAACGGTCAGGTTAAAGTTACATGAGTAATGATCCATGGGTCGCCAATCCTCTGGTAGAGGCGCCTGTTAGGCGGAGCCGGTGGTTCCGGGACGCGCTACGGGCGCGGACGACACATGCGGCCTTGCAACAGCGATGCTGCTTGGAACGTGTGTCCGAGATTAAGGCGTGGCGCGTGCGCGTGGAGGCGCCCCAGTTTGTCGAGGTGTTTATGGGTGTGTTTGGATCCGCCGGTTGCCATACCAACGCCTGGCGCCATCGTCCACGGCCGTTGTTTGGAACGCAGCCGACGCCCGCACGAGGACGCCCCTCGCTTTTCCACGCACGAGCGAGCGACAGCGTAGGCGCGGAAATCTGACGCCGTCGCTCGCCAACGCGCCGTCGCCCGCGCCGTGCGCGAGGATGCGCTGAGCATCGGCAAGGCGTGATCCAAACATACCCGGTGGCGGCGCTCGCTTCGAGCCGTGTTCGCCGAAGTTTTTCGTAGCAGCGTTGGCTTCATGCCATGCGCGCCATCTGTGGTGCTGCCGTGGTGGCACTGGCTTCATGCTATGTGTGTGACGCTGGGATGTGCGGTGGCAACGCTGGCTTCATGCCACACGTTCCGATGCGGGGCGGCGCACACAGCAGATGGCGCTGGCGCTCGGTGTGGCAACGGCCTGCGAGGCCGGCGTGGTTGTGGCTGTCCTGACACTTAGCGTGTGTTTGGTTGGTGGGATGTATAAGGATGGAGCTATTCTATTCTATTTTTTCATATGTTTGGTTGATTTATGAAGAGGGATGGGATGGCTCTCATAGAGGAATATTCCTCAAAATGCTGCATAAGTTCATCCCACAAAAATGATGAAACGCAGCCATCCCACTTGGGACGTGAGGATGACAGTGGGCCCATCCTTGAAAACTGGGATGGAGCCATCCCATTTATAAATAAGTATGTGTTTGCTTGGTGGGACTATCCCATCCTTAAAAACTGGAATGGAGCCATTCCATCCCACCTTGCTCTCTAACCAAACACACACTTAAGACATTTGGACAAATACTAATAATTGCAATTACTCTATAATGGATAAATCCAAGACAGTTAACCACTCATCAAGACACAAAACACCACTTATCAACAGCTCATATTATACTCTATAAAAGGGGTTTCAACCTCCATTGCAAACACTTCACTGTACTGTACAATCGACATAAATAAAGACTACTTTGTGTCTCATTTCCTGTTTATCTTATTTTCCTATCACACATTCAAGAACAAGTTGATCTTCAACATGTTATCAGCACTGCTCCTGTAGGTTATCCATTTTCAGTAAGTGATTACTATTCTAATTATCAATTAGACAGTGAAGAGATGGCCTTTGGACGTACCCATTTCGCTGCTCCTCGCCATGGGCAGCCCTGACTACCGTCTTCACCAGTGCAACGATTGGCAGCGACACTTCATTTGGTGATGCTCTCGAGGGGTCCGGTGCAACGCACTTGGGTGCAGAGGCGCTGTCAGTTCACTCCACGACGTCATTTTCCTCCACTCTATCGTCGACGGGCGTGGCTGCCTTCATGTCGATGGAGGGCTTCACCAGTGGAGCGGCGGTCACCAAGTGCTCCAGTGGCGGAGGCTAGCCGCTCACTATCGCCACCAGTGGCAAAGCCGCTGCCACCACCACCGGACTTCAATGCTGACGCAGGACCAGGACCCAAGACGATGGTGGCACGTCGAGGTGCCACTCCGCTGTCCCTGCAGGCACCAACCAAGAATATGTGGCTTCAATCATCGAGGAAGAACGCCGCCGACTTGCACAAAAATGGCACCCACCAGGTTTTGAGAAATACGCTGTACCTTTGCCTCTCCCGGAGAAGAACAAGGCGGCACTAGTGGTCTTTGGCGCCGGGCGCTTCTTCCTCCGTGGTCCTCAGTGGCGCTGACCACGATGGCTTCAACAAGGGCCTAGGCGCAGCGGCCAGGGGCGGCGCAGGCCTCGCTGGCCACGAACAGGGCGTGGCTGCCTCGGCCTCCGACAGCGGCAGGCCATTCCATGGCGATGGTGGCCTAACCGGCCTGCAAGGTGCCGACACGAAACTGGCGCAGCGAGGCGTGGCTGCCTTCTTCCGAGGCGGCGGCGGTGTGGCCCCTTCTCCAATCGGCAGTGGCGGTGGCGGCATCCCGATTGAAGGCGTGGCGAGCGGCAGCGGCTTTGGCCGTGCCGTGGCCACACCGGCAGTGGCCGACGGAGATCCGGCCGAGGGAAGGGTGGCGACGGTCGGTGCCAGAGCAACGACTCCAAGGCGGTGCCGACGGCCATGGGGGCTAGGGGTGGGAACCCTAGCCCCCATCGGTTACAAGGACTAAATGGGCCTCGAGCTTGATTCGGTTGGAACAAAAGAAAAGGCTTAATTTGTGAAATAGTCCTTTGTAAATCAAAGATTTACAACCAGGTCCAACCGAGTTATGAAAAGGAGCTTGTTCTTAAAGAATAATCTTCTGTTTAGGCCCTCACTATCCAATCATATAAGTATTTGTGTATAGATAGTGTTTATTTACTGTTTTAAAATACTTAGAACCTAGGAATGTGGTAAATTAATTACGTATGTGTCGTTTAAATTGCGATTATTACACTTGTACATATTCATGATCGCAATTATATAAAGTTTTGCTCTAAGTATTGGGTGTTTACTTTATGCCTTTATTTTCTTTCTTTCTTTCTAGCATTTTCACTTTATGTGATTAATGATGATTACCTTAAGTGCTAAAATTAGCACAAGGCATGGATCCTATGGAATTAGCTGAGATTGTAGTATCGCCTACACCGCAAGGTGTGGAGTCTATATCCATAGTGAGAGTATCTCGCCCATTGCTAAAAGTTCTACATCACTTTAATTTTTTTGCATTATGTTATTCTTTAAGTTATTTGGATTAACTTAATATTGCACAAAATCATGAAAAATGCTAGAAAATTAAGACACATATTAGAAAATTGTATTGAATTAATAAGACCTTTTATTCAATGATTTACAACATTTTCATGCTTTATGTTTACTTAACTAAGTAAATTAATTAAAGTTGCATGATAATTATGTAGATATGGCTGATATTTCCAAAAAGGAGTTTGTTGAACTTGCCATTGCTGGAAGTAACTATTTAACTTGGGCTATGGATGTAAAAATAAACTTGGGATCTAGAAGTCTATCTGCATGCATTACAGAACCTGTGGAGGGTGCAGATCCTATACCCGATAATTATAAATTTGCTACTTTGCATTTCATAAGGCATCATCTTCACTCAAATTTAAAAACTGAGTATTTAATGGAGGAAGATTCACTTGCATTGTGGAAATCTTTAAATGATAGATATGACCAACAATGCGGTCATATTGCCTGAAGCTCAAAGGGAATGGTCAATGTTGCACTTTCAAGACTTTAAATCTGTTGCAACATATAATTCTTCTATACATAAGATCAATTCCAAATTGAGATTTTGTGACAAGGCTGTCACAGATGCTGAAATGATTGAAAAAACATTGTGCACTTTCCATCCTTCTATGAGGATACTGCAACAACAGTATCGTAATCACAAATACACTAAGTATTCTGAGTTAATTTATACTCTGCTACAAGCGGAGAAACATGATGAACTTCTCATGAAGAATCATCATACACGCCCTATAGGGTCAATGGCTATGCCTGAGGCACATGCTACTATTCAGGGGACTAGTATAAATCATACTCATAAGAAGGATCGCAATAAAATAAAAACAAAGGAAAGTGGCAATCTACCAAAATGCAAAAAAGCAAAAGAACATTCTATGACAAAGGCAAATTTAAAAATAATTCTCCTAGGGAGAAATCCGGACTTTGTCATAGATGTGGTATCATAGGCCATTGGGCAAACAAATGTCATACACCCAAGCATCTTGTGGAATTATATCTCCAATCAATTGGCAAGAACAACCAGAATCAAAAGGGAAAACATGAAGTTCACTTCGTTGAAAATCCAGATTTAAATCTGGACAAAGGACAAAATAATTCTGTCAAAAATATTGATAACACTATGTTGGTTCAATAGAAGGAAGATGACTTAAAAAATACAGAAGACATGCCTGTGGAATACGCTTCTCAAGGTCTATATGGAGATACTATTTAATCTCCTAGTTATCTCTTATTTATGTAATCGGCTTGTAATATTCTACATAAATGTTGTATATTTTTTTTTGAATAGTTCTATGTGTAGGTCTTATTTATTGCTCATAAAGAGCATGTGTACACGTTGTTCATGTAAAACATGTAAATGTGACTCATAATGAGCACATAAAATATTGTAAATTACTCAACAAATAATATACTCCTATGTGTTTATATTTGTTCTATATTAGAGTTAAATTGTTTTACTATCTTTTCTTATAGAACATGGTGACAATCCGATGGAGGAAGAATTATGTCCTGTTGCCAGTTGCACCAATAACACAATATTAAGGAAAATGAAATATTTCTAAACTCTAACTAAGAGAAAAGAAAATATTATGACCATCATTGGTAGTGATGCTCAAATTGTTGGTTCTAATAGAGCCATCATCATACTTCCTATGGTACGCACATTTTGATTGAGGATGCTCTGTTGTATCCTGAATCTACAAGTACCTTATTAAGCTTTAAAGATATTCGCATCAATGGTTTTTATGTGAAGACTAGCAATGAAGACAATGTTGAATATTTGCTTCTGACCAAAAATAATGGTGTGAACAATAAGTGGTTGAAAAACTTTCTTCTTTTTCGTCGAGATTGTACTACACATATATTAAACTCGAACCATATGTTGCGTTAAAGACAATTTTCTATAATCTTGATAGATTCAAGATTTGGCATGACTGGCTTGGTCATCCAGGTTTGGGCATGATGCATAAAATTATTAAAGTTTCTGTTGGCCATAATATTCAAAATTCAGATTTTCCAAAATATGATGAATTCATATGCACTGCGTGTGCTAAAGGGAAATTAATTTTGAGGCCTTCTTACCTTAAAATTAAAAATGAACAGTTGAAATTTCTAGAAAGAATTCAAGGTGACATTTGTGGACCTATTCAACCTTGGTCTGAGCCTTTTAGGTATTTTATAGTATTAATTGATGCATATATAAGATAGTCCCCATGTATGTTTATTCTCTACAAGGAACCATGCTTTTGCTCCATTTATAGCCTAAACATTTAAATTACGAGCCAATCATCCTGATGAAAAGATCAAGTCCATTCGATTGGACAATGCCGCTGAATTTTCATCAAAGTCATTTAATGATTATTGTTTGTCTTTGGGCATTAATGTGGAACATTCTGTACCATATGTTCATACACAAAATGGCTTAGCAGAATCCTTTATCAATATGATAAAGCTTATTGCTCGACCTCTTTTACAAAATTGTCAATTACTAACAAGTTGTTGGGGACATGCGGTTTTACATGCCGCAGCATTAATTCAAATCCAACCAACTGCATATCATATGGTCTCCCCGTTGCAGTTAGTACGTGGAGATGTGCCAAGTATTTTCCATCTGCGAAAATTTGGTTGTGCTATATACGTGCCGATTCCAGCACCGCAGCGTACACAGATGGGTCCTCAAAGAAAATTGGGGATCTATGTGGGGTATAATTCTCTGTCAATTATAAAATACCTCGAGCCACTAAAAGGGGATCTGTTTACGGCTAGATACGCTGATTGTATTTTTGATGAGGACAATTTCCTGGCATTAGGGGGAGATATGTACCACAATGAATGCCGAGAAATATATTGGAATGCCACATGCATTCAGTCCTTAGATCCACATACAAAAGAATCTAAACAAGAGGTTCAAAAGATTATAAATTTGCAATACATTGCAAATAATCTGCCAGATGCATTTACTGATTATAAGGGTGCTATGAAATCATATATACCCACAGCTAATGTACCGGAAAGAGTAGAGGTACCCAAGAAAACTACTCTAGCCCCTAATATAAATAAGAGGCTGAAAATTCTGGTTGCACGGGACTTAGTTTCATGGAGATGTCCGCAGAAACAACAAAAGACTGATAAAGGTAAATTACCTAAATCAGTAAATAAAATTTAAAATGAGGTTGATAATCCTCAGAATGGTAAACCCAACATAAATGTGCATACAAACTTAAATGTTGGGACATCGAAACCCTTGGACTCAATCGTATTAGGAAATTATGATGAGTCACGAGGTATAGATGAAGATATTTCCAATAATTATACTAATTCGAGAGAATTATATATTAGAAAGACTACAATTGTCGACATTTATTTTGCCTCTAAACTTGCTGAATCCCTTCAACTGAATCCAGAACCAAAGTCCATGGCAGAGTGCATGAAGCGCTCAGATTGGGTCAAATGGAAGGAATCAATTAAGACAGAATTGTGCTCGCTTAATAAAAGAGAGGTATTTGGTCCAGTAGTGACAACACCTCCTAAGGTATTTCCTGTGGGAAATAAATGGGTTTTCATTCGGAAGAGGAATGAAAATGACCAGTGGTGAGATATAAAGCGAGGCTTGTAGCACAAGGGTTCACGTAGAGGCCCGGCATCGATCACGATGAAACATATTCATCGGTGATGAGTGGAATAATGTTCTGATATTTACTTTCATTGGCAGTTAATATGAATTTGTCCATGCAGTTGATGGATGTGGTAACCGCATATTTATATGGGTCATTTGATTCGGATATTTATATGAAAGTTCCTGAAGGGATGCCACTTCCAAATCATAATGCAAATCGCAACATGTATAGTGTTAGATTAAAAAATCTTTATATGGATTAAAATAGTCGGGTAGAATGTGATACAACCGACTAAGTGAGTTCCTTCTTAAGAAAGGTTACTCAAACAACAATGATTGTCCTTGCGTGTTCATAAAGAAATCAGAAAGTGGATTTTGCATAATATCTGTTTATGTTGATGATTTAAATATCATCAGAACTACAATGGATATAAAGGAGGCAAGCAATCATCTTGTGATGGAGTTGAAATGAAAGATTTGGGTAAGACCAAATTTCGTTTAGATTTACAACTTAAACATCTCCCCAATGGGATATTAGTGCACCAGTCTACATATACTCAAAAGATTTTGAGAAAATTTAATATGAATAAGTCATATCCATCAAAAACCCCTATGGTTGTTAGATCCCTTGACCAGGAGAAAGACCCATTTAAACCTAAGAGTGAAATTGAAGAAATTTTAGGACAAGAAGTTCCATATCTTAGTGTCATTGGAACATTAATGTATTTAGCAAACTGCACCAGGCCTGATATTTTATTTGCAGTTAATTTATTAGCTAGATTTAGTGCAGCACTAACAAAGAGACATTGGGCTGGCATTAAAAATATCTTCAGGTATCTCCAAGGTACACAAAATCTTGGTTTGTTCTGTAAAAGAAACCAATATATGACTATAGTGGGTTATATTGATGCTGGTTATTTGTCTGATCCTCACAATACTAGATCTCAGACTGGATTTGTATTTTGATATGGTGGTACAACCTTTTCATGGAAGTCTAGTAAACAGACTTTAGTGGCTACTTCCACCAATCATTATGAAATAATTGCACTATATGAGGCATCACGTGAATGTGTATGACTTCGCAGAATGATTAACCACATATAAAAATCATGTGGTATTAATTCAATAGAATCCCCTACCATTATCTATGAAGATAATGTGGCTTGTATTGCACAAATGCAAACAGGTTATATTGGAGCAATATTACCAAACATATTGCTCCTAAGTTATTCTATCCTCATGAACTCCAAAAGAGTGGTGAGATAGAAATTTCACAAACAAAGTCTTGTGAAAATCTTACTGATTTATTTACCAAATCCTTGCCAAAATCTATATTTCAAAAATGTATGCATGAGATTGGTATGAGAAGACTTTGTGTGTTGCAAGGTTCGGGGGGAGAATCCTCTAAACTTTAAACCTATTTCATTATATATTGCACTCTTTTCCTTTATGAGTTTTACACGATGGTTTCTCATAAAAGGTTTTTAATGAGGCAATATAATACAAGCTAAATATATTTTATACTCTTTTCTCCATCCATTTTTCCTATTGGGTTTTTGGAGGAGTTTTTAATGAGGCATATATATATACATATGTATATTTATATATCCTATTTTTCTTCATCCATTTTTTTTCATAGGGTTTTTGGAAGGAGTTTTTAAAGGGAATTTAAAGATAGCAATAATTTGTTCAAGGGAGAGTGTTATGATACGCAAGACATGTGGGCAAATACTAATAATTACGGTTACTCTATAATGGATAAATCCAACGGTTGTTAACTGCAAGGCAGTTAACCACTCATCAAGACACAAAACACCACTTATCAACTGCTCATATTGTACTCTATAAAAGGGGTTTCAACCCCATTGTAAACACTTCAATGTACTGTACAATCAACATAAATAAAGACTACTTTTGTGTCTCATTTCCTGTTTATCTTATTTTCCTACCACACATTCAAGAACAAGTTGATCTTCAACAGTGGCCAACGGTGGAGCACTATGTTGGGTGGCTCGGTGCTACTCGACTGGCGGCAAGGTCTGCTGTACCTCGCATCAACGGCTCTTCTTGGCAGCACACGGCCTGAGCAGGACTCCCTCCAAGGGAGCATCATGACTAGCTGGTTGCGCCGTTGGGCCGACAGGTCGCTGATAGGATGTGCCCTTGCCCAGGCCCGTCCTCTGCTGCTATGCCTTGCAATGAGGTGGCGGCGGTGGGGGTAAACCCTAGCCGTCTCTCCCTCTCATTCCTCTAGCAGGATATTGGGCCGAAGGCCATTAAAATTGGCTGCTAAAAATTTGTTTTCCGTTTAGCCCTTAGATTACTCAGCAATACGCTCAAAGTTTGTTTGTGCTATGTTCTCTTGTTTAATCTTCAAGAAACTCAAAATCATGCTTACGAGTTTGGAGTAATCATTGTGATTGGTTAGTTAATTTGGGCTAATGAGATTAGTGCAATTTTGAGTTAATGTGATTAATGTAACAATTTTTCATGGACGACATCGTGAATAAGATTAATGTGATGGAAAAGGTTTTCACGGGAGCTGCCCGCACTTGCGAGGGACACTATCCCTTTGAACCTTGCCCACAAACCGACTAGCGAAACCGTCTTGCAAGTTATTCATAGGCCTTTTATAAATGTTATATGTTTGTATTGCCTAGTAGAATAGGATTCTATGCATAACTTGTTTTTGCAGGGTATATATGAATAGTATGACCCTTCTGTATATGATTTATATGTCGGTTTTATTATGGCTTACATATTTACTTGTGATGCCTGATTTTCTTAAATATATTTAATTGCTAGTTGTTAAGTGTAATAGCTTAGAATATCTATATGGTGATATCAAGCAAGTGGCTTAGTGGACAGGGAGCGTGGTAATAAAGATTGCCATCTTACAGACCATACTATTCATAATTTAATGTGATTATACATGAATACTAGCTTCTTTCTGTTATACTTTTAATCTTTTTATTGTCATATATGTTTTAGCATGATTTTTTTCTCGAAAAAATTAAGAGTTATGCCCTTCTAATTGCTGCGTCTATAAGGGTCTCGATCGTTCTTAGTAGGTCCACCGAAGCAGGGTGTCATTAGCGTTCTTGATCAAATAGGGTTGATGTCAGACATCTCATGCATAGCATTGTTTTTACTTGACGAAGCTATCAAATAGTTTTGGGTTTCGGGACATAGTCTTAGTAGCCTAGGAATTGAATGCCACCTAACAAGCAAGAATCACATAAAGATGTGATTAGCAAGGTGTTGGTTACCTATTTCACTAAGTTCTAGCAGTGATGTCAAAGCTCACTGAAATTTAGATGAATGCTGATCTGGTCCCGCTACAAGTGAATAGAGGGAAAGTGACTTTAGTAGAAGTATCTTATATTAAATTGGTAAATGAAGGGTACACAACACAAACATAGTGTTTAATTTTGTTGATGTTCATAACCTCTTGCTTTACTATTTAAGATATATCTTTTATCGAAGAATCTTGATAGTGCATATTGATTGATATCAAAATCAGAGATTTGTTCTTAGAGTAGAAAAAAGAATATATGTTCTGAAGAGTACTACTTAGATGAACCAGCTTGGATTGCAATTTGAATTGAAAACCCATGTTTATTGAAAGCAATTTAATGATTTTCTTTCTGTTTACTACCCCATTCTTCCCACCATGGACCCTCAACTTTACGAATAATATGAGATCATGGATGTATATAATATGATTGTAGATTCTGAGGGCATATACGAGAACAGACAAGGCTAAAGAATTTGATCCCCAAGTCATTGTTTGTGTGCAAGTTAGCACAAGAAAATTCGGTCAACCCTTATGTGGTCAATGAGATTGATTATATTGGGTGTTCGTAAAATTTGATTTTGGGTTTAGCTAATGGTTGGCTATTGATGTGATTCTTTGGTTGCTCTTTTCGAGCATTAAGCTAGATATTTTGATGAATGGTTTGGAGAAATCACTCACCGAGAATTACAAAATGTTTATTTTAGAGAAAACGTTTCTTCAAAATATTTAGTGGGAGCACAATGTGACTAAAAGTAATTCGGGAATCATAAGGAAAGGTTTCTGCTCGTACTAAACTTTCACATAATGTACAAGACGTTGTATGTTTTATGGAAGCAGAACCAACTCTACATAGTTCTAACGGTCATATGAGTCGCTTATATGGTATAGGTGTGACACTTGTTGTCGGACAATGATGAGTTTAAGACTTATAAAAAAGCGATGATGGGCACAGACTCTAAGAGAGAGTTTAGAACCATAAGGTCCAAAAGAGAGCCGTGAGTAACAATTAAGTTTTGCACATAATTGGTCTTCTCAATGGTTTTTGAGACGATAAATTTGGATGAAAGTGTTCATATGTATAAAGAGTGATTGGCAATAAGAGCTTTCAAATAAGTTCAAGATGTTGAATTTTATGAAATTCTCTTGTTCGTCACTACGCTTAAGTTTGTCTGAATCTATCTAGCTTCTGTTGTATACTTTGATATGCAATATGGATGTTAAAACGGCTTTCTTAAATAGAGACCTAAGTGGGGATATGTACTTAACACAACCTCGAGGTTTTGTTGATCCGTAAAATGCTAGTGAGGTGTGTAAGTTTTAGATATCCAATTGTGAATTGAAGCAAGCATCTCAGAGATAGAATAGTTATTTTTGATGGAAAAGTCAAATAGTTCGGCTAGTTCATCAACAGCTAGTGGGAGCACACTTATTTTTCTGATCTTATATATGTTTGACATATTGTTGATCGGAAGTATTATTCCTATGGTTTAATTTGGCAAGTCTTAGATAAAAAATAGTCTATGAAAGACAAAGTGCAAGTCACATATTTGGCATAAAAACCTATGGAGAGATGTCTAAAAGGCTAATTGGATTGAGCCAGAACATGTATGTTGACTAGATGTTGAATGGTCCAACAGGCAAGATTGAGTTCTTGTGCATCACATTGGATAGCAAGATCTAGTGTATTTTAATACTTGTTGAACTTGGTAATTGCCAAAGAAAGGTTTTTCATGTCCTATGCATTAAGGTGATTGCCATCAAATATGCAGATATCAATCAAGTTTAGGTGAATGTTGCTAGAAAGTTTAAGGTAGAGAGAAAATCATCGCAGAAAACCTCCCTGACCACCTCTCGCAGGCCTCACCTTTGTTAGGGGCGTCAATTTTTATTCGAATTAGCTGACCTCGTGGGCATTGGTGTTATTGTGATGAGGTTGGAAAGACAGATCTCAATGTCCTCCCAAGGTAGATGCAGTCCGAGGTCCTCTACGACCTGGAGAACTATCTAGATAATGCAGAATCCTACCATATTTACAGATATATCTTAAAAATACGCTAACTTGCACTCCAAAAAATATCTATATCCGAAAAGCCTTGGGCTTTGGATATAGAAGGACTTTTAAGGCAATTAGGGATGCTAGGCCGATCGTCTCAAGATATCCCCTCAGGGTCTTGGATGACCCGCATAATGACTTATAAGCAAGAAGGCCCAATCTCGAGCACCAAAACTTGGGTACAAATGCGAGTTGTCAGTCTAAGCTCCCCATACTCATCTTATCCTTCCTGGGTATACACCCCTAGGGATATATCGTGCATAGGGCCTAGCCACCAGGGTATTTTATCCAATCCTTGACAAATGCATATTAAACAATCTCATTACACAGAATACAAATATGAAATTGGATGAAAAAAAATATATAATGTATTTGTATTCTATATGGTAAAAAGAGGGGAAAATCTGAATTATCCATTTTGACACCTCTACCATCAACCTCCTCCCTCCCTGGCCTCCTCTCGCCACATGTACCCTGGTCGACCTTACACCAAACTCCTGCTATCGATATGGCAAGGGCTAACCTCAATCATCACCGAGTGCACAAGCTCTCAAGCTCCCACCGCCATGGCCTAGGTTGGCCCTCCACACCTACTTCGCTTCAAGGTGTTAGGGAAGAAGATGATAAAGTAGAGCAGCTGGAGGAGGAGGAGGGGGCTGGTCGGTGCTTGGAGGAGAGGAGTTAGCCGAAGGAGGAGGAGGCACAAGGAGGGCAACCAGGCTGCTAGTCGTTGGCACCGGTGAAGCTCGCCAAAGATAGGAGGAAGAAGAAGAGAAATGTAGGAAGAATGGAAGGAGGGAGGAGGAAGAAAACCTATTGACATATTTGATGTAAATTTAAAGAGCGCAGAGGTGTAAGATAGTCTATAATGACATATTTATAGGACATGCAACTCTATGACTTAACGGCATATCTGGAAAGTGAGATTTATGTATTGCATATATCTAATTAACCATACCTAAAATCGGCCCGCTATTTAGGCCGTGTGCTGTGCTTCTGCTATCTCTTCCCTCTCATTATTTCCGTATAATTTGGGCTACTTCTTTATTTTTTAAGGCGTTGTAGTTGTTAGAAGCTCACCTAGCACAATAATTCGTTCCAATCCAAGATCTTGTTGAAATCGGTAACTAGCCAAAATCATCCCTCTAGATTGGACCACAATCTCACTCACTTGACACACATCATGGGCTTCACACCTTGTGGGAATATTGGTCCAAAAATTCATTTATACAATGTAGCCATAATATCATTAATACCTACCCTACCTAGGAAATATCCGTCAAAAGAATTTCAACACACTTAAATTAATTTTGAAAAATTAATTGAAATTTTGGTGATCAAAGTTTCAGCAATTCTAGACGATGCGAATTTGAAACATGAAATTTTTTTTATTAATTTCAACTGAAAATACTGGTGCCATTTGGTTATTGGTTTTATCGCACCCTCCGATAATTTTTTTTTACCAGATATTTTTCTCTGGCAACTGGCACCTTGTTCGCTGCAGGTTACTACGGGCGTGTTTGGTTGCCCGTTTGTGCTCAAATGCTCGCGCGAGCCGATAAACGTCGTTTGGTTGCCCGTTCATTGCTTTCGAACCTGCATCCATAGATGCAAACAGACCGAGCTGGCCCGCGAAACGGCTCGGCGGCCGCTCATGAGCCAAAGCTAAGCGCCGGTGCAACGCAGAAACAATGCTGCTAACAACGCTACTAACAAGTTAACTGTACACAACTTTTCAACTTTTCAAAAATGATTTAAAATTCAAACAACATCCAAATTTAATGAAACAAAAAAGATTGGAACCGTAGATTCAAATACAAGGTATTAAAAAAATTTCAGATTTTTTTGAATTTTTATTTTTGTTTTCAATTTTATTGATTTTCTAGTATTTGGTTTTTTGTATTTTTATTTTTGTTTTTGAATTTATTGATTTTCTAGTATTTGTTTTTTCAATTTGTCCATCCCTATAATATTGAATTTGTCCATCCAATTTCCTTTCTAGTGCAGCCAACCAAACAACATCTCTACACAGCCTGTCCAACCTCAAACAACCAACCAAACAACACCCCATTACCCCATTGCATCCACTCAGCCTGACTCCACTCAGCCTGGCTCAATTCATACAACCTAGCTGAGCTCATACGGTAACCAAACACACCCTAGGTAAGTAAACTAGATTACGTTTGGGTCAATCACATGGCTATTGGGATAACTTGTAAGGCCAAAACGAAAAGGTTTTGCATTAGAAAACGTTGGATGACAAGAAACGGTGGAAAAAAAATTTCTTGCGATACGTTGTTGAATGGAATCGCTATTCCAAGGGAGGCCAGGGTTTACCTTGCTGATTACTGAGAGAAAATTGCCGATCCTTGGTAGCGAAAATCGAGCAATAATAGTTTAAAATCGACCAAATCTTGTTTTACGAAATTTGAAGAGTTAATCAAACAATTTCTTCGTCCATAATCAAGCGAGAACACTGGAAAATCCTAGCACAGACAAGCCGGATGCACATTGTCACCGCATAGGCGTGACCAGACCAGGCCAGAGGCTGTCGTGGCGTGCTCAGTTCATTCTTGTTTCTGTCACGAAGAGAATATCGTTTCTTTTAACGTTTTAATAGATATTTTTTATCTTTTTTTCTGAAGATATTTTCTTTTCCATTCCTTTATGAAGAAATTCTTTCTTATTTCTTTATATCATTTCTTTCGAAGGGATGTTGTTCAAGATGATACAAAATAAAGAAAAAGAATATGCAGTAGAAAATAGGGAAAGAAAAATGAAGGGAAAATAGCTAGAGATCACACGCGAGCCAGGGCCGCGTGGCGGTGGCGGGGCCGGAGCACGAGGCTCTGAGTCCGAAAGGTGTTCGTTTTCTGGTTGAATTTGAATATTTTGAATTCGACTCGGTTTGCATAGTCCGCACGGTGCATCTCCTGGCCGCCCGATCCCGCAAGGCAGATATCTAGCCGTCCGATCACTTTTTTTCCTTGTCGCGACGCGCATCACGGCTCGCCGTCGCCGCTTCCCTCCACCCAAAAGCCACCGCGTTTGCTCCCGCCGACGAGCCCCCACGCCGCCTCGCTCCTTCTCATCCTCCTCCTCTCCCGAATCCCCAAACCCTAGTTCTCTTCCACTGCGTCGCCACCTCCGGTCTACGCCGTCGCGGATCCTCCGTCCGCGCCGGCGCCGCCGACGAGCTACCACACCACCAGGTTCGGAGACGCCGCCCCGGCGCCCCTGATGTCGCCACGCACCTGCCATTTCCTACCGTGGTGCCGCCATATCTGAGCTCACGCCAATGGGTCCCGTTCGGAATCCCAACGGGCGCGACAAGTATGGGAGGCGGACTCCGCGTCGTACGGATATGGAAGAAGATCGACAGGATCCCGGCTCTGACTCCGTCACTCCGGTTGCCTCGCGAGCCCCTCGAAGCCTCCCCATAAATACAGCCGCCACGGCCGTGGATCCTCCTGCCTCCTCGTCTTCTCTACCCGCACTATCATCTCCGCCTCCTCGGGTCTCGTTTCTGCCGCCGGAGTCGACGAGTTTCTCGAGCTCGTCGATCTTGCTAATCGGCTGCTTCCGTCGATTTTATCGAAATAGGATGGGAGGCGAGGCAGTTCTTGGGGGTTTTTGAGGAGTTGATCTTGAAGCTGCGGCTCCGAGCGCGAGGTCTCTGCTTCGTTTCCTTCTCTGGTGTTGTTCTTGGAGTGGCCGGCCGCCGCAAGGTATATGCACGTTTCCTCCTCATGCGGCCTAATGGACGATTATCTCAGTATATTGTGGTGAACCCTGGTCGGGTGTATGAGTGCTTAAATATTTGTTAGCCTGTTGGTTTGGGTTCGGTTGAGAATTAGCCCTCCATCCGCTGATGCTGTGAGCTGCTCCAGATTCTGCTCTGCTTCGCTCCAGTATTTGATCCATTCGGCGTAGCTCGGTAGCTCCGGGTAAGAATCTGGGGGTTGGAGCCGCACAGAAGGTAACTAGGGTTGGTATCTCGATGGGAACTATAGATCGGCATGGGGCGGCCGACTTAGTTATGGGAACAATTTGCTAATTTTAGTAAGATATCGTTCGCCAAAAGATGCTTTCAACTAATTGTTGTGTTTGTAAAAACTATAAATTTTTAAATGCCATCATAATTTCAAACAGAGGCTAAACGCGTAGGTAATTTTTTTCAAGAGAACAGGTAATAAATTTTTATTATTTGCAAGTGTAACAGATTTGGATTAAAAGGTTTGAGCATTGTTGTTATTATTTGATACTTTTAAGGATGTAAAGTATAGTTATAAATAATTTTATATTTTTTTCTGAAAAGTACACAGTGTTTTGAAATTCACTCATATTTTTTATTTTGTAAAGTTTAAAGAAAAACTTTTCTGTATATAAATGGTAAAAAAGTCCTATTTCTATCGTATAATTATTGTTATGTTTTCTTTGTAGATATTGCCTAGACGTTTGTATTTTAATACCAACCAAAAAGTCACTAAGGCTATTTAAGTAAATCATTTGAAAGAATGACAAAACATCAAAGGCAACCTAGTGATGCTCACTCTGGTCCTAGGTCACGCATGCCATCCTCATGGAAGAAACGCAAAGATCGATTCAAATCTTCACGCATGAAAAAAATCAATTCACAAGTCGAGAGAAGCCGCTTAAATTATGGAGGTGATAATGCTAATAGAGGAGGTAATGATGTCGTGGATAAAAGTAGTATGTACAATGGGAAGAAGTTTGATTCCAAAAAGGTCAACAAGAAAGATCAACAAGATAATGATTCAAAGCAACAAACCACCTCAAGGTTGGACGAATTCCCGATTTCTTCGTCGAGGAATATTAAGCGGGTTTATAACTCTATACATGAGGAAGGATTTCTCACGGAAGATTTGGTGAACCTTGTCCCTATGAGGCCGAAGGATCAAACCACGTTGGGATGTACCAAGGATTCTCACCTTTTGAAGGAAAAGGAAATATTGGTTCTCGCTATAAACAATATTAAAATATCAAATTCACAGCCACATCACATGAAGGCAATGCCAAGATTGGTTCACAAGAAAAAGAGTGTGGATGAATTGAATCAATGCAATAATGTCTTGGTTTCAGGATCAAAGGGGCGATCAAATCTTAATTATGAAGAAGACTTTATTGTTGGAGAGGGTAATGTTGGAAGGTTGACATACATAAATAGCCAACCTTTGCATACAACTTTGAAAGGACCAAATATCTCTTTAGCTAAGGAGTTCTTGGTTCCAAACAAAGAGCCAGTATCTAGAAGTGACAAAGATAAGGAGATACAAGGTCACACAAGTGCACCATTGTTACAGGGAATTATGAGTGGTGAAGTGAATTTTATGTGTGATGATCATCATAAGCAAGTAGACTTCGTCAAGGCAAAGGAAGCTCCAAATTCTAGCTCGATGTTGAAGGGTAACCAAGTCATGCAAAATCCCCAGAGCAACTCAGACAATATTTCTTTTCCTATATTTGGAAAGGACCTTTCAAGTCACCAAAGGGCGATGGCATCATGCATGGATGATAACATGGAGTGGAACGGAGACCCATCGGATGGATGTATTCAACTTGATGACACAAATCGAAGCACCAAGTTTGCAGAGGGTGTTAGAGCTGGTGATGTCAAGCTTAAGAGAGAGAGCACAGGATCAGTGCTGGAAAAACAGCATATGGCACATTTTGAGGACAATAGTGAACATGCTGAGAATTCTAGGCCAATGAACATACGGAGAAGACATAAAGAAAAGGATCATCGTCGCAAAGTCTCTATGCCATCTGTTTCAGACTCTGTCAAGCAGCAATGCTATAGTTACTCGCAGCCCATTGATGAACCTATCTGGAGGTGCAATTGATTATTGGTTTTCCATTTTTATGTATCCTTGTAGTCTTTCTTGAATGCTAATGTTTTGGTTGTTTGTGTCAACAGTGGAATCTTTAAGGTAGGCAGCAAAAAATATGTATCTTTAGCTGCACATCTGTCAACCAAATCATGTGAAGAAGTCTGGATATCGTCAAGGTCATTGCAGCCGGTGGTTAAAGTGACAATGCTTCCTAGGTCAGAGGTCTGGCCTAAGAGATGGGAGACATCAAGACCCACTGATGGCAGCATTGGCTTGTACTTCTTCCCTTGTAAAATGGGGTATCTTGCTTAACCTTCACATTACTTTGCATCACCTTTCTCTTCCGCTCCATGTGAAATCAAATGCCTAATTTTCTTGTATCTGTCCTTAGACCAGATGAAGACCTGGATCAATTAGTAAAGGAAGTAATTGAGAATGATTATGTCTTACGAGCTGTCATTGGTGAAGCTGAGATGCTGATATTCCCTTCTATTCTACTGCCTGAACCATATCAAAGTATGTGTGCTGTCTCATTGTCCATATGATTTCTTCTTGTCATAGATAATGTATATAATTCTGCACCTCATCTATATATCCACAATCAAGCTAGACATGGTTGTTCGCACCGAAATTTGATAGTCAGTTTAAACACAGTAAACACACTGTGGGCTTAGGGTTTTGGAACCCCGTCAGCATTAAGTTCAAGGTTCAGGACGTGTCAGCCGACTTAATCCTGCAATCAACAAGAAGAGACGTAATTAGCTTTAGATAGCCGATTAGATCCTAAAATAGTGTGATCTGCAATCCTTAGGACAACCAAAAGGAGTAAATAGATTTAGATAATAACGAAGTTATCGGCTTAGATTAGATCTAAACCAATAGGTTTAAGAGGTAAACAATCTACTACTAAGCTGATGAGATCAATAAAGTAGCAGAAAGAGGGTAAACACACTATCAATTAACTGATTAGATCGTCTAGCTGATAGAACAAAGAATAAATAAGCTATCGGCTAGATTAACAATTTACTCAAACCAATAGAACGAGGATAAACAGATTATCGGCTAAATAACAAGCTACGAGCCGATAGAACGTGGGTAGAACTTAACCCTTGGCACAAAACAGCGATACGCAGCAATATCAGCAAAAATAATATTCTGATAAACCAAATAAGAAGATCGGACTTAATCGAGACAGTACTTGTCGAGATAGTACTCACCTGAGGTTGTACCTTAAAGTCGATCGAGAAGGCGATGCACAACAAATTAATCGAAAGCAAAATACAGTGAAACTAAGTTACTGGTATTCTTAGGAATTGAAATAGTAGATTGATTGGTTAGAGATCCTTTTTTCGATACATAAATTAGGAATTTATACCCGATATATTGACTCCATACAATACAACTTGAATTCTGAACTTACTATATATATCAACCGACTTAAAGTATAACTAGAACTCTTTCTAAATAGAAACTTATCAAAAAATTTGCTTAAGATATACTATATAGCTGATGAGAACTCTTAACTCCGGAATCTTTTACCTTATTTGTTTCGGTAATCTTTCTAGTTATGCTCTCAGTCGACTGTGTCTGATCCGACCTTTTCCAGGATCGGCTTATGTTATGTCGGGTTATTGACCAAGTGTCCTGACAGTTTATAGAAATTTCAGCTTTGTCCAAAATTGGGTGTCAACACATGCAAACTATTCTATGTTGCAAGTTGATTAATTTCTTCTAAGTTAGTATTTCTTGAAGACACTCCCTTTTGTTGCACTATAAGGTTTTACTCACAGGTTCAGTAACTTCCCCTTATATTTTCAGCCTTCCAAAGTAAACACTACCTATGGGGGGTGTTCAAGCGTAGAAATGGTCTGGTCTCCGTGGTCAAAGAACATCATGGTGAGGAAGAGATGGAAAAACAGCATGTCTCACACCAACAAGACGAGGGACAGTGTGTAGAATTAGACCATGAACCTCTGATGAAGCGTACCGTGCGATTGAAAAGGCGGCGGTTGTCGGGTGAGCCTCGAGGTGTGGAAAAGGAGGCCGTCGAAACTAGCACTCGACAAGCTGAAGCAAGCTGTGCGGATGCTGAACCTAAAGCTCCTGAAGAAGCAAATATGCAAGATGTTGAGAAGGAGCTGACCCCCTCTCTGGCTGGATCAAATGCACCCTCCAGTCTTGCTGAGCGCGTCGCCGAAGCTACTTCAGCTCCAACAACGCCTGCGACCACCTCAGACCAGGTACACGCCCATCCGAGGTTTGGAGTTCCCTCAGGAAGAATGGTAGCTTTTGTTGTCGGACAAAAGACTTCCAGGCTTGAGAAACTTATTCGGGAGATGGAACGTGAAGGTGCATTTGTTCTTGCAGTGCAAGGGGAGATGATAGGGTCTCGTTTTGGCCAGGCAACAGCAGTGCAGTAGGGAGAGGACGGGGGCCTCGGAGACCACATGGTGAAGGCCAATGGGTGCTCCACTAGGAACCTCCCTTCACGGGATCACCCCTTTTTTTTTGAAAATTTGTTTTTCGATGACACGAAAAATGTGTTTTTTGATAACAACAAAAAAATGTGTCGTTCCATTTTTTTTTTGTCCTTCCGTCCACTTTTGTTAGGCTTTTTGGTTTTTTTTCAAAACACCATGTGAAAATATAAATTTACCCTACCTTCCTCTTCTACCTTTCCAATTTAATTTTTTTGGTTCTATTGACGATTGGGAAATTGGTTCCCCGTCGAGCTTATTTCTACGATGAGGGACCAGAAAGTCCTCTTTCTGTCAAGATGTTGCTTTTGAGATAGTGCGAACTTAGGTGAAAGTGTAGTGTGTGGAGAACCGGACAAGGCATAGGGGTTTATATTGGTTCAGGCCTCTCCGGGGAGATAATAACTCTACATCCAGTGTGTGTTTTGTTATTGACAAAGCTTTGGAGCTAAGTACAAGTGCGCTAGTTAGATCGACAAACCAGCCAGTCAAGAAATCAAAAGATCAGACTATTTGACCCCTCAATCGTTGCGAATTGGGGGGGGGGTTTTATACTAGCCTACTGGAGTAACCGACGCCGACTAATCTGGGCGAGTGAACCGTTTCTTTCGCTAGGCACAGTGTCTCCTACATCCGCGGTGCCATCTTCACGTTTGAAACATGGGCAATGGCTCCAAAAAGTAGGAGACGGCCACGTGGCAGGCGCTCATGGTAGCCACCTTTACGTCCAGGCCACGGGTGCCCGACTATGTTAGGGTGTGCACAGCTAAGTCAGCGGGGCTACTTTACTTCGGGCAACAGCACGAATCCCTTTTCCGGGCAAGGATCTTGCCCGGGTATATATGCTGCTTGGGTACTAAGCCACGAGCAACCCTTCCGAGGCTACTTCGGAGCTGTCAGGGATTTGCCCGGCTTGAAAGGCCTAAACCAATCCCCGATAGCCAGCCCTTGAGGCTGAAGTGAAAAACTACTTGGCCAGCCTTTCCTCTTGAGACTTCAATCCTCAAAGGGGAATTGGTTGTGGCAGCGTAGTTCCACTGCCTCATCCGACATTCCCTAGGGTTGGAAACGCTCCTCCTAGGTTAACCGGGTAACATAGGTCGCTCCTAGGCAGAAACGCTTCGTCCCGGGCAATATTAGGCATCTCTGGGCAATAACGCTTCAGGCCGGGCAAAGATCACCATCTGACCCGAGCAGCTACTCTTCCGGGAGGAGCATGCGCATCTCCAAGAGGAGATGCGCCTTGTGAAAGAGGTGGTGGAGGTGCGCACCATGCTAGGCGCACGATATCTCCCCTGGCCAAGCCGGTGGCCTTGCGAAAGAAAAGAGTGAAGAAGGTCGGAAAGAAGCCCAAGACCGTGACGTACCTCCTCCCAACAGACTTGGACAAGGCCGACCCGGCCATAGCGCAGGCGACAGAGGCCCAAAGGCGGGTCACCTAGGACATCACTGTTGGGCTCGCGGGCGCCACAGTGCCAGTTACCCTGCCAGTGGCGGCGGGCACCGAGCCGTCGGCAGACGATAAGGGCAAGGGATTGCCGCCGGGGTACACTAAGGAGGTGCCTGGGTCGTGGGCCATGACGGAGCCGAGTCCGCCCGAGGCAGGGCAAAGTGCTGGAGAAGGCTGTGAGCCTACGGCGAAGGAACCGAGCCCGCCTAAGAAGGAATCGAGCGCCCGAGAAGGCAGCCGGCCAATGGCGAACTTGGGCCTGCTATTTGATGCGGTCGGGCTCCTGACCGAGCCCTTCACTACGGAAGGTAAGCAGGCCTGAACTTTGTCATAGGCCGTGTTTCCCTTCGTTTTTGACTCTCCCTTCTTCCTAGCTCTGCGGCGCCGGCTCCACGACAAAGCTGACGCGGTAATTGACGGGATACTCGTAGAGATCCTCGAGGAGGCAGCTGACGTGGTGGTGGCTGAGGACGACACTGGCAAGGAAGAGGCCAAGGGATCCCCAGCACAAGCGAACTTGGGTAAGGTCGGCAGCCCACGGGACCAGCCCCCGAGCCTCAGCAAAGAGGCAAGGGAAGAAATTGACAAGGCGCAGCGAAGCGACCCGGGCGATGGGGATAGCCAGCCCTCGAGCCCAGGAAACTGAGGCTATCCAGGAGACCGAGTCCCTAGGCGAGGAAGATTGGGCGCTGGGGCTCCCGACGCTCCCAGCACCTGAGGCCAACTCCCCGAGGGAAGCATCCTCCCTGAGCAACAAAGACATTACCTCGGGTGAAGTCTCTTCCTCAGGGAAGACGCCCGCGGCCTTCCCAATAGAAACCGTCGACGGAGAGGAAGGAGATGCTTATCTGTGATGTCGCTAAACAAGCCAGGGCCGATGACAGGGTGGCATACTTTCAGCAACGCTTGCTCGAGCGGCTCGGCAAGATAACGAGCTTTCCCCATCCACGGCGGCGATGCGACGGGCACTCAACGCTAACCCTTCACTCACTGTAGGTGGTCCGCGCCACAATGGAGGACTTTCGCGCGTAGCTGCTTTGCGAGGAGGAGCTCATCAGAAGGTCGACTACCCAGGACGCGGAGCTAGAATGCCTGGAAGTCAAGTACCGCGGGCTACGGGTCGAGCAGGATATGACCCTGGAGAAGTTTCAGAGTACTGTGGAGCAACTCTAGGAGCTCCGCAGCGTCCGCGTCGAGCTGGACGCGAAGCGCGCCACTACCAGCACCTTGCGGCATGAGGTGGAGGCCCTCAAGGTGGAGCGCGCGGAGGCAGAGCCTCTCGCGTGTGCACCGCCGAGATGGAGAGGGAGCTCATCGCTGCGCGTTAGGTCGAGTTGAAAGGAGCCGAGGAAGCTCTCAAGGCGAAGCGTGAAGCAAAGGAGCTTCGAGCACACGTCGCCAACTTGTCCGAGCGGCTCAAGAAAGCATCACCCGGCGCCACCTTGAAGAGCCAGATAGGGTTCGAGAAGCGTCGATCTGGGTCCTGCAGCTCCAAGGAGAGATCGACCGGCTGAGGCTAAGGCTGGACGAGCTTGAGAACCCTTAGGTTAGGGCTCCCGGGTACCCTGGATTTTGTAAATGTACCTCCTTTTGCAATGAAAGGGTATTCCTTTCAAGTACTGTCTATGTCCCTGCAAAAAAGATAAGGAAAAGCGCAAACACACGAAACGATTAACTTGAATCGCACGAACTCGCATTTTTAGAAAACACGATAGATCGCACCTATCTCCAGCCCCCGTGTGTTCTTGTCAGGGCACATAAGTTGCAAGCTCGGACAAGGACATAGTAGAGAAACGTGCGACTTAGACTTGGTGAGGTACTCGTGCTGTGCTGTCGTGTATGTTAGACCGGACCCTTGAACCGGGCTAAAGGAAATGCCGGTGCGATGAGAATCGGCTTACCGGGGCGAGGTCCCTGAGGGGCAGGCGTCTTGGTACACGAGTCGAGCTTAGGTCGTGCAAGTCGCTGCCGCCCGTGGGCTTAGGCAATCACACAGAAAGAGAGCGTTTGCCTATGCAACATGTAATTGACCAGAAAGATAAAATTAAGAGGAGCGAGCAGCGGGAGGCCCAAGTCATTCAGTAGTCAACATTACAATTATAATGTAGCCCAAGCCGGCTTTTTGGAAAACACGGAAAAAAACACTAAGGAAGAAGCGAACAAATACAAGAGACCTACCTATTCTTCTCTAAATAGTCTCTGTGCACCACACCTGCAGATAGGCAAAAGCATTTGACGTCGTCGTGGAGAGAAACTCTCAAAGCAACTCGGCGGAAAACACTCACCACAGGAGGAGACAGATCCAAATAGACTGCAAACAGATCGAGGACCACAGGCAGGCCCGTTGAAGGCCCTGTGCGAGCTGGGCAGCCGCACAGGGCCCCCAAACATCAGGTACTAGACTACTAGTACCGTAACCGTAGTAGTCCAGGCTGTCCAGCCGGTCGGCAGCCGCGAGCCCGCGACCCGTGATGCAACGGAAGCATCAGCCGTCGTCGGCACTCGGCGATCCTCGTTGAGTCGATTCTGCCGTCGTCGGCATCTCGGCGATCTGGTCAGCAAGTCGGCATCCTTTGTGAATTGTGATCATGAGACGAGATGCTACTGCTTGCTGGAAGCATCAGTTTTTAAGCATTAACATTTGATAAATTTTTAAATATGTATGAAATAGCACATATTGAAGTTATATAATTGAGTGACAGTATGCCCCAGTTATATTAGAAATACAATTTTTTTAAAAAATTTTAGGGCCCCATTATGCATTTTGCACTAGGGTCCCATTTTGCACTAGGGTCCCAAATTTCTGGAGACGACCCTGACCACAGGACAAATCCTAATAGCCCGCAAACAAACAGATCGGGGACCACAGATACAAACTCTATCAAAGACGTCGTTGAAAAGGTCATCGAAAACAAACATCACGCTAAAAAAATCTTAGAAGGGAGTTTATTGTCATATCAAACTTTTTCACCATCTAAGTAGCCATGAAGGACAAGATGGACAGCGAACCCAACCCTAGAAAAGTATATCTAACAAAAAAAAAACCTAAACCTGAAGTCCATATATATAGAAACAGAAAAAGAAAAGAAAGAAGAGAACGAAAGGAGAACAAAACTTTGTATTTGGTAACTCTCCTGTAGTTATGCTAGGTCACCGAAGTTAGAGGGCGAGGGAGTCGAAGAGCTTCGATCGACGAACTCTATTATCGCAATCAAGTCGTCCTCCATTTTTTTTCCTTTTCCTTCTTCAAAATTACTCCCTCTATTCCAAAATATAAGGCGTGCGTGTATTTGAAAAAGTCAATGTTTGAAATTTTTAACCAACTAGCTAAATGCCCGTGCGTTGCTACGAAAACATAAATAGTAAAAAAATATTAGAATCTATCATATACAATGTTAACTGCCTTGCTAGTTATGAAGTATTATGTTTTTCAAACAATTAAATATTGTCCTTTTGTTTTAGGCAATTTTCTTGGCTTACATGGTTTTTATTACATTTTTATATTTTTAAAATATTGGATCAAAACGAAGTAAATACCCATTTCGAGAATGATTTCAAAATATTGCTTCTCCACCGACAATGATTTCAAATTTTGAATAGACGATGGAGGTAGTAGGGCTGGATATATATATATATATATATATATATATATATATATATAGAGGAATAATACATAAGGCTCCATGGAGCCTAGGCTCCATGATTCGTTACCACTAGATGTGCTTTGAGATTCGTGTTGTTTAATATTTGTACTTTCATATACGCACTAAAGAAAATATTTGAGACATCAAACTCCGAAAAAAGTTAAGTTGAACTTCAGTTTGAACTACTTTTAAAATATACTTCAAACTAGTTCAAACTATACTTCAAACTAGTTTAAACTAAGTTTGAAATTAATTTTTTTCGGAGTTTGATATCTTAAATATTTTTTTAGAGAGTATGTGAAGATATGCACGTCAAACATCATGAATCTAAATGTACATCATAGGTATTTGAATCATGGAGCCCCAAATATCATAGGTATATATATAGTTAATGCAAGGATGAAGGGTAGAATGGTCTAGTAAAAATAGACTACCACTTATCATCACTCACCACAAGCCACTTTTAAGTAGTAGAGAAATTAAGATAGAAACATGTATGTTTAGTGTTATGCATGTGATATAGTTATATTCGTATCCGAAAGTATTTTGATATGATGTTAATTTTATAGTTGATAATATATTGTGAAAGAAATTAATTATGGTTAAAGTTCTATGTTGGAGACCATATCAAAAACTTATATCTATATTTTGGAACCTATATTTTGGAACGGACAGAGAGGATATATGTTTTAAACAGCATGATTAGCGAGGCAATGGTAGACTCACGGCCCGGCTACCCGCGACGGCCAACCGCAGGCGAGTGCGGGCGAGTATGCGCTACGTGGCCCATCGTCATGAGGACTCTGAGAGGGCGGCAACCTGCAGGCTGCCAGTTGCCACCACGGTAAAAATAAAAAATGGAAAAAACCGCAGGCCTCGTCGTTATCCGCTCCACGCCTCCGTCGAATCCCGTTGATCCCGCGAGACGGCACGGGATAGGGATCGATCCCGTCGGATGGCATTCCTTCCGTTTGGTTCGCCGTTCAGTTCCGGATTTCTCTATTGCTTCCCTGTATAAAACGCCGCTACGTCCGGGGGTTTTTATTCCCCTGGTTTCCTTTCCATTTTCGCACCACCTCCTCTCTCTTCTCGCCTTTGCTTCCTTCTTCTCCGCTGTGCTGCTGCGGGATGGAGTTTCTAGTTTCTACGACCGTAGCACTAGGCTTCTTCGTCTTCTCCACCGTCTGAGTTCGTCGATTTTACTTGCCAACAACTTTAAAGTGATCTAGTTGTTGGCTTCTTGCGGTTTCTTGGCGGTTATCGAGGAAGTTGGTCTCGGACGCTGCGGTTCCGAACTCTGTATATCTGAGTTCTTCTCCTCCGGGGCTGTTCTTGAGTAGCCGGCCGTAAGGTATGCACTTCTTCTCAATCCTCATCTATTTTTGGCCTTAGTTTAACAAACAATCTTGTTTAGATTTCTGCTCCACTGTGTGCCACTGTTGTTCTTGGTGCGTGCTTGCTTGTGCTCTGTTTCATGGTGCTGGATGCATGATTGCTAGAGTTTAGTCTGTTTGGATCAGCGGATGGTTGATTTCTCTCTTATCATCAACGGGCAGCGTGGCAATCAGAGCGAGAGGAGTTTAGATCTATTGGATACGATTGCACAGTGACGATTGATGAGAGAGTACAGGAAAGGCGATTGGTCATTGATGCATGTTGCCCAGATGGCGCATGGGCTTTCCTTGCAGCCCTCTTGTTGGTAGAGGGCTCTCCGCTGCTCCAATGGTGTGTTTCTGATCATGGGTGTCGTGCAGCCAGCAGATATGTGGTGTGTCCTCGTGCAGCACCGCGATATGCATATGTCAATGGCACACTGCCCCTCCGTGGATCGTGGTTCATGCTACATTTTTTCTCCCTATGCTACATTCGAGTTCAAACTTCAAAGTGATGCACGGCGCTAGTTGTCTGAGATTAAATTGGTTGGATTTCTTGTTCTGTGCATCGCAGTGGCTTCAATAAAGTAGTGTGTTGATATCTTTGGGGAACCAGGAATCAGCCTATATAGGGTCACCAGTGATCATCGTCGATGGCTTTGAGGTCAGGATATACATTTGCTGGGGGTAAGCAAATTGAGCCGCTTTCATGGTTGTTGGATCTTCATTGGAGTGGAAAAGGGTCAACATTGGTACCATTTGGAACAACTTCGACTGAATGGTTGGGCTCAGATCTCTCAAGACCATTTGGTTGGTTAGGTTTCGAGAAATGGCTTTGAGAAGCAAGAGCCTCTGGATAGGAAGCATAGATAGCAGAAAGTCGTTCCAAATAGGGGGGCATTGATGCATGTAGCCTAGATGTCCTATACGCTTCTAGGTTATGTTGTTTCCATGAAGTTTCAGGCCTCATCATCGGATATTGTGCTTCTAGCTTTTACATAGTTGAACGCCACATGAGCCATTGCAAATGCCTTGGCTTTTGAAGCTCCTTTTGAATGTAGCTGTGCTAAGGCAACTTTGGTGGTGTTCCTCTACCTTGTGATTATATAGGTAGTCATGCTGCCCTCAGCCCTCATTGTCGACCAAGACCGTCCAAAGGATGCCACCAAATGGCATGTCATAGTAGCGTGGCTATCATATTTGCGATGCACCCCGCATCCTCCGGATATGACCTATAAACCTCTTCCTGCTGCTTCAGTTGGCTCGTGGTCAATTTTTTTAACCTTTTGTACCTTCTTTTTTTCATATATATTAAAAATTTTCAACTCCTCTTTCCCCCTTATATTTTAATATCTACGGCTCCCTTCTCTTCAACTTATCTTCTTATCTTATCTACTTATCTTCGAATCGAAAAGTCAAATGGTTTGGCTTTTGCAGCTCGTTTTTTTCTATCTCGAAACCACATCTCAGAGCTCTAAGAAACAAGTCAAATGAAGCTCAATAGACTTTTCAAGCTACCTCGGGAAGCTCTCGAAGTTTAGCTTATAAGCAAATAAAAAGATAAGTAAATAAGATAAGCTGAAGAGAAGAGAGCTTACATCCGTTTCTTTTTCATATATATTTATTAAAAATTTTCAACTCCTTTTTCCTTGTATTTTAATACCTACATCAGTTTTCATTTATTCAATTTCACTAGCATTTTAAACATTTTGCATCTAAAAGCAAGGAGCTAGACTATTAAAACATCAAACTTTTTGTTGAGTTGTTTAGCCGCCCTTAAGACAGTTGGACCTTGCAATCCTTGCTATTAGGACACTTATGGAAAGCTAAATAGCTACAACCATTCCAAACATGCTCATTATATAGGTGAAAAGAGAAATCCAATTGAGTGGTATTTATCTGTGACTCTTACCTCTAGTAGTGTAGTAAAAGATCCATTACCTATTGCAAAAACTAGAGTAATCCACTTTGGTGGTATTTTACGGGTTTCTTTGGAAAACTATCTATTCTGGTGTGGATGGCAAGCAGGTCTATATTTTTTGGTTTCAATTTTTTGGTTTCAATAGGACTTGTTACGAGCGTTCTTTCTATCTACAATCTAAAAATAATCAAGTTATTAATGACTGGACGAAACCAAGAAATAACCCCTTATGTGCGAAATTATAGAAGATCCCCTTTAAGATCAAACAATTCCATCGAATTGAGTATGACTGTATGTGTGATATCTTCTAGTAGAGCATAGGAAAAAAATTATCCTTGAACTGCGGCTGTTGACTTCTTTCGGTCCCTAAATTACAGTATTAGATTAAAATGGACCTCATTTTTGGGAAACAATGGACTGTTAATTGTGAAAGCTATTCATTGGTGTCCATTTATTGGGCCAACAACAGTTTAGACCGAAGTGGCACATGTTTGACCAATATTTTTGCATGAAAATCATTAATGAAATAGAAATAATTGTATATTCAGTCTTTTAATTATCTAAGCTCATAAAAATCCTAGTTTTCATTTTTTTAAAATTTTGAAAATTTATAAAATGCACAAATACTAAAAGCACTATGATCTTCTAAAATTATCAAGAACTCCTATGTGATTTAGTTTCAATGTCAAACAAAACTTTACGCAAAATCAAGGTCAAACAAGTGTTATTTTGGTCAAAACCACGGTTTACTCGGTTCAAGGACTACCAGCTAACAAATTTCATAGATGGGTCCACTTTTTGCTGGTATTGCATTACAAATGATCATTTGCGAACAGTTTTCATAGATGGCCCAACTTTTATTTGAAATTATACTTTACGGTCTAAAAGGCAGTTAGTAGCCATGATACAGATCTCAAAAGGACTTTGTAAGATGTGCTCATATAGGTGAAAAGTAAACATTAATTCTTACTTGTTTGTATCTTTGCAATTTTCTTCAAGAATTGATTATTGCGTTTTTAGGTGTCAATATAAACAAAACCCATCCTAATGGATTTGTGTGGTAAGGAAAAACGGGTTCTTTCATTTTAGTAGGCGATGAAAGTACTTATTTGGAAGTCAAATGTTTTGAGATCAAGTGTAATTTATGGTATAATAGATTTTATTGATATTGAGTGAGATTTGGATTAATTGGGTTGGAACAAAATTGGAATTATTTGAAACTTTTGATTTTGTACTTTTAAGTTTTAGGTGATTTTATCTTTTCTCAAAAGTATATGGATGTTTTGAAGTTCACTCATGTTATCTTTTTTTGTACAATATTTGGAAGAGGCAAATGTTATTTTAAGAGTCAAATATTTTGTTATAAGTGAAATTTATGGCATAATAGATTTTTATTGATAGTGTGAAATAGATTTGGATTAATTGGGTTGGAACAAAATTGGAAATATTTGTTACTTTTGATTAGGTACTCTAAGTTATAGGTGATTTTTTTCTTTTCTCAAAAGTATATGGATGTTTTGAAGTTCACTCATGTTATCTTTTTTGTACAATTTAAGAAAATCAATTTATTTTGCGTGCTAAATTGTAAAGAACTCAAAAACTCTTCTCAAAAGTATATGGGATGTTTTGAAATTCTCTCATGTTTTTTTACAATTTAAGGAAAATCAGTTTATTTTGTGTGTTAAATAGTAAAAAACTTACTCCCTCCGTTGGAATTTATAGGATGCATTACAAATTTGGATTTGTTGTTTAATATAGGGTGCACACAATTTCCAATGTTATTTTAGTGAGATCTTTCCTATAGTACCCTCATTTAAAGCATGCATGCATGCGTGTGATTAAGTTCATTTGAAGCATTAATTGCCTCCTCCGCCAATTAAGTTTAAGGGTAAATTTGTAACTTGACCATTGCCCTTGGTCTTGGAGCCCATCTCTAATACGCCCTATAAATCCCAACAGAGGAAGTAACAAGTTAGTGTTGCTATGAGAAATCATCTAATGTTTCATTTCTATTTTCTATAGCATAATAAATGTATAATAGTATCTTTTGGTCCAACGCAAAAGATTAAATTTGTTTGCTTGTATAAGAGCATCACTAGCAGCTTCTCTAAATTCGGATCTCTATATCCCTTCTCTAAACCACTATGCATTCCCTATATTTTTATTCTATCCAGCAGAGTTTCTATCCTCGAAACAATATAGAGACAAGAGAGAATCTCTAAATATAGAAACTCGGGGAGAGAGTCTCTAAATTTAAAAACTGACATAGAGACTCTGTTGGATGGATATAGAGACTGATGCAGAGTAGCAACAGTGATAGAGCACAGAGATAGAGCACCTGCTGGACTTGCTCTAATGGTAAAGAAGTAATCAAGTTGGTGTTGCTTCAAGAAAATCCATCTATTAGTGGCATTTCATTTCAATTTTCTAATGTATAATTGTTGCTTTGTTCTTTATTTAGGGCTAGACATCTATATTTTGATACTAGTCAAAAGTAACTAAGGTTGCTAAATAAATCATTCGAACAATGATGAAACATTGGAGGCAATCTAATGATGCTAACTTTGGTCCAAGATTACTTGGGTCGCCCTCTAAGAAGAAACGGAAAAGTAGGTTCAAATCCCCATGCATGAGAAAAATCATGTCACAAGTCAGGAGAAGCCAAGCAAGTTGGAGACCTTTCATGAGAAATGGTAGTGGCAATGCTAATAGAAGAGGTAACAATGTTGCAAATAAAGCTAGTATTCATTGTAGTAGGACATTGGATTCCAAAAAGGTCAACGAGAAACATCGACAAGAAAAGCTTGTTGTGGCAACACAACAAATTCCTCCAAAAAGCTATGTTTTGCTTTCAAAGGACTTGGAGGTGGATGAACATTCAGTTCCAATTGCAAGGAGTGCATGCAAATCAAACCTTTCTTTGACACCTCCAAATATTACAAAGCAACCAACTACCTCAAAGTTGAACAACTACCCGGTTCCTTTGTCGAAGAATAAGAGGGTTATTTCCTCCAGAAACGAGGATAAAACCACAAGCAGATATTGGAAGAAATCTTATCGGTTAAAGGAAAAGGAAGGATTGGTTCACAAGGAAAAGAACATGGATAAATTAAATCAAGACAAGAATGTTTTAGTTTCACGGTCAAAGGGACGATCTCTTCTTGTTGAAGGAGAAGACATCAATGTTGACAAGCATAACATTAGAAGGTTGAAATCCTTAAATGGCCAAGGGTTGCCTTCAACTTCAAAAGTATCGAATGTCTCTATGGCAACAGAACTCTTGCTTCCAAATAAAGAGCCTTTGAATGACAAGAGATGTCATTATGAAGTTATGAGTGACAAAGATATGGAGATTCAAGGTGATATCAATGTAGCATCAAAAGAGGGAATTTTTAGTTTTATGCGTGATGGGCATCATGAGCAGGAAATCTTCTTGAAGGCAAAGGGCGACCAATTCACGAGAGAAACCCCAAGAAACTCGGGGAATAATTCTACTCATATATTTGGTATGCCTCGAGACAATGTGGAATGCAACAGAGACCCATCAGTTGAATGTGTTCAACTCGATGGCACAATTCCAAACATTCCAAACACTAGGTTTGTAGAGGGTGGTAGAGATGATGATGCCAAGCTCAAGAGAAAAAGGGCAGAATCAGTGCCAGCGAAACAGCCTAAGGCACATGTTGATTATGACAGTGAAGATGCTGAGAATTCTAGGCCAATGAACAAACAGAGAAGATATAAAGATAAGGATCATCGTCCCAAATTCTCTTTGCCATTTGTTTCAGAATCTGTCAAGGAGCAACGCTGTAGTTACTCTCAGCCCATTGATGAGCCTACCTGGAGGTACAATCTATGCTTGGTTTTCCTTTTTAATACATTGTACCCTTTTTGCATGCTAATGCTTTGGTTGTTTATGTCAACAGTGGAATCTTTAAGCTAGACAACAAAGAATATGTATCTGCAGCAGCGCATCTGTCGACGAAATCATGTGAGAAAGTGTGGACATTGTCAAAATCACTCCCGCCAGTGGTTGCATTGACTAGGCTTTCTAGGTTGGAGGTTTGGCCTAAGAGCTGGGAGGCATCAAGACCCACTGGTGACAGCATTGGCTTGTACTTCTTCCCTCATGAAACAAGGTGTCTTGCTTGACCTTTACATTACTTTGCACCATCTGTATCATCAGCTCCATGTTAAATCAAATGCCAAATTTTCTCGTTTCTATCCTAGGTCACATGGTCAGCTAGTTAAGGAAGTCATGGAGAACAACACTGTATTGCGAGCTGTCATTGGTAAAGCTGAGATGCTGATATTCCCTTCTAATCTACTGCCTGAACCATATCAAAGTATGTATGCACTTTCATTTCTGAACATGATTTTTTTCCCTAGATCATATAATTCTGTACCTGATTTCTATATCCTAAATCAGCTGGTATATGTTCAAGTAGGAGCTGGACATTCTAATTATCATATGCACACTACAAGCGTTTTGATGATCAGTCACTTAATATATTCCCTTGTATTTTCAGCCTTCCAAAGTAGGCACTATCTGTGGGGGGTGTTCAAGAGCAGAAATGATACGGTCACCGAAGAGGAAGAAGACAAGGTGCAATGTGAAGATTCAGATGATGAAACTCTACGGGAACGTACCACGCGATTGAAGGCGCAGCGGCCGATGCCGAGTATGCATCCTTGTGTGGAAAAGGAGGGCATCGAAAATAGCACTCAGCATGTTGAAGCAAGCTGTGTTCCGGGGCCCAACATGGACGCCGAACCTATATACCCCGAAGAAGCAAATAGGCAAGATGTTGGGAAGGAACTGACTCCCTCTTTGGCTGGATCAAATGCACCCTGTCCTGCTGAATGCAACGCCGAAGCTACTTCAGCTCCTACCACACCTGCTACCACCTCAGATCAGGGACAGAACCATTCGATGTCTGGAGTTCCCCCAGGAAGAGTAATAGCTTTTGTGGTCCGACAAAAAACTCCGAAGCTCGAGAAACTTATTCAAGAGATGGATCGCGAAGGGGTACTTGTAGTTGCAGTGCAAGGGGAGATGATCGGGTCAGGTTTTGGCAACGCAACAGCAACAGCGCCGTGAGGAAGGGGTTCAACACGAGCCTCATCTGGGTAGTACCGTAGTTTTTTTTTAGAGGTAATAGTACCGTAGTTAACTACTTCCAAGCTAGCGTAGCCCTGTTAATGCAGGCCATGAGCTGTTCTCGATGAAGTAAGGGTTGAGAAACGCTTGTTGGGCCAAGGAAACCTATGTGATCTATTTGTCAAAACGCTAGACTATGCTGTAAAAGGAGAAAGATTCTCTCTTGTACAGAACTGATAAGAAAGCATCTATGCCTTTCTCCATCTCTCTGTCTCCTAATTTACATCTATTAAGAAGCCTCTGGACTATACTTGATAGCAAGTGTTTCTTAACTTTTCGGAGACAGATAAAGGTAAAGAAGAATAATAAAGGTAAAGAAGAATAAGAATCTTCCTTTCTTCATTTTACGTAATGGCAACCCCAATTTCTATAGAAAGATGTAGCCTGAAGCTGCCTATAAGTCCAACACGCATTCATGCACGCCGCCGCCTTGGCCTCACCCACACGGCGCCAAGACATGCCGCCTCGGGCCCTGCACTGCTTGTAGTGACACCGCTCTGCGGTGCGCTGCCTGCAGCGGCGCCACCGCTGCACGCAGCAACCTTGTCGGCCAGCCATGCGTCGCCAACGCCACCCAAAGCAGCCTCCACCAGACTGAGTCCGGTCACCGCCCCGCGGTGACCTTGCCGTCCACACGCCGTCCCCGTCACCTGAAACGGCCCTCCCGCGCGCCGCCCGCAACGGCTTCGCAGGCCTCCACCGGACTGAATCTGGTTATCGCCCAGCGCGCACGCAGTGGCCTCGCTGGTCGTGCGCCGCCACCGCCACCCGAAGCGGCCTTCAGCGCATCGCCGCTTCAGAACGGCCGCCCGGCCTCCACCAGACTGAGTCCGGTCATCACCCCCCGCGCCGTGTCGCGCCACGTGTAGCCGGACACGCGCGCCCCGCTTCCCACAGCGGCCTCCACCGGACTGAGTTCGGTCACCACCAAACTGAGACCGGTCACCACTCTGCGTTGCCGTCGCTGCCCGAAGCGGCCCCCGTTGGCCGCCACTGCCGCGCCTCACTCCACCGATCACCTTGCCCGCGCCCGACCCGAAGCCACCGCCGCGCCCGCATGCCCGGCTCTAAGCCACTACCGCGTCTCGTGTTGCCAGCCGCCGCACCTCGCACCGCCAGCCACTACACTCGCGCGCCTAGCCTGAAGCCGCCTGTAGCACCTCGCGCCACCGGATCGAGTCCGATGGAGTCCAGAACCAAACGTACATCTAGAGGATCTCCACCGGACCGAGCCCGATGAGATCCAGTACCATGCGCTCACCTAGAGGCATGACCAATTTTATTAGCAAAAATGTGTTGTTTGGATTGTAGCTAAGAACATTACCAAAATTTGGTACGGTTAATGTTTGGTTTGCAGCCAAATTTTGATTTTAGGTAATGTTTTGAAATTGGAATTTGAAACTTGCTAATTTCAAATTAAAAAAGGATCAAAATTAGCGCAAGGCTAACCGTTATTGTTTGGTTGGAAGCCAAATGAGGTAAATTTGACAAATAAAAATTAAATTTGCGCAAAAAATTAAAACTATAAATTTTCCAACCTCAAGTAAAAAACCAAAAACCAAAAAATTAATAAATTCTAAAAATTATGAAAAGTAATATAGAAGTAGAGTACTCCCTCCGATTAGAAATGTAAGAGGTTTTAGCTTTGTGCACACATACTAAAAAGCTTGGTGAATAGACTAAAATACCTTTAGTTATTGTTCATTAAATACCCTTAGTTATTGTTTATAAAAGTATGATCTGCACTCTATCCACAAAAAAACACAAAAAAAGAGACATGAAAAATTGTACAGGGGCAATAAATAGAACAATGGCAAAACTAGAAGATATGGGCTAAATTTAGCCTTGGGATACTAGAACCCCTTATATTTTACAAATAGTATAGAGACCTAAAACCCCTTACATTTCCAATCGGAGGGAGTAGGATTTAAGATGAATTAAGAATTTTATTTGGTACTATTTGAATTACGATACAAAAATTGGAAAAATCAAAATTGTGTGAAATAAACGAGAACAAACCCTTTTTGCTAGTCGCATGGCGCTGACCACCTAGGCTCACTGCTCATTTGTTAGTTGTGAGCACCCTAGTGCATTGTTTCTATAGGCGTTTCTAAATATGCCATATTACATAGAAATGACAATTCATAGAACATTTCCATTGCATTGTATCTAGTAATTAATTAATTTATTTTTTCTTTCTATTTATAAGCTCTGTAGAATCGACCTAACGTCTCCGGTAGGGATTTATTATTGTTTCATTATCTTATTTCTAAGATGGAGACCGTCTCTTATATAAAAAAACAACTCTTCTCTTTCTCCTCACTAACTATCATCTATCTTATCAATCCGTTATGAGTGATAGCTATTGCATTGGGAGCGTCTTAATAAGCAAAAGCTTTGGCTCGCCAGTATGTTGGCCATGCTTTTCCATGTATACGCTCGTGCTAGGCTCTACATTGACCGTGGAAGGGCGTGCCAAAATTTTGCAAAGGCAAGCCAAATATGCTGTCATCCAAATACATCCTAAATCACAAAGGCATCATCAAGAGATTCAAATCAAATGCAGCTTTGGTGTCTAAACCGTTCGTTTTGTTTTCAGTTCTAAAGTAACTTGCTAGATACGGTTCAATATCTGCAGGTAAGGTAAGAATGGACAAATATTTGAACCAAAAGGAACACACTTATTGGATTTTTATCTCTTCGAACCAAACATTTGGACATCTTAAAGTCGTTTAGGGCTTGTTTGGAAGGATAGGGATTAAAACCCGGGGATAAAAATCCCAAGGGAGGATTTTCATGTCATTTCAAAACCCAGGACAAAAAGCCACCCCCCGGGAATTAAATCCCTGGCCCTGTTTGGAGAGAGCAGGGATAAAAATCCCGATCATCTAAAAAATTTCAGAAATTTCAAAAAAAATAACTTTTGTAGTTCTCGTCAAAACATTGTATAGAAATAATTAAGAAAAAAATAACTTTTGCAGGTCTCGTCATTCAATTGATGTGAAATTCATGTCTCCATAAATCTAAGCATAAATTAGCCATAACTACAAGAAATTTTGAGTCTACCATTTCAACACAACCGCAAACCTCAAACTAGACTAAAAAGACAACGTGAATATCACAGTCCATCACATGGTAAGGAAATTACATCAACACCCTGGAAGCAAAAAAAGAAAAGGCATGGTAAGCAACCAGCATGTCCTGTTTCACCATGAGCATCAACCCCAAGTCCCCAACTCCAACTTTATTATCCTGGTAAGCAACCAGGACTAGAGCCTAAAGGACTGGCTGAAGGAGATTCGCCAAATATTGATTCCATTTCCTGGGATTGCAATTTTTGAGACAATTATTACATTAGTAACAAGTCATTCAATGACAAAGTAAATTAGTTAAACACATTTCTATGAGGATATTGTACAAGGCCAAGTTACAAACCAATATTTACTTTTGTAAATGATTGTCATTACTTTAAAAATTCTGCATCCTGATTATAATTGAACACCTAACACCATGGATTCATATGGTAAAATCTAACCTATGAGCACAGCTTGAAAAGTAAAAAAGAATGACAAATTAAGCATTATTAGAGTATAGACAGGAATTGGCCAAAACACTGAACCTGATTATAAAAGTACAGGACCACTTAACAGCTCAGGTATTCCATGTGACAGTTCAAGTTCAACTGAATCTATACATATAGTCGCATCTTTGCACACTGGAGTACCCCAACTTCGAGATATCGAATATGCAAAATACGAAGTACAAAACGATCCATATTCCATAGGATTATCCAAAGCATCAAATTGAAAATATACATACTCTTGTCTGAAGCATAGCGTAGATATACATGTAGAAGAAAGAACCTGAAATATGTGATTCAATGATCAATCATATTTATTAGTCACTCTCGAGAGTTTGCAAAAACTGCATCCCTGCTAGATCTTGTCCTGACAAGTTAATTTCCATGAATAAACAAGAGCAATAGGCTGAAGCTTGCTCCTCTAATAAATATGATTAAGTACTCTCAAATTAAGTAGTTCGGTAGTTCCTAGTTAGGTACTCTGCTTTGAGGCACACAACAAGCTGCTCAATAAATTAGGATGATCCCACAAGTGTTTCTCTGATAGCGCCAGAGTGTGTTTCATCAAACAATCCTACTAATCTAATTGTTTGACGATTTTGTTACATTTATATTGTGAAAGAATATAACCGGTCTCAGATTAGAACAATCAAGTGCGAAACAGCCGTATCATTTGTGATGATCGAATCTCAAGACTTGACATGCTATCAAAAACTCTCGGTATTTAATTCTGCACAGTGCAAATTGGCAACATAACAATGATTCATTAATAAATAAAGGAACAACCGATGAGCCGAATCAACGGCGCTTTTGCCCCATTGGAGAAATATCAAGAATCAATCTCTGAATCAATCAGCGCTCATGGGCGTCACCCCTCCCTCACCGGCCTACCCGCGTCAGGGAATAAGAAGACACGGAAGCAGTAGAGTAGTGTGTGTACCTTGGGGCCGGAGGAGGCGGCGAGGCTGGAGCGGAGGCGAGCAGCGAGGAAGCGCAGCTCCTCCAGCTTGGTGTCGGCGGTCCCGACGCAGAGCACCTCCATTTCCAACGCCTCGAGGTCGAACTCGAAGCAGAGATCTGGAGCAGCAGCGTCGCCGATCTGGAGCAGCAGCGTCGCCGATTTGGAGCAGCAGCAGAGATCTGGAGCAGCAGCAGCAGAGATCTGGAGCTGCGCGTGGAGCAGCGAGCAGTGGAAGGCCCAGGTCGCCGAGCTCGCCAGGCGCTGCGTCGGCCTCTTCAAGAAGGCGTCCGAGAGCTCGCCACCCTCACCGGCGCCTAGGTCGCCGTCCTTGCCTTCCCCATGCCCGACCGCTCCGCTGCTTGCTCCCCGGCTGCTTGGGCCGCTTGCTCCACCGGCGGCGCAAAGTCGAGAAGAGACGCGAGAGGAGGGAGACGAGGAGAGACGCGTGGGGAAAGTAATTCTTGCCTCGCATGGTCGGGGGCCGATCCCCGGGGATTTCGCGAGGAACGGGCCACGAAACCCCTGCGTGATGGACTTCCAAATGGCCCCAAATGCGACCCGAGGACAGATCCCCACGAGGTCCCGGGCGGATTCGTGACTTCCAAACGGGCCCTTAAGGAATATTTCAAGCCGCACCCCCCCTCCCAAAAAAAAAATAACGGTGCTACAGTGGAGCATATTTGGACGTAATAAACCAGGACCGAGGAAGATTAAAATAATGTTGCATTGAGAGAATGACTGACAGGAGATGTACATTCAATACATGTGCTTGGAAGAGGTTTTTTACCGCATAGGATACGACAGGTGCATGTGAGTGTTGATAGGAAAGTCATCTCCAAGGAAGTACCTGAAAATTGAGCCATATATAATTCATTTTAGATATTCCCTAAAATATATTTTGGCTGAAAAGAACCTATGAACTCCAACAGTTGGTCCGAAAATATTGCTATATCTATCTAATTATCATCGTATATCGGTTCCCTTTTGATTAAAGCAAGTATAGATCAGTCTAGATGGGTTGTTAAAATTAATAACTCTTCGTGGGGCCATAAATTATTTTGAGATTTTTTTATGATAGGATCCACTGCTGTAGTTCTTTTTCATAGATTTCTACATCTATCGAAGATGCTTAAAAACATCCATATAAGCTTGTTGGTAGTGTTTTTAGTATATTCTTAATGATTGCCATAGCATGATCTATCTCATGAAGCAGCATAAGCATATCGTACTGTATACGCCTCACTGTCACCAGTAAAATCGGGAGCACGAAGAAATAAAATTGTATTCTACCGACACAAAAAGAAAAATGTTATCCATGCGACCGCTGGGTTTCCCGAACTAGAGGTGCAGCAGGCGTCTGGTACGTGGCGGCATGCGTTGCAGGCAAGCGATCGGCCAGGGTGAAAACCGCAGGCGGCGTCGTCCGCTGCCCCCATCTAAACCGCGGCAGTTGGTCCCACAGACCCACGTCCCCGTTGATCCGAAACGGACGCGCCGCGCCCGAGAGGAATCCCACCACCAGACGGAATCCGCGTTCGTCGGAGGAGGGATACGGTTCGATCCCACCGGATCGACTACCTCCGAGACGCTTTTGTGATTGGTTGTGATGAGCTTTCATTCTCTTTTTTACCCAGACGTCTTCGGATACTAGGGGGCTGAGAAAACAGATCTCCTGTCCTTTTTCTTTGAGACCTCTGAACAGGTTGAGGGGTGCTCATAGTTTTCTTTGACACTTCTACCCTCTCTGATGCATTGCGCGCAGGCACATGCGACTTAATCACACCCTTCAAATCACAAAAGTGGTCAAACAGTTCATTTGCTAATTTCTGTAAATCGAGGATTTTCTGGACCTCTTCGTTTAATTCTCTAATACGAGGATCATGTGCGGGAATGCCGGTGGCTTGCCAGATGATTTCACGGTATTTTTCTGTTAAGGGTTCTTTATCTTCCCCTAATGACGAGAAATTATCCTCGTCAAAGATACAATCAGCGAAACGGGCGGTATGCAAATTACCGGTCGAGGGTTCTAAATACTTGATTATGGACACTGTCTCATAACCAACGTATATCCCCGGCCTCCGGCCTATAGTCGTCATTGTGGTGGTGGTATCGGTACATACACCATGCATCCAAATTTTCTTAAATGGAAAATTTTCGGTGTGATCCCCTGAACTAGTTGCATTGGTGAGTGGATGTTATACGCTGACGGTTTATAGTTCAATAATGCTGCTGCGTGCAGGACGGCGTGGCTCCAACACGTGTTTGGTAAATTACAACCCTGCAAGAGCAGTTTTGCTATAAATTTGATCCTTTTAATCAGTGCTTCTGCTAGTCCATTCTGAGTGTGGACGTGTGGCACTGAGTGCTCTACATTGATTTCCGATGCCATACAGTAATCATCAAATGCCTTCGAAGTAAATTCGCCGGCATTGTCCAAACGAATGGACTTCACGTGATGATCCGGGAATGCATTCTTAATTCTTATGATATGAGAGATCAGCTTTGCGAATGCGTGGTTTCTTATCGAGAGTAAACTCACGTTTGACCACTTCGAGGAAGCATCAATGAGCACCATGAAGTACCTAAAAGGACCTGATAGGGGTTGAATGGGGCCGCAAATATCCCCTTGGATGCGCTCAAGGAACGCGGGGATTGCATCTTGCACCTTCATGGTCGAGGGTCTAGTGATCATTTTCCCAGTGGCGCATGCCTGACATATGAAGTCTTCTTGATTAGGGAAATTCTTTACACTAATTTCATGGCCCTGAGAATTGGTAATTACATTTCTCATCATCCGTAAGCCTGGATGACCAAGTCTACTATGCCAAAGAAAAAAGAGTTCAGCACTCCTAAAAAAAGTTTTAAGGGAAGTGTAATTATCAGGTGCTTTAATTCTTGTGTGGTATAGCCCAGTTCTAAATGAAGAAAATTTTTCTAAGATTCTTTTTTCACATCCATCGTGTTTCATAATGCACAGAAATTCTTTGCCATTTTCTTCAGTGGTCTCAACGTGAAAACCGTTGGCACGGATGTCTTTAAAACTTAAGAGAGACCTAGTGGATTCCAGGTACAGCAAAGCCTCATTAATTTTCAGTGGAGTACCCATAGGCAGTATGATTGTGGCTTGATCAGAGCCTACTACGCATGAACCACTTCCTGTAATTGTGGTTATACTGCCGGTTTTCTTCTTAATAGTTTCAAAATATTTAGTCTCTCTTAAAATGCTATTAGTTGTTCCACTATCAACTATGCATATCTCCTCCATATGGGGACTACATAAATACATATAATTTCAATTAGACTATTATTCATATTGCAAGCATTCATAGAATATACTAAAAATAAAGTACATTATGACGATGGGAATTTAAGGGTCTACTCCCCCGGAGTTCTCAATATTCATAAAGATCACAAATGTCTGCTAAAGCAACCACACAAATTCAAAATAACTAATGCTGCTAAACAATGCACTAGATAGACTCAGTGAAACATGCTTCTACATTTGCAGCTATCTCTTCTTCCATGTCATCGTCAGCTATTGCTACCTCACTGGTAGTAGCTTCTTTGTCTTCAGTAGACTTCATGGAGACCCTCAGTTCTTTAAGTTCCTCCCCTAGGAGGTCATCTTCATCATTGTTCATGATGGCGAGGTGCGTCTCTGTCTTTTCTTTGTTCTTCCTTTTGGCTTGGTATTCAGCGATCGCCTTCTTTGATTCACGGCAGATCTTCGACCAATGCCCCCAGATGCCACACTTAAAGCATACTTGGTCTTGTTGACCGTATGGTTTCGGTGGTGGCCTCTCCTTGCCTTGGGATTCGGACTTTTTCTTTCTTTTCCGGGCCGAGCCTTCTCCCCTTTCACCCTTTCCCTTTCTTTTCTGGTTGGGTTTCTCGGCCTGGTACTTGCTTGCATTGACTTCAATGCTTTGACCAGGTGCCTGTGAGATGAAGTTCTTCTTTAAGACTTCATCCTGAGATTCTGTGACTTGCATGACGTCAATTAACTCACTGTAATCAGTGAAATTATCTTGACGGTAGTTACGGGCACTCTGAATGGCATTCGGGTGGAAGGTGGAGAGGGTTTTTTCTATTTTCTCCTCTTCTGATATCTGCTTACCACAGAGAGTGAGGTTCGTGACAATCCTGTGTAAGGCAGAATTGTATTCGGCCACGGTTTTATAATCTGCAAATCTCAGGCGTGCCCAGTCCTGTTGTGCTTGTGGCAGTATAGTGTATTTGAGCTTTTCGAACCGCTTCTTAAGTGCGGTCCAAAGTTCAACAGCACTTTCAACAGCCATATATTCATTCTTTAGGGTACTGGACAGGTGGTGCCTGATAAAGTGCAGTGCTTGATCATTTTGTGCTAGAGAAGTAGGGCCCGCTTCTATGCCAATGGCGGTGCGGAGATTCTTACCTCCAAGCACAATTTTCACGTCCGAAGCCTAAGTAAGGTAATTTCGACCATGGGGGGCTAATTCCTCAAATTCACGGCTGACGATGCCAGACATCTGCATAGCATGAGATTACTTCAGGTAATCAGTGTGTGTTGCGTGACATGGATCTATGTATAAATCCTCGGTATTTCCAGTATAATGATGCTAATTTGATTATAGAAGTAATTAACAGCAGTAAATAATCACTCCTATTGCAAAACAGGAATAAAACAATAATTCCCGAAAGTATAAATAGCCAGAATATTCAATTTCATAATTTCTATAAATTTCAGGGGGGTTCCTGTCTAAAATTCGTTATTAGGGAAAATTCTTAGGTAATTCCCGAAAGATTAGGGTTCAAGTTGCAAATTTCTAGGCCCAATTCTATTTCCCCTTTCCTTTTTCTTTTTCTCCACCAGCCCGGCCTCTTTCTTCCTTCTTCTTGCGCACGCACGGCCTGCTCTCGGCCTGCTTCCATGCGTTCGGCCTGCTGTGCTCCCCTCCCCGCGTGGCCCAGCTCCCCTCCTCGCATGGCCTGCTCCCCTTCTCGTTCGGCCCGTTAAGCCTATTCGGCCTGCTAGATGGCCTAGGGCGGCCCGTGTGCTTGCCTGGTTCGGTGTCCTGCTCCGCCTCGTGCGGGCCGAGCGGCTTGCTAGTTGGTCTATGACCAGGCCGTGTGGTTGGACGACTAGGGTTTCCCCTAGCCGCCGCCGACTTGGTACACGGGCGGCAGGCGGTGGTGCACAGGGCCGTGGCGGTGCGAAGATTGCGTGGCGCGGGGGAAAAAGCCAAGGCGGCGCGGGGGCCGCTTCGGGCTAAAGCTTCAGCGTGCGGATCGGGTCATGGAGACATGACGTTCCCGGCGATACGGCAAGCGATGCGAGCCGAGACGCAACTCGTGGCAGCCAGGTTTTGGGATGTCGCGCATGTGCACATCTGCACGTCGGTTTGGATGAGATCGAGCGGCATCGCTTCAACACGACGGGGCGGCGATGGTATCGGGCTAAAGTCCCAACACGCTGCAGCGTTTCTGGGCATGACAACGGCTTCTCGGCGTCGGCTTCATTGCGGCGACAACTCCGGCAGAGCCATGAGAATGACACGCAATCTAGGAAATAGATCTGCAAATTGATCTATTTGCTCATCATGCACATACTGTATAGATTGATGCTGGTAGATCACGTGGTGCAGGATGAATTCGATGCAGTGTCGTTCAGTCGCAGGAGGAGGTAGCAGATCTGTTCCGCTTGCGTGGCCTCCGGTAGAGCTTCGTGCTGATAACGTGTTGAGCAACCACGCTACCGGGTGTAGTCCGAGGTTGCTGATTCGCACGTCGACGTAGAACGACAGCAAGAACGAAGTAGATGAACACAGATGTAGGGAGAGGACAAATTCTTTATTGCTTTCATGTGTGTACAATGGATGGATCTCTCTCCTATTTATAGTGCTGGTTCATAGAGTTCGGCAGGTCCACGGATAGACCTATCCGGATATGGCTTAGTCAGCCCGTAACCGAATAGGTTTCCTAATAGTTTCTTTACCGGCTCCGGTTTCAAAATACTTGTCGTTTTGGACACTGATACGGTCTTCGAAATGTAGCTTTGACTATTAATTTCCATTGCAATTTATATATAGAATTTGCAAAAATTACAATATTATAGGAAACTAAAACGACAAATATTATGGAACCGGAGGGAGTAATATGCATCAAGTTCAACATATGTTTTTTATCATATTTTTTTAAAAGTTTTTGTTCTATTTTATACTTTAGAACCATTTTCAATAAATATTAATCATGAAAATATGACTAAAATATATGTTGAACCTGATGCACATTAAATAATATTTATATTTTTTGAAATTTTTTGGAATTTTTACATTGCTATAAAAAATAATAAAGTTTTGAGGTAAAACTAATCCTGACTGTTAGATCTTTATCCAACGGGCAGAGATGCCCCGCGTCCTTTTTTTAAGGGGTTCTCGCGGTTACTCGGGGCAGGCCGGACTGCCGGCGTTGGGGGCTCTGGGCCTATTTGGTTGGCAGCCTACGCCTAACCTTAGTCGCGCCACATATTCTTAGACGTGCGTTTGGTTCCACGTCTAACATTAGTCGCACCACACTTTCTTAGCCTCTGACCTCACACGTCATAGACTCATTTTCTTGCTGTGAAGCTAACCACGGCGAACAGAGGGGGGGTGAATGAGAGTCTCGAATTTTTACGGCCGTTCTTTTTCGAATTCACCGGTACCCCAAAATATGAACAACTTGACAACTATGTGTACCCCTAGCATGAATGAGAGTCATGGAATATGTGGGGATTTTTCACACACAATCCTGGTTGTCAAGTGTCCAAAAGAGAAGAATCAATTCAAACCTTACTTTAAAAAAGGAGATCAAGCCAAATAACCAAATTGACTTTCAGAAAACCAAAAAGCAGATTTGTTCTTACTTGGAGGAGATGGATGGTGGCTTTCTGGTGCTCATCAAATTTTGGGAATTTTTCTCCCTATTTCTCAATGGGTTGTGCACAACTTTACCAAAAATCATCTCAAAACTCCATGTAGATAAATCATGAAAATTCAAACATCACAAGCTGCTTTCTGGAAAGCAAAAACAGAAACCTCAGAGTTTGTTTCCACTTGAAGCAGAGGGATGGTGGGTTTCTGTTGCTTCTCAATGTTTGGAAATTTTTCTTCCGATTAATCAATAAGTCATGAAGCACTCCACCAGAAATCTCCTCAAAACTCCTTTTACAGAAAATATGAAAAATCAAAAACCACGAGCTGTCAAGAACATCGAGCAGAAAGTTTGGGGCTCGGTTTTCACCTCACTGCTCCCAAACGGTGCAAGAACAGGACTCCAAATTTTTATACTGAATAGATATATGAGTCACGCACCTTCTCCAATAAGAATCACTCAAAAAGGAGTTTTCTAGATTTTTATAAAAATAAAACACTGCCTGCTGCGCGGAGAACAAGACAGGAACTTGAAGAACAGACTTAAGCCATCAAAGCATATAAAATAGAAAAGGAGGCACGGGAGTTTTTCAGAGATAGCTCAAGATCGAAACAAGAACACACACAAATCCCACAAGATCATTTCACTCTACGGTATTTAAATGCTGAATTTAAATGCTGAAAGTAAGTGCAAGAACGATATAAAAACGCTGATCTATTAGCTCATGAATAGAACTACAGATCAGGGACCCGAGAGACGCAGCTCCCCACACTCACACAGGAGACGCAGCTCCTCAACTCTCACCTATGTTGGCTGGCTACAAATGGCTCAAGGGACACCCTCCAAGTGAAGCCTTGGGGTCCTATTTATAGCCCAAGCCACACATTTGTGAAAAACACCACAGGCGGCCGAAACCCCAAAATACACTCCGGTCTCTCTCAAGACGAATCTGAAGCATTGCCAACCACCTCCAGCGCTCCGATGCTCCCAAGACTTCGACGAGGTCGTGCACGAGCGACGCCCAGGTGCGGCGCCCGAAAACCTCCACCGCAGACTCGCGACCGGTCCTCCAGACCACCGCCAAACCCACTGGCGGTTCTTTTCAGGCGCCAACCGCATTGAGACCATCACCGCGTACACGAGAACAACACGAATACAAGGAAACAAACCGATCTCCGATCGGGTTACGGTTCATCCGAGCGGTGGAAAACAATAACAGCACGACAGAAATCGACCGACGGACGCTGTCCGTGATCTAGGAGCGATTCGGCACGGGAACCAGAGGTTCCGTGGACCGTTAAGCGCAACGTCTAAGTGCAAGCTCCAACTGCAGGGGTTCAAAACTTCGCAAGAATCAAATTTGTAACATGCCAAATCAAAAGTGGATTTGAATTTTGAATTTAAACGAAAACCACCACATGCTCATCACTCATGACTTCACACTTGCCACACTTTGCCACAAGTGTGGCGCCGATTTTGTCCGCCACACTTTTTATGGCTGTCTAACTTTATCTAAGTGTAGTTGTGACAAAGTTAAGTGCCAACCAAACAGACCCTCTGTCTTCTCTCAACTTCTCCATCGCCGTGGCTCCGAACTCGGGATGTCTGGTTCTTCTTTCCCGGGGCCGTTCTTGAGCTGCCGGCCATGAGGTTCGCACTTCTTTCTTTATTTCTTTTTTCTGTGATTCCTGCTCCCGTTGTTTGCCACTGTTGCTCCTGCTGTCTGCTTGATTGCCTGTGCTCTGTTTCATGGGGTTGGGTGTATGGATGCTTGAATCTAGCTAATTATTTTTTAGCTCAGTTGATGGTCCATCTCTGTGGGAATCGGCTTGGGTGAGTGGGTGGCCCGGTGAGCACGACCATCATCTACGGGCATTGTGGCAAATTGGATCACGAGGATTTAGATCTCTTTATTAGGAAACCTATTCGGTTACGGGCTCGCGAAGCCGTATCCGGATAGGTCTATCAGTGGACCTGCCAAACTCTATGAAGTAGCACTATAAATAGGAGAGGGATCCGTCTATTGTAAATACACCTGAAAATAATAAAGAATCCATTCTCTCCCTATATCTGTGTTGATCTACTTTGTGCATCCGTTGTTCTTGCTATCGTTCTCGTCACAAGATATTGAATCAAGAACCTCGGACTACACCCGTAGCGTGGTTGCTCAACACGTTATCGGCCGACGGTTATGCCGAGGCCACGCATAGCGAACAGATCTGCTACCTCCTCCTGCGATAGAACGACACTGCATCGAATTCATCCTGCACCACGTGATCTACCGGCATCGATCTATACGGTACGTGCATGATGAGTAGATAGATCAATTTGCAGATCTATTTGCTAGATCGTGAATTATCCGATCTGTATCCCGATCGTTGTATCGGGGTTTTTGTGTTTCAACCTGTTAAAAACATCGCGTGGCCCTGCCGGAGTTGTCACCGCAAAGACGCCGACCACGTGCGCCACCGCGTATTGATCCTTTATCCGAAATCGTCGCCGCCGCGAGATGCATCTCGGCCCGCACCTCTCATCGTGCCGCCCGGAACGGCGTCACCACGCCGATCCGCTTCACCCCGTGCATCGCGCCATGCAACCCGCCTGCGAAGTGGCGTCGCCGCTGTAACGAAGTCTTGGCCCGACCTGCCCGCGCCGCCGCGGAAACACCGTGGTATCGCATGCCCGTACCACACCCGCCGCTCGCCGTGATGAGCCGCCACGCTGGCGGCGGGAATCTAAGCCGCCCATGGCCGTGGTGAGCTGGCCAGCAGAAAGCGAGGAGGTCCAACAAGGAGAGCGAGCCGCGGGAGGGCGCGACCGAATGGGCCGCGCAAGGGAAGCGCCGAAGAGCAGGCCGCGACACGGGCCACCCTAGCAGGCCACGCGGCGAGGGAGCTGGGCCACGCGTGGGAAGGAGCAAGCGAGCAGACAAACGAGTTGGGGAAGCAGGCCGCCGTGCCGCGCGTGAGGAGCAAGCCGCCGAGTCGGGCCACCTCCATAGCAGGCCGGCTCATCCGCGCTGGGCCAACCCCAACAGACCGCACGTGAGCGTGAAGAATAAAGAAAAAGGCCGGGCCGGTAGAGAAAAAGAAAAGAAAACTAAGAAGGAATTGGGCCACGGGATTTGCAATTTGATCCCTAGTCTTTTGGGAATTACCTAAGAATTCTTCCGAATAACGAATTTTATGCAGAAACCCCTGGGATTTATAGAAATTATGAAATTAAATATTCTGACTATTTATACTTTCGGGAATTATTATTTTATTCCTGTTTTGCAATAGGAGTAATTATTTACTACTGTTAATTACTTCTATAATCGAATTAGCATCATTATACTAGAAATACCGAGGATTTATGCATAGATCCATGTCACGCAACACACACTGATTACCCGAAGTAATCTCATGCTATGCAGATGTCTGGCATCGTCAGCCATGAATTTGAGGAATTAGCCCCCCATGGGCAAAATTACCTTACTTGGGCTTCGGACGTGAAAATTGTGCTTGGAGGTAAGAATCTCCACACCGTCATTGGCATAGAAGTAGGCCCTACTTCTTCAGCACAAAATGATCAAGCACTGCACTTTATCAGGCACCACCTATCCAGTACCCTAAAGAATGAATATATGACTGTTGAAAGTGCTGTTGAACTTTGGACCGCACTTAAGAAGCGGTTCGAAAAGCTTAAATACACTATACTGCCACAAGCACAACAGGACTGGGCACGCCTGAGATTTGCAGATTATAAAACCGTGGCCGAATACAATTCTGTCTTACACAGGATTGTCACGAACCTCACTCTCTGTGGTAAGCAGATATCAGAAGAGGAGAAAATAGAAAAAACCCTCTCCACCTTCCACCCGAATGCCATTCAGAATGCCCGTAACTACCGTCAAGATAATTTCACTGATTACAGTGAGTTAATTGACGTCATGTAAGTCACGGAATCTCAGGATGAAGTCTTAAAGAAGAACTTCATCTCACAGGCACCTGGTCAAAGCATTGAAGTCAATGCAAGCAAGTACCAGGCCGAGAAACCCAACCAGAAAAGAAAAGGAAAGGGTGGAAGGGGAGAAGGCTCGGCCCGGAAAAGAAAGAAAAAGTCGGAATCCCAAGGCAAGGAGAGGCCACCACCGAAACCATAAGGTCAACAAGACCAAGTATGCTTTAAGTGTGGCATCTGGGGGGCATTGGTCAAAGATCTGCCGTGAATCAAAGAAGGCGATCGCTGAATACCAAGCCAAAAGGAAGAAAGAAAAGATAGAGACGCACCTCGCCATCATAAACAATGATGAAGATGACCTCCTAGGGGAGGAACTTAAAGAACTGAGGGTCTCCACGAAGTCTACTGAAGACAAAGAAGCTACTACCAGTGAGGTAGCAATAGCTGACGATGACATGGAAGAAGAGATAGCTGCAAATGTAGAAGCATGTTTCATCGAGTCTATCTAGTGCATTGTTTAGCAAAGATTAGTTATTTTGAATTTGTGTGGTTGCTTTAGCAGACATTTGTGATCTTTATGAATTCTCGTTGTCATAATGCACTTTATTTTCAGTATATTCTATGAATGCTTGCAATATGAATGATAGCCTAATTGAAATTATATGTATTTATGTAGTGCCCATATGGAGGAAATATGCATAGTTGATAGTGGAACAACTAATAGCATTTTAAGAGAGACTAAATATTTTGAAACTATTAAGAAGAAAACCGGCAGTATAACCACAATTGTAGGAAGTGGTTCATGCGTAGTAGGCTCTGGTCAAGCCACAATCATACTGCCTATGGGTACTCCATTGAAAATTAATGAAGCTTTGCTGTACCCCGAATCCACTAGGTCTCTCTTAAGATTTAAAGACATCCGTGCCAACGGTTTCCATGTAGAGACCACCGAAGAAAATGGCAAAGAATTCCTGTGCATTATGAAGCACGACGGATGTGAAAAAAGAATCTTAGAAAAATTTCCTTCATTTAGAACTGGGCTATACGACACAAGAATTAAAGCACCTAACAATTACACTTCCCTTAAAACTTTTCTGACTTATCTGACTAATATTGACTCATCTGACTTTTTTTATTACTTTTTGAATCCGTTTTATTTTTATCTCGTAGGCGAGTCTAAAAGCTCCCTAAATCCTAAATTTCAAGGCCATCCGACTCTCGAGGCCACCTCGAAAAATTCTCGAAGTTGAAGATAAGACAGATAAGTCACAGCTTATGAGCCCAATAGAACACCCCCTAAGTCGCATATGCCTGCGCGCAATGCACCAGAGAGGGTAGAAGTGCCAAAGAAAACTTCGAGCACCCCTCAACCTGTTCAGAGGCCTCAAAAAAAAAGGACAGGAGATCTGGTTTCTCAGCCCCCTAGTATCCGGAGACGTCTGGGTAAAAAGGGAAATGAGAGCTCATCACAACCAAATCCAAAAGCGCCGAAAGAAAAAGAAGGGGAGCCAGTTGAGACCTGGCAACTCTGGTGAGAAGCAGCCTGCTAGCGAGGCGCTCCCAGATTTGAATATACCGGTAATAGAAGAAGAAGCCGATAGAAATACGTGTGCGCACATCGGCAATAATAAGCTAAAGGAACTTGCTCCCGTGATGGGAAATAGCGGTGAAGAGCAAGTAGAAATGCACGAAGCACCCCATGACGAAATGGCCATAAACTTTGTAGAATCAGGGGAAATGATGAATAGAGCAACAGCCAATGTCGACATATACTTTGCTAAAATGATTGCCAAGCGAATAGATCCCGATCCAGAGCCGGCATCTCTTTCTGAGTGTAAGCACCGACCAGATTGGGCGGAATGGAAGAAGGCAATCACCGCGGAACTAATCTCACTGAACAAAAGAGAAGTGTTTGGACCTGTGTGCCTTACACCCTCCCATATACGTCCTGTGGGCTATAAATGGGTTTTTGTTCGGAAGAGAAATGAAAATAATGAAGTGGTACGGTACAAAGCAAAATTTGGTAGCTCAAGGTTTCACTCAATACCAGCGCGTTGATTATGAAGAAACCTATTCCCCGGTCATGGGTGGTATAACCTTTAGATATCTCATCTCAATGGCAGTAAATATGAACTTAAGAATGAAATTGATGGATGTGGTCACAGCTTATCTTTACGGTAACTCGGACTCGAGTTGTACATGAAAGTACCTGATGGCATGCCAACCCCGAATAAAGAGAAGAAAGAATTATATTGTGTAAAATTGCAGAAATCCTTATATGGATTAAAGCAACGGAAGAATGTGGTATAATCGCTGAGCGAGTTCTTGAGCAAGAAAGGCTATCTGAATAATGAAGACTGTCCATGCGTTTTATACAACGATCACAAGATGGTTTTTGTATAATTTCGGTTTACGTGGATGATTTGAACATCATTGGCACTGATGATGAAATTGAAGAAGCAAGCTCATATTTGAAATCTGAATTTGAAATGAAAGATTTGGGTAAAACCAAATTTTGCTTAGGCCTTTAGCTTGAGCATATGCCAGATGGAATACTAGTACACCAAGCCGTCTACACCCAAAAGGTGTTGGAGAGGTTTAGTTTTGAGAAGGCGTACGCATCAAGAACCCCGATGGTTGGAAGGTCATTACAAGCAGACCAAGACCCATATCGACCTAGAGAAGAGGGGGAGGAAGTCCTGGGATCGAAATTCCCATACTTAAGTGCCATAGGAGCACTCATGTACCTAGCAAACAGTACACGGCCTGACATTGCGTTTGCCGTAAACTTATTAGTAAGGTATAGTGCAGAGCCAACGAAAAGGCATTGGAAAGGAGTAAAGGACATCTTCTGCTACCTACGGGGAACAGTCGATCTTGGACTATTTTATAGAAGGAACCAAGATATGACTTTGGTCGGATATGCAGATGAGGGTTATCTTTCAGATCCGCACACCGGTAAGTCCCAGACAGGATATGTCTTCCTGTGTGGAGGGACCGCAGTATCATGGAAGTCGCAAAGCAGATACTTGTGTCAACATCGACTAACCATTCAGAAATCATTGCATTGTATGAGGCAGCACATGAATGTGCATGGCTTCGAAGAATGACATTCCACATTCTCCAGTCATGTGGATTGCAAATAGAACAAACCCCCACCATCATTGATGAAGATAATGCAGCATGTGTCGCACAAGTACAGACTGGATATGTGAAGAGCAACCTCACTAAGCATATAAACCCCAAGTATTTTTATGCACACGAGATGCATAAGATGAATGAAATCAATATTCAGCACACTAAGTCGTGCGAGAATCTCGCAGATTTGTTCACTAAGTCCCTACCTACATCTACCTTTGAAAGATGTATTAAAGGCATAGGAATGATGAGACTTAGAGAAGTGCAGAATTCAGGGGGAGAAACTTCACATATTTTGAATTAAATCTTGAACCAGAAGTTCAAGTACCCAACTATTACATTGAAGTAAAGAAGCAATGTTGGGTGGATTTGTACTCTTTTTCCCTTAAGTGAGTTTTTAAAGAAGTTTCTCACATAAGGTTTTTAACGAGGCATATCCGTGCGCACAGCAAGCGTATGCTATGCACTCTTTCTCCAAGAATTTTTCCCACTGGGTTTTTATGGAGTTTTGATGAGGCATATGCATTACGCGGCAAGGTCCAAGGGGGAGTATTAGGAAACCTATTCGGTTACGGGCTCGCGAAGCCGTATCCGGATAGGTCTATCAGTGGACCTGCCAAACTCTATGAAGCAGCACTATAAATAGGAGAGGGATCCGTCTATTGTAAATACACCTGAAAGCAATAAAGAATCCATTCTCTCCCTATATCTGTGTTGATCTACTTTGTGCATCCGTTGTTCTTGCTATCGTTCTACGTCGCGCATACGAATCAGTAACTTCGGACTACACCCGGTAGCGTGGTTGCTCAACACTCTTAACAGTATCTCCTAACGGTATCTCCAAAGGTAATCGGTGTTCCTCTCTCTAAATTTTCTGAAAAAATGACTTTTATCCCTTAAAAAATACCTCTGTATTTATTTCCTGAAAAAAAAACTGTACTTATTAAAAAAAAATTGGCTAACTCTCCGGTCCAAATCTTTTTTGTCCTAAAAATCTTTTTTTAGATATTAGAGGGATATTGAGATGAGATGTTTTTAACCTAAATCTTTTCAAGATATTTTAGGGATATTCAGATGAGATAGTTTTTATGCGTAGTTACTCAGTTTTTGGAGATGCTCTAAGGGGCTTTTCTTTTTGTCTCACTTTGTTGACAAGAGCACGCTTTAGGAGTGATAATATGGAAATTGATGAATCTAGCCAAGGTGGTTTTCAGTTATATGATTTGGAAGAGCTGACAGCTCAATCTAACAAAGATTATAGACAGTCAGAGGTCAGAAGCTAAGGGATGTCAAGTAAGTTTCTTTTCAAAACTGATTCCCGAATGAATCTTCTGTCAATGATCCTCGTTTTTGCACTTAAGTCCAACTCTATCTCTACTTAACCTATGTTAAGACGTTAGTTGTCAAACAACAATATATGGTGTGGAATCGTACTGAATGTGCAACAAGGGGTTCAAAAATCAAAGAATATTTTGATGCTACCCTAGGATTCAGTGTCTTTCTTGCTGAAGATCAAATTATAATGTCGAAACCAATGGTGCATGAATTCTATGCCACTTTACAGATTCCACCTAGCTGTAGTGTGCTGTGTTTCTCTGTTGGAGGAAAAAGAGTTCGACTTGAAAGAGAAATTATGGCTGAGGTTTTTAACATCCGTACCAAAGTTTGCATCCATTCCATGCTATATGAAGGTCTTGACATTTGGTCCAATAGTGGAAATTAGTTTGCATCCATTCCATGCTATATGAAGGTCTTGACATTTGGTCCAATAGTGGAAATTCTCTGCCTTTGAATGATTGTGAAAATATATACAAAAATATTGGGAGACCAGATTTTGAAACGACCAAGGTTAAGTTTCTTTCTCCTCAAGGTGTGGCTGATTCTTCGACATACCTTGGTGACTCGAAAAGGTTGCAAAGATGGTATCAACAACTTAATGAAGTGGTTTATTTACCTTATCCTGTTCAAAACTCAAATTGATATGGTTGACTTCATATTCTGTGAGATGGATGAAGCTATTAGACGAGAAATGACTTGAGCGCTACCCTTTGGGCTTTGGCTACTTGATATGTGAAATGCTATCCAGGTTATAAATCTTGACCTCTATTCTAATTAAACAACAATTACAGGTTCACTTACAAGATCGATGCATACACTATGCCTTGTAGAACCATATTCAAATCTTTCATACACTATGCCTTGTAGAACCATATTCAAATCTTTCGAGTCTACTACTCAAGTGCCAAGAAAAACCCTTCATTCGACAGTCAGAAGCTATGTTGAGACTCTTGTAGATGAGTTGGCACGGACATCTTTTTTGATCCTGAATTTATTATTATTCCTATTATCTATATTTACTATTCACTGCTCTATCACTATATATCTCCCAAATAGTATAACCCAAATTCATCTGCTACAGTATTAGAGCACCCTATATAGGGCATACGGTTAGAGATGCCCTTATGTCCGGTGTGTACGTTACTCTAGCTAGTAGTTGAGGTTGAGCGGAGACTCGCAAAATTCGTTGATAAATTGCTTGTATCCTTGAGCGGCATGGCGGCATAGACCGAGGTCGTGTGGATGACACGCCACACCGTCCTCCACCGCTTGAGTATGGCATCAGTACACTACGCGGACCTCAAGAATCTGTTATGTAAAAAAAGTTTAATCGGATATATGTCACTACAAAATGTAAAAAAACCTAATAAATGCTAGTACTAAGTCAGCATTCGTATAATTGCTATTATAAAATGGTGAAAATTGAATCAGTGTCTATCTGAAAGCACTTTTTTTTTGTTATGTGTTTTGAGTTAAAGCCTTGCCCAAATATCGGTAGTGCCGAGTGTTGAGTAAAATTTATGTGCATTTGGTTTATTACCTTAGGTTGACAGGATTATATCCTCTATTGCCTCCCTAGTTCACTTTCACGCCGAATGAACATTCGTTGCAAAGTCATTAACAAATGATTATCGATGAAATCTGGGGAAAAAAAAATTTACCCAAAAAAATTTGCAAATATCAAAATGCCCATGGTTTTCACCTATATGCATAAATGCCCCTCCGCCGCGGCGCCACAACGCGGCATAGCTATTGCCGCTGCACGGTATAGCGACAATGCTATTGTCGCGTTGCCACACAGCGGCAATAGCATTGCCACTGTACCACACTGCGGCAATGCTATTACTGCTACACCACACTGCGGCAATAGCTTTGCCGCAGTGCCACGCCGCGGCATTGTCCCATATACATTCAGTTGCAGCCCCACCACGCCGTCATTTGCATTTGCAGCCGCACCGCGCGCGAGAGAGCAACCGCAGAGAGAGGGAGAGCGGTCGGCCCAGGGAGGGAGAGGGAGAGGGAGAGGGAGGGGAGAGGAGAGGAGGAGGAGAGGAGGAGGAGGAGGAGTAAAAAAGCAAGGTTAGTCGTACACGTTTTAATTTTTTATATATATATTAGGGTTTAGTTTATTTGTTTGATATATTAGGGTTTAGTTTATTTTATAGTTAAAACATGGTAGGTTAGCAATTTTTTATATAATATGCTTGAAAATAAGATCTGGTCAGTACGGTTGGTTAGCATTTTTGTATATAATATGATGTAAAATACGTTAGATCGTTATGTAATATAATATTTTTATTGATGTTTTGACACGCATTATGTAGTTAGAAAATAATACGTGGAGATTAGGGTTTATGTTTGATGGGTAGATTTACGACTCAGTTTAATTAGGGAAAATATTTATGGATTGTATTTAGGGTTTAGTGTTAGGTTTGTTAATGAAAAATATTGTGATAGTTAAAAATACACGAATTTTCGTGACTTATCTGGCTAATATTGACTCATCTGACTTTTTTTATTACTTTTTGAATCTGTTTTATTTTTATCTCGTAGGCGAGTCTAAAAGCTCCCTAAATCCTAAATTTCATGGCCATCCGACTCTCGAGACCACCTCGGAAAATTCTCGAAGTTGGAGATAAGACATGTAAGTCAGATTAGATAAGCCCAAAAGAACAGACCTAAGGCATTAGATTATATCGGTCACGGGATATTCCAAAAAAATAATAAAATGTAGAGGGGCATACCACCTCAATGTTGCGAGCACCACCATTACGTTCTTCTGAAGTAGCCCACCACCATTACGGTCTTTGAAGTAAACAATGATATGAACTACCATGCTTGCATGTGCAAGAAGAGACATGAAAAGGAAAATATGGTGAGGTAAATACATGGGGCCTACACGCCATCTACCCTAGATGATAAAGGCAATTATGTATTTTCCTTTTAATCGTTAATTGGCGCAAAAGAAGTGAACAAGTGGGAAAATATGTCAATTGACCAAGTTATTCTTTTTCTAAAGAATAACTGTTACATTCTCTTTGTAGATTTGCTGGGCGGAATTTGTATTTTTTTTTTTTGTGGTGCTTGTATTTTTATACCAATCTAAAGAATTTTGCTACCCAAGTCATTCAAAGGAACATGAAAACTCAAAGACAACCTAGTGGTTCCCAATTTGGTCCAAGGATACGCCTTCCATCAAGGGAGAAATCAAGAGACAGGTATAGCTCTACGCTCATGAATAAATTCTATAAAGATATTCAAAGATCCAAGACATATATGCAACAACCTATTAAGCAAAACAGCCAAGACAATAAGTTGAACTCTTCATCAAAGAATTTGAAGCGAACTATGCCTTCTAGACCTAGGGATGTGTTTCCTTTAGAAAAATGGGAAGAATGAGTTAAATGCTTCACCAAGATATTTGGAGAAGGAATCTCATTCCTTAATGGCGAAGAAAGGATCGGCTCACAACTCGAGCAATATTAGAAGATCAAATCTTTATGAAGGACAAGGAAATGTTGTTAGAGGAGCTTCGAAACGATCCAACCTCTCTACAGCAAAGAAACCCTTAGTTTCAAATAAAGAACCTTCTAATGACAAGAAATGTCGTGTTGAATTTACAAATATCAAAGATAAGGAGGTGCAAAGTCATGTGAGCGTCAATGGAGGGAATCACGAGTAGTGAAGTGCATTTTATGTGTGAAGATCATTATGAGAAAGAAGACTTGAAGGTCAAGGAAGCTCCAAATTCTAGCTCGACAATGAAGGGTAAAGTCATGCAAGATCCCCAAAGCAAATCGAGGGGTAACTCATTTCCTATATTTGGTAAGGACCTTTTAAGCCACCAAAGGGATGTGGCATCATGCATGGATGATAACATGAAGTGGAAGGGTGACCATCATGCATGGATGATAACATGAAGTGGGGTGACCCATCAGATGGATGTATTCTACTTGATGATGATCGTAACCCTAAGTTTGTCGAGGGCGGTAGTGTTAGTGATGCCGAGTTTAAGAGAAAGAGGACAGAACAATTGCCGGAAGAACAGCCTATGCCTTATGTTGATGATCGTGATGCTGCCGAAAATTCTAGGCCGATGAACCAACGGAGAAGGTATAGAAAAAATGACCATCATCCTAAAGCCTCTACACCATTTGTTTCAGAATTTATCAACTTGCAGCGCTTTAGTTACTCTCAGCCCATTCATGAACCTATTTGGAGGTATGGTAGGTGCTTTGTGTTCCATATTGAGGTATGCTTGTACACTTCTACTCTTCTTTGTATGCTAACGTTTTGGTTGTTTATGTCAACAGTGGAATCTTTAAGGTAGGCAGCAAAGATTATGTATCTTTGGCTGCACATCTGTCGACCAAATCATGCAAGACGTTGTGGACATTGTCAAAATCATTGCTGCTAGTGGTTGAACTGACAAAGCTTTCTAGATTGGAGATCTGGCCCGAGAGCTGGGAGGCATCAAGACCCACTGATGACAGCATTGGTTTATACTTCTTCCCTCATGAAATGAGGTGTCCTCCTTAACCTTATATTACTATGCATTGCCTCTAGTTTCTGCTCCATGTGAAATCGAATGACTAATCTTTTTGTTTTTATCCCTAGGTCTGATGAAAACCTGGATCAACTAGTTAAGGAAATCATGGAGAATGAAATAGTATTACAAGCTATCATTGGTGAAGCTGAGATGCTGATATTTCCTTCTATTCTACTGCCCAAACCATATCAAAGTTTGTATTCTGTTTCATTCCTTAATATGCTTTCTTCTTTTAATAGACAATGTGTATAATTCTGCATTGGATCTCTATATACTGAATCAAGATTTTTTATGTTCAAGTAGTATCTAGAAATGCTAATGATCCTATGCTTATACGAAGTTATTTAATTTCTTCTAAATCAGTATTCTTTAGACGCCCTTTCTTTACACTACAACATCACTTATTATATTCCTTTTATTTTCAGCCTTTCGAAGGAAACACTACCTGTGGGGGTGTTCAAACGCAGAAATGATATGGTCACCAATCGAAAGAACATCATGGTGCAGGGTGTTCTGCTCAAGATGCAGAGATGGAAGAACAGCATGGCTCACACCAGCAAGATGATGTACAATATGAAGAATCAGATGATGAACCTCTAATGAAGCGTGCCACACAATTGAAAAAGCAGCAGTCATTGGTTACTGGTCAAGGTGTAGATCAGCAAGATGAGGTACAATGTGAAGAGTCAGATGATGAACCTCTAATGAAGCGTGCCACACGATTGAAAAAGCAGCAGTCATTGGTTACTGGTCAAGGTGTAGTTCAGCAAGATCAGGTACAATGTGAAGAGTTAGATGATGAACCTCTAATGAAGCGTGCCATGCGATTGAAAAAGCAGCAGTCATTGGTTACTGGTGAAGGTGTAAATCAGCAAGATGAGGTACAATGTGAAGAGCCAGATGATGAACCACTGGTGAAGCATGCCATGCGATTGAAAAAGCAGCCTTTTACGTTTGGAGGTGGGGAAAATGAAGGCGTCCAAACTAGCACTCAACAAGGTGAAGCAAGCTGTGTTTCAGGGCTGAACGAGCACGCTGAACCCAAATCTCTTGAAGCAGATAGGCAAGATGTTAAGGCATGGACCCCCTCTTTGGCTGGATCAAATGCACCCCATCTTGCTGTTCACGCCGCTGAAGCTACTTCATCTCCTATCTGTCCTGCTACACCTCAGATCAAAGACAGACCCACTCGGGCATTGGTGCACCTGCAGGTAGAATGCTAGCTTTTATCGTCCAACAAACTCCGAAGCTTGAGCAACTTATTCAAGAGATAGGACATGAAAGTGCGCTGGTAGTTGCGATGCAAGGGGAGACGGTTGGGTCAGGTTTTTGCCTGGCAACTGCAGCGCAGAAGGACAGGGGCCTATGAGGCTACGAGGGGATGGTGATCCTGGCTATTGGCTGTGTTGGAAAACTGGCCCACGAAGTGCCTGGGTGGACCTAGGTAAAACCCTAGCCATCACTATAAGGAGGAGGATACCTTATTATAAGCTGGTCTAAGAATAATAAAAAACAGTGTTCTCCTCTATATTTCTGTATTTATCTCTGTGTTCGTAATTGCAATTCCGGAGCGCATTGAGGAATCTTTGGACTACACCCGGTAACAAGGGTTTCTCAACACGTTATGAGCACGAGGAAGTCACACAGGCAACAAACCACAAGAAAAAGATTCGAGCCGGACAAACCTCATTATCGACATCGATCCGTCATCAAGCCGGCAGAGCTCACGGTCTAGCCGAACTGTCCTACGCGACATGCTTCGAATCCCTCTATGCACGCAATCAGAAGGTAATAGATCTATACCGAATTATCGATCCAACCCTGTGAATAGATTGAATTGAATTGAATATAAATTGCATCTGTGCCTCATACTGTGATTGCGTTTTTTTCCCATCTAAAAAATCAGGCACATGTTTGGCCCTAGCATGTAATGCCATGGTGCCACCATGGCCTTTCCCCGCATGCCACGCCGCCCGCAATGGCGCCGCCGCCACTCCTGTCTTTGCCGCCGCCGCGCGCTAAGCGCCGACACGAAGCCGATGCCGCCTCGCGCCGCCGCCAGCGCCATGCGGCGGGCTCGACTAAGCCGTTGCCTCACCTTGCGCCGCCGGCTGCCACGTTTGTGCAGGACCATGCGCCCAGTCTGAAGCCGCCTACAGCACCTCGCGTCGTCGCCCTGCGCGCTGCCTGCAGCGGCCTCCACCGGATTGAGTCCGGTGCCCACTGGAGTGAGTCTGGTGAAGTCCAGTACAGAACGCACATATGGAGGATCTCCACCGGACTGAGTACGATGAGATCTAGTACCGTGTGCTCACCTGGAGGACCTCTACTGGACTGCGTCCGGTCGACATCGGATTGAGTCTGGTGGGATCGAAACTGAGCACCCCTCCCCCCTCCCCGCTTTTGAGTCCAAGTCTGGGTACCCATGGGTCCAGAATTGGACCTGTGCCCTGTGGGGGACCAGTTTCTAATACATAATATTAAAAATTGATCTCCTCTAATAATATAAATGTTGATTCAGAATCAGTATATCAACCTTGCCATGTTATTTAACTATGATCAATGTACATTTACAATACCAAAATTGTGGTATTATACAAACCAATTTATAATTTGTGAGTTTAGAAATATCTAGTATTATAAGCCGAAAAGCTTCATATCCTCTATTGAAAAGTCAAAGTCGGGATCTGTAGCAGAATAGGGATCTATTCAGTTATCATGAATAGTTCCATATAACGGGTAAGTACATCAATAGTACTAGCAGGTTTCTATAGGAAATAAAATATTAACTATATGCAAAATGTTTAAAAGAAGGGTAGGGCTATAATTCAGTTAGTATAATATGCAATATTTAAAAACTTAACTTCAATATTACAAAGATGTTTTCTAAAGCAATTTTAAATGAATTTTGTAAAATTACTATCTCTTTTCTCCATCCTTACTCATCTGACAACCATTATCTTTTTTTAAAATTCATGAATTTATTTGAATAGAATAGGCATCACCCAGTTTGATATAACTTCATATACCAAAAGTAAGGTCTATTAATGTTTTTATTACCAGCTCTGCAGAACCTGCCCAGCTTTACCCGTAAAATGGCCGATAATATGGATGAGCGGTATTATCGTCGTTTCTATTCAAAATAGTCCAAGTTTTTCAATGTTTTGCACAAGACACAAACATTAAGGAAAAACCTTGGCGATATTGGCCTCCGCATAGACACAGCCGGTAACATGTCAATCACTTGGCCCAATATCCTAGAACCTGACAAATGTCTGGCCTCCGCACGATCATTACCGGTGACTACTCGCCCAGCATCTCAAATGCTCAGTATTGCAAAAACATTAAGGCAATACATTGTCCATGCAATTACCCATCTGGTAATTCATGCCTATACTTTTAAATTTTTCGGTCTTCTATTCATCACATTGTCTGCTCAAAAGACAATATGAATACTATCCTACCGGTTGAAATATCCATATATTTAGATTTTCTTATACTAGGGTATGGTCAAGTTTAATCATTTTGGGTGGGCTTTTGATTATGGAGCTTGGATTATCTATTCTACAAAATGTTAAATAATATAATTTAAATAAAGGATAATTCACAATTAAATAATTAGAAAGTAATGCGATAAACATATAATAAATGGAACTAGGAAATTAATATGCGTCAAAGGATAGAAAACCTGTCTTCTTCGGTGGTCAGGTCGGGCTCAAAAGTGTCTTCTGGATATTCTTGCTCAAAGGATCTGGAGGCGATCAGTTCGTTATCTATAAGCCACAAATGCGGGAAAAGAAAAGAAATTCCAATGAATATAAGAATTGGAGAAGCATTACGCAAAAGAAAATGATGAAAATGCGCAAAGGGTTTGGGGTGAACAGGTGATGGGTTGTACGATTTTCTAAGAATTTTAAAAATATCTTCAAATGGATAAGGGTGGGGTGTTTTTGAATAAAAATGGGCATTTTCTCCGGGCAGCATGAGGCTAATACTGGTGTATGTGTGGATTCAAGTGTGGATCAACAAATTTCCAGAGATCTGGGTCGACGACAAAATTTGTCGGAGTTCTGAGATGGACTTTGTCGAGGATATAGGGGTGAAAAATTGAAAATAGATTTTTATTAAATTATTAGGTCCTATAATATAATTATAGCATTTTTCAGAAATTTAAATTTTTATTAGAATTTTTAAATGCTTTGTATATAAGAAAGTGAGCAAAAAGAATTTATTTAGATTATTTTATTATGAAAATATGGGGATATTATATTTTTATAAAATTCTACATCTTATTTTAGAATTTTAAAATTTTTTGCAGAATTTTTAGAAGAGTTTTGATAGTTGAAATAAAATCCAAAAGCTTAAATGGTAATAGGAATTAAAAAGGAAATTTTAAATTTATTGGACTAAAGTACTAGGCTCGGCCTAGTCACTGGCGCGGGGCATTGACAGGCGGGGCCCAAGGCGCAGTGGGAGAGAGAGCATGCGTGGGCGGGCTGAGGTGGCTGACAGGTGGGTTCGGGCTGTCAGCGGCAGGGGGAAGAGGAAAATTGGGGAGGTGGCAGGGAAATGACGGCGTCGGTGAGGGGTTGCCGGCGGCGAGCAATTGAAGACAAAAACACTAAATTGGGGGTGTGAGGATACCTGGGGAGGTCTCGGCGGGGCTCGGGGTAGTCCGAGGTGGCCGGGCAGCGAGGTCAGGGTGTCACATACCCAAAATTTTAAATTTGGTATAAAATTTTTCGTAAAAAGTTATAATCATTCCCAAATTTTAAAAGAATTTTCTAAACAAAGTACCTATTTATTCTCTAAAGAAAATACCTTATCTATCACTCTAAAATATAAATCCCATAAAATAATAAATATTATTTCATATTTGAATTCTACTCATTTTTATGGATTTTTAGAATTTTATTTGATATTTTTCTGAGCTTTATATAATCCTCTATGAATTTTTAAAGCTCACAACAATTTCTGGAAAACATTTTTCTTTTAAATTCAAAACCTTCCTATTCTGGGAAAACCTCAGGAATACGCTTTTCGTTTTCGGAAAGCCGTTTCCACTTAAACACCCCACTACCTCTCACTCATTGACAACATGACCCCACCTGTCATTCCCCTACTTCAATCCAACGGCACTCATTCTATTGGCTTTGCATCCAACGGGCGCCCATTATCTTCTTCCTTCCTTTCACTATGCCGCCACCAGCAGCCCATCGGCGCCGCCATCGGGCACCGCCGTCGCCCACGGGAAACATCGCCGCCACTGTTTTCCCCCTCCCCTGCCCTGGTTTAGCCACCACGGGTTAGCCCTCGCCATCGCCGACCCGCTCCGCCAACTCATTGTCTTCATTCGCTCCGAGCAACCATCCAATCTGACACCGCCACATAGCGCCGCCGCCGCCACCACCACGAAGTCACGATTTCGTGCCCCCCACTCCGTCCCCGGCCTATAAAAACTTCCCCTCCGACACGGCAGTGACCCAACACACCCTTTCCACCCCTTTACTCTCCCGCCGCCGCCTTCAATCACCACCACGAATTATTTCTTCTCCAACTCCGGCGAGATCCATTTCCATCACTCCGATGCCTCTCCGGCCACGATGCCTACAAATAAAACTCCCCACTCTTCCCCCGCGAAGCTAACCCATTCATTCCCTAACTCTATTGCTCACCGGAAAACCCCCTCCACCGTTGCCCATCCATGCCGCCGCCACGACCTCGCCGCCACGCCAACTCCGGCCACCCCGAACACCCTCACGACCACCAAAACAACCCATTTAGCCCCAATTTCATAAAACCTCCCCTGATTCCTCGCCGCCGGCTCTCTCTCGCCGTCGCCGATGAGCTCCACCGCCGTTCCCCACTGTTCCCCTTTCTCTTTCACCGACACCTCGGTCCCACCGGACAGCCACACCAGCCAAAACCACACCCACTGCCGCTGGGTCCCTCTTGTCAGCCTTTTCGGCCCGTGCGCACAACAGCCCGCAGCCAACTGGGCCAAGCCCATTACATATCAGCCCAAGTAAAGAATTAAATCCTTTTTAATTTTTATTTCTATTCAAACTATTTGAACTTATTTAAAATATCAAATCTCTTTTATAAAATCTACAAAAATTCATACAAATCTAAAATGAAATAAATAATTATATAAAAATATAAAATATCATATTTACTTTTTTCTTATTTAAAATAATTCTTAAAATCAAAGAACTTAGAAACAACATTTATAAAAACATCCAATATAAAAATTACTCAAAATAATATTATACATCTAGAAATAGTACCCCACATTTTTAAAACCTATGGAAATTCAAATTTAGATTTAAAACTTTTCTTTGATTAAATTAGAACTTTCCTTATAATATAAAATTAATATGAAATTATGCTAGTAAATTTTACATGTCCAACTTATATAAGCATTTCCATATTGGATACCCAAATCAATTTTTCTAATTTTTATCACTATAAGATCATATAGAAATACTAATATTCCAATATAAACTCTATATATCAATTTACCATATACAAATTATAAAAAAATATCTCCACAATAATTATTTATAATCACCAATTAAAAATTACATACATCAACCTTAGTATTATGCTGCCCAAAATACCTATTTCTACATAAAAACCTACCCTTTTTTCTTTTAGAAAATATTTTCAAACTTCTAGAAAATTATACAACCTATCACTTTTTTTTTTACCCAAACCCTTTTATTTTGTTGTTTAATTAAAACTTTTCTTATTTGAACATTTATTGGAGTTTCTCTCTTTCTATTTTTTTACAACGTATAGACAACAAGTTACGCCTTCTGGAAAGAATATCCAAAAGATATATTAAAGTGTGATCCAATCTCGAAATAAGACAGGTTTTCTTATTCTTGATGCATTTTGATATACCTACATTCCTTTTACTTATTATTTATTGCATATATTTTCTAGTTATTTATTTATACATTCCAAGTACAATTTTATCCAAGCCCCAATACCTTAAAAAGCCACCCTAAAATAATCAACCTTTGATAAAACCCTAGTATAGGCAAAAATATTAAAAATTTAATTATCTCATGAAAAGATGAAGAATTGGTCTGTACAAATAAGTTAAATTGGATAACTTATTTGATGTGGAAAAGCTGTAGTCTGAAAGGTTGATTGAATTTATATAGAGTAATTCGGAAACAGTGTTATGTTATTTGGGCCTGTCGGTATATGGAGTACCAGCCCAATAACACCAGGTGGAGAGAGTGTGAACTCCCTAGAATCGTTACTCTATAAACTATAGAAGCAGATTCGGAAACAAAGTTTTGTCATCTTGAGTTAGAGGATCAAGAATGTTGATTGACACTCAAGGGCACTAGATATTGCTCTGTGGTATGAGAATATCTAGATATCGTTTGCTTCTATAAAAACTTGGACTTAAATGAATAAGAATGACACAAATTTTCTCTCATCCATGTAGTAGGCCAGTATATGGGTAAAGCTAGGTAGGTTCTGCAAAGCTAATAACAAATTCATCGATGGACCCTACTTCGGGTATATGAAGTTGTGTCAACTGGGTGATACCTCCCTTATTTACCAAAAATCCATGAATTTATAAAAATTATTGTCTGGATTGCAAATGAATAAGGATGGAGAAAGATGATAGAATTTGTTCTATTATTATTAATTGTTTTAAAATAATGGTAGGACTTTTAAAGCACAAAATTGCATATTCACCATAAAGCCATACTATTCCTTGAATCCTGTTTTCATATAATAATAGTATTATTCTCTTAAGAAACCTGCAAGTACAATTAGTACTTACCCACATTATGTGGGCAATTTATTTCTTTTACAGGATCCACTTTATACTCAGAAATGGACATTTATGAAGAAGACAAGAACTCACATAAGATCGATTTTTAAGGTTTACCTTATGCTCAGGCTTGCCTGCTGTAAAATATTTTGTAACATGTAATAAATTAAGCAAGCTATATTATTTCTGAATGCAACTGAAATCTTGAACAGTTGGCATTCTGGATATTTTCTGGTAAATTTTTACCGGAATTTGGTCCATCACACAGGGCGACGGTGCTCACGGACTATGGTGGCGAAGGTGCTCTGGTGGTCGTCGGGGCGAGGAGATGGCGGTGCTGGCTTCGCGATGTGAAGTGGGGGTTTTTCCTTTTTGGAGTTGGGGTCAGAGGAGGGCTGGAGCAGCGGCGAGGGGCTTTGCCGGAGTTGGGGAAGAAACAAGGCATGGCGGTGATAGGGTGAAGTCGGGGAGGTACGATGGGACAGGGAAGGTGGCTTGGGTCGTAATGGCACCCAGGAGGCCCTTTTATAGGCCAAAGGTGCAGTGGCGGGCATGGTAGCGCAAGTTCATGGCGACGGCGGAGCTAGGTGGCTGCGAGCAATTGGCTAGCCGCAGGGAGGGGATAGAGGAGAGGAGGTGGCGGATTGGGTTGGTGGTAGAGAAAGCTAGCCGACGGGGGCAAAACAGGGGCAGAAGGTGGACGGTAGCGGTGGTAGTGCAGGATTCCGGCGGGCGGCGGCGGCACCGGAGTTTGGTAGAGGCGGTGCTCCGGGAGGGAGGAGGAAGCAACAGCGGCACCGTCAGATCCAAGGCCGAGTCTAGGGGCGCTGTTGGATCGGGCACGGAGACCGACAGGTAGGGGCCATCGGTCAGTGAGAGAAAGGCTGGAGGCGGGGTTTAAGTGGAGACGTATTCCCTTAAGGGAATGCGTACTCTAGTTTTTCCGAAAACGGAAAGATTTAAATCTAAAGAAAAATAGTTTTCTAGAATTTGAATAGGGTTTTAGAAATTCATAGGAAATTACAGGAAGCGCAGAAAAATATGAAATAAATTTCTAAAAATTTAGAAAAATGAGAAAAATCTAAATATGGAATAAAATTGGTTACTTAATGGAATGAATATTTCTGGAAAATAAAAGGGAAAGGATCTTCCTTGGGGGATAAATAGGTTTTGAGTTTGAAATATTCAAAAATTTGAGGGAGATTAGAGAGGATTTAAGTATGACTTTTTGGGAAAAATTTCATGTTGAAAATGGGAAAATATGGGTATGTCACACACCCGTCCTATCATAAAAGAATTTAGGGTTAATATACTTCGTGAAGCATGCCACAAGGTGGAAAATTGGGCCGTGCGAGAGGAAGAGAGAAAAAGAAGGCCGCGGGCGTGAAAAAGAAAAGAAAGAAGACGAAAGAAATGAAAAGAAAAGGTAGGCTGAGAAATTTTATGAATAAGACCCTTGTGTTTTTGAAAGTTAGCTTATTCAAAATCACAGTATAGAAAGAGTGTGTGAATTTGATCTCATTAAAAGTGATTTGCCATTGTATGATGTTGTTAAGTATATCAGTGTAAATAAGTGATAAGAAAAACCTGGTTGTGGTCTGTGGAACTATCACTACAAAGAAACTAATGCCAGTAGTAGTTGAATGAGTTGTGTCATGGTTGCTGAGATTTGTGATATCTAGCTGTTTAAGTGAATCCATTTTTTACTCTCATCACAACAGTTAAGTTTGTTAAATAAGAGGTCTAAACTTCTGTGTGGTATCATGCTTTCATGCAACTAGGATTTCTGATTACTCATTTTGAGTTCTACTGCATTCTTGCTGATATAAATTTTGACCATATTTTTTATATCCAAATCTCAAGGATTATCTATGGAACTAGACAAAAACTTATGGTCTGGGCATGGTCCCTACAGAAAATTTGTTATTATCATCACTTTGTTTCAGACCAGATTTTAACTCTTGTAGCTAATCAGTTGTCTTTTCTTTTGCTAGGTCCATCTATATGGAGGGCAAGTAACATCTTGAAAAATGAACATGGGGATGAATTGCTATTTGTAAGCAGCAAGTTATAGAACCATTTTTATGAGGTCATGGATGACTTAATTGCCTAAATCATTAATTTGTTTTATGGATGGACATGTGATTTTTTTTATTTTTGCCAGCACTGCCATGTGATTTTTTATTTTTACCTTGAGCACAGCGTCTACGTCACTTCAGCCCATACTTCATCCCCAAGATTTTGATCAACATGGCAGCAGGTTATGCCAGTATGAAATATGGTTTGCAAGTAAACTTTTAATTATTGTCGAGTTCTGCTGATTTAGTTCTACTGTTGTATGTGAATCTTTTCCTTACATTCTCTTCCTTTTCCAGGATGATGCTTAAGCGCCGCGGACAGTCTTAAGTTTGACGTACTGGGGTTAAAGAAGGACCAAGAGGTCATAGTAGTTGATCTTAGTAATCGTGTATTCTTTAGCCACTATTAGAATTTTTCTTATATATGGTTTGTAACTACACACTTTATATCCACCGGAACAATCGGGACGTGCGTGCAAGTGCGATATCATTTCTAGTAGTATACACTTCAGGATGCTCGGTAGGACATTTTTTTCGTCCACACTGTGCACTGAATGCAAAGCATTTTTCAGATCTCTCGTATTTGCGCAAACGACCAATACAGGGTTAGATTAACTAACATGCAGTAGTCGGAGCTTACATATGCTGTTTAAATCTGATCAAATGTGTGTAAGGAGTTTTGTAAAACATGAATTTTGATGTTGATAATTGCCCCGTAACAGTATTTTGGTATTAAAAAATATCTATTTTACCTATTAAACTATCAGACTTCGTCTACCTAATCCTCTAAACTTTAAAATCAGATATTTTAACCGTCAAAACTTAAAAACTTGCTCAAATAATATGGTTTTGGAGGTGGTTTCACCACCGTGCGATCCGTCGTGGCTGCAACTTGATGGGATGTAGGTAACTCATCCCCGTTCTCTCTTACTACTCTCTCTCTTCCCTCTACCTCTATCTCTCTCTGTCTGGCTTTCTCGCCGAATTCGTCGCCGTCGGAGTCTCTCAATCCAATTCCCTGCACCAGAGCATCCCCTCGCCGTCCTCTACCAAAGCCCCATCGTCTCCTCACCTGGAAGTCGTCGGAGCCCGGCCGTCACAAGTCGCCTGCTTCATCCACGTCGCCCTACATGGATCGTCGTTCTGGTGAGCCTCCACCCAAATTCTTGTTTCCACTCCCTACCCGTCGCCGCTGTGGTGCTTGGGAACCCCGCCGCCGGTAGCCGTAGTCGCCATCTCCCCGCCGCCGGTCGCCGCAGCCGCGCTGCCGCTGCTCGCTGTGCTGTTACCGCTGCCGTGCCGCTTGCTGCTTGCTGCTGTGCGCCGCACTACCCTGCCGCCGCCCACCGCCGCCCCCGCCGGTCTCTCAATTTCCCATCTCTCTCTCTCTCTAATCTCCTCTCTTTCTGAAGGCAGGGCAGGAGGAATCCGTCACGGGGAAGGAGCAGGATGGCGCTGGAGCAGGTGGCTGACTCCGGCGGCCGGCACAGCTGGAGGAAATGGTCAGCGAGGAGCCAGTGGGGAGGAGGAATCCGGAGGGGCAGGATGGCGGTGGAGGAGGTGGCTTGCTCCGGCGGCCGGCGCCGCTGGAGGAGGCGGTCGACGCGGAGCCAGTGGGGAGGAGGAATCCGGAGGGGCACGATGGCGCTGGAGGTGGTCGGCACGGAGCCAGTGGGGAGCAGGGTTTTAAAAACCGAAACCGGACGTGAAACCGCTAACCCATCGGACCGGTTTTTCGAAAAAAACGCTAGAAACCGGTGGAAACCATTCAAATTTAAATTCAAACGAACCGCGCGAGCCACCGGTTTCCCGGCGGTTTTTGCCAAAAAACCGCCGGTTTTACGGGTTTCTTGGCGGTTTTTAGCGAAAAACCGCTACAAAAATTAGAAAAAAACCATGAAAATGGGAAAAATAAAAAAGTCTGAAAAAATATTTAAAAAATTGGAAAAAATCAAAATTTTGTTTTATACAAATTGTTCTACTCAGCATCTAGTTTTTTTATAAGATTTTTTTAAAAAATCAAAAATTTTGAATTGAATCAGGGAAAAACCGGCGGTTCGCCGGTTTCTCAAACCGCCGCACAGCCGTTTGGCGAAAAACCGCTGGTTTTTCCGGTTTTTCGTCGGTTTTTAAAACCCTGGTGGGGAGGAGGTAGAAAGGAGAGAGAAAGAGTGGCTTACATGTGGGCCTATGCCACATCATAGCTACGTCACGTGCGATATGTCAACTAGCAGGCCACCTGTCGGAGAAACCACCGTCAAAACTGTCTCTAAAGTTATTTACATAGATTTTAAAAGTTAAGGGTACCTGGTTTTATAGTTTTATGGATTAGATAGATGAAACGTGATAGTTTAAAATATAAAATAGACTTTTTCCTTTTCTAAAACTGATTTTACTCGTGGTCAACCTTGTGTAGCTTTGACCGCTGATGTCCCGGCAAGTGTTCATATACTGGCCAAATGAAGATAGTCAAAGATGATATATCTATCTGTTTCGGACCGTGGATAGCAGCTGCATTTTTGTGGGGTCGTATATACGTATACAATATGACCATGCATGGTGCATTAATCTACGATGTCTAGTTCCACACATTTTTTTTAGTGTAGCGTGCCTGATCAGCAAGTAGCAAAGTGTAATGCATATACGAATGGCCGTACGTACGGAGGGTACGTACGTGACACAGCATATTCCTTGCAATTAATGACAGAACTATGCGCCGGGGTTAAGCTATACCAACGCTCTAGATCAACCCAAATAATCAATTATCTTAACATATGAAGATGTAAGCAACAAACTAGTGTTATTACGGGTTCGTAGCAACTAGTATCTTTTTTTTCTCTCTCTTAGATTCATCTCCCCTGCATGATGAGTTTGTTAAGCTTGGACCTTTACACAGCGGTGCATATTGTTCAACGCGGTGTACCAAGATGCTTTAATGGCATTGTACCCGTGGCCGTGCCGCGCAATGCATGAGACCTATCTGAACGCTGGGACTGAAGAAAACGGTGCTGCACCTGCATGAATGGGAAGCTGCATGTGTACTCGGTTCAGTTCAGGATGTACGCGCCAATATGATTGGTCTCCAGTCAATTTCGCGCGCGAGTTAAATTATCTGAACAGATGCTTCTTCGATCCCGACTCTTTTATCTTCTTTTCATACGGCCAGCATGCATGTGCCGATCGATCAGTTAAATTTAAACCTCACCAACGCTAATCAAGCCACATGCATGCATGCCTGCCGTGACATCTTAACGGCAGACCTGGGAATGGGCCCGGGCTTCAGTGGGCTAGCATAAGCATAGCCCGATTTTAATGGCCAGAAGCACGATCTAGCACGAAAAAATGGGTCGGACTTGCACGGCCTGAATGGCATGCCGGGCCGGGCCTAAAAATCTGGCACGATGGGCTGCCTGGCACGACCGACTGTATAGGCTATATTTGGGCCGGCATGGTCCAAATTGAAGTCTGAACCTGTAATTTATATTTTTCAGGGTCTTTCTGTGCTCATATGAATTTATATTCTATATGAAAGTTATAGAGAATTTTGAGACGCATCTTTTTTATGTAGACAACTTTTTTATTTCAGCAACGTATGTATTTATAAAAAAAAATATTTAGTGCGCTGTGTAGTTTCGGATCGATGCCATCTCTCTCGGTAATTTGAATTTTTTAGAGTCTTCCTGTACTCAAATGAATTTATATTCTACATAAAAGTTGTAAATAATTTCGAGAATCATCTTTTTCATGTAGATAACTTTTTCATTTGAGTAACGTATGAATTTATAAAAAAAAATTTAGTACGCTGTGTAGTTTCGGACCGACGCCACCAATCTCGGTAATATGCATTTTTGGGGTCTTCCTGTGCTCATATGAATTTATATTCTAAATAACAGTTGTAGATAATTTCGAGACTCATATTTTTCATGTAGACAATTTTTCCATTTGAGCAACTTATGAAGTTATAAAAAAATATTTAGTGTGCTGTGTAGTTTTGGACCAATGCCACCTATCTCGTTAATCTGCATTTTTCAGGGTCTTCCTATGCTCATATGAATTTATATTCTACATGAAAGTTGTAGAAAATTTCGGGACGCATCTTTTTTATGTAGACAATTTTTTCATTTGAATAACATAAGAAGTTATAAAAAAAACTATTTAGTGTGTTGTGTTCTCTCCTGTGCCATGCTTGGGCCGGCCCGGCCCGACAGCAGCCCAGTGTTCCTTTGGGCTGTGTCGGGCCTTGATTTTGCTGTCCGTGCCAGCCTAGCCCGGCACGAATAAATGACCGGGCCATGTCGGCCCATTTTATGCAAGCCCAAAGCACGATGGGCCTGGGCCGTACCGGCCTGGCACGACCCAAGTCCCACCTCTATAGTACGGCATAAACGGTCCATATTTGCTAATCGACATACTAATTAAAAATACCACGGTAGAGTTGTGAAATCAAATATTTATCGATCAATGCAATGTACATTCAGATCCCGTATGTCATTGATCACTACCAGAGAAATGAGTATCACAAACGGTCTATCACAAGGGGTTCGTTACGAACCCCTTGTGATAGTTTATCACAAGCGGTTCAAAAGGCCTCGGCCCGGAGAGCCCCTTTACAAGCGGTTAGTTATACGAATCCCTTGTAAAGCCTGAGTTTTTTAAGGGGTTCGTGTCCCCAACCCCTTGTAAAGCCTCTACAAGCGGTTGGAGACACGAACCCCTTGTAAAGCCTGGTTCAAAAGACCAGCCTGGAGAGCCCCTTTACAAGGGGTTGGGGACACGAACCCCTTGTAAAGGCCGGCCTTTACAACCCCTTGTAAAGCCCAGCCTTTACAAGGGGTTCGTGTCTCCAACCCCTTGTAAAGCCTCTACAAGCGGTTGGGGACACGAACCCCTTGTAAAGGCTGGCTTTACAAGGGGTTCGTGTCCCGAACCCCTTGTAAAAGTCCAGTTTTCGAAATGCTAAAAGGAAAGCTTGCCTTATCCTATCAGAGAGTGCGCGTGGGATGAGTTGGCTAGCAGCGTGAGGCGTGGGTCACGAGAAAGGTGAGGTACTGGGTTCGAATCCCACTCCTTCCAAAAATTGTTTCTCTTTTTAACCGGTACTCAGCAGTACTACAAGCAGGTATAAAACCGCTTGTGATACTCCGAGAAGTATCACAAGCGATTGCTTACAAGCGGTTCCAAAACCGCTTGTAAAGGTGGTTTAGAACCGCTTGTAGAAAGTGATTCGCTGGTAGTGGATATAAGACTAATAAATTTCTAAACCTATAATTCTACAGTGACATCTATCCAGGTCACCCCATCCCTTACCTATTCCCCTGGTGAGTACAAAGCCTAAAATCCTTCCAAGCCCGCGGTTGAAGAACTATTTTGTTTGGGTCAATTCCAGGTTTATTTGCAATTGACTTGGTGATTGCGCCTTTACAAGCACGTGATGCAATGGTATAACTACCCAGACTTAGGGCCTGTTTAGTTGCTTCTTAAGTTTGCCACACTCTACCACACCTAATGTTAGGCAAGTTTGACTAAGTTAGTTACGTGTTTGGTTCATTGCCACACTTGTGGCAAGATTCTTCTTTTTTTTGTGTAGGTTCCATGTGTATGTGACTCAGGAAAGGGTGACAAGATTCCCTTAGGCATGCTAAGGTGTGGCTAAGAAATTCAAGAACTAAGCTTAGCCATGTTTAGCAACTTAGGTGTGGCAAAGTTAGCAAAATTTAGTAGGCAACCAAACAGGCCCTTAGTAGTACTCGAAGAAAAATTGATTGCGTTTCTTAGGAAAAAAAATTTGTCGCTTTTGGTACGTGTAGTCAAAATTTTAAAACTTCAACATTGTATATCTTTTAGAACATTTAGATTATATTTACAAAATTATATATAATTTGTCTCGAAAAGTATTTTGTTGATATTATAATATTGTTGGACTTAATAAATAAATTGAAGAAAGTAATTAGTAAAAGTTGCATTAGGGAAACAATATGTTCCGGGTATCAGTTAATCCCAACAAATAAAACGTGTTCGATCCTGAATGTTTTCCAACTGACATAGACTCGTAGTACAAGTGTACAACAATACGAGGAAGCGAAGTCTACCGTCAATGATGTCCAACTGTGCTAGCTATGTAGTACAGGAAGTCGATCTTGAATCATTAGCGTCCTTCCTTGCTTTTATACATGTAAATGCACGTACCTACCTAGTTTTCTTGAACTAGCCGAGGGAGTGCTTTGTTATGAACAAATATTATACAACTTCGGAATAAGTCCATATTATAGCCTTCAACTATCTAAAAAGTCCATTCTACACTTTAAACTAAATAATCGGTTATTTAATGGCCCACATCTATCAAAACTGGGTCATTTTACACCCTCAGATATTTAGAAGGATGGTTTTAATGACGTGTCATCTGGTTTTGTCCAAATCTCTTGCATATGTGGCCTAATTAGTGATTTTTGGACTCTACATAATCTAGAAAAAAACCGAAAATATTCTAGCGCATTAGGGTCAGGGAAATTTTAGAAAAATTGAATGTCTAATACCCAAAATTAAAGTTTTTAATTTAATTCAACAGAAATTTTTAAAATAAATTTCAAATGTCAAAACAATATTTTTTTCAAGGATCCTTATGCACCAAAGTATTTTTGAGAATTTGTCTACAATTTGTGGAGTCCAAAAAAATCGCTAATTAGGCTATGTGTGTAGGCAACATGGACAAAACCGGATGCCACATCACCAAAACCACCCTCCTAAACCACTGAATGTGCAAAATGACCCAATTTTGATAGATGGGGTGTTAAATAACCGGTTTGTAGATTAGGGTGTAGAATGAACTTTTTAGATAGTTGAGGAGTGTAATATGGACTTATTCATATAACTTTTTATATTGTTACATTCAATATGTTTGGCTCATGCCATCAGCTTCGTTTTCACGATCGACTGTGTTGTGCTTATACCATCAGCTCTACTTTCACACTCGACTATGTTGTGCCTTGCACGTTACAATGGAAGTCATGATGGGTAATTTTAGTGGCAGGAGCATATGGTGGGTAATTTTAGTGATGAGGGCATATGGTGTGTAATTTTAGTGGTGTGACATATGGCGTGTAGTTTTAGTGATGGTAGAGGGAGATTTTGTGAGATGGTATTGATGGACAATTCAGCAAACATGAGACTACCACCGCTCACCACCAGACACTTTTTTCTTGAATTATTGGTGATTGTGGTACATGTTTGTAGGGATAGAGTAAGGATGGTCCAACCCTTAGAGTTGTTAGGCATAAGAGTTGTCGGCTAAGTCTAGATAATAGGATTGATGAGTTGTAAAGGCAAACCTATGAGCTGCCCCGTTTTATGAATGGGCTAAAATGCCCTTGTAAAGTGAATAGGTGAAAGGACAAGATGAAAAAGTGGACACTTATGTTGCCTCGTATAATCAGCCCCAAAAGCTCTTGTAATCCATATCGAAATCAATACAACACAAGGTACAATTTCCTCTCAACTTGTACCTTCTTCTTCCCCAATGTTCCCCACTACTGCGGTCCCCTTCTTCTAGGTCACAACCATGGCCATGACCATGGGGTGCGTTCCTTTCTGTTGTTCCATAAGGCTGCAACAACAATACATTTAGGTTGTAAAGAACAATGTTATTTCCATTCTAAGTAATGATAACGGGTTCCTTTATATATAAAAAAATAAGACTAGCTAGTCATTAGTCAACTAGAAGTAAAAAAATCAGTCAAATCTTACAACCATTGGACCTCAATTCAACACTCATCATCTATCCAACCAAATAATAACCCTAGTCCCATTCTCTCTGCACTCAGCCCCGCCGCCACTACTCATGCACATGCAAAGTCATCATCCCTTGTTCTCCATGCCCACCGCTGCCTCCCTGATGCTCCTCTATCACGGGTCTCCTCTGTCACCGGTGCTCCTTTGTTCTTCCACCGCCTTCTTCCTCCTCTCTGGTGAGGTGCTCCCATCCTTCCCTCTTCGTCTCCGATGTTGGCTAGATCTGCCTCCTAATGTGACCCAATGCCCCATCGTCATCCGCTACCTGACCCCTCCCACCATCCTCTGTTGATCCCACGGCCAATTTGGAGCCACCACTGCCACGGTGCTCACTATTGTGCCTCTGTCACGTCTCGGTCTCCCTCTAAGCCAGGTGAACCCTAGACGGCCAACCTGTCAGCAAGTTGGCGGGAGACGTCGTCATTGGTGTCTGAGAATGATGGCGGTGTCAGGCAAATCCTCATAGTGAGCAGATCTATTGAAAATCATCCCCAAATGCACGTACCTAGCTAGCTGTTTTTCTGGTCCGGACGAAAGGAAAAAAAAACGAGATCGACGTATCGATGGCTCAATGTATATATATACGTCCTCCAAAACTGATCAGTGGTCCGGATTGAGCTTTCAAATTGTTTGGATGAATGAATACATGGAATAAACTCACAAGATGCGCAAAAGCTGATGAGCTCGATCGCTGAGATCATCAAGATTGTACGGGGACGACGCAAGTTGATTATTTGGCTTTATGCAAGTGGCAAGATTAAGAACTAGAACCGTTTGATTGATGCAACATTCATCCGATGGATAGACACAAATTAAATTATATATGGTCTGTATTTAAGTTTTTCATAATGGAAAAACCAGTCTTCACTCATGGGTCTTGCATTTCTTTTGGCTGTTTTTGCATTAATTGTTTTGCATGTAAAATGTGTCTCCTTGTTGAAAATATGAATACCTGCAAAAAAAAAAATCAAAAGAGGGTGCAATTTCTACATATAAGTTGTAAATTAAAGGGAAAAAATGATTTGACGAAATAGCGTATTTTGAATTCTACCATTGAAACATACACTTTAATATCATCCAAATAATGCACGATTCCCCTTTTTACGTGGCCATCTCGTCCAATTTTCATCAACTATAACAATTTTGCCCTCACTCTTTCTCTCTCTCCTCCTAAATATCTCCCATCTCTCTCTCCCTCAATCGGCACCGCCACAATGAACTCTCACTCGCTCCACCATGAGTCACTGCCCGACAGCATTGCTTGGAACTCTTCTCCCCTTCTCCCTTCCCATTACTGTCGACAGGGACCACGACATACTTCCTCCACCGCATCGTGCATCTATCATGTCGGTCCTCTTCTCCGTCGGTCACCACTGCGGCTACTGCTATGCTGGGCCATGCCGCTGGGGCTAGAGAGACTGGCAATAGGGATCTTGCAGGAGTTAGGGGCGTCCAAGAGAGGTGGTCGGGGCTAGACCGGAGAAGAAGAGGAGAAAGAAATGAGCTAGGGGTATTACAGTAATCTCACATGTAAAAGAGTGGATGAAATGGTAAAAAGGATAATGATGCATTCTTTTGATGGTATTAAAGTGTACCAAATGATTTCGATGGCAAAATCCAAAACATGTATTCCTTCGGTGTCACATAATCAATCTCCCCAAAATTAAATCGCAGATATGATTTTGATGTAAAAAAATAAACAAGCAAGTAAATAGGGAATTAATCCATATTCACCGTTGGATGTCAGCGTCTAGATGTCATATCGAGTATCGACGATGTCCACGTGCCCTACCTGCACATCCACACATGCAACACGTGGATTTGGAATATTGCTGCCCCGGCCCATGCATTGAGAGCATCCACGGCACTATCGCTATATGTACTGTAGCGCTGACGTGGCGAGGATAGAGTTTCTGGTGAAGTGAAGGAATCTTTTAGAGTATAGTGTGAAGGAATTTTAGAGGAATGGAGAGAGAAAATAGAGTAGAAGAGAGAGAAAATAGAGATAGAATAATTGGTGTGGATGATCGGACATGGATCAAGACCGGCTAGCTTCTCGATCGATGGTTCGTTTATGCTGTGCATTATTGCATGTCTTGACTCCTACCCAGTCAAGACCATTGTTCCAAGTCGCTGTGATGCCATGCATCTAGCTGCTTCTTGCTTCAGTACGCTAGAACCGTGCGTGTCCTTCCTGTCCCTACTCCCTACGTGTTTCTCAAATCGTTCCATACGCGTACAATCATCCTTAATTTCTTTTTTCTTTAACTTAATGGGAGGAGCTCTGCCCAATCATTATATATAGAACGGAAAAGTTTATTAACAGCATATGATTGGTTTGGAAATGGGGGTAGTCATCCATACTAGTATGCAACCGTCCATATATGCGATTCATATCTTAATTTTCTTGAGAAAAAAATAATTGTAATGTGGTGATCTGTTTACAATGTACAATCCAAATCAGGAAGAATTAACCAACAAAGTCTCATATACAAAATGTTATTACAAGTAACATGCATGTTGTATGCTAGCTACAAGAATTGCATGCAATTGCGATTGATTATATATGCTCGCATTGCATGCTACATCATGCGTTAATGCATGTAACGACGTAAAGCTATAGCCTATAGCTAACTAATCAAAGGTACCTAGACAGCAGGTAGGCGCTGACGCAGGGCGAACCGCTCCAGACGGCGGAGTGCAGCCTGAGCACGGCCCTCGCCGTCTCCTTCACGGCGGCGTCGCAGTCGGCCTGGAGCACGCAGCAGAGCTTCCCCACGGCGCCCACGCGGGCCATCTCCCACACCACCTCCGGGGACGCCGCCCGCCCGCCCACGGCCGCCAGCACGCGCACCGCGCACGCGTCGGTGGCGGCGGACACCCGCAGCACCCGCTTCGCCACCACCGCGATGCCGGCCGGGTGCGCCGCCACGGCCGCGCGCCCGTCCGCGCAAGCGCACAGCTGAGCGAGCAGCGCCATCACCAGCTCCGTCACGCGCCTGCCCGGGGACGGCGGCCAGGACGCGATCTCCAGCTCGATGGCCTCGTGCGCGGCCCCGGCCTCGGCGATCAGCGCGCGATTCTTGCCGCTGGGGCACGCGTTGAGGAGCGCGCGCAGCGCCGCGCGCGTCGCGCGAGGTGACACCCGGTCGCGCACCACCGCCGTGACGGCGCGGAAGAGCTCCGGCCGCAGCCGCTCCAGCAGCGCCGCGTTGGCCGCCTCGGTGACGGACTCGAGCAGCCGCACCGCGCTCTCCCTCGTTGCGTCGCCGCCGGTTTCTACCACGTGAGCTAGCGCGTTGACGAGGTCGTGGTTGTTGGCGACGAGCGGCCGGAGCCCGTCGGCGGAGACGTCGAGCGCGTCCAAGAGAACCACGCACGCCTCGACGGTGGGCACGGCCAGGCTCAGCTGATCCGGAGAACTCATCTTGGTGCAGCACGACACGACGAACCGGAGAACGCGCCGGAGCACACCGGTGCCCACCATGCACTGCCGCGCCGCGTCGCTCTCGGAGGCAGCTACCGCCGCCTCGCGGAGCACATCGGTTGACGGGCAAGAATTCGGACACATCAGCGTCGCGACGAGTGCGGCGACCTCCGGCTTAGGCGGAGGACCTGACCGCTGCTGCTCCTCGGCCGCGGAACGCCACGAGTCGATGAGCCGGCGGAGGGTGTGGTTCGGTGTGAGGTCGGCGAGTGAGAGGGGCTGGCCGGTGACGGGGCAGGTGGCGTGGCCGGCGGCGAGCCAGCGCTCGATGGCGCGGCGGTCGTAGGTGATGCCGGTGGGGGCCGTCACCGGCTCCTGCATGGGCTGCAGCGAAATGGGGCACACGAAGTGGTGAGGCATGCCATTGCCACCCAGCACCTCCATGCGTGTCCCCGGGGCCTCGCGGTAGCTCAACACTTCATGGCTTGCTGCTTGCTGCTCTGCTAGCTATATAGCAGTAGAAGCAAGTGCATGCCTCTCACTCATGCGCGGATGCGCCAATGGTATATAAGCGTGTGTAACGTTGGAAAACACATGGAGAAACGACTGAATGGCTGAACGGCTAAACGTAACACATCAGATTTTGGTCACTGTACAATGAAAAACCGTAGTGCTATACGGTACTCTCCCGGTTCATAAGACTTGACGTTTTGGATATTGACACGGTCTTTAAAATACAACTTTGACTACTAATTACCATTATAATTTATGTATAAAAACTACAAAAAATTTTGATATTATGAAAGTGTTTTTCGAGACAAATTTAAATGTATGATTTTCATATGCTCAATCTAAATAGTTTGAAATATTTTTAGAGATGAAGTTTTAAAACTTTGTCTTAGAAGTTCCGAAACTAGAGGGAGTACCTCAACTCAATCTGGTTTGTGGCATGTCCCTTTTTTTTTATGACTGAGATGTAACGAATCCATTTGGTTGAAAGTCAATACAAGTCTACCAAATTTTGTCACTTTTTTCTTAAACTAAAGATATGATATTTGTTAGCAAGTTTAGTGGCTCAGCCAAACGGTATGTAACAATTCCTTCGTCTTTATACTCAAAGGTAGGCGCGCAGATCATATGCTTCTGACTCTATCGTGCATCTACAAGTTTAGTGTCTCAACCAAATGGTATGTAACAATTCCTCTGTCTTTGTACCCTTTGATGTGCAGATGATATGCTTTGACTATCGTGCGTTTAGTGCCAGTTAATTGTTGATTAGTCTGTGTTCAGTGTTCATACCAATCGCTGTCAGATTAACTTAACTGGCACTAATATATTACTACTCCCGTTCACATCTTCTGATCCTGTTTCTCTAGCCAGGAAGATCGTTTGATTTCGTACACTGGAATCAAGTCCTTTTCGTCAAGAATCGGAGTAAATATTGAATGGACTTTGGAACAAACGGCTTTAATGGTCGAGATGTACGTGTTGGTTTGACCAAGCGTTTGGTTTGACCGGAGCCGAGTACGTTCGTTCTACGTAGCTGCAGAAGGCATGCGATAAGCGTACTATTTTTGTATGTATCCGGCCGTATATAGTATTGGACTCTCCAAAACTAGGTTTAATAAAACCGCGAAAAAACCAATCCTTTTTTCGGTTTTTTGACCAAACCACTGGGTTGACCGATAAAACCATTCTAAATTTTAAATTTTAAATTTTAATTAAAATCAAGAAAAACTCCTGAAAATAGTCACTACTACGGATAAGGGTTTCACAAACGGCCTATCACAAGCGGTTGACTTCGGCCCGCTTGTAGTTTGAGAAATGCAAGCGGTTTGAAACCAACGGACCAGAAGAGGGCTTCTACAAGCGGTTCGTGTCCCGAACCGCTTGTAGAAAGTGGCTTCACAAGCGGTTCGGGACACGAACCGCTTGTAAAGGCCTAGTTTTTGAAAGGCTAAAAAATTTTTTTGTCCTACTCTATCAAAGAGCACGCGTGGGTGAGTTGGCTAGCTGGGTGAGGTGTGGGTCATAAGGAGGCATGAGGTCTTGGGTTCAAATTCCACTTCCCCCAAATATTTTTTACCGTAAAGGGCCTTACGAACCGTTTGTGATACTCCGATGTGCAGTAGTGAGTATAAGTGTTTAAAATGTTTGGCAGATTTTTTTTCTCTTGAAAGAAAAACCAAAAATTTCAAGCAGTATTATTTTACCAAATTTGCTTCATCATGCGGACTTGCTGCAGCAGGCGCTCGGCGCCCCACCCCGTCACCGTGGGCACCCGTGTTGCACCAGTACTCCAACTATTGGAAAAAAGAGAACGGCAACGGCCAAGCGGCAGCGGCGTCCCTCCCTCCGATCAAAACTTCTTGGCCCCTAGGTCCTCTTAACTTCGCGATCTTGCCCAAGTTGGGAAGGTGACGAGGGCCTTCTTCTCGTTTTAAAGTTTCATGTGTTTATCCCAAGGTTCTATTTGCCACAGCAAGCCGACGATTTGCCGCGGCAAATCGACGTGCCGAGCGGGTTCGGCAACGGCAAACCGACATTTAAATTCAAAAATTTGATTTGAATTTAAAAAATTGAAAAAAAATCCAAAAAAATATCAAAAATTCTATAAGCCTGTATGAAGGTAATGGTGAAAAGAAAAATCCAAAGCAACATCGGAATCACGAGAAAATTTGAATTGAAATCGTGAAAATTTGGAAAATATATTGTTCATAGACTTATATATAGATGGATGCTGCATTATTGCATGCTCTGGAGACTGTTGTCCCGTGATTCATCATTATTGCATGCCCGTTACCTTTCCCCACGAGAGCTCCTCCAGTCCTCCACTAATCCAGTCAGATCCTCGCTCACGCGACGGGCAGCGTAGTGGGCAAATCGGGGCAGCATAGCGGCAAGGCGGCACGGCGGCTCGGCAAATTGAGGCAGTGGAGCGGCAAGTCGGAGCGGCTCGGTGAAGCGGCGTGGCGAAGCGGCAAGCCGAGGCGGAGGCGCAAGCTGGGTGGAGGCGCGGCAAGCAAGCGGCGGCGGCGGCAATGAGCGGCAACGGCAATAGGAGGCATCGGCACGGCAGTCACCAGCTAGTTAATTTGTTTATTAACTAGTTAATTTATCGGTGAGTTAGTTATTTAGCTATTTTATTAGTTAGTTAGCTAGTTAATTTGTTAGTTAGCTAGTTAATTAGTTAGTTAACTAATATTTCATTTCCTAACATTTTACATAGTTTTCAATGTTGCCTAAATGTTAAATAATTACCAAAAGTCATGCCTACCATTTATATAATTTTAAATTAATTTTTACCTTTTTCCGCACCATACAAAGTTTCAAATCGATTTTTTCAATAATTTCAAATGTTGCTTAAATATTACATAATTACAAAAAGTCATGCCCTAACCATTTTCATATTTTTAAATTAATTTTTACCATTTTTCGCACCATATATATTTTTACCATTTTATCACACCGCCCATTTGATTTGTCGGTTAAACCGAACGATTTGTCGAATAATTCCATCGATTTGCCGACATATCCATCGATTTGCCCTTTTCCAGATTTTGCCGCGATTTGCCGGACTTGCCGACCGATTTGCCGCGATTTTTGCCCGATTTGCCGAAAAATTGTTCGGTTTTTGCACTATCGGCAAGCAATTGTGATTCAAATTTCAAATCCCAAATTTTGTTCGATAAATCGTGATTTGCCGCGGCAAACCGAAAATCGGCGGGGAACGATTTTTTGGAGGAAAACGATAAGTGTAACCTTGGTTTATCCAGATCTAGTTTTGTAGGGTTAGCACTTGCTGATAGTTCTGTCTTCTATGATGGCATCTATGGCGAAACAGCTTGATATGATAATAAACTTCCTTTTAAGATTTCTCAGTATGATGGTTGACTTCGACGACCTTCTCAACGCCGTTTTTTGATAGGGTTAGTACTCTTGGCCCTCGATTTGATCGTGGACTATTGTGATTTGTATTCCCCTGTGGTGAAAATTTTGTGTAGGTTGCTGTGCAAAGTTTCTCTCCACGACGACGTTAAATGCTTTTGCCGATTTGCAGATGCGATCAATGGTGACAAATCGGAGAAGCACGGTGAGAAGTTAGATCGGGATGTTCGTGCATCAAGAAAAAAGCATGCATTTGAGAACGTGCATAAAATTTGTAGTATAATATTACTAGTGAAAACATAGTATCACGTATAATACAAATGTTTCATCCAGGCAAGAGAAGTGTAAGTTGATCTTAATACATATTCTACTGGGTGTTGGTTTTATAGATGAAGTTGCTAGCTTTGTAATAGTTTTTTCTATGGTTGTAACTCTCTGGTCAATGATCTAATGAAAATTCTATCATTCAAAAAAACTATTCTAGAAACAGACAAATTTTTGTTTGAATTTCAAATTTTGGATTTCGAAATTTGGACTGTTCTCTCTTGTTTTTAGCACCTCCCGGTTTTCACCGGCAGTTTGGTAAGTGGAAACCCTGCACGAACACATGTGGACGAGATTTCCTCTCCGTACTCGCCCGGGAATAAAAATGTTTATACGGAAGTCTTCCAAATTTTTGGTAAAATTTGTGTAATTCAAACATGCGCCGAAGTTTTTTTTTTCTTTTTTTTTGCTTCAGATCATTAGGGGTCTTTGGAAGTTGTTTTTATATACCGGTGAAATTTTCTTGTGTAAAACAGGTGATGACCTGTTTCGTCGAAAAAAAATGGTCTCCTAGATGGAATGCCTGGTTTATCTGAATAGGGAAGTAATAGCTGCGGCTTTAGTCAGGTTGACTCCAAACCGTCCAGTTTCTTCCGTGTAAAAGGGTTCGAGAATCGCTGGCCTTTGAAATCAATGACCTGTCTCCAAGAAACTGATCAGACGCCTTCACATCCAGTTTTGCTGCCGCCAAACTAAAAAATTTGACTGCTGACTTTCAACCTTTGCAAGAATTTCAAACTCGATACTCCTCTAATCACACAAGGGTGACATTCTGGGACTGCGACCGGGATATATATCTATGCTCAGACTTTATAAAACTTTGCTAATGATGACTTTATGAATTTTTATGTTACTTTCACACAATTCTATATTTTTTTAGATTTTATAAAATTATATCACATTATAGTGGTCAAAGTTATCCTAAGAGGCTGTATCGACGTCCAAAATATAGGTCTTTTCTGACCAGAAGTTGCCCCATACGGAAACCCTCCGAATCAAAAACATGTGAATGTGAACACCAAGTTTTTTTTAAAAAAAATGTGTGTGTTGAGAATTACTCGTTTCAGGGGGGGTGCTAATTTAAGTAATTACCACCAAATGACATCACCACTTTGTTTTACTTTATATTCTATATCAACGTTATGTAACATTAATATATAATTATCAATATTTCAAATTTCATCGGTTATGAAATGATATGACATCAAATTTGAAATTCATTGGAACGGTCGGGCAATCAAATAAATTATTGATAAAATTGTTATCCTACTATAGTTTCACATCACCAACGTATTAATCTATCAATTAAATTGTTTGTATTAATTTTTTGAACATTCTATCTATTAAGAAATCACATGACACATATAATCCATAACAAAACACAGGCACACAGCAACGGCTAGTGTTTGTCTACGAAAGACGCTAGGGAAAAAAATTATTCCAAAGTGACTGGGATACTTGACCCAAATTAATGAGAGAATTTCTTAGGACATCTCCAACGCAAACGCTTCCCTTCCCCGTCCCCTTCCCGTTGCACGAAATGGGGCAGGAGGCATCTTGGACCCGCTCCAACCCATCCACTTTCCCAACCCGCAACGCGAAGGGAGAGGAGAGAAAAACCCTAGCTGTAGAGTACCTCTCTCCTACCCCTCCCCCCTGACGATGTGGAGGACAACGGCCAATATTTCCCGCGCCCGCTCAGAAGGAGACGACCCTGAAGGTGATGCGGAGAGGAGGCGGCAGCGCCTGCTGCTGTTTGTGGACGGTGATGAAAGGGCAGCGAGCATTGGCAACCGCCCAATAGGCATGCTACGCTGGCCATCTTCACTTGCGGGTGATGAGGCACTACTAGAGAATGGGCCTTTAATACTAGGGCTGTGCGTTCGGTTTTTTCGGTTCGGTAAATACGGTTATACGGTAAATACGGTTTTTGTATTTTGGTATAATACGGTACAAAAAAGAATACGGTTCGGGATCGGTAAATACCGCTTGGTTTCGGTATGGTATCGGTAAATACCGTTTGTACCAAAGTTCACGCGAAATAAAATTTGCAAACGTGTAGTGCTTTTGGTTTTCAACAATCTTTGGTCATGCGTTTGTACCAAAGTGCTTTTTGATCTTATCCACCATCCACGGATCCACCCATGCAATGCTTTATGCTGCGTGCTAGCGTGCTGCACACTGCTGCTGCTACCAGCCTGCCATGCGCCCATGTCATTGGCCCATTGCTACACTACGGGAATCAGCCTTTTTTTCGTCGGCCAAATCTATTTTCGTCGGCTGAAAGCTAGCAGATGAAAAAACATGGCTATTTTCGTGAGAGCTTAAAACCGAAAAATAGGTGTTTTCGCTTACCAAAGAGAAAGCCGACAAAGCAAATGCACATCCGCCACGCGCTCCGTGAAATTGAAATTTAAAGAAATTTTTTCGCTTCATTAGTGAAAAAAAGATTTAAAACACACCAAAACTTGACGCGGGTCTTGAAATTTGAATTTTTTAGGCGGATTTTCTCGCGCTTTCGTCGGCCTAACTAGCCGACGAAAACATAGGCCTGTCAGAGTTAGGCACGTGTCTAAGCGTGAGTGGGCAGTAGTTATTTTCGTCGGCTTTTTAAGCCGACGAAAATAGTCCAACTGATAATGCTTTCCACGTGTCTAACTGTGAGTGGGTGGCAGTTATTTTCGTCGGTTATTATGGCCGACGAAAATAGTCTGAGCTGAAGTGCTTTCCACGTGTTTAGTCGTGAGTGGACGACGATATTTTCGCTCGGTTTCAAAGGCCGATTTAAACAACTTCCTAATATAACTCTTCACGCTGCACCATTCACAATCCGCCTCCTTCGCTCATTTCGCCTCCTTCTTTGCTTGCTCGCTCGCTGCTCCGCCGCCGCCCGCCAAACCAGCCCGCGATCCGCCGCCCCGCCCGACCACCCCGCGATGCTGCCTGTCGACCTTCCCGAGCACGCCCCGCCACTCTGCCTGGCTGGTCCGACCGGCCCCATCGCCCCGTCCCGTCCATCCTCGCGATGCCGTCCAAATCGGCCGCCACTACCTCATCGCTCGTCGCCCCGACCGCCGCTCGTAGCCGCGGATGGAGCGTGGCGGTCCGACCACTCGACGACCACACCAGTGTCTTCCCCCTCATTGGATAAGTGTATAGTTTTGTTTTGTATGAGTATATTAATTTTCATATAGCAGAATCATAAACAAAGAGGTGAATAAAAATTTTAGTTAGAGCCTAGAACTTACACACATATAGCTCCGGTCAATCTCTTACCTGAACCGAAAATTTTCATTCTATGTCAAGTCTTTTCATTTCCATAAGTTAATTCCTTGTATTTTTATTTTTGCCACTTTATTTCTGTGTGAAGATATGGTGATGTAGAACTTTCTGTGATTTTTTTAAATTTTCTATAATTTATGTGAATTTTCTACAAATTGTGGGATTTTCTGTGTTTTTTATTTTTTAAAAAAAATTTGTATTTTCGTCGGCAATTTTGGCCGACGAAAATAGTTGGCCACATGGCGATGATGTGGCGTCGGTTTTGGCATGGTGCCCGTCGAGTTCGAACTACTTTAAATCGTAGGGATAAATTAAGTTTAGCGAAAAAAGTTATTTTAAAACCCATTTAAAATGACCTTTTTCGCTCTTTTTAACGTCGTCGGCCCATTTTAGTCGGTGGTAGTCGAAAAAAAGGTTTCCTCGTCGGCTTTTTCTCTATTTTCGTCTGTTTTTGGCCGACGAAAAAAAACCTAATTCTTGTAGTGCTAGTGCTTCTTGTAGTGCTAGTGCTGCTCTGAGCTCTGCCATGCCATTGGCCCATTGCGAGCGCCAGCAGAGCGTAGTGGGCCTGCATGGGCCGGCCACCGACTCGCCGAGCGAACCCAAGAGTGGGTGGTTTTGGTATTTCGGTTTTTTTTTTGTTTTTACCCAAAAAACCGAATTACCGGATTGGGATTTTTCCAAAACCGAACCGAAACCGAAAACTGGTCAGAATCGAGTTGACCGATTCGGTTCGGTATTTTTGGCACGGTTTTTTGGTTCGGTTTTTTTCTGCACAACCCTGTTTAATACCGGCATATCAGTCCTGGTTGGACATGAACTGGTATTGATAGTGACATCAGTCCCGGTTTGTGGCTCCAAGGCTTCAATCCCGGTTGGGCTCTGACATCAATCCCGGTTCGTGATACGAACCAGTACTAATAAGTCCTTTGGCAGACGGGTACAAAACAGCTGGCATGGGTGCTCATCCGTCCTTGGTTAGATATTTAACCGGATCGATGCCTCGTTCAGAAAGTTCAAAAGGAATGCATATCCTAGTTATATCAGAGCGCGTGGAGAGGTGGGTTGGTTAGAAGGGTGAGTGAGTAGTTTTGAGGTCTTAGATTCGAGTCCCACTACTCCCATATATCCACGAGTTATTTTTAAATATTTGTAGCACATTATTCTCGGCTAGCTGGAACCGGGACTGATGCCTTGGACATCTGTCCCGCATGGGCTGTCCCGGTTTAGGAACTGGGACTGAAGCCGGGTTCCGAACTAGGACTGAAGGCCCGTTCCCTAGTAATGAGGCATAGGATTCAATGACTTCATCGTGCACCAAGCCGACTGTTCGGAGCATTCGCTGGAGGTAAACTTGTCAATGGGTGTGTGTTGTGGGCTTTCGGCATGGGCTGGGGGTGATGGCAGCGGCTGAGCGGTAGCAACGACCAGATCTGCTTTGGGATTTGCTCAGTTTGGCTAGATCCGTGAGGTATGGTCTTTTTTTGCAACATCTGAGCGCGTCTGGTACAAATATGCATCGAGCATGATGAAACATTGTGATTGTTACTTAGTGGTTTGCATTCAGGTTGGTTTAGTTAGAGTAATATTTACTTGTTAATCTGACCATAGTATGAATAAAAGTTGCTTTGTAGGTATGCTTCACATTTTTTTGGATGAAAATGTACCTTCATTAGGGCAAGAATGCCCTACAATCAGGGGCCAGGAAATTGTGTTTCGGGTTGTTGAAGTAGAGTCGTGCTAATTAGTTGCAAACCCATGTACAAATGTCATGTAGACGGAGACCGAAGCGGCGAAAGTGATTGTGATCCTGATGACGACCGTTGGCGGGATTGAGCAATTAGGTAAGGATCTGCAGAAGATAGTTAACGATAATTTCGACCCAGGGTGCTCGGAGACCTCCATCACGCTCAATCGGGCATTGCTGGAACTCGATGCAATTATCGAAGTACTGGAGTAACTAGCCCTCGTGGCCTTCGAGGCAACGAAGAGGCCCCTAGGGCCAACTATGGCCGATGGGTTTGCCGTTGCCGCAGTGGAGGAACCGGACATGCCCTGGAATGACGTGCACCCAGAAGACCTAATACCTACAGACTACAACACTGATGAGGAGCATGAATGCCTAAGCTTCTGGGAGTGGTGCGAAGAGAACGACATCGAGTACGATAGCAATGACTCTGGGAAGTTCTTTTAGATGTGCATTATAGTATGCTGGTCGAGAAGTAGCTAGGATCCTTTTCGTAGTTCCACTTTAATTATGCAATGTCCTGGTAGCGCACTTGTGTTGCTTACATTGTACCAGTAGTACTGTTGTCTTGTGGTTGTACTAATGGAGTTGTTACATTACTATCTTGCTGGTTAACCCAAATGTTGATGCTGGTTATGTTAAAATTTTGCTTTTCAATCCTAAATTGGATCCTTTAGTTTTGCACCGCAATCCGCACCGCTATGCTATCATTTTGATGATCATTGTCTCATGCCTTGGCCATGAGCATATTGTATCTATTATTGCCGTTGCAAGGTCCACCATGGAGCATGACCATGACTTCGTTTAGTAGATGATTTACAAGGGCATGGCCTGGTACACGTGGGTCAGATCAGATGCCTCCGGTGAGGCAAGCTTAGGGCTTGACTTAGTGCAAAGTGCACTCCACAATGACATGGTGTTGACCCGGGGAGCTGAAGCTGGCGATGGCTCTGCCAGCCATGCCGTCATAGTGGCTCAAAGTTAGCCAGGATGCCATTGTCAGCAACCAATAGTTTGTAACTCAGTACTGAACAAGGCGGAGAACATGGTCGCGAGGATGTACCAGTCTCTGAAAAGCAGGTGGGACAAGGTCAGTGAAGGGTGAGCAAGTTCTGCGGTTGCTTGATTGATGCGAGGAAACAGAGCGACGCAACAGGGGACGACAAGGTGAGGGAAATTCCTTTTACACTGTATAAGATGTAGCCCATGGTAGTACTCACTCCATGTTTCTCTTTATGCACCTTGCAGGTTGCGCAGGCCGAGACACTATACAAGGAAGAGAACAAGAAGTTGTTTGTGTACCCTCACTCTTCGAGGCTACTACATGCTGTTGTAAATAGTGCAGTATAAGCAATATGATATACACTAATATCAAAATAATTCTAGATTCAAATAACAACAAGAATTTAATATTATCATGAAATAAAACTGCAGATATGAATTCTACAAGTGTTAGGACAGCAGTAAAACAATTCATATATGACAGTGAAATTAACATGATAATAAACAGAAATTCATAACATGTGAACAGCAACATAGCTCAGTTTGAAATGTAATGAATTGCTCTCAGTTTAATGTGTTGGGTTGCTAGAAATAGCCGTCCAACAACATATTCACATGTATATATCACAGATATGGCTATGACAATATCGATGACTAAAACACTGTCTTAATAGCTATTATGATTCGGTTTCTCGAGAATTAATTCGAATCACCGGTTTATCTCGTGTTTCAAAGAATAATCATAAATATGCAAAGATGTATCAAACCATATGGCACTAACAGTAAGCGAAGTTACTTAGGACTGTCCAGATTCTCAAGTTATAACCAAAATTGGATGCTAAACAGATAAACAACAGTGACCAAACGGATATATGTGCATATATTTAACAGTAATTAATTTCTCAATTAAACAGTAACTAGAATAGTATTGTAGCAAGCATACAATCAGTGACTCATCATAGCCAATCTCAATATGTCAATTTTCATCATCGAGCATAAACTCGATGCCACACACATAAACTAGTGCACAGCCCCAAAACTGAGATAATCAACCCCTTAACACAGTGTTAGGTCCTCAAATTATCTCAATTAGCCCTGTGCACAGTACAAAAGTAGGGAATTTGATAAACTTACTCAGCACTGGATTCAAACCAGTGTGTAGAAAGGGCAAGGCACGTCTATAAGACGCTGTCCCAGAATTCAATATTATCGCCACTAGTATACTAGCAACGACAAATCAATCCGGAGATACAATGCCGTCGATCTCAGTGTTGCAATCAAAGATCGCCACACCAAGACCCCGAGGAGCAGCGAACACAGCACAAGATCACGGTATCCAGCCCTCGGCCAAAGGGACCAAGGCGATGCGAAGCCAAATCACCCACGGACAACCAGCAATCCCGGCCTCAAATTGGTCTCCTCTCCCAAATCAACCCAGCCGCCCTCGAGGTAAGCTTCTCCCGAGCTCGAGGCCAAGTATCGACGGGAAAAACCGACTCAAAGTCACTCAATCGTGGAAGATTGAAACTAGGGTTAGCTCCACGAAGAGGAGCTAGGGGATGCGCAAAAAGAGTAGAGTCCCAGAGGAAGAGGAAAGGAACCAGATAAGGAGAGGCTCGGCAGCCATCTGCAACGGCCATGCGCAATACGCGCATCACGCGCCGCCCGGCGCCCAAGTCACCTGCCGCCGCCGCCGCCGCTAGCTCGCGCACGCACGAGCTTGTCATTAGCCAGCCGCCGCTGCAACGTGATGAGGCAGCCTGCTACCTTATCTGTCCCGGTTGGGCTGCGAGGCCACAAGGCCCAATGGGCCATTGCACACAGGGCAAAAGCCCAACACATGCGACCCCCAAGTAGGACATAGCCAACGCAATGAAGAAGCACAAGGCATCCGGGGATATTCCTCCGACAAGCCCCTCATTCTCTGTGGGCGCTAGGCCACTGGAGGAGTCCACTGAAGTCCCAAGATCAATTGGGATAAAGGCGGCCAAGGCTCGCCCAGCAGGGGGATCAACATCCACAGTGTAATTGCCACCACCGCTGCATACAAGGAAGCCATGGAGGGCTTCAGGGAGACCAAGATAGAGCTTGACATGAAGAAAGACGAGAGGATGAGCTTATTCCAGGAGGTGCAGCGCCGGATGTGCGTCGCTGTTGAGACGGATGCACGAGTGCGGGAGGCAGAGGCCAAGGAGAGAAGGATCAAGGATGAGGAGAGGATCATGAGCATAGACCTCTCATTACACAGCCCGGTGTAGTGGAAGTACACCGGGAGGTGCAGCGTCGGATGTGCGTCGTTGTCGAGACGGATGCACGGGTCACGGGTGCAGGAGGCAGAGGCCGAGGACACGAGGATCAAGGATGAGGAGAGGGTCATGATCATAGACCTCTCATTGTGCAGGCCGGTGTAGTGGGAGTACTACGAGGAACTCCAGAGAGAGATCGTTGCTAGACGCTGCCATGATGGACCGTGATCACCATGCTGTGTCGGAGCGTAGCTAATGTATGTGTGCTGCGAGGAACTATGTCTGTTTATTTTCCTCTTGCCAATCTGTGTGTCGAACTCGCTTGTACATGTGTTGCGAAAAACTTGCCAACCTGTGTGTCGAACTCCGGCGATTTTCTATGCTGCAAAGAACTACGTATGTTTATGTCATGGATAGTAGTTGGAGCTAGCCATTCTAGTTAGTGTTGCATGCTAATGTACTCTAATGGTTGGATGCTAATGCTAATGTGTCGCTGGATCCGAAAGCATTGGGAGCCATACGGAACTAAAGAAATCAAACAAATTGGTGAGTTTATTCATTGTGGGAAGCCGACCATGCAACAACAAACACACATGCAAACTAGTACTACTCGTGAACAATAATACGACATGAAAAGTACAACTTGTGTGTGGGGCCTCAACTTTTTGCTTACCTGTGAAGCCCACATGTGAACACTGCACTAGTCTCTGGACCAGTATGCTAGTGCCTCACTTTACATAGCTGGATCATTTCATATATGTGCAACGGATTATAATATATTACAAGAGAAGGGTTATACCAACAGCGTTAAGGTTTACAACTGAGCCATGCATGTCCAAAATTTACATTACCAAAAGTATCTAGCAGAAGAAAATATTAACAAGAACGTTTTCCCCTCGGCTATGCTTCTACTGCAAGCGGATGTAGGGTACCCTATTCCTAAGTTCCGTCGTCGCGGTTCTGCTCCTCGTCGAGGAGACATGCATAGGGATCATCGTCATAGCCCTCATTATCTAAAAAGAGGTAAGAGACGAGGATCAGTGTCATCCAAACACTGGCGAGTTATCTCTTGTCCTTAGGTGCAATGTAATGATACGGGCTTTTATGGTGGAGGCTATGGTTCTTTTATTTACTCAAGCCAATTTTTGAGATAGGGAAGTATAGAAGTAACCTATACCTAGCCAATTTTAGAAAACCGCATCCCCAAAAGATGCGGAATAGCATGATGATAATTTAGGGTTTCATATTTTTCCCGAAACTATCCGGCTCTGTCATCTATACTCATTCACCAAACACTCTGCCACACAACACAATTCACCCCACTCAACTCCCCTCCCCCCCCCCCACAACCAAACCCACCAACCACATCGCCATCTTGTCCGGAATTGATTTGTTCCGTTCGGACCTTCATCGCCAGTTTTCGGCCCACGCCAAGTTGTCGGTCTAGATCACTTTCGGTGGCGCGCCCGCCAAGATGTTCCTTGGCGATGGCAGCCCATAGCTTTACTATCGAGTCCCTATACCAAGGCTCCGCGATGGCCACGCTGTTGTGTCGGAACCACCTCAGAGGTGGCGGCGCCCGCCACACGCATGTTACTCATTCTCATACGGATTGTCATCCAAAGACCATATTACCATACTGAGTAATCGCGTCGCGACCACCTTGGGTCGCTACAGTTGTCGGAACCACCACGCTGGGCAATATCGCGCATACGCTGCGTGTTACTCCGCCTCTCTTGGTTGTCGCCAAAGACCAACTCATACACAACCACTCAGTTCATTTATTAAAGAGGAATGTGTCAGCTGATGAGTTTTGGCTTATCGGGGCAGGCATTGACATGCCCGACTAAACTCTGTTTTATGACCTAAGCATGTCTAAGCAAATTTTACGCAAGACTACAAAGTCTAAAATTCAAGTTGTTTAGTGGACTAGCAAGGGTCATGACTAACAAGTCAATCATGTTGGTAAGGAAACATTCAACAACGGGCATGATACTTCATGGTTAACAACATAGGCATTTGAAATCATAGAGCATGCACATTGATAATATAAACAACATAATTTTTGAAAAAAAATAGGAATTGAAAGCATGAACTAGGGAGGTTAACTCGCCTGGGTCTTGACACTGGTAAGGGTCTTCTTGCTGCTCTACGAAATGCCCTTCTGGCTCCTCAGCGTCTATTAACGAAACGTATTTGAAGAACAATAAATAAAGCAGCAGTCTGCAATAAGAAAACATGATCCATGGAAAGCAACTCGTTTGGCTAAGCGATCGAGGACTGACGTGAAGTCTTAACCTAGATATCGAGGAAGTTCCACGAGCCCAATATGGTTCATGAAGTTCCACTAGGATAACGGAGGCGAACGATAACAAAAATAAAATATGATGATGCAGTAATAATAATGCCCATAGTAGTTTACCCATATATTGGCAAATATGATTAGGGTGTGTCGACAAATTGTGTCTGCAATGTATTTTATGGGGCAATGCGAGAGATCACAACTACGATGGTAGTACAGGGAGCCGAATTTATACAGGTTCGAGCCCTCGGGGCGAGATAATACCCTACTTCTGTGCTCGTGGATTGTATTATTGTGGATGCTGATGATGATTGTTGGACGTGGGATTGGATGTCGAACTAGGGGCCCCGGACCCCCTTTATATAGTGCAAGGGGCCGGGTTACAGATAAAATCCCTAATCCGCGTATGGAAGATACAGATATAACCGATTTGGCTACGCCTATATCTATGTATTCGAGTAGGAGACGAGTTTGTTTCCTTGTAGATCATGTCGGGCCGCGCCAGCCTCTAAGCCCATCTTCTGGAAGGTCCAATTGAGTCGGCCCAAGGAGGTGGTATGTCCAATAGTATATCTCCGGATACCTGAGGCCCATGTTTTCCACAGTAGCCCCCGAGTACTTCGGGACTGAGTTGTCTTGATTCGGGGTTCAGCTTACAGTCCTTCAGATGTTACCCGAGTGACGCCACTCTTCGCCTTGTTGATGAAGTCGCTTTCGTACGAGTAACTCGTTGATTAAACAACACGCTTGTAAAGAACTCGAGAAAATTCTCAAGTCATTAAAAATGTCTGTACCCGGCTCGACTAGTCGATGACGCCGGCCAGGCCCCGCGAGAGGCATACCGAAAGGTGGATGTTACCGAGCGAGCGGTGCCACCCAACGTTATCCTCCTGTTACAACTTATGACATTCAAGCGACTTACGAGCTCGACATTCGATCCAAAGATGGGATATGCCACAACTTGCGTGAGGGTATTCAGCGCCTCGACTCGACTAGTCGAGTCAAGCTAGTGATTCCTGAAGAATCGCCCGCCTCCAAGTTGAGGTCCTCCTAGTGGTGTTTGTCTTGGCGACAAACGATCCGGAGATGTGCCATCGAGACCCAATGAAGAGGTAACTCTTTGACGCCTAATCGATTAGAAAATCGGACCACCGATGACCCTGTGGGTTACGCCAAGAGTGAGTTAATATTTGCCCAAGTGGTGCTTGTCTTGACGACAAACAATCCGGAGATGTGCCAACGACAATTAAAGAACTTTCGATGTGCGGTCCAGCTAAAAGCCAAACCGACTACCGTCCCCAGGGGGCACATCAAAAGCCAAATTACAATTTTGGGAAGCGCCCAATCCTCATATTGAAGACTGGCAAAGAGTCCAACAGGGGGCACTCTATTTTCCCGACTAAGTCGACCCGAGTAACACCTGTACCCGAGTAAAGTCGTGCACAGCTTGCGGCCCTCATGGGGCATGTTCTCAGGGACTTAAGTCCGGGCCCAAGTCTTGAAACGATGATTATAGGGCTTCATTTTTTCCCGCCTTGCGCGGAAATGAAACGTCTCCCACTTCCCTTTAAGTGAGGCACGCCGGGGATTCGAACCGGTATGCTCATACTGTGCGCCCAAATCATTCGTCTCCCCGAAGCACTTTCGCTAGGGTTTTTTTTGCGACTCCGCCGCCATCCAGCAACCCTAGCGCCGCCGCCGTCGCCGAACTCCAGATTCACCACATTTCAATGGCGGGGATTGGGCGACTTCCAACACCACCGTTGATCGGCTGCGGGCCCTGGTTGACGTCGGCGTTCTCCCAACGCCAGAGCTCATCGACCAAGCCTTGCCACAAGCGAAGTCCTCTCCCACTCCTCACCAAGAGGAGATCGTCGTCTTCGAATCCTTCTTCTCCCGTGGGTTCGGACTCCCTGCTTCCTCCTTTCTCCATGGTTTGCTCAACCATTATGGGATCGAGCTCTTTCATTTGAATCCCAATTCCATCCTTCAACTTTCTATTTTTGTTCATCTCTACGAGGCTTTTCTAGGGATCGCTCCCCACTTCGCCCTTTTTCGCCATCTCTTTTTTTGAAAGCCTACCCCACCGACAATGCCCCCAAGGTCATGGCGGGCCGATTTCAACTCCTGAGCGCCTCAAGAAGGAGTATTTTGCCTTGCCACTCCGGACCTCTTTGAAGGGGTGGAACCAGAATGGTTCTATCGCCCAATCCTTCCCCGCTTTTCCTTGTTTTGACTTTAGAAGGCCCCAAGCTTCGCTCTTGGAATTCTCCTCCTTTCCTCTCGAATGGACTAGATCACCGAAGTTACTCGGCTTGATCCAACGCCTCAAAGAGAGGGTCGACCAAGATTGCGATTGCCGCCTCCTTCACAAAACGCCATATCCAACCACTCAAGGAGAGGATCCATCTCGATTCGAGTACACCGCCATCCGACTCGACACGAGAAACGGATGTCCCGATCTCCAATCGGACGCGATCGATCGACTCTCCGAGTTCTTCGCCCGAGGACTATCTTTTCTAACCAAGGAGTCCTGTGAGCTTCCCTCAATAATCCGCCTCGAGGTAAGGATCGAGTGTTCTTTTGCTTGTTTTATGACGAATAGCCTGCTTTTGATGCTAACTCGGGGATGCCAGACTCTATGCAGACCGCCGGCCAGATCCGATGCCCCGACTCCAGCTTCCGCCAACAAGGAAGCGCCAGAGAAGAGCCCAAGAAACCCCGGCCGAAGAAAGGCAAGGGTCCCGCCTCCGTGAAAGAGAATGTCCCGCCACCGGAGGACGCGACCCACGGCTCGGGGCCAAAGGCTCATGAGGCTCCCAAAGAGGAAAAAGTCAACCGACTCCGGCTTAGGGCGAATGGGACTCATCCCGAGGCGATGACAATGAGCGCCGCCGGGGACAAGATCCGACCTCGTAGGCTAGGCCAGGTGGCCTGACGCCTCGAAGGGAGTTCTCTGAGGGCACCGATTTAAGATTAAGACCTCCAATCGGTAAGCACGCTTTGCCACGCTCGGTAGTCTTTTTCGCTTTCTCGATCGAACCATTTCCTTATTTCAGAAACCATCGACAGAGGTTCCATCGAATCGCCAACCGCCGCAAGATCAAAGCTCGCCGAGCCAAGTCAGCGGCGCCTCCTCGACGACAAATCACGGTGACCCATGAGTTTCGTAGCGAAGCCGACGGAACCGTGGTCGGGAAGGCACCACCGCCGCACCTCAAGCCCGAAACCACCCGCCGAGGCGCCGAGGGCTAAGCCGATGGTGGAGGAGATCTCTTCACCGCCTCCTCCTCCAGAGAGGCCGAGCCCAAGCTCTCGGTACGGCCGAAGGACAAGGCCGGGAATAGGGCCCTTATTGACGACGAGGCCGAAGATGAGATCAGGAAGTCCTTCTTTGAGCATACCGTTAAATGCGGTAGGATGGCCAGGGTAAGCCTTTTGATCTGTAAAGTAGATCTTCTTTAGCTCGAGGTAGGATGGTAAACATTCTCCCTCTTTGCAGGAACTTGGTAATTTCTCCGAGAGGAAAACCAAGTTTCTCAATTACTTCCTCCCCCAAATAGAGCGGATTAAATCCATGGAGGAGGAGGTTATTGGAGTCCGGACCGAGGCAGCCAAGGAGCGCCGAGAACTGCAGGCCCAAATCAACGAGCTGCAGGACAAAAAAATTCGACCTTGCAGGATCCCTCCGGTGTAAGTACCCTGCCCTGAATCAGGATCGCTCGCCTTGCGTGTGACCGAATGACATCATGCTCCGCACCATGTGCGCCAAGGCGACGCCGTAATTGTCGGGCTTGGAGCAGAATCGGCGAAGTCCTGTGACCAAAGGTCGGCCTCGAAAAAGCGAGGCGAAGCCGCCGCCGAAGTTGGAGGTAAGTCCTCGAACCCGACCGGCCCAACCTCCGATGTTCACACAGCTTGAGTAATCGGCGTTCTCGCTTTTGTCGAGTATAAGAAGAAGACGCTAGCGCAGTATGACGTTCTACAAAAAAATGTCGAAACTTCGCAAGCGCGATATGATGAACTCCTGGCGGCCGTGGAACCCACTCGACGACGGCTCTATGCTGGCAACACCGAGCCAAACTCTCGAGCCGAGTTAATCCAGAGGTGGGCCGAAGCCCCCAAGCAGCTGAAGGTTCGGCTCAAGAAGGTCGGCCTGGTGAGCGCCAGCCAGGCGCTGGGCATCATCAAGTCACACTACCCTCGAGTTGAGCTTGACGCTGTCAAGGATGGCTTCGCCTGCTCCGAGGATAAAGCACTGGTCCTGATCGAGGAGGTGAAACCGACCGTCGAGTCCCTTGTAGATAATTTAGAACTAGATCCCCTGTAAAGGCAAGAATTCATTGTAAATTATCTGTGTGGATTATCGTCTTTTGATATATACCGATCGCCCCTTCTTTTATCCAAGTTATGCTTTTTGCCTAAGTTAAGTTCCTTTTACTTTGCACTCTGCCCAGCGCATCAAGTGTCCTTAGCGTTGGGAGTCGACATGGAGCAATATCTCCTAAAAAGCGATCGAGAAACATGAGTATTGCCAGGAGACATGAGTTTCGTTACTCGAAACGGTTAACATTTAAGCTTAACATAAACTTGAAAAGAGTGAAGTCGACTAGGTGCAGTTACTGCACCTAATTAGGTGTAGCCCCGACTTACTGGCTAGTCGGAGTCCGATTAGGAAGCAAGTCAATTTAATCTCGAAAGAAGGGGTGCGCAATTGCGCACCTAATTAGGTGTAGCCCCCGACTTACTCTGGCTAGTCGGGATCCGACTAGGAGCAAGTCGTAGAATTTAGATGAAAAGATTAGGTGCGTAATTGTGCACCTAATTAGCGTAGCCCCGCCACTACTTAATTGGCATATAAATAAGTAGCAAGTCAGAAACTGAATTGCATAAGCGTAGAAACAATGTGAGCGAAAACTTATCTTTATTTGATTGTAAACATAGATTACAATAGTCGCCAGTCTGTAACCGACGCGATTGCTCGATGTTCCTGGGTTGTCCACGCGAGTGCCGCACGCTTTTAGTTGGTGAGCCCCGGCGCATCGCCGAGTGACGCCGAGACATCTGATCTACTTGGAGAAGAACGCCGAGCGCCTCACTTGACATCTTCGCCAGGCTTGATGCCCGACTTAGATGGCTTTTGTTCGAGATCGCTTCGTCGCGGAGAGTGGTGGCGCCGCCGAATCTCGCCCAACTTCGGCGCCGCTTCAACCGATCGGGCGAAGTCGCACTCTCCTATCAAGGAGGTGGGAAAACTTGACATCTCCACGACCGTGATTACGCCCGTGGACCCGCATCTTCATAACCAGATAGGTGTAGTGTGGGGCTGACCATGAACTTGGCCAAGCCCGCTTTCCCAAGATGCGTGATACGCAGCTCAAAATCCGCCACCTCAAAATCGAGGTTCTCCGTCCGGTAGTTATCCCAAGTGCCAAAGGTGACAGAAGAGTGATTTTCCGACGCAAGACCGATGATGTTCCCGAATTATACCATGAAACGGTGCATTTGTTCCGCTGAGCGCCGCCCTTGGGATCTCGTGATCTTGCCCGAGTCTTAGCGAAAAGGATATTTAATCCACTTCCGTGCCAACCGTGACCTTGCGCAATGGACGCCTGCACTACGTGATCCGTGATGAGCGGATATCTTCCTAGGCAAGGGGCGTGATCTCGAGCGATCAAATATGATCGAAACTTCGCACCACCGAAGATAATCGTGGGTCACCGAATAGTCAGATTGATTTCTCGACGGTAAGCTTTTACTTAAGCTTGACTCGATGCATCCCGGCCCCGAATATGTAGTTGAGCTCGCGCTTGGTTTCTTAGTAAGCGTCACCACGAGGAGGTCACGCTTGTCATCTTGCTTGGCATCTCTCGAGCGTCATTGCAGATCCTCAAAGAAACTTCTTCAAGATGTTGCAGTTTTTGGCCGCATGCTTTCCATTTGGATGGAAAGGACACGGCGTCTCCATGACTTTGTTGTAGTCGGTGGGCCGAGGCGGCCTCTGCCGATCTTGATCTGCGACGGCTACCATCTCTTCACCCTTGCGCTTCTTGTCCTTCTTGGAGGACGACTCGGGTTTGTCCTTCTTGCTTTCGTGTTTGCTTGGGTGATCCTCTTGACGCTCAGCGAGGGCATCGAAGGCAGTAGCATATCGATCCGCCAAGGCGAACATCTTTTTGACGGTAGTCGGAGGCTTCCGAGACATCTTCTTGATTAGATCGGGGTCGCGAACTCCTTTCTGGAAGGCTGCGACGACGACCGCCTCTGAGATCTCCCGAATTGTATTCTTCTTCTTGGTAAAACGCCGAATGAAATCCCTTAACGACTCATCTTTTTTCTGATGAATCTGATAAAGGTCCCACTGGGCTCCAGGCTTCTCGTATGTGCCCTGGAAGTTGGCAACGAATTGGTCGCAGAGCTCTCCCCAGGAATCGACCGAGTTCTCTGAAGGCCCGCGAGCCGCTTCGAGTCGGAGGGTTAACATGACGGGCAAATAGTTTGCCATCACGTCAGATTCTTCCACCCGCCCCTTGATTGCCAAAGAGTAGATCTGCAACCGTGCCTCGGGGTCCCGCCTCCATCAAATTTCACAATTCCTTAGGGTTGAACCCCGGGCGCTTTACTCGACGGAGTCTGGTGTGAATGTCTTGATCCCGCTAATCAATCCTTCCCGGAGGAGATTGGTGGGGAGATTCCGACGCGCGGAGTACGGCCACGGCCCTCGCCTCGCTTCCTCCGTAGGGCCGATGTCAAGACGAGATCGCGACTTTACTTCTGGCGGGCGTCTTGCCCACGGCCACAGGCGCCGATCGCGCCGAAGTGCTACTCGTGGCGATCGACTTCTGCCGAAGCCGGCTCTGATCCTCCGTGTGCCTTGGATACCGCTACCGCCACCATGGCCTTGATTTGTTCCATGATCGACTTTGCAGGGTTGCCTTCTCCAAGCAAAGGACCAACATTGTCCAAGAGGGTCTTACACGCGAGGATGTTCTGCTGTGGCGTACGAAAAACCGAGTGGTCTCCCATACGGACTTAAAGCAGTTCCTCCTAGACTTTCCGTGCACGACCGCACAATTGGTCGCGCAAGTCTTCTCCGCCTCCGCGGTTTTGTTCGCCCCGACTTCTGAGGGCGCCGAGCCGATCTGGAGGCTTGCCCATCCAAAGATGTAGACGCCAAAAATCGGGAACCCATTGATGTTTCTTCCGACTCGGATTCCGAGAAGGAAAGGCTCAACCGATCCCGACCGTCGGCCGTCGATGGGAATGATTATAACTCCTACCTCTCGTCTTTGGATCTCACGTCGAAGAGGATCCGATCGAGATCCAAACAGAATCTAATCTGCCGAATCTCGCAGCCAAATTGATCAATCCAAATGGTATGTCCACTCGGGAAGTTGACCTGGTTAGAGTTGTCCCCGAGTCCTGACTCGGAAAACTCGTCCCTGTGTGCGCGTGCCGTGTCCCGCTCCTTAGCCCAGATTGGAAAAGCTAGCATGTTATCCGATGGAAAACAGCGGCCGAGTTTCCTAATCCGAACGAGGCGGACCACAATTGAGGGATTGTGATTCCCGACTGGATCTGAAAGCGATCTAGGCCAGGAATCAGATCGCCACTCTTTCCTTCGCCAGCATAAGGAGCTGGTAAAGAGAGAAGTGGCAGATCCTCACCAAACCGGGCGGAACCCAATGGTTGGCGGTCGAATCGCCATCATCGATTGATCTCTTCCGGATCGGAACCCAGAGGAGAGATCCCGAAGTGGTGAGGCTCAGCCGGAGTTGCGTACCACCTCCCCCGGTAATGTGTGGACCGAACGAAGTTCGACTCACACAATCGAAGTTCCCCGAAGTCACCGGCGAGGAAGCCGAGATCTTCGAAGATGAAGCCTTAGCCGGGGGCGTAGGTGAAGACGAATCCGCCAATAGAAGCCATCGAAGTCGATGTAGTTGATCGTGACGCTAGCCCCTACCTGGCGCGTCAACTGTCGACGAATTGTGTCAGCAATGTATTTTATGGGGTAATACGAGATCACAACTACGATGGTAGCACGTAGAGCCGAATTTATATGAGTTCGCCCCTCGACTAGGTAATACCCTACCCGTGCTCGTGGATTGTATTATGGTGGATCTTGATGATGATTGTTGGGCGGGGATTGATGTCGAACTAGGGGCCGGACTCCTTTATATAGTGCAAGGGGTCGGATTCTGATAGAATCCCTAATCCGTATGGAAGATACAGATATAACCGATTTGGTTACGCCTATATCTATGTATTCGAGTAGGAGACGAGTTCGTTTCCTTGTAGATCATGTCGGGCCGCGCCAGCCTCCAAGCTCATCTTCTGGAAGGTCCAATTGTGTCAGCCCAAGGAGGTGGTACGTTCAATAGTATATCTCCGGATACCCGGGGCCCATGTTCCACAGGGTGCGAGTGAGTGAGTGTGTTTAGTCTAATACAAGAGTCCCTAGTTATAATTTACTTGTGCCTCTAGTTAGTACCTAATTTGAGGAATTTAAATTATTCTAATATGTAAGTTAATTAATTATAAGGACATGGTGATATATAAGGGGCTAATTAGCCATTATTTGATAATAAATTTTGATCGGTGCTAACCAATATGTTTAAAAGGGGTCCAGAGAGGTTTCCTATATTTTATGGAATTTTTATTAGCTCATCCATTATTTTGAATAATTATAAATCATTTTAGGGTTATCTTTCCTAAATGAAAGTCCTTGTAATAGGAATTTTGATAAAGCAGAGGCATTAATTTATGTTTCTGTTTGTCTAAATATTTTTGTTAAAATCAGCATGCCATCTAGTATTTAACATAATTTTTCCAGAATTTTTGGGGTTTTCTAAGTATTTTTAATAACTCAATATATTTTCTGTCATTATCTAAATGGCGTAAGAATCAAAATCCTTATCACAAGATTGTCGGGCTTTACCACTGCACTTCATGCGGGTCCAGGGGGGGCGGCTTTTGGAATAGTGTGAGGTTATAACTAAAGGCGTAAAATGGCGATTTACGCTTTCATAATATGACATGCGGGGCTAGGGGCCCACATGGCAACCTCATGGCGGTGGCCCTCAGAGGAGACATTGTCTTCTTCGGGTTAGGGTTGGGTGTGGCGGACAAGCATGCCGGGTTGGATCGCCACGGCCAGTGGGCACTGCCATGAGTCCCATTAAAACGGGCCCCCAAGACCGCGTGCACTTGGAGGCCGAGGTCGAGAGGCCCACTGGCTGTCAGAAGTGCGGCATGCAAGAATGGGTTCTAGCGGCACGGCATGACAACAGAAGCGTGGCAGCACCGGCGAGGTTCTATGGGCGAATTGGGGGTGGCTCAAGGTATAAGGAGGGTAGTGGCTCCTTCTGGCACCCGATGTGAAAGAAGACCCGAGCCGCCGTCGTCAGGTTCATGCATGAGTCGGGTAGGTCGCCCGTATTGTATGCGCCCAATGCAGCGACGCAAAACCGAGGTAGGGAAAAGGTTAGGGTCACCTCAGTGATGCTCGGATTGCGGGGAATTGGCCTCTTCTTACCGAGCTTGGAGAACTCGAAAAGGGCGAAATTTGAGGAGTTCTTGGCCGGCAGCGAGAAAATTCCTAATGTCGTCGAGTCCCGACGTTCTTGGCCTAATTCCCTTGGGGACGTTGTAGGGAGGGAGTTGGGAAAGGTCGACACCGAGTATTAGGCCACGGTTTGCGTCGTCGGCGACGATTCGGAGTGCCAGACTGGCTGTTTTCGTGAGGTGGAGGCGAAACTGGGCGGAGGCGGCGTGGATGATGGCTTTCGGGGTGTGTTCGTGAGAGGGCGAACAAGAGAGAGAGTCGGCGAGTAAGGGTGTGGGTGGTTTAGAAGGAGGCTACGCCGTTTGTACGCTATGGTGCGGCTGGGCGTTGGTTCCCAGGGAGGCGCCGCCTGCAAAGCACTGGGGTGGCGCCACGTGTGGGGCCTGTCCTTTGCCCACCACACGATCTGCACTAGTCCCTGGATGAGTACACTAGTGCACACCTTTCACATAGCCGGAATCATTTCATACAAGCGAAAGTCTTATATATTACACAAGTATCAGATTAAGCCCTGGGGCTATTATATTACAAACCAGACATTGGCCCAAATAGTCGAAAAGTCCAAAAGATCAGTCGCGGAGACCCAAAAGAGCAAAAGAGTCTCGTCTTGGCTATGCCTAAGCACTCGACCGAGAGACGCCTAAGCCTCGCCCGGTCGTCAAGAAAATCACGTCGCCCTTCATCTTCATGGCAGTATATCGATCTCGCTCATATTCTCCATCTAAAAGAGAATATGAATGCGAGGTTAGTATCATCCAAACACTGGCGAGCTAACACCCAACCTGATACAATTTTAGTGATAGGGGTTCCAAAAGAAAGGTTGGGGTTTATTTGTTGCAGAAAGCAAGTTTTCTAAATCAAAGCCTATGACTTAGCATTTTTAACCCAAAGTTCTGCTAATCATTATTTTCATTATTGTAGTCTGTCACAATTCACATTCCACCAACCACAATCCACAGTCCACACCAGTCCTTAGATCTACTGCACACACCCGCCATCAGATTCCGGTGTGGCGCGACCAATATGGATCTTACGCCAATGGCGTGCGCTTCTTCCTAGCGGGTTGCCACGCCAAGACTAGAGTCACGGCTCGCGACACGTAAGACCTAGATCATCCCACCTGATGACGACATGATATTGTCTTCACCTCAAGCATGGCAAGAGACAGGCACGCCGCAGTCGTACTACCCCGAATCCCCAATACTTGCACTACCGCGCGATGGCCACGCTGTGGTGATAGAAACCAAATCCGCGAGCATTTGGTCGAGACTTCCCCGTGTGCCTCCTCGCACACCCGTCGATCATTTCTACGAGTCACATCGGATCCGGCCATCCACACACACATTGACATTCACTTCCTTCTTCGCTATCGTTCTCCGTGTGCCTGCGACACGATGTGTGAACCACCCTTAGCGGCGGCGATTGGCGCTTACGCGTGTTGCCCGCGCCCTCTCAAAGACTGCGTCTCTGGAACGATAGCCTCTTCACATCACACCAGTAGCCATGCTACTTCCACCTTAACCACAAGTCGGACCACGTCCGCTTTCCCAATCACAACCACAACATACACACACACTGATATGCCAGGCCCAATTTTCAGTTCCAGGTTCATTACGTAATCATGTCCGGTGAATATCGGTTCACCGTTCCGAGGCCAATTTAAGCCCAAAAAGTATTAATTGGACCTGAACAATGTCTAAGCAAATTTTAACCAAGACTTAAGAGTCTAAAATTGTTTTATTTAACCTAACTGGCTATCAAGGATGATTATCAAAGCAATCATTCATAAAGTCAAAGGACAGATGAATATTATCAAGACAATATCATCAAGGTAAAACAATTACAAATGATAACAAGACATGATATATCATGACTAAGCAAACAGGTATATTTACTTAAAAAGCATGCAATTTAATACAGTAAATAAAATATTTAATAAAGCCGAATCAATATGATTCATTAGAGTGTTAACTCAAGACTAGGAAAGTCGACTCTCCTAATAAAAGAAAACACTTTTATGGTTTAAGATGTTAACTCGCACTAGGGAAAGCGCATCCTCTCCCTAGTAAAAGCAACATTATTAAGGGTATGTATTAACTCGCCTGGATCATGTGAATCCGAAACCTGAGTCTTGATCTTCTAGTTGCTCCGCGGGTCCTCTGGAATCTATCGCGAAGAGCCAAGTAATACCAATAAACATTAAAGTATGCAAGAAACAAGATGCATGAAATGCAATGCACTTAAGGCGATTGCGATTACGGATGTTAGTTATGCTAGGGATTTAAGCGTAGTAGCGTCGAGAGATGCGATGCATGGATGTGCGAAATGCGATTTATATTTTATTTTATTATTTCTAAAATTTACTTCAATTAAAACATATGTTCAATACTAATAATACAATATAAACAAGTGAATGTTGCTAATTAAGAATGTTTTCTTTTAAATAAATAATTCTGAAAATAATCTATTTACACAAGAAAAGTATAAACATTAATTTAATTATACCTACTCATTTCCAGAAATTTTCAGTCCTTTTAAATAGACGTAAACAATTAAGCCACTGTTTATAAGTATTTTTCTTTAGCTAGAAAATTGCAGAAAATAAATTATGCTCAGAAAAATATAAAAAATTCACGGGAGGTAGAATACGTCCCGATCTATCCATTTCGACTAGTTTCACCTTAATAGGACAAACGACGAATTCGTTGCGGCCTTGCAAAGATTGTAATTTTCTTGTGCTTTTAGTGGCTGGCAAGCAACAGCACGAGCAGAACGTCCGGCTGTGCGAGCAGCACTCCATCGCACCAGGGAGTTCAGCAGCGGCAGCAACCGCGTCTTCTCCATACAACAGCTGCAGGGCAGCAGCAGCACTAGCTGCTTGGACGCAACCAAGATGGGAGCTGGGCGCAGCAGCACAAGGAAGGAAGAAGAGCAGCAGCACAGCAAGATCACCGTGGTGCTTCAGCCTGCAAGTTGCTCGTCAGCATCCCCATGGCTGGACAGCTTCCAAGGAGGTGGAGCAGACGCAGCAGAACTTGGGGGCGGCGCAGGTGGTGGTGGACGCCGGCGGGGAGAGCAGATCTGGGGCTGGGGTGCTGGCTGGGAGGAGGAGCTGGGGAAGGGGGAAGCAGGAGCTGCAGCGCTGGCGTGGAGGGACGACGGAGTGGAGCTGCGCCGGTGGAGGAGCGCGCCGGTGGAGGAGCAGAGGTGGCCGGCTGGTGGGAAGACGGCAGGGGCGGCGCTGGCCAGTGGAGGAATGGAGGCAGCGGCAATGTGGCGTGCTCGTGGTGTTCCTGGAAGCTTGGTCAGGAAGGAGTTGGGGATGGAATGGGTGGAGAGGAAAAGATAAGGTGGAGAGATAGAGAGGCTAGAGACTAAAAATGGAAAGGGCTAAGGATAGATATAGTATTTTCTATATGTCCATGAGATAGTATAAAGTAGGCTGCCAAATGCAGATTGACGCACGGGATCCACGCGTCACTGAGCGGAAAAGAGAAAGAAAGATTAGGAAAGAGGGGAAAAGGGGAATGGCTAGAAGGGCCTGCAAGTATTAGGGACCGGCGGATGGAATTCGGTCGATCAAACGAAGCTTGGGTTTATGAATATAATGCCATTGTAATTATTTTATAAACCAATTTCAATAAAAGAATTAGATTTTCAATATCATTTTATTAAATTAACAACCCGATCAAACGGGTAGAACTGTAAATTCACCAAGGCTGTTTTAATACTGCAGTCAAAGTTTATAATTTGGTTTGTTACTATTTATAATCCAAAAATAGATGTATTTATATAAACTAAGCCAGTTAAATTGGCTCAAATATTTCTGACAACAATAAAATGCATGAAGTGGTTTTGCAATTTGATTAATTTACAGCCGAGACCATGACCCACGGGTCATTGACTCATAGGGCTTAAAGGGGCGGGTCCTACCTGTAAGTGTCTCATAACTTGCCCAGGCCTCCTTTCTTCTTCGCTGGGCACAGGACAAAACGTGATGCGCCATGGCTGGCTCAGGAGCTCTGTGGTGCCGGCGTGGGAGGGCTCGGCTAGGCAGGCGGATGGCTCGAATGGATTCCACTTGGCAAAGCGCGCTGACCCGGTAGGCTCGGTTTAACTGCTTCACACTGCCGGAGCAAGTGGCCATGAAACTAATGGCAAGCGGTGGCAAGAATGCAATGCACAAGGTGAGTAGGGCCTAGGAGCTCAAGCAAAGGAGTCCTACATCGGGAGAGGAGTAGGTTCTACTGCTGGGTCGGCGTGGGTCGAGATGGTCTCGAGCGGCCAAGAACGTGAGGCCGATGGCGACCAAACAGAGAGCATGGCGACGGCACAAACTGGAGGGCCTAGAGCAATTGAGGGGCAAGGGCATGATCAGCATATCCTGGAGAAGCTCCGGACGCAAGGAATCAGCGAGAGACTCACCGTGGAGGGAAGAATGAAAAGGGGGAAAAACATGGCCGGCGGCGGTCTAGGAGCTCGCTCGAGCTCGGTAGGGCCTCCGAGCTTGATTGGCTCGAGGACGTCGTAGAGGGGCCTGAGTGCTATTCCCTAACCGCAGGGAGAGGCGGAATGGTCCACCAGGCAAGGCGAATCGCGATGCCGAAGGGGTTGGCGCGATGGAAACAGAGGCGGGCGTGGACGAAGCAGGTGTTTTCCATGCTTGGTTATGCTCGAGCGAGAGTGAGCGAGCTAAAAGGAGTGAGGTGAGTCGTGGTGCAACTTGGGACTTAAGAAGGAGGTGCTAACCGAGAGAGATCAAGAGAGAGGGAGGCGGTGAGCTTCGGCGGAAGATGGAGAAACAAGGGGCGGCAACGGTTTGCTTGCAGGGGCAATATGGCCTTGGGGCGACCAATGTCAGGGCGCAGAGCTGCGAGAGCATTCATTGGGTGTTTAGGGCGGTGAGGCGACAACACGGCGCATGAGGCAGTGGATGACAGCGCCAGTTGGCCGAGGGGAGACGGTGGCGTCCGGCGACGGCGAGACAGGTAGGGCAGCACGACAGCGGTGCAGAACCAATGGGGAGTGAGGAAGGGTGAGAGAGAGAGAGAAGCATAGGAGAGAGAGAGTGAGCAATCAGTGGCTCACTCATTGGGCTGACCAGTGGGACCCACCTGTGAACAGTGTAATCAAACAGTGGTCAAGCCTGGACAGAAGTAGTGGTCCCACAATCTAATTTCTATGATTTTTAGGGATCTTATTTGCAGCTAATATTGAGGCATATTTGATTAGGACTTGAATTCAAATTCAAGTTTAGAATTTCAATTGGGATTTTCGTAACAAGAGTAGTTTTGGATTAATGTAAAACCTTAGAGTTTTATTTCTAATTTTAGTTCAAGCTCTTGTATCATGTATTATGAATTTTGTTGATATGATTTAAATATGACCCTATTCTCACTTATGATGTTTTAAACTTATCCTCAAATTACAAAAATAAATTTTCAGATCTAATAAATGCATGATTAAGAATAGTGTTTTTTTTAAGCTTATCACCAAATTTTGGGGCCAAAATACCTGACCACAATAACATTTTTTTTGAATCTTTAAAATATCCCAAATTTGGGGTGTTACACCACGCCCTGTCCACGCGTCGCGGACGCAACACGGGCGAGCGACACACACGCACGCGAAGAGGGCAGAGAAGTAAGCTGCCCGTGGCAGCTCCGCCGAGAAGGAGAGAGGAAGAGTGTGCCGGGAGAGAGAGAGGCCAACGAGCGAGCAGGAAAGTGAGAGGAAGAACAAAGGGTGAGAGGAAGGTGGGACCCACTGCTTAGTTTATCATCTTCAAGATTAAATTTCAAAAACGGGTTCAAAGATTTTAGGGGATTATTGGGGGAATTTCAAGGTTTACTTGTATATGTACATATGTATGTGTATATATATAGGTGTATGGGTGTTCAAATATATCCATATATATGTGTATATATATATACACCTATTTATATGTAGGTATATACAAGTTCATAAGCTTTTATATGCATTGATTTAGGGTGGCGTGGTTTGGTGAATTCTTAAACCCTAATTCATAATTTGATCAACTAGGTTTTAAATTTAAAGGAATTTATTATGAGCATAATTTCTAATTTGGGTTTTAATACCAGGTTAATTTGGGGGTGAATTTCTAATTGATCTAAAAATTTCTAGGTTTAGGCAAACGGGTAGAACCATAATTTCACCTAGGCTGTTTAGTCTTGTAGGCAAAGTGGTTATTTGGTTTGTTACTATTCAAAATCCAAAATAGATAAACTTATATAAAGTACAAGCCAGTTAAATAAGCTCAAATATTTCTAAAAATGCTCGAATATAAAGTACAAGCCAGTTAAAGGACCAGATGACCAAAACATCTGAACCAATCGAAAGCTACCCAAGAAAACATCATCACTATCACAGACTTTTCGACATAGCACATTAAAGAAACCAAGTAGCAATCCGGCAACTTCAAATAACCTTCAAGTATGATCAAAAGAAAATCCCCAAATAATCTGACAGATCTAGCCAAAAAGGTAAGCATCCTAATAAAGATCATAGCCCAATGATAATGAATGACCATAAAAACGAATCCAAACCACACAACCTTTAATCAATTCCATTTCAATTCATGTCCAAAGACTGAATACTAACCAAATTAACTGATCAAAACCCCCAAATCAAGGCAAAAGCATATGCACACAACTTCGAGAGATATTAACAAGAGCAAGCACAACTTCGAGACATATTAACAAAAGCAGCTAAAAATCATAGCCTTAAACCAAAGGGGTAGCACGATTAAGAGTACGAGCCCTAAAAAGCATAACCCAGCAGAAAGAAAAGGTACGAACCCCTAATTCATAACCCAAAATCAAAGAACCAACATGATTAGAAAACGACCCCTAAAAACATCACATCAAACTCATTGTCAATAAGCTATATAATTAGACCACGACCAGCATAATCAAAACATAAATCATTAATAGCATCAAAATTTACAATCGTAAATGCAATGCAGTCCCATACCCAACCTATTGTGCATAAGTGTGTCAGGTCTTGATTAATTTAGTCAACCTTACTAAATCAAAGTTTCGTATTGCATATTAATTTTAACCCATTAATTCACCCATAACGGATCTAAAGCCTTGCTCTGATACCAACTGTAACACCTCGGTTCCTACTGAACCCAATATGCTACCAAGTCTCTAAATTCTACGAAATTTCGACAGCACATCCCCTAAAAATCTGTACATCCACTCAGCAGACAAAAGCACAAATATTCATATATCACACTAACAACTATACAAGCCTCCATAGGCTAACCAACAGCTCCACATTAGCGGAGACCTCAACAAGATCACTTCTTACCTCGCTTACCTTTAGCGTCGACGACATACCATACGACTATAAGCAAATCACTTAACACGAACATAAAAGAAAAACATAACGAGTTCTTTATCCTATCCTATTATCAACTGAGTCAAATTATACAAGTACTTAGGTTAAACTAGATAAGTCTATCTAAGGAATAGTTTTCTAGGTTTCTCGTGCTGAAGTAAAGTACTACTCCCATCCCATGCAAGTCGACCTCAAGATATACCTAAAAACATAAAGGAAGCAAGGGTGAGTTCAACAACTCAGCAAGTACATAAGAAAATGATAAACACGAAATAATACCACATCTTTGTTGTTAAACATATTAATCCCATTCCGTTGCTTATTTACTTGCTCAAGTAAATCTCTTGCTCATACTAGCATTATATGCATTCTATTTGCCCCTAAAGTTAGAATTACCGGTAAAGGTGTGCTTAAACAACCAGGTTTATGAATTTCTCCTAATTCTAATCCTTTATCACCACCTTAGGTTCCTTCCCAACATCTTAAAGCTATGCCCTAACCAATGCCTAACATATCCATAATGAAAAACATGTCAAAGAAGAGTACGGCCACCTACGATTGACCAAAAGAGCCTAGTGTAGCGTAACAGTTAAGTAAGTCCATAAATAAACAAAAGGGTAAAACAATTCGTATGACCATAAATGTCCGACATCAAGGCAATTCTGAATCGTCATCAATCTCAGCAAATACACAATTAAACAAAGAATAAATATGGAAGATCATATAATCATAAAAGTGACATATCGGCACCAGCTCTAAACCAGTCCATATTCTCATAATCTTTCCATCGCCACTCATACATGGTGCAATGCAATGCAATGCAGGATGCATCTTTACTCTGAGCTCATACCGGTATAGCAAGGGTTCACCCGTCGATGACACCCTTATTGCCCCGTCCTGTTTCATACGGGGTCCAATCAAAACCTCCACTCCCGTGGAGGGCCTACTCCCGTAGGACTTAGGGCTCCAAGTCATGATCATATGTCTTTCTCACCGACCTGGCCAAGGCATTCCAGACTAGTCATATGACCATTCACCGACTTGGCCCATGCATATGAATACAAAATAATGCAAGTCCTCAGATAATCACACACCAAGTAACATCAAGCTTTAGAAAGTTTAAATCATCCACTCAAGTTATATGCATGAATATACCAATGGGTCTTAAAAGAAATTTCACGGTGAAAAGACAAAACAGGGAGTCACTTTGAATAAATATGCACCTGCATATCACCAATCACAAATCCATTATGACAGTAAGCATGCAATATGTCACACTTTAACAACATATACTTGCAAGTACAAAAAGGACCCCATTATGCATTAGCATCCTTCACCTCAAGACATATATCCGTTAAAAGTGTTGTATTAATCATGTTGGAAACAGTGCATAACAGCATTGAAAACAACTTTGGGGCAATTTAAGTCTTAACGCCAATCACACCCTTATCTACCAAATTAAATCAATCAACAAATTAATCCCACTATTCACACGTCCATAGCCCATCCACTAGCCTCTTACCACCCCTAAGCCCTTACTAATGTATAGCAACCCAACATACCCATCAACCGGGAATATTTTCATCTATTATATTTTAACCAAGTACCCATGCAAAAGAAAGCATATTAGAGATAAGAGATTAGTTTGGGATGGGAAGTCACTCCGTGATCACCATCCCATTATGCACTTGCCTCTTTTACCGAGTGAAGCGATACGGCGAGGACACCGACCCCAAGACAGTACCACCTATAAGGCATAAATCACACATTCACAGTCATGGTAACAAACGTTAACTAGCATCAGCGTGCGTTAAACCCTAAAATCTGGACAGCAGCTTAAAATATTCATAACTTTTAAACCACATATCTAATTCTCCCATTCTATGACTCTACAGAAAATTGAGAACACAACCTACAAATCTTACAACTATAACCGAATTCAATTACCCAAAATAGATACCTTAAAATCAAGTTGTAAGCTACTGCATAAGCAATTCCCTTTTCTAGACTCAAAATCCAACTCTAGGGTTTCTAATTCTCACTAACTCTTCTCTAATCACAACATAAGTATAACAATTTATAGGAGAATACCATCAATTTGTTACCTTCTAGCTCGAGGAGCAAACCCTAATTCTTCCTTCTCCTTTCTTCCTATTTTCTTCTATTCCCCTTCTTCCCTTCACTTCTTCCTTCTCCTGCTCTTCTTCCTCTCCCTCTCTTCTCTCTCTCTAGCAATGAAAGCAACCTCTGACGACAATGCCCTAGTCAAGCGGCGGTGGCGGGCAGTCTTGAAGCGAGCGGCAGCCGATGGCGAATCCGGGCCCGTCTCCGCTCATGTCTTGGCGGACGACAGAGACGCGACGACAGCGGCGCGTCTGGCCCTCCCCGACGCTGCGGCGTCCACGGCAAGCAAGCGGCGAACTCTGGCAACAGGGGTGAGTAGGCGGGCGGCGCGCCCACCGACGGCGTTCTGAGGTGGGCGGCTAGGGTTGGCGGCGAAACACGAGAAGCGGCGGCGAGGCAACAAGCAACGGCGGCGAGCAGCGTCGGCGGCGGCTAGAGTTGGTCGGCCGCCGCGAAAGAAAGCGGCGACGTCGAGCTGAGACGGCTCGGGCTGGGGATGACTGGGCGTGGCCCCTCCCGAGCTGCCCTTAAATTAAGCGGCTCTAGGCCGAGCCGGGCCGGGATTGGGCCGGGCATTACATGGGAGGTCCCGTTCATCCCTATGATCATATTGTGCATGATCACGCATGCCTTCATGATCATATTGTAGTTGGTGAGGGTCCTCTGCCAGCTCGCGCACAATCACGAATCACTGCCAGAAACCCCTGAAGGCGCGCTCCACATCCTTCCTCGCAGCCTCCTACTAGCCAACAAAGTACCTCCTCTTCCTCCCTATTAAGCGTGGATAGTCTTCATGAATACCGTGCACTCGGGGTATATGCCATCGGCCAGAAAGTAACCCATGTTATAGGTATGGCCGTTGACATGTACTCCACCTCTGAGGCCTTGCCGTCTAAAAGCTTGGCAAACGCGGAAGAACTGTGAAGGACATTTATATCGTCATAGCTGCTCGGCATACCGAAGAAAGTGTGTCATCCATAAGTCATAGGACATGATGGCCTCAAGCACCACTTTGGGCTGACGGGCATGCCTGTTATATTGGCCCTGCCATGCTGTCGAGCAATTCTTCCAATGCCAGTACATGCAATCTATGCTGCGAAGCATTTCAAGCCATCCGCGCTACTCCGGGTAGACCAGGAGATAGGTGGTGTCATTCTCGTTCAACGCACGGAGATACTCATCATCGAAGACCTCCACCATGATCGTAACGAATCTCCTGAGGCTCTCTATGCCCGTGATCTTCCCGATGTGGATGTACTTGTCCTGAGCATTCGTTAGGCCACCGTACGCAAGTATGCGTATGGCGGCATTTATCTTCTGCAGGGGTGAAAGGCCGAGCTTTCCCACCGCATCCCTCTTGCGCTTGAAGTAACCCTTCTTGGCCATGACCTTTGTCCACAATGCAGAGGAAAAGCCGACAGCTCATCCAGGACCTGTGTTTATCAAGCCTTACGGGTTAGTCTCCCCCTAGTGTACTTAGGTAGCTACTATAATCGACAATGAAGACATACCTGCGCCGGAAAAGACTATATGTCCGTACACAGGGTTCTCGTCGAAGTAGTCGCTATACAGGCTCTCGTGGCCCTACAGGGATATGCGATCTATGACCGCATGGCCGGGGACATAGCCTCCACGCCTCGGCTTGCTGGCACCGGCCACCTCCTCCTCGGCCATCATGGTTAGCATCAACAACTCCTTGTCGTTGCTGAATGAATCATTTTCTTCCATGAAGTAGTATCGTGCAAACGAGCTCGGGTCCATGTGTTTTAGTGTGTGGCTCAAGGTGGACACCCCCCCCCCCCACATACGTATACGATAGACGTATGGCGGTTATAGGGATATATTAAACTATGAGAGTTGGCTGGAGGAATGGGAAAAGGAAGAGGAAGGGTTGAAGAGCACGTTTCGAGAAGAGGATTCTCTACAGGGCTAAAAACGGAGCACAAAGGAAGTCGAAGGGTTAGAGATGCTATTCTTTGCCATTAAAATTTATCCAAATCCACGGTCTACCATCATTTTTTTAAAGTTCATGATTTGATCTTGTCACGTGAACTTCTTTCCCTATATGCCACTTCTATCAATGTGTCGTCTTTTTGTTGTTAAGTCAGTTGTGAAATGTCCTCTTTGCCCTTATCTTTTTAATATGTTACAAATAGAAAGATTCATTAAAATAGTAAAAAAATATAAAATTGCAAGACAAATTTCTATGGATTCAAAAAATTATGCATACTAAAATTTGAAAGTGAATTTTAAAAATTTTGGGATGTAAATTTTATTTTAAAATTAATGGTACCTACCAAGTCTCATGAAACAAGATTAAAAAAATAAAAAATAGAGAAAATTATGAAATTTGAACAGCAAGTAGAACATGATTTTACATAAATTTAAAAATTTGAATTACATGATTTGGAATTAAAATGTAGGAGGTGAGTTTTGAAGTTTTAAATCCAGCAAATATGAAATGGGTATTTTGGATATTAACGAAGCTTTCTAACAGTTGAAACTAACAAAGTTAACAAAAATGGCATATAGGGAAAGTAGTTCACACGACGAGAGCAAATCATAAACTTAAAAAAAATAATGGCAGATTGGTGAAATTGGTTAACTTCTAGTGACAGATAAGGAATTCTCTGCAAACTACGAGGCAAGGAAGGATGAGACACATGCACCTATCCATGGTTCCAAGTTCCAACTCAACTTACAGAAATACATCAGAATTAACCGAAAATCGTAAACAACACAGCGTCCACAGCTGATGGGACGAGAATCTTGGGCCCTACAAGGAGAAGTCTAGAACCCAGGAGTATCACAGCAAGCCCTGAAAGGATGTGACTCAAATAAAAAAAAATTATGGCTCTCTCTTCATGTTAAGAGCTATTTACGTACAGGAGCAAGAAACAAAATGCATATTAATTCATCTTGTATCCTACTGCACAATACTTTCATTCCATATAATTAGGAGAATAACAACTTTACATGTAGTACACTAATTAGCAAATTCACACCCAAACAAAAAGATCAGGAGGACCTACTTCCATTGCTGCTAGGTGGTTGCCTACTGTCTAGGTACAGAAGGTCCAATAAACCAGGCACATATAACAATCAGTAGAAGTAATATGAACTTCAGATATTCACATATCAATGGTCCTGCATTCTTCAGAAGTTTCTTCCACCACCAAATGTCGATGGAGGATGAACTGGGCCATACGCTGAATATTCCTGTCATGATTCATAATTACACTAACCTTAGTAAAGTAATAAATCTATGAAGTACTAAAGCAACTAGGTGGGATGCAGAAATGAAAACATTACAACAATTAGTAGCTTGAAGAGAGATCTATGTCCGATATATAGCAACAGCTAACTGATTATAACATGAAGACAACCATTGCTACAGCTGTAGTCATCTCCCTCCCTCTCTATCTCTCGCTTGCTATATTTTTCATGTTTCTTTTCTTCATCTCCACGATGATACCAAAACACTAGAGAGTGCAGGAATCCTATCTACTAGTAAGTAGTAACCCAATATTAGCTAGTAATACTATCTTATAGCTTATCACACCCTTTCACTTGGTCAACGGTAATCACGGATGGACTATTACCAAATCTTACTGTATTTCACTAGGCATATTTGGCAGTTATCAGACTGTATCTACTTTTAAACACATGTTACCATCAATAAATCATCTGACGTAGAAAGTTCTTCATAGTACCTGTGGCACACACTGTGGCACGGGACGTATATTTGTATGCCCCTGAATGTGACTTCTTGAAACACCAGCAGCAGGATATCCCTACAAAGGGTACAAGGTGAACAAATTTTGCACATGCACAAGTAGTCAATAAAATAGTATTATAAAATAAAACACAGCAGTTTCTGGTAGGATTTCTACCTGGTAGAAGAAAGGTCTACCAATAGATGAGTTTGTTGCAATATCTTCTGTAGCATAATATTGATTTTGATTCGGTGGATCAACAAAAACTGAGTCAGTTGGCTGAGGCAAAACTGCTTGTTTAACATTTCCTAGAAAAAGAAATAGTAATTTGTGAAAAAAAATGCCAGCTTAACCATTAGATAAACAAATTTGCATGTAAAGGAGAAAGGAAATACTTGAAATTCTATCCTGCTTAGTTGATTTTTTCTTCCTCTTTTCAACCTTACTTCCATCTTTGTCCCTTCCTGCGGGATGTATATGCAATCTTTTGAGTTCACATACACTTTCTAGTGATTTTTCTCCATTTTCAAGCACACCCAGAATAAGTTTTCTTGTATCCTGATGACCTTTGCTCTTCATCAACAGATCATAAACATACCGCATAGCTCTGTTACGATAAGCAAGCTCAGCATCTGAGGAATTTTGTTCTGGAAACTCATCAGTTGGAAATGCATACGTTCCTTTCCTAGCATATTTTGTCCACCGTTTCAAAACATACCTTTCAGGAATTTTATTGACATTCTTGAGACTAAGTGAATTTAGTGCATGTGAGCAAAGTATGCCCATCGTCTCAAATTTTTTACAACTACAGTTCAATTTCATGGTAGAGGTGTCAAGGAAAACTATCCAGACCTTTGGACCGCTTCTTTGCAAAATGAACTCAAACCTATACAATGTTTCGCTACATTGCATTTCTTGATATGATGTTCCACTGCATCCATCTAGAAAATCTGTTTCGAGACTCTTATAGACATTATGTGTGTAAACTTCAGCAGCGTGTTGCATAATATTGCTATGCTTAACTGTACACTCTGGGGCAGTCTGGTTACACTGAATATCCTCAACAGATTCATTCGTACGCCAACTCTCTACAAGTTTATCAAACTCAAGAACAAAGTTAGTGGGAGAAGTTGATCCATCAGCAATGCCGCTCAACACATTATTTGAGCTCTCACTCCTATGCAGTGATTTAATCCCACCATCAAATGCATCCTTGTGAAAAGCTGTGCACCATTTATGCCTCTGCTGATACAGATCAGTAAGCCACTGGTCATCCTGTATATTATGCTCATGAAGTATCATTGCCCATGTTTCCTCAAACTCTGTTTCTGACTCACAATCTTTCATACACTTTGAGAACATGCTATGAAATGTTCCAGAAGCATTCAGCGTACCTACATGGGATTGTACGTTCCTTTCAATGTGCCATTGACAAAGACAATGCCGTGACTCTGGGAGAACATCTTCAATTGCCTTGGAGATAGCTTCTTTCTGGTCAGTAAAGATTGTTTTAGGAGGACAACCACCCATTGACTCCAAAAATGACTTGAAGAGCCATTCGTAGGATGCTGAGGAGTCATCCAACAAAAATGCACAGCCAAACATAACATTTTGCCAGTGGTGGTTAACACCAAAAAATGGGGCACATATCATGTTATACTTGTTGGTATGATATGATGTGTCAAATACAACAGCATCCCCAAAACAGTCATAGTCAATCCGACTTCTACCATCTCTCCAAAAGAAATTGGTCATTTGGCCTTCTTGGTCTACTTGCACGTCCCAATAGAATAAACCTTGTTCAATTGTTCTACGCTTGAAATAACCTACGAGTGCCTCAGAATCCTCTGGATCAAGCAGTGTATAACTTTGGATGCTAAGCTGACTCTGACATTCAGTACCATCTTCGTTCATATGCAGATTGTCATGCATTGCTTGGATTTCGGCATTCACCATTGCATTCAGCACACCAGGTTTCGGAATTGAAAGGGTCCTCACTGATCTCAGTAAGTGTATCTCTTCAGGCCGAACCAGCTCATGATTATGTTCAGGAATTATCTGAATAACTCGCCATTGACCTTCAGAATCAACTCTAAAACGGACCATTGCTTTGCAATTAGTTCTGGTCTCTGGCCTATTAAAGTTTGCCTCAGTGAGCTGCTCATCATCCTTTAAACCTTCCTTTGAGCAGTAATAGTCTTTTGTACGAATAGTTTTGGTCCCTGTAAAGTAGTACTGCTTTCCTTTACGCACACTAAAGCCCATACGGTGCCCATAGTCACAGTACAGCCTGTAAGCCTCTTCCTCACTATACGCGACTTTATTCCGCAATTCTTCAGTCAACTCCTCGCGGGTTGGAATTACAGAATTATTTTCCTGGTCTTCTTCATTCCTCACAGAATCGTCCTCCCCTCCCTGTTCTTGGCCGTCAAAAGCTACTTGCCCCACATTTTCAGCATCATAAATGATTTGCACCTCTCTGTTCTCCTGAGCTTCCTGCTCATTATCCTCAACACTGTCCAGACATATTGCCTCCCCGTCGATCTCAATAGCAATGCTTGTACCTTCCATAACTGAATATCCACCACAAAAGGCAACGTTATTGTTCCATGTGTCTAATTACAGATAAAGTCAACCAAAAAGTACACAAATTACAAATGCAACACACATAAATGAGCACAAGATACTGCCATACTAGAGCACATTAATATTCAATCCATAATAGCAAATCCAAATGCGCCTTTTCGAAGCTGAATCCTAACGCCCATATGCGCTTTACACATTGTGTCAATTAACCGTTATATTGACTATGCAAGCTACAGTCACCATGTGATCCACACAATCCCTCACGCATCATGTAAGTTACTCAATTAACCATTATATTTGACTATGCAAGCTACCCTCACCATGTGATCCACGCAATCCCTCACGCATAACGTAAGTTACCTAGACCAAAACTGCAACGCATTCAAGTAATGTACTTGCTGAACTCTGAGTTCCGAGATACACGGCTTGACATTTACAAGGTTATCGGGCAATTCATACTACCAGGTTACCACAGTACCTTCTACCACTCAGTTTCTCCAGTGCAGGGGCAGAATAAAAATGGGGGCAAGGGGGTTAAATTGCATCCCAAAATCTTGGCAAAATAAACTATTGCTATTAGAAGAATCAAATCAGCAACTAACTGGAAGGACGGGAGCATTTCAGGAAGAAAGATTTGGATTTGAATTGCTCACCACAAAGAAGAAAACACACTTAGAACAATCCACGCAAGCTCCGTTAGGGCATTCGTAGCAGCAGAAGGAATCAGCCTGGAGGGATCTCCTGCCCGCTCCACGCCAATCCAGCAGACCCTCCTCCAGCGGCGGCAGGGCTGAGGACTGGCCACCGGCCGGCAGCGAGGATCTGGTGGAGCCGAGGTGACAAAGCCGCGCGGCGTCGCCTCGTCTCAGCAGGCCGGCAACGTACTGCGCAGCGGTCGCGCGGGGGCAGGGGAGGCGGCCGAGCGAATCTTCTTGCCCCGGCGGGCCTCGCAGCACGGCCGCACGGAAGAGAGTGGGGAAGGGGATGTGAGCAGGAGCTGCGGTGACCGGTGCGGAAGAAAGACGGTGGCGCGTCACGCGGCGAGGTGACGCCGTCAACAGCGAGGTGGCGGCTGGTGTCTCGCGGGGCGGTGGCCGCAAGCGGCGCGGCGCCGCGCAGGGAAGGAACGGAACTCGGTGGTGACGGTGCGTGGCGTGGCGATGGCCTCTAGGGGGGAGACGAGATGACTGGGCAGCACTACGCAGAAGATGATCTGGGCCGGGGACCGGGCCTGAGGCGAGCTGCACGGTGATGGGTAAGGGCACGTTCAATGGTAGCACAGCCTACAACATCACGTAGCAATAATAGTTAAATAGTGAAAAATGAGACTACAGTGTAATATAAATGAGAGATATGAAATAGGGGGAGAGAGATGAAATAGGGGGTCAGCATTATGTTAGGGATAAAATAAAGCCAGCCCCATTTGGACCAGGATGAGACTATTATTGCATATGCCCTAAGGGCGTAAGGCTTACAACTAGGATTTAGGAGACTAAGCTATAAAGGAGCCGAGCTCGAGTATGTCAAACTTGTTAGACGGTCTCCTGTAGCCTCGCTATACCCACCTAATTCACTATATGACCGGACACTCTCCTCTCGCTATTACCTATTCAACCCACGCCACCGCGCAAGAGCAACGACCAATCCCTCCGACACAGATCTAGAAGTAGGAGTGAACATGCAGCCACTGTGTCCCAGCTCTCGAGGTGGTGGACGGGCGACGGTCCAAATACCAGCAAGCCGCTATAGATCAATGTCGCGTCTCCCCCAAACTCCCACTCATTCACTCGAACCTGCCTCTCCACCGTCGTGCCCGCCTCCTCCCTAGTCTCCATCTCCTCCTCCATCTCCACCTCGTTCCATGGCCTCTGATTCGCTGCTATCGTTGTTCCTAAGGCTAAGAGCTTCAATCTTCACTTCAGCAAACGTTTCTACCAGTATGCTCAAAGACATCGCACCGGAGGCTCCTCCTGAGTTCACCTCTGCCGACCACCAGGACCCTACCTCTGCCATCGTCGTCGGCACGTACTCCCTCTCCACCACTACTACACTCGAGTCCGATTTAGACCGCGCAACAAGGGACGATGATGACGATCCTCCACCCGACCCATGCCCCTGCAGCTAAAATGTAGGTAATAGGTACCGTATCTAGATAAGTTGTAGTATTAGTACTCGCATAACACTTCTGTAGCTCTTACGAAGTAGTTGTTGTGGAGCATCATAACTATTATAGCTTTGGCAAAGTAGTCGTTGTGGAGCCCGAACCCTTTTGTAGCTCCAGCAAGATAGTAGCCGCCAAGTTAAAAGTATTTGTTGTATGAAGCTTCCCACTCTCAACAGAAATTAACAAAATGATTGTTCATTTATAATTTGTTCCAAATTCTAGCTATAAGGTGATATTGCGAGCCAAATATACATAGGTTGCTGGAGATGATCTTAAAGCTCAAGCTTGGCTCATTTTTTAGATAATCAAAATAATATTTCGGCATCTACATTCTTGCATTTGTCAAGAACAATATCAACAATATCATTTTGACAAAGCCAAATAACCTAAAATATACGTCGACCAAAATTTTGTCTTTTATGTTGTAAACCTACTCCCAACAACCAATCACCTATGATGTGAGCTAAACTTGTGGGTGAGTTTAACCTAAAACAATTTGGACTATCCACCAAACTGATTTTGAGAAATGGCACTCAAAGAATAGATGGTGAATGGTTTCCTTGCTATTACAGAAGCTACACTTGTAACTGCCCCTCCTCCAACCTCGCTTTGTCATATTATCTCTGGCTAGTATGACACCTCTGTTTAAATACTAGGAAGATTTTTATTTTCAGAGGGTGTTTTAATTTCCATAATAACTTGTTCAAGTAGTGAGCATTTTGATTAATCAATCTAACATACATAGATTGAATTGAAAATTACCATTCTGACGTTTAATCAAGTTCGGCTAGCATGTTTGTATGCTTTGTCCACCTTGCCTTGTCTTGCTTTTCATTGTTTGTTTTGTTGGACAAGTTGAGGCAAAGCAAGGAAAAACATGTTGTTTAGTTTCTCTCTTAACTTCCACTCCCCTTTCTAAGGTTTTGAAAACATATTGAAAATTTTCTTAGATGTTTGTAATTCTTTGATATTTACAATTTTTGAAAATTTTGACCATTTTTTTGTGGAAAAATTGAATTTTACAGGAGATTTGCAAATTTTGGTCAGAATTATGAATTGTGTTTTCGATTTGTTAACAAATCTTGGACAAAATTTTTGAATTAAAATTCATTTTTGGGTGGATTTAAATTTTACAGAGATATGAAATTTTGCCTAAATTTTAATTGTGCTTTTCATAATTTTCCTATTTTAAGCAAATTTTGGCCAAAATTTAAATTTTTGAACAAAAACAAAAAATGACTTTCTATTTTTTGTTTTTTAAATTGGGAAATTTTAATTAAAATAATTTTACAAAATAATTTTACATTTTTGTTGGCAAATTTTGACCAAGACTTTTAAATGAAAATTAAAATTTTGCCCGTTCCACATAGTCCCTCCCACGCGCACACAGATCTTGCCCGTGCAAAAGAGCTGTCGACCTAATTTCCAAGCAAAGCAAGCTTTTCAACTCCTACCAAATATCTAATCTTGTCGAGCAAGATCAGCCGATCATGTAAGATCCAAGAAGGGATCCAATCATCCAAACATGCCTTAAGGTCACCTTTTGTCAGCTTGGCCAAGACAACAAATCCATTTTCAGCATACCGCTACCACCTACTCCTTGTTTTCTTCCGACTGAATCCAACCCAGCAGTATCAAAACTTTCGGTGTCAGTCAACTACCAAACCTACCCGTGTCTGCGACTCCGCACTTCGCATCCAGTCGGCAGTCAGCTCAACTTCCAATCCGATCCATATGCATCGCATGCATGTCTGGATCACAGCTTCACACGCGTCAGTCCATCCATCGATGGGAGATTCAGATCACTGACAATCTTCAAAATTCGTATTTTAGCGTATCGCATTCTGATCCATAATCCTGGACTTAGATGTTCTTATATACCATAGATACGTGATATAAGACATAAGAATGGAGTGTCAAAATCGACAGACTCACCGCCGGCCTGCCCAGTGCAATGGACCTTGATTTGTCGTATGATCGGGCCGAGGAATGAATGAGCGGATGGGCGGTATATGAAGATAAGGATTTGGGACGCGGATCTCTGATTGATTGATTGATTGATGCACACTGTGTAATAACTGTTCTTCTACCTGTCGAGTGATGCTGCATGCACTGCAGTCTGCAGTCCGGCTCCAGCTAGAGGCCAGAGCGCTAGTCGCCGGAGCTAGCTGCAGCCAGGTGGTTGCCGCGTCGTTCTAGTTGTCCCAGGCACAGTACGTCGCTGCATGCTCAGACCATAAACCAGGTCTCTCTTTCCCATTTCTCTTATCTTCACTAAGAAATCTAGCCCAATAGTTTTTCTTCATCGTTCTTTTTTAAAAAATATTTTTTTTATTAGAAAGAGATTATCCTTCCTTTCTATATATCATTTTTTTGAAAGATATCGAGGATGGTGGAAAATGAAGAAAAAATATGACATAGAAAATAAAGAAGAAAACAAGAAGAAGGAAAAATGGCGGAATGGTCTCAGACAAGAATCTCATGCGAGCTACAGCTGACAGTGAAGCCTATCTGTTCCCCGGCCCCTCGCCGAAAATGAAATTAAAGGTTGAAACCTGTGGCAAGGGGATCAGATTAGTTCATTGTTCCAATGGATTATCAAACGTGTAGCACAGCAAGTTGTTTTGCGTTGTTTTTTTTTCCCTATTGCAATAAGGGAAAACAATCTCGGTAAATATGAAAATTTTATCGGGGGATAACGACATAACCTACAGCAGGTACCCATTTATTCGAACAAATGTTCTGAATCTACAAAATTGTACCCTCCACGATAGAAAAAAAGGGCCATTTAGAAATATATCAATGGTGTACAAAAATAATAAGAACCGTCCATTCCTCTCGATCCAACGACTCAAATTGATTTTGATTTTTTATACTATCATGGCAGTATTTATACTACATGATACTATATTTTATATGAGGGGTTCTCTAAATAGACTATTAGATCTAAATTATATTGTCGTCCTAATATATTTATCAATGTGTACTGTAAAAGTTCTTTTAAAAGACTAAACCTAGCCCCTTTTACAGTAATACGAATGTGGGCCATTCATTCACTTTGATATAACGGTTTATAGTAATCTAATCTACATTTTTTATACCACACATAAAGCATGATCACATGGATAGCAACCTAAAGAAATGGTTAGATATAAAATATACTATCACCAACTATATGTTGTGTACCATAAAATTGCTTAATTTTAAAGGTATTTTAGATGGACATATATTCAAATGCATCCTTTTCTTTTTCCGGGAACCGTCAGATTTTCACCGATAGTACGTATTTTTCCTGATTGCAATTGCAATAATGTACTAGGAATTAAGAGCCATATATAAGTAGATTCGGTCTCTAGATGCTTGATCATGGAACGTAATAATATAGCTCTGTGAAACCATGTGGAGGTGGCCCCATGTTGATGATGAGTATATTGACAAGTGTTTTGAGCGTAACGCAAAGGTTTTGAGGCGATCGAGGCTTCACGGGTTTTCCGTGGTTTTGGTCTTGGCGCGGTTGCACCGTTTGTGCACGGTTTTTCGATGGGTTGTCCGAAAAACTTGTGCATGTCTTGGATGTGATTGATTATGGACTAACCTTGCGGTGAAAAGGTAAGTATGGTGTTTTGGCTAATCTTTGTGGTACAGTCTTGGTGGACCGTGGTCGGACGACGTGTCGGGACGCGAACTAGCGGTTCGTGGGTCCGAATCGACAAGGAGGTTGCATGGGACGGTTGGACTCGGACTTGAGAACCACAAAGATGATGAAGATGACGGACTTAGCCGTGTGAGGATCCGAGGCTCGGCGGCGGTCGAGTCGCGATGGAAACTTAGCGGCTAGGTCAAGACCGTGCGTCGCCCAGCAATGGGCCCATGTGGGGCATGTATCGAATGTGCGTGGCATATTTCAAGGATTTGTGGAGTATATTCCAAGGGTTATATGTTGTAAAGAGTGAACAAATCTCAGCCATCCATGTGACATCCAAGGTGGGGAGTAGTTGGCTTGAGAGCTACTCCACCTTTGGGCTATAAAAGGAGGGGAGGGGGTGCCTCCCATTCAGATTTGTGAGAGGGAGTGGGCTGAGGTTTGGGTGTGTTTAGAGTGCACTTCTGAAGTGCTTTGCCCACCTTGGTGTGGCTTTGTATTACCCTCAAACCGATGCAATAGAAATCAGCCATGTTCATCCAAGTCCTTCTCTAGTTCTTGTGTTTGATCTTGTTTCTTTTGTGTTCTTATTTGCAACTAGTTTATTTTCCTCATCTTCTTCTATTTGCTACTGATCCATGATGCCTTGAGATTGCAAATATGATTTAATAATCTTCTTGCAATCTAGGAAAGGATAGAGATCAAATTCATCTTCTGGTTGCAGTGCTGTCCAGAAAGTTTTCTTCGCGCAGCAGTTATTGTTTGATTTTTAGAAAAATATAGAAAAATCCTTTTTGCGTAATTCTTATGGGAAACGGTGTGGGACTTATATATCTAACTGTGATAAAAAAACTGAAGTCCATTTGACGCACCATCTGGGAGCCATGAGGTGAATACCGAGCCCCAATTTTTCTGGTCGAAGTTTTTGGCAGAACCTCTTGTTCTTTTCGGTTGATTTTTTATGTATTTGATCTTGAGGTGAAATTTGGAGACGTGATCTGTAACTCATATATCTCTATTGAGAAAAATTTATAAAAACATTGGGATCTCAGAATGGGAGAAAACACCTCTTGATTACAGTGCTTTTGTTTTGGAATCTGCTTTTACTTTCTAGAAAGTAGTCTAGCTTGTTTGAATTGTTTCTCTTTATCTAAAGTAGCTTTAGATCTAATTCTTTTTTTGTTGAGTTCTTAACAACCAGTAGCACCACAGAAAAAATCCCCAATACCATATGATACACGGATTTTTATTCGTGAGTTTTTTACTAGGGGTATGTGCTACTGTCCAGAATGTTTTTCCGCTGCATGTTTCAGTTGTTTGGGGTGCGTTGTTGAAGAAAACGTCGATTTCCATTTGGCGTCTATTCAACCCCCCTTCTAGCCGCCTAGCCTGGTCTTTCAAGCTCTAAACACCATCTAGCTGCATTCAAAATATTTTATCGACAAGCCATGGAGCCATGAACATTACATAGCACTGGATATCGATCTAGCTTTCTTTTTCACCTCTTTCTCCACTTCCTTGCACACATCAAATGATTTGATTTGATCGTTGCCCAGCATATCAAGAACTAAAGTCATTTTCAACCCATCATCTGATCCATTTCTACCCCGGAACAGTCCCTGAGGGCCGAGAAACTACGATCTAATGGCCTACTTAAATCCCAGTAGGATCATGACTCCATAGCTGCACTGGCTTTGTTAGACAGGGAGTACTACGCCCATTGGCTAGCACTGCCTTTTCTTTACACAATGGTGCATTCATCTCCGAAAGGCCAGTTTAGAAGCTTCAAAAAAGAAAAGGCTATGGTTAGGGCCTCATTTTATAAAGGCTGATCGATCAATTGATCGATCTCATCTCGAGTGACACGATCTCAATCGAAGGTGATCTCATCCCATACACTGCATCCAGATTTTATCCAACAATATGAAAGGGGGCGAAGCCAATAGGCGCTAACCTGATGAATACATACGGAGGGCCGACTAGAATATGGAAAACTGCAGTGTAAATTTAAGCATGTACATACTCCACTAGTTCTGAGTTGTGACTACGAAAAGAACTTACCCCAAATATGAGATTGAAATAATAAGTAAAGTAACTACAACAGTAGGGTTTTTCAAGATGTCTGTTTGAAATCGTTAAAAAACTTCCAAATGGTTCAAAGAAACTTTCAGTTCAACTAGAGATCAAAAGAAACTTTCGGTTTGAAACTTCCAAATAATTCAAAAAATACAAGTACATGATTTGACGTGGTTTGAAAAAACTTTCAAATGATTCAGAATTTTCAACTCAAACTTTGCTCTTTTTGTTTAGAATTATGAAGAAATGATTTGGGAGCTAGGGGTGATACCCACCTGTGTTTATCTGATAGTTCCAAATTTGAGTACTTTTTAACGAGAGACATTTCTTATGAAGTTTTTTTTCTCAAGTTTACTACATGGCAAGATCTACCTCTACATATTTCCCTAAACTAATACTAGCTCTTTACATTCCTCAAGACTAATAGCTCTACCTATCTATATGGCATTAGATACTCCCTCCGTCCAAGAATATAAGGCGTATTTTTTAATAGACTTGTCCGTCCTTGTAGGACGTATTTCATATTCCAATATAAAATAAATATGTTGTTCCCTCAATACCCCTAATAAATATCTTGTTTTACCTTGTATTCCCCCTGTGCATGTATTGAATAGAGTGCTTAGAGATAATAACTAGGGGTAGTATAGTGATTTTCAATGACTTCTTGATCTATGTGCAAAATAGAAATAAGCCTTATAAATTTAGACCGAGGGAGCAGTAACCAGCTAGCTAGCTGGCTAGAGCTTTTCTAGCTAGGTACACTAGTTGGATCAAATTAAATGTGAATGTTCCATCTAGATGTATATATTCTTTAAAGCCGTTAGATTAAGTAATATGAACAAGTCAAAATAATTATGTTCGTCTTTAAAAATACCAACTAATTAACCCAACTTAGGCCATCTCCAATGGTAGAGTCAACTACTAGGTATAAGGAAGCTCCATGTCACTTATAGATAGCTTAAAGATAAGCTCTCCAATCGGTTGGCTATAACATACTCTACAACAATAAATATGGGTCCACATGTAATTGTCTTTTATTTGTTTTGGAAAACACTATAGACTAGCTCTTAATTAAGAGCTAGCTCTTGTCTCTCTCCTCTCATTCTCTCCTCCACATAAGCAAAAAGATGAGGTTGACTTCTTATAGCCAGCTGATTTGGCACCATTGGAGATGGCCTTAGGACTACATAATTACTGACTGAAACTTTAAGCACCTAGGTACTATATAATTAGGCACCTCTATTAATTCGAATATGTTGGAGGCACTCTTCGCTGCTTGATGTGAGGCGAGGAGACACGCCAAGAGAGAGACAGAGAAATATGGTATAAATAGCTAGCAAATTTGGCTTTTTTTAGCTTAAATTAAAATTAAAAACTACATGTAAAATTTATCTTTTTATACAAGTCAATCGTTGTAACACTTTGTAACCATTTTTTTAAAAAAAAATTAATGGTTCTTCTCAAAACTAGCATAACCATTACTTTTACAATTTTTCTGAACTCTCTAATCCTTTGTGGGACTTACAGCCTTTTAAGATTATAATCTACAGCTAGAATATACTTAGAATATACTGAAAAGAAAGAGGCCAAGAATTGGGATAAATCGGGACCCTACCTTAAACTATCTATGGCCCCCCTTCGATGGCACCTCGATGGTTCAGGATTCAGATGCCTAGTCAAATCGATGGATTAGCCAATTGATCGAGCTGGGACCAAGCAGTGCTGGGTGGTTGTGCACTTTATCTTTTAGCCTTGTAGGATAAGCACCCATCACATCAAGCTCGATCACAGGGCTCAGTGCTGCACTCCGTCCATCGCTAGCTATTAATTTATCTAGATTCTTTAAGAATATCTTTATGTTTAGGAAAGCTATCCATATGATTATATGCGCATCAACTCACATTGTAAATGTTAAGATGATTTTGACATATTTTGTTTGACTTATTTTTTAAGTTTTGAGACATACCTTCGAGATAAAACAAAAGAAGCTCCAAATAACAAAGAATTTGTGTTTAGTGACCTTCGAGGGCTTTCCGATATAGCAGTTTAGAAAGTCTAGTCTATTTTGTTTGATTTATTTCTAAAAGTTCTGAGACGTGTTTTTGAGATAGAAAAAATAGTCTACAAAAGGCAAAGCATTAAACTTTTTGATCCGGTGATAAGTGAATAAGATAAAAAGGTAAACTGTTGGACCTTTTAATTAAGCAATTGGCTGTAAAGAACATGTCCATGCATCATGCATGTCGAAGAAAGAATCAATCGACTGCTGGCATATGGCCCACTTTATTGGAACATCTCATGACCGAACTTCAAATCTTCAAGGGAATTTAAAGATCAATGCATCTAACCACAAACAAAATACCCGGCTTGTACATATGTGAATGTGATATGCATGCATCATCAAAGCCAGGACTTTCCAACGGCAAGTCTATGCATGCATGAGCGGCTGGTTATAATCCGCTTATCCCTTGATAAGGTATTAAGCTCCTCGAGACGTTATAAAAAATATCCATGACCTAATTAGTGGCTGGACGGTCAACACTACATATCCTAGTATCATCCATGCATGCACGTACGCATGCATGCATATATATGAGTGACGTGCGCTTCGATCCGGAACAGGAAAGATTGACCGTCACTAACTGACAGTGTACGCCGCCCAAACGTACGTACGGGTACGGCCCTGAGTAAAAGAAACCATTAACAGTGGCGATCCATAAATTAGGGTTTCTCGATCGAGAAAGCTGTGGAGAGCGATGTGCGAAACAAAACATGACGGGTTGAGAGATCAATCGATCTATCATACTCGTATAGGATATATTTTTCTATAGTGCAGAGGGACTTGTGAAATCATCGGACGTCATGTACATTTTCTCATCTCAGTACGCACTGACGCTAGCTAGAGATCTGCTACTGCTCATGTCATCACTTAATCAGTGGGATAAGCATCTTTCATTCTGGTAGATCGATGGCACTTGATGCTTGACCTAGCTATATAGCTAGCTTGAGTACTCTTATAGTAAACCCACAGCTCCTATCAGGAAGAAAGACGGTGGCGTTTGAACTTTCTCGTGTGTCGATCTTCTTCTCTCTCACTATAATCTCTACATCTAGGCACCGTTCGGCCCGGCGTTGCGTTCGCGTTCGCGTTCGCGTTGTGGCCGCCCGTGTGAACGCATTTAATGCGTGAGGCTGCGGCTGCGGCCGTGGCGAACGCAACGCGCCGCGCTGCTCAATCGAACGGACCCCTAATCGGTTTAGCAAACTTGTGCCTATGGCTATCTAGGCGATTGATGGCAGCAACGCGGTCCACAAGTCTCGTATACGTGTAAATCAAAATTTTGTTTTGAGGTTCTATTCTCTTAGATAAGTTTAATGTAGATGCATATGGACTTGTAACTCACCGGTGGGAGTGAGATTATTCATTTTCACACACTAATGTTCGATTTCTAGGATCAGCGTGTTCTACTATATATAGGTTGTGTATGTCATATATTTAAGGTTCTGTATGTCTTAGAATATAGAGGTTAGAATAAAAGTGCGTTCCATTTTTTTTAAAAAAAAGTTACCTAAAAAAAGATAAGGTAACGACATATGTTTAGATTTTCTTGTGATTCTCAACCAAATGTAAAAATAGACAAGGTTACGCATAAAATTATTATCCAACAAAGAAATATATTTAACTATCGATCACCGTTGTCGCTAATGGAAGATCTAGTTTGAAACCACTACGGTTTACAATTAAAATTAAGCACTTTCAAACAAGACAAAAGGCAACGAGAACAGCTCGGTACGTCCTCCGCATCAATCGACTGGCCAGGCACGACCACCGTCGTGGAGTGCTATGAGGCGAAGCATCAGAAAAAAAAATGTACATGCGCAATCTTTTTTTTTTCTTACTCCATTTGGACGGAGCTAATTAATATAGGTACGCATATCTTCCGCGTGGGCCCCGGCCCAGAGGACAGAGGCAGCCAATAGGGAAGTGGAGACGCCGTGGGCCCCGCGGCCCGCGCGGCGGAGAGCGACGGCCCAGGAAGCTGCCGAGCCCGGATTGGCCGTGGCCTTGACGTTTCCTTGGCGCGGGGGCCCACAGACGGTGACAGCGGGGCCCGCTCTACCGAACACGGAGTGGAATATCCTGCGTCAGCGAGCGGCGCATACAATGCGATGTTTATCGTTTAGAAACGTTTTATTCATGGTATAATACAGATTTTTTTTTCGAGAAATGGTATAATGCAAATTCAACGTATGTCTTATATGTCACATGCTCCATCTGAGTTATCCCTCTTATTGACTTTACGTGTGTTTTTATGGCATGAAATTAATTCTTAAGGATAGGAGCTCTTTCTAGCATGTATTTGTTGGCTAATCCAAACCTTGTGTGCCAAAGATATCTTTGTTAATAACCTGAGCTTATGACAGGGAGGTTAATTGCATGAGAACTCGACACGTGCAGTGATAATTACTCGATGGACATAAACGCTCAGGGCCCAACGGGCCCACACGAGTGCATACACCCATCACGGTAGCTGGCACGTAGGAACGCCACCAATCATAAGTGGCCATTACGCCCATGACATGTGGGCCCGACGAGCTTTGGGCTCATTAGCCGGCATGGAAAGGTTTCAAGTGTGTGTGGCAAAGAGTCGTAAGCAACGTGTCGACTTGCAACCGTGCGCCACAAACAGCGCATTTAATTTCTGGATAACATCTCAAGTTCTCTGACCGAATACATCACAAGAAGTATAGCCTAAGTTTTATTTATTATCTAAAAAATCTTAAGTTCTCAGCCGGTTAGGTTGGCCCGATACTCGAGAGATAACTCCAAAGTCCAGACCTGACGGGGGCCTAGGGTGACGTTCGGATAGTCACATGCTAAACGCAAAACAAAATGCTCTCTCCGAAGCGAGGGGTCTACTTAGAGTCCTCGCCGGGGCTCGGGCACGCCAATCTGCTTTCGGACCGGTCCGAAGCAGCCTTCCCCGACCAGGAAGGATCTGACCTCTCGAGCAAGGGTCTACTTGGCGATCCTGCCGGGGCTCGAACACGGCCAGTTCTGCTCGGACCGGTCCGGCGACTCTTCGACCAAGGAAGGATTCTCATTGCATTAAATACTCGACACCGCTCGAGACAGTTGCGCAGGATCGCGCCACCAACCCACGTCTTGTAACATCGCCCCACACCGCTTCCGTAAGACGAAGAATGACGACGATGGCGCAAGAGAAGACATGCTTTGGACCAACGGACAAAGGAGGACAACCATCGTCTCGCTAGGTAATAGGATTTCACCGCTAGAAAAACCGATTACATCCATGTATAAATAGACTACGTCATTGCCGCATCTAGAGAGACCACGACGAAATACACACGCGCATCGTGGGAGCTCCACCGCGCCATTCGGGCCAAAGCTCATCCTCCGCCACAAGAAACTCATCCCTTTGTAACCTCTTGATCCTCGTATAGATACCATCGACGTAGGTCATTACTCCACTCGAGGGCCGAACCACCCAAAATCATCGTGCCTTCTCATCGATAGCCACTCGATCGAAGTTCGTCTTCTTGAAAGCCCCGACGCCATGAAAGAGGCGGTTGATCCTCGCTCTCAACAAATAAGCTTCGGTGCCGGGCTCAGTCTCCCAATCGCCGACAATGGCGCCGTCCGTGGGGATCGGATCGGCTTGCGGCGAAGGTCCTTGAAGAATGGTGAACTCTCGGGACAACCAAGATATTCGCCGGCGACCTCGGCGACTTGGGCGAATATTGGTCCGACATCGAGGTCGCCGGATCGTCGTCCGGAAGGACACACCATGGCGAGTCCTCTCCCTATGGATGTCTGCGCCGGTGGGTGAAGCTGGTTCGAGTACGTTCGAACCTCTCCGATTCAGAGTTACCGAAGCAGAGACATCGACCATATGTGAAGGTGTCGGTTAAATGCGAAGGGTCGATATCCGGACATCCGTGCACGACTCGACCACGAGATAGTCTCCGCGGGGATACGGTCATGACACCTCATGCCCAAAGCATTCCGCGGGAAGCCCACATGGCGGACATCGGCGGCGTCCTCTCCTCGCCTCCGGAGGGCGAGTCGCGTCGCCGCTGACGCCGCCATGAATCTGGCCGGCCGACTCGACGACCGAGCCACAGCAACCCATCGCGATGACCGGGCCGGCGCCGGCCAGCTCTCCGCTCACTCGACCGGGTCGCCACTCCGTCCTTTCCTCCGATCCGTCGGTAGAGTCGCCAGCGCCTCCGGGCCTGCACACGTGGTCGCGTGACCTCGACTGATTCGACCAGCCGCCGAGCTAGGCGTAGCCATGGCCGAAGGCCGAGCGATTGGCGGCGATCTTCCTCGTCTGCCGACTCGGAGTGCTTCCCGAAAGCCGAACCCCGGGGGTAGTTACTCCGTCCACGACCTCGTCGGGACCTTGATCGGCAGAGGAATGACCGCGCATCTCGCCATCACGGTGGCCGTCTGTCGAGCAATGCTCGCAAAGCGAGCATCGCGCCACGACGACGGCTCGGCTCGCCGCTCCGGCCGGAACGGGCCACCCCGAGTCGGTCGGAGAAGCTGCCATGCGAAGCGCCGACCCGCGCCGCTCGTGAAACCCTACGGATACCCCGACGCCGGCGCGACGGCGTCTTCTCGCGCCTCGGTCCCTCCGAGGACGTGAGGCGTGGCGCTCATGGATACGACGCGGGTAAACCACGGTGCCCGCTTTCTCCGCGCCCTCCGAAGCGCAGCATGGCCCCGCAAATTCAAACCGCCACATAGAGCGATTCGACGGGACCCGAACTTCGGACGAATTCCTCTCGGTATATGCTACCACCGTCCGGCGCGGCGATGAAGGGTAATGGTGAACTATTTCCCGTTGTGTTGGAGGGCCCGCCGGACATGGCTCTTCAACCAACGGAAGGCTCCATCCACACCGGGTCCAATCAGGCGAGGCCTCGCGGCGAATTTCATGGTCTTGTCCCCGCCAGAAGGCGCAGACCTCAAGCGGGTGGTCCAGATGGAGGACAAAGCCTCGGGACTACGTTCGAAGGTTCATCCGGATACGAACACGATTCGAACATCCTGCACGAAGCGATCGTCGAAGCCTTCACCGGCGTCAAAACGTCCGCTTCACCCAGACCTCGAGATATATTCCGCTCCTCGGCGGTGAGCTCTTCCAGCGGCGGGCGTTACATAAACGCCGAGGAGGCCGTGGAGCGAAGCGGCTTCTTGGGTCGGACAGCGCCTCCAGCCGGGCTCGATCTTCGGACAAAAGTCCGACAAGAAGGCCAAGAAGAAAAGAAAGCGGCCAAATTGGTGGCGCTATCCCAGAGCCGTCTTCTCCACGACACCGGCCAAAGAAGCCTCGGCCTTCCCGAAAGCAAGGTGGGCGGTCGTGATCGACCGACCACGACGAAGCGTGGACCTCGGGGACCCTCGAGCGGTCGCTTCGCTCGCTGCACTAAGTGCACGGCACGACCTCCAGAATCGCCGCGCTGGATCGCTCGGCTTGAAGACTTCTACAGCGGACGGGGCCCGTGCCCGTCCTCCCGGATCTTGGGAAGGGTGGGCCAGACCGGAAGTCCGAGCCCCGCCCCGGACCGCATGGCGGAGAGCGAAGAATACCATGAGCCGAGTCACCACATTGCGGTGATCTTGGGGTCCGCGACCTCGCCTCCGACGAGTTAAAAGTCATGGCCTTGCGAGGTCTGTCTGCGGATGACCGAGGCGGCTCGGTTCTCGAAGCAACTTAGATGGTCGGAAGCGACCATCTCCTTCTCCCGGAGGATCGCCCTCGGGAATGACGGCCCGAAACTCCCCTCGTGCTCGCCCGACCATCAAGAACACAAGGGTCGCGCGGGTGCTCATCGATGGAAGCGCTCTGACCTGATCTCGCCGGGTCTTGGGCGAGATGCAAATCCTCGTTCCAAGATCAAAACATCGCTATGCCCTTCCACGGCATCATCCCGCACGTCCATGACCCCGCCGCAGATCGTCTGCCGTGACCTTCGGCGGCCGAGCAACTTCCGGACCGAGTTGGTCACCTTTGAGGTAGTCGACTTGAGTCGGCCTACAACGCCATCCTCGGCAGTCGGCCTCGCCAAGTTCATGGCGACTCGCACCACGCGTATCACCGCCTCAAGCTCCCGAGGCGAAAGGGGTGATCACCGTCGGGGCAACCACAAGGCATACTGAGTCGCGACGAAATGGCGCCGACCTCGGTCGGCGGCTCAACGAGCGGGCCCGAGCAAAACTCTCACAAGTCCGCTCGGCCCAAGGTTGTCCTCGGCCTCGGGAGCGCATTTAAAACATCTCGATCTCCGGCGAGGACCCGTTGAAGGTGGTCCACGTCGGGGCCGCTAGATCCAAAATAGGAAGGCGAGCTCGTCACCTTCCTCCGACAACGCCGACGTCTTCGCATGGGAGCCGTCCTACATGCCCGGGTCCCAAGGAGGTGATCGAGCACAGTCAAGGTTCACCGTAAAACCAAGGCGCTAAGCGCCGAGGAGATTCCCGCAATGGAAGGTCGATGTCATCAAGGAAGCGGTGGACAACTTTGTTGAAGGCGGTTTCGTTCGAGAAGTCGAGCACTCCGGCGGTTGGCGAATCGATCGTGGTCGAAGAAGAACGAAAAGTGGCGGATGTCGTCGATCACACCAACATCAACAAATCATGTCCAAAGGACAACTTCCCTTCCCCGCATAGATCGGTTAGTCGATGCAACGGCGGAAGCACACCGATGAGCTTTTGGGCGATACTCGGGTACCATCGAGTCGACTTGTCGCGGGAGGATGAAGAGAAACCGCCTTCATCACCCCTTCGCACCTACGCTACACGACCATGTCTTTCGGTCTGAAAACGCGGGGCCACTTTCCAACGTTTGATCAGAAGACCTTCCCGACCGGATCGGCCGAACCTAGAAGTCTATGTAGACGACATAGTCGTCAAGAGTGCTTTAGCCGAGGCCCACATCCGGACCTCAAGAAACCTTCGTAATTTAAGAAAACATCGGATAAAGTGAATCCGAGAAATGTGTCTTCGGTGTACACACGGGCATGGTGCTCGGATACATCATCGGGTCGGCCGATCGGTGCCAACCCGAAAAGATCGGCCGTCGAAGGATGCGAGCTCCTTCGAATATAAAGGAAGTTGATCGCTCATCGGTGGGATGGCGGCCCTTAGCCGCTTCATCTCCCGACTAGGTGAACGCGACTTCCTTTCTTCAAAGCCTTATGCAAGCACGACGGTTTAAATGCGGGCCGAGGAGGCCGACGACGCCTTTAAAAAGCTCAAAGAATATCTATCGAGCCCGCCCGTCCTAGTCACCCCGAGGACAGGGCCTTTGTTGCTCTACTTGGCGGCCTCCCCGAGCGATGAGCGCCAGACGTGAGCGAGCGAGGAAATCACGCCTATTTACTACGTGGCGAGGTACTTCATGGACCTAGGGGCGTTACCCGAGGTCGAAACTTCAGACTCCTCCTCATGGCTTCTAAAAACTTCGCCACTATTTCTTGGCTCACCCAATCACGGTCCCGACCGACTTTCGTGAGAGAAATCCTCAAAACCCCGACGCCTCGGCGCGTCGCTAAACGGGCGATTGAGCTCGAGGAATTTGACTCTCGGGTTAAATGCCCGAACGGCGATCAAATCTCGATCTTGGCGGACTTCGTGGTGAGTGGGCGAATCCCCGACCAACAAAAGGCCGCACGCCGAGAACCCCATTGGACAATGTTCTTGACGGCTCGCGTTCCTTCGAAGGCGGGGCCGGAGTTAGGCTTGACCTCTCCTCACGGAGAACAACTCGATCGTCATACAATTACACTTCATTGCGACGAACAACGCGCGAATATGAAGGCCTCTTGGCCGCTCCGCATGCTCTGCGCTTGGGGTCCGACGACTAACCGTGAAAGGGATTCGCAGTTGGTCGTAAACCGTGTTAACAAGGAGTTTGGTGCTCGATGACTCAATGGCGCGTTACTTCGTCGAGGTAAGGAAGTTGGAAAGGAACTTCAGAACTTCGAGGTCCTTTACGTGCCCAGAGAGCAAATACCCCGCCGACCAACTTGCCAAGTTGGGCACCTCGCAAGAACCGGCCCCAACAGGGTGCTCGTTGAGCACTGCTAAAGCCCTCCATTCCTCCGGAGAAGAGGCGGTAGAGACGCAAAAGCAGCGTCTCCGTCCTCGAGCAAGGAGCCACTTGATGATGCCATTCATCCACTTCTTGGCACACGGACATTGCTCGAGGACGGCCGAGAAATCCCGCTTATCGGAGAGCTCCACTATCTGAGTTAGTGGAAGGTGCCTGTCTCAAGAGGCGCTCGGAGTCCTCTCCAAGTCGTCCCTCGGGAAGAAGGAGATTCTGCTAAAGGACTTGCACGGGGTGCTGTGGAGCTCACTCCTCCTCTGAACGCTCGTCGGCAAAGCCTTGAGATGGGCTACTATTGGCCTGGCGTTGGCGGCCTTCGGAAGATCGTCACCACTGCCGAAGCGTGCCAATTCCATGCCCGGCAGTACACCAACCACCTACACCCTTCAAACTATTCCCTCACCGCCATTCTCTACAGGGGCTAGACATACTAGGACCATTCCCCAAAGGCGAAGGATCGCGATACCTCTTCGCCGCCATTGACACGTTCACCAAATGGATAGAGGTGAACCGGTCTTCGCATTACGGCCAGCGCCAAAAATTCTTCCGCAATAACGTGGTCACGCGGTTCGGCGTTCCAACCGACTAATCACGGACAACGGAACTCCGCTTCACCGATGAGCTGTTCCAAGAATATTGCGAGGACGTTGGCACGAAATTTGTTACCGTCTGTGGCTCACCCACGAGCAACGGGTCGCCGAGCGAGCCAACGCGCGATCCTCCAAGGAATCAAGAGGCGGGTCTTCGATCGGCTTTCCAAGCTACGATAGGGCTGGGTCGACGAGCTCCTTCCGTCTTGTGGGTCAGTCCGCGCCACTCCCAAGAGAGCGACAGGCGAAACACCCTTCGCCAGATACTGCACCGAGGCCATGCTTCCGATCGAGATAACCTTAAGGTCACCTCGCGTGGACCTCACGGAGGTCTGCCGATGACCACCAAGGCAGTTACTCGACCTCGACTGTCCGAGGAAAAAGCGCGAGCAAGCCCTCGTCCGATCGGCACCTACCTCCAGTTTCTCTGCAGCACGCCGCCCGGCAAGCGTCCGGCCAAGGACTCTGCAAAACGGCGACTTGTTCTGCGACGGGTCCAGACCTATCACGCCAACAAGCTAACCCCAAGGTGGGAGGGTCCTTTCACGGTCGCCTCGCCTTCACGCCGGGCCGTCCGCCTCGCCTTCCCGACGGACGAATTCTCAAGAACTCGTGGAATATCGCCCACCACGCAGTTCCACGCCTAACCTTCCCTTTCCTTTCGCCCATCCTCCTTATTTAACTCTCTGATCTTCGAACGACTTCTTCTCGAAATCCCGAACATGTTAAATAAAAAGGAATGGTGACCAAAGTTCTTTTCCTTCCGAGGTTTTCGGCCTTTTTTTTCCCGGCCTAAGCACGAGTTCTTGTTCTCTAAACCGATTTCTAAAGCGCCGACGGATCTGAAAATGCACTCCCCTGAATTCCATTGCTCGGATAAGCCGATAGCACATCGCCCGCAAGTTCTCGGCGGTACCTCGCAGACTTCAATCCGAAACCCAAATTGAACTCGGAGTAAAGTAACTTGAACTTCGTGGCTGCCGTGTGCCGGTCTCTTGCTCGCAACTGCAGACTTCGCCACACGAGGGGCCGAACACGCCTATTCGCGCATCTTGGATGCGGCCACCGTGTGCCGGTCTCTTGCTTTCGCAACCGGGGCAAGGACCCGCCACACGAGGGCCGTTATCGCTTATTTAATCCTCGGTGCCGGCTACCTCGTGTACCGGTCTCTTGCTCGAAACGGGGGCAGGACTGAACATACTTGGTGGTGCCGGCCTTGCTCCGCCGTGTGCCTCTGCTTGCAAACGGGGCAAGGACTCCGGCCACACGAGGGGCCGACATCGCTTATTTCACAAGATTCCTCCGCCTGGCCACTTGCGTGTGCCGCCTCTTGCTCGCAACTTTCACGAGGGGCCGACATCGCTTATTTCACAGATCCCCTCCGCCCGGCCACTCGGCTCTTGCTCGCAACAGGGCAAGGACTCGCCACACGACGGGCCGACATCGCTTTTTCACAAGATCCTCGCCTGCCCACTTGCAGTGTCGCCTCTTGTCGCATCCTCGGCCACACGGGGGCCTGACATCGCTTTTTTCAAGAGATTTATCCGCCTGGCCACTTGCGGTCTCGCCACACGGTGGGCCGACATCTTCGCCTCTTGCTCGCTCTGCTTTCGCGAACTGGGCAAGGACTCGCCACACGAGGGGGACTGACATCGCTTTCACAAGATCCTCGGTTGCCTGGCTTCTGCCGTGCCACACGAGGGGGCCGACATCGCCGGATCTCTTGCAGTGTCTTGCCTCTTGTCGGGGGGGCAAGGACCCGCCACACGAGGGGCCGACATCGCTTTTTTCACAAGATCCTCATTGCCGCCTGCCATTGTGCGGTCTCTTGCTGCAACTGTAGCAAGGACCCGCCACACGAGGGGCCGGACATCGCTTATTTCACAGACCCTCGGTGCCGGCTACCTCGTGTACCCGGCTCTTGCTCGCAACTGTGGGCAAGGACTCGGCAAGACGACGGGCCGACACCACCTTTTTCACAGTGCAAGGTTGCCGTGAGCTCGGTCTTTTTTTTCAGTAAAAACACGACCAAAGGCCCGACCACACGAGGGGCAGGTAGGCATATAGGTAGGTATATAGCAACAAATAGTAGCATAAACATTTCATAGGCGTGAACAAGAGAACATCTTGTATTTAAATTCAAATGTATTACAAACACGTGTAACACCACGCACACTATTCCCTAGATCTACCCTTCAAAGATTGAAGCTCGCCCACGCCTTCAAGGCGACTTCGGCCGAGAACCCCGATCTGGGCTTCACGCCTCACGGATCTCCTAGCAAAGCCGCCACCTTCAGGTCTCTCCGCATTGCTGCCGCCTCCTCCTCAAGCTCTTCTTGGACCCGCCGAGCTCCTCCTGGGCCGGAGCTCTTCCGCACTCGAGCATACCCCAAAGCGTGCTCAAGTTCGATTCAGACCCAAAGCGAGCTCGTTTGGGCCTCCCTAGTTCGGGCGCACCACCTTCACCTTGGCTCGCACCGAGCTTCTATGCTCGCAGACCTCATCATCCACCTCAGCAGAACAACCGCAAACGAAGAAGCCAAACAAAGAAGATTACGCACAAAAAGTAGTTCACAAGAAGAAATTACCTCATGGCGGTGACGCTCGAACAAAGACTCGGCCGGGTCGACACGGACGGATGTTCCCAGCTTGACGAGCCAAGACTCGAGCTCGAATTAACTACTCAGACCTCTTCGCCTCGACAGATCGCCCGAGCATTGTCCACGCCGGGGTCGAAGCGCCCCACCACTTTAACCCCATACTGGGCACGGACAACCAAAGCCATGTCGCCTCGACGCCGCCCGGGGAGACCCCAGGTCGAGACGGCAACACCACCTCAAGCTCGGAAGATGCGCGACAACGTTCTGCATTTGCACTGACGAAAGGAAGAGGGTCGCCGGTACGACCTTCTCCCCTAGGGCTAATCGACGACGACGCCACCCACGCCATTGAAAACCGTCGACCCACTCGCAAGTAACCGCGAAGACCAACGTTTGGGCTTACCTTCGGGTGACCCTTGATCGGCCGACCCTAAGATTCGCCGGGTAGCCTTTGCTCAGTGAGCTCACCAACCGAAGTCTGCCGACTAGCCTCGCCGCTAATCGGCAATCGTCCAACGTCTCGAACCGAAAAGGCTCGATGCGGTTTAAAGAGCTGAGGAGGACGGCGGTCCACCACTCAGCTCGGGGCTAGATGACGGGGCCTAGGGTGACGTTCGGATAGTCACACGCTAAACGCAAAACAAAACAGCCTCTCCCGAGCAAGGGTCTACTTCAAGGAGTCCTGCCGGGGCTCGGCACGCCAGTCTGCTCGGACCGGTCCGCAGCTTCCCCCGACCGTGGAAGGATACAGACCCTCCCGAGCAAGGGTCTACTTCAAGGAGTCCTCGCCGAGGCTCGCACGCCAGTCTGCTCGGACCGGTCCGAGCAGCCTTCCCCGACCAAGGAAGGATTCTCATTGCATTAAATGCTTTGACACCGCTCGAGACAAAGCCGCAGGGATCGCGCCACCAACCCACGTCTTGTAACACCGCCCCACACCGCTTCCAGAAGACGAAGAATGACGACGATGACGCAAGAGGAAGACATGCTTCGACCACCGGACAAAGGAGGGACAACCATCGTGCCGCTAGGTAATAGGATTTCACCGCTAGAAAAACCGATTACATCCATGTATAAATAGACTACGTCATTGCACATCTAGAGAGACCACGACGAAATACACACGACATCGTGGGAGCTCCACCCACACCATTCGGGCCAAAGCTCATCCATCCGCCACAAGAAACTCATCCCTTTGTAACCTCTTGATCCTCATATAGATACCATCGACGTAGGTCATTACCTCCACTCGAGGGGCCGAACCACCCAAAAATCATGCGTGCCTTCTCTCGATAGCCACTCGATCGAAGTTCGTCTTCTTGAAAGCCCCGACGCCATGGAAAAGAGGCCGGTTGATCCTCACTCTCAACAAGTAAGCTCGGTACCCGGGGGCTCCGTACTCCCAATCGCCGACAAGACCCATATAAGGCATCAAGGTGTGAAAACCAAGCTTGCAAGCTATGTATGTATAAGAATGTGTATTTGGTTGTTCACATTATTTGAGTCCTATCAGTGTGAGCATCCGTTTGGTTGCTTGTGTATAAGTCTATCCCAACTTGAAGCATTTTATCAAACACGTTATAGGGATCACCCACCACACCCTCCGTTTGTCCTCTATAAGTGATCCTGTCGCGCCATGGCTGCCATTCATAATTTTCGGTGTTCTCGCATGCCACTGACATGGCTCTTCTTGCCACGGTTCACATGCTCAACGACGTTGGCCATGCTCTTCACACATCAAGCACACTCTACCATGCCTTCGCAATGCTTGGTCATTGCAAGGGGCTTTGCCACACCTCCACCTTGCGAATAAATGATACCGTCAAGGAGCTCCATCATATAATGCCGCTCGCCAAGCTCCGCCATGCGACTCCGCTACAAGTAGTTGTAGCCTGAGCCCTGCCAGCAATGGTGTCACCTTGATCTCCCTCGACACCGCCTCCTCGCTCCACAATGATGTGGGATCCAGGAACTCGTCAAGTCTCCGGCTATAATCAAATGCACTAAAACATGGCAATCCCTAACCCCTGGGCTAAGCAAACAAACACAGAGAATGGAGACAGGAGGTCTCGGTCTCATGGTGATCATGTCTTAGCATCTCGTGGCCTTGGTCTCATGGCGATGAAGCAATTGCCTATCAAAGTAGTTGTATAGGGCACTAACAATCGACAAGGACAGAAACGCAAAGTCGGCTTAGAAGTTGTGGCGTTGCTTAATTGTGTTGCCTTGCTCGCGAGGCTTACCTCAAATTTAGATGGCTTAATAGAGTATGGATAGACCCATTTTCACTTAGATTTTGTTGGGCTACTATCTATGGGTACCACTACAACGAGCTCCATGCCCTAGGCTGAAGCCCATCTTGCTATAGGCCTAGACCCGCCTACCCATGCTCCTGCATCACACGCATCGTGGTGTTCGCTCCACGTGTGAAGGTGCTTTGTGGTCACCAGAGAAGATGTCCCTATGTGGATATAGCGACGTCGGCCTCTCCCTCGCACGAATCAGTCTTCCCCAGTCAGATCCGACATCATCGACCGCCATGGATGAGCTGGCGATGAATTAATCCAGTCCATTCTTCAAACCATGTTTGGAGTTTGGATCTAGTGATTCATGTCCGTCCGTTCGTCCCATTATTCAAACTAAACACCCAATATGTGCACCATATGTTTGTGTCAAATAGCTATATGTATTCCTTGATGCACCACCTAGTACCCTGGTGCACAAGCTACGCATAGAGCATTTGGTAGCCTTTTCATTAATGCTGGCAAAAGTTGGTGATGCCTTTATGTGCCTTATGATCCTCTGTCGTTGTCTCCGCAGTTCATCCCACAAATCATCGTAGTTGCAAATGGTAAACAGTAATTTGAAACAGTAAAGTACTGTTTGCTATAGTGTCGATGCTTGGATATTCTATCCATTTCACTCGCGAGTCACTGCACAGCTCTACCTTGCCGTACCAAAGATAAGAGGATGCACTTTCTTTTTTTAGCCTATCATTGCTAGAGCAAGTGGGGATCCCACTGCAGGAGTTCCACATTTTTTTTCCGGTAAGACCCCTTCTTTGTTTCCTGAATCGGCCCGCAGTCCTCGGTGGCACACCGGAGCCCTAGCCCTAGCCCGAGCCTCTCCTCCCCGCCGCCACTCCCCTCCTCTCCAACTCCGCTGCTCTTCCTCTCCTTGGTTACCCAGGCCGGCGTCGGCACCCCCTTCCTCCCCGAGGCCGGCGTTGACGCGTCGTCGCTCCTGCTCATCCCACCCACCGCCCATTCTCATCCGCCACCGATCCTTCCCGTGCCACGCCTTCCTCCACCAACTCCTCCCCTGTGCTGCCCCTCCCGGCCACTGCGCCGCCCCTACCTCCTCGCCCTGTCTGCCGCTACAGCGACGCTCCGCCCATTCCTCTCCTCCCCCGCCTCCTCAGTCATCACGCAGCTCATCCCTTCCCTCTACTCGCCATCGCCCATTGAAGCCAGCTAACCCGTCGTCGTCGCCGCTGAACCCCCGTCAGTGAGGCCCCTCTGCCTTCATTCTATGTTTTTCCCCAAATCCTCATTCTCAAAATTGTTTACACCTGAAGTCTTAGGTCCCAAATTATTGTGTTGTTAAGCTCCCTTGAATCGAATTGAACCCATCCTGAGAATAATTTTGCATTAGTTCAGGCTATGGCGAGCTCAGCCATGGACTCCGCCTTGTGGAGCTTGGGTTGCAAGATGTTGGTTGTAGCCAAAAAAAATGACACAATTATGACCCCTTGCATCGCACAGATGCCTACTGGAACATCCTTTTGCTAGCTCAACCCTGCAACGCCGGCCACAACCGTCGAGGTTGCATTACTTCTCAATAACAAGCTATCACAGGTTAACACCTGCTATTTGATTCTATGAAGTCTTATGCTTTCGAATACTACAGATTAGTCTCAGTCTTGTCCTATGATAAATCTAATTAGTCTCAATCTTCTCCTATGAGAAATCTTATCCCTTGAAATACTACAAGTTAGTCTGGATCTTCTCCTATGAGATTAGTCACATATGCCTTGCGTGGTTCTATAAAATCATGATAGCTTGAACATTTAAGAAATTAAAAAATTTAAGTACCAGCTATTCTATTGTCTAGGATTTCATTGGGTCTTAATTCTAGCATATTGCAAATTTTATATGTAGTTCAGCGTTGTCTTCTGTATTTAGTTTCAGGTACTTATGAAGTGGCTTGCAATTTGCTCCCACGAGAAGAATAATTGGTTCGACAATCGCTACCATCAAACTGTCCTACAGATAGAATAGATATGATACTTGATAAGTTGTCACCGGAAAGAATATGGTAAACTTACACAGTTCACACAGCAGCATTATTTGTCCAACTCTTCCAAAGTAGTTCAGAGCATGTACATGGTTGACATTGGTAAATTACCCACTAATATTGCCACCCAATAATAAAGGACTATCATTGGGAACAAGTACTTTTCCCTTAAATTTTAGGTTTTTGTTCAGCCATTTAACTCTTGGTTATGTTGCAGGGATTTTTTTCATATGTGTACATATGTACTATTGTTTACAATATAAACACTACATTTGTATTATGCTCTTAAAATGCTTTTGAGGCCACAATAAAGCTAGCCATGTTTATCTATTTTTTCTATGGGACATAATAGAATTGTGTTGGAAATAAATTTTCCTTTTCAGTAATCTAATAGAGAATGCTGAGAGCATCCAAACTTGTGCTTATCTTCCTGTTGTAGGCAAGGAATCAACCAAAGCCTCTTATCAGTGTGTTCATACACAGTGTATTGCTTAGTTTCAATATCACGGCTGTGAGTTAGAGTTTTGCATATTGTGTATTTTTTTATTGTTTCAGGTTGTTTTTTCCTCATCACTCATTGCAGTAATAAGTATTTGATCATATTCTATTGTTTTTCACTTAGTTTATCTACTTAATGGTATCTTACAGATTTATTATCTTGTTATAAACCTCTACCATGTTATTTCACAGTATAAAGTTGCTCCTAATCCTAAATAGATTATCTCTTCCTTGTTTGTAGTTAGGTTGGACAAAGAATCAAGAGCTTCCCTTGTTGTGATGGGCAATCTGTTGGCCTTTTACTACTAGGAGAGAAATTCTATATTCTTGTCATGTGATTTTTTCTTTTTGTTGCAAGCTGATTTCAGACTTTATCAGTACAGGGTGCAGTAAGTGTTGGTCCTTTATATCTTACCAGTGGGGTTTGAAGACCTATTATGAAAGAAAGCTTAGTACCTTACCAGTTTGTTCTTCTCTGTTTGATATAAACCGTGAATAACACAATCAGTAGGTAAATTTTGTGTGTGTTTTTACCTTGGCAGATTTAGATCTTTGGGTATGCAATCTGAAGAACTTCACGCAAAGCAATCTCAATGGATTGTACCTGATAAAAATTTATGGTTGAGGTTCCATTTCTAGCCTATAAATGTGGTTGAGGTTCAATGGATTGTACCTAAATTTGTAGTTGTCCTCAAAGCAGACTGTTTGAAGTTGCGCCGGTTGTCAGATGGACAGTTGATCAGTTCATTGATGGAATTCCTTCCAATATTCTGTAAATTGATTTTGTATTAAATTTATTTTTTTCGATGATTTTTTTACAAAATTTCACTTGGTGGGGTCATGTACAATTCTTGATATTTATATACCATGTCTCATACAGGAAAAAAGTGTGAAGACTCGGAAGTGGTACAACATCCAGCTGTTGATCGTTTTTTTACATTACTTGATAACTGAAATTTGTATTTTTCGAAGTATATGCTCATTGAAAGGTTCACAACCACCGTCGTTTTTCACCGCAATGACTTAGGGGTGTTCTCGTCAGCCTATTTGTCTTATTTGAGTTAGGGCTTATTTTCGTTTAAAATAAAAATGATTTGTTTTTTCGAATCTGTTTTTATTCTAACTCAAAGACTTGTTTAAAACCTTTAAAACACAAGTCGAACAAAGCGGATCCGACTCTCGAGGCTACCTCGGGAAACTCTCGAAGTTAAAAGAAAAGGTAAATAAGACAAATAAGTTAAATAAGATAAGCTGACGAGAAAATGGCCTTAGTGTTTAAAACAGCCTATGTTCATGAGTTGCTAGTTGTTAAGAACCACCTGACTCTACCCACCACTGCTAGCTTGACTAGCTCGCAACCAAAACACTTATGCTCCCTTTAGTTCTTGAAATCATAAAAATTTTAAAATTTTATCTATGAAAATCTTTAAAAATATCTAGATTGGGTATATGAAAATCACATATATATATATGACTTGAAAAATATTTCCATAATAACATAATTTTAGTGGTTTTCATAAATAAATTGTAATAGTAATAGTGGTCAGACTTGTATTTTGGAGACCATGTTGATCTCCAAAGCATCATGTTTTTTGAACTGGTGGAGTAAATGATAAAATGATTGGATCTCAAGTAGAAATTTAAATAGTTTTCAAATTTTCACGTAGTTTTTTTTTTATTGAAACCTCAAATGTCAAACTTCACCGGCAATGGCGACGAGCAGCTAGGCATAGGCGGAGCATCGAGGCAGGCGATTGCAGCGTCGCCGGAGAGGTAGGCATAGGTGGGAGACCGTGGAGGAGAACAGCGACATGGTGCAAGGCGGCATCTACTGGTGCAGCCGGAGTTCCATCCGAGAAAAAAGTGCTTTCAAAGGATGTAACCCAATTAGCACTTCTATATAAATTGACTGTCTTCGTGTCGATGTCTCATAGCCAAATGTAATTAAAACAGGAAGTTAATTCAGCTTTTAGATGTGTACCCCTGTTTTACTTCACACCTACAAGATTTCGTTCTAAAAACTAACGGAGAATTTACTAGGGATTGTATATGGTGGTACGCAAATCTAACCCCTATTTTTTTAACGGCTCAAAAAAAAGCTTCATCCATGAAGGTACTTCTTTTAAAAGGTATGTTAGGTTTTTCCTTCTTCTCCTCTCCTCTCTCTCATCGTGCCACTACCAGTCCCACTCCCTCACACTGCCGCCTACCTACACATTGCCGATGCACGACACATCACCGCCTCCATGTGCCACTTGGTCATCGCCGCCCGAACATCATTGGCCCACGTTGTCACCAATCCATGCGTCAACTGCCAGTAGGCTTCAGTCAAAATTTTAATCATACCCCTAACAGATGAACGGTTAAATGTGCTTGGTACCTCTCTGAGCTCATACTCAGTGATGGACCGTAATAAAACTCGAAAACTAAATTGCACTCTTCTTTTTTATTATTTGCTAAACTACTTGCATTGTGACGCTGGAACCAACTAAATGGATAGAGATGTCTAGAAGTTGATAGGCAGATAGATGGCATTGGCATATAATCATCAATTGGGATAACAAGGTGATAGAAAGCGGGCAAATTAAAGGTGGAATTAGAGGTAGAAAGGGGACCATTATGTGAGGGGATTCACCATGTTGTGCCCACGAAAAGGAAAAGATATCGGGGTTATTACGTGGCTAAAGCTGGACAACTGATAAATATCAACAGATGAGACGTGTGAGTTACGCCAGAGATAAGATTTTCGATTTTCTTAAGAAATATGTGAATCACATAAAGGGTCCATATACATAGTGCAGCACAATTTTTTCCCCCAAGCTTTATATTATGAAATGAAAGGGGTCCCAGTTTTGATTCCTTCCCTACATAGCATAGTCTGCTGTTTAGTTTTGGGGAATCTAGTAGAACCAAGGTAACAAGAAAAACAATTTCAGCGGAATTTTAACCGCTATCGCTTTCTAAAATGAAGATGTCGGCCAAAAAATTTTGGTGCATTTAAATTTTGAGAAATTTTGAAGTTACGGAAAATCTCCACAATTTCAGAGGATACAAATTTGCAAATTGAAATTTTGATTAAAAAATTACATAAAAATTGAAAACGTTGTATCACTTGTATTGCTGCCTTCCGATGAAAATTTTTCGCTAGGATATTATTCTCCATGAATAGTTCTACTTCATTCAGCCATATAGCCTTATTAAAGATCGTGAAGACAACATAAAATATATAGAATATTTAAGGAAATATATGACAGAGCTCTTGCCTAGCCAGTTTATTTTTTATATAAGAAAAAAAAATCAAATTCAATCCATGTTTGATTTCGAGACATCGACTGCTGGTCCATGAAGATATATATAGTATATATGATATGAGTACATGATATATATGTAAGATCTGCTGAAAATGATTTGAAACGTGGGCACATCAAAGAGATTTGTCAAACATACTGGTCCTTCTGGTCCAATCCGAAAGGAAATAAAGGATGGTATCTTCAGCTAAAAAGCACTCAATAATTGCACTTTATCTTCCAATCTTTTTCTTCAAGCCCAAAAGAATGAACTAACAAATACTTCCCAAATTTCAACCAAAAATCACATAGAAATTAAGAACATGGAACCCTTCGTTTTCCCTTTTTTTTTTGTTGCATAATGGTTTAATTCCCTGTTTGCGAAGTCATCTTGTCATACTGTTTAACTTCCTCTGTTTTTTCAAAGCTCTATGGTGGACAAAATGCCCGCTATTCCAACATAAAAGAATATTCACATTTCACCATTTGAAAGCCATTTTTATCTCTCTTATAGTGAAAAATTCATCACGACTCAATCAACTTAAAAGTCAAAACTAATCAAGGCACCACTTCTCTGAACTGTCACCAAAAAAAAAATTCAACAAGTAGTCTCTCTCACACACACATAAGCATGTGTAATGCCGGCGGTTCGTTTGGTCACTTCGCTTCCATAGCTTTCAATTGCTTTGTCCTGCAAAGCCCGGGGCGAAGGAAAGGAAACCATGCAAGATACCACAAATAAAAAAAAATACTGCCACATAGTAGCTAGCACAAGACGTGAACGTGCAGTGAAGCAGACAATTGTATGGATAAATAAATAACCTAAGACGTACACAAACAGACGCATCAGAATACTGAAGAGGATGTGAAAAGAAAAAAAAAGGGCCAGAAGCTGCGGCTCCTGCCTTTTTCTTCCATGCAAAGCACGAGTAGCATTAGAATCTGACCAAGACATGGACATCTCCTGGTTCTTCTGGCACACGCACACCTGTGTCAGCTCAGCTCAGCTGGACGACTGTGCCAGTGTCCTACCATATCTACCGGCACAAGCACACATTGCTCTCTCTCGCCACATCTATCTGAATTCTGAACCCTGGATCCTGAAATCAATGTGCCCTGTGTCTCTCACCTGCGTCCTTTCGGGAACAGTACATCCAGGATTAGGAATTTCAGATATCCCTACCTGCATCTTGCTTTTCCAGTGTCCATGTGCAGATGAACACAGGACAAAGGCTGAAGGGATGCAATTTAAGCCATGGTAATCTGTAACCAATGATGATGTGAAAAGAGGGTATCGATCACATCACCTGAACCTTGTAACATTTGCCTTGCTTTTAGTCTCTACTATGATGTGGCCAATATCCGACCGACTTATCATGTTCAGCATAATTATTGTTCATAATTATAGCAAATGGTCGGCATAAGAGCAGAACACGTTCGCGAAAAATCGACAAGTCCAAATAATAAAATTAATCTACTGTTAGAAATATCGCCTTTGACGCATGATGACAAGCTGGCTAGTCTAGATCAAAATGAACGTAGACAGAGAGAAATCATGCTCCTCTTGACCTGTCCTTGGGAGAGCTTGGAGACTAGCTAGGTAGGTTAGCATGACGACATTAAGCACCCATAATCTTAATCGTTGGGAAGAAATAAAAGTATAAAATTTAGTTTCTAGCAAGAGATGTGGAAAGAAAAACAGTAACAGAAGGGAGTAGTGGGGAGAGAGGGGTGTATGGTGTGGGGGTTGTGAGGATAATGGAAGTGGGAGGTGGGTATCTCTCCTGTTCTTTGCAAGCAGCTACTCACCGCCCTTTTCTGTTTCCTAACTCTAAAGACTTCGCTGGGGTTATTCTCTTCTGCTTATCTTCTTATATTACCTTTTTATCTTCAAATCAAAAAGTCAAATGTTTTGGTTTTTGTGGTTCGTTTCTTTTTATCTCAAAACCATATCTCAGAGCTCTTAGATATAAGTCAAATAAGACACAACGGACTTTCCAAACTACCTCAAAAAACTCTTGAAGTTTAGTTTATAAGTAAATAATAAGATAAGAAAATAAGATAAGCCGAGAAGAATACCCCCGCTAGTCTCCTTCTCTGGCTTCTCCCAGTTGCCTTCCTTTCCCTTTCAGACGCCGGGAGATGAGAGGAAAAGTTTATGTGAGTGCCCTGTAGAGAGAGGGAGATAGATTTGCAGGTTTCTTAAGAAGACTTTGACATGAGTGCTCAGTGATCATCGATCCCATGTACCTTGATTCCTAGCTAGCTACCTTCCATTCCTCACCATCCCTCTTTCCTCTTGTCCTCCATCTTTCAGGCTCTTTTCCCTTCTTGTTCTTGAGAGAGAGAGAGAGAGGAAGAAGAGAGGGAGAAGAAGACACCATTCTTATATGCAGTGTATAGCACGTGTTGTAGCTCGATCCTTGAGGTAACATAGCTAAGCAGCAAGCCCAGTGATGTGTGCTAGCTTGTGGCACTCTTTCATTGTTAAATCAGCTGATGAAGATGGACAGATACCTTTCTTTCTTTCTTTTTTCTTTCTTTTTTAATGCAGAGATGCCTCTCCTACATCTCTATCTTCATCTTTTCTTTTCATTCTTTTTTTTTCCTCTCAAGAGGCTAGAGTTCTTGCAGGAACCTCTACATATAGCATATACACACCTCTCTCACAAAAAGGAAAAAAGTGGCAGCAATTTTAGCTCAGAGTGAACACTTAAGACTGATCTCCTCAGTTCACTGATCATATTATATATTTCATGGTTCTAGCTAGATCTCTCATGTTTTTGATATACATGTGTACCTTGATTGATTTTGATTATTTTCAGTTAATTGCAGCTTGTGATTGCATAATAAGCTTCTTGGTTTCTTGCCACAGGCAAAGTCGCGGCCTTGTGATCTTGGGCATTGCAAAGGGCTAAGCTTGCAGCAAGGATCGATCACTGGGAGTAGGCAACCACGATGGCAGCCTACTTCGCAGGCAGCGGCGCTGGCACAGACGTCCAGACCGGCACCGACGGCCTGCAGACGCTCTACCTCATGAACCCCAACTACGTCGGCTACACCGACCCCGCGGCGGCGGCGCCCAACATGATGCTCCTTAACTCGGCGGTGGGCGCGCTGACCCCGGCGAGCTTCGGCCACCAGCCGGCACCGGCGGCGCAGCACTTCGTCGGCATCCCTCTCCAGACGCCGCCTTCAGGGTACAATCTTTGGGGCCCTGCCACCACCGGCAGCGCAGCCGCCGAGATGTCGCCGCGGCAGCAGGCCCCCGGCGCGTCGGCGGTCAGCGCCGTGCTGAGCCTGTCGTCCCGCGAGGCGCCGCCGGTCACGGTGGCCGCCGTCCCGTTCACCGAGGGGAAGTACATGGGAGCGTCGCCGACGCCGTCGCAGGAGCACGCGGTGATGAGCTCCAAGTACCTGAAGGCGGCGCAGGAGCTGCTCGACGAGGCGGTGAGCATCAAGAGCGTGGAGGAGGCAAACACGGCGGCGGAGTTGGCGAAGAGCGCGATGGCGGTGAAGAAGAAGGAGGACTCGGAGGGCGGGTCTAGCGGCCCCGCCAAGGATGGTGGCGGCAGCAAGAGCGGCGGCGCGGCCGAGATGTCGACGGCGGAGCGGCAGGAGCTGCAGATGAAGAAGAGCAAGCTTGTGAACATGCTTGATGAGGTAATTAATTAGCAGAGTTAAATAAATAATTTTAAGAATTATCTTTCACCTTTTAAAACCGTTTATAAATAATCAAGTGTCAATATATTGTTGTTGAATGATTCTCAATCTGCTGGTAGCCTGGTATAGTGGTATTGTTCTGTCGGTGGCACTGCACATGTTTTTACTCTCTTTGCTAATCTCTTCTTTGCTTAATTCGATTCAGAAGTTGTAATCCTTACAGAAAAAATGCAATTTGTTTCAACCATATTTTGCTGGATTACAAACACATTGCAAATTCTGCTTGATTACAAGTCTAGAGACTAGAGCGATTGAAGAATTTTTTTTAAAAAAAATTAAGAGAAAATTAATTAACAGAATAAGACCAAAGGGGAAAAGGCATGGCAATGAGATGGCCACTGCATGTTACAAGTGGCCAGCTCTGCTTAATTAGCTGATAAGGTTAGTTAAGCAAAGCACATGCATAATTAATCTACTCCTGTTTCAGCTGTTTACTTCTAATTTGATTATTTCCAACCTGTGGCATGCTTAAATTAATTTGTGCTAGTATGTGTTTGTCTCTATTAGTTTAGTAGCCATTAAAGAAATGAATTAATTAAAAGTTAGTTTTCTCTTCTTCTATAACTAAACAAGATAATCATGCAAGTGGCGTTAGGTCAGTGGCAGACTGTTCCATCAGTGTTGATCAGCACTGCTTCTGCTTGCTAGCTTTGCTGAGTAGTGACAATGGATGAGCGGCGTGCAGGTGGAGCAGCGGTACCGGCAGTACCACCAGCAGATGCAGGCGGTGATGGCGTCGTTCGAGGCGGCGGCGGGGGCGGGGGCGGCGCGGACGTACACGGCGCTGGCGCTGCGCACCATCTCGCGGCAGTTCCGGTGCCTGCGGGACGCGATCGCGGCGCAGGTGCGGTCGGCGGGGCGCGCCCTCGGGGAGGACGTCGCGGAGGGGCCGCCGGCGCCGGCGGCGGGCGCACGGTGGGGTCGCGGCTGCGGTTCATCGACCACCAGCTCCGGCAGCAGCGCGCGCTGCAGCAGCTGGGCATGATGCAGGGCGGCGCGTGGCGCCCGCAGCGCGGCCTGCCGGAGCGCTCCGTCTCCGTCCTCCGCGCCTGGCTCTTCGAGCACTTCCTCCACCCGTAAGTGCACCTCTACCCCGCGCTTTCCTACATGGTACATGCAGCGTACGTATAAACTTTCGATGAGGAACTAAGTACAATATCATATTGAGCCGTCTAATCAGCACTACCCTCCCACACTACGTTGTTGATAGTACCATACAACACTTTAACCACTATTACTTGATTTTTTTAAAAAAAAGATTATAACATAGTAGAAATTGACCCCATGGCCTCTCAAAACTCTAGTAACATACGATATTTTTTTCGTTGCATAGCACGAGGATGGATATATGCAATGCCCATGTAGCTCTAAATTGTACTAGAAACATGTAGGGCCAGTGCCCTTGGCTCAACTGCGAGTGCATGCATGTATATGCGGATACTCATAGTTGGAGCCTTTCTTGACCTACATACATGCTTGCATACAAATTAACAAACAACTTTTGCGAGTGCACGCTCAAATCGGTGAATGTGCCTGCCGCCGTGTCCAAATCTCATTGGTGGCTGCGATCCCCCGTGACGTCATGCAGATACCCTAAGGATTCGGACAAGATCATGCTCGCCAAGCAGACCGGCCTCACTAGGAGCCAGGTATGTATTTGTGTATATGTACGACGATATACGTACAATACTTACGTGCACATGTACGTATCGCACACGTGTGCGTACGGTTCGTACTTTGTACATTGATTTGCACCACGCATCATGCACGAAGCTGCAGTGGCGATGGCTAATATGGCGGTGGAAATGTTTGTGTAGGTGTCGAACTGGTTCATCAATGCGAGGGTGAGGCTGTGGAAGCCAATGGTGGAGGAGATGTACCTGGAGGAGACCAAGGACAAGGATGCCAGCACGGCGGCCGGCGCTGGCGACGACAACTCCGTTGGAGGAAGCAGGAGCAACAACACCGACAGCACGGGGGCCCCGAAGCACGGAGAAAATAACGGGATGTCGTCATCGGCGGGGACGACGTCGTCGTCCAAAGCAGCGCCGCGCGTGGCAGAGATCGGAGGCTTGAAGACTGACGTGCACTCGTCAATCCTGGAGCTCGCTGGAGAGCAGCAGGCTCAGGCGAGCTTCTACGGCGGCGGCGCTTCGTTCCAGCATAAGCTCAAGAAGGCGAGGGCAGACGAGCCGGCGGCGTTCCAGGGCTCCGTCGACGTGGCTGCGCTGCAGGCGCAGGCCGCGGCCGCCGCGAGGCACGACGAGGCCGTGAGCCACCGGGAGCTGCTCATGAAATTCATGGAGGCCGGAAGCGGCGGCGGCGCAGCCGCGGACCCAAGGGGCCAACAGGACGACGACGACGACGACGTCGGCGGGTACTCGCTGTTCACTCCGGCGCCGTACGCGCAGTTCGGCTCGGAGCAGTACGCGTTCGCCGGGAACAGCGGCGGCGTGTCCCTCACGCTCGGCCTCCCGCACGGCGCCGCCGCCGACCAGACGACGTCGTTCCTCATGGGCAGCAGCAACGCCAGCGACGGCGTCGCCGCGGGCTACGACATGAACATGCAGAGCACCAAGCAGTCCTTCGCAGCTCAGCTCATGAGAGACTTCGTGGCCTAATCACCAGAGTACAATTAACCAATTAATCTAGGGCTTGTATAGAAATAAGGGTTTAAGCCTAGACATACACATGCTTGAGCTTGATCATTGGGTTTAGGCCATGTATAGATTGGAATATGGGGTAATGTACATAAGTAGATATAGGATAGTCTTCCTGGTTTATGTGACAAGAAATTTACAGGGTCTGAAGTGCATAGATGGGCACCATATCTAAAAAAGGGGGTATATGTGATTTGGAAGTTGGTTACTTAGCACTAGTTTTGGATATTGTATTGTTATATGTAATTCAGCTTTATTTCAGTATATCTAGTGGGCAAGAGATACATATGACATAAGAGATTAATATGATTTTATCTTTACTAACTAAATTGGTACAATTTGATTTTTTTTTCCCCTCCTTTCATTCACTCTGAATTATATCATGGGTTGGAGACTCGAGACTCAGTACAATGGTAGCAGGGAAGATGCCTGATTAACTGGAGAATTGCAACTGAACTGATGAGTCCTCAGATGAAGTTCACTGGAACAGAAAGATACATTTGGAAACAAAGCCAGAATGCTGTTAGGAATATGTCTATGACAGAGTAGGCTTGTGAAAATAAAAGAGGCTTTCCCACTCGTGCTAGACAAATAAACTCAGAATTTCCACTCAGTAGATCAACAGAACAAAATTCAGTAACAAGCTAACATCAGTAACAGGCAGGAACAAGATTGTACAAGCCAAAACATTGCCCTAATCATCATTTGCTGAACCAATTGTCCATGTCTGCAGGATGATACACCTACTGTTAGGCTTTCTGCACGCACATTGCCACAGAGACGCACCGTATGCCACAAGAATCCGTCTAGCCGTGCACTGACAATGCTAGTCATGGCAGAAGTGAACTGAACTTCCGCTCTTAGCACCTCAAAGATGTCACTGATGTGGACCGATCACTCATCTAAGATGACCAGTTGCTGGGATTACTGGATGTTGCACAATCCCATGAGACAATTTTGCATTGTTAGGATTCTCTCCAGCTCCACCCCCATCACAACTGGGCTCCAACAAGCGCACAAGTGAGAGAAAAATTTCCATTCTAGTCACATCCCTGTTGGCCTGCACGAACAGAATCAAGTAAGAACTCATTTCAGAAGCAGACAGTGAAGGATGCAACTAAGATTAAATTCATTGTAGCATGCAAAATATTATGATGATCTGTTTTAAGTTCATGGACCACAATGTGGAACAGTTGTTCTTGGCCTCTTGACCCAATCAAATGATCGTGTTAATAGATGAACTACTTACCTCAACAGTGAACCGTGCCCAGATTTTATTTTTGCGTGCTTCCATCACACCCCTCAAGATGGTTAATCCAAGTCCTTTAATAAAGTCCGCTATCTCCAAGAAGATACCTCTATCCTCACAAATCATCTGCAGATGTATCAATGTCAACAAATGGAAAGTATAATATGTACACTGAGAATCACATGATACAATGCACAGACAGTAGCGGAATCATTTACCTCCACAAGCATCTGTCGAGGCCGGTCGAGATCCTCAACAATGATTGGGCATGTCATAGATTGATTGCCAACATTGAAGGCCCAAGTTGCACCACCTTCGAAATAGTCTTTCCAAAGCGGACCATTCTCACCATCAAGTATCTGTTTGAAGTTCAGCAATGGCAAGGGAAAAGTGTGTGAGGTAATGAGGTGTGCAACTATCATCACACAGAATAGGCTGCAAGTTAGTTCTCTTCATTCATAACACAGTCGAAAAGGGCACCAATTAATAAGGGGAAGATTCTAGCATTTGCCAATCCCAAAGATGTGTATAAGATGTGTATCCTAGGATTTGCCACTCATGTGTCATTGACGTGTAAGCCCTCGACCCTCATTTCAGTGACAATGAGTGGCAAAACCTAGAATGCTCATCTTTGGAGTGGCAGATCCTAGATTTTTCCATTAATAAGTGTGTTTATACCTTGGATTCATTACAATCCTTGAGGTTGTCTGCATGCTTTGTCACACTTTGCAAGAAAAGCATGTGCTTAATGGTCTTTTCCAACAAAGCATCAATGCTACACTGTTGATAAAAAAAATGGCATGAGAATAGCAGTGATTACACTCGACTACATGACCAATTTGAACTCAGTGCATGTCAAATCTTAATTAATAAAGGACAATTAAAATGAGGGTACCTTTGCCCCATTAGGTACAAGTTCCCGGAGCTCCTTTATACGATCCTGAATAAGCTGACGGTCCTTTGGTCGAGGCTTAGGGCTCTCTCCTGGTCGAGATCTCTTTCGATTTGCCTTGTTTGATGTGTCATGACCTTTACTGTTTGAAGCTGACACACTTTCACATTTCATGTTCTGTCCACTCTCAATCCAGAGGCGTATCTGAGATTTGTGCATTCCATTATTTTGCGACAGACAACTGTCCTCAGCCTTTTCTATGAAACATGGTTGTTTAACAAAATTTGTAACAGCCAACTCATTCTTGACTAGCAATGGAGGAGCATCAGATGTTTCACATTGCTTCATTTCTTTTGATCCACAATGAGAACTGCTAGGTATGTCTGTCAATGAAGTCTTGCAAGAGGCACTATCACCAGAGACCTGCTTGCCACCAGGATTGACATTGGAGATAACTGCATCCAACAATTGGTCAGTATCGGTTAATGAGAAGATCCCAGAATAAGGTAACTCATCGTCCAGTGCACCAAAAACTGGAGGGTTATCAAGATAAACCGATGATTCAGGAGCATCTCTATCTGAACTCTCAGGTTTTGCAGCATTCCAGGTCAGATCACCATCCACATTGCGGCACAGATGATGAAATTCAGTACCAAATATATCAAACAAATCATTTTCTGTACAAGGATCCATTAGAAATGAGGAAGTTCGTTCATTAGAAATGTCTGGGAGCTTGTATCGATCCATATTCTTCACACCTTGCATGCTTACAGCAATACCAGAGTTATTTACTTCATTATCCATTTGGTTTCGGCAACCATGATCTGAGCCACTCGGTTGATTCTCCTGGGAAATGGATGTTTTCAATCCACTCAAAATTTGAGCATCAGAGCAAGAGGTTGAAGCTGCAGGAGCTTGAAATGACTCTCTCTTGTGAGACTCCATTTTCATAATGAATTGGGCAGATTGGGGGATTTTATATGAAATAGCTGGTTTATGCCCTATCATCCCAGAAGTAGAATTACATCTTTGGTCTAAGACTTGACTTGCTGTGCTGTTATATAAGTTAGCCTTGACTGCTCCAGTACCTGCAGGAAGAAAATCAAAATTTCCATGACCATTTAGGAAATCTGACACCTCACCTCCTCCATGCAATAGAGGTACATTTGTATGGGCAACAGGATTCCGGACCGCAAGAGATTTTAACAGAAGATTTCTGGGATCTGACAACTCTTCCATGTTTCTCGGTTCTAATGATCCAATGTTGCTCATCAACAATGGATGCTTTTCCACGGATGTTGAGATCGAAGAGATAAAACCTGAGCTCACAACACTACCCTTTGTGTTACTTTCAACTCTCCTGTCACAGTAAGGGGTTTGCCGTCTGAATCTCATATCAGGAGCATATAAACTGTAATCTCTAACAGCTTGACCATTTCTCTGTGCAAACTTAAGCAAGGAAGCATTACTGCATGCGCTTGCTGATGTACTACTTGACACGGTTGTGGCATTAGGACCATAGCATTGTTCATAAGTCACTGGGGATTCACTGAAGGCTTTTGAGCAAGTATCTGCAGGGTAGATACTCGGGAGACCATGCAAAGAGCGTGACTGAACCTTCTGACTCAAATCATTTTTAACTGAAGCAGATGCAACCATACTTGATCGATTGTTTAGCTGAGAACACAGCTTCTTATATTGGAGCACAAAATTTGTGTTTTCCATAACCTGTTAGAAAATAAGCATTTATAAGCTCTAACATGTAGAAAGGACAAAACAGTAGAGCTAGCATAGTTCCAGTGGGCTATAAGCCTTTAACTCAAAAGCAAATTCCTCCTAATGCAGTCCTCTAAGTGCTAAACATACAACAGAGATGATCATAAATCGTTCTTCTTTCCAGCTTCCTACTACAATCCACAGGATTGGTCTTCCTAGCTCCTCACCAAAAGTATACTTTTAGTTTTAACGGATCCAGAGAACAGAACATTTTGACCAGCCAACAATGTAACACAGTCATAAAGTAGTGCTACCTCGAGGCTCATATAATAACAACACATAGAACAAACTTCAAGACATGTAGAATGAGAGGCCTATTAGCCTATTAGGGCATGTACAATAGTATAGACAGCTGCTGTCTATAACAGGTTGACATGTTATTTATAGACAGCGTTATAGACAACCCATACAACAGTATAGACAGCTCATTTATAAGTATACAGCTTCTTCCCACACACAACCTATCTTGATTCTCGTGCTAGAGTCGACTCTAGATTAAGATACGGCTCAACTCTCTATGCACCCTCTCTCATCCACATCATTTTTTGTCCTACACGGCAAGGCTTAGAGACAGCTGACATAGATCGTTGTACATGCTCTTAATCTGTACTGTTAAAGCTTGGGTATCTTACCACACTAGTAGAGCCTAGCTGTAGTACACCACGTGGCAACACAGGAATGATTGCAATAGTCTGCACAACAAGTCAGTCCGTAACTAATTAAGAGCTTAGAGTAAGTGGTAACTAATGAAGAGCTCAGATGTAAATGGTCAGCAAATAATCTATAATGCAGGAGCAATAGTTTTACTAACCTGGATGCCAGCTCTGAACTGATCAACCATCTCAGCAGCAACCTATCATCATCAGAAGACATTAGCTTATTGTTCCGTTGCAAAAGCTCAAATTACAATTTGAGGTATCCAAAACAAGAAACCAAGGAACTAAATCCCATCACATTATTTCTTAAGATACCATTAGAAAATCATGGAAGTAGTTTTAGGGTTAACTTAAGCTTCTAGGGCAAATAATGTTAATGAGATCTTTGACTGACATTTCCACTTATTCACATGTCCAATAGTGTGCTTTTGCAACTAGCTTATTACAGTGACCACTTATTCCAAACTCACCACATGCCAAAACTTCAGCACATAAGGAACAAATATGTGAGGACAAAATAACCCCACAAAGATTGTTGCAATGGTATTGCCTGACTTCAGGCTTTAAATGAGGAGGCAGCAAAAATGGACCAGACAGAACTGAAATTGGGTTACATTTATATCAGTTCACAAGAAAGGAGAAATTATACCTCGGATCTGAGCCCGTGATCATTGGCAGTATCATGGATAGTCCATTGATGATTCCCAGTGAAAGCAACACGGCCAATGATACTGAAAAACACAAAATGCAGCAGCCATCCATCAATAAAAGCAAGTAACCAAGAACATTGTACTAGCCGGTAACAAAGAAATCCTGTTTCCATTCTTGCTTACCCTTCTCCGACAACATGAACCTGCGATGCCATAACCTTCCTAACAAGCGTGCAGACATTGCCGCCTGATTCACACCCAACCTCAGAAGCTTCAGATCCGGTAGGGCACGATGCATGGCCACAGTACCCGTCCTCCCACACCAAACGCCTGCACATTTCCAAGGAAAAAAATTTGTACAAATCAGCAGACAAGAACCGAAATTCTTAAGCATTAAGTACGTAAATAAGCTGAATTCGCCGATTGTTTAGCACTCCTCTTTGCCCCCCTTCCTCATTTTTTTCTTCTTGGCAAAGCATACACACACAGAATCGCAAGGACATTTTGCGCATCCCATGCCCTTGTACACCTGAAGAACTAACACACATTTACACAAATAGCGTTGATTCAATTGTCGGCACAAGCTATTTTTTTCATGTTCTAGTAAAGTTACTGAATTTGCAACATCAGTACACACGAGAGCTCTTTGCCGGCACTAGTTTCTCACAAGCGAAAAAATTCCTTATTACTAGTAACATTGATATGGAATATACCCATCCAAATCTTCCCCACGCTCGCGTCACTCGTCATAGTACAAGGCAAATCTAACTGAGATGGAATGCTCAAGAAACTCGAAACCCTTAATGCAAGAACACATTGAAGTCTGGGGGAAAACAAGCAGAGAAAGAGATTTATCGCAAGATCAAGCAGGAGGAGAAGCTATGGCGCAAAAAAGATCCAAGGAAAAAAGGGAAGCCTTACACGGGGTCGGCGGCGCCGATGGCTTTCCAGAAGACGGCGTACGACCACCCGACCTCCTCGCACAGCCGACGCAGCGCCTCCCCCACCGCCATCTCCGCAGCCCCCGACGCAAAGAACGCGTAACGAACCCTAGCCCACAGAGGCCGCCGCCACAGCCGCCGCCGCCGCCGGAGCAAGAAGAATACGAAGACGACGACGAGCAGCAAGAACTCCACCTAACCCGCCCCACTAGGCGCCGCGGCAGCTGGCGCGCCCGGCCTGCTTCGCGCGGAGCCCGCCGCCCCTCCTCTCCGCGGCCGCCGGAACCCCAACGCTCCCCCCCGCCGCCGGCGCGCCGGCAGCCATCAGACCGGAGGGACCACCCCACCCCGGTCCCAGCGTCAGCGGGGGCAAGACGCCGCCGCGCTTCACCAGAGAGGCTGAGGATGGGTGGAAGACTGAGCGCTTCACCGGAGCCGCACGGCGCGGCGAGCGAGCGAGCGCTCTCAATGTGGACTCGGATTTGCCTTGCCGCCGCTGCTACTGGCCGTCCTCGTCAATCTCTTTCTCCCTCCTCGCTTTCGCTCTGGCTTCTTTGGGTTCTCACTGTGTCTCGGGGTGCAGCTGAGCTGAGCTGAGCTGAGCTGAGCTGCGCTTGTGTCGTGTGTGTAGTTTTTTTTTTTTTTGGCTTTCTCTTTGCTGCTTTCCTTGCTTGCCCCTCCGCCCTTTTCCTTTCTGCCTCGCGGCTCCCGAGACAGGCATCATTCCCTCCACGGGGGGCAAAACGGGCATATTTCCATGTGGTTACAGTAGATTCCTCCCATTGCAAAGCTATGGCCGTCACGGTCCTAGCTGAATTTCCGTACTGAACTCCTCGTCTACCCGGATCCGGGGTAGGGCTCGCAAAACCCCGGTAAACCCTAAAAATCATGAACGAAATGCTGTGAAACCGATCGGCAAAACAAATGGTTTGGACCGTATGATTTTCTTGGTTTTTCTAACTGTTTTTCCGTGAAAACCGTTATCACTGGGTTTGCGATTTTTATGAGCCGACCGGATGTAAAACCATTTGGTCTCGGACCAATCGCAGTTTACCCGAATTAGTAAAAAAAATCTTTCCATGGATTGGACTGATCAACTCGGTTTGATAGGTTTTGAGTATATGGTGGGTTTCACAAAAAAGAGTTCTACAATAACCATATAAACTAGAAAATAGAAATACATTTGTTCGCCATTTGAAACAATTCGTCCGACTCATCCTTCTATGTCCTCGCATATTAACCCTAGCAAACACGAGTGGAACCACTGTGATCTTCACAGGAGGCAGCCTACACACACAATAGCATGGAGCCTCTACTCCAACCATCCCAACCATAGTGGTCTAGATGGAGCAGATCGAGGCCGGCCCACACCTCTACCTGACCCAACCCTCGCTTGCCTTGCCCTAACGTCGAGACTTAGGTAGTGTTTCTTTCGGCGGTTGCGGTTGCGGTTGCGTTTAAGCTGAAAATTTGTAGCTCCTCGATAAGGACATCCGAGGGATCAAAAAATTATAGAAAAATGGTTTTGAGAGTTTTGAGAAGAAATAGTAAGACCTACAAAAATTGGCTACCAAACGTCAAAGCGTTTGACTTGTATAAAAATAACAAATTTTCAGCTTATAAGCAAACGCAAACGCAAACGCAGAAAAAAACAATGCCCTACTTATGCTTGCTCCGACCCAGCCATAGGGAGACAAAAAGGCGATAAGGGTGGTGCTAGCACAAAGGAGGAACAATGTTGTCATTAACCCACACCACGAGCAAGGAGACTAGGAGGCAATGATGGTGTCGCCATGAGGAAGGTCACTGCCATTCCATGCCACCGCTGGAGAAGGGAGAGGATGAGGTTGTCATGCCATCGCTGTAGAAGCCAAGAGGACGAAGCTACAGGGTCGGATGGTGCCCCCAAGGTGTGGCTAGGGCAAGACATGGTGTGTGGAGGACGCTGCGTAAGGTGAGGGCAGAGGGAGTGAGGCTTTTCTGGCGGCTAGACTAGGACGAGAGTGAGGGTAGGGTTACACAGGAGCAGTTCGGTGGGGAGTAGAGACAATCATGGTCTTCAATTAGGGCGAGATTCGAGCCGATCCTGAGCGAGCTCGGCTCGAATCAGTACCGAGCATAGGCACTACAGGAAAACGATCTAGTTTCGACGGCCACCTATATTCTCATCGGCCTCAGAGAGACCGACGTAAATAAATGTTTTATTTCGTCGGCCAAGTCAAAACCGACGAAAAGAAGCGCATCTTCGTCGGCCTAGCCGACGTCATTACTATCTTCGCTTAATGGTAACGTTTACATTGTCATGAAAGCAAATTTCGCTCGGCGGATCAAGAAATTAGCTTGGACAAATGCCGCAAGACCTAAAATTAAAATTTTTATCATTTATTTTTAAATCGCTTACCAAACGAAATTAAAAAAATAATAATAGTTTCGGCCTCACCGACGGTAATAAGGATACAAAAAATTTGAAAACCACCACGCACGGCGGCCTTTATTTTCGTCGGCTAAGCCGACGGAAATAAAACGGGGAAAAATTTTAAAAATCGCCGGCCCATATTTTCATCGGCTAAGCCGACGGGAATAGTGTAAAGAAAATTTTGAAAAAAAAATTCACGGCTCAAAATGGTGAAAAATTTTATAAAAACCGCCGGCCTTTATTTTCGCTCGGCCGTCGAGCGAAAATATCACGCGAAAAATAAAAATGTTGCAGCGTTATTTTAAATCGGCTTGGTCGACGGAATAGGTTATTTTCGTCGACTTAGCCCACGAAAATAGCAAAAAATGGGCCCCTTGCCTTGACTTGGTCGGCCCAGACCCGTCTTAGACCGCCTCATCAAGTATCCGCCCATCCATGCCGTTCAATCCCGCAAGCGCCTTGCCCCACGTTCCGCCCGTCCATGCCGCGTCAGTACCCTGTCGCGTCCGCCCGTGTCCCGTCCTGCCCCGCCGCTGCATGCCACGCCACCACGCCACGCCGTCGCCCGCCCCCGTCGCCGTTCATGCCACCTCACTCCCCTGCCGCCATGCCTGCCCTCGCCTCGCCTCATCCTCGTCATGGCGCCTCTCAGTCCGGCTCGGCTCGTCCCGCCTCGGCCTTCGCCGCCTCGGCCATGCCGTCGTTCGTTCCTCCTTCGACGTAAGTCTAATTTTTCTTTTAATGAGTAAATTTATTGTTTTGGTAGATAACATAATTTTTATGTTATATTCATGTAGTTTATTATGATACATTTATGTAATTTTGTGTGATGCATTCGTGTATGTTAATTATTCTTGAATTTAATGAATCGGTTAATAAATTTGTATATTAATTATTATCCAATCTGTTTAGTTTATAATTTTGAGAATTTAATGAATTATCAATTATCCAATCTGTTTAGTTTATAATTTTGAGAATTTAATGAATTATCTATGAGTAAATATTTTTAACATTGTATTATCTATGAGTAAATATTTGCAACATTGGTTGTCGAACCTTGTGTTTTAAATATAATTTTTGCTTCATTTATTTAGATTGAACATTTTATTAGATTCTAATTTCATAAACACAAGTCACCCAACCTATACGTCACCCGTTCGGGAGCGGCATGGTTCACATTAAGTTGTGAGTTTTGTCGCTCCGGAATTGTCCACGTTTTTGGACAGCCTAGGAATGGACGGTTAAGCCCATATTTTTATGACATGTCGTATAATTCGAACGGGAATTTCAGCAGCGTAACCCAGTTGTTCTCCGATGCACATCAACCGGTCGTGCATTCGGGGAACAACGGGGTTATGCTGCCGAAATTTCGTTCGGATTGTACGGCATGCCATAAAAATCGGGCTTAACTGTCCATTCCTAGGTGGGTTTAGGACCTATCCTTGCCTAGATCTCTTGGTAGGATGTGTAACCCACTTTCATAATTATTCATGCATTCAGTATAGCATACAAAATGGGAGATGACCGTAGATGGATGTACGATGGTTGGACAAGCACTGGGGCACACACAGAAGAATGGATGGTTAAAACACAAGGTTTTGTGGATCACGCTTATTCCTCGTCTCCTGGTGGCGGGTTGGCAAAATGTCCTTGTTTTAGGTGCCGAAACTTTGCTCGACAGTCCAAGCCTAGTATGGAGCATCACCTTTGTAAATATGGTTTCATGCCGAATTATCTGACATGGTTCGAGCATGGCGAGTCACAGATAGGAGCGACGTCGAATTATGTCGATGAATCAGATGAGCCTGAGGATAGAATGGATGAGCTAGTCAATGATATTGCTCATCAGTTTGAGGATGTCCCTAGGCCAGAGGTTGAGAAATTCTTTAGGCTACTTTCTGCCTCAGAAGATTCCTTGCATGAGTCTACGGAGGTGACATGACTTAGCGGCGTGGACGCGACTCATGGCTATAAAATCTAAGTACAATCTCTCAGAAATTGTTACAATGATATAGTCGATCGATTTCGATATCCTTCCAAAACCTCATAAGATGCCGAAGGACTTCTACCGCTCGAAGAAGTCATGTTGGCGATGCAGGAATGCCTTACCAAAAGATTGATGTATGTGTTAACAATTGCATGTTGTTTTGGAAGGAACACGAGAACAAGGATCGTTGTGTGTATTGCAAGAAATCGAGATATATGGAGATGGTCGACGAAGATGGGAATATGCAGATGACAACTGTGCCAGTAAAGGTGTTACGACACATGCCGCTAATACCAAGGCTTCAACGGTCGTACCTATCTAGGACGACTGCGAAGCATATGAGGTGGCACAAGGAAGGCGTTCGTGAGAACGATGGGCTAATGGGTCATCCTTCTGATGCCGAGGCCTGGAAGGCGTTGGATCAATATGACGCAGATTTTGCCAAAGACCCTCGCAATGTGCATATTGGGTTGGCGACCGATGGTTTTACACCTTTCAACACAAGTGCGGCCTCGTACTCATGTTGGCCTGTTTTTGCAATTCCATATAATCTGCCACCTTCGATATGCATGAAAGATGAGTATGTTTTCTTAACCCTTATCATACCGGGGCCTGACCACCCAGGGAAGCACTTAGATATGTTCATGCAACCTGTTATCGATGAGTTAAAAGAGTTATGGAGTGGGGTGATGACATATGACAACAACAGAAAAGAGTACTTTAACATGCGTGGTGCATATCTTTGGTCTATTCACGATTTTCCTGTATATGGCATGTTCTCGGGATGGAGCACACATGGTAGATTGTGTTGTCCAATTTGCATGGGTGACACAGATGCATTTCGTTTGAAAATGGTGGCAAATTCTGCTTCTTCGATCACATCGACGTTTCACGCCTCCTAATCACCTATTCAGGAAACAGAACAATGCTTTCCGCAAAGACACGACCATTAGTAAAGGGCCACCGAAACGTTTGACCGGTCATGAGATTGTTGCTTGGCACTATAATTTAGTCAATACAGGGGATGGATATGAAGAGATCAAAGAAACACACAATTGGACTCACATATCTTGCATTTGGAGTCTTCCTTATGCTCAATCCCTAATCCTTAAACATAATATCGATGTGATGCATCAGGAACGAAATGTTGCAGAAAGCATCATCAATACGATTTTTGATTTCAAAGACAAAACAACAGATAATATTAAAGCACGTAAGGACATGGCCGAGATATGCAATCGTCCTACCCTTGAGGTGAGGTCAGACGGAGCCGGACGGACAGGGAAGCCACGTGCTCCCTATTGTCTCAAACCTGCCGAGAGAAAGGAGGTACTTATGTGGTTGAAAAATGTCAAATTTCCTAATGGTTACGCAGCGAACCTAAGACGAGCATTGAGCATTGTAACAGGCAAGATAAATGGTTTGAAGAGTCATGATTACCATATTATCATGGAAAGGCTTCTACCTGTAATGTTCCGTGGTTATTGACAGGACGATGTTTGGACAATGTTGGCAGAGCTAAGTTTCTTCTATAGACAGCTATGTGCTAAGGAAATAAATAAAACAACAATGAGAACGTTGAAGAAAGACATACCAGTGCTTATATGCAAGATGGAGAAGGTATTCCCACCAGGTTTTATGAACGTAATGCAACATCTATTGGTACATTTGCCATACTGAAGCGGAGGTTGCGGGGCTCATGACAAGACCGATGGATGTATCCAATAGAACGGAACCTGAAGAAACTTCGGGGAACTGTGCGTAACAAAGCACGAGTTGAAGGATGTATCGCAGAAGCATTCTATCTTAAGGAGATATCGTATTACGTGAGCACATATTTTGCAGATGAACATAACATAAATGCTCATATCCCACGATACCACATATCTGGTGACCCCCTTATCAGTAATCTAAAAATATTCCAATGGAATGGCAAAGCTGTGGGTGGTAGTTCTAATCATGAGCTTTCTCCACAAGAATGGAATGCCGCGTTGTTGTATATGTACGCCAACATCGAGGAAATGGACAAGTATTTCAAGTAAGTACTTCCATTCAATATCCTCATAAATCTATTGACACACAAGTACTCAATATGCGTTGAATAATCTGCAGGTTGTTTGATGATAAATACTGGAGATCCGCACGACAACCTACCCCTAAACAACTTGACAAATTACGACGTCAAGGTTTACACGGTGGTCCTAGTTTCGTCGCTTGGTTTCGACAACATGTATTGTTCTCGTAACACTCCACTATAACAAATTGTATTTAAGTAATTCAATTAAAAAAGTTAACTAATATTGCAGTGCATGAGGGAATGTGACGTACATGAGGACCTACGCCAATTATCACATGGAAGCACAACCGCAAAGAGTTATGGACGTTACGATATCAACGGATGGCGCTTCCGTTCCACCAAATTTGAAGCAAAACACCCACCAGCAGCCACAACGAATAGTGGAATTGTCACTAAGGCGTATGACGTGAATGGTCGTGCCACTGAGTTTTATGGTGTTATTCAGGACATAGTAGAGTTCAAATTCGGAGGGGCAAAAGACTTCAGGGTAGTCTTCTTTTACTGTGATTGGTTTAGCATTGATCCCAAGAAAGGAACAAAACGTAACAACAAAATTGGGATGGTAGAAGTTAATCATGAGTCACGCCTTACAGGTTACGATCCATTCGTACTGGCTCACCTAGTTGAACAGGTTTATTATATGTCATATCCATGCAACAAGTCATATTTGGCACCATGGTGGGTTGTTCATAAGGTGCCTCCTCCTGGTCGGTTGAACACCCCTGGAGATGATTGTTATGTGGAAAATGAGATCGATAGCAACGGTCAAGAGGCATACCAAGAAGGAGATTTACCCAACTCATTTGGAATAGAGACTGGGTTGGCGCTTGAACAAATAGTTGGCGACACTAATGATATTATTGTGGAGGATACTCGCAAAAATAAACGACAAAGGCGTGACCTAGAGACTCAAAACAAGAAACGACAGAAGCGCCAACGTGGTGGTTTGCACAATATTACCATTGAACCTCCTGATGCCGATGACTTCTAATCAGTGTAACGACATAAATATTGCATTTTTTAAATATATATAATCTTAATGTTTTTTTGTTACGTACTAATGTTTTGACTTTTTCATAAATAGGATGAGGTCGTTTGTTCATATTGGTGGCAAGTTGCTTTCAAAAGGCAAGAAGAAAGATGGCTCTTCATCTTCAAAAAGCCAAGGTTCAAGAAAGGTTCTTTATTTATGGGCGATAATTCTCGGAGTCGACGAAGCGCATTCCGAAATGTCTTGACGACGCTTCATGGAGGTTGTTCCATCGAGGAGGTCATATCAGATGTTCTAGTTCTAATTAATGTAAATTTTCTTTTACATTCATATGATGCTTATTAATCTTGCATTTTATTTGTGTAGGTAGGGAAGAGGAGAATGAGACCGATGCTAGAGGTGGGAATAGTGAAGAGGCGAGAGGAGGAAGAGAATGAGGAGGTGGTGAAGATGGGGCTAGGGAAGATGATGTTTCGGAGGTGGTGATTGTGGTGATGAGGCGAGGATGAGGGAAGATCTTTGAAGCCGTTTTTAGGTAATAATTTTTGAAGCAACCAACAATTCTATATTTTATTAGCTATTTGTGCTTAATATTATGTGTATATTTCGGTATAGGGGATCTAATTTGATTCCTCCCGCAATTCTGAGACTCTAGGTCAAGAAGGGTGATCGTGCCACATGGTGATTGGTAAGTTTGTACTTATAATTTGTTAGTAGTAAACTATTGATGATCTATTTTACTTGAAAATTGTATTCTGCAGGCAATGGATTGATGTTGCCTGGGAGGGTCGAAATCGGTTAAGGCCTGTGAACGCTACATTGGGATCTCTCTGTCGGTACCACTATCCGGGGATGGTTGTGATTAAAGGTGTTTCTCGGCCAATATGAAGTGGGACCACTATAGGTTGGCTATAGATGGTCAAGAGGGAAATGTTGCGCAGAGGGTGTGGAAGGACTTTTGGGTAATGATATTGGTTTCACTTCATTTAAAAGATTATGATGTCTATACTAAATTGTCTAGCTCAAAATTTTTTCCAATTAGGAGAGGTACCGTTTGCGAGAGGGTCAGGAGGACTTACTTGCTGCTAAGGCGGATGTGTGTTTGACAAAGTCGCAACAAGGGTGACCAAGGATATGATGTCGAATGCTCGTATACAATCGGTGTGCTTGTACTACAAGAAGATTAAAAAGGAGGACATGAACAAGAAGTTAGGTGCTTCACAGATCTACCTTCGAGAGGATGAGTACCTCGAGGTGGACTTGCCTTGGTTACGGAAATGCCCGGATGCATGGCACGCGCTCTGTGCCTCTCGGGTCTCGGCGACTTTAGTGGACCATCACGCAAGAAGAGGGCAACCGGCGGCGGGTCCAAGGGTGACTCAATGGTATGGCGCCGATGGACATCTTCGTCTCGTGCGTCGAATGGTACGTTCGTCACGGTGTCATTCTAATAATTTTAACTTCGGTTATACTTATGCTTACTAATTAACATTGAGCTATAGGAGGCTGAAAGTGGAAATGCACCAAGCTACATTAAAACATATATCCGGGGCCACCGAGGAGGTGATCCTACGCAACCAGACCAGCTTTGCAGTTCGTCAGCGACGCAGAACATGGTTAGTAGTATCGACGTGGTACATTCCGTTTAAATGACATTCCAAAATATTGCCTTAAGTTAATTAATATTGCAGGCACGCTACGGAGAAACAATGGTCGAACTTCATGGGGAAGAGTACGACTGGCGAAGAGAAGATGTCGATCTTGTGGCCTTGTACACAAGTGGTGGTGGTAAGAAAATGGCAGGTTTGCCATGTTTAATGGGGTCGTGGATTCGAGTGAGGCCTTAGGAGAGGCGAGGTCATCTCAATCATCCCAAAGCAGTGCACGGAGCTCACGTGAGGCAAGACTAGAGGAGGAATTAAGGCAACAACGGGAGGCGATGAGGCAACAATAGAAAATGATGAGGCAGCAACATGAGAGTGCAATGCAAACCCAAGCCTATTTGTTCAATGGCAGGCACAACAACAACAATACTTTCAATTAAGTAAAGTTGTTTACGATTCCAATAGTTCAAAATAACATTTTATGCATACAATGAGTAGATTTTGACTATTTGTGTAGACTTTATCATTTAGGCTTAAAACACTTGTCATTATCATTTTCAATAAATTTATCAAATTTAACTCATACATGCTATGTGTGTTTTATAAATGCTTCGCTATGGTTGAGTATGTATGTGAAATAGTAAAATTTGATGATCCATACTTGTATATAGGGCTAATGGGCAAATCATATGTAATTTTTATAGATTTAATCATTTAGTTTACTAATTAGTGTCTTGGCACTTATATTTGTTAAAGTTCTTATATCTATAATTTTTTAGGATATTTTAGCTTCACACCTTGGATCCACTGCTGTTAATTTGCCTATATTTCATCCTCCTCCTGCACCTCCTTTCTTTCAATCCCCGCAAATGGTACGTACTCGTAACTTGTCATTTTCAGAACGTTGGTCTTTTCTGTGAAATTAAATAATAATCCTATAGGGTTCAACAACACCGCCTGCTAGACCGGGAACAAATGTTGGAGGTGATGTCGCTAGTGGTTCGGGGACGCCTGTCGACCAATATATAAATTCAGGGGGTGATGCAGGTAGTGGCCACAACTTCCACACACCTGCAAGTTGAACAATGTAATTCTATGTTAATCGTGCCCTATGTGACTGTTTATCGCTTTATGTCACTAATATGGAATGATTTGAACACTATGTTCACTTTCATGCACTTTTCTGATTGTAAAATGGTGTTTGCGCCTATTGTGATGATATGTGATCATGTGGATGTGATAATATGTATGTGGATGTAAACGATGAATGTTATGTGATGATATGTGGTCATGTGAATGTGATAATGTGTATGTGGATGTAAACGATGAATGTTATGTGCATGTGATAATTTATGTGTATTTCTGAGATTTTATTGTGAATTCTGTGATTTTCTATGAATTTTCTGGGATTTTTTAGGTATCCTGTTTTTTTTTGGAAAAAAAAAATTATTTTCGTCGGCCAAGCCGACGAAAATAGACAACATTTCCGACGGCAATTGGTTATTTTCGTCGGCTTGGCCGATGAAAATAATATTTCCAGCTGACGGTCAATTCTTATTTTCGTCGGCTTGGCCGACGAAAATACATGTGACACGTCACGTTATTTAATTTCGTCGGCTAGGCCGACGAAAATAAGGCCGCCACGTCACCCCGTGGATTGGCTGCTGGGCATCGAGATCTTAATTTCGTCGGCTAGGCTGGGCCGACGAAAATAATGTAATTGTTTATCATTTAAGCGAAAAACGGCTATTTTCGTCTAGCTAGTTTCGGCTTGGCCAGATTTTTAAATCGGCGGTAAGCGAAACTAGCCGTTTTAAATCGGTTTTTGCCTATTTTAAATCGATTTTGGCCGAAGCGAAAATAATTCGTGATTCTGTAGTGAGGGTCAGACTCGAGATCGGGCTCAGTGGAAGCTCGATTTAGACTCGAGCTCGACTCAGTTGAGCTCGAATGAGGGGTCAATGTCGAGAGAATGGAGGAGAGATGGCTATATGGGCTCAATTGGGCTCGATCTCGAGCTCAGATCGAATTGGTTGGACTAGTTGATATAGAGATAGGGATAGCCGGTATAATGCTATTTGTCTGTTGGGCTCGATAAGGGCTCGGGCTTGAGCTTGGGATCGGGATCGGCTCGTTTAGCTTTCGAGCTCGGTCCGATCTTGAATAGCTCATCGAACCCGAGCTTTTGGGCCGGCCCTATCTGGCCTTGAATAAATATCCTGCCATGGAGATCTTATGGTCCAGTCAGGTCGAAGCAATGGATAGACCTTGATCCAGTCCAACGAGAACCGGTGCACCAACTCAGCTGATTTGCCCAAATCCTCTTGTCCACCGACATCACCCAAAGTTCTTGATTGCCTACTTGCCTGGTCACCAAGCACCCCTAGATCCCACGATCAACCGGGGTTGTAGGTCGTTTAGGTTGCTGCGATCGAGTTTGCCCTAGCTCTTAGTTGGTGCGTTGTCACTTTAGTCGAAATTGAACCAATTAGAGTATTATTAGGTGGTATGGTAATGGTGTAGTGTAGTCTCATTCTTTGATGTTTGGATGGCCTGATCTACCACTTATACTGTTGCTTGGCCTCTCTCTACCGTCACACGGACATGGGTCATTCATCGACCCTATCGATTGGGACATTACTGCCTGTTGCAATATGTTTGCCCAGATTGACCGACTAGGGAGGTAACCGTGGTAGATTATGAGTGGATCAAAGGAGTCAATTCATACTTGATTGGAGGAGTAAACTGTTTCGTGTTGTCAACCCTCACCTTTGAGGCGACGACGTTTCCTGCACTAGTCCCTGGATCGATAGACTAGTGCACACCATTACATAGCCAGATCACAATACATACAATCGTACAGAGCTAACTTGGATAATTAGCGAAAACGGCGCCCTTTCGGCAAATAGTTTACAACAGGGCCGACTAGGGCAAATGTCATGATACATTACAAAATAGATAGTTTAGAGTACAATGCTAGGACGGAAAAGGTTAAAGATAGCCAAAGATTGTCTAGTGGCTATGCAATTTTGTAAGTGACTGGAGGGACGTCCTAAACATCCTTTTGGCCGTCGTAGTCTGGGTCTTCATCTTCATGACAATTGTAAGGGTCTTCGGGTTGCTTTTCATATAAAGAGTGAGTGAGTGCGAGGATAAGTACGCAATCAAACCGCACCTGTGAGTTAACACCCTCCTAATGCAAGTAATGATAAGAGCTCCAAAGGAAATCTAGAGGTTTGTTTATTTGCATAAAGCTAATTAGAAATACTCATAATACAAGTCTATAACATAGACAATTTTAAATCTATGTTAAGTAGATGTGTATTTGTTGACTGAAATGTGGTTCCTACATAACCTTCTACACAATTTTAAATCCATGTTAAGTAGATGTGTATTTGTTGACTGAAATGTGGTTCCTACATAACCTTCTACCAACTCTTACTACCCTTGTACCAACCCATGGTACGACCAGACCTTACGTAACTTAGATGCTTCAATTGTTCTAATCTTCATCCTTTCTCTGGCCATCATATTCCGGAATTTAGACACTCCCGTTGTGAATCACCACTTTATTGGATTGTCGGTCCAATAAGTGCATGATATAGATCACCCTCGGTGACGGTGCCCTTCTGCCTTCGTCTCGAGCTGGAGTTTCTTCCAGGGTCTCCTCAAAGTACGCCACTAGACTCCGCACCCGTACTACCGCACAATGACCACGCGTTGTGTCGGACCGCATCCAACACTTGTTCCAGATCAAGGGACCACTTCTGGCCCCACTTCTCATGGCTCGAGAGCCGGAGATCCCACGCTCTGTTCCCTGCCTCAATCGCATTAGGTCCTCGACCTCTACTTCTAGATCTCACTTTAGAAATTAGATAAAATTTTAAGAATTTGGTTTGAATTGAAATTAAAATTAGTTAATTTTCGGACGGTAAATAATAAATACAAATGAAGTTGAATTCAAATTTGGGAGTTTTAAAAAACTGCCCAAAATAGGCTATTACACGTGTAGATAAACACCAGGTAAATGGTCATTTAGGTTGAAAATCAATTTTGGAGCGACGAATTCATCTGGCACAAACATTCCCATTTTTGGACAATGGGAAATTTTCATCATATGCCACTTCCAAAAATGTGTTAATTCATAATATGCCACTCATGTGACATGTGAGGTCAACTTTGGCAGTGAACCAGATTGGTAGATACAAATTAAGGGCTGAGCTTGCACAACTCTAGGTGTTTTCTGATCCAATTTTCTGATTTATTGATTGTCTTATTTGCTGACTTCTCAAAGTGGACTGGAGAGTCCATCCCGCTTCGTTCGTTCAATTTTTTTTAGAGTTTTGAGAAGTGGTTTTAGGACAAAAAATGGCTTAAAAACAAATATTTGACTTTCGGATATAGATACAGAGATAAGACCTAAGCAAATAGACAAGTTCTTCACAGCTTATCAACTTATTTGCTTATCTTCGGTTTTGAAAATGCAAACATTTTGATATTTCAGCCATTTTTCCGTACAATATGTTAGGAGTGGATGAGTTGAATGAATAAGTTGGCTAAGCTGAATGTTAAGTTAGATTTCAAGAGGTTTTTTAATCTTCGTCTGGAAGCTAGCACACTTCGTTTATATTATTTTTAAGAGCTTTTACCGTTGACTTTAGATTTAACAAAAAAAGATAGGCTAAAAAAGTCAAAGCACTTCACTTTTCAATTCTGTTAGACTTAACCTTTAAGCCTAAACCAAGCCACTCCGAACATATTTTCTTGAAGGCACGTGTCAAAGCTTTAAAAACAATTCAAGCCAGGCAGGGCAAACTCTCTAAGCCGCTTTAGAATGATATAAAGTTCGTCTTATATCAATAAATAAGACAATGGTAAATCAGACAACTCTTAACACCAAGCCCTCTAAAACACATTGCAGGTCTAAGGTGTTTGATCGACTTATACGTGAATAAAAAAAGTAAAATTTCTACCTTGAACATGGACAACTCGTATACTAAAGTTCACATTTTTTTTCGATTTTAAAAACGACATGTGCATATACCACCGTACGCGTAGGACACGTGTGTACACACAGAAACATGTCTTCTTTCGAATACGCCAATAATAATGAAGGTCACGATAAATTCACTAGCTCACAAAGTTTACAAACTTTATAGACCAAGAAGTACAACCATAAACTCCACCGGAAGGTTGTTTCACATGCGAATTCACATTTTATCGTGCGAACAAGAGTTTTAGTTTAAAACATAAAAACTAGAGCAATTTTATAGTCTTGAAGAAGTACCATCACATATCACAAGGTAAGAGTAAGAGTACTTTGTTTGGCATTTACAAAATATCACCATCTCTCTCCTCTCTCTCACTGGCTCGCTGCCTCGGACTCTCTCTCATCTCTCAAATTGTGCCACCCTGTCCTCTCTCTTAAACTACGTCGCTCGTAGGCCACTGCCACTGCCACTGCGAGCAAGCTCGCGGAAAGCACACAAGTAGGCAGTTGGGCTGCACATGAGGTAGAGCGATGGCAGGATAGCCGCCATCGTGGCGCGTGAGGTTGGGCGGCATGATGCAATGGGTGGTTGGACAGGACGGCGTTGGGGGCCGCCAAATGGAGTGAGAGCGGCGTCGAAGATAGGTGACACATGCTGTAGGGCAACTGGATAGGGCAAGACTAGTGCTCGAGGGCTACCGAGCGACGTATTAGGTGGCTTTGTGCAGCGCGGTGTCATGGTCAAAGGCGGTGGGTGACATGGTGGTAGGCGATGTCTCACCGGAAGAGATGAAAGAGGAGAGGAAGAGAGAAGAAGAAGAAAATAAATTATGTTTTGGCTCTTAATTTGTAGTATCCCCGTGAGAGGATAAAGTGGTACAAGGAGGTATCAAGAGATACCAGATCTAAGGACCATTGGATCTAGTTAGGTCAACGCCTCTGATTTGTGGTGCCTCCAAATACAAGAGCTACCAAAGCCTATAAAATATTTATGTACCAAAGACCGTAAAAATATTTTCATGGTTTTGAGACAAACTCTTAGTTTATGAAATTACCATGGTTTCTAAAACCATGCATGGGGTGTGTGGATACCCAAAAAAGCTTTGTTTTCAAAACCATGGTTTAGTAGAAACCATGATATTTTTAAATATTTAAAACTCTACTTCTGACCAAAGTTTTCACTATTTTGGCTAGCTCTTTGTCTAGGGTTGCGTTTTTTCCCATGGCTGCGTTGCGTTGCGTTGCGGTCGCGGCCGCGGGACGCGGCGTGCGCGTGCCATTAAATGCACACGGCCGCGGCCGCAACGCGCAAAGAAACAAGCTCTAGTTTGATCAAGTTTGGCATCCTCAAAATCAGTAGTCAAGCAGTTTATAGTTCCAATGAGTACTAGAGTTATATAGAGTTTGTTGAAACCATGATTTTTTTTCTCTACACATTATAAAACCATAGTTTTTCAAAACTATGCATGTAATCAGGCCTAAAGAAGATCACACCAGAATTACATTACTTCTCATAAATTTCCAACAAAATCTCCGTGTACATTCTACTTGCAGATGGACTTCTAACCTAGTGATAGGAGTGAGATTGTTCATTTCTACCTATTTAGGTTTGATCCCTACAATCGACGGGTTTGCTGCACATTAAAATTATGTATGTTTTACGATGTAGAGACTGAAACCAAACCAGGTTGCATTTAAAAAAACCGTAGGACGGAACTACTATTTTTGACCAGGTTCATTTCTACCATTCTGTGCCAGAAGCTTCAAGTAATGGATGGTTAGAATTCTCCATCTTCTTCTCCTACTATTTGCCCCCCAACACTTTTTTTTGGAAAAAAAAAAAGGTCGGGGAAGCTTTCGTCACATTGTTCCATGTTGCATTCTTGAGACAAACAGGATAATCTAAACTTATCCAACAAATGGAATGTCGTGTACCTGAAAAATAAATAATAACTTACCTTCACACCCTAAATAAAAATTTTCTCTGAACAATTACAAATATGCCCTGAAGATTGCTGAAGAAATACAATAATGCCAACATGGGCCTTCAAAAGGTGGGCATGGAGTACAATTATATGGTCGTGTATACTTTTGAGGGGGTGGTGGGGTAATTTCTATATTAATAAAAGCATAATATTATTATATATATGGATGCAAAAGGCACATGCATGCTATGACAATCAGATGGCAGAGCCTGTCTTAGCCTAATTTAAACAAATTTTGTTCCAAAAAGCTGTTTTCAGATGCAATGTGTGCGTAGAAATGGTTAGAGATAAGGAAATTGATCTTTGGAGGCTCTTGGTTGGACATGTCATGAACCTGACCAACATTCACTGACAGGTGGGCATCCTGAATTTTATGTGCAGCATGACCGAACCTGTCAGTTGGCTTTCAAGGCTGCATCTGGACCTCTGGTGTAGCAAGATGCACCTCTTTGTTTATTTGCTCTCTTTTTGCAGGGACATTTTTTTATAATGATGGGGGCTTTGTGAGATCTTAGTTGCTTGATCTTGGCTTTATTATCTGAAAAGCATTTGGCCTTAGCTGTCGATTGGCAGTTCTCCTCCCAGCAATCAAAGCTCCAGAGCTGCCATTAAGACGGCAAATTAATTACAATGCTTCTGCTGATCCTAGCTGTATCAGAAGATTTGCACAATTACCTGAAAAACATGTAGGTTTTGTTCTAGGATCCCTTATTCCAGATAAACATAAGAAGGCCTAATGATATAGGTTCAAGTTCAATTGTTTTTCTTTCAACACTCAACAGAAAAAAAAAATCAAAGTTGCTGGGATCAAGGTCCTTTAGAAGCTATGTTTTTCGTGTTGATTTATAGAATATTAATCAAGACCGCAAGGTTGTACCCCAAAAATATTATTAGGAACGATAGTATGGCCTAGCCAGAGTCCTATACATATTTACACTGGTTCGGTGAAAAGTTTTTAGTGCATGTAGCTCTGTAAAAAAAAAAAAATGAGAGAGAGAGAGCACTTTATCATATAGAGACAGGTTATTGTGTTTTAGTTCTTGACCGGACCAGCAAGTGAGAACTGCTACTCGAGCTCCGGTCCAAGTTTGTTGCTTCTCCATTTGATGGTCACAAAGCCAAAAACCCCACGACAAAACACAATCAACTTTTTAAAAAACAAAAAAAAAACAGTGGCAAGCCTTTTTTTTCCTTCAGAATTTACACTTTTTGGATCCGATAGCAAGTTAATTTGGAAATCTCCAAACCAGGCACCTGAACATATGTCCTCTCTCTAATTTTTTCGGATAAAAAAACATCCATTTGATCCTTGAGCGTGTGGCATTCCTTTGTTTAATGAGAGCGCTGGTCTAATCCAATGAGAGAGTTTTTTTTTAGAAAAAGATGAGAGAGGTATTAGTCTGGGATTATGCTGAGTCATTAGTGGAGCCTTGCAAACTAATCCTACTCCTCTTCTTGATGTGGATGTGTTGCTTCTAGAACTTGAAGTGCTCCACTTGAGGCAGAAACAGAGACGTTTATTTGAGTTTAGTCACATCATATGCAACAAGCCAAAGCTCCTTTGGCTCCTATTTAGCCAAATTAGATGGTCACTTCGTCCCTGTGACGTGGCATCGGATTTAATAATCATTAGCATCATCTAGTTGATGGCTAAGGTGTATTAAATATGAGATGAGATCATGGGACTGATGCAAAAAATGTCATGTGAACCATGGAGAATGATAGCAGCCAGGGTGCTGAAAGGATAGTACCAAACTTCTTAGGGTTAATTGGTACACGTCATTCACTACTAGAGAAATGGCCTTCCATACCGGCACATCAGTCTCGGTTGGTCATGAACCGGGACTGATGTGGCAATAGTCCGGGTTTGTGGCTACAGGGCTAAAAGCATGATTTTTCGCTCATATTAGTCCCGGTTCGTAACATGAACTGGTACTAAAGATGGCTTTGGCAAGCGGATACATGCTAGCTGGCACAGGCACATATTAGTCCCGGTTACCTTTAGTACCGGTTCGTGTCATTCCAGCACACTTCAAAAGGAATGCATACCCTAGTTTATTAAATATGCGTGGGTGGGTGGATGGGTTGGTTAGAAGAGTGAGTGGGGAGTCACGTGGTGGCATGAGGTCCCAGGTTCGAGTCTTGGGTTCGCCTTACTTTTAGATATTTTCTACGCTTTAGTACTGGTTAGGGGAACCGGGACTAAAGGTACGTGACCTTTAGTCCTGGATGGCCTGTCCCGGTTCGGGAACCGGGACTAAAGCCCGTTTTTCTAGTGGTGATTATTAAGTTTTGATCTCGCAGAAATACCATTACAAAATACAAAATTATTGTCATACCATTATAATTTGCGAATTGCTGCAAACATGTCATTTTAAGGGTTGATTAGTCAAAGTGGACTAAAATGCCCTCAGCTCCTTCTTCCTCCTCCTCCATCCTCTCTCTCTCTTCTAGCTCCCACCTCCTCCAGCCATCTCTCCAGTGAGCCACCTGTGCTACCTCCGCCTTAGCCTCCTGCCGCTACCCTGCACTGTCCGCACCGCATGTCTCAGGCTCGCGTCCCTTGGGCTCCCGCTCGCCAGAGGAGCTCCCCAAAAGGATGGCCAGAGGAGGTAGGTGCTAGAGGAGAGAGAGGATGGAGGAGGAAGAAGAAGGAGGTGAGGGTATTTTAGTCTACTTTGATTAGTCAACCCTCGAAATAGCATGTTTGCAACGATTCACAAATTATAATGGCATGACAATAATTTCGTGTTTTGTAATGGCATTTTTGCGAAATCGAAACATAATAATGGCATGTATGCAATTAATCCCCTGCCAACATGTTTTTTAGCTTCCTCCTTTTAGAAGATATTCTTATACATAGGGAGCCCTTCGATGTCCTCTAGATATGTGAAACTATCTATTTCCCCACATTTCACATATATCGGAGCACATCAAGAGCTCCCCACTTATACAAGGACTTAGGCCATGTTCGCTTGGGCGTCATGTTTGCATCAAGCGGAGAGAGAGCCGAGCTAGCACATGTGTATAACAGTTATAATCCAAGCGGAAACCTCCGTCTCAAACACGACCTTCCTTGTATATAGGTGGAAGATTTTTTTCCCCATATTTGACACTTGTTCATATAAATTTTCCAAAATTAGCCCCTTGGTGACCACGGTTGACATGGCAAAGAACACGTGTGCCATGTCCTGGCTGTCGAGGAGGCTAAGGGGCTGTTCTTTTCAGCTTTTTTGACTTATCTCGTAACTTCGAGAATTTTTGAGGTAGCCTCGAGAGCCAGGTGCTCTTTGTGTTTAGAATAGCTTTTAGACACGTCTATGAGATAAAAAAAGGGATTCAAAAATTAATAAAAAAGTGAGATAAATCAAATAAGTCACGTCACCCTAAACACAAAGGGCACCCGACTCTCGAGGCCATCTCGAAAAATTCTCGAAGTTACGAGATAAGTCAAATAAGCTGAAAAGAACCGCCTCTAAATTTATAAATACAGTTCATGTGAGGCTATATAGACAACAGAGTAAGTAGTAAAGACACGTTATTTTATTATTAAAAAAGTAAGACCGTATCAGGAAAAAAAAACTGCATCCAAAACCGCAGAACTTTGCTTTAAACCACCGGAATAGACGCCCTGTGCAGAGGGATTCTGAGGGGGAGCAGAGGCACCAACCCACTACAGGACACAATCTGTATGAGAATCTTGACCTTGGCGTCTTGCAAATAACAACACTACTACTACCACCACTACTACAAGCCCTAGCCAAGAGGGCAACAGTTTCTTCGATCTGAAGCCTGCTTTGCCCCCACACCAAAATCAGAGGGTGCATGGTATCTGCATCTGGCATTGGCCTCAACAATGGGGCACACATGGATCAGCACTTCAGCAGTGGTTCCAGCGTAATTGGGTCCCCTTCTCTCTTTTCTTAATATGACCATTTGCCTGGTCACAACAATATACGTATCATTTTTTCTTTCTTTCTCAATATGATTATTATGGCATGCAAAATTTGTGCACATTATTTCATACCAATTAGTTTCGTTCAATCCCACCCTGTTGTATTTTACAAAGTTGATATTTAATTTTCACCATTTCACTCGTTGGAACAACCAGGAGCACTTGATATAAATGATTTTGAAACACTGGTTCCTATGTTTTCCCAAAAAAAAAAAAAAAGGAATTTGCAGGTGACAAACATTCCTCGTTATACCACTTGTTCTATGGATCAGCATTTCCCATTTCTAAAATTCATATCTACGAGAATGTATACCATAGGAAAAGTGTCAGTTCATGCAAAAACAAAAACAAAAAAAATAAAGTGCAAGCTAGGTAACTTGACCACCGTTACACATGTGACATGTCGATGCATGGAACGTACGTCAGTTCCAGAATTTACGCATGGTAGCATCCCATGAGATGGATCGAGCTAAACAAAGCTGCTACTCCTCAGTGATCTGTAGCATGCTCATTGGCTAGCTCTTTGCAGCTACGGTACCTTTGAGGGGAGAGAGAGAGAGCGCATACACATATACAGTTGCTGGACGTTGGGGATCCATGTGACCATGTACCCAGTCGCTGGCTGATGGCGATTGCGATGTGTGTCTTCTCCTCTTTGTTTTTGTTGGCTACTCCCGTCGATCGATTAAAGCCCTAATCATGGACGACAAGAAAGGTGGCCACGACACAGAGACTCAGACGCAGGCGGGGCGGGGAGGGCTAGATAGCGTGCGTATGGTATCGGTACCTGCCAACCATACGTTCCCCGTTCCAAGTCCCCAGCAAAAGTTCTCTACTCCTCTGCAACTTTCTCCTCCTCGCCCCCACAATCTTTTTATGAGACAATCAGAAATTCATTCCTTGAAACAGGGCACATTACGTGATCAAACATACGCCCATCCTAGATGCACACGCTGCAACAGATAGATCACGACTAGCGCTGTGGTAACGACATCTCTGTGGGTTGTGGAATATGCATGAACAACACGGCAAAAGGAACAACAGGACCACTGAAAATCTCAGCATGTGACTAACACCCATACGCTTGACAGACTAAAGAAAGAACAGAAAACTGGCTGAATAGACAGAAAATCTGCAACCCGGCGAAGCAGTCTTGACACCATCCCAAACACTGACGCCAGCGTTGGAACCTCTGCCACTGCTGGCAACGCTCCAGCGTGCCAGCGTTGCCAGACGAGGACATGCCTCGGTCCAAGCCATGCCACCACCCATGCCGCCGTCACAAGAGCGTCGTCGCCGCTGGCCTGCCACCGTAGAGCTTGACCACCCCTTTCAAAAAGCTGCTCAAGTTGTCACCACGGACCACTTAGATGTGAGACGCGCCGCGGATCTAGATGGAGGGGGAGACCCACGATGACTCCACACTGTCGTCGCCACTGCCGTCGTCGAGGACCCCTTCAAGATGCTCAAGATCTACACCGCGGAGGAGAAGAAGAAAGGAAGAGGAAAAAACTTGATAGGAGTGCCGCCTAGCTCTTCGCCGAGGCGGATCTGGTGCTGACACACAAGCACCTAGGCAGCTCGCCGGCAGCAAGGCAGGCGGCTGCCACTGCCGCCGCCAAAGGCTTTTCTAGTGTTTGGGAGGGGCTCTCTGTTTGAGGCACAGTTTAACAGAGCAAAGTTCTAGCCCACAATCTTTTGATCTTTCCCCTTCAATTTCTTCCTTGATTTTTCCATTCACGGTCTCTCTCTAAGGCAAGTATACATGGCAATTGGAAAAGAGCAGTTTTTCAGTTTGGCTAGGAGCTCTAGCATTCGGTGTTACAAGAAGTACCTGGGTTCGAGTTCGATCTGTGTAGTTTTCGAATTTCATAAGGAGATTTTGCCCGTAAGAACCTTTAGAATCCATGTGTTCTATCATTCCATACTACAAGTAGGTATCTAGTTTCATGCCCGAGCAGGTGGGGCAGTTGGCGTTACGTTTGTGCTCGGTAAGGAATAGTGTCATGGAAAGAAATAAGACCGACACTAATGCTTTTGTAGTTTTCAATCTCCAAAAGAGACTCAAAATTTTCATGTTCAAAATAGACCTCACAAGCATCCATAAAATACTTTTTATTGTATCTTCCGGATCTCAGGAAAAGACTCATAATTTCTGCGTTCCAAGCAGGACCCTCGGCCGGGAGTACCCGTAAAATACTCCATAGAAAAAAAAAGCAAAAGGGATTCGCCCCCAAGCAGTTAAATCTTGTGCCTAGAAAGGCAGATCGTTTAGGAGTCCATCTGTCGGTCGTCGTAAACCACGCAGCTTATCCGTAGGTGTAAAAAGCTCGCAAGGACCGCAGCAATGTGCTCCGCCATTGGCCGGCCGGAGTAATTAACATGCACTAGTGCCACCCTGCCTCTATCATGAAGCAGTAGCATATCATGAGCATTGAGCTAGCTGTGTCGTCACTCCGGCATGGTACTGCCATCACAGAGTCCCGGCAGCTCCGATGACCGGAAAACGAAAGGCAGATAGATGTGTGCGGCCATTCCGAGGATCCCGACGAATCTCTTCGCGACGGGGCAAAGGAACCGGCACCACATTGACCGCCATGGAGGGGGCAAAAAAATCTTACCGCGTTGATCGGCGAGGTGAAAAGGAACGAAGCGGAGTTGCTCAAACTTGAAGTGTCCTCGTGATCGAATCCCAGAAGGGTTCCCAATTTTTTTTCTTTCAGCCATTTTCTTTTTTTTTGGCTTGGTTCGGATGTGGCTATATGTGTGAAGCGGTAGACTTTGAAAACTTTGAGAAACAGCTTCAAGAATCCGAAATGGCCGGTTCAACTTATCTTTGAATGTTTAAAGAAATGGCTTCGAGATTTGTAAAAAATGGCTTTGAGAAACCAAACATAGACTCGAACCTATAAACCATAAACCGAGATGTGTTCCAAACAATACTTTTTACCTTGAAGGGTTCTAATAGTAACTTTAAGGAAATGTACCATTTAGCATAAGGTTATTTTAGAAATTTAAGTGTTGGAAAGAAGCCTGACTGAATTTGCGTAGCGGACATATAACCCAACCTGCCACACTTTTTTTCACCATAAGGTGGGAAAAAAATAGAAAAATGGTCAGCAAACCCAAATGTGTTAAGATTGGTACAGGAAACCAAACCCTACCTACCTAGTGTAAGCTCCACTCCTAATAACGTCCCTGTCACTGCTCCTTTCCTCCAGTGTAGATGAAGAGGCCCACGTAGAAGCCCACGGCGTTGTGTTGTGAGGCCCATCCCCCAATAGAGACACTTCCAGTCTCCATGCTCAATGGATAATTTATGTAGTGCAATACTATCAACTGGACCATCAATATGCAAATCTACTGATCTATCCATACCAGAAAGGCATTCCAAACAATATGGGATACCACCATGTGCAGTGAACATGCCAATTTCCAGTGAAATGTATACATGCAACATACAAAAATGGCTGTAAATCCATGGGGCTAAAGGGAAAACAAAATGGAACAGCAGTTTCATCTCCTCAACACGCAGGGGGAAACCGTCCCCAGTCTGTTGAAATGATGCATTTTGTGTTACAGGCACTTCCTTCGACATTACATAATGGCAGTTTGCATGGATGTTAAAGGCATAAATCACATACCAGGTCTCTGAGTTTGATAAAGGAGCCATCAGAATTGAATCAGGGCAGGAGGGGAAACCGTCACAAATTTCATTTGTTTCACAAATGCTTCTAATCACTGCACATCAGTAACTGAAGGTACCCTTACCTGAGCGGGCAATTCACCATCGTTCCCTTTGTCAGGGTGGAGTATGACATCCCAAAGGAGTTTTTGTGTAAGGACAGCTTCTCGTTACATATCTGCTTCCATTATTCTTTTGCCTGGTTTTCATGCCTCCATGTTTGTGAGCACTGGCCACTGTTGATTCACCCGATACATAAAGCGCAGCAGCATTCCTCTTACAGTTGGACTTCCTTATGTTTCTAGGTCTGAACTAGAAGGTAAAATTTTTTATTCCTTCATGTATAGTAATCAACGTATCTTTGCATCAATAAACTACCTGTGTTGTGGTTCTTTAGTAATCCTCAATGCCAGTTGTTGTTTTGTAGGATAGAAAAGATGAGATCTTGGCAAAATCCTTACCAACTGTGACAAGCATCTCCACAAAGGATCCTTTTCTTGTTGACTCCATGAATTAATCCTTGGATCTTTCCACCTCAAAAGATTATTGGGTCTTCGATCAAACCATTCTTGCTGCAAATTTTCTGGACTCCCTCTTCCTTGTCATGGCAGGCATTCTTAACTACTTCTGTAAACCTTGATTCAAGATTCTGAAAGTAGCTTGCTTGGCACCTTTAGTACCTCTGCAGTAGTCACTGCATCGTCATATGCATTTTATAAAGAAATAAAATTACAAGGGAAGATAATTATTGAGGCCTAGCAGCTCCAATCAACAGAAAACAAATGGCAAATGTGCGGTCATTCTGAGGATCCTGTTGAATCTGCCGTCTCTTTGCAATTGCAGAAGGAACCTGCACACCACATTGACAGCTATGGAAGAAAATTTTTACTGCATAGATGAAAAGGAAAGTGAAGTTGCTCAACCTGAAACAACATCATGACCTCAATGTTTTCTCAACCATTTTCTGTTAAATTTATGTGTTCCAAACAAGCATTAAATCTTTATGACTTGTCTAAGCTATGCATGCTATTTGTAAATCTAAGTGTTCCAAACAAGCCATATGTGTGTTGCAACACTTTATGCTACTTGTTGAATAAATGTATGTCATACTTGCCACATTTTTATGACTGAATTTATGTGACAGGCATATGACCCAACCTGCCACACTTTTTTGTGACCATGAAACAAAAAATAGAAAAATGATCAGCGAACCTAAATCTCTGAAGATTGCTACAAAAAACCAAACCCTGCCCACCTAATGTAAGCTCCGCTCCTAATAGCGTCCCTATTACAGTCCCTTTCCTCTACCCTTCCATATCTTCGGCTACACTTGTGACGTACTGCAAACCTTTGTCGCTTCTACCATTGGCTGGAACAATTTCAACTAGGGGTGCAAACTGGATACCAAATAATCCGAATTATCCGACATCCGTATCCGAAAAATGGGCTATTCGTATTCGAATTATCCGCATCCGAATAGAAACGGATACGAATACGGATACTATCCGGATTTTTTTTACCGGATACGAATACGAATATGGTTTCGGAAAATAGACCGGATACGAATACGAATACGGATATCCGTATTATTATTCGTATGATCTAAGCTTACATGTGCATCATTATTCATATGATCTAAGCCTATAAGCATTATGACCTAGAACTATTGTAATGGTGGAACAAGTATTGTTGTAATGTTGTGTTGGGTTGTTGGCATGTTGGTTTGTTTTGTCGTTGATGTGCTGAAGTTGAAGGATATTCGTATCCGTCCGAATTGAGTAAATATCCGATCTGTATTCGTATCCGCTATGTTATCCGATTCGTTTTCGTATCCGAGAGGTATCCGAATCCGAATCCGTATCCGGAAAAAAAATATGGATACGAATATGGAAATGACGATATCCGATCCGTATCCGATCCGTTTGCACCCCTAATTTCAACGATAACGCTTTTTCACAGGTTTGGACGGACTGGTGTGCAGCCATAGACTCAAACACCCTGTTGCCTATCTTAAAACTTCCACTATTTTTTTATATCAGAACCGAAATTATTATTAGCATTGAATAGAGAAGAACTTCTGATGAGTATCATATGTATGCATCATAGATCAAAATTGGGAGTTAAAAATGTGCATAACATACATCCAAACAGGTTCATCGATTGCTTGTGTGCAAACCATGTTGTTCAGCCAGTTTCCATGGACGCCACTAAAAATGTTGGTCCTGCGCTACCACCCTGAGCATTGTCGGCAGTATGATCACTAGAGAGTAGAGACAACCTTTTCATCGTCATTCATATTTGTATGTGATGTTCTTTTCCACTTTGGACGTATAAAAAGAAGGCCTATCTCAAGCCCTTTATAATTGGCATGACATTCAGTAAGCCAAGTGTCATTTCCATTTGCAATTCAGATAAAGATCACTACCAGTTTTGCTAGTACGTAAACCAAATACAAGTTATTGTAACTTTGATGAGACGATCCCTGGGGAAAGCGCACATGCAAATAATACATATTAAAGTTTGGGATGATACGGCAAATGATTAATGCAGATGACCTATATTGGGAAGTAGTGAAAAATGGAGATAATATTTCTGAAGCCAAGATGTTCATTTTCAGAGAGAAGAACAATTAATTCAAAATGCAAAGTGTTGACAACGTTGATAAGACTAATAACTTTGGTGTTAGGTGTAAATGGATATTCCAAAAAAAAAGTGGTGGAATATGGCTATGTAATCTGTGGTTTTCAAGGATTAGGCCAATACTGTGAGAATAGGGATTAAATGTTTTATATATTTTTCATAGAATGGAACTTGCATCTTCTTGTAATGCTATGGTATGGATTGGAAAAATGTGATGCTTGCTTTTATGGTATATTTTTGTGCTGTGATAATGAAAAATAACTAAGGAAAAGAACTTCATTAGGCAAGAAATAATCAACCGATGTATTATGAGGAGCAAAATGCTCCAGAGTTGGGTTTGTCCTCAAGGGAACATATCTTGTACAATCAAGGCTACGGTTAAGGCTGGAAACAAGCTGAGTTTGAGCGAGCCAGGCCTGGCTCGGCTCGGCTCGTTCGGCAACCTGGCTCGGCTCGACTCGGCTCGGTGGAGTGACCGAGCTGGAGCGGTGGCTCAGCTCGGCTCGTTCGTAGCTCGCGAGCAGCTTGTGAGCGCTCGCGAGCCAGCGCATAGAAGGCAATCATAACAGCAGCATAAGTGCATAACACCATTTTCAGAGTAAGAGCACTATAATTTCACAGTATAATACCATCGTAAGTATAGAACCATAGTAAAGAACCACTATACCATCATAGTTCATAGCATACACAATGGCTTCCAGTGACCATAGTCCATACAATGGCTTCTAATGTCCATATATGTGACCATAGGGCATAGGCCATAGTTCATACATAATACATTCCGAACCGTATATATGACCATAGGACGAGCCAGTACGAGCCGAGCCCGAGCGAGCTCAACACTGGCTCGGCTCGGCTTGGCTCGGTTCGACCAACGAGCTAGAAAATTAGCTTGGCTCGTGCTCGTTTGCAAACGAGCCGAGCTAGAACCGAGCCGAGCTGAGCCCGAGCAGCTCACGAGCCACGAGCTAAACTTCCAGCCCTAGCTACGGTGCAATCATCGTGAACCCGAACTAACAAAAGTCATGAAAAAATCTGAAAAAATTTGTGGATGTACATTTGAACTTACCATATCTATGTATAAAATTTCAAGATCAAATTCATTCTATGTTAAGAGTAATAAAAAAGAGAAAATTCTGACAAACTTGAACTTGAATATAGTTCAAATTTGTCATAACTTTCTCTTTTTTGTAACTTCTAGCATAGAATGAATTTGATCATAAAATTTTATATATGGTAAATAATAAAGTACATCCACAAATTTTTTTTAGATTTTTATGACTTTTGTTAGTTGGGTGCATGGTGATTGCACCATAGTCTTGATTGCATATGATATGTTTTCTGTCCTCAATTATATGTAACTAAATATTTCTGCAAAGCGATGGTCATATCTATGGTTGAACCCATATTTCGATCAGTTGATGACATGTGAAGTATAAAATTAAAAGATTAGTTCAGCCAAAGTACATAACAATAGTACTTCATGGGACATCTACTTTTTCCTCCACAACAAAGCCCTGTGTCGTCGAATTTTTTTTTTTTTGGCAAATACTCACAAAACTAATGTGTGGAACACACCTAGGTTAGCTTACTCCCTTGAAGCTACCATTGTGCACCAAACTAATCTGACAGATCATAAGGTGTGGTTCTCTTCAGTTTATCTTATCAGCTTATTTGACTTATCTCGTAACTTCGAGAATTTCCCGAGGTGGCCTCGAGAGCCGGGCTCCTTTGTGTTTAGGGTTTAAAGAGTTTTTAGACACGCCTACGAGATTAAAAAATGGATTCAAAAATTAATAAAAAAGTGAGATAAATCAAATAAGACACATAAATCTGACTTATTTGACTTATCTCACTTTTAAATTAATTTTTGAATCCTTTTTTTTATCTCGTAGACGTGTCTAAAAGCTCCCTAAATCTTAAATATAAAGGGCACCTGGCTCTCGAGTCCACCTCGAAAAATTTTCGAAGTTACAAGATAAGTCAAATAAGCTGATAAGATTGGAGTAGCTGGGTGGAGGGGAAAGTATAAGAGAGAAGCTTGCCTCATGTGAGAGATTTAGGACGTGTTTGGTTGGGTGGTTTCGGCCTGGCCAGGCTCACGCGAGCCACCTAACCGGTATTTGGTTGGCTGAATAGGCGTAAGAGCCTGGCTCCCCTCGCACAAAAATATTGTGCCGGCCTGGCCCGCGGGAAACGCCAGCCACGGCCGTTTCCGGCGGCCAAGCCAGCACAGTGACGCCCTGTGCTCACTGCTCGCATACTAACTTCCGACTAACAAGATTCCAGTTCAATACACTTCAACTTTTTCATTCTTTGAAAAAAATTTAAAAATTCAAACGACATCCAAATTCAATGAAACAAAAAAAAATAGAACCGTAGATTCAAGTACAAGGTATTGAAAAAATTTCAGAATTTTTTGAATTTTTATTTTTGTTTTCGAATTTATTGATTTTCTAGTATTTGTTTTTTAATTTTTTTTTTGAATTTATTTTTGTTCTAGTATTTTTTAAAATTTTTAATTTTCACTTTTGAATTTATTTTCTTTATTTTTGATTCCCTCTTTTAAATTTGTCCATCTCACTCATCTTCTAGTGCAGCCAATCAAACAACATCTCTGCGCAGCCTGTTCAATTTCATACAACCAACCAAACAACATCCCCTTACATTACCTTAGCCTGGCTCCATCCAGCCTGGCTGGACTCATACAGCCTAGCTGAGCTCATACGACAACCAAACAGCCCCTTAAAGGTCCTCTATTGGAAGCTAACGGCACCGCTTCGGATGCGAGACGGCGTTAACAGCGGCGGCCAGCCGAGTGAACGTGGGAGGCGCAACGCAACGACGCACAAAGCAACGGAGTTAAACAATCCAATAAGCAGTAACCCAGCATCATGGGCGCGAATCCCAAAACCGAACGGACGATGGAGAGCCGGTCTGGAAGAACTGGCGTATGCGAAAAATGCACTTGGAGGAGTCCACAAATGCAAATGACTCCTTTCAAATGACACATGTTCGTCTTGTTCTCATGTTGAGCTGAACAAAACGGTGAGACCTAGCAAATCTGCTTGCATGTCCAATCGGATGATTCAACTCAACTGCGTTCTCTCTCCTAACTTGGTTTGATGTATCAGAGCACGTTGGACATTACAAAAACAAGTGATTCATTTAAAGAAGTAGATGGCCGCCGAGGTGAATCCAGTCCTTGGAATCCAAGTGAGCAAAGAATGAAATGAAAAAAAAAAGAATGAAACGACATCTCTTTATTAGCCGGCTAGGGGCAATTCTTTGGATTACATTACAAAACAGTGATGGTAGAGACTGAATGATTATTTTCCATTGCATTACACAACAAATTGTATGATCATTAAGCTAATTGATTTGCATCCATGCCAATTATTAGGGGTCAATTTTGCAGGAATGCCATTATAAAACACGAAATTATAGATGTGATATTATGAAGTGCAAATCATTTCAAACATGCCATTATTGACCCATCGCTGCATATATCAGCTCAAAATATGTGTTAAAATACCCTTTGATCTCCATCACTATCAGAATCGGAACCACTCGGATCCGGCCTCCTCCAGCCGTGTCGGTCCCCTCTAGTGCCACCATCGACTTTCTTCGGTGTCGTCTCCTCCAACACCCTCGGTCGCCGCTACCTCTATCTCTACAACGTGCTGCTTTGCCCACTGTTACTATGTTTTGTATAGAAACCCGGCCTAATTAGAATTGAGTCCAAGTGACCCACGATGGATGGGTGCAAGGATGATGTGGTTTAGTACCACCTTGCTAATTGGGGATGCAACTCACCTGCATATAAAACTCAACTTCAATTGCAATTCAACCCTCGGGTTAACCCTTTTACGCGAAGCAAGGACAAAAAGCATAAGCGGGGTTGCTGCGAGTGCGTGGTTTATTCGGAGGGCAGGTAGACCTAAGCTGAATTGGAGCTGGGGAGTTACAGAGGATCGGTTGACCAGACAAGGGAGGAGGAGGGCAGGCGGGAGCTTGCCGGAGATGAGATGGAACGGGAGCTGGGACAAAGCGGATTTTTCTCACGTACATGCGGCAAGGTGCCAGGGCTGGCGGGAGCTCGCCGGAGATGAGATAGAAGGAGAGTTGGGACAAAGCGGATTTTCCTCATGTACATGCGGGTACATGCACGTTCGCGATCACCAGATGTGCTCAAAGATCGGTGCTTAGCCCCACTCACCCCTCAAACGGTTTTTTTTTTGCATAAACGCCCTTGCATTTTTTTTTAAAAAATCGGGTCCTTCTTCCTCCTCTTTCTTTCTCCTCCTCTCAACTAAGCCGGCCGCTACCTGTCGACGACCACCATCGTGGCCACATGCAACCACAGTGGCATGGCCTCAGTGCGAGCGTGGCTCGGTGACCAGCATGGCAAATTGGGCACGTGCTGGCATGGTCCCGCATGGCCAGGACCGTGGTCGGTGGCGGTGGTGCCAGCAGGTGACGGCCGCCTTGGTTGAGAGTGTATGGCTCAAAGCCCCCTTAGTGGTTTGTGAAAAGATTATCTTGGTTTTGGTGATGATGACATTGTGATGAAGTTATGTTGCCTTGGTGGTAAAGAGGTCCAAGATTAAGGATGTTTTTAGTATGAACTCGGGAGCCGAGATGAGTTTATCTAGAATTAGGTGTTTTGTTGCTTATTTTGTTCTAAGAGGGGTTTGAGATATTTTTGAGTTGTTGGGGCTTGTTTTCCATAGACGCACTTTGAGTTTTAGAGTGTTAGAAGTGTTTAAGTCCTTAGTGGTTTTGTCAGGTTTTGGCTCGTTGGTGTCGTATGGTACGGGGTAATCTTTTCCAGAAGGTTTTCTAAGTGCTGATGTACACGTCGTATGATACGGGGTACCAAACGACGTGTCGTATGATCTTTTCTAGAAGGGTTCTGGCCCGGTGCAAGTGCGTCGTATGGTACGGCGCATTAGACAATGTTTTTGTTGCATCTTTTGCAGAGAGGTTGCTTTTTGGTCCTGGCACACCGTATGGTATGGGGTACCAGACGGCGCTGCCGTAGAGTTGGTGCCGTGGGAGCACCGTATGGTTTGGCAACGAGCTGTACCATACGGTAACCCCTGGTGCCATATGGTATGGCATATGTCGTATGGTACAGTGCCAATGTGGGTTCCCTGTTTCTGGCCCCAACGGTTAGTTTTTGAGTTTGTTCTATTTAAGGACTTAAGATAACCCTTTGTTTTGTGCTGATCCACCCTCTATGCTATCCTAGGATCCATTTGAGTGAGAGCCACAAAAAACTAGGTTTCTATTTTAGAGTGAGGCTACAAGAGTTTGAGTGTCATGTCTCCTCGTGTGCTTCCATGGAAAGTTTGATCCGGCAATATCAAGTCATTTTGAGCTTGTTACTCAAGTTTCTTGCTTTTGGAGTTGGTACTTGGTGATCTCTCAAGGAGAATTTTGTGAGATACTCCAATTAGTTGTGAAGGTCGGAGTTCACCTACCGGAGCGGTAAAGGGCTACCTCGAGTAAAATCGGAGCGATACTACTCTTCGTGAAGAGTGCTCTAACGAGGAGGAGGAAAAGGGAAAGCCTTTTCCAAACCTTGAGAAAAAAAAATCCCTGGTTCCTTGTCTTCTTTACTTTTTATATTTACATTTTCACAATTTACTTTGTTCTATATTAATTGCTCGCTCTTGGTTGGTTCTTGTATCTAGTTATAAAAAAAAATTTAATCTTAAAATTAAATTTAAAAGTAAACCAAAGAATCTTAAAAAATTGCTTTAGGTTAATTCACTCCCTCTTGGCCCCTTGGATTCTTTCAAAGAGGAGGAGAGGGAGAGAGGGAGACAAGAGGAAGAAGAAGGACCCGATTGTTTAGAAATCGAAAATATGGGTTTTTTCAGAAAGACCATGTGATGGATGAGTTGGTCTGAGCACGAATCTTGGAGCACATCCGGTGGTCTCGATCGTGCCTATACCCGCATGTACATGCGAGAATGAATATCCGGAGTTGGGAGGAAGAAGAAAGGGCCCACCATTCAGGTATTTCAATTCGTATTTTGAGCCAGTATATGCACCAAATGGGTCGTAATGACATGTTTAAAATAATTCGTAAGTTATAATGGCACACAATAATTTTACGTTTTGTAATGACATTTCTGTATAATCGACACTTAATAATGGCATGGATGCAATTAACCCTTTCTTAATTCCATTTGAGCTGCCTCGGAACACACGAAAACTCAGATTTTTCAACTCCTAAACATGGCCACACTCGTATAACCTCGTCACGCAAACCACATTTTCCTAGTGATTAAACAACACGGAAAGCAAAAATGACCAAGGAATCCTATTGACAAGCAAATGTTCATGTAAAATTTAGAAAGAAAACAATTAAAAAAACTATATCGCCTATTGCAATTCTATTTAATTTTTTTTCTTCACTACGCACCGTTGCTAGCTACCCATCAATTCAACACAACCTTCTTCGCATCCTACGTACCACGCCACACGCTAGGATCACAACGAGCTAGCCATGGCCGACTACCATGCGCATCCTAGAACAGAAGCTCAATAGTGTCCACGTAATTAGTCGCCAATAACTTATATACTCTCCTCAGTCACAAATATGTATTATTTGAAAAACGTGCGAGTCAAAGTTTTTAAGCTTTAATTGTGAGTATGTTTTTAAAATGCTTTGATAGGTAAAATGAAAAAAAAAATGTATAGATTTATCTTCAAAAATACTTTCGTGGTATTATAATTTTCGCGGATTTTATAAATAAATGGTAATAATAATTAGTTCTGAAAGTTTTATTTTTGAGCTCGTGACGATGTTCAGAATAACGTATATTTGTGACGTGACCGGAAGGGAGTTATAGTTAGCTTAAAAATCCACTAATTTTGTCCTCTCTAAGAGCATCTCCAGCAATAGTCTCTAAAACAGGGTCCCTACTTTTGATTTGCGGGCAGCCCCTATTTTTAGGGGCCTCTGATTTTGTCTTCAACTCCAGCAGTTAGCCCCTAAATCTCAGCCCCTATTTGCTTATGACATGTGGGACCGGCTCGTCAATGACTCTTTGTTTTTCTTTTCAATATCCTTTTATTTTCTTTCTTCTTTTCCCCTTTTCTTCTCCCTCATCTCTTCACAAGCGAGACAAAGGGGGAGCGGCGACGGCGACGGGCGACGGCGGCGTCGGATCTAGGCGAGGCGAGGCGACGAGCGGCGGCGAGGCGAGCGGCGAGCGGCGGCGGCGGCGTCGGATCTGGCGAGGTGACGGCGGCGGCGGCGGCGGCGTCGGCAGAATGAGCTGAGAAGATGGCGACGGGTAGAAAGGAGACGACGGCGGCGACGGTGACGGCCAATGACGGCGACGCCCAGATCTGGCGAGTGAGGAGCAGCGTGGATTTGAGGAGGCGGCCGAGGCAACGGTGGGGAAGAGGAGGAGGCGGGGGCACGACGGAGGCGGCGAGGCGGTGGCCCGGCGGCGACGGCGGAGGCAGGAGCTGCACGAGAGGAAAAACACCCCAACAAAAAAGTAGGGGGCCCCTAAATATCCTTAGGAATTGGGGCTGGAGGGGGAGATTTAGGGGCCTCCTTATTTTAGGGGCTTGAGTAGGGGCCTTGCTGGAGTGTATTTTTTGACAATAATCCTTATTTTTTGGTTTAGGGGGTTGAATAGGGGCTCTGCTGGAGATGCTCTAACCCATCATGTTTCGTTTCAAAAGCTACATTTGTGTGTCGGTGTTTCGTTGTTGCATAATTGGCTCCTCTTAATTTTCTTTAGTCGGTCGTTGTCGCCGGAGATCCTCGCCGGCATTAGCGTTGACGACTGGCTGTGGGCGCACCATCCATTGCCAATGTGGTCGAGCCGTCGAGGTCCTCGCCGAGTGCCTGGATAACGTACGTACGTCGCATGCACTAGGAGGCTGGCAGGCTGCATCCCGACGTTCCGGCCATTTCCTTCTCCTGCTCCGGCGAGGGCTGCCTCGAGTCTCCGACTGCCAACACGGCACGTTCTTGCCGGCATGCACCAGCTCTGGACGAAGTTCCAGCGATTCAGAGGCTCAGAGCGGCGCCGGCGTTTTCATTCTGGCGCCACTAGACGCGGCTGCATGCCGAGGTTAGTCGTCCCGCACTACTACAAAACTGGCCTTTAATATTGATAGTGGCATCAGTACCGATTGGAGCCAGGAACCGATACTGATGTCCTCGTGTTACGAACCACACAAATCGGTACTGATGCCTCGTTTCAGAAAAGTTCAAAAGGAATTAATGCATATTCTATCTATATCAGTACGCGATGGTGAATGGATTAGTTAGAAGAGTGAGGCTAGAGTGATCACGAGGTTGTGGGTTTGACTGTTTGAGTGCCGCTTCTTCCATACATACTCAATATTTTAAATATTTCTCAGTATCAGTACCGGGTGAGGGAACCGGGACTGGTGCCCTGTACCAGTTAAAAAGCTGGTACTAAAACCAGTTTCCAACCGGTACTGATGGCCAGTTCAGTACCAGTTCTCTGGTAGCGCCGCCGTGTCGGCCTGCATGGCCGTGCAAAAGAGGCGCGCCGCCGGCGAAGCATCATGCCGCGCGTCGATCGAGGCGTACGTACCAGCTAGCTAGACCCCTCGGAGAAACGGTACAGCAATGCATGCATCGCCGGCTTGATTGTTCAATCAGATCAGATGTGATCATTGTCACCATTGATGCATGCGCGATTCTTCCTTCACTCGATCTGGACGAAGCGCCAGAACGTACGTCTGACATGCATGCATGCCGATCTATGTCGCACGCAAGGTCTGCGCTGCTGCTACGTGCGTCCATCACGCCGCCTTGACTGCGGCGCATGTGTAGACGCCGCGAAGCCAGCGAGGACGCCGCCGCCGCACGAAACGCAACGACCGGCGCCGAAGCAGAGAGCTGGATCGATGAAGCAGCAACGGCGACGACGAAGCAGCTGCTGCCATGGGCGCCTGCATGTGGTGGTTCCAGAGACGGGGCAGCTAGTAGCAGGGGGAGGCCGCAGTGCCGCAGCGCTGCAAGCTTGCCCCTGAGCTCGCCCTGACACTACCACCAGAGTGGACTTCACTGAGACGACAGGCAATGCAATGCACCACCAAGTTACCATGCCGTGCAGTCGCAGACTCGCAGTGAAAGGAAGAAGCTAGCCCATGCTCCATCAATTACGGTGTTTCTTTATCTATAAAACGGGAGCCACAATATTAATTCGAGAAATTCCCACATAATTTAGAGAAAAAAAGATTTACACTATCGATTACAGTAAAATATAATTATAACGGCTTAAATTAAAAGAAAAAGTTCTTACCAACTACAATAAAAAAAATAAAACAACAGAAATTCATAATAAAAAATAGAAAAAAGAGCTCATATCAACTTCAAAACTAGAAAAAGAGTTCATATTAACAATAAAAAATAAAAATAACAGAAATTTAAAATTAAAATAATAGAAAAAAGAGTCCATGTCTATTGACCCTATCTTGACACATTCAAACACTTGGAGTCAACTCCAACATGCTCAAATATTTACTAACCATGAATGGCAAACACATCTCCTCGGACTTGACTGCAGGACAACAAACATGCATTGCATTCTCAACGTCTCGGACACACCTCGTTGATCTCATCGCATCTTCATAGTAGTGTGGGCTCATCTTTAACACCTACTTCAAAGACTATCTCGTGGGCACAACTACACGAGAACACACATCATTGGACGTCTTCTTGGAGAAACACGCAGACGGCCTCCATTGCCATCTTGTCCCATCTTGGCCACCATCTCCATGCGACACATAGACGGCCTTATGCTATCTTGTCACATTACTTGTTGATGTCCCCATTCACACGGTTGTCAATTCTTGACTGTTGCCTTCCAAGGTGTTGTGTCGCCGGTCCTCGATGTAGCACTGCGATAGCACCATCATCTCTTCTCACACAGTAGGCTTCCAAGGCCATCATGTCCCTCCTCTGTCGAGATCACTCTTGCCACGTCACAATGGTGATGGTGCCTACTTGGCACATGTGCTCGATGCGTTGCTATGCTACCATTGAAAACAAAGCCTCACAACCTCATTTGATACTAATTGTTGGCCTAGGATCCCCTGAGAAAACTCACACATTCTTTCTCTTTGAACACTCACGACAAAGATGAGCAAGCGTATTTTGGTGTAGCTCAACACTGTCTTTTCTTCTCTTTCTCTTATTCACTTGCTCTCACCACCACTCTCAAATACGGCCACATGCTTACGTGCAGCCACTACCTCTCTTATTGCTCCTACTAATAAACACCACTAGTAATAGTCACCTTAATTAGCCACTAACTCTAAATAAACACCACTAGCTACCCATATTAACTAACCATTATTTCCTCACTAAATATTCACTATTAATTCAGCGTTCCCCCTAATCTTGACAAGTCTCTAATTGAGCATCCAGACTCAACTACGACATGCTCAAACACTTAGTGACCGTGGACGGTAAAAACACCTTCTTGGACTCAGCTATAGGACGACTAACATGCCTTCTCAACATCTCGGGTGCACCTCATTGATCTACTCACATCTTCACAACGGTGTGGACTAATCTTCAACACCTACTTCGATACCTCGTGGGCACAACTACATGAGAACACACATCCTTAGACGCCCTCTTGACAAAACACGCAGACGGCCTCCGTTGCCATCTTATCCCATCTTGGCCACCATCTCAACACGACACAGAGACAACATCATGCCATCTTGTCACGCCGTTGTTTATGTCCCCTTCACATGGTCGTCACTTCTTGACCGCTGCCTTCCAAGGTGTTGTGTCGCCAGTACTATGATAGGACTGTATTCTCTTCTCACACAGTAGACTTCCGAGGCCATCATGGCCCCTCGCCGACATTGCTCTTGCCACGCCACAATGGTGATCGTGCCCACTTGGCACATGTGCTCGATGCGCATCTGCGCCACTACGGAAACGCAGTCTCACGAGCTCGCTCTAATACCTATTCTTAGCCTAGGATCCCCTAAAGAAACTCACATATTGTTTCTCTCATTGAACACTCACGACAAAGATGGACTTGAGTATTTTGGTGTAGCTCAACGTTGCCTTTTTCTTTCTCTTATTCACTTGCTCTCATTTTCACTCTAAGAAATGTATACTTAGAATGCTTTATATAGGCCACATGCTTGCATGCAGCCACTACCTCTCTTATTGCTTTTACTAATAAACACCACTAGTAACAACCATCAAGATTCGTGGTAAAAGAGATAAAAATAATGCCATCAATTATATTTGTGGTAAAAAAAAAAGGAAAGTCCATATTATATTCGCTCCATAGGCTCCCATGGATGCACGCATGGGAAAATAAAAAAATGGTGATGTCCGTACCATCTAATTGAGAGTGAACCCATCTAACCGAATGGGAGAACAAGTTGATTATGCACTTGAGTAAACCTATCCTGGGCATCAAATGCTGAATATTTGTATTCGGTATTTGAATTGTCGAATTTTGAGGTGCATGATCATCTTTTCCCCTAGTTGATTCCATGTTGCAGTGATTTTTATATTTTTCATGCCGAGTCATCTCGTTGACACATAGTTAAGGTGTAAGTAGACTCCACTTCTTCGTGTCATAACATGTGGGAAAAGGATTTTCAATGCTTATCGCTTGAGATGGTCTTAAGGTGGGTCCTACTTGATTTGCTAAATTGCTTCAATACAAGAAAGCCTCAAGGTAGGACCATTTATTGACATTGAATAAATAAAAAACCCACCCCGTCTATCAATCAATGCCCCTCTCTCGTTGTCTCTCCAGTCTCTGTGTAGTCTTCCCTATCTCTCTTTATTTCTCAACACTCTGCTTTCTATCTTGTCCACAACACCACCATCACCCCTCGCATCCCTCTCCCTCTACCATACCGCCATCTCCCTCGCCACTTTACCTCCATGACATCGTCTTGGTAATATGATCTAGTGGAGGAAGCCATTGAGCATAATTCCATTCTTGCCCTCAATAAGTCAGGCACAATCCTAACAACCATCAAGGATCACATCCTTGTCCATCCTATGGGTAGATCTAGTTTTGATGGCTATATCCCTGCTCCTCTTAAGACCGGATTCGATTTGGGTAGACATCGAGACACCATCCCTATCCTCCCAATGTCGGATTTGGCTCACTAGCCATCGAGACATCTTGTCTTGCTAGTAATCGAGACGTCATTTCTGTCCCCCATATGCCAGATCTGATGTTTTTTGCTTGGATCCAATCTCAGTAGCTAGACACCAACACTATCCTCTAATGGCTAGATATAGTCTTGTTGGACATCGAGACTGTATGGCTCAAAGCCTCCTTGGTGGTTTATGAAGAGATTATCTTGGTTTTGGTGATGATGACATTGTGATGAAGTTCTGTTGCCTTGGTGGTAAAGAGATCTAAGATTAAGGATGTTTTAGCATGAACACGGGAGTCGAGATAAGGTCATCTAGAATTAGGTGTTTTTATTGTTTATTTTTGTTCTCAAATGGGTTTGAGATGTTCTTGGATTTGTTAGAGCTTGTTTTCCATGGTTTCACATTGAGGTTAAGTTTTAGAGAGTGTTAAAAGTCTTTAGGCCTTTTTGTCAGTGCTGGCATGGTGGTGTCGTATGGTATGAGGTACCAGACGGCACCCCGTAGCATCTTTTCCAGAGTGATTTTGAGCGGCGGAGTGCACGCCGTATAGTACGGGGTACTAGATGGATTGTCGTCTGATCTTTCCAGTAGGGTTTCTAAATTCTGGTGTGCGTGTCGTATGGTACGGGCTAACAGATGGTGTGCCATCTAATATTTTCTAGTAGGGTTTCTGAGTGCTGGTGCACGCGCCGTATGGTACGAGATACCAGACGGCGTGCCGTTTGGTCTTTTCCAGTAGGGTTTCTATGTTCCGTGTGCACGCCGTATGGTACAAGGTACACCGTCCGGTCTTTTCTAGAAGAATTTTGTCCCGGTGCAGGCACGTCATATGGTACATCGTACCAAATGTCCTGCCGTTATATCTTTTCTAGAAAGGGTGTTTGGGGTCCAGGCGTCATGTATGGTACAGGGGTACCAAATAGGGTTGCCATTTGGTTTGTGCCCCGAGAGGCATCGTATGGTCCGGAAGGGAGCTATACCATATGGTAATCCCTGATGCTGTATGGTCCGGCATATGCTGTATGGTACGGCGCCAACGTGGGTTCCCTGTTTTTGGGTCCTAACAATTAGTTTTTGAGTTTAACCTATTTAAGGACCTAGGTACCCCTTTGTTTCGTGTTGATTCCCTCCTGATGCTATACTAGAGTCTATTTGAATAAGACCATAAAAAACTAGGGCTTATATCTTAGAGTGAGTTCACGCGAGCTTAAGTGTCATGTCTCCTTGTGTGCTTCCATAAAAGGTTTGATCTGACAGGATCAAGTCATCTCAAGCTTATTACTCAAGTTTCTTGTTTTTGGAGTTAGTGCTTGGTGATTTCTAAAGAAGAAGCTTGTGAGAGACTCCAAATAGTTGTAAAGGTCAAAGTCCACCTACCAGAGCAGTGAAGAGCTAACCTGAGTAAAATCAGAGTGATATTCCTCTTTGTGAAGAGTGCTCCAACAAGGAGTAGGGAAAGGAAAAGCCTTTTTCGAACCTTGGAAAAAAATCCTTGTCCTTTGTCTCAATTACATTTCTGTAATTTATTGTTCTAAATTTGCTTGCTTTTGGTTAGTTTTGAATTGAGTGGTAGAAAATTTTAATCTTAAATTTAAATTTAAAAGCATACCAAAAATCTTAAAAATTGCCTTAGACCAATTCATCCCCTCATTCTTAGCCTCTTGGATCCTTTAATAGGGTGTTTGGTTGCCCTGCTCAGTCCCAGCAAGGCTCGCAGGAGCGCAACGCTGTCTGTTTGGATGCTCACATGCACCATGGAGCCTGGCCTAGCAGCTACAATTCCTCGCGCTCAGCCAGGCCACATGGAAACAGGAAATCTGGCCGTTTTCAGCGAGCCTGGATCTCATGGACGCATGTGTTTCGGTGTGTCCCTCTTGTTAGCCTGTATTTATTGTGACCCATCCACTTTCATGCAAGCAACCAAAAAATATCTGTCAACAACTTGGCTCGTCTCATGCAGTTAACCAAACACCATCCCTTGTATCCACTCAGCTTGTCTCACAGCAGCCTGGATACCTCATATGAGCTAAGCTAGAGGGAGCTAAGTAACCAAACAGGCCATAAGGGACATCATCCTCCTACTCGGTAATAGCCACTTAGGCACCGTCCTCATCCTCCCTGCTATCAGATATTATGTTTTTGTGATTAGATCTATTCTCGAAATGATCTAGTCTCGTTGGGCCATTGAAACATTGTCCTCCTCCTCCCACAACTAGATTTGGTATCGGCAACCATGGAGACGCCATCACTATCCTCCATATGGCCAGATCTGATATTCTATAACTGGTTGTTATTATTGGCTGTCGTTAAGGGTTTCAACCCCCCCGACGCTCATCCGCATAGATGTATCTATTCGTAATGGTTGTCAGTATGTTATCCCCATTGCCTCCACATTTGGCAGCAAGAGTAATTAGAAGAGTGGCCATGGTACCAAGACCAAGGTGAGTGGTGACAAAAGCAAGATAGGAGAGAGATGCATATTTTTATTTCTTATTGCGACTGACTCGTGCGTCTATGGCCTAAGGATTCATGTCAACCTAAAAGGTATGGTTTTTTTCTCATTTGTAAGCTGGTCATGTAATCCTTAAGATATTTTTTTCTCGCAAACTATGGATGCCCTAGATAAGATGAATGCATCATCTAACTGCTTTAGTGAACTTTACTAACTGCTTTATAATCCGTGATGAAATAAAAAAAGGTGTGCAAAAATGATGACCTTGGTGGAAATCCTACCAACGTCTCGGCTTTTGACCTATCTCTCATGAGAATTCTGTTATAAAATAAATGTATGTGTAGATTTATTGATGATTAATGCACTACCAACATTTTTTCATTACTTTGTTTCACATTTGAAAATCTCTTATTCTTGTGAGGGTGATGCACCATTTATTACCAATTATGCCCTTAAATAACATAGACAACCAAACATTTTGATAAATTGGGAAGAGCCAAAGAATAATGAACATTAGTCTAAATCTTGAGGTCAAACAAGCCTAAAGCTTAAGGTCGACCTCAAATTTTGTTGCAATGTTGTGGTTAACACAGCCCTGTTCTCGTTAGCTTATAAGGCCTTATTTGTCTTATTTAGGGTTAGAGCTTATTTTTGTTTAAAATAAAAATGATTTGTTTTTTCGAATTCATTTTTTCTATCTCAATGACTTGTCTAAAACCTTTAAAACACAAATCGAATAAAACAGATCCGACTCTCGAGGCTACCTTGGAAAACTCTTGAAATTAGAAGAAAAGTCAAATAAGACAAATAACTCAGATAAGATAAGCTATCGAGAACAGCGTCTTAGTTTTTGCAATGCCGTTTTTACCTCACACAAGCTATATAGGTTTGTTGTTTTTTTTTCTTTGCACATTGTTGACGCCAGATTTTACAATGAGTTTTTTTTATGAGAAATCAATGAACTGATGCTTATACAATCTCTTTTGCTTAGAGTGCTACCCAACGCTGTTAAGTTGGGTGCAACTCCAATAATACATCTAAAAGACAAAAAAAAAAGATTGCATAATATCATGTTTACCATATGTGTTTTCTTTAGATGGGTCCCACCATTGAGAATGATACCATGTGGTAATGTGGTTTCACAGGGTATTACATGGTTTTATTTAGGTGGGCCACACCATCGAAGTATGACTTCATGTGATTTTTTGTAGTTTCATTAGGTGGGCCCCACCATCTAAGTATGATTTTATATGGTATCATATGGTTTCATCTAGTGGGTCCCACTTAGGTTTTTTTTGGGTCATCTAGGTGTATGTTGGAACCCTCTGTCAACGCTATAGCGTTATTTAGATATTCTGTTTTGCTTAAGGTGTTGATCTAGTAAAGGTTGCCAAATGGTTTAGAACTAGGTATATAAATAAAACAAAGATATTAAGTTCAATTATGTTTGGCTCTTCTCATCTAGCCAAAGAGGTTGGTTTAATTTCCTAGAGTCTATTAGAGAGCACAATTGGATAGCAAACATTAAACCCTACTTGAAGAGAACCAAAGATTTTCAACTAGGGAACAAACTAATGCTTAATATCTTGGTAGTGTATCTATGGCCAATAATTAATTCTACACATGCTTTCATTTTTGGAACAATATCTTCATCAGTGATAAACAGTCAAATTCATCAGTGGGCAGGTATTCAAATACTACTATTAGCTTTCCCATAAACAAACAAACAAACATCCTTTTCCACAAATGCATGCACTATTCTAAGAGCAAATAAATCCATTTGTGACGAAATTGCCAGCTCTTTCCAACCATTGGGCGTATTTTTCTCAAAATACAACCATGAAATCATTCCTGTCTTTTACCCGTCTTTCGACTTTACACCCTGTAATTGCCAAAAATACGGAAATACCAATATATAGCCAGGAAGCCTCTCTGAAACAGGAGCAGCCAAAAAAAGTTTCTAATTATTTTCTGAAGGAAAATTCCAAAGAAAGAAAGAAAATCGTAGCACATCTCTGTCTCCTCTTGCCAGTTCCCCACTATAAATTACCCCCTCTGCCCCTCCTCGAGGACCCCGAAGCGCCGCCTCCGCTGCGACTGCGAGAGGAGCCAGCCATGCCGCCGTCCCAAGCGCGCTCGCTGCCCGCTCGCTCGCTCATGGCCGACTGCTACGCGCGGGAGATGGACGACCTCCACTGCTGGTGGCTGCCGCCGGAGATTTTCGCGGACATTGGCATCGCCGCCCCGACCTCCGCCGCCGACGTCGAGGGCGTCGCTGCGCGCCTCGCCGGCCTGCTCGGCGGGGTCAGCGGTAAGGAGGCGATGCGCTCGACCCCGCCGCCGTTGGCCGCCGCGTACCAGCAGCGCGAGCAGGTGTTTAGGCGCTTGCTCGGAACACAAGCCCGTGGGGCCTTTCTTGTTTGTGTGTTTGTGCATGCTTGGGGGGTGGTGCTTGGGTGTTTCTTGATCAACGCCGGCGAGCGCGCGTGCGCCCGCTCTTGTTTGCAGGTTTGCGGGCTGGAAGGGATGGTTCTCGTGCCGTACGGCGGTGTGGTGGCGGCGCCGCGGCCGTTCTTGCCCAACTCGCCGGTGCAGTGGCAGGTGAGATGGCGGCAGCCTTTGCTGCCGCTTCTTTCTTTTCCCCATCTAATCTTCTCTTCCTTTTGTGCTTTCTCTTTCCTTTCTTGGTATGTGATTTGTGAATGCTCATGGGATATTTTTCGGAGAAGGAAGGAAGACAATTTAGGCATTGTTCTTCGTTGTTTCTAGTTTTATCTCGCTTGTTTCATCAATCGGAAATTCTTATCGGAGCAAGCACGCCGCCATTGTTTCCCGTGGTTTTTTTTTCTAGACATAACCCGTCTAGTTCTTTAATGATGCAGCAATCAATAATGCAATGCTACTCGCTTCCATATTTCTCCTCGATTTTCCGTGTTTTTAACGCTGAATTCTCCCCGTCCAGGCGCCGATCAATCACGTGAACGGCTGCGGCGGCGGCGGGGTTCTGGACCCGAGGCCTTCGCCGCTGCGGCTCCGCTCCCCTCCACCACCGAACTGGGTTGGCGGCGGCGGCACCGGAGTGTTCTTGCCTCGCTCTGAGGCGTACCGGAGCAGGCCGCCGGCGGCGACCAAATCTCCGGCGAAAGGTAACGCAGCATCCATCCATCGATCCCCTCCCCGCCTCGTCTGCACCCCCCGCATCATTGCTCGCGGCGCACGCACGCACACGAACCGTTTCTTGTTTTCTCGGCCTCCGCGCCGCACTGCTGCTGCTGCTCGCCTCCCGGTGTGAAATCCCCCGTCAGGTTCCGCGCCGTCTAGGCGATCGAGATTCCAAATCTTTGCGGGATTAAGCGATGATAATACTGTAATCAATCCACCCCATGATGGTTTGGTTTCGTTACTTGTCGAGCAGCGTGAGAGCTCAGCTCTGCTCTGCTCAGCTTTATGGCCGGCCTCACTGACACGCGGCCAGAGTTCATGTACTGCCTGTCTGCCGATCGCTCAGCGATGGCGGAGATAATCTCAGCATTGCAGAATCATGCTGTCTGGTTGCCTGCCTGTCTATGCCATCTGCATGTTTGATCAACACAATCTGCCGTTGCATCCTGCTGTTTCGCATTAACCGGTCACACTTTTCGCAGCTGCAGATGGGAAAACACAAAAGGACCAGCTTGTTAATCAGCAGCAGAGAGATGAGGCGGCAAAGGGAATGAAGCGGCAGCCCCAGGGCGCCACGGCGGCAGGGACGGTGCAACTGCAGCAGCAGAACGCGGCGGCGGCGGCGGCGTACGGCTCACCGGAGCTGCGGCTGCCTAAGGAATGGGTCTACTGATAGCGACGAGGCGCATGCATGGCGAGGAGATGGCGAACAGTCGTGTAGGGAGGGGGGGAGATGTTCTTGGGGTTGGGGGTCGTAGTGGGCAGTAGGAAAGGAATAAAACATAGGAGGTGTAGGCATAGCGGCTGTAAGGCAGGTCCTTCTTCTTGCGGCCAGTTCATGTGGTCTTCTGCAGTGGGATCATGGTAAAAAAAAAAATGGTTGCAATATTTGTGCTGTGCCATCTCTCACTTTGGTCTTTTATTTTAAGCAATTTTCCACGGTTTAGACGGTTTTTCACATAAACTATGCTACATACATATAGTAAACAAAATTAAAGCAGTCTGAACCAATAAGAGTAAGAATGAATGTTCCTGTAGATTTTAGTGCACAGTAGAAAGGCTATTATGGACTGTTTTACCGTGGTGGCATGGTAAAAAACGATAAATTTGTTTGGCAGCATCTGCCTGGCTGTGTGTGATAGGAGGGATTTTTTTAAAAATACCACCGTTAAAATATTATGCGCAAAAAATACAACACCGAGATGGAATTATAGAAATCACCTCCGGATCTGTCTCCCCGTGCGGCGTCCGCATCCACCATACCATGTGGCGGACGCGATCCGAGCCGTCCACGTGGTGATTCGAGCCGTCCACGTTGATTCTTATTCTTATTTTTCTTTTTGATTCTTATTTTTTCCTCCCGTTGCGTGCGCAATTCACGGGCACGCAAATATACGACTCACCGGAATCAACCGCACTGGCCATTCATGTGTGTCCGCCACACGGTGTGGCGGACTACACGGTGTGGCGGACGCCGTGTGGGGGGCGGATCTGGGAGTGATTTCTATAATTGCAATTGGGTGTTGGATTTTCTACGTATAATATTTTTACTGTTGTATTTTTCAAAAAAATTTCCGTGATAGGAGGCAGAGCATGGAGCTACCTTGCGGGCGCACATCCTTTGACTTTGCAGAAGTCACATACGCACAATGATTTGCGCCTAAAACATCGGAGAACTGTTGTATTGGTACTGTAGCAAACAGCAACACCAAGCAACACCATTTCTACTGTGTAAAATTACTGTAGATCACTGTATCCACTGTGGATACGGTGATCTGTGAGCTGAACGGCTGAGACACAGTAGAGAAGTGAAAGTCAGATATACAAATCCGCTGCGGCAGTACAAACACTAACACAGAGGTTGCTTGCAAACGTTGCACAGACAGAGCACGGCCTGGAGACGGAGCCGGAGCCGGGCAGCATTGAATTGACTCCATCCTGACCTGACCTGCCACACCACACAGCAACTTCTCGGTCCGTCTGCCCCTCTAGCATGCAGCAGCCAGCAGGCAGACAGATGTCAGGGGGTCGCTTGCCCAAGAAACCGGTCAAAAGCCCAAAAGATCCTAGGTGTTTTTTCTTTAGCTTATTTCTGGGTGCTGGTTCGTCGCTCCGGGACAAGACGGGACATGGCTGGCTCTGGCTCTGGCTCTGGCTCTGGCTCAGTGGCGCAGCAGGCAGGAGTGGTCTCTGATCCTCTACGACATGTCCCTTGTTCCAAGGCGCAATGCAGTGCAGCCTAAACAATTCTGTTTAGGCGTAGGCGTAGGCGTGGGCGTAGGCGCGGCTGCGTGGGATGACGACGGCTTTGTTGGAGCGGATGAAACATCTGCTTTCCATTGTCAGAGACAAACGCCTGTCAAGCGAATAATTGGCAGATCATTGACCTTGTTTGCCTGAACCAAAATGCTAGACTTTAATTATATGATTATTTGTTATAACTGGACTTTCACTGCTTTAAACAATTATTTAAAAAGCCGAGACGTGTAATAGAAGCTAGATTTAAGAATGTTTCATCGGTAACATGTGATTTTCGAGAAACCATGCCACAACGTCAAAAGTGCTAAAAAAATAATCAAATAATTTAAGGGAATATAAAGAGACATCAAGAATCCAAAACGTTTAGTTCGATTGAGCTTCATGAGCTGTTTGAAACAACTTTGAAACAATCAAGAAATAGTATCAATAAGCTAGAGTGCTTGGCTCGAAGAAGAAACCATAAAAAGGCTATATGTCGTAAGTCATAAGCCAATAATACAGGACCAACTAGGTTCGGTTGAGCTTCGTGAGCTGTTTGAAACACCTTCGAAATAATCAAGAAATAGTATCAACAAGCCGGAGTGCTTGGCTCGAAGAAGAAACCATAAAAAGGCTATATGCCGTAAGTCATAAACCAATAATACAGGGCCAACTATATTTAGAAATTAGTACCGGGATCTAAACTCCATTAGAGGAATGCCAGAGTGGCACCTAGGTTGTGGATGTGAGATTAGAGCCGACAACCAACAATACATGGCCGACTATAGTTGGAAATTAGTATCAAAATCCAAAGTCTATCAGAGGAATGTTAGAGCGACACCTGGACTTTGGATGTGAAACTAGCACTACAACCAACAATGCATGGTCGACTATAGTTAGAAATTATTACTAGATTCAAGAAATTAGGGGCAACAGCTAACAATACATGGCTGACTATAGACCCATTAGTATCGAAATCCAAAAGTCCATTACAGACTAGAGCGACATGCACCTAGACTTTGCATGTTAAACTATGGCCCACTATAGTTGGAGATTATTACCAAATACAAGAAATTACATTTGGCAGCAAACACAACATGGCCGACTATAGACGAAAATCAGTATTGAAATCCAAAAGTTCATTAGAGGCCGAAGCGACACCTGAACTTTGGATGTGAAACTGGAGCTGACAACCAACATACATGACCGACTATAGTTGGAAATTTTTACGTGATTCAAAACTCCACTAGAGCAGCCCCCGGTTGTGCATGTGAATACTAATCCCAGCAGAGATGATAATTAAAGCTATGGATTTTACTAACTAGCCTGACGAGAGGTTCACAATTTCATATTATTTACTTCACGTTTTCCTTTCCTTTCGACCTCGATCGCATGATACGATATTTGTTTCTCCTTTGTTTAATTCCTTCTCCACCTTATTACAATTCCTAGCTGATATACGAATTTTTGTTGACCAGGACCGATCGGGGGTGCACGGTTTTATATATTTTTCCTTTCATTTTGACCTCGCATATGGCTTTTTTTTAATTGTTGTATGTTGTTTTTTTTGTGTGTGCAAGCATTGTCTTACACGAGACAATTGCATCTTTCCCTCTCTTTTTAAGCTCCTAGCTTTAGACTCTAGACCCAAACATCCTATCCAAACCCGAAGCCTTTCACGGGGTCCAATCCTATACCTGTGAAAGGATCCTAGAGTCTTGGGGGGGGGGGGGGGGTGTTGAATAGGCTCATTTTAATTTGTAAGGTTTTTCTTGAATCACTCAAACAAGATTAAAACTAGGCTACAACACAAACTAACATAAGACCCACAAGGCAATATTAAACTAGAACATGCGGAAATTCCGTGAGGAAACGTAAAAGAGTAGAAAGAAGTAATGCTCATGAAGTTTTTTCACGAGGTAGCGGAAGGTTGGCTCCTTCCACTAGTCCTCGTTGGAGCACTCTCTCCTCAAGAGTATCGCTCCGACTCAAGCAAGTCGATTTGCTCAAGCCTGGTGCTTCACTACTCCGGTAAGGTGAACCCCGAACCTCGTATACCCCGGTGAACTTCCATAATCTCCTCTTTAGAAAATCGCACCGACAGTGCCTCCTAGCGGTATAAGAGTCACCAACCTCCAAGAGTAATAAGAGCGAGAAGAATCGATCACTCCAGATCAATATCCACATTGATCCACACTCTTGGAAGAAATTATAATTTCTAGGGTTTAGGGCTAGCTCAACCACCACCTAAAATCCTAGGGGACTCTAGAAATTTGCAAATGAGAGTCTCAACCCTAAACCATGCTGCAGGAGGGTCTTAAATAGCCGGAGCTGCGAACTAGCCGTTGTGGCTAGCCGGTCCGGTCCAGGTGGCTCGAATCACACCGGTCCGGTAGCACAACCTCTCCATGCCAAGATCATACCGTCAGACCGTAGCACCACGGCCGGACTCGCCCGGTCTGGCTGCACACAAAGCAGCCCCACGCAGCCTTATGCAGTCGGACCGGCCTCCACAGCCGGACCATCTTGCTCTAGTGGCATAGGAGCTTCGCGAGACCTTCTGGACCGAGGTCTGGGTCACGATCCGGCTGGCCTGAACCACTGAGGTCCGGTGGCATAGACTACCCTACCACTTCTAGGAACTCATTGGACTAAGGTCCAGGTGGATTCGGCGACACAGACTATCTACTGACCTCACCATACTACCTCTCACAAAAAGCTTGACGAAAAACTAGGTTAAGAGTGTGCAACTATGTGAAGAAAGAACAAGGTGATTAAAATCCCTCGATCCCCTCCTCTTCGTGGCGACCTTATGTCTAGCTGTGACTCATCTCGACGCCCGAGCCAAAGCTAGAAGATGGGTATTCATCCTTCGTGCTAGATATCGTTCCATCAAATTCTTTGGCGTCATAGAAAACCATGAATTGCTCCATTCTCGATCGCCTCCATCATCAACACCAAAAACTACACCATAATTGATAATCCTCGAATTAGAGGGCATAGATGCTTACAACCAGGACCCATTGGCCCCATAGAAGCTCCCCGGCCGGATCCGTACTCCTAGCTTGCTATCGCCGTCAAATCTTCAAAATGGGGCCTAGACCCGAAACCAAATATCCATGGATCCAAAATGAGATCCGGACGCACAGGTATTTTTTTCATCCCTAACCATAGTAGACATACTAATTAGAGCTATGGACATTTGTTGACTAGGACCTATTTGAAGAGCCCGATCATAGCCCTCCTTGTTTGTGAGAATTTCTCCGATCTCCTGGTAGGAATTAAATTGTTTGGCGCAAGGTTCCATTTCCGCGTTCCAAACGAGGTCCAAGCATTGTGGAAAAAAAAAAGGCAGTTAGATTTACTTGAAAATTTTAGATGTAATCTACAGCCAGAAATTTATTATTTTTATACAAACTAAGCGCTAACTAGCACTTTGTAGCTATTTTTTATAGCAGAGTGAACACTCCTCCAACGGATGAGATAAAGCTCAATGGCAATCACATCTAGATCAGGTGCCCCCTCGGGCTAAGATATGTTTTCAATGTCGAGGAACATGTGAAAAGGTGTATGTGTGATTCGTTTAGACATGAGTTCTTTTCTCGATTTTAGATCGGATTTTTTTGACAGCATGGCTGAGCCGTAATGATCTAACGTTTCTTCTTAGAACTTTTAGAACTAGTTTTTAGTTTTTTTTTTGGGGTCTCAGCTGAACCCCTATCAAAACCCATAACTTTTGTGGAATCAAACAATTCCCCCCGGCACCCGACCCACAGCAGGATTTACTACGAGCAGTAGTAGCAGCAGCACAGGGGTCCGGACCAGGATCGTGGAAAGAACCCCATGGGAGATGCCGCGGCGTTCCATGTCCCACGGGCTGCCTTTTAAGGCGAAGCAAAGCGAACATGGATGGGGGGACACACCCGAGTGAGTGCGAGGCGCTGAACTGGTACGTGATGTACGTACGTACGCCCAGGTTTGGGTGCTACGCGACGGGCCGTGGTACTTGGGGGCTCAGGCCCAGGCGCGGACAAAGCCGGGCCGGGCTGTCCCCTTCCCCTCCCCAGGACGAGGACGTCGTACGCTGGCCCGGGAGTGGGAGGGAGCGAGCGCCCGGCGGATCGACGGCGGGGTGCAGGACGGGACGGCGCGAGGCCGAATGTGGTGGCCCACCCGTCCAATCAGGTGCTGGGTGGGCCCGTACGCACCATGTTGCGCAAGAACCTACTCTGATAATTGCACGATTAGCTTAAAATGTACTGTACGATAGATATACTGCCACCTTTACGTGCCTTGGAATATTTCTAAACTAAAGTAAACACTATTTAAAAAGAGGAGTTTATTTGAAAGAAAAAAATCAAGGGCCTATTTGATTCAAATACTAATTTTGCCGGGCTGTGCCAACTTTTTTCCGACTATCTTGCCTCAAGTTAGTTCATGAAAAATATTACCACACTTTGTCGGCTTGGCTTAGTTTGGAATAGCTCTAGCTCCAAGATCCGCACTAGTAAGGGTGGAAACAAGCTGAGTTTGAGCTAGGCCAAGGTCTGGCTTGCTTGGGCTCATTCATCATCGATCCAAGTCGAGACAAGCCTAGTGGGGTGACCGAGCTAGAAGCTAGGGTTGGTTAGTGGAAAGCTTGCGAACCCGAGAAAAGAAGGATGAGGAGCAGGCCAACGATTGTGGGGAAGATTAGAAAAGGGCGATGGTCGTACCGCCGCAACGTAGATCCCTAAGAGGAGGAAAGGATAGGTGTCGACGATTTGCGTCGGCAATGTATTTTATGGGGCGATGCGCGAGATCACAACAACGATGGTAGCACGGGGAGCCGAAATTATATAGGTTCAGGTCCTCGGGGTGAGGTAATACCCTACTCCTGTGCTCGTGGATTGTATTGGGGTGGATTCTGATGATGATTACAGGATGAGAGATTGGATGATCAACTAGGGACCCCGTACCCCCTTTATATAGTGTAGGGGGTCGGGTTACAGATAGAAACCCTGGTCTGTATTTGGAAGATATAGATATAACCGATCCGGCTACGCCTATATCCATGCATCATGAATAGGAAACGAATTCGTGTCCTTGTAAGTTATCTTCACCAAGACCGCCTCCCAAGCTCGCCTTCTTGAAGGCCCAACTAACTCGGCCCAAGGTAGCGACGCGTCTTGTAGTGTATCCTCGGACACCCAGGCCCATGTTTTCCTGAAGAGCCCCCGAGTGCTTCGGGATTGGGTTGTCTTGATTCGGGACTCAGCTTGCAGTCCTTCAGATGTTACCCGAGTGACGTCACTCTTCGCTTGGTCGATGAAGTCTGCCTGCCGAGTAACCTGCTGAACAAACAACACAATTGTAAAGAACTCGAGAAAAAATTCCCAAGCCATTTTAATATGCCTGGTACCCAGCCCGACAGGTCGGTATACTGGCTAATGGCCCCTCGGGGAACATACCAGAGAAAAAGTGGATGTCACTGAGTAAGCAACACCACCCAGCGTTATCCTCCCTGTCACAACTTATGGCATTCAAGCCTGACTTGCAGAGCTCAACATTCGGTCCAACATGGAACATGCCACAACCTGCGTAGGGTGTTCAGGCGCCTTGATCCGACTAATGCGGATTCAAGCTAGTGATTCCCAGAGGAATACGCCCGCCTCCAAGTTAAGGTCCTCCTAGTGGTGTTTGTCATAACAACAAACGATCCGGAGATGTGCCACTGAGACCCAACTGAAGAGGTAACTCTTTGACGCCTAATCCGATTATAAAATCGGACCAGCCATTGACCCCAAGAGGTTCGCCAAGAGCTAAATTTATTATCCGGAGAGCACCCAGCCATCAAAAAATCAATAACTGGCATACGGCCCAACCATCACGCAGGCAATGTAAGATTTACGGCCCACAAGGAACGTGCCCTCTGGAACCTAAGTCCGGGCCCGAACATTACAACAGAGAAGGCAAAGCTTCATGCCCTCCCGCCAAGCCAGAAGCCGAAGCGTCGACTGCGGCTCCTCAAAAAACGTGTGCTCATCTGCTGCCGCCACGGGACATCCCGGCATCGCTTCGCCGGAAGCTCAAGCGTCGCTTTGAATGTAGTGCCGGGCTCCTGGAGATTTTTTCATCGGGACTGCTTCCCGACGCCATTATTCCCCGAAACCGGCTCGACTTCTCCGATTTCGGCTATAAAGGGAGACTGGTACCACAGCCGTTCCTCACCCAGCTTTTGCCAAACTCCTCCACCTTCTCCCGCCCAATGGCCGATGAAGAGTTGGCGAGCTCGGGCGGACTACGACACAGTGCTCGCCGAGATGGCCGAGGAGGAGGCCGCGCCGCGACGCCGCCTCCGTCGCGGTCTGGTGGAGGTCGTCCGCCTCGCCGAGGTGACCGACGTGATCGTGGAAGCCTGGTTCGCTCCGCGCCCATGACGCCGCCATCGCCAAGCCTTGCTCGACGCCGCCCGGGCCTCACCGAGGTGACTGAGCCGATCATCAGCGCAGCCTCGCCTACCGCCACATCTCAGAAACGGCTCATGGGCCATTAAGAAATAAAATTTGTTTATTCTGAACATGCAATGCTTCTTCTTCTCTCTTTTTATTTTTCTGTGTGTTAATGCAAGTTAATCGATTTTTTTTTACGACCCGAGTAGTACGCTTCACCCAAGCAAGCTAGGTCCTTTTCACTAAGCACTTCTGTCCAGCGCATCAAGTTCCTTAGCATTAGGAGCTGGCACAAAGCTCTTTCTCCGATAACGCAACCCGGAAGCATGAATATAGCTAGAGAGCAGGAGTTTCATTACTCAGGATGACTATTGCTTGGGTTCATTGAGCTCGAACCGAAAAAAAAATCAATTAAACAAATGCAATGGTGGAAACTTCCCCTAATTTAGTAAGGCCCCTTAACTTATATCAGTCGGAACTCGACCAAAGAGTCAGACTCAATAAAGAGAAAGGGTGCGCGGATGCGCACCTAATTAGGTGTAGCCCCCGACTTACTAGCTAATCAGGATCTGATTAGGGAGCAAGTCAAACTTATATAGGAAACTAGGTGCGCGAATGCGCACCTAATTAGGTGTAGCTCCCGAGTTACTACTTTAATTGAAGCGCAAATAAGTAACAAGTCAGAAGCTGAATTAAGCATAAAAGACAATGTAAGCGAAAAACTTATCTTTATTCATTTGTGATCATGGTTTACAATAGCCGTCAAGTATAGAACCGACGCAATTGTTCGATATTCCATGAGTTGTCCAGGAGAGCGCCATCTTCTCGCCTTAATCGGTAAGCCCCCGGGCGTGTCATAGAGTCGACGATGTACGGTCCCTCCCATTGTGGAGAAAGCTTGTGGCCACTAGATTGATTAACTCGAAGGACCAAATCTCCAATCGATAAAGTACGATCCCGCACATTGCGATTGTGATAGCGACGCAGCCTCAGAGGTACTTAGTCGACCGACCAGGCAACGTCCCGAGCTTCTTCCAGTCGGTCAAGGTCATCAACCCGACTGGCTTCTGACTCGTTTTCATTGAACCTCTGGACTCGGGGCGATCCAAATTGCAGCTCCGTTGGAAGGACCGCCTCAGACCCATATACGAGGAAAAAGGGTGACTGTCCCGTAGCTCGACTAGGGCTTGTTCGAAGCCCCAGAGTACGGCAGGCAATTCCTTCATCCATTTTGCCGTATAGGGTTTGAGCTGATCAAAGACGCGTGCCCTGACACCTAGTAGAAGCATGCCATTCGCGCGTTCAACCTGCCCATTACTTCGTGGGTGCGCCACTGAAGCAAAGCAAATCTTTATGCCCACATCTTCGCACCAACTTTGAAACTCATCACTCTTGAACTGAGAGCCATTATCCGTAATGATCCGAGATGGTACGCCAAACCGACTGATGATCTCCTGGAAGAACTCGGTGGCTTTAGCCCCCGTAATCTTGGTCACTGGCTTGGCTTCAATCCATTTGGTGAACTTGTCAATAGCAACGAAGATGTGTTCAAAACCACCTGGGGCCTTCTTGAAAGATCCGACAATGTCGAGCCCCCAGACTGCAAACGGCCAGGTGATGGGGATCGTCTGGAGTTCTTGAGCCGGCACATGGATTTGTCGGGCAAAGAACTGACAACCCTCCTATTTTCGGACGATCTCCTTTGAGTCAGAGACCGCGGTTGGCCAATAGAACCCTTGTCGGAAGGCTTTTCCCACCAATGTAGCGGAAGCAGCGTGGTGACCGCACATGCCCGAGTGGATTTCGTGCAACAGGGCGCGTCCATCAGACTCGGGTATGCACTTTTGAAGTATGCCAGAGACGCTTCGTCGGTACAAGATTCCTTCATGCACCACATAGTTGCGACTCCGTCGTTGGATTTGCTCGGCGGCCCCCCGGTTTCGGGAAGCTTTTCTTCTTGAAGATACTCTAAGTAAGGCTTCGTCCAATCCGAGTCGAGGGCGAGCACATCTAACTCGGATTGTTGCTCGTCGGGTTGAGGTAGTTGCTCCTGCGGAGTGATGGAGGGGGCGTGGAGCTCCTGGACGAAGATCCCAGCCGGAACTGGCGCCCGACTAGAACCCATGTTTGCAAGTTCATCCGCCGCCTCATTATCTCGCCGCAGGACATGTATGAGTTCCAACCCGTCGAACTTATCCTCCAACTTCCTAACCTCCTGACAATAGGCGGTCATATTATCGTTGACACAGGACCAGTCCTTCTATACTTGGCTCACCACAAGCTGGGAGTCTCCGCGAACCACCAATCGTCGGATACCAAGCGATACGGCGATACGGAGACCATGGATGAGTGCCTCGTACTTGGCTGCGTTGTTTGAAGCTGGAAAGTGAATCTGGAGGACGTACTTGAGTCGCTCGCCTCCAGGTGATATAAAAACGATGCCAGCCCCCGCACCCTGTTGTCGAAGAGATCCGTCGAAGTACATGTTCCAGTACTCGACTTCTTCGGCAGCAGGGGGAGTCTGCATCTCTGTCCACTCGGCGATGAAATCGGCGAGTGTTTGTGACTTAATGGCGTTGCGTGGCTTGAACGTGAGCTCGAAAGCCCCGAGTTCCACCGACCATTTTGCAATCCTCCCAGTGGCTTCCCGATTATGGAGAATTTCTCCAATAGGGAAGGAGGTAACCACCGAAATTGGATGTTCATGAAAGTAGTGCTTCAGCTTCCGAGAGACGATCAAGACCGCATATAAGAGCTTATGCACCTGTGGATAACGCACCTTGGTTTCGCCCAATACTTCGCTGATGAAGTAAACCGGGCATTGAGCCTTGTATGCGCGTCCTTCTTCTTCTCGCTCTACTACCACCGCAGCACTCACTACATGAGTGGTAGCTGCTATGTATAGTTGAAGTGGTTCCTGTGGTAAAGGGGATGCCAAGACAGGCGGCGAGGTGAGGAACGACTTGAGATCCTCAAAGGCCTTCTGTGCTTCAGGTGTCCAAACGAACTTGTCGTGCTGCTTTTTCAGCAGCTTGAAAAAGGCCGATCCGCGCTTGCCAAGTCGTGAGATGAACCGACCGAGTGCAACCATGCACCCGTTGAGACGCTGGACATCCCTTATGCACGTTGGGGGTGCCATCTCCATGATGGCTTTGATCTTTTCCGGGTTAGCCTCGATTCCGCGGTGAGATACCACAAATCTGAGGAGCTTTCCCGAAGGGACCCCGAAGACGCATTTCTCCGGGTTCAACTTCATGTGATACGCCGACAAGCTCTCGAATATCTCTGGTAGGTCAGTGACCAAGTTAGAGGTTACCCGAGACTTGACGACGACATCGTCGACGTATGCCTCCACGCTATGCCCCACCGGTTGTGGAAGCATCATTTGATGCAATACGATACGTTGTAATCGGGCGTTCTTGATCCGAAAGGCATTGTGACGTAACAGAAGGCCCCGAACGGGGTGATGAACGAAGTCTTGATACAATCTTCTTCCTTTAGGCTAATATAGTGATAACCTGAGTATGCATCCAGGAAGCTCAGGAGCTCGCAACCGGCAGTGGAGTCAACCACCTGGTCGATGCGAGGGAGTCCAAATGGGTCCTTGGGGCATGTTTTATTTAAGTCGGTATAGTCGACACACATACGCCAAGTCCCATTCTTCTTCTGCACAAGTACCGGATTTGCCAGCCAGTCGGGATGGAGTACCTCCCTTATAAAGCCAGCGGCTAGAAGCTTGGTGATCTCCGCTTTGATGGCCTCCTTCCGATCTTGCGCAAATCGACGCAACCGTTGCTTAACCGGCTTCGCCTTGTCGTGTACTTTTAAGGAGTGCTCGATCACCTCCCTCGGGACGCCCGGCATATCAGATGGTTTCCAGGCGAAGATACCCCGATTTTCTTGGAGGAAAGTGACAAGCGTGTCCTCCAATTTCAGGTCGAGCCCCGTCTCGATCAGAGCCGTTTTGGTTGAGTCGGACGGATCGAGCGAAATACGTTTGACACCCTCGTCAAGCTTGATGCCTGACTTAGACAGCTTTTTGTTTGGTAGATCGCCCTCGTCGCGAAGGGTGGCGGCAGTCTGCCGAATTTTGTCCAACTCAGCTTCCACCTCTCTGGACTGAGCGAAGTCGCAGTTTTCCCTATCGAGGAGACGGGAGAACTTGACGTCTCCACGGGCCGTGATCACGCCCTGCGGTCCTGGCATCTTCATAACCAAGTAGGTGTAATGTGGGACGGTCATGAATTTGGCCAAGCCCGGCCTTCCTAAATCGCATGATATGCGGTCTCAAAATCGGCCACCTCAAAACTGAGGTTTCCTGTCCGGTAGTTTTCCCGAGTCCCAAAGGTGACAGGGAGAGTAATCTTCCCGATCGGCACCGATGAGGTTCCCAGAATTATACCGTGAAATGGAGCTTCCGTCTGCTGGAGCGCCGTCTTTGGAATCTGCATCTCGTCCAAAGTTTTAACGAAAAGGATATTTAATCCACTCCCGCCATCAACCAGGACCTTGCGCAGTCGGTCGCCCTGCAGCACAGGTTCCAGGATGAGTGGATACCTTCCCGGGTATGGGATGTGATCTGGATGATCTGAACGATCAAATATGATCGGAATTTCAGACCACCGGAGATACCAGGGGGTCACCGGAATAGCTGCATTGATTTTTCGATCGGTAAGCTTTTGCTTACGTTTGGACTCATATGCATCCGATCCCCCGAATATGTAGTTGAGCTCTCGCTCAGTTTCTTCGTAAGCATCGCCCTCGGGAGGGTCGCGCTTGTCATCTTGCTTGGCATCTCTCGGAGTGTCGCCATTGTGATCCTCAGCGAACTTCTTCAAGATGTTGCAGTTCTTGGCCGCGTGCTTTCCGTTTGGATGGAAAGGACACGGCGCTTCCATGAATTTGTTGTAGTCGGCGGGTCGAGGTGGCCTCAGCCGATCCTGCTCCGCGGCCGCTACCATCTCTTCACCCTTGTGCTTCTTGTCTTTCTTAGAGGCTGACTTGGGCTTGTCCTTCTTGCCTTCTTGCCTGCTTGGGTGATCCTCCTGACGCTCGGCTAGAGCGTCCGAGGTAGTAGCATATCGGTCTGCCAAGGCGAACATTTCCTTGACGGTGGTCGGAGGCTTCCGAGACATCTTCTTGATCAGGTCGGGGTCGCGAACTCCTTTCTGGAAGGCTGCGACAACGACCGCCTCTGAGATCTCCCGGATTGTGTTCTTCTTCTTGGTGAAACGCCGAATGAAATCCCTTAACGACTCATCTTTTTTCTGATGAATCGATAAAGGTCCCACTAGGTTCCGGCTTCTCATAAGTGCCTCGAAATTGTAACGAACCGGTCGCAAAGTTCTCCCCAGGAATCGATCGAATTCTCTGGAAGGCCTGCGAGCCAGTTCTGAGCCGGAGGGGTTAACATGACGGGCAAATAATTGGCCACCACGTCGTATCCTCCACACGCGGCCTTGATCGCCAGAGAATAAATTTGCAACCAAGCCTCGGGGTCCTGTTCTCCATCAAATTTCACTATGCCTTTAGGGTTAAACCCTTCAGGCCAGTTTACCTGGCGGAGTCGGGGGGTGAATGCCTTGATCCTGTCGATCAGCCCATCTACGGGTGAAGGAGATCGTCGGGGGAGATTTCGACGCGTGGTGTACGGCTGCCGATCTTTGTCTCGCTCCTGCGCCGGCCGATGTCGAGACGAAGGTCGCGGCTTGCACTCCGGCGAGTATCTTGCCCGCGATTACAGGTGCCGATCGCTACGAGTACTACTCGTGAGCAATATGGCTTTTAGTCGAGTTGGCGGTTGATACCGAAAGTGCCTTGAACCGCAATTGGCCACCATGGCTTTGACTTGTTCCATGATCGGCGTTGCGGGGTTGTTCTCTCCAAGTAAAGGACCAACATTGTCCAGGAGGGTTTTACAGGCGAGGAGGTTCTGCTGTGGCATACGGAACACCGAGTGATCTCCCATACGGATTTGCAGCAGTTCCTCCCGAACTTCCCGTGCACGACCACGTAGTTGGTCGCGCAAGTCTTCTCCGTCTTCGCGATTCAGTTCGGCTCCAGCCTCCCCCTGTGGGGCGCCAGGCAGACCCAGAGGCTTGGCCATCCAGCACGTAGATACCGCGGAAGTCGGGGATCCCATTGACACTCTCTTCCGACTCGGATTCCGAGAAGGAAAGGCTCAACTGATCCCGATTCGTTGGCTTGTCGATGGGAGTGATTATAACCCCTACCTCCCGTGCAGGATCTCTGGTCAGAAGAGGATCCGACTGATTTTCGGCAGAATAGATTTGCTGGAATCTTTCAGCCGAATTGACCAGACCGAATGGTATCTTCACTCGGGGAATTAACCGAGAAGGAGTTGTCCCTGAGTTTTGGCTCAGAAAGCTCGTTCCGGTGGGTTCAAGCCGTGTTCCGCCCCTTGTCCTAGACTGGAAAAACCGGCGCGTCATCCGATGGAAAACAGCGGCCGAGTTTCCAAATCCAGAGGGGGCGAACCACGATAGAGGGATCGTGACTTCTGACTGGATCTGAGAGTGATCTGAGCCAGGAATTAGATCGGGACTCGATCCTTTGCCAGCATAAGGTGCTGGTAAGGAGAAGAGTGGTAGATCCCGACCAAAACCGAAGGGAAGCCCCGCGCTAGGCCAGTCGAAATCGTCATCATCAGATCGGACCTCTTCCGGATCAGAATCCGGGGCAGAGATCCCAAAGTGGTGAGGCTCGGCTGGAATCGCGTACCATCTCCCCTGGTAGTGTGTGGACCGAACAAAGTTCGGTTCACACAACCGAAGCTCTCTGAAGTCCCCGGCAATGAAGCCAAGATCTCCGAAGATGAAACCTTGGCCGGGAGCGTAGGTGTAGACGAATCCGCCAATGGAAGCCATCGAGATCGATGTAGTTGATCGTGACGCTAGCCCCCTACCTGGCGCGCCAACTGTCGACAATTTGCGTCGGCAATGTATTTTATGGGGCGATGCGCGAGATCACAACAACGATGGTAGCACAGGGAGCCAAAATTATACAGGTTCAGGCCCTCGGGGTGAGGTAATACCCTACTCCTGTGCTCGTGGATTGTATTGGGGTGGATTCTGATGATGATTACAGGATGAGAGATTGGATGATCAACTAAGGACCCCGTACCCCCTTTATATAGTGTAGGGGGTCGGGTTACAGATAGAAACCCTGGTCTGTATTTGGAAGATATAGATATAACCGATCCGGCTACGCCTATATCCATGCATCATGAATAGGAAACGAATTCGTGTCCTTGTAAGTTATCTTTAGCCGCACCGCCTCCCAAGCCTGCCTTCTTGAAGGCCCAACTAACTCGGCCCAAGGTAGCGGTACGTCTTGTAGTGTATCCTCGGACACCCAGGGCCCATGTTTTCCACAATACGGTCTGACACTAACCACTAGAAAAACACAGTAGTGGAGGGACAGGCGATGATGCTTCATAGTGAGGAGGGGCTTCCCTGATCTCATCTTGGTGGCCCTTTAGGGAGGAGGACAGAGCTGCGATGAGGGAGAATATAGGGGTGTGGGGTGGCACTAAGGCGAAGGAAAAGAGGTACCCCTGCAGCGCTTGAGCCACTCGTCGCTGGCTAGCCTGATGTCCCTGTCACCACCCCGAATCGAGCCCACCATTGTTGTCTCGAGGATGTAGGAGATATAGGGACTAGGGTGGTGAGGCCACCCACTTTGAGGAGAGAAGGCATGCACGATCATGACTCGTGAGGTGGAGGAAGGCGTGACCATCGACCAGGAGAATAGGGAGGCATGATTGAGAGGAGTGCATGCGACTCCTACTTATGGAGGGAGGGAGAAGTTGCTAGGGTTGGGTACTTGGGGTGTTTGTTGGGCCACTGGGCCTCCCCTCCACATAGTGCCCTGAGCCAAACAAGTCATGAGAGCCATACCATTTGTGGGCATGAATTGGAAAATGGGATAGGACCAGCTCCATTATTTCATAAGCTGAGCTAAAACCAAGCCGAGCCTGAGGTGCGAGCGAGCGACGAGCTAAAGTTCTAACCCTACTTATTATGAGTAGCATAAGCCCACCCAAATGCTATTAACTCCTCTTCTTAGAATTAAAAGTGGATCTAGGATTTCCAGTGGGTCACCGTTTATAGCTTTCCACCACAAATCTCGTTTCCTCTCTCACCGGATTTTCTTGCATCCTTCTCCTTCTCTAGCAAGGTTCTCCCGCCCCGCCCTCCTTCCTTATCTACGGCGGCTTCCTCGGCCATGCCCACTGCTTCCTAATGACCCTCGATCTCCTTATTGATCCCCGCCGTTGCCACCCACCGTCTTCTGGTTACCTGCAGCCCACCACCATCTCACTGCATCGCTGCACCACTTTCCACCATCGGGCCTCCCGCCTCCCTCTAAGCCCAGAGGCCACGAATGAACCCAACCTGAGCCCTAACCATAACCTAAACCTAGCGGTGTGGCGATGATCAAAGATGAGGAAGGACAGGAGACGAATCGCCTGTGCAACCCCTTGAAATGTAGGCGTATGCAAAATAGCAAAACCATTTTTTTAATAAAAAAAATGCAAGGTACTGCACTCAATTCATTGGAATGGAAAGAACTAGCATTACAAGGTACACAGGAGGCAAAAGAAAGTGAAGACCATACAGGCCCAAAGCGGAAGGTCGTCTTTAACCGTAATGATGAAAACGTCTTTAACTACAATGATGAAAACGTGTGGAGACCGTTCGGATTGTTAAAAGATTATGAGAGTTCTGCTCAATCCATATTCCACATAAGTTGCTGTAATTTGAGATAGAACGATTCTGAAAGCCGAAACGGATCTATGGAGCCGCTTGCAAGCATCGTATTAGGTTGAAACGTAATTGAACCGAACTCTGGTCATCCTAGGTTGTAAAATCGTGCAAAGATTGTATCTTTTTGAAACACGTGAAGCATAGTTTTAAAATTAGAACATCATCGAACCGGTCTAAGCTTCGGTTCACGATTCATCGGTCCAACGATCGGTTTAACCGGCTCATTAACATAGGCCAAACCACAGTTTACAAATTCCAAACTCCCAACTCGCTCATGCCAGCCTACCCTGTGCGGCCCAATTTCTAGAATGTTTCTTCAATTTTTGGCCCACAGCCCCATCTTTCGACCCACCTAGCCATGTTCCAGACCATTCTAACCCTAGCCTACTGCCACAACACAACACTTAACCTTATCCTTTCCCCAACCACCAGAGTACCTCTCTAGCTCTCCTCTCATCCTTGCTCCCACCCGACGCTTGCTCCTCCCATCTCCCCCGTCTACTCGGCGTTGCCTTCTCCCCCTCCTCCACTGTGATGCCAGTGCTGCCGCCTCTCTAGTCTCCCCTCGACACTAGTGCCGCCATGCTCGCTCTTCCCTGAGACCCCGCTGTCGCCCTCCCTCTCCCCTGTCGTCGCCCTCCCTCTCCCCTGTGGCCACGTCATCATCGTCCTCCCCCTCCCTCATAGGGCCATGCCGCTGTAGCATCTCCCTCTTTGGATCTCCCCTGTTGCCGCGCTGTCGTTGTCTTCCCCCTCCCGCATGGGGCTTCACCGCCGCTGCCCCTCCCTCTCTAGCTCTCCCTCATGGCCGTGCCTCCGTCCTTCTCCCCCCGCCGCCGGCATTGCCATCCTTCTCTCCACTTGTCCAGTTCACTCGTAGCCGTCGGGTTCAACGGTTAGGTGAAAGACTGTCCGGTTCGTCTGGTTTTTGCTGGTTCGATTGCACAGGAAGTCTTCAAAGCAAACCGAACCAGATAAGCCGCCGGTTCCGGTTTTTTCCTGTTAAACCAGCGGTCTTGTCCGGTTTATAAAACTATGGTGTGAAGTAAGTATACAAGCAAAACCAATCAGCAGAGCAGTTTGGATACACTAATTATTAGCAACTTCATTAAACTAGAGTCACTTACAAAAAGAATCGAACATGCACCAGTACGTACAGCAGGTAAGCAGACTAGCCTCGGTTCCCACATGCTTCTGTACATCCGCTATATGACAGCGATTGAAGATCTCGCAAGAGAGACTGAAATCTGAATCCTACGCGCTTTGCGGAGTAGCTAGCGCTCCCGCAAGAACGATGGCATGGGAAGGCAGGAAGCATGCTCGGCTCCGTCGACGGGAAGAAGAAGCTCTCTCCCGAGAACACGGCCGGCGGCTTCACCATCTCCACGGTGCCCACCTCCGAAGCTTCCATCTTCTCGTCGGTCTTGGTTGTCTGTGCGTCGTCGTTCTCGATCGCCAGGTCGCAGTCGCACTCGTCAGCCTGCAACGGGCGAGGTTTCTTGTGGATGTCCCAGCCCTCGACCGATGACCCGCGGCCGGGGCTCTTGCTGCTGCCGCTGCTCCACGACGACACGGGGCTGGCGATCTTCTTGTTCGTGCCCCACCTGTCGACGCAAAAATTGACATTACCACACTCTCGACAGGTGGATTTATCTATTTGCCACTCCGCCGATAGCGCACACTAAAAAGCCACTGGCACTATTGCCACTTTGATATTTTATCATTTCAGGCTTTATTAATCATTAATTACTGCCTTTTCTAGGTAACGGAAACGACTGCTCTGCCCTCATGAGTGCCTTATTGACACTACACACTTACACAGTAAAGGCCGTTCTGAGTTTTAATTTTTGAAATTCAATATACGAGTTCAGGTTTCAAATCTAAGTTCGTATCATCCAAATTTAAGATATGAGTTCAAATTTCCAAAATTCAAAATATGAGTTTAAAATTTTGAAATTCAAAATAAGAGTTAAATTTTAAACCTGAGTTCAAATTTCTAAAATTCAAAATAAGAGCTTAAATTTTAAATCTGAGTTTAAATTTACAAAATTAAAAATATTATTCCAAATTTTAAATATGAGTACAAGCGTCCGAAATTCAACATATGAGTTCAAGATTCAAATCTGAGTTAAAGTGCTATGGCCATGAGTAAAAAGGCCATTTCTCATGCTGGTTAAATGGAAAAGGGATTAAAAAGGATTTAAAATATCTGAAAGGGAAAAGTGGCGGTGCTTCAATGTATGCAATGGCATTTTAAAGTGTATCATCTGCAGCAGGGTGATAAATAGATAAATCCATCCTTCCAGAATGGCGTAATGTCAATTTTTCCCCTGGCCGACGGCGTGGTGCGGCGGGGACTCCCGCTGCTGCCGCTTGACGAGGAAACGGGGCTGGATGGCTTCTTGATCGCGTCCCTCCGGTCGACGGCGTCGGCGGGGCCGGAGCTTCCGCTCGACGACGGCATAAGGACGGAGGAGGGCATCTTCATGCGTCCCACCTGTCGACGGCGTCGGCGCGGCCGGGCCTGAGGAAGGCGCGCGAAGTTGGCGGCCAGGATGATGAGGTACTGCGTCGGGAGAAGCGGCAGCATCCGGCTCCTCGGCGGCGTAGGAAGAAGCGCCGGGAGAACCGCAGCCATGGCTACCTACCTACATGAGTACATGCTGATCACTCGTCGCGCGCGATTGATCGAGACGAGAGCTCTGGCGTGTGCGAGTGCGGAAGCGAAGGATTGCTAGGGCAGAGACACGCCGGCATGCGTCCCTTGGATTTATTGTAGCCACGAACCCGCAGGGTCGGAATGCACCCCGATTCAGGGCCGCGTCTTATCATTTTCATCGGTGGATAAAAAGGAATTAATTGCCAAGTTGAACTTGCGGTTGGCAGGATTCAGATGGGTAAATTGGGGTGCGATCAATGGTAGACATTACACAATTTAGGCTTTCCACGCACGTCAACTGATTACTTCACTTGCCTTTTTTTAAAATTTTTTTGCAGCATGATTCATAATTTTACACAATTCTGTCCGCAAAATTTTATCTTCTCCTTGGAAGATAACAGGTTGATCATTAACATGAAAATTCCACCATGTAAATTAGGAATCCTTACAGGTAATTGATCATAGATCATTACTGTATGGCTCAAAGCCCCCTTCATGGTTTGTGAAGAGATTATCTTGATTTTGTTGATGATGATAGTGTAATAAAACTATGATGCCTTAGTGGTAAAGATGTTCAGATTAAAAATGTTTTAGCATGAACTCCGGAGTCGAGATGAGTTTATCTAGGTGTTTTGTTGCTTATTTTGTTTTAAGAGCTAGGGTTTGGGATTTTTTTGGAGTTGTCAGAGTTTGTTTTCCATGGATGCACATTGATGTTAGGTTTTAGAGAGAGTTAGAAGCCCTTAGGCCTCTTTGGCAGTGTTGGCACGGTGGTGCTGTATGGTACAGAGTACCAAAGGACACCCTGTAGCAACTTTTCCAGAAGTGTTTCTAAGTGTCGTCAAACATGGCGTATGATATGGGGTACCAGATGGCGTGCTGTCTGGTCTTTTCCAGAAGGGATCTAGGCTGGTGCGGGCGTGCCGTATGGTACGGCGTACCAGACGAAGCCACCGTAGCATTTTTTTCTAGTAAGGTTCCAGAAGGGGGTCTGGCACGCCGTATGGTACGACATACCAGACGACGCTGCTGTCTCGTTTTTTCTAGAGAGGGTGTTTGGGGTCCTAGTGCCTTGTATGGTACAAGGGTACTAGATGGGGCTGCCGTCTGGTTTGTGTCACTAGGGACACTATATAGAACAACAGGGCAAGGACCAGTAAGCACAGAGTTTTTGCCAAACATCTGGGCACTTCCTTAGCCAAGGCAAGTCCACCTAGAGGCAACACGGTGGCAACTCCACGAGTGCAGCGGCGCGGTATGCGAGCTGGGAGCTGGATAGGGTTATATGGAGCGCGAACAAGCCGGGTACGTGTGCATGTATATGAGCAAATGAAGAGGCCTAATTTGGTAGGCCCGATTGATGAAATTGGATTTAATTTCGTCGACCGGTCAACAAAAATAGACTTGCGACTCCACTTGAGCCGAACACGTGGCACAATTTCGTTGGCCCGGTTGATGAAAATGCATCTCGGCCGACGAAAGAGTGCCACGTGTGTAGGCCACCTGGAGCCACCGACCTATCTTTGATTTTATTTTTTAAAAATATTGTTTTTGTTGGCCTACCTACGAAACTAGCTTAAAAAATTAAATTCCGCCTATTTTTGGGTTTAAACTGTTTTCTAAGTTTGTTTTTGTCAGCTAGGCCGACAAAAATAGTTCAAAAAATTTTAAACTTTTGCACCCGACCGAGGTAGCCCACCTATTTTCATCGTTTTAGTATCGGGCCCACAAAAATACATCTATTTTTGTCGGTACTTTTGCGGTCGACAAAAATGTGAAGATGAATTCATCAGTGTTTCTAGGCCGAAGAAAATAATATTAGCCAACGAAAATGCATCGGATTCCTGTAGAGATGTACTGGTATGAATGTCATACGCTGATGTGTTAGCACTGTCACGTATGACTAAGACTGGTATGAACACTATGCCAGTGTGCTAACACCACCGCATACGTGTAATACGACTGAGAGACGATGACTATGGTTTTGTTAGATCCTGATGTCGTAGTCACCACCTTGAATTGAGCCCACTGATGTCGTCTCAAGGATATGGGAGATAAAGGGATTACGGAGGTGCGGCCACTCGGAGGAGAGAAGGCAGCCACGGCTACGACTCATGAGGTGGAGGGAGGTATGACCACTAGCCAAGAGAATATGAAGGCACGATCGGGAGGTGAACAGGTGGCTCCTAGTTATGGAGGAAGGGAGAGGGAGAGGTGCTAGGGTTGGGTACTTGAGGTGTTTTCTAGGCCACTGGGCCTCCCCTCCACATAGTGGTGCTCTTGGACAAACAAGCCACAAGTGAGCCATGGCTCGACTCATTTGTGGGCACGAGTTGGAAAATGGGATCAGATCGGCTCCATCGTTTTATGAGATGAGCTAAACAAATTTAAGCCCGAGCTGCTCGCGAGGCACAAGCTAAAAGTTCCCACTCTACTCGCTATGAGCAGCATCAGCCCATCCAAATATCATTAACTCTTCTCATAATTAATAGTGGATCTTTCTCACACGCCTAATATAAGTATACAAATAAAACCAGCGAAGCAGTTTGGATACAGTACGTAATTAGTAGCAAATTCATTAAACTAGAGCCACTTACAAAAATAAAATCGAACATGCACCAGTACGTACAGCAGACTGGGCCCTGTTCCTACAGCACCAGTACATCGCTACATGACAGCGGCGAAAGATGTCGAAAGAGAGTGAAATCTGAATCCTGCAGTCGTGCAGGAAGTAGCTAGTGCGCCCGCAAGAACGATGGCATGGGAAGCATGCACGACTCCGGCGACGGGAGGAAGAAGCTCCCTCCCGAGAACACGGCCAGCGGGGACACCATCTCCTTGATCATCACCTTCGAAGCTTCCGTCGGGTAGTCGGTCTTGGTCTGTGCGTCGTCGTTCTCGATCGCCAGGTCGCAGTCGCACTCGTCAGCCTGCAGCGGGCGAGGCTTCTTGTGGATGTCCCAGCGCTCCGCCGATGACGCGCGGCCGGAGGTCTTGCTGCTGCCGCGCTCCTGCTTGCTCGACGTGGCCGACGTGCCGCCCGGGCTCTTGGTCTTGTTGTTGTCCCAGCGGTCGCACGCGGACGCGCGGCAGGGGCTCCTGCTGCCGCCGCTGCTCGACGACGACACAGGGCAGCAGAACTTCTTGTTCGTGTCCCACCTATCGACGGAGTCGGCGCGGCCCGGACTCCCGCCGCTGCCGCTCGACGAGGACGACACAGGTCTGGGCTGCTTCTTGATCGCGTCCCACCTATCGACGGCGTCAGCGCGGCCGGATCTCCCGCTGCTGCCGCTCCACGACGACTCTGGGCTGGATGGCTTCTTGATCGCGTCCCTCCTGTCGGCGGCATCAGCGCGGCCGGAGCTTCCGCTCGACAACGGCACAGGCATGGAGGAGGGCATCTTCTTGATCGCGTCCCATCTGTCGACGGCGTCGGCGCGGCCGGGCCTGAGGGAGGGCGGCACGAAGTTGGCGGGCAGGATGATGAGGCACGGCGTGGGGAGCAGCGGCAGCATCTCGCTCCTCGGCGGCGTGGGAAGCAGCGCCGGAAGAACCGCGGCCATGGCTACCTACTTGCAAATCACTAGCTCGTCGCGCGCGATCGAGACGAGAGCTGTGGCGTGTGCGAGTACGGAAGGGAAGGATTGCTAGGGCAGAGACACGCCGGCATGCATCCCTCTGGATTTATAGCCACGAATCCACAGGAATGCAACCGATTCAGGGCAGGACTCGAGGTTTCATCGGTGGATAAAATTAAAGGAATTGCCGAGTTGAACTTGCGGTTGGACAGCCGTGTCTAGGAAATGAATTCGGAATTCGGATTCGAGGCGCAGATGGGTAAATAAATGACTAAATAGGCTGAAATTAAGGTAGGCAGTTACTATACACTTCAGTTGGCTTTTTCATTCTTGCAGCATGATTCGTAATTTTACATAATTCTGTCCGCAAAATTTTATCTTTTCATTGAACTTGCAGGAAGGCATGTGTGTGGTAACAGGTGGTAAATCAGAAATCCTTTTAAGTAATTGATTATAACAAGTTACTACTAGACGCACAATGCAATTAATGGAAGATGTTTAATCCCGTTCAACGAATTATGCATAGTCATGGTAGTCAATGATTTGTGCGTAGTCTTATAATCGATCATCTAATACCGACATGTAGTAGACCATCCCCTCCTCATGGATCTTCCCGACCAGCACCACACGTAGTCTACACGTATAGGTAGGAATGTCATACGCCGATGTGCCAGCACCATCACATATGGATGAGACCGGTATGAATACCATACGTCGGTGTGCTAACACCATCACATACGATTGAGAAATGATGGCTAGGGTTTTAGTAGAGGCTAGATTAACCAATGTCACTCTTAGGCACGTCCGCTGTGATGGAAGAGAGAATATATGTGCTTCGTGAAAAATTCAATTAATTTAAGATGCTTCCACTGTGATGGAAGAGAGTGTACGTGCTTCGTGAAAAATCGATCAATTGAGAGAATGTACGTGCTTCGTGAAAAATTCGATCAATTTAAGATGCTTCCACTTGTCAATGAGCTCAAGGGATGTGGATCGACTATTTCAGACATGGAGGCCGGTGTGTCACAAAATTATTCGAATCCTTCCTCCGGAGTATCGAGCACTTGTCATTTATCTCTCAAATAGTGGCGATTTCAAGAAGTTGACTCCTACTGAGCTATTGGGGCATCTTGTTACTCATGAGCTATTCCTTGGAGATCAAGAGGACGCACCATTAAGGAAGAAGCAAATAACTGTTAAGGCTAAAGACAAAGCGGTTAAGGCCGAAGATGAAGATAACGAGGAAGTTGAAGAAGACATGAATGAATTGACTATTCTCTTGAAGAGAACAAGTAAGCTTCAAAGAAAACTTTGAAAGAGGTCCTCTCAGAAGCAAGGCTACAACTCATTTGCCCAGTATGTCGACAAGTGAAAGTGCACCACCAGAAACCTGCAGGTCCTCTACAACCATTACCAACTCTAAATTGGAAATGGGAAGGAATAAGTATGGACTTTGTTACAAGATTACCAAGAACTTCTACAGGGTATGATACTATATGGGTCATAGTTGATAGATTAACAAAAGTAGCCCACTTTATCCCAATTAAAAAAAGGTACTCACTCGAGAAGCTAGCAAAGTTATATATTAAAAAATAGTCTCAGCCTGTGGAATTCCTGTCAACATTGTGTCAGATCGTGATCCTAGGTTTGTTTCAAGGTTCTAGGGGAGCTTACATGAAGCACTCAGAACACAATTAAGATTTAGTACGGCATATCACCCTCAAACAGATGGACAATCCGAACGGGTCATTCAAATATTAGAGGATATGTTACGATCTTGTGCATTGGAGTTTAAGCAATGTTGGGATGAATCACTATCACTAATCAAATAAGTCTACAATAATAGTTACCAATCAAGTATAAAAAGGGCCCCTTACGAAGAGCTATATGGCAGACGATGTCGGTCTCCAATTTGTTGGGAAGATGTTGGTGAAAGAAAATACGTAGGACTTGAGTTAGTACAACAAGCTGAAGAAAAGATACATCTTATACGACAACGACTCAAAGTAGTCCAGGATCGACAAAAGAAGCAAGCAGATGTTAGGAGACGAGTACTTGAATTCCAAAAAGGCAATTTTGTTTATTTAAAAGTTTCTCCTAGCAAGGGTACTAAGCATTTTGGTTTACGAGGAAAATTAAGTCCAAGATATGTAGGACCTTTTGAGATTATTGGTAAAGTAGGTACGGTAGTTTATCGCTTAGAATTACCACCTAGTTTGTCTAGGGTGCACAATGTTTTTGGCGTATCTATGCTAAGAAAATGCCTTAGAGAACCCATCAAAATTGTGGAGATTCCTCACATAAACTTGCAAATTGACCTATCATACAAGAATATCCAATGAAAATACTTGATTTTAAGGATCGTGTTATGAGACATAGAACTATCCGGTTTGTAAAAATTCAGTGGCACAACCATTCAGAACAAGAGGCAACATGGGAAAAGGAGGAGATACGAAAAACATTTCCTCAACTGGTCCAACAAAGTAAGTAAATTTCGAGGATGAAATTTTATTTATCGGGGGAAGTATGTAATGCCCCAAGTTAAATTGGAAAAAAAATAAATTATCGGGGATAAAATATTTTGATAATTTTTTTCTCTCTCCTACATGCTATTTTTTTATCTGGCCGATTGCATATTTTTTCTTAGAGAGAGAGAGAGAAAGCTAAGGGCATCCCTAATGGTGGCCCTATTTCTTCTACTGAAGAAATAGTACTGTGAATAGTAAAGATAGGGTCAGAATAAAAATATAAGAGAGTGAAATATAAAGAAAAAAAAGTAAGGCTGGTGTTGGAGCTAGCCTAAGTCTCTATAGTAAATTAGTTATAATTACGGACATGTTTGACTAAGCTTAGGCCAATTGAAAAGTTAAACGTTCTGATCTAGTATTTAAAAGCCACCTATAAAGGCTATTAAAAATAACATGAACAAAATGAACCAATCTCCAGAAATAGATATAAGAACTTCTTGAGATCCGCCTTATTTATTTAGCTTAGCCACCCAAATATTTTGTTAGTAGTCTAATAAATATTCGCATGGGAATAATCATCTTGATTATATCAATAAGCAATATACTAACCATATATGAACTGATACGGTGAGGGATTAGAGGCATGACACGACACTAATATTTTTGTCAACACCCTCACGTTACACATATATGCTGGTCAATTTGCAAGCCTAATCTTAATTTATTGTGGAACAAAAAGAAAGCTAATAATGATCATGTGGCATAGTGAGTATGTGGCTTAAGCATGGATGTCCTATCCAAGAGGTGATGTGCTGGCCATGAATCCCTCAACCATGTAGCTAGCAACATTATTACTTTGTTCCTTAGCCGCTAAGCACTCATGAACAAACCGACTTATGGATGGTATAAATAGTTGTGAGCTCCCGTGGTTCGTCACTGTCCACTGCTCGTTAGAGCTGCTAGGAAGAGGAGTTGGTGTGAGGGTATATCGCTAAACTGAGTAATAGCAGAGGTTTCACAGTTAACTGTAACAGGCAAGCGACGCTACACTAGCACTATTTTTATTGCACTGTTTTATTTGCTTTGATGTTAATGCATCTTTAATACTGGCATTACGACGGAAATCGCATTGTGTCGGTCACAGTTCAGGAATGGGACTGTCTGAGTTCTCTACCTAGTACGGTCTTTTTCAGAACAGGGCACTTAGTGATGGATCTGCAGGAACCACTAGTACTAGTAGGTTAAGGGTGTAGTACTAGGAGGGCCAAAGAGCTCTGCTCTTCTAGAATATAGCATTCTAATAGAGGCTATCGATGTCTGGGTACCCCTTTGCAGAGTGTAAAAGTGTGAAATTTCACCCCTGTGACTTCCGGGTTGGGAAGCTTGCGGTCATGTGTGATGCCAGTATATCTTGCTTATACTTATGCTTTTGTTTGCCTTGCTAGGGTATGCTCGTTTGCTGAGTGTGACATGTCATGCTCATTCTTGTTTTAATAAAATTTTTGTAGCAGCCAACATAGAAGAGCAGGCCGCCGATATGCTGTGAGGGCATAGGGCTAAATAGCAAAGTTATGTGCAGGTTAGGTAGGAGGGACATCTGCTTAGTGGGGTCCACTACACAAAAAAATGTAATAGCACATGTTGACCTGATATAATAAAATAGGTTGTATAAAAAAAATCTCTGGTTCAAATTTGTTCGCAAATTAGCATTACATGGTTATAGACACTATTATGTAATTGTGTGGTGCTAATACGCCTAAACCCTGTTTAGGGGTGTGACAAGTACTACATCAGCACTTTAAGAAGCATTGTTATACCTGGAATCCACTTGGACTCTCTTAAGTTCAAAGACATCCGTGCAAATAGGTTGCACACAGAAACCAAATAAGAATGGAAAAAGAATATTTATGCATTTTGAAGAAAGCGGTATGTGAGAAAAGAATACTAGAAAATTTTTTCCTTTATTTGAATCTAGGCTATACTACACTAGAATCTATGCACCTAAAGTGTATGCTTACATGAAGAATGCAATTAAAAGCTTTGATCTCTTTCCTCTAGCATCATAGAATTGCCATCCTAATTTTTAAATGATGAGAAACTAAATAAACAACTCACAAAGCCATAGTATTAGTATTAGAAATTTTTCGAATCATGAAGATTTTTGTGTGTCTACATGTGCCACTAGGAAACTGATAACTAGGCTTTCTCATATTAAAGTGAAAGTTGAGAATCCTCTTTTTCTGGAATAAATCTAGGAAAGATTTGCGGCCGAATTTAACCCTCACTAGGGCTATCTAGGTACTTTATAGTGCTCATTCATGCTTTCTCGAAGTGGTTAAATGTATGCTTATTCTATACGAGGAAACATGCATTTGCGAAGTTAATCTCACGGATCATAAGAAGTAAGAATTCATTCTCTGATCATCACTTTAAGTCTTATAGAATAGAACAATGCTAGAGAATTAACTTCAAAAGCATATGACGATCATTGTATTACAAGAATTAAAAAAGAGCACAAAGTACATCATGTCCACACATAGAATAGATTATAAATGGACTAAAAATATTCAGCTGCTCTTGCAGAATTGTAATTTATTAAATAAAGGATAAGATGTCCTACAAGCAATCCTCATCAATTAGTGCAAAGAGACACGCAGTCCTACAACATCCCATTAGTGCAAGGGGGTCATAAGAAAACATTTCTCACATTTGAATGCATGGTTTATGAACATATACCATACTTGCAATGAATTTAAAAATGATGGAGAATCAATTCACGTCATTAGGGGGAGGAATAGAAAAGAACCCCTGAAAGAAGAATTCAGGGAAATCACGTGGAAAAGTCACAAGGATTTCCATGCATGACCCCGCAGTCCCGCACTAGTAAGTAAATGAAGAAGTCTAGAAGACATTTTAAAGAAATGAAGCAATGTATTGCCTAATTATTTTTATGATTTGAAGAGCGTCATCAAGTCGTATTACAAGCAGTAATATATCAAAGAGGGTTGAAATACCAAAAAAGGTATCCCTCATCCTGTTTAGAGGTCTCAAGGAAAAGAATAGGAAATTTGGTTACTCGAATCCTAATTATTCAGAGACGCCTAGAGAAAAATGGATAAGAGAGCTTGCCACAGCCGATCACGAAAATGCTCCGAAGGAAAAGGAAGGGAGCAGCTTGAGACTGGCAAAGATCAGAGCAGCGACACGCTAGTGAGACACTCCCAGATTTGAATGCACCGGTAATAGAAGAAGAAGAAACCAAAAGAAATGTGAGCGTGCACATTGGTAATAATAAACTAAAGGAACTTGCTCCCGTGATGGAAAATAGCAGTGAAGAACAAGTAGAAGTGAAAGAAGCACCCCATGAAGAAATAGCCATAAATTATGTATTAAGTAGGAAATCTATTAATAGAGCAACAACCACTGTTGATATAATTTTTGTAAAGAAAATTGTTAACATTATTGAACTTGACCCAAAGCCTGCATCTCTTGCAGAATGAAATAAAAGGCAAGATTGGAAAGAATAAAAGAAAGCAATTAATGTGAAACTTATATCTCTAAACAAAAGAGAGGTGTTAGGGCAGTTATGCTACACACCTTCCTATTTAGTTAGGTATTTTGTTTGGAAAAAAGATGAATATGAAGTGGTAAGGTACAAAAGCACGGCTAATCGCTCAAAGTTTTACTCATGCAGAAACCTATTCACTGATCATGGACATAATTACTTTTAAACAATATTTGATCGCATTGACAGTACTCAACTTGAAGTTAAAAATAAAATTAGATAATGTTGTCACTGAATATATGTATAGAGGTTTAGATTTGGACATATATATAAAGATACATGAAGTATCAATTGTCCTGAACCAAGATAGAGCAAATAGGAATTTGTATAGTGCAACTCTGTGACCAGAGGACGGAGGCCCATATGGTCGAGCTAGCTACCTGTACCGTGACGCGGACGCGCATATTGGGCTGACGGGCTCTCATCTGTGGCGTCGTGGGTCATCTCGCGGAGCTGTGATGGCTGATGCGTGCGGGCCATCAGGCTCGAGAGCTGCTAATTTGAGCGAAGAAGTGGAGCAAGAAGAGTAACGCAAGAAAAGGAAACAAACACAACGATTGTCCTACTGAATTAGCACTGTGAGAGCGGCTGCTTTTAATCCCACCTGCGTCCAGCATTCAGCTACGCGATGGATGAGCTGATTAAAAATGATTCTGCTTCTCAACTTTGGTTTGCCAGACTTTGGAGGTTGCAGCTATAACGGTCTTCTATTAACATGGGTGGCATTTTAATATGAGACTTTCGACGTCTTAATGTTATCTTTTGTTCAAACCCAATTTTTTATTTCAGTTTAATTGGTTGGGTCTTGTAATAATTTGGTTGTAATACTGTGTGGGCTGTGTACATCTTCAGATATAGAAGCCGGATTTTATCCATTATCTAAAAAAACTTTGGTTTGGGAAATTTACTCAATTCGTATGTCTCAGAGCAGGTATCTATGTTATATGGGCCCATCTGAGTCATTGAAAATAGGCCAAGATGTAAGATGTCGTATGCTGAAATACGAGTTTTAAAGTGTTATTTGCAGAAATCTGCCATTTGGTTTTGATGTTCAAAACTAAGAACATGTCTAATGGTGATCCTATTTCTTTATTGTAATTGATTCTATTACCGTAGAAATAGGGTTTTGAATAGTAAAAATATGGTTGAGAGTAAAATATAAGACCATCTCCAACCGTATCCCTTCCTCATTCCCGCTCCCTCCGTGAATGGAATCCCATTCCCTTCAACTCTCCAGCAGATTTCCTTCACCGTTCTCTTTCAGAAGGAATTCTCTTTTCCATTCCCTTTAGGAATAGATTCTCTATCCTTTCTCTATATCATTCCTTTCGAAGAGATGCTATTGGAGATGGTAGAAAATAAATTCGGATTTGAGCGAACTAGCGGACCAATCACTAAGGGTCTGTTCTTTTTAGTTTATTTGACTTATTCTTATTTGCTTTGACTCATTTCGTAACTTCGAGAATTTTTCAAGGTGGTCTCGAGAGTTGGATGCCCTTGGTGTTTAGGGTTTAGGGAGCTTTTAGACACGTCTATGAGATTAACAAAATGGATTCAAAAGTAATAAAAAAGTCAAAATAAGTCATGTCTTATCTGACTTATTTCGTGTCTTAGGGTGGGTTCTTTTCGGCTTTTCTTATCTACTTATTTGTCTTATCTCGTCACTTTGAGAATTTTTCAAGATAGCCTCGAGAGCCGGTTGGCCTCCAATATCTACTTTTCGAGATAGCCGAAAAGAACCCACCCTTATTTGACTTATTTCGACTTATTTGACTTTTTTATTACCTTTTTTATCTCGTAGACGTGTTTAAAAGCTCTCTAAACCCTAAACATCAAGGGCATCTAGCTTTTGAAGCCACCTCGAGAAATTCTCGAAGTTACGAGATAAGTTAAATAAGCAAATAAGAATAAGTCAAATAAACTGAAAAGAACAGGCCCTAAATGGTTCGTACCTCCAGCATGAGCGAACCTTTTTAGAACTGCTTACCATGAAATTAGGTCAGCATTACACATAAGCTTACTCAAACTGAAACCCAACGGCTTAAGGGCATCTCCAGTAATAGCCCCTAAAACAGGGTCCCTACTTTTGATTTGGGGGCTGCCCCTATTTTTTGGGGCCTCTGATTTTGTCTTCAACTCCAGCAGTTAGCCCCTAAATCTCAGCCCCTATTTGCTTATGACATGTGGGACCGGCTTGTCAATGACTCTTTGTTTTCTTTTCAATATCCTTTTATTTTCTTTCTTTTTTTAAAAGCCACTAGGTCTTGCCAATGGAGAGAGATCGCTAAGGAAAGAGTTGGATTCCATAAGCGAGACAGAGGGGGAGCGGCGAGGCGGGCGGCGAGGCGACGGCGGCGGCGACATGCGATCGGATCTGGGCGAGGCGACGAGTGACGATGCGGCGGCAAGTGCTGGAGAAGACGGTGGCGGGGTAGAGGAGGAGACGACGGCGAGCGACGGCGACGGCCATCGACGGCGACAGCCCAGATCTGGCGAGGCGAGGAGCAGACGACGAGGAGGCAATGGGCAACAGCGAGGAAGAGGAGGAGGCGGGGCGCGACGGCGGAGGCAGAGTCACATGAGGAAAACACCTCTAACAGAAAAGTAGGGGCCCCCTCAAGACCCTGGGAATTGGGGCTGGAGGGGGAGATTTAGGGGCCTCCTTATTTTAGGGGCTTGAGTAGGGGCTCTGTTGGAGTGCATTTTTTGGCCATAACCCTTATTTTTGGGTTTGGGGTTTGAATAGGAGCTCTGATGGAGATGCTCTAAAAAAGCACTTTTCCAAGCCTAAACATTCCAGCCTCTTTTCTCAGACTGTGCCCAACGGAGTAGCTAAACTAATCAAATATCCAAATTTCTGGGTCACCGACATGATTTGGGTATGGGAGAGCTTCCAACAGAATACCTATATGGGAATTTGGCTATCGGCATGCCTATACGCGCATGCACCAATGGCCAAGACCTCTCGCGCCTACGCGGAACACCTGGTGGGGAGAAAGAGAGAGGAGGGAAGAGAGGGAAACCGCGTCGGCGACACCTCCGGCCGCAGATGGCCACGCCTTCGTTGGATCCGGCGGTCGGCCCCGTGCACCACCACACCACTAGTGCCAAGGCGGCAGATCCCGTCGACCTGAGGTAGAGAGAGGTGGGAGGAGGAGGGAAAGGCGTTAGAGGATGGCCATTGTTGGAGCTCGAGGAAGGTAGAGGCGAGGAGGAGCACACGGCCTCCGAAGACGAGCTCACGGCTGCCAACAATGAGGTCCGGCGCGGCCACCGGATCTACCTCTCGCCACGAAGGGAAGGGGCGTCGGAGTGGGAGCTGGCTTAAGGCGCCGATGCGGGTTGGATGGAGGCGGCGACTGAGGCGAGGTGGACGAGGGGAGGCAGTGGAAGCGAGGTGCGGACCGTAGGGATGTGGCGATTTTAGGGTGTTTGAATGGTAGCCATGGTTTGTCCTGCCAAAATTTTGGCGTGTTCTCAGAAATTGACGTGTATTTGGATGGTAGTCGACGCTCGTCCTGCCAACTCTAAAATTTGACACGTCTTTGAATTTGTACTGCACCTACCGTGGAAATCCGGCGCCCACGCCTTTGTGCCTTCTGGCCGTCACGCACGTACTAGCAGCCGTTGCTCAGGCCCACCAGTAGCCTCACCCACGCACGCCCAAAAAACTAGTTCCTAGCACGCTTAGTGCTAGTTGCTTTTTTTAGACTCCGATTAAACTTCTCATTTTTACATCAATTTCATACGGTGTCCAAATTACATGAAATAAATTTCATAATTCATCTAAAATAATAAGCAACCTATTTTAAATACTTTTCAATTTTTTTGAAATTTTAAATTATTTTTTATTTTTATTAGTCATTCTTTGTTGGCTTCAAACAAAACACCTAAAATTTTACCCTTAAAAGGTCGTGCCCTAGATTGGTCATGACCTTTGCATTGGCATGGCTATCCAGGGCTATAAACCAAACATGCCAAGCCCTCACACTTTTCCAATTTAGACCCTTTTTTGCATAGATTGCGAAATGGTGCTCAAGCAGTTTGGTAAAATGAATAAAATAATAGAGGAGAAGATAGGTATAGGATTTAAGTGTTGTTGGAGATGGTTGAGATATAGGTAGGAATTATTTTAGGGAGAATATTTATATGAGGATATAGGTATCTGATTTTAGATAATATTGTTAGAGATAGTCTTAGAAATCTTGATTCAATCTCTTGTTGCCGCGATTGTAATATGGAATATCACAGGTTGACGGAAGACTATAAACTATCTTTTGTACCTGATATGGGTCTTTGCTCAGTGGTCAGAAAGGGGGTGTTGGAGTGATGTTTATAGTGAATCTATCTTGAAACTATGTTGCTTTTGTTATGGCAATGGAAATAGGGGGCTTGTTCCTTCCTTTTCGAAAAAAAATGTTAAAACCATTTCTTAAATCTCCTTAACCAATATTTTGGGCTTATTGAAGCCGCTTTAGGAAACTCATGAGGCTCAACGTTCCCATCGCAACCGTCATAGGGTTTCAAGGAGAGAGGGCATATGTAGCAATAGCATGCTTACAGTATGTGCGGATGTGCCAAGCAATTGGCAGCTGCGATAGCCACGGCTCCGCGCGTCATGTACAAAAGGAAAAAAAAAAGAGACGACATCTTGACAAGCACGTCAAGGAGAAGAGCAGAGGTGAAATCGTAAAGAAAGCGTTTGCCAATCTGACGTGAACGCTCAAAGATTAAGCGAATATTGATTGACACCCTGAGATAGATCACGGGAAGCACACAAGAACAAGTCAGGTGAGAGCTGCGAAAGAGATCATAGCTAGCTGATGGACGCTGCGTTGGACGCAGATCACTCGGGGCCTCGCCGCCGGCGCGACCGGGAGCTCAGGGCCAGAGAACGCGTCACTGCAACACGGCGGCGAGAGACAGGAACACCGAGGGAAGCAGCAGCGCGTGGACGCCCGGCGCGGCGCGGCGGCTGCTCGCCGCGGTGAAGAAATAGTAGTAGTTGCTGGACCACCCTCCCTTCGGCGGCGGCGACGCGCGCGAAGGAGGCGACGGCGAAGAGTACCCGCCGCCGCCGCCCTTCGGTGACAACGGCAGCGGATTCTCCAGCGGCGGCGGCGGCGGGGAAGTGCACACCGTCGGGCACGTCCCGCACTTGCTGACGCACAGCACGTTCGTGTCGGGCGCCCCTCCCGCCGGCTGGCCGTCGTCCGCCATGACACCCACGCCGAGCACCGCGGGGACCAGCAGCGCCGCCAGCCACAGCGCTCGCCCTGCCTCCATTGCCAGACAGAAACCCAACAAGAACGTGTTTGTGAGATCAATCGATCGATCGATCGGCCGGCGGCCGCGCCACGGCTGTGTGCAGAGCTAGTATATAGGCGAGACGAACCGAACCTGCAGCGCAAAGTACAGGAATGTGCCAAGCTTGAAGCCGAAGCTCCAAGGGAATATGAGCGAGTTGAAGTGGGAAGGCTGGCTGTAAAGGGGAGATAGATGCTCCTTAGCGGCAAAGAGTTCAGATTCTTCCATCCATATATTCCTCACCGATCGAGTTCTAATTAATTATCTTTTTCTGGCTTACAGCATAAGATCAGATTAATAAGAGGCTCTTTGTGATGATCTAATTCAATGCTAGGGTAGAATGCCAGCATGCATGCTGCCGTCGTGATCGAGTGCAAGGCAGGCTAAGGATCCATGCACGATGCACTTGCAAGAGTTTAGCTTTATACAAAGTAGTTCTCTTCTCTCGTTCCCTGTTCCAGCGCAGCAGTGGATAGTGGGTTAGAGCTGGGTCACGCCTCGACCTAACCCGACGTAGCCCACATTGGGGGATGCCATGCACTCACCACAACCTGATCTGACAATGCCGGGCCAGCCCTGAACTTGAGAAGAGGAGGAGGAGAGGGCGAGATGCTAACTGCGAGTGTGGGGAAGGAGGGCTGCTGTCGTGGGGAGGCGCCGTTGGGCGTCTCATTGAGACTGCTTTTCAGGGGGCAAAGGCGAGTGACGAGAGAGGGAGGGGGAGAGGGGATGCACAACCCTAGCCATGCCCCTCTCGGCCTCTCAGCTTTACATCTTTGCCTGAGTGTGCATTTGCGAGGGAAGTGAAGGGGTACGAGTGGGTTATGGCCCAAATCCAAACCCAACCTTGCCGGAACCGAGGATCTAACTTGAACTCAGAGCAGGTCAGGCTGGTTAGAATTTAGACCTCTAAGTCTCATGTATAAATCTAGTGGTACTCTATTAATACCAATATATAACTTATTACAAGCTATAACCTATTACAAGCTATAACCTTGTTTAACAACTTAACAGCCCAAACAACTTATATTTCTCTATATGTGCCGCTCTCAATACAGTAAAGCCTGTAGAGGTATGTAGGCTTGTGGCAAACAATCTAATTGTTCGTTTATCTGCCTAAGTTGCTCGACTTTTTGTTGTAGCTAGTATGATTTGCATACGATTATTTGTGCGTATCATAGTATCGGGGTTGGCAAATATTAATTTCACATCCGTAAAATTGCGCCATTCATGATCATACATTAATGCATCAATCAAACCATGGTAAGTTTAATTTGGAAACCTTCCGACGAGTCCTCATCGCTTGAACAACAAGTAGTACTACTGTGTCTGTGTTTGCACTCGTTTTTTTATTTTTTGTCCTGAACAAATATTCCTTTGGCATTGAAATAAAACCCTCCGGTTCGACTAATTGACCCGGTGAGCCGAGATCACTGGTCGACCGGGAAAAGCGCGCGGCGGGCCCGGTCCACCCCACCGCGTCCTCCTCGCTCGCCGCGTAGCAAGCACGGCCGCTTCCAATAAGCTGGGCCCACACAACCGACACTGCGCACCCTCTCTGTACACGTGTCCTATAATCCTACCCGTCCACTTCCACCGGTGAGGCCCACACGGCAGTGTCTGAAATACGAATCTCTAGGGAAGCTTGTGTACAGTACTTCTGTTGTGTATCGTCCCATCCGCCACTCTTCCCTCTTCCTCCACGGTGACGCGACACAGGATCGCCGACCACCTCCTTCCAGAAGCTTCGAGAAGGATGCCCTCCCACCGCGCCCCTTCTGGGACCCTCTGAAACCCCGCGTCGTTCGTTCTCCGCGGCATTCCTGCCTGATTGGGTTCTTCCGTCCCTGCGCTGGGACGGCGTGGCCGGTTGATCCGTGAGGCGGCTTCTGCTAGGGTGGTGGTCGCGGGGGAGGCGGGGATGGGGGCGTCGGAGCTGCCGCGAACGATGGAGGCGCTGGCGCGGCGGGCGAGCACGCTGCGGGACGCGCTGCAGAGGAGCCAGGGCAACACGGAGAGCATGGTCGCCATCCTCGGCTCCTTCGACCACCGCCTCTCCGCTCTCGAGGCCGCCATGCGGCCCACCCAGGTCCCGCCACCCCACTGCCGCATGGTTTTGTCAAGTTCGAGGCAGAAGCTGTAGGACGGAGCGAGTTCTGATGTTCGGGCGGTGATGCAGGTGAAGACGCACGCGATCCGGATGGCGCACGAGAACATCGACAAGACGATCAAGGCTGCCGACGCCATCCTCTCCCAGTTCGACCTCGCCCGCCGGGTGCTTGCCTACTCTCGTCACCTTGATTTTGAATGGAATGCTCTCTTCTCGCCCCCTCGTGAGATTTCAGGAAAGAAAAGATGAATTGGATGTTGGATTTGATCGGTTTGAGTGTCATTTGGAGGGGATTGAGGGCGCCGAATGTGCATTGGGTGCCCACAGGCGACAGGATGGATTGGTGCCAAAATTTGGGTTGCTTTGGATAACTGTTAACTAGTTTTGGTGGGCAAGGATGGCCATATGCACATTATAAATTTAGAGGGGATCAAGGGTGCATAGATGAGTGGTGAGATAGTTTCCATATTGATGACGTTGAGAAATGCATTTTTTTCTAGTGGCAAGGATAACATGGATGATTTTCACTCAAAAAAACACTAAAAAAGAGGATAACATGGATGATTAGCTTCTTTAGTTTTGTTACTTAAGCACTTAATCAGTTCTTCAGCATATGCAATATTTCAATTCTGTGGCACCGTTTCATAATTAGAGGCCTAATGTAGGCCCAGCACGTTGATGATTGTAGTAGCATTTCTTGTGCAGAGGCTGCTATTTTAGATTTCTTTGCACGGTCAAATTGAGATTTTGCAACTACAGTTGTTTGTAGGGTTTTAATATCAGCGCAGTTTGAACATGATTTGTTCGCTAAATTTGCGTGCATGCTGTCCTTTTGAGCTTTAGGCTGAAGCTACGATATTGCGGGGTCCCCATGAGGATCTGGAGAGCTACCTGGAAGCTGTGGATCTGCTGAAAGGCATTGTTCGCTTCTTTTCCTCAAACAAGAACTTTAAGAGCAGCGAAGGAGTTCTGAATCATGTCAACAACTTGTTATCCAAGTCTGCTCTGAAGATTGAGGAGGAATTCAAGCAGTTGATGAGTACATACAGGTAGAATTTCCAATGTACAACCATTGCTGAAACCTGATCATGTTGATTTCTTATTATTGCTAGGGGAATAGTTCCTATAGTCACTGGACCTCTCCCAGTAGTAATTTATCAATTATTTCAATGATGTTTTTTATTATGTATTTGTATCTGTCCTTTCAGCAAACCTATTGAGCCTGATCGCCTATTTGATTGCCTTCCTAAGCCGCAACGGGCATCAAAAGGTGACCCTGAAGCAGATGGAGGAAATTCTGCCCACTCTGAGCATCCATCCAAAAGTTTGGAAGCTGCTATTTTCAGGACTCCAACATTAATTCCCCCAAGAATATTGCCTCTTCTGCATGATATAGCTCAGCAGTTGGTTCAGGCTGGAAATCAGCAGTCATGCTACAGAATCTACAGGTAGGCCCTGAGCTGTGGGCTTAAGATCTGTAACAACAACTGATTATTCTGATTATTACTACCTGAATTATTATCTGACAATATATTTGGGGCTGTTCTCTTCAGCTTATCTTATTTGCTTATAAGCTGAACTTCGAGAGCTTCCCAAGCTAGCTTGGAAAGTCTGATGCGCTTCTTTTGACTTGTTTTTTAGAGCTCTGAGACATGGTTTCGAGATAGAAAAAAAGGAACTGCAAAAGCCAAAACGTTTGACTTTTCAATTTAAAGATAAGTAGATAAGATAAGAAGATTAGCTGAAGAGAACAGAGCCTATAAATGCTACTTATGGATAGCAAGAAGGTCAATGAATACAGAGGTTAGACACATTGTGGGAAATGCATTAATGACCGCTATATATATGCAGGCAATGACGTACACCTGGTCAGGTTTTGGTCGGTTTGCACTATGTAACTAGAAATAGTGGGATCTGGGAAAATTTACATTATTTTGAGTATCCTTGAGTTGGAATTTATATTTAGAGTCCATGGCACTCATATGCGGAAGGCTGTGTAGTATAAATGATCATTACCTTTCCTTGCCAATTCCAATAGATATCTGCTCTGAATTTTTAACACCAGTCTGTAAAATTAAGCTCAAGTCTTTTCTCTTTCTCCAGAGATGCTCGTGGTTCAGCATTAGAATTGAGCCTTCGGAAATTGGGAGTTGAAAAGCTTAGTAAAGACGATGTACAGAGGATGCAGTGGGAGGCCTTAGAGGCTAAAATTGGAAATTGGACGCAGTTTATGCGAATTGCAGTGAGGATTCTTTTGAAATTATACTTGTGGTATATGTGTTCAGACATCAAACTAACATACTAGGCTTCAATCAGGTTAAACTATTACTTGCTGGAGAACGAAGAATTTGTGATCAGGTATTTGATGGTATCAATTTCAACAAGGATCAATGTTTTTCTGAACTGGTAGGAACTGGTGTTTTAACCCTTCTCAGCTTTGGAGATGCTGTTGCTAAAAGTAAAAGGTCACCTGAGAAACTGTTTGTACTGCTAGACATGTACGAAGTAATGCATGAACTTCAACCTGAGGTATGCAGTTGTAATGTTTTCAGCACTACGACACAAAGATCATATATATGCATTACAATCATTATATTTTGATCTACTGTGTAGTCATTACTGGCCATATGGAAGTTACAGTAATAATTATAGTTACTGGCAATGGGCAAATGATGTTTCACTTGGTTCTTCTAGTTGAAGTGTCAGCCTTTTTTCTGTTTTTTCTGTTGTGGTTGTGCTGTCAACTTTAACTATGTTGATTTTGATGACTACAGAAATTCTGTTGTTACCTCTGTTTGAAGTTTGAACCTTGTTACCAGGTTGAAGTAATTTTCCAAGGCAGGTTTTGCTCTGAGATGCGGGAGGCTGCATTGGGCTTGACTAAGCGCTTGGCACTAACTGCCCAAGAAACTTTTGCTGATTTTGAGGAGGCAGTAGAAAAGGATATGTCAAAGACTGTTGTCCATGATGGAACTGTCCATCCATTGACTAGCTACGTGATTAATTATGTTAAATTCCTATTTGAGTAAGTGCCACCCTTTTCATTTAGCTATTTCTTTGACATGTAGAGGATTTGTGTGACTTAAGATGTTAACTTATACATAGTTACAATCACGATGGGTTTTAAGGATGTATGGTTGTTTGTTCAGATTAATATTTAGAACACCATCTCCTTTTGCTGGCACTGATAGTTCTGTTTCTTGTTAGTAGTTTAGTTAGTCAGCCAGAGTCCTGAATTCACCTTTTCTTCTATCCCACAAACACATATTAGTTATATTCATATTTTTAACACTGTTGAAGACTGTAATACCAATGAGTGCTAAGGTAAATTGAGAACTTTGAAAAACCTGTGGCCGGTGGGGTCCATCCTTTTTAACCCTCACACAAGTTTTTAGCATCTTTACTTCTTTTTTTTTTTCACATAGCAACTCCAAAATGTTGTGGGTTTCGCACTGTAGCTTTGAACCTCTTCCTGCTACTATGCCGATGTATTACCAGTTTTTGCCCACCGTGTCTGCGCACCACATCTCTTGCATTTGTTAATAAACATTTGGTGGCATGTAATTCTGATATAAATATTGAATTATTCGTCTTGTCTTTAAGTGAGGTTTATTTGTCAGTATCTGTATGCAGTCGTTTTGGAAGTAGCATTCTAACAAATGTTTGTGTCTGGTTTGAACAGTTATCAGTCAACACTGAAGCTACTATTTCAGGAAGTTGAAACTGGCAATGAGAATGAATCTCAACTTGCAGTTGTTACGATGAAGATAATGCAAGCCCTTCAGAATAACCTAGATGGAAAATCTAAGCAGTACAAGGATCCTGCACTGACTTACATATTTCTTATGAACAACATTCATTATATGGTTAGGTCTGTTCGCAGGTATGCTATTGTTACGTTTTGTGCTTCAGGTTTAGATATGTGGCTGTCCTGTTCAATAATATTCTTTTCTCACCTCAGATCAGAAGCCAAGGATATACTTGGTGATGACTGGATTCAGAGACATCGTAGGATTGTACAGCAAAATGCCAATCAGTACAAAAGGGTAGCATGGGCAAAGGTCAGTGCATCAATGATTTCTTCAGTAGTTGGAGGTTTTAAATTTCTTTTCTGTTTATGATGTTAAGATTGTTTATCTTCTTGCCCTGACTAGGCTGTTGTATTTTGTTCTTCAGAACAGTGGTTATTGTTTAATATTTGAATTCAAGTTTCTATCTGTAATTCTGTACTAGTTTGAAGAAATTAGTGATCTACATATTCCCCATGAATTTGGCAGAGTTTGTAAAGTACAGCTTATGAAGTGATGAACTGTGGAATACATAGACTTTGTTGTGCATTACTGTTGTATATTTACCCCCTTTCTTTGCAACATTTACTTGTCCTGTAGATTCGATAGTACCAAGATTTTTTCTCGTCTTGTATTTACATTACTGGAAATAGTGAATGACAATTGTTTCCTGTTATAACTACTCTGCTTCTATTATTTTAGATTCTCCAGACTCTCTCCATTCAAGGTGCAGGTAATACTGGTTCATCAGCACCATCTGATGCTAGCAACAGTGGAGTTTCAAGAGCTATGATCAAAGAGCGGTAAGTACCATGGCAGATTGTTTTGTACATTTTTTTGAATAAATAACTAATAACAGAGGTCACAAAACTGTCTGCTCTTCCCTTTGCTAGGTTTAAGTCTTTCAATATGCAATTTGAAGAGCTTCATGCAAAGCAATCTCAATGGACCATACCCGACCAAGAATTGAGAGAATCTCTGAGGCTTGCTGTAGCTGAAGTTCTCTTGCCAGCTTATCGATCTTTTGTTAAACGTTTTGGGTATGTTAAGTAGTTTTTTTTTAATCTTCTTAGGTTCTCCAGCCAATTTCCCTGCCCAATTAATTTGTTACAGTTTATAATAAATTCTATCATTGTTACATTTTACCCCAAACCACAATATCATATAACAAAAAATTTTGAATTTTACAATGCATCTACCTCCATTCAATTTTCTGTGTACTCCATTAAGTGGTTGGATAACTCACAAATGGCCAAATGCATCTGGTTATGGCAAACTGATGGGACCATGATGATAGACAAATCAGCAGTTGCATTAGGGACCATTGCAATTATTCATGCTTTGTCAGGTTTGGCCTGGCATATTCAAGGAGGAGGCATACGGCAGGGGCAGGATCTGGGCCTGCCGGTCCAGCTCCAGCTGATCCTTAGAGGAGGCTTATCTATTAATTGTCATTATCTATTAGTTATGCTAATTTGTTAATTCGTTATCTATTAGTCAAATTTGCTAGTTATCCTTATCTGTTAGTTGGAGCTTGTTATCAAGTTGTAAGCTGCACCTTATAAGGATTAAGCCGGCCATTGAATAAAGCAAGCAATTAGGATTATACCTTATTGCTCCTCTCTTCTTCCCTGCGCGATCAGCACTTGTGCTGCCGCCGCAGGTCTCTTTTCCCCAGATTCCATAACAACTTGGTATCAGAGCTTCACTCGACGCCAACATGAGCGGCGCCAAGGGTTCCGATCCTACCCCTCGCCAAATACTTGCCACAGTGGAAAACCTCACCAAGAAGATAGGGGAGGAATTCTCCAGCAGCAACCGGAGAATTGACGAGGGCAACTGGTGGATTGCCGACGGGTTGCCCTCGTCAATGGGCACTTTGAATTCTTGGTAATGCCATTTGGGTTGACCAATGCCCCGGCGACATTTTAGGCATTGATGAATGATATTTTAGGCCCCTTTTTACTCCGTTTTGTCTTTGTGTTCTTCGATGACATTCTTATCTACAGCTCATCGTGGGCCGAGCATTTATGTCATCTCCGCAGAGTCTTCCAGGAACTTCAACGTCATCACATCGTATTAAAGAAGTCCAAATGCTCGTTCGGCGCTATGTCTGTGGCCGACCTCGGCCACGTAGTCTCTGCTTGCGGGGTGGTTATGGATCAAAACAAGGTGGAGGCAGTCCAGCAATGGCCGGTTCCCCAAATGTTCCGAGCCGTCTGAGGTTTCCGGCATAGGCGATTTATTCAGGACTACAGCACCATTGCTGCTCCCCTCACAAAGCTTCTCCGCAAAGATGCTTTCTCATGGACGGCCGAGGCGCGGGACGCATTCACGGCATTGCAATGTGCGCTAACGACAGCGCCCGCACTTTATCTTCCCAATTTTGCACTTTTATAGTAGAGTGCGATGCTTCGGGCTCCGGGTTTGGTGCCGTGTTACATCAAGGAGGGGGACCGCTGGCTTTTTTTTTAGCCGGCCAATTGCTCCACGACATGCCAAGTTAGCGGCATATGAGCGTGAGCTCATCGGTCTCGTCCAGACCGTCTGGCATTGGCGACCTTATTTATGGGGCCGCTGTTTCATCGTCCGCACTGACCATTTTAGCCTCAAGTTCCTCCTGGATCAGCGTCTCTCCACTATTCCTCAGTACAAATGTGCTAGCAAGCTGGTCGGTTATAACTTTACCGTCAAATATAGACCTAGGCGCCTGAATACCGTCGCCGACGCCTTGTCGCGACATGATGGAGATCACCCAGGCAGCACGGCCACTCTTCTAGCCATATCGGCGCCCTCGCTGCCCTTCTTCACAGATTTGAGGCAAGAGTTGGAGGCGGACAGCACTTGGTGCCTCTTCCGGGATGATATTTTACTTGGTCAACTATCTGCTCGATGGTTAGTACAGGATGGGTTCATTCTGCATGGCTCAAAAATATATGTTCCATCTTCCTTTGCCCGTGTTCCTGAGATCATTGATTTGGCCCATAATCCGGGTCATGAAGGGGTCCAAAAGACACTACAACGTCTTTAGGCTGATTTCTATATTCCACGTGCACGACAATTGATTCAGCAGCATATTCGAGCTTGTCTCGTCTGTCAACGCAACAAAACAGAACATTTGCATCCCGCTGGCCTGTTGCTGCCATTGGAGGTTCCCTTGTAGCCCTGGAGTGACATCGCCCTTGATTTCATGGAAGGCCTGCCCAAGGTTGGAGGCAAAACGGTCATTCTCACAGTCATTGATCATTTTTCTAAATATGCTCATTTCATACCAATCATTGATCATTTTTCTAAATATGCTTATTTCATACCAATGGCCCATCCTTACACCGCAGTATCTGTTAGCCGCGTCTTCTTCGACAATGTGGTCAAGCTACATGGTATTCCGTCCTCTATTGTGAGTGACCGTGATGTGGTTTTCACCAGCTCATTTTGGCAGGAACTTTTCCGGCTAGCTGGTGTTTAGCTTCGAATGAGTTCGTATGACAGACGGTCAATCCGAAGCAGCTAATAAAGTCATTGCCATGTACCTTCGCTACCTCGTAGGTGATCGGCCTCATCAATGGCTTCGCTGGCTACCTTGGGCAGAATATTGTTATAATATGTCATATCAGTCTTCACTTTGGGAAATGCCCTTCAAGGTGATCTATGGACGGGAACCACCTTCTATCCGTTCCTATACCAAAGGTGATGCCCGTGTACCAGTTGTGGCAAGCACCATGAAGAATCGGGACTTGTTCTTGGCAGATATTCGTGATCGTCTTTCGCAAGCTCAGGAGCATGCCAAGGAGTTCTATGATCGTCATCATCGATTTGTGGAGTACGCTGTTGGCGATTGGGTTTGGCTACGGCTTCTCCACCGTCTTGCTGCGTCATTGCCACATACTCGGGGAAAGCTCAGCCCTCGTTTCGTTGGTCCCTACTGCATTACGGAACAGATTGGTACCGTGGCGTATCGCCTACAGCTTGTAGAGGGTGCTCGTATCCATGATGTTTTCCATGTTCGTGTGCTCAAGAAATTCCATGGGATGCCGCCTGCTTCACCACCGGTTTTACCACCTTTGGATCATGGACGGGTGCTGCCTCAGCAGGCCCACATTCTCCGCGGCCGCGTTGTACGTGGTGTCTGCCAAGTTCTGTTGCATTGGGCTGATTTTCCAGACTCCAAGAACACTTGGGTGGATGTGGACTCTTTTCGGCAGCGTTTTCCTGATTTTCAGCTCAAGGACAAGCTGTTTCCGGAAGATGGGGGAGATGTCAGGTTTGGCCTGACATATTCAAGGAGGAGGCATACGGCAGGGGCAGGATCTGGGCCTGCCGGTCTAGCTCTAGCTGATCCTTAGAGGAGGCTTATCCATTAGTTGTCATTATCTATTAGTTATGCTTATTTGTTAGTTCGTTATCTATTAGTCAAATCTGTTAGTTATCCTTGTCTGTTAGTTGGAGTTTGTTATCAAGTTGTAAGCCGCACCTTATAAGGATTAAGCCGGCTATTGCATAAAGCAAGCAATTAGGATTATACCTTGTTGCTCCTCTCTTCTTCCCTGCGCGATCAGCACTTGTGCTGCCGCCGCAGGTCTCTTTTCCCCATATTCCATAACATGCTTCTTCTGTTTTTATTAAATAACTGTACTACTTGAATTTCAGGAATCTTGTTGAGCATGGAAAGAACCCTCATAAGTACATCAGATACACCCCAGAGGTGGTGGATCAGTTGCTGGGTGAGTTCTTTGAAGGACAACAATTTGGTGAACAAAAGCGGTGAGCACGGAGAAACAGTAAAAAAATGAAGAGGACTGATATTCTACAGAAGCAACTGACTGTTTTCCCAGGGATTTCTACAGAAGCAACTGACTGTTGTTTACACCATCACGTGTATGGTACTCTAACATATAGCATACTGTGACTGTTGTTTACACCATCACGTGTATGGTACTCTTAACATATAGCATACTGTGATTCCGTTATAGAGGTGCTTTGGCAAGAGCTCACGTTCTTTCATTATTTGATTGGTTGACCATTTAAACTTTCATGGTATCGGCTGAGAGGGCATTAATTTATATAAGCAATCTCAGGATTTTGTTTCTCAATTTGTCTTTGTTATATCATCTGCTGGTATTCATAATTTTGTGTAGCCTTATTTATGCCGTAGATCTTCATATTGTTTGCTTTTTTCTTGGCAACATTTTTTTGTTGGAATGGATTTTCTTGGTAACATGCTGCAACGAGGTTGCTCAAATGAACTATATTTATTATAGACAAATTGATCGAATTGGTCTCTTCAGCATGCAAGCGGTTTATGGTCATAAACACTTCATTAGCATCTTTTGTGAAATAGATGTTTGGATACTGGCTGGTTCTCTCTCTCTCTCTCTCTCTCTCTCTCAGAGATGATTTAGCAACATCTGTGCATGTATGTTCCTCATTTCCTGCTGTTTTCTCTGTAAATTATTTTCCTTCTGGTTCTGTTATGATGAGGTTCCCGTCAGTGTTTATATATCAAAGAGAGGGTAGAAGAAATTGCTGGTCCCCTTCTTTTATTTTCATGTCCGTAGACACTAATATGAAAGGAGCTAGAATACCTATCTGTTTTCTAACTAAATGAGCAGACCAGGTTCATTGATTGACTTTAAATTGAAGTCCAGAGGCAGAACAAGGGAAGTAGCACTAGCATGCATGTCCTTATTTGGGTTTTAGAATGGTGACCACTCCTGTCCTGTGTTCTATAATGCAGTATGTTCATGCTGGACAAAGTTAGACAGCATTTTGAGGAGGTTCTAGAATTTTGGATCACTACGCTGTTGTTTGAATATGCAAGTGCTGAACTGCTTATTATTAGGAAGTGGCACTTCGGCTGTTCGAGGGCCTTACTTTAGATATATTTTTGACAGCGGTAACTACTTATGAAAACAAAGCTGGGTTGCTTCTGAGCAAAGTGATCTCCTGTGAGAAAAGCATAAGTTGTAATGTCTGCTACAGCAATGCTACTGTCTTGTTTCGATGAACAACGAGCACTACCGTTACTAGCAGTGTCCTCCTCCATCTAATTCTCAGGTAACTCCAGTATTCCACTACCATACTTAATTAATTGCCACAGCCATTGTCAGTCCTTCGCTGGTAGTGCCATGTTAGGTTTGTTAATCATTTGCCTAGCCGTTAAAGCCGGACACTCTAAATTCGTTTGGCCTTGGTTTCAGCTCTTGTTTGTTGTGCTTTCTTTTTGTTAATCGTTGCTTGCCTGTTGGTGTTGCCACCTAAAATGTTTTGTTGGCACTACATGAATCCTCCAATTATTGGGAGGAGCCAGATTGTATATACCCATATACAATCTGGAGCATTGAACCATCATGCATTCTGCTGGGTTTGGTAGGCATGCTCAAATAGTGCCCTTTGTTTATCTATCTGTAGCCTCTCTCCACTCCCTTGACTATAGCCTAGGCCTCAGAATCTTGATTTCCCAATGCACAACTGCAAGATTACATGATCAGGGGATCACTTGCTTCATCCTGGTGGTGCATAGCATAATTTATTGGAAGACATGGTGTGTTAGTGGCAGGACGTGTCGTAGGTGGGTGGACTATCAAGCACTGAAGATGTGGATGTGTTTTAAGATCACGGTTGTTAGGCGGTCAATTTGGAGTAGGAAGAAGATTTGGTCTTTGAGTGGGGTCCCTGAACATAAGGTTAGTAGAACTATGAACCTGCCTTGCCTCCAGCTCCAGGACTGCCTGTTGCTTAGATGAATGATGATGTCGTGGCCGTCACAATGGTCAAGAAGGGTATGGGAGAATTGGAAGAGAGATTGCAACGGTTGGCGGGGAGCGGCCTGGAAGTGCTGGGCAGATGACCTTGCACATCTCTTGAGAAAGAAATAATTCATTTCATATCATCAAAAGACCAAAAGTTTTAGAATATATCATTCTATATCCTATTGTTACAGATACATAGGTCTCACCGTAGAAAAGCTTAGAACATATTTGAAATGGCTGGATTGAATAAATCCAAAAACTTTAATTTTTTACGTTTGTATGAGACGAATTTTCCCTGCTAGCTTGGGAAAGCCTTGCTTTAGGCTTCTGTAGAGTCAAAAATTGTAAAGCCGAATTAAGCACGTCGGCTTTCTGAAGCCGTTTCTCGCAAAAACTCGTAATCCAACTAAACCATCCCTGGCCCGTCGGAGCTGTTTCTTGAAGCTTTCTAAGGAAGCCTGTTTCAAACAAGTTCACGAAGAATGCCCGAGGTGGGACGAACAAGAGTGAAGAAGCTCGGCGTTGGCCAAAGTAGGCCCTCAGCACATGTGCTCGCGGCGGGCGTACGTAGGTTCCCCGCCGGAAGTTTCTTCCTTTGCGACGGACGTTTCATTCCCGAAGCCGAAAGCAGAGCCGCGTGGCACACATGTCGTATCTGAAACTGAAAGCCAACACGGGAACTGACTATTCCCTGCACGGCCTTGAAATCTATAGTAGGAAACGGTAGTTAACGCTTTATTACCTGCTCCTGCAGTAAGTTGATGACCTGCCAACACTGCACGTACGGAGACTGAAGCTGCCCATACAGAGTACTCAAGGTCAAAGATTAATCGCCAATACTTGCCTGCCACCTTTTCAACCACGTACGTACAGATGAGTCGATGGCAGCAACGTTTATAGCCGTAGTAGAACTGGCCTAGCCAGGTATGGTTTATTCAGTAGCTCTCCCTCCATCATCAACGAAGAGAAGATTTTCCAACAAGTTGAGATCAGATCACTCCCATGCTATCCTCACCTAACGAGAAGAGACACGTCGCCGGCAGAACCAAGGAGACATGGAACCTTCTCCCTCCCTCCCTCTCTGTCTCCTCCCCCCCCCCCCCCCCCCACCCACATGGTCTTAACACGATAGCAGTGAGCCACACCACCATCACCACCTCTCTCTCTCCTACTCACACACGCACAAGTAACACGCTCTCCTCTCTTTTTCTCTCTCTGAAAGGGAGAGGAGATGGAGGACTGAGGGCATTTTCAGCAGAAACTCTAAAATCTGATCTCTATATATTCCCTCTAAATCACTATTCGCTCTCTATATTTTTATCCTCTCCAGCAGAGTCTCTATCCAGAAAAACTATAAAGATTGATATAGAGAGTCTCTAAATTTAGAGGTTGTGAGAGAGAAACTCTAAATTTAGAGGCTGAGATAGAGGTTCTGCTGGAGGACGAGAGACTCTAAATTTAGAGGCTGAGATAGAGGTTCTGCTGGAGGACGAGAGACTCTAAATATAGAGAAGATTCTGTTTTAAATGCTCTGCTGGAGGTGCTCTGAGGAGCCCTATTAATTAAGGCATAACCCGAGTTTACTGACCCTAGCTAGCTCATTCCATTCCACCAAGAAAGAAGAGGAGGAAGCTCGAGCTCGAAGCCAACTCCCAACCCAAGAACACACATCCATAGGCGGCCAAGATCGAGCTGCCGGCGCCATGGGCAAGGACTGCGGCAACCACGGCGACGACGACCTGAAGAACTCGTGCCGGCGGCTGCTGGCCATCCTGGTGGGGCTGGCCATCATCGTGGCCATAATCGCGCTCATCGTCTACCTCGTGCTCCGCCCCACCCACCCGCGCTTCTTCCTCCAGGACGCCTCCCTCCGGCAGCTTGACCTCTCCAACTCGTCGGGCCTCCTCTCCTCCTCCATCCAGGTCACCATCGCCTCCCGCAACCCCAACGACCGCGTCGGCGTCTACTACGACCGCCTCGACGTCTACGCCTCCTACAAGTACCAGCAGATCACCGTCGCCACCTCCCTCCCGCCGGTCTACCAGGGCCACGGCGACGTTGACGTCTGGTCCCCCGTCCTCGACGGGCCCAACGTCCCCTTCGCCCCCTACCTCGCCGCCGCCCTCTCCCAGGACTGCCAGGCCGGCTACCTCATCCTCCAGGTCAAGATCGACGGCCGCGTCCGCTGGAAGGTCGGCAGCTGGATCTCCGGCCACTACCACCTCTTCGTCACCTGCCCCGCCTTCCTCGTCACCAACGGCGGCAACGGCGCCCCCGGCGCCAATGGCTTCAGGTTCCAGACCACCACCTACTGCCACGTCGAGGTCTAGCTCGCCGGCGCCACTCGCCGTCGGTCAGCCTCCGGCCGGCGAGGTAGGCTCGTTCTTGGGTGGGTGTCCATAGTGGAAAGGAGCGGCAGATCGGGAGTAATAATAACACCATATGTGGGGTTATAAGTGTAAAGGAGGGGTGATTTTCTTATTAGAGTACTCAATTATATCCTGCCTTCATTAGCTGGTTACTGTTACAATTTACACTGCTTATTAACTGTTAATAAACCTTTTTGTGGCACAATTAAAGAGAAAATGTTCTTTTTTTTTTGGGGGGTTGGTGAGATGAGATTTGGCTTCTTGTTAATCGATCCTCCCCCAAAATTTCCTTCTTTTTCTTGGTGATAGTTCACTTGATTATGGGAGATGTATAGCAGTTGAAGAGCTCAACTAGATTTTTGGAATCATGTATGTTAGGGTCCAATTGGTTTGGTGGCAACAACCAGATCCGAGGCAGCTCTCAAGGCGTGAGATTTGGTGAAGCTTGTGTGTGTTTGTGATCCCAAGTCCAAGCCAGTGGTTGCCTAGTCTCTCTCTGTCCGCTACACACATCACATACATGGAGGTTAGCTTGGAGACACAAGTGTTAGTTTCTTGCAACCGCTTCTCTTCTCTTCTTCTTCTCTCTCTCCAGTGCCAATTGCCAATGCATGCGCTGGCTCTCGCATGTGGAAGCATCTATTCCGGAGGAAAAATGATATCTTTGTGCAACTTTGACCTTGGAATCATATCAAATTGTTAACAATTGGACCATTGGTTAAGCAGTGACAGTCGGTAGTTAGGCCAGTTTATAGGATGCTTGTCACAGCAGTGGCTCTGTGAAACACTGGAGCCCAGGATCACTATCAAAAATTATTATTTTTTCTCTCTGAAAGGCTTGGCATGATGGATGCCGGGCGAGCTAGTGGCCTCTGCGTGGCCCATGGCTGCCTGCAAAATGATAAGGATATATTCACTTGCTTTGGAGGAAAAAAAAAACCATGTGCCTTTGGGCGGCAGCAGCAGCCAATGCAGCACTGATTAATCAGTGGAATCAATCGTCCTAGCTAGTCCTGCCTTTAAGACGTGGCATCTGGCCGTGCTGAGGAGACGATCCCCCAACCCCAAAGATGCCTGAAAAAAAGACCTTTCTGAAAACAACGCAACCTCTCATCAGAGAGTGAAAAGAAAGGCACTGTTTAGTACTCATTTTGCAAGGCCACCGTCCATCTGCTCCGTGCATGCATGTGCTCACTCTATCGCTTTCCTTCGCTTGCTTGCTTTGCCGGCCAGTTCTTTTTGACAAAATTAATTCAGATTACGAATTTTGGAACCGGTTTGTATTTCTACAGGGGCGGCCGATAAAAAAAAAGACGAAGAGAAAATCCCTTTGCAGCTTGAGCTTGGTGCATGAATTGAAACAGTGTAGAAGCCTTTCGATGAGTGGTTGCTTGTCTCGTTTCCCAGCTGCATGATGGCTCCGTGCCTTGCCATCTACGCGCATCCGAAAGCAATCGTCTCCTACCACGGGTTTGTCCGTTGTAATGTACGCCGTGGTGACGCGAGCTGTTCATCTCGAGGAAAAGGAGACTGATGAATCACTCACTCAACTACCAGGGCCAACCACTGCAATTAATCAGTGCCAATCAGACTGATATATGTGGCTGAGGCTCTCTGCATGCAATGTTTTGGGCTCGGTGTGCATTGGTTTAGTAATACATGGTTAATATTTTACAAGGTTATCATAAAAAAAAAAACAAATCCATCGAAAAAAAGTTGAAGGAAGTGAGCTGGTTTCTCGAAACGGTCTCTCAAAGTTTTTGAAATTCAGCGTTTCAGTGATTCAGCCTTCAGTCCATCCCAATCGTAAAAAAGATGTCATGATAATACTATGACTCTGTTAGATTAAATCTAAGCAAATTTTGTTGTATCTTGACATAATACATCTGTTTGCCATAATACGTGGTTAATATTTTACAAGGTTATCGTAAAAAAACAAATCCATCAAAAAAAGTTGAACGAAGTGAGCTGGTTTCTCAAAGTTTTTGAAGTTGAGCTTTCCAGTGATTTAGTCTTCGGTCCATCCCAATCGTAAAAAAGATGCCATGATAATACTATGACTCTTTGATAGATTAAATCTAGGCAAATTTTGTTGTATCTTGACTTAATACATCTGTTTGCCATATGATCGAGGAAAAAAAGTAAGTTAACCATACCTTGTACTCCTGCTTTAAGCTAATGAAATGAAATTGAGCTTTGTTCTTAAAAAAGAAGAAATAAATCTAGAAGAAAAAACTCCTAACCGCATGTCAACGCCAAACAGAACCTAAGAAAGGGGAAAAGGAGAATTTTTTCTTCTTCAAAGTGAAGAAAAATAAAAGGAAAAAGAAGGAGATTAATATAGCACAGCGGCAGTGACGTAGGACATGATAGGGATATATGCGGCCGGACGATCCATGGTCCTACCTCTGTTCCAGCAAGTATTCAAAAGTTGCTGAAACAATAACGAAGGAATAATGCATCGGAACAGTGCACGGCCACGATGAAAAGCAGGAGAAAGGCGAGGACAAAGGAGAGAGAACAAAAACACAGCCAAAGAAAGACTCATCGGCTTGTTCTAAACTGGTCATCATCATTAACCCAGCAATTCAGCTAGGGCGAATTCTCGATTCTGTTTTTAAAAATCTTGAAACAGCTTCTCAAATCTTTTAAAACCAAGTAGAACTAAGTGGATCGGATTTTCTAAACCGCTTCGAGAAGTTTTTGAAATTCAGCTTTCAACCATGTAATAACACTTTTATCTCAACGCTGGATATCATGAGTAGTGCTGGGAGCATGTCGACCAGGAGCCATGCTGGGGCCAGGAGATGAGAGACGGCCGGCGTGTTCTTCCGACCACTTGTACCTTCAATTCCTTCCTGGACCATCCTGTACATGTATGTTCATGCGGTTGTGTGCCCTATTCGCATTCAATGGTCTCTTGGCAGGAGCTAGGTAGCACTCACCAGCAACCTTCTGCAACAAATTAAGCAAGAGCACCAGCACCAGCAGTAGCTAGCACAGCAACATAATGATAATAGTGGACGTACATGGTTAATTTTTCTTCAGTGAATGTTCCATTGTTGATTGAAAAGTAGAGACGAGAGAAAGAAAAGAGAAGGAAAGGTAGGGTTGCCTTTGTACTGAGAAGTGCGGAGTAGCTTTCAAGCTTCCCAAAGTTTCTTTTTTTTTTTCCCCTTTCATTTCCTAGACTTTTAGCTACGTACAGGGGTCATCTCCAACAAACAAACGCTAACAGGGCTTCGTTGATTTAAGGAAATTTCAAACAGAAAAATCGCACGAATCTGATGCAAACAAAGAACTCCTATTACATGACGTTTGATTCGTAGAACTGCTTAAAAGAATTTCATGGGACATATAATTGTTATTCATTTTGGAGGATTCCTAGCACGAACACTAACGTCATGTTTGAAGTTTATTTTGGGGTAAAAAATGTTGCAATGCAGCTTCTCTTTTTTTCTCTATACCCTCCATTTAACCAATTACTAGCATTTGTGTATTTTCGTTGCGATACTGTAATCTCTCTGTTACCTTTGTTTTTAGAAGGCCCTAGGTCGTCTAACCCCATTGGACGGGAGTGAGATATTGTAACAAGAAAAGGCCCTAACTATCTCCTTCGGCACCACCGCCCCGGCCTATGGAGGTGGGCCCCCGTTACGGATTTGCCATGGAACTTTGCAGCATGACGAACTAGGCGACTAGTGCACCGCAGACTGGGCCTCCTGAACTTTTCATTTTCTTAGTGCCTGAACTGTGCTTACACTTGGGCCCAGTACGACATCCCTTTGGGCCTCAGTTTCTTCCCTTTGTTCGGCTCCAAAGCCCAATCGCTTGTTGCCTACCGACCGAATTTTATTTTTTTTATATTTATTTTTTTTCGGAAATAAATAAATGGTATTCAATTTTAAAATAAATAAATAAATAGACTCCCGTCGCCAGCCCGTTGGGCGAGAAGTTCGAACCGCTTGGTCGATCGGCGAGATTTTAAAATCCGCTTAGATAAATGGGCGAGCTTTGCTCATACCAAGACAAATGCAGTAGCTAAATACCGCCCGACGGAGGCGATCTAAATAAACCGCCCGCTGAGCAGGCGAGTTTTGAGGCCAAAAATCTGCACCTAACGAGCGATATTTGAAATCCGCCTTGATCAACGAGCGAAATTTGGCCTTAAGCGGCAGTGAGCCAAGAGCGAGATAGAAGAAAAACACAAGGATAGAAAACCTTGTTTTCAACAGAATGTCCTTTGCCCAAACGGTGGAGAATATCTTTGCCTTGTCATTCCTCGTGAAAGATGGCAGAGCGGGAATCAACATGAATGACGACGGTCATCACATTGTCTGTAAGCACTTTACTTTATTACTATTTTGTTACTAATATAATGTATGTTCAATTATTCACTGTGATACGTCCGATGTTATTCTGTTTTACTGGAACAAGGTTTATTCTAAATTGACAACTAGCAGAATAACATCAGACATATCACAGTGAATAATTGAACATATATTATATCAGTAACAAAAGAGTAATAAAGTAAAGTGCTTACAGATAATGTGATGACCGTCGTCATTCATGTTGATTCCCGCTCTGCCATTTTTCACGAGGAATGACAAGGCAAAGATATTCTCCACTGTTTAGGCAAAGGACATTCTGTTGAAAACTAGGTTTTCTAGCCTTGCGTTTTTCTTCTCTCTCGCTCTCGGTCTCCTCTCTCTCTCGCCTTCAAAATGGCAACAATAAGAATCGGCCGCCTTAAAAGGCCCAAATTTCGACGTTGACGGCCGGTCAAATATCGCCTGTCAGGCGGTGGATTTTGGGCCTCAAAACTCGCCTGCTCACGGGCGGTTTATTTAGATCGCCTCCCGTCGGGCAGATTTGCCCACCACCACCTTGGGCCATGAGCAAAGCCCGCCCATTTGCTCCAGCGGATTTTAAAATCTCGCCCGACCGACGGGCGGTTCAACTTCTCGCCTAACCAAGCTAGCGACGGAGTCTATTTGTTTATTTTTTTAAAATTGAATACCATTTATTTATTTCAAAAAATAAATATAAAAAATAAAATTCGACCGACTGGTCAAGACATGCAAGACGCTCACAAGATCTTACCGGCCCAACCCATGGGATCACCATGCTATGCTTAGCGCATCCGAGCCACGAGTCGTTGGGCCCTACACTCACAGATCTAACACAGGGCAACGACCAAGATGGGCAAGTCCAACAATGCCATATATCCCTCCACCCTATTGCTGTAGCGAAGAATAGGATTTAGGGTGGCTATTAGGTTGGGTTTTGATATAGGGAGGTGAATACTGAATAATGATATGGTGGAAATATAGGGTATAGGAGAAACCATGTAGGAAATGCCGAAATAGGATAGAGATTGCTGTTGGGAAATAGGGAGACGAGTAGCGATAGAAATGACCAAAAAATTGATAGGGCTAGCCATCTCCTTGAAAAAGGGTCATGCTATTGGACGAGATATCATTGGACGGGATAGCTCCCCTGCCAGGCGTGGCCTGTATCAAAGCTTAATCACCTGGTTTCATGCGGTATCATGTGGTTTCGTGAGGTGGACTCCACCATCGAAGTATGGTTTCATGTGGTATTATTAGGTGGGTCCCACTGTTGAAGTATGGTTTCATGTGGTTTTATCGGGTGGTCCCAAATCATAACTGTGATAGCTTCTAAGACACGTTCATTATGCTGCATGTTAACGTCATCGTGATGTCAGCGTGACACCATCGCTGTGTCCTTGCTGTTGGCACTACGCGCATCCACCACTGATCTTCCTATTCCGTAGATAGCAAAGGGACGGTATCCCATACGTTTGTAATTCTGTTAAAAAAAAATCTAGCTCATTAAGGGTGTTTTCTCGCCATTATAAATCATACCATGCCTCTCGGTATTTCAGAAATCCCTCTCCTCTCATATGTAAGCCTGAGATTATCAACCGAGAACCACCTGAGCTCCGTGAGCGATTCTGGACTGCTATATTTAGAGGTCTGCTTTTTTTCGGTTGCGGTTGCGTTTATTATAAAATTTGAAAATTTGTAACTCCTCGATAAGGACATCCGAGGGATCAAAAAATTATAGAAAAATGGTTTTGAGAGCTTTGAGAGAAATTATAAGACCTACAAAAATTAATTACTAAACGCCAAAGTCGCGTTTGGTTTGTCTTTAAAATAACAAATTTTCAAACATAAACAAACGTAAACGCAAACGCCGAAAGAAACAGAGCCAAGCGTGTTGGAGGCCCATGTCGTTGTCGTTGACCAAGGTCTCTTCTCTTGGGTCATCCGCCAAGATGCTAGCTCATTAGCAGGTTGCTTCCTCACTCACGTTGCTCGTCGCACGCACGTACAGTCGGCCCCGCGCGCGAGCGTCTGTGCATGTGCATGTGTCGTTGCGGGCAATTCGACCGCCGGCGACGCCGACGCGTCTAGCTGCACGGGACCACGCCTGGCCGCGTCGAGTGCTAGCTCCGATTGGTCACTCGCCACACCGGCTGCCTCCTTGAGACTTGCTTGCTTGAATCGTGACAGCAACACCATGGGACTAGACAAGGACCAAGTGGCTGCCAAGTCTTCTCCAGAATGGTGTTAAAAATTAACAGTGTCTTGTCCAAGGTGGCATTAAAGATTGGTTCTTTTATGGTTGGTGTGGTGTACAGACATGCACGCGGTTTCGTCTCCGGTGCTTCAACTTCAAGGGATCAGCTTTGCCAATAAACTAGGAGACCTGAGGTTAATTACAGCTTGGTTGGTCAAGGGCTCAAGGTCAATTGATAATTTCAGTGCGTCCAACATTAGTAGAGGCGAGAACCGAGCTTAATTGGCTCGAACGGCACGAATGCGTGTGTAGTTCAGAGCTCGGAGCCTCCGTTTCATTTTCCAACACGAACGTGCACACACGTGCGTATGGTGTATATGTGGGTGTATTTGTGTGTGCGTCTACGTATATCCTTAAAAAACATTTGTTGAGGCGATCACCTTCTACATAAAAAACTAATGTCATCCGGAAAAACCGGCTAACCTAGCTCAATGACATGCTGCTCATTGATGGCAAGTAGAGGCGAATGTGTTGTATCATTTATGTGGTTGCATGATTTAGCATCCTTAACAAATGTTTAGTTATATATGCGTAAGCACTGATTGAACCCACATTGATGAGTAATATAAGCACAACTGGCTGAATCTAGAAAAAATTGTGTACAACCTCCATTCCTTTGCTTACATCCGGTTAGAATATCCTTATTAAACCCTGCTCAACAGCTCGGTGTAACATTTTGGTTCTGACCCAGCTCAGCCCCAAATCAGCATTACATAAACCCCACATGCAAGGCAAAGAAGACAAATCCTATGGCACCCGGCGATCCCGCCGTCCGCGCGCGATCGGATGGCCGGATCGCTGGGTGCCACGTGGCACCAGAGGATTTCTGCTTGCAGGGCAAAAGCCCAGATCACAGCACACACGAACCACCTAGCCACATTGACCAAGAACACCAGCCGACGAGCTCCTCCTCCTCCTCCACTCCGCCATGGCATGCTGCTGCAACATATGTAAGTTCTGCTGCAAGCTGCTCGGCATTCTGATCACTGTCGGCCTCGCCGTTCTCTTCTACTGGGCCGTCTTCCAGCCCCACCGCATCCGCGCCACCGTCCACTCCGCTACGCTCACCAACCTCACCGTCTCCGGCGCCGCCGTGTCCTACCACCTCGCCGTCAGCCTCAGCCTCTACAACCCCAGCCTCCGCGTGAACATCTACTACGACGCCCTCGACGCGGAGCTCCGCTTCCGAGGCACCTCCCTCGGCTCTGCCAACGGCACCTCACCCGCTGAGTTCTACCAGCGCCGGAAGAGCGGCGACGACGTGAAGGTGGACTTCGAGGGGAGCGGCGTTGGCGTCGCCGGCGACGTCGCCGGGGAGCTGGAGAAGGAGAAAGGCCGGGGGGCGGTGAGCTTGGAGGTGGCCATCAATGCTCAGGTGAGGTACCGGTTCAGCACCATCAAGATTCGGCAGAAGCCGAAGATATGGTGCTCGCTGACGATTCCGGTCAAGGCGGAGGGCAGCGGCGGCGGCGCTGTCGGTGGCGCACTTGCCTCCGGCGACCGCTGTAGCGTCAAGTACTGAGAGAGTAATGATTTGAGCCTATGCTTGGTGTTTCATGACTTCTTGTTGGGACTTGGGAGATTAGTGTTCCGGCCGGTTTGATTAGAGTCATCATTCATGCAAAGGTCCGATTGTTTTGTGTGTAACAATTTATTATTTGTGTTCTTCAATCTTTAATTGTTGATTCGTTCATGTGTAATTCTTCGGCAGTTGCTACGTACTTGCTAATGGTATAAGTTAAGTTTGTCGTTCCTTGCCCGGTTCTTGAGTAATTAAGTTCAAGAAATCACTCCCTAGTCACAAGTAACTGTTGTTTTGGAGTCTCCAAAATAGAACACTAATTACTATCACAATTCAGTTATAAAACTGACTAAAACTATTATATTATGAAAGTACTCTTACTGACAAATCTACATATATGATTTTAATATACTCAATCTAAATAGTTGAAAAGATATTAATAGTTAAAGTTTTAAAACTTTAACTTGCACCTACTTCAAAGAACAAATATTTGTGGGTTTGTGGGTGGAGGGATGTTGGCTGCTTGGCGGAGGTGATAGTGCTCAAAATAAATGCAGCAACTGCGTGCAGTACATTGCTTAATATTTGTGTTACATGCTTACACGTGCAGCATGTCACTTATGTATATGGCAAGAAACGAATTATACTCTACGCTCTAGCTTTTGGATTCTCGACCGAAGCAGGTGAAACTATGCCAATCGGATTAAAAAATTTGGTAGAAAAATCAAATAGAATCTGGAGCGATGCGCTCTAAAAAAACATAGAACGGAGGAAACCGCTTCTTGGTAGGAACAAAATATGAGTGGGACCCTTTAATCTTGAAGTATAATCTAGAGCTCTAGCTAACCACTTGTCAGTGAAAAAGTCACGTGACTTTGAAGTCAGAGGATCAGAATCCATAGAAAGAGGCACTACTAGTGATAGGGAAATGAATAGAAATAGTGCCTATTTTTTTAGCACATTCATATATTGACATATTTTTAATGAATATTAATTTAAACTAGTATAATGCCCGTACGTTGCAACGGAACTACAAAGGAAAGAAAGGAACATATAAATCGAAGCAATATATGAAATTATAAAGGATGATTTATGAGCCAAGACGTCCCAACATATGAAATTGTCTCGCCATCTTGTTTGGCCAGAGAGGGGCTTGACGGCGCATCGTATCCTCGTATTTTTCATCTTCATCACTGGCGTGTTGAGAATGGGATTTAGCTTATATAGCGGTGCGGATAGACACTGTGTGGATGTACGTGTAATTTTATTTTTAATTAGGGGCTTTGGTGTAATTTATAAGGTATAGCTAAACGCACGTGCTTTGCTACGAATAAATATCATGTTACTATATATCTATTGTGTCATATTTGATTTGTTTAGCCCACACTTTAGCTCTGCTTTCAGCCTTTTCCACTTGATTACGTCTTATTTTTGCATTCTCAAACTCTACTTCAACGCTTGAATGCATAGTTTTTTAGGATCCTTTAATTGGTATATATATTAATCTGATCGAAAGTTTCCTAATATACAACATATTAAAAATAAGGAAGCTAGATAAATATGATGAATTTTGATAGGTTGATTGAAAACTTTCAAGAATACAATGTACTGAAATAAGAAGAGCAAGTCTAAATAAATAGAAAGTATGTCCCGAGGGGAGCCACCCTTAGAGCTCTGCTAAATATGCCATAGAGGTCATCGACGTTTAAGTCGCCTCTAAATTGAGACCACCACACCAGATTTGGGCGTTTGAGGAAAGAGACGGTTTGTGCAAATGGAAATTGCAATCATGTGCTACCTATAATTAATGTCTCCACTAATTTAGGGATCTAATAATTAATGGCATGCTAATTAACGTCTCCACTAATTTAGGGATCTAGTAATTATGGATATGCTAATTATATCTCCACTAATTTAGGGATCTAATTAATGGCTTACTTGATCTAAGCCGTTGGATAGATTGGAGAGTCTAGATCGAAAGTTGATAACACCACCACCACCACCACAATAAACTTTTTATTAGTAGAGATATGCTTGAATATGAATAATATTCTACTCAAACTTACATAACATGAGAATAGTAGCCACTTCAATCGTCATAACAAACTACTGTATTATACTACTACAACATCAAACATCATCCTCTTAATATTCAATCAATAATACTTATATATGTAGATCGATTGTATCAAAAAGATATTGTTAAATCTGCCATAAGAAATAATCTCATAATAATATACTTTTGAAATACTTTATAAGTGCATTAATATAAAATTAATGATCAAAGTTTAATCTCAGAGACAAAAAAGAAACTTCAATGGTAGCAAATATTTTGAAATGGAGGCCGGGGTACATTCGTTGTGGGCCCCTAGATGCCTAGAGCACAGAAAAACTAAGACAACATTCTTATTCGTTTATTATTCAAATGTTGATTTTGCTTACCACGTTTTCTCAAACACAAACATTCGATAAAAGGTTATGGGGCCTTTGCATTCTTGCCCCTACTTTGCTATGCACTTGTGAATTTGGGTCTTCTTTTTGAACTTTGTGATTTTGCCCCTGCTTTTTGAAACTGAAGCTTGTCTTTACCCCCATTCCGTTAGGAGGACTTAACGGTGTGAATTTAGCTATAAAAAGACATATATGCCCTTACATATTTTGTGATTTTGCCTCTGTTTTGACAACAGTAAAATTTGTGCACGTGATTTGTATATATATTGACACTTTCACACTTTGAAATGTGCATATATGTAACAAACATGTTCAAATCATATTGAAGCAAACGTCTAGGTCATTTATACATATTTAGATCATTCAAGCAAGAAATGACATTATATATATTGAAGCAAATGTCCACAATGAGGGTGTACATGTGTTTTCCACTCTTTTTCCTTTTTTTAATTCAGTTAATCCGCCTCCACCTAACGGACATCTAAACTAGGGACAAACAGAGACTTCGTTTTGAAAAAGTAAGGGCAAAATCACAAAGCTCAAAAACGAGACCCAAAATCACAATTGAGGTGCAAATTAAGGGAAAGAACACAATTGTCCCAAAGGTTATCTACCACAGTTTCCCTAACCGATAGGAAAGGCACCACACATGTGCTCGAAATGTGTCTACCATGGATATGGGGATGAGAAAACTAATTTTGTCCAATGATTCCTACCGAGTCTAAAAATATGTACTCCCTCCATTTTTTTTAAGGCACACTAATTATGGAAGTTCTAAGATAAAGGGAAACCCAAGCGAAAATGATCATGTTACCCATGTTATAAATATCTTAGAACTATGAAAGAGCACTTTATGAGTGTTTGCCTATAAAGGCAGGAGAGAAGATTATGTGATAAATAAGAGTGGACAAGGAAGAACATCAATAAATTCGTATGCACAACTTATATTTCTAGATAAGATTATTCAAACTATACAACTTATAAAAACAAACAGAGAGGGGGGGTACTAGCCAACTGCCCCACTCTACTTCTTCCGCTTGATCACCTGCCCCTGTTTCGTAGTCCCTTGCCACCTCCCACTTGGCTCGAGGGAGGTCCAACACCAGTTGGACAAAGCCCTATCCATTAGGCCATCAGGCCGTCCACCCTGCAAGGTGCTGCCGTTCAATCCCGCAATGCACAGGCTCACTCTAGTGTGTCTCCCACATCGGCTCGTCCTTTCTTTGGCTCGCACTCTTGCTCGGCTCGTCAAGAACCAACGCCTCCCGAGAGGCATGCAAACCAAATCCCGTTGCTGCTCCGCCCCTTGATCTCCTCCTCCGCTTGCTCAAATTAACTTTTCTCTAACCCTAGCACCGACCTCCATGGATGCAACACCTGCGCCCTCACCAGTAGTGCCCCTCCATGGTGGTGCCAGCTAGGTGCCACCTGTGTCCTCCACGAACGCGTCGCTTCAGAATGTTGCTACCCTTAATTCTAGTTTGTTACAAGACTCTGTCACAATGTTGGTTGAACATTTTGTTGAAAAGAAAAACTAGTTTCACATTGTTAAATGTTGGAACATTCTATTAGAAGAACAACTAACTTCATATTGTTAACTCCATATCATGATCAGGTTGGATTCCATCTATCTACAACATCTGACAAACACCCCAACATATTCATCACAGAATGAGATGACAAGCGGTCGATCTTATGAGGATTAGAGATGATGTCCAACTTTGTATAATTTATATAATCAATATGGAAAAATTGAACAAGTGTCCCTTTATGTGTATGTAGGAAACAATTTTTGTGAATGAATCTGAATGTAGTAATTTTTGTGTATGAATCTACATGAAGTGCAGAATTTTGTGTATGACATTCTGCGTATCTAATCTTGGTATTTCAGAAAGCGAAGCTTGGTCGTTAAAATGATCAAATGGCATGATGCCATAATACATGCATGAGTTTTCTAAAGTTACTCCAAATGACAATGATAATCTTCATGAAGTTTCTATGATTACAATAAAGATATGCATTTCAAAACACTTGCATAGTCAATCCTATCAGGTGGTGACAGGCATCACAAACCGTAGCACATGCAAAACTTGGTGTACATGTACTCTGTCCAAAAACAGCTTTCTTCTTCATCGTCTACACGAGAAGAAGACAATTTGATGAAACATGAAGTGCTGCATACACAGGACCACAAGAACACGCAAGCTCTACCGCTCTCACCGCACCCTAAGATCCCCTTCTTCCTCCTCTCTCCCTTTCCCTACTGGATTCAGCCACTACTCATGCGTGTCTCTCTCCCTCCCCCTCTCTTCCTGCATGAGATGTCCCTTTCATTGCAACACGAGCTATTTCTGCAGCAAGAAGGACACGACCATGGATGTCTGACGAGCTGCCCTTCCTCCCCTATGCATCCTACTCGGGGAGGGGGTAGGAGGAGATGTATCGGCAGGTGCCTCGGCACCTTGACAAAGCTCGGCCTCGTCGACAGCTCAGCCTAAGCACTTGACGATGGCGTGCCACTCAACTTGACGATGGCGCCCTCCTTGTCCAAACCATGGCCCAAGCCGGCCACGCTGTGGTCGCGCCATGCTGTTTACATCCACTCTGGTAGCCGCGTTTCTTGGCTCCACACCTTCACAACTCCATGGTGCCACACTGTCTTTCCTACCGCATCGCCAAGATGCGTACCAGCCCGTCGTGTAGCATTGCTCAATCCACCACCAAGAATGGATGGTGTGGATTTGTTACAATTGGTGTTTTTGTTTGTTGCAACAACGTTTTTATTTTGTTGCAATTGTTGATTTTGTTTGTTTGGAAATGCTGACTTTTGTTTTGTTACAAGTTTTCAGTATAAATGTTTTTCTTAGTGATATGCCCTAGAGACAATCATGTAATATGATTGTATCACATATATGTTTATGTACTCTTGGATAATATGTTATCAGTTCCACAAATAAACGTCATTCACATTGTTCATCAAGTACGATTTGGTTGTGAGACACATTGTTTATATGATCTTATTCTAAATGATCCCTGATCTCATATCATTATGTAGGACAATAATGATTTGATAAGCACATGTATTGATTGATGGTAATGTTTCACATATCATAGATATAGAGATATCAAATCAATAATATAGACATATGTTAGAGAATATGGTGTTGAATTGGCCTACTTCGAGATATTGCAGAGATTGTTATCTTATATGTGCCGCCAGTCTTAGTTTCGAGTGGTATACCTATATGATCCTTAGACCTAAGATCGTCATTAAATCCCAACGTGCGTAGTTGTATATTTTAGGGTTATCAATCGCTACACCGTAACTGGATAGTTATAAAGATAGCTTTTGGGTATGCTATGAAATATAACGTGGGGTGTGAGCAATCAAGATGAAATTTACCCCTCCTTGATAACAGGAGAGATATCTCTGGGCTCCTTGATGTGATTTGATTGGAAAGTGCATGGCCATGTCAATATGATTAAAGAGTTAATCATGGTGTAGAATTCATCGCAAGATCGAGTGAATGGTCAAGCTATCATAAGGGTGGCACACATCTTATCTTGAGCTTGACTGATATCGTGCAGCAAAGGGAGTGGTATGTGAGTATATCAAATTTCAGCCGATATGATCATTCTGTACATTTGGGGGTCAATATGTCCTGTAAGGAACCGCTATTGACTTGTGGTTCAGAAAGGAGTTTCTGGGGTCACGGCCGCTTGCGCATGAACCTAACAAGTCACACACTTAACGGCAGGGGCGGAACTAAAGCAAAAACTACCCTGTTTCACCACCTCACTACCATATAGATGTATATATAATATAACAAATAATTTGTAAGCACTAGTAATTTAGTACCATTAAAACCAATTAAGAGGTACAATGATAAAGAAGTAGCATCAAAATGCAAAAAAAAAATGCTTACCAAAATGGAGAAACCAACTAATAATAGTGAATGATTGTAGCTAGGGGAAGGTAAAACCGTAAAAGTGGAATCATCAATTATGGACAAAAGATGGTGGATAATATCATATTGGCGAAATTTATTATCTGACTTCAATAGCCTATAAAAAAGAGAACAAAATAAATTAAAATCATAAACAAATTGGTAAAATAGCCAAACAAAAGTAGATATATTACCTTTAGTATTTTCATTCTTTCAAATTCATAAAGCGATGAACGACAGCATCATCGGTGACCTTCTTCATTTCTTCTTTCTCCACCTAACAAATGAGACTATCACTCATGTACTCATCACTCATGCGATATCGCATATATGTTTTTACTATTCTCATGGCTAAAAAAGATCTCATAGTAGCTATGGCGACATGCAATATCAATACTAGTTTTAAAAGTCGATAAACCAAAGGATAGCATAGATGTTTCCTTGTCTCCACCATTTTTTGAGAAAGCCGACCAATACTTTGTATATTGGAGAATCTATCATCGATCTGCCCACACATTGCAATGTAGAGGCAAAGATTATGATCAAGATCTCTCAATTCCATAGAATTAAAGTCATCTGGATAGAGTTTAGCTAAACTCATCAAATTCTCCTAGTTGAAATCATGAAAGGAGTCTCTTGGACTCAAAGAAGGTGACCAAACAAGCAAGTTAGATGTGGTCTCTTGAAGCGACTATCAAGCTCTTGACATAGCCAATCAAGAACATCATTAAAACAATCCATTTTATAATGATGTCTATTGGTAATTCCAATTCTTTATCGTTGCTTCTTTGGATTAATCTAGACTTCTTTCATTTTCAACTTGGGGATCTCATGTTTATCATAAAAGGCAAATACTTTACCTATGACAGATTCCCATCCTTCTCTTCTAAGATTGTACAAATGCAACCTAGTTGACTTCACGCATTTGACAGCATTAACAATATCTTGGTCCTTCCGTTGCTGCGCTAATGACAAAGTATTTGTGGTTATCAATATAGTCAATATCAAATGTAAATAAAAGGCAAAATCAAATGACTGAAAGTATACTAAAAGACTTGGGTTCTATAGTTCTCTATTTGTTCTATCCTTGTCATCTACAAAATCTAGCACTTTGACAACTGCGGGGAACATGTCAACCAAACTATTAAGAGTTTTATAGTGAGAACTCCAACGAGTATCTCTAGGCCTTTGAAGAGATTGCTCTTGATTTAACCCTGTCTCAGTTTGAAGTAGCCCACAACCTAAGGCCTTATGTACTAGGTCATGATTGATGTCTCAGATCATTTTTTTTTTCTCTTTGAAGACCCACCCACAACATTCAAAAGAGAGAGATCACATTAAAGAAGTTACTTATTTCTTTCTTACAATAGTAGTGACAACTAACTAACTGAAGTTGGTGAGCAAAACAACGGACATAATATGCTTGATTATTTTCTCTCATAATCAACGATTTGAAGCCATTGAACTCACCTTGCATATTACTAGCACCATCATATCCTTGGCCTCTAACCTGTTTAAAGCTTAGTTTATATTCTGCAAATAGAGAATCAATGCTAGACATGAGGTAGAAAGATGTCGTCTCTTTAACATGAACTTGACCGACAAACCTCTCTTTCACAATTTCACAATTATCAGCATATCTAAATACAATTTCCATTTTCTCTTTACAAGAGACATACCCGGACTCATCAACTAGCAAACAAAAGATATCATGTCCAATTTCTATGAGAATTGATTGTAATATTTTCTTTGCAAAACAATAAGAGATTTCCTTTTGGATTGGAGGAGACACCATAAGGCTAGTACCCGCGATATTTTATCTAATTTATATTTCCACTCATGAATTTCTAGAAAATTCCCTTTGTTAAATGACTCTTTTGACTCATCATGCTCTCGAAAAGGTAACCCTTCTTTCAACAACGGCCTAGCAACATCAATTGAAGCCCTTAGCCGACTAAAATATACAATCTTAGCGGCTTCACTCTTTGTCTGGATAGCAACATCAATGTGGCGTTCTCTTTTTAAAAAGGTCATCACATTTTTGTAATGCTCGATTATGAATACTATTGACACCGCCTACATGCTCTTTTAGTCTGATTTTCCTATGCCAACTATACCATCCATGTACAACAAATGCATCATAACCAACTTTTTTCCTATTGCGATCTCTGAACAAGAAACAACAGAAACAATAGGCTTTATCTTTGGATTCGCTGTACTCAAGCCAATTTTCAAACTCATCAAACCATTCAGAATTAAACCTTTTGTTTTTATCACCAAACCGTGTATACGAAAAATTATAAGTGCGAGGTTGACAAGGCCCATTATCCAAGTACTTTTTTCTTACCGTATCTTTCTGGTTTGGGTGATAATCATCTATTCTTTTTCTTTTGCCCAGATCAAACTCTATCTCCTCTTCCCAATTAAGGTCTTCTAGATGTGAACTCCCAGCATTGGTAGTACTATCCGGCATTTTTCTTTTCAGAAACCTTTCCATGTCGCTACTCGCTAGTCACTACCTGCCATTTAAAAATTATTTGTAAGTTTAATTACACCTTGAGTAGTTGAATTCTTCATTAATTATTACTATATTCAAGCTGAAATAAGCAATGATTAATTGACTGCAATTTGTACTTTGATGTACTAATTAACCAAAATAATCTAGCCCTAAGCAGTAAGCCTCTAACTCATAGCAAACTACTGTATGTCAGGTCTCAAGAGTCAGGCGGTCAGCAACCAAAAAAAAAAAAAAAAACTAGTAACATAATAAATTACCAATATATAGTGTCAATGCACCGACAGCCGGACATGTTACTAGGTTAGTGATTAGATCATCATTAATTGGACTATCGGAGATTAGGAATTAGCTAATTAATCACATTATCTATTATAAAAAGAAGGACCGTCTAACCGTGCATCCACGTCATCGAAAAAATTGCCGGCCATCCGATCTACGACTCCGGCTCAATCTATCTGTCAGCTCACTACCCAGCCCGTACAAACAGATTGCTAATATAAAAAAGCCTTTCAACTTTTTTGTTTTATATTCACGTCCTCGGTTCTTAACGACCGTTCGATCAACTGATCAAACGGCCCTCGCTGCGTCACCTTTGCGTTTAGTCCCTTCACCTTTTTCATTCTAAACCCCACAGTCCTTCCGTATGCTCTGAACCCTAGTATGTTGATATGCACATACCAGTTGGGCACTAGGGCACGATCTCTAGAGACTAGAATCCTGACTCCAGCAGTGTGATGACGAGCTGAGTCGGTGGTGCCGTGGTGGCGCAAACCGCAGACGCGATCTTCGGCGAGGCGCGCCAGGCAGCGTCAATCCGTCATGGCGAGCCGGCGATCTGCAATGCGATCAGGGGCCGAGGGCTGGTGCGCGGTGCGCACGCGGCACATTGATGTCAAGGACTCGAGCCTCGAGGCATCGAGCGACTCATGGGTTGAGTAGTTGAGTCGTCGAGGAGAGAGAGCCGACGACTCGAAGCGTCGCTGGCTACCTGGCTCGCTGCATTGGCCTTACGTGCTGCAACATACTGAATTTTTTATTTTTAAATTATTTTTATTTAATTTTGTAAAAATATATGTTGATTCGGATTTTTTTGCAAATTTAGACGCCCGCCGCCTAAGGGGAGGGTGATCGCCTAAGCCAGGGGCAACTAGTCGCAGGACCGTTAGACAGGGACGGCACCGTCGCTAGCCGTTGGGCTAGGCGGCCGTTGGGGCTGGCGCGCTGGTCGTCCCTCCCGCGGGTGATCGCTCATTCTACGGGTGCTGCCTCCCCACTCCTAGCCAGCAACGGAAAAGGAAAAATGAAAAGAAGAAAAGAGAAGAGAAAGAGAGAAAAGAAGAGAATAGAAAGAAAAGAAACAGAGGAAAAAATGAGAAGAAAAGAGAAGTAAATTGAATCCCTTGATTTCTGGCGACTATTTTCAGATTTGTGTGATGGAGTTCCCCTACCTCTAAGGGAAGGATGGAGCGAACCCGTCCCAGAAGGCATGCAGGTCCTCATGTGTCTATGCGGAGATCCTTGCAACCTCAAGAAGTCCGTTGACATGTCCTACATGTACGTAGGAGGTAATTTGGCCCAACCCAAGTCGATGCCGCTCTACGTGCCTTTCATCGCCGACCACCGCTCTCCTAGCACAGCGACTACGATGACGACCACTTGAGCTGCCACGGCCATAGTGTGGCATGGTGCAGCTCAGCCGTGGCGTGGTAGGGAGAACGGTGGTCGTCAGCAGTGACTGCATGGAAGGGCGCCGACTTGGGTTGGACCGGGGAGAGAGGAGAGATAGAGAGGAAAGGAAGAAGAAAGAGTTTCCTTCGAAAGTCTAAGGGTTTTTCTTTTTTAAAGGAGCATACAAAGAAGAGTGGAGTGTTAGCACGAATCCAGCTAGAGCAGCATCAGATGGTCGCGAACGTTGTGTGGCCATAGCCTGCTGAAAATCGACGACCACCTCCCTCCTCCATTGACCGCAACAGCGCCAGACAGCGAGCTCCCGTCCGCCATGGACTAATGCCTGACAAAGCCAGACGCGAGAAGACTTGCTGCGGTAGCTTCTGCAGCTTCCTCGTTTTAGCCTCGGCTTCAGCGGTGTGTGTTGGTAAGCTATTTCTATGAGATGCAATATGATTAAAACATTGTCACATATGTTTGTAACATTATAAAAAAATATTTGTAATATTTTGTGAGATTTGTGTTGTTGCAAATGTTATTAGTATGAGATGCAACATCAGTAAAGCAAATTTTTCTGTATGTTTGAAACAATTTCTGCCGTGCCCGATACTATGAGTCTATGAGGGCATGTACAAACCCATTTAATAGGGCGTCTCTTAGCGATGAGGTGGATATGTTTCGTTGATGTAGCAGGGGAGAAAGTGAAAAAAATGCTAGAGTCGACTCTTGGTGAAGAGACGACTCTTCACAAGCTCCTAGGCAGAATTAGAGAGAAGCAGCACTAAATCACTAAAAGACGCCCTATTAAATAGCTTTGTATATGCCCTTACATGATTGTCTTTTTTATTTAGAAGAATGTACTAAGAGACACGCTTGACTCTCTATTGTATATGTCCTGAGATGACCGAACGGTAGTCATTTCCTAGATTATATCCCACAACCAGAAATTTATTCTTTTTAACAGGTGAAATACTTTTGCGCCTCAAAGTCGTTTCTTGAAAGTATCAACGCTACTTCTCAAAGCTCTCAAAATCAGTTTTTAACAAATTTTCTGGCCTCTCAAAACCGCCTAACAGAGCTGTCTACCTTTTAGATTAAAATCCACGGCTGGATTTTCAATTGAATCAATATGATAAAGCCGTTGTATCTCCATCTGACGGTCACCGTTAGCTTAAATTGACCAATTTTTTTGAGCTGTGTAAATATTTAGAAAACCTAAAAAAAAACCACTTCATCGCGAGCCATGTCGCCCTGCACATAGGCCACCACCACATCCGGGGGAAGCATGCACGTAGTGCATAGATGCCCGTTAGGGCAGTCCTAATGGGCCACGTAAGCGGTATCTAAGCAGTTTCCATATTATGCCATATAGGCAAAAAGCTGATATGGAGGATCATTAAAAGAAGAAAGAGAAGAAAGTGATGTCTCATACAAGACATCACTTTTTTTATTAGACCAAGATGCATAGACATCACGAAAGTGCCACTAGGACTCTAACAATTTCTCTGGCACGCACATTAGTGATCTACTTTGGATTTCCTGCGCCATACGAGCCCAATTTGATGCTCTGTGTGTGTGGCTTTGCTCACACGGATCACAACACATGCATGAGTAATGATTTTAGATTACTAAACATACACACTACCTATTGGAGATTTGCTATAGACATCACATAATAAATACTCTATCTCTCCTCTCCAATACTCTAGACATTGCTATACACACTATCTATTGGAACTGCCCTTATACTACTGTATCGCTGACATCACCACAGTCGATCTCTTCTTAAGTTCTATTGCCGGTGCCTGTTCAACCCAACGACCCCTTTACTGGATTAACCACAAAGGTGCATTCAAGGACACCCTAGGATGCTCCCAAGACCATCAATTTTTGATTGAGAAGCAGTGGATCTCACCGTCCCCATTTGCTCTGCTCCCATAGCTTCAGTGAGCAATTCCCGTTGCCATCAGTGAGCAGGGAGCCAGGGACCAAGGAGCAACGGCACCACCAAGGTGGCCGTGGGAGGGATGAAACGTACTAGAGGAGGATGAAGGGTTTTTTGGGGTTTCAGTCCTCTTCTAGTTTCCGAACTCTAGCCTTCGTCCTGTTTTGGTCTTTGAAAACCACAGCCAGGTTAACTCGGTCACTTATTAGTTGGCCGAGTACAAATGGCTCATTGACCGGTCAAACAGTGGTTTTGATGACATGTCAGTCCACATGTTTGTTTTGGCTAATGTGACACACATGGCAATCTCTATATATGTGGTTTTTGTTGGCGTGACCGTCTATGTGTACATCCTACCATTTGACTTTTGTGCCCAGTATTAGCAACTAATAAGTGACCAAGTTAACTTGGACGGAGAGGAGAGTTTAGGGACTAGAAGAATACCTTTTTCTTTTGATTTATAATTGCATCTACCTGATTTTGCAATAATATTTCTGACTTTTTAATAGTGCTTCTAAAAATTGGCCGCTTTGCAGTAGTAACATGAATCTAATTAACCTTTAAGAAAACCATGCTGCGACGCTACTTCAATCAGGAAGCGAGGACTCCGGCCAAACCAGAGCAAAGAGCAGCGCTGCCCAACGCTCGTGCTCGCGGACGCGGTCCGGCGTACGCGGAACCGCCGTCCTAAAAAAAAGAGTTGACCCAACAATTAGCCAGTCATCGTTAACTAAAAAATTGTCTAACCAAACATGCCAGTCCAGCTACCACCAGGGTTTTCAAAATGAGTTGGGCTTGGACCATGGCGCATGGTTTATATGAACTCGTGCTTGGTGTATGGAACTATATTGTGTGTTACAAGTTTGTCATATTGTTTATGTTAACTTGGTGAAATATGTGCATACTATATATGCTATGGCAAATTTAACAATGTCTAAAATATAAAATTATACATATAGATTAATCTTGAAAAGTACATCTATAATATTATGATTTACATATTTCTACAAGTAAATTAGAATAATAACCATAATCTAAAATTATATTTTAAGTAGTACTAGCAATCTGGCACATTTATCTGAGAAAGTATGCTACCAATAACTCCTATGTAAGATGGACGCAGGGGTAGTCTGACGGACGTTTGACCGGCTCCCCGTCCCTGGCCGTTGGATCTTTATCCAACGGCCAGGATTAGATCAAGATCAAAACTTTTTTTTATAGCTATGTAAAAATTCTAAATTTTTTTAAAAATATAAATATTATCTAATATACATCAAGTTCAACATATATTTTTATCATATTTTTGAAAAAAGTTTTTGGTCCATTTTATACTTTAGAACCGTTTTTAATAAAATATTAATCATAAAAGTATGAGCAAAATATATGTTGAACCTAATACATATTAGATAATATTTATATTTTTTAAAATTTTATCGTACATCGCTATTAAAATAATAAAATTTTAAGTTAGATCTAATTCTAACTGTTAGATTCTAATCCAACGGCCAGAGACAAGCGTTGGACGGACTGGTACAACGCCCCCACGTCCATGTAAAGATTCCCATCTCAGCTCAGCAGCTCCATATAATGGAACCCACTGGGTAGCCCAGATTTGATCAGAAGGCGAACCAGCAACACCGGCACCACCTCTCTTCTCTCCCTCGCTCCCGTTGACCTCACGAACACCACCCGGCGAGCTCCTCCTCCTCCTGTCCGGCCACCATGTCCGACAAGCGGAAGCGCGAGAAGACTTGCTGCGAGAGACTGGTCGCCTTCGTCTTCACCCTCGGCCTCCTCGTCCTCATCTACTGGGCCATCTTCCAGCCCCACCACATCCGCGCCACCGTTGACTCCGCCGTGCTCAGCAACCTCACCGTCTCCAACGCCACCTCCGGCACCGCCGTCACCTACCACCTCGCCGTCGGACTCAGCCTCTACAACCCCAGCCTCCGCGTCAACGTCTACTACGACGCCCTCTACGCCGAGCTCTGGTTCGGAGGCGCCTCCCTCGGCCGCGCCAGCGGCGCCTCCCCCGCCGAGTTCTACCAGCTCCGGAAGAGCGGCGACGCCGTGAAGGTTGACTTCGAGGCCAGCCGTGTCAGTGTGCCCGGCGACGTCGCCGGGGAGCTGGAGAAGGAGAAAGGCCAGGGGACAGTGAGCTTGGAGGTGGCCGTTGATGCTCAGGTGAGGTACAAGTTCAGCACCATCAAGATTCGGCAGAAGCCGAGGATACGGTGCTGGCTGACGATCCCGGTGAAGCCGGAGGGCGGCGGCTCTGTCGGCGGCGCGGTTGCCCCCGGCGACCGGTGCAGCGTCAAGCAGTAGCGAGTAATGAATGATCTGATTCCTGCGCTTGGTATGTTTTCGTGAGATTGGTGCTCCGGTTTGGCCCGATTCATGTAAAGATTCAGAATTGTTTGAATGTAAAAGTATCCTTCTTTCCTGTAGCACTACTGATCTTCAATCCTCAGTTCTTGATTTGTTTCTGAGTAGCTCACTTGGGCCTTGGCACCTGCAACATGCTAATGGGCGTGTTCTTGGTCTGGTTCTGAGCAATTTCGCTCTTGAAATTATGCTAAAATATGGGTGCAGTGGTTGGTGTGAGTGTGACCAGTGAGCTGAGCTCGGAGCAGCTTCGTGCGAGCTTGCTGCAGGGCTGCAACTGTGCGGCCAGCTGACTTGGCGTTGACCGGTGCACACCCGTGTACCCTGTAAGATTAGATGTTTAGATTGGACCAACCATGTAACCCCGTTAACGGAAACTTGAGCAAATTCTTTCTGGATTCTTGCAAGAGCTAAACGGTTTTCAGTGAAATTTGTAAGTTCCAACTTCCAAATAGGTCTTGGCTCGCATCGCATGTAAGAAAGGACCAAGCAGCAGCAACTCTGCAGGTGAGGGATCTGAGGCCTAAGAGAATCTACAGCAGATGCTCTAAAATCAGGTCTCTGTATATCTCCTCTAAATTATTATTCGCTCTCTATATTTCTATTATCTCCAGTAGAATCTCTGTTCAGAAAAAAAGAGGTTGATACAGAGAGACTTCAAATTTAGAGGGTGGAAGAGAAAAACTCTAAATTTAGAAACTGAGATAGAAACTCTGCTGAATGATGAGAGACTCTAAACGCAGAGAAGATTCTGTTTTACAGACTCTGACAGGGATGCCACTGCTATATGCGTTTGTTGCCAGAATGCCAGACCAGGCAATGACGTCAAAATTTCAGCATCACGTTTGGACCAGCTGACACTGACACGCGTCAATGATTGGGCTACATATGTGATGTCCTGGCCTGCCACTCTTGCAGTTTTCGGTGTGGGCCACGTGAGGCTGTTTGGATCTTTCACAGGCCAGAGTAGAGTAAGCCCCGATGCTCCTGGGCCGTAGTGTCTTGGGCCGCTTGGGAAAGCAAGTGCCGTTTCCAGATTCGAGCTAAAAATTCCATTTCTTCTCCCGGACAAAAAACTTGCAAAACATATATGAAACTTGGTAGCTCTGAGTTTTTTTACAAAATAGCTTGGTAGCTCTGTTGAAAGTCAAGTCTGAGCAGTGTCCAATTGTATCGGACGTTGGATCGCTGAAACATTTTTATGTATATTTGAAGCATTTTTTTTTTGCAGCATTGGTTACAATTGAACCAAACGTCGGAACTTGTAGTCATTCCGAAGTTGAAACCGCTCAAAAACTTTATCGCGAAACTTGTGACCAAACATACATGAAATATGCGAAACCCTATATAATTATCCTATTCTTTCCTTTCATGGACTAATCTTCGTCTTGATCAAGCCTTAGCGCATGTGCCACTGCCATTTCTTGCTCCTGTGGTTAGCATATTCTAAACCCTAATAATCAGCTCGGTATTAGTTCCCCCACCTCATCAGCTCCGAATCACATCTACATATACAAGTTCCCCATGGCAGACACCGAATTGCTAACCAGAAGCAAGCTCCTCCGCCTCCGGCCTGTCCGCCATGTCCGGAAGCAAGAAGGATTGCTGCGGAGGTTTGGTGACCTTGGTCGCCGGCGCCGGCGTCGTCATTCTCATCTACTGGGCCATCTTCCAGCCCCACCACATCCGCGCCACCGTCGACACCGCCACGCTCTCCAACCTCACCGTCACCAACGCCACCTCCGGCGCCGCCGCCGCGGTTTCCTACCACCTGGCCGTCGGGCTCCGTTTCTACAACCCCAGCGTCCGCGTCAACATCTACTACGACACGCTCGACGCCGTGCTCCGGTTCGGCGACGCCATCCTCGGCCCCGCCAACGACACATCCCCCACGGAGTTCTACCAGCTCCGAAAGACCGGCAACGACGTGAAGGTGGAGTTCGACGGGAGGGGCGTCCCTGTCACCGGCGACATGGCGGCGGAGCTGGAGAGGGAGATTAAGGGCGAGGCGGCGGTGACCCTGGAAGTGGCGGTGGATGCGCAGGTGAGGTACAGATTGAGGAGCATCAAGATTCGACAGAAGCCGAGGATCCGGTGCTCGCTGACGATCCCGGTCAAGCCCGAGCACCGCCGCCGCGGCATCGGCGGCGTTCTTGCTAACGGCGACCCATGCAGCGTCAAGTACTAATTAAGTTGTAAAATGATCGAGCCAATCGGTGCTTCAGTGTTTTCCTCATTCGTTCTTCAATTTGGACATTCTGCCGTGGTCGAGTTTGGATGTGATCATGCAAATTAATAAGATCACCTTGCTGATAAATGTTCGATTTCCCTGGACGACATCATAGTACTAGTTGAATCTTTTGGGGAATTTCTTGGACATTTTGTTGAAGTTCATTTGGAACCACAAAAAAAAAAAAAGGCAGACAGACACAGTAATATTACGGCTTATTACCTAGCCTCCTGGATTCACCGAGACCTTATCTTTAAGAGTGGAGATACCGTTTGCAAAATTTTTACGGGAGGGGAACGATCGATAAGGCCATTGGCGGAGCATCGCCATAATCCCCGAGGGGCAATGGACAATACAGCTAAAAAACCGGCTAATTACTACAAGAAAAATTATTTTTCTTGACAGCAAAAACCGTCGACAGAACTCCAAAAACGGTCGACACAGCATCGTCGACACAGATCATATTTTCGACAGCTCCACCATCGACATAGGTCTGTCTCGACAGTCAAATCCTAGCCGCCGACAATAAGGCGCTTGGGGATGGCTGCCCTGACAGAGACTTAGTGTCGACAGCAACCGGTGGGCCGTCGACAAAGCCACAGCCTACCGTGCTGCACTAAAAAAAAATGCCCCGTATGACTCACACATCTCAAAACATCAACCATAATTTCACATGACACATATAATACATATGTCCACAACCATATCACAAAGTTCAAAACTATATAATGCAGAAATTTAATGATTTAAAAAAAGCACATAAAAGGTGCATAGGTTAAATTATTCAGTGAACGACATGCTTCAGAAGGAGAATATACGCATATGTGTGCATACCTGAAAAACCTTCTGCCATATAGCTGATCTTGACCAGAACATCCTTTGAAAAGAATTTGGAAAGTATTAACGCGGACTCAAGTGCACAGAGGTATCAAAAGATAAACCAGAACATCCTTTAAAAAGAAGGAAAGCAGAACAAATCATCTTTTCCTGACTTGACTATTCTCAAATAGAACTTAAAAATGTATACCAGTATATGACATACAATCACATAAAGTAGATAAAAAAATACAATGTATAAAGAAGTCGAGCATATCGATCTCATCATTCCACCAGTGCAGTTGGAGGTAACAAATTTAGGAGGATAACCTACTACAGAATAGGCCATCTGTGTCAGTTTTTGAACCGACACAAAATAACAGACACTGATGTGGCCAGTCATATGTGCCGGTTTGGGACCGGCACAGATGACCCTTTTTTTGTGCCGGTTTATGGTTAGAAAATATTTTTATCTAGCCTAGCTAGCACTGGCTGCTACTACTACCTACATACTGTACAACCCTAACTAGCTAGCTATTTACATGAAGGCGTCATCATCGTCGTTGTTGCTCGCCGGCTCAGGGTCGAAGGAGCGGCCGACGTCATCATGGCCCATCGCCTCCTCGTCATCTTGGTCCGGCCAGTTTTTGGGGAAGGTGTCACTGTCATCAGACCCTCGGGCGCCCTATCCGCCGGTCGCCTTCAACGACGACTCTACCTCCAACACAGGGGTGGCCTCATTCGATTCAAAGATGGATCTGGTGATGTGACCCGCTGCCGCTTGGACACTGGCTCCTCATCATAGGGCTCCTCGCCGGCCGCTGGCTCTTCCTCACAGGGCACCGGATCACCGGCAGGCCAAGCTGGTGGAGAGGGCATCAGTGATAAGGGGGAAGAAGGGAATTGGACCATGGTGGACAAGAGAGGAATGAGGATCGAAGAGGCCAACGGAGATCGAAATGGGGGAGACGATCGATCGGATAGATTATATATAAATATGTATGGGGAAAAATTTACCCACAAAACACATTGGGAGACGAAACGTTATATGTGCTAGTTCTAATTTCCAACCATCACATATTACTATGAAGCGACATGCCTCTTCAGTTGACATATGGGAAAAGCTTTATATTTGTCTGTTCTAATTTGCCGCCACATATATATACATATTATATGTTCTGGCTCATTATAAGAACTGACACAGATATGTCTGTACCTATTAGTAATCAGAACCGGCATATATAATTTGTAATATGCGCCAGTTGGTAAGTAGCACCAACACATACACACACAGATACACACACACACATAGATACACACACACACGGTCTGTTGCTTATATCTGTAGGAGTTGATTTGTAACCCCTACAGATTACCACTACTACAGAACTGGGCATCACAAGCGGGCTATTACAAGCGGTTAGGCGCGAACCGCTTCTGGCCTTCGCAGCAGAAGCGGTTCGTGAGCAACGGGCGGGAGGGGGTTTCCAGAAGCGGTTGGTAACACTAACCGCTTGTGTTGACCAACCTCCACAAGTGGTTCGTGTCCCAAACTGCTTCTAAATTATCACAAGCGGTTTGAGACACCAACCGCTTGTAGAGATACACATTTACAAGCGGTTGGTGTCTCAAACCGCTTCTGGAAGAGGTCCCGCCCACCCATTTAAACTCTTTCTCCCTCCCCGAGCTCGCAGACATGAACAGGGAAGGGCCTGGCACTATTCTTGGGGGGAGGTGCTGTCTAAATTTTTGAATGTGATGATTTAGTTTCAAATTAAGTGAATCAAGGTTAGTAACATCATGCTACCATCCTTCTCACCAAGATATTATTGTTTCTTTTGCATTTAATATGGAGAAAAAATTGATTTTGATTGTTTGGGGTTTTTATTGCTACCTCACTCCATAACTTTAATTTTAGGCAAGACCATGATGAATTATGGTAGTTATTTTCTCCAAAAGTGTTCTTAGAATTAGAATCTTTAATGTAACACTCCTTCTCTTCAATCTCACTCCATAACTTTAATTTTAGGTAGGACCATGATGAATTGTAATTAAGGAGTTGTTTTTCAAAAGTTGTTAGCTTTACAATCTTTAATATAACACTCCTCCATTGAATGTAACAATAGTAGATCTAGGTTTGGACGGAAATTGTTAATGTTTTATGAAATAAAATAGGAAAAAATTTAAAGGGACAAAATAATTAGTTAAATTAAGTTTAAAGGTTAAATTTGAAAAACCACTCCCTCCATCGCAAAATATATGGCATATAAATTCTTGGCACTATAAAACTTTTAATTTCTTTTCGATTATGTCTTATAGAACTATAAAACTAACAACATGTTTGAGTAGTTTTAATTACAAATGTAACTATATGACATGCATATATAAAATAAGTATATTATTTATTACCTTTGATAATAGCCAAAACATGGAAACAATGACTTTTGTAAATACGTGTCAAAGTACTTTGGAATAGAATTTTGCTACAATGTAAATAACACTTTAGTGAAAGATCTTTGAAGGTATCTGAAAATTAGATCTTTGTGTAGATGAACCGGCAATGGATGTACAATGCGGACCGTCGCTCCAGAGAGTTCATTGATGGCGTGAAGGCATTTCTTGATGCCGCTGTTGCATTCTTGCCTCTAGACAGCTTCATATGTTGTCTGTGCGTAGACTGCAAGAATGAGAAGGAGCACTCCTAACGCTTTCAGGTTATGACCCATTTGATCACGAGAGGTTTCGTGCCAAACTACACCTATTGGACCAAGCATGGCGAAGTACAGGGGAGCAGCTAGGAAGACGATGAAGAAGATGGTGAAGAAGAAGAGGTATTCAACAAGATGGCGGACGCACGCAATATTGTTCTCGAAAGATACAATCGGCGATCTTGGTGATGACGAGCTAGACTAGATGTCGCGTGATGGAGAGGAGACTACACAGATGAAAGACAATTCGAGAAGTTTCAACAAGATGGTAGAGGACCACGGACACCTTTGTACTCGGTGACCGGGGAAGGGCCACAGAAGTCTCATCGATTAATCGAACTTAATGCAATGGAAGGTTAGAAATTGTGTGTCGACAAGGATTCGATGAGTTGTTATCACTCATAAAGAATCTGCTTCCAAAAGATAACACGCTGCCTGAATCTACATATGAAGCCAAGCAAGTCATATGTCCTTTGGGATTAAAAGTACAGAAGGTACGCGCATGTCGTAACGATTGTATCCTATATCGCAATGAGTATGTGGATTTGGATGCTTGTCTAGTGTGCAAAGAATCACGTTACAAGACGAAGCGTGAAGACCCAGGTGAAATAGAGGGGGAGTGTAAGAAGAAGAGACCTCCTGCTAAGGCGGTGTGGTATTTCCCTGTGATCCCCCGATTAAAGCATCTTTTTACTAACAAAGCGCATGCCCAGATGGTGCGTTGGCACAAAGAAGGGCGTAAGGATGACGGGATGCTTAGGCACCCCGCTGATGGGTCCTAGTGGAGGAAAGTCGATCGAACATTCCCAGACTTTGCAAATGAGGTGAGGAACATAAGGTTTGGGTTGAGTACCGATGGTATGAATCCTTTTGGCGACCTGAGTAGTAGCCATAGCACTTGGCCTGTTACACTATGTATCTATAACATTCCTCCTTGGCTGTGCATGAAGCGGAAATACATCATGATGCCATTGTTGATCCAAGGGCCGAAGCAACCCGGAAACGACATCGATGTCTATTTGAAACCATTGATGGAAGATCTTGTAAAGTTGTGGGAGGATGGTGTACGGGTATGGGATGAGTACAAGAGGGAGTATTTCACCCTACGTGCACTGTTGTTCGTAACCATCAACGATCGCCCGCCGGTAACTCGTCTGCAATACTACCAAAGGATATAAAGCTCGCTTGTAATGCTTAGATGAAACCGACAACATGTACCTGAAAAACTCTCGAAAGATTGTGTACATGGGCCATCGTAGGTTTCTTCTAAAGAGGCACCCATTGCGAAAAAAAGGAAGGTATTTTGATGGGAAAGCAGACCATCGTGATAAGCTCGAGCATCGTAGTGGCCCACGTGTTTGCCATGGTAAAAGATCTTAAAATAGTGTTTGGAAAGGGTCCCGAAGCAAACATATCCCGAACGAGGAAGGTCGTGCACCCATCTCGAAAAAGAGATCAATATTTTGGGACTTGCCTTATTGGGAAGTTTTGGAGATCCGTCACTCACTTGACTTCATGCACATCACGAAGAATGTTTGCTTGAACTCGTTAGGATACCCGGATATGTACGCAAATCGAAAGATACACTACAAGCTCGGAAGGACCTACAACTTTTGAAACTAAGGGATGGTCTACATCCGTAAAAGAGAGAGAAAGGACATTACCTAAATCCCGCGAGCTACACTCTAAGCAAAGAAGAGAAAAAAGCATGATAGAGTGCTTGAACAAGGTGAAGGTCCTTCAGATACTCGTCAAATGTGAAGAGACTCATAAACATGAAAGAGAATAAAATCGTACACCGAAAGCTCATGACTATCTTGTATCGATGACACAGCTTGCTCTCGATGGGTCGTGAGAGGTATTTTGCCCGATTGGGTCCCGTGACAATCATAAAGCTGTGTACCTTTTTCAACGTGGTTTCGCAGAAGGTCATCGATCTACATAAGCTAAGTAAGCTACAAGATGACGTGGTACAGAGTGTGGTTAGCCTTGAGATGATCTTTCTTCCTGCATTCTTTGATATTATGGTTCATCTCACTGTTCACATTGTTAGAGAGATAGGTATTCTCGGGCCCGTGTTTCTGCACAACATGTTTCCTTTCGAGAGGTACATGGAAGTCCTAAAGAAGTATGTCCGTAACCGTTCACGTCCCGAAGGATGCATTACGGAGGGTTATGGGACAGAGGAGGTGGTTGAGTTATGTTTGGATTACATTGAGGATCTACATCCCATTGGCGTCCCTATACCACGCCATGAGGGGAGACTACGGGGAAAAGGGACACTAGGACGGAAAGCAATTGCATGCAATGATCTTCTAACTTTTAAGCAAGCACATTTCACTGTTATGAAACAATCAACCGCTAGGCCCGTATGTCCTTCAAAGATAAGAGTATTCTCGCGCGAATTCCTGTGAAGGTCCGAGGATTGGATCACAGTGAGGCACATGGATACTTTCTAGCTTGGTTACAAAACTACATCCTTGTCAACGGGTCGAAAATGAACAGTTGCAATGCACGCTCGGATGCCATCTAGTGAAATCGCCATATTCAAGGGCTACGAGATAAATGGTTACACCTTCTACACAAAATGCCAGATACCAAGAGCACCAACGTAATAAATGGTGTCCGTATAGACGCCATCGACAACAAAGGCAATGTGGACACATATTATGGTTACGTAGAAGAGATATGGGAGCTCGACTATGGACCATTGAAGGTCCCTCTGCTTAAGTGCCGGTGGGTCAAACCGACTTCAAACGGTGTGAAGATCGACAAATACGGCATGACAACCATGGACTGACGAAGTTGGCTATAGGCGCGAACCATTCGCCCTGCCAACGATGTGAGATGTGTCTTTACATAATGGACATGTCAAGCAAACCAAAGAAACACAGGAGAAGCAAAAGGATTGCGTAGTAAGCCAAAGCGACACGTGGTTCTCTAGGGCAAACGAAGGATTGTTGGTGTTGAGGACGCCACGCAGACGAGGAGGAGTATAATCGGTTCGACGAGCTCCTCCCTTTACGGAAGATGTCGACATAAGTGTCCTAAATGTAATCAAGTCGATGTTCCTTACATACGTCGCGATCACGACGAAGGAACACTTGTAAAGACAAAGTGATCATTAATTCATTGATAAAATATTTTTTGAATGGACTCACTAATTTTTGTAGGGACTAACTAATTTTTTGATGCACTAAGTAATTTTTGGATGAACTAAGTAATTTTTGGATGCACTAACTAATTTTTGAAAGCACTAAGTAATTTTTTATTGCACTAACTAATTTTTTATTGCACTAACTAATTTTTTGATGCACTCCCTAATTTTTGGATGGACTGATTAATTTTTGGATGCACTAACTAATTTTTGAAAGCACTAAGTAATTTTTTATTGCACTAACTAATTTTTTATTGTACTAACTAATTTTTTATTGCACTAACTAATTTTTTATTGCACTAACTAATTTTTTGATGCACTCCCTAATTTTTGGATGGACTGAGTAATTTTTGGATGCACTAACTAATTTTTGAAAGCACTAAGTAATTTTTTATTGCACAAACTAATATTTGGCTGCACTAAATATTTTATTACAAGCGGTTCGTAATACCAACCGCTTGTAGAGGGGTGTTAAATTAAATTATAAGAGGAAGGCAAAGCAAAAATTAAAAGACAGGGGGCGCGAGCGGGGCTCGAACCCGCGTCGCTGCAGGTGAGCCCACGCTCAAGCGCCACTCGCTAGCCAGAAGGGGGGGGGAATTTTATCTCAACCAACACGGGCGTCAAATCCTTTTGACTCTTCGCACTTTACAAGCGGTTGGTGGTACAAACCGCTTGTAGAAGTCCCTCCTTCGCTCTCTCGCCAGTTGTGAGGAAACTCTACAAGCGGTTGGTGATACGAACCGCGTGTAGAGGTCCCTCCCCCGCTCGTCCGCCAGCTGTGAGGGACCTCTACAAGCGGTTGGTGATACGAACCGCTTGTAGAGGTCCGTCAGCCGCTCCCGGCCAGCAGTGAGGGGTTTCTACAAGCGGTTGGTGATACGAACCGCTTATAGAGGGGTAGCTTTACACGCGGTTTCTATTACGAACCGCGTGTAGAGCTCTTCTTACAAGGGGTTGGTGGTTCCAACCGCTTGTAGAGGTGCTCTTATAAATATGTCTCGCCTGGCCGGGGACACACTCCAAATTTTTCTAAGTCCCCGCGCGCGCTCTCTGCCTCTGTCGTGTCCATCGACCACCCCGCCGCTCGCTCGCCTGTCGCTGCCGCCGTCGGTCATCTCCCGTCTTGCCGTCGGCCGCTGCCGCCGTCGTCGTCGAAGTCGAAGTCGTCTCCCAGCCGCCGCCGCCGTCGTCTCCCAGCCATGCCGTCGACCGCGCGAGCTCCTCCATCCCGAAGGGTTTAGGTTACCCTCCTCTCCTTACACGTGCTCAGACACTCGCCGCCCACAAAGTGTTCGACAAAATGTCCCTAAGGGCAAAAAGAGGTGTTCAACAGTGTGTGAGAGAGAGAGAGCGTGAGAGAATGAGAGCGTGAGTGAGATGGAGAGAGATCGTGAGAGAGAATGAGAGAGAGTGAGAGAGAATGAGAGAGAGAGTGAGTGAGAGAGATTGAGAGAGAATGAGAGAGAGAGTGAGAGAGAATGAGAGAGTGAGCGAGAGAGAGTGAGGGAGAGTGAGAGAGAATGAGAGAGAGTGAGAGAGAGATGGAGAGAGAGTGAGTGAGAGATGGGGAGAGAGTGAGTGGGAGATGGAGAGAGAGTGAGTGAGAGATGGGGAGAGAGTGAGTGGGAGATGGAGAGAGAGTGAGTGAGAGAGATGGAGAGAGAGTGATTGAGAGTGAGAGAGAATGAGAGAGAGAGATGGAGAGAGAGTGAGTGAGAGATGGAGAGAGAGTGACTGAGAGTGAGAGAGAGTGAGAGAGAGAGAGAGTGAGTGAGAGAGAATGTGAGTGAGAGAGAATGAGTGAAAATGTATTTTTTGTTATATATTTTTCTTTTACAATTTGACGAGTTGCCATACTTATTAATTAAACAATATTTCATAATAACGATAGATGGCGACACCAGGACGTGGTGATCCTAATTTCGAGATGGATGAAGCGTTCATGCTAGACGAGATCGACTATGGTAGCAACTTGGCCGCCAATGAAGGTGATGCCAACGTTGTCAACACACGCCCGGTGGATCCAAAGATCCCGCTGACGCCGAGGAAGTGAGGTAATGCCACGAGAATCCGGACAAACCATTTAGCCATATTTAACCAATTACTATAAATGGCTCTGACATGAAAAATTCACATCTCTGTCCATTTTCAGCCCGGTACATCGAGCACCCAAACCAAGCGAGGACCTAACAAGAAGCCTACTACAAAGTTTGTTTTCACCAACGTCGACAATGACGGGAAGCCTATTGCTCCTCTGTCTGCAGTAGGCCCGTTTAACAACACATGTGGTTTCCACGTTAGGGATCATGTCCCAGTTAGCATCAAGAAATGGACTGAAGTTCCGCAAGCCACCAAGGAGCTCCTTTGGAAAGATATCAAGGAGAACTTCAAATTTCCTGAAAGATATGAGAACAAGGTTAAGAGATACACTTTGAAGAAGATGGAAACCCAATTTCAGTCGTGGAAAGTTCACCTGAACAACAAGTATGTCAAGAAGGGAGAAAAGCCAGACTTCAACCAACATCCCAAGTTGGCAGATCACTGGGATGCATTTGAAGAATACAAATTGTCATAGGAAGGACAGGCCGCGAGTCAACAGAACAAGATCAACGCTGGGAAGAAAAAATACCACCACCATCTTGGCACCGGTGGTTACGTCGGCTGTACCTAAATGGGAGAAGCAGGAAGAAGAACTAGTGGCCAAGAATATCACGCCTACTACTGCTGAATGGGAATTCCGCTGCGAAATTGGTTCATGGCTCACGGAGGACCCTTGCGCATTTACGGTAGCTTGTTGATGCCACCGGAGCGGAGGATGTTGGAAACAGAATTGTCGAAACCGTCGACATGTCTCGCTCCGGTTCCTTTGTGACAGACAGGGAGAATGACGAGCTCACACGTGCACTTCAAAACCCTGAGCACCCAGGACGGACAAGAGGAATGGGATCGTCTGTGCCATGGAAGTACGGTTTCTCCAAAGATGCCGATACGTACAGGAGCCGGTCAAGAAGCAAAAAAAGAGAGTCATACAGATACAACTTATTGGAAAGGGAGCTCAGAGCAACTCAAAGAGAGCATCGGAGAGATTGTTGAGCAAAAGCTGCAGCGGCACTCGGTAAACTTCAAGGAGCAGTACAAGCAATACACGTGCCATGGTTAGCCCGCCCACCTCCACAGAACGGAGTAGTCAAGCATTGAACGCCGCCGCAATTTCTACGGACCTGGGACAGTACGCAGTGGACAACATCAAAGTTCGCCGGGAGTGTGAGCTACACATTCAGGCGCATAACCTCTCCACTAAGGTGGCTTATGGCATGGCGTACCCGGTGGAGCCAGGCCAGCTTTTCCACTGCAACGAGATCCCGCCAGGTTACTCGAAGGTCACAGTGGAGGAGGTGTCGAGCGGCTATGAAGATCTCCTACTCGAGATTGCTGGAGGGGATGATATCACCAAGCTTGGACAGGCCCTCCACGGAATCATTCTCCGGCGAAAAAGGTACATCATATTTCCAAAGACCATGGAGGTGACCTCTCCACCAATAGAAATCCAACTATTAGAGCTAACCGAAGGGACCATACCTCAACCACAATGACAAAACACGCCTCCTCCTACATCACCTCAACGACATGCCTCGTCTCCAATACAGAGCACTCCGCCTCCACCTCCTGCTCCACGAAGCCCGGCTCCACAATCTCTTCCAAGGAAGAAACTCCAAGTACGAAGGACCAGTACTACGACGCTACCCCCTCCCAAGAAGGCCCAGTCTAGCCGGTCAACACAGTCGTCAAAGGAACCTCCGAAAAGGGCATATGACATGACGGTTGAGGAGACACGAGCAATAGTTTAAAAGGAAATTAAGACACACTTCGCGCCAAAGGCGCCACCTCCCAAGGCGCAGACTGATCCGAAAGCTGCAGCCCACTTTACGACATGCCGTGCAGCGCCTCTTCCTGTCTCGACTAACTACGAACGCACAATAGCGAAGGCTGCAGTGAAAGGAAAACGGGCTAAGGCGGCGGCGGCACCTAAGAAGACAGCCCAAGATTATCAGCTAGAGAAATTCTTGAGAGAGTCGGGCTGTCTTCGCCGCAGCTATGGGACTAACAGATGAGCTTCCAACGGCAGAGGTCGTGGCCATATAAGCCGGGCCAAGAGTTGGTTGCACCGAAAAGATAAGGGATCTCCCAACCAAGATGCGACAATTTCATGAATGGTACATGGAACAAATCCGCTCAAGGAAGAACAATGTTCCCGCCAGTATAAAAACGAAGATTTCTATTGTGGGGATGAACTCATATGGATGGAATTCAACGACATCTACCAATTTTACCATCGAGACACCGCCAACGTGTCTCTAATGAGCTTCTTGGTGTCTGTAAGTATTTTCACTAATGATTGAGGCCTCTGTTCTATTGGGCTCATGAAACATGACTTATCGACTTATCTCCAAGTCGAGAATTTCGATAAGTGAAAATTTTGTGACTTATCCGACTAATATTGACTCATCTGAAATTTTTATTACTTTTGAACTGCTTTTATTTTTATCTCATAGATAAAAATAAAAGCTCTCTAAATCCTAAATTTCAAGGCCATCCGACTCGAGGCCACCTCGAAATTCTCAAATTGAGATAAGTCGATAAGTCACAAATTATGAGCCCAATAGAACAGGCCTGAAGCTTACTATATATATGTGTTCATTTCGTCGTTGTTCAGCCGCAAAATCTAATAACTCATCCCTTTGTATGTAGAATGGAGATACAACGGTAGAAGAGAGGCTATCTTTGACATCGGCTTCATTGACCCATCAATTGTCAACGAGCCTAATCAGAAACGCAAGCCAAAAGAAGTTGAAGAATACATGTCAAGGCTCTTTTCGACCAATATACAAACCGCACATACTTCGCCTTCAACTTCCAATGCGTATATATACATGTCATCACACAACCTCTCGCTTATCCTTTTTCAAGACATTCATAATATGACTAATTACATATATGTTGCAATACTTATATATGAATAGGTTTCACTGGATCCTACTTATTATCATTGTCGATAGTGCGATCATCATTGTGCAAGACTCAAGAAGAAAACCACAACAAGATTTTTAGTTTATCATTGATATTCTAAACAGGTAACATTGAGATGCCAAGCTACATATATATATAAGTACTTCGAATACTCATAATTACTATTCATATAATAACGCATGACAGGGCATTCGCCACGTTCCGAACGAAGCATAAAGGAAAAAGTTGTAGGAATCAATTCATAGTGCAATCCAGCACTCAAGTACGTACTACAAAATATCAATTAAATAATATATATGGCGTAAAAATTTATCTTCTCAAGCCAATTAATTAATTGCATTCTTTTCAAATATCACTCTAGGTTCTACAGCAAACGGCCGAAAACAACTTATGTGGCTATTATGTGTGCCTCTACATGCAAAGTCTTACCCACGGCGATATGCGACAACTGGATAACGAGGTGCGTGTGTGTTAAAAACAAATTTCGTAAAACACTTATACGTGACGTGTTCAAAGTTTTATTTCTTTGTTTCTTTTCGTAGCCCGACATCGATGAGACGGGCGTGATCCCATCGCATCGGGTTGAAGCAATCCAAGAACAACTTATTGGCTTCATTGTCGATGAGATTATAACCCCTAGAGGAGAGTTCTATGCAAAGGCATGGAGGGATGGCCCTTCAATAAGGACAGGTGAACTTACGGAATCTTCGTCGATGGCCGCAAAGAGCGATGCACGCAGGAAATGATCTCAAGATCACCACATTCGCACTCTTCGAAAGTTGTAAAACATTGCTTGTGCTGATCATCATTTTATGTATTGTAAAACATATATATATATATATATGCATTTAATTTGTAATTAAATTATAAGCTCATACTACTTGTGCAAATAAATTACTGGTTTTCTCAATTATAATATATATTTAATTATGCAGAAATAAATTTGTAGTTGTATTTATTTTATTGTCAAAATTCATATTTGAAAGTCTAGCTCAAAAGCGCCATATGTAGTCATCGGCCTCTGCACAAGCGGTTTGTAACAACAACCGCCAGGAGAGAGCACACGGTGCCTCCCCACCCACGATAGAAGGCCTCTACAAGCGGTTGGTAACACCAACCGCCAGATTTGCCCCCACGTGGCTGCTCCATCGCGCTTCTGGCGCCTTCAACCGCTTGTGGTGCTGCACCACAGCGGTTGAATCATGAGTGATACCTCTCTGGGTATCACTCTGTTATGCATAAGCGTTCGATAACCGCTTGTGAAAGCGGTTACGAACCGCTTGTGTAGCACTGTTTGCTGGTAGTGTACCAAATACCAGGTGCATGTAAGTGCAACATTCACCATCCTAAAATGGATTTAAACATATACGCTTATCATGATTATGGTTCATACAACCTTAGACATTTGCCATACTCGTTTCCAGAGTCCAAACACCAAACAAAAATCTTCCCACTCCAATGAACTACTCCATGATCAGAGAGACGCTTGACTAAGGGTTTGTTTGGTTCTCTTGCTCACCTTGCTTTGCCTTGCTCAGTTAGCCTAGCCAGGCAAGGTGAGGCAAAGCAAGGGATATAAAGGTGTTTAGTTCTCCTTTTATTTGGCTTGCCTCAACTCTCTCTTGTCCATGCAAAATCTTGCCCACGTAGGAAAGCCAATTTGGCTAGCCTGGGTGGGTAAGGATTTTCTTGCTAGGCGAAGCAAGCTTGCCTGGTAAAGCAAGTTTTTGAGTTGCTATTAAACACCAAACCTTGCCAGACAATGATGAGCAAGGTTGGGCAAGGGTACCAAATAGCCCCTAATTGGCTTATGATCCTAGCAGACTCCTTAGCAGTACTACCCTTAATCCCTTGGCCACTCTACTTCCGCAACGCCACTTGGCTCACTTCCACTAATTGGCATTGCTAAAACACTGAAATGACATCCCATAAATGGCACTGCTAAACTCGAAGCTGCTAGAGTCGGAGGGGAGGAGGCGCGTGAGAAGCCCACACGCGGTGTCTACCTACTTACCCAAAGGCTGGCGCTCCCTATGGTGGAGCTCACGGTCGTGGAGGCAGTCGAGGTGTGGTAACCGCTGATTGGAGCACCTCCACTACGGCGCAAGCAAGCACGACGACGAGCAGGAGGAAACGGGGAGAGAGGGAGGACGAAGGCATCACGGCGGGGAGGAGATGATGGGAGTGGCAAGTGGGACTGCATGGCGAGGGGATTAACTAGCGAGAGCAAAGTGGTTGGGGATTGGGAAATTGGACGGCGAAAGCGAAAGCATGAGTGATTCTAGAGATGGGAGGGGAGGCGATGGCGCTAGAGACGGGTGGGAAGGCGGCAGGTAGGCGGCGATACCAGAGATAGGCAGGGAGGCGTGGCTAGGGCTAACTCGGTTGGATTTGTATCAATCTCAAAAATTACTAATAAGTCCCCAATCATGTGCCATGTGAACCTGCCACACTCTATGTCGACAACCAATCTTGGGCCATTGACATAGGCCATGCTACCCCGTGTGGCCCACCCGCTTGCCCTCACGACCACTACAACCTATGTCGACAGCTGGGCTCGGGCCGTCGACATAGGCCATACCACCCTATGCCCTATGTCGATGGTCAGTTTTAGGCTGTCGACATAAGCCTTGTCTGCACAGCCCACTGTACTTAGTGTTGACAGCCTTTTTTGGGCTGTGCACCTCACACAGGCAGTCAACCCGCACCTTGTGTCGACAGCCAGGTAAGAGCCGTCAATATAGGCCTTGCCTCATAGCCCACTGCACCTTGTGTTAACGGTCGACAAAATGTCATCGACACATGTCACGCCCACTATATGCTCGATGGAATGCCTTTACATGGAAAGTGTGACTCCTCTCTACCATATACCTTTGTTTTGTTTTGCGTTCCTCACTATTCTAAAAAAATTCTCCCTAATCCGTTCACGTCAAAATGTGTTCTACAACCATTTCTATTAGGATGTATTGTTAATTTCATCAAATCATAAGTTATGATAGTAACTTTTGCGACATATGCCTTTGCCATGGGCCCCTTCCCACCCTATACCGGTTCTTTTTAGCGTTCGCTATTCTAGGAAGGATTTCCCTAATCCGTTCGTGTCCAAATGTGTACTACTACCATTTTTGCTAAACAATAAAGTTAATTTGGTTTTTCATCAATTTTCCATTGATTATGGGTATTCAAAGATCGCTCCACACCAAACTTTCTCGGTTCGATCAACTTCAACTTCGATGTTCTATTACCTACTTAAGTGTTAGGTCTCTTAAAGCTTGAACGTGCTGGCGGTATCATATGATAGATTACGCAAACATGTCATGGCTTTTCATCGTAAAAACTAATATGATACCAATCTGATTAAACCTATACATGCATAAAATTATGTTGATTAGTCGGTTTTCCTCCTTGTATAGAGTTAACTGTGCACCTGAAGATGATTTCTCTTTTAAATCATCTTTCTATTGATTGAACCATAAGTCAACTATACAAAAGTAGCTAAAGAAATATTTGATTTTTTTTCAAAATTTTAAATGAATATAAACATATTTTTGAATTACAAAGGATTTTAGGAAAAATAGCTATTCTCGATGGCCCAACACACCGTCGACACAGCCCATCTGTGTCGACGGCAACGATACTGGCCGTAGACACAAGACTAGCAGACTACCATGAAGCCTGCGCAAACACCAACCAGTGTCAACAACCAGACCAAGACCGTCGACACAGTCATGCCAAGCCTACAAAGAAGCTCTGTTTGAGACGTCGTTGCTGGGAAACTCAGTGTCGATGGCCTTTGTTCAAGTCGTCGACACTAGCCCCTCTCCTGCTTCCCAAATATGAACAGAAAATCCGATGAAGCTCCCCAAGAGGTGAGTCTCGACGGTTTGAACAATGGCAATCGACACTGCCTGCTCTATGTCGACGGCTAAGAGCTAGCCGTTGACACTGCGTGCTGGTAGCTCCAACTAGGAGCTAGTCGTCAACACTGCCTGATTATGTTGACGGTCAATATGTTTTGTGTAGTGAATACATGAGACTAGGGCCATCACAAACTTATAGTTGCTCAACAAAACTAATTGCCCAAGGCAATGGTGAATGCAGAAAAAAATTTGAGAGGGGCTAAGCTAACCTATCAAAAAGTGAGATCTCACTCTCAAGAACATCCGATAACATGTGCTAGAGAACGCTCGGGACCTTGCATTCGAGAACAACAGAACCATGCTTCATCTGTTTTTCTAAACTAATACATCTCTATTACTATACATAAATTTCTAAAGTAGCTAGTTCGTGGTACTAATTTGCTTGAGCTTTTAAGTATGAAGTTCAAAAACCCAAGGACTTTAAATTCATTAGCTAGGTTGAAGTTGGTAAATTGATATATGCATGGTGCATATATGACGAGATCAAACCATTCATTAGCTAGGTTGAAGTTGGTAAATTGATATATGGTGCATATATGACGAGATGAAACCATCTCTAAATCAAAATTTTAAGTTATACTAGTGATAATAATTGTAGAAAACCGTTTGCTTAATTAAGAAGTTGTGTCTAGAAGTAAATGATATGAAGATAAGCTTGGAAAAAAGCCCCTCACAACAGTATTGACGTACGTGATTGAAATACACGCACTATACCATATGGCACGTTTACCGACAGTTAACTATCGGGAAAGATTGATTATTGGTGGCAATCAAACAGTCGGGAAAAATACAGATATTTTATGGCACCGTATCTGTCTGTAATGCCAGTGTATGGTGACTACACATTTGTCAGCATATCACCTTTCGACGGATTATTGGCCGGTGAATCTTTTTCAACACATGATCTGTCGGCTAAGAGTTTTGGTAGACCACCTCTATGTCGGGATAGGTACACTACGGGGCTGAAAATAATAAAGAGTGCGAGACCAAAAATAAAGCGCACGAATAGAGCAAAGGGCGCAGGAACAAAAATAAAGTTAGCCCTTCTTTTATTTGTGAGAAACCCCAGATCCCCTTCTTTCCCTATTCTTCCCCTCCCTTCCCGGCACCAAATCCCTAGCCCTAAGTCTCATCCCGTGTGTGGATCTTCACCTCACCGGCGTCGTGGTTCACCTTGCTTCGTCCTATACGTGCGCGCACCAGAGCAACCTGCCGTTGCTGCCGCTGTAGGCGAAATCCATCGGCAGGTCTACAATCCCTGTTTGGTAGCACCAGCGGCCGCCGTACCGCCGAAGTAGCAGCCGGTGTGGGGCCATATCCTGGCGGTGCTGGTGCCGGTCGGCTGGCACGTCGAGCGCGAAGTCTGGCCCGAGCTGAGTTGCACCCCATCGGATCTGAGGCAAGTCTGAACATGAGCTGAATTCGGCGTGCAGCTGAAACCTGGCAGCGTGCAGCAAAAATCTGAACCTAGCGGTGAAGCTGAACCTGGCGCAACTTTGGTGGCAGCAAAAATCTGGGGGTAGCGCAAGTCTGAGGTGAGTTTAGCCTGCAAGTTTAGTATTTCTCCAAGCAAAACATCAAAGTTGACTTTGAGCTAGACAAAGGTCTATAGATGATGACAAGAGATAAAATCGATTTAGCAATTCTACAAGATGTATAGATAAGCAATGCCAGTAAGATTGCACAGATAAGCAATGCCATTAAGAAAAGCCACAGCTATTATCTTTTCATTAGTGCCAGTCACTACTAGAGAGCTGGGCATTACTACCGACCCATCACTACCGGTTGGATATCAACCCGTTGTGATGGTGCACCAAGACGGTTCGTTGGGGACGAAGCGAGAGAGGGCTTCTACAACGGTTTGATACCGAACCGGTTGTAGAGCCCAATTCTACAACGGTTCATGTCCCCAACCAGTTGTGGACTTCTACAACCGGTTGGAGACACGAACCGGTTGTAGAAATTGGGTTCTACAACCGGTTCATGCCCCCAACCGGTTGTAGAAACCCTATTTTCGAAATGCTAAAAGGAATGCTTGTCCTACTCTCATCAGAGAGCACGCGTGGGTGGATTGGCTAGAAGGGTGAGGCATGGGTCACGAGGAGAGGTGTGAGGTCCTGGGTTCAAATCCCACTTCTCCCAATATATTTCTAACTTTTGCTAACACTACTACCGGTTCGTGGACCCGGTTATGATACCCGGGAGTATTACTCCCGGTGGCTTACAACCGGTTCCAAAACCGGTTGTGAAAGGGGTTTGGAACCGGTTGTAATATTATGTTCGCTACTAGTGGGTGATGTCTCCAATTCCAATATAAAAATGGAAATATCAAAACAAACATCAAAGGAATTTTGAATTGCCTTTCATAAACACCTACCAAATATATCAGTGCATCTAGTGTCAGTATATAGAAAAAAAAATTTTAAACCTTTTTTAATCATTATTTTAATAATAACCCCAGTCTGTAAACAATTTCGAGATCTAACCCTTTTGGCGCGCCACGGGCCGGGCGCGGGCGAATAGCCACGCTTGCCACGCAGGCGTGTGGCGCGCAAAGGGTGCCACGCCGGCGTTCATGGCGGGCAATGCCGCCGTGGCAACAGGGGCCCACTCTTGATGCGCTAGCACTTGTGGCGCAACAATACTGGCCCGTGGGACCGGTGGCTCCAGCCACCGTCGAGCCAGGCCCTGCCGTGCCACCCCGCATGGCGCGGCAAGAGACACATAAAATCCGCCTCACAGTCTGTCCAGAGAGCAGTTCTCGAGCCCTAACTTCAGCTCCCCGCCGTCATCCGCCGCCGCCCGCCGTTTGCCGGCCGATTGGAGCTTGGGGACAGATTCCCCACCCTCCTAGGAAGGTAATGCCCCTTTACTTGCGTTATTTCGCATTTGATTGAGTGCATTTCGTAGTTCTTTGGGAAGTAGTTTTTCAAATGAAAATATCGATTTAGGTTTGATTTTAGGTTTTTTAGTTCGATCTGAGTATCCTGGGATTCGCAATGAACCTTCTGTCCGTACTATTAACGTGTAGAATTTGTTGCATGTATCGATTTGGACTCCAAATATAGGTGTAGATATGTACATGTATTTAGTTAGTTTTTTTTATTGCTAATCCATATTAGGTGTGAAAATAAGATGTTGATCCATATAATATCTAGTCCATAGTTTGGTGAAAATAAGTTAGGTGCTAATCCAAAGTTAGGTTTTTTATTGGTGAAAATATGTTGATCCATATTTGGACTCCAAATTTGTTTGAATATATTTGCATAGAACAACTTACGATGCAAATTAACTCTGTTATTTGAATTGTGCAGGATGGCGGACCCTCGGTACCCGCTCCTTGAGTCGTTCTACGAGAGGGAGCACCGTGCGCGGCGCATCGCCGATGACCGACAGGTTGGGCTATTTATTGTTGTTGATGCATTGCACTTTGTTTTGGTATCGTACTGATCAACTACGGTTAATGTTTTTTACAGCTTTTGACCTCGCTCCGTCCCCGTACGCACGCGCTCGTACTGACATGGGACGAGAGGTTCGCGCCTTACTTGGCGCGAGTCGGCTTCCTCGACCTGGCTCGCACCGTCACCGTTGGCCTGCCGGACCTAGACGGGCCTCTCCTCACGTCCCTTCTAAACCGTTGGAGGCCTGAGACGCACACCTTCCACCTCCCCTGCAGGGAGATGACGGTGACCTTGGAGGACAAGGCGATGATCCTCGGGTTACCGTTGGAGGGCGCGATGGACCGGATCTTGAACACGGCCACCGGCGCGATCCGCACAGTATGCGTTTTGGTGTGGAGGCCCCAGAGGACGACCAGCAGTGGAGCAAGTAAGAGTTAACCCGTGTTTCTTGCCTTTTTCTACTATTGAAGTGAATAATTTTCGCCATACACGATTGTCTATTTGCAGGAGGACGTCCGGTGTGAGCTCGGCGTGGTCACGCGCAGCTTCCTTTACGCCCACCTCAAAGTGAGGAGGCGGTGGTCGAGCGCCACGCACGCGTTTAGGCTGTGGCACTTGGTCGGCGGCTTCCTCCTAGCAGACGCGTCCGCAACAACACCGTCTCGAGCGCGTACTCCCTTTCCTTACGAGCCTCGGAGAACGTGGCCACGTCAAATGGGGTTAGCCACACTTGCTTGGTCAGGTTGTGCCAGTAAGGGCTGCAACGCGACGACCAGTCTGCCACCGGGAGGATGTCTCTACCTCCTGCAGGTTTGGGCTTGGGAGCGGCTTGCAATTGGGAGGCCGCATCGTTCTGCAGTCCCTGTACATATTGCTGTATACTATTCCTTATCGATATCTCTGTCAGATTCTAACTTTTTTCGCACTGCAGGCATGGATCTTCTAGGGTTGCAGACTGACATTGCTGTACCTATGGTCAAACATCAGGTCGGTTCGAGGCAACCCCGACAGAAGGTACCTGACTTACACCAACGAGCTGGACTGCGTGACGTAGTGGCAGGTGAGTACAGAAAATAATTGCTCGGTTCACTAATTTTAACCCTTCCAGACATGTTAAGGGTTTCTTTTCTCTTGATTCATAGGTGGTGTGGACTCCGTACACCCGTCCCGAGTTGGAGGGCATCAGACTTAGCCCCCTGTGTACTCGGGACAGCCTTCTCTGGTTTACGGTGATGCCCCTGATCTTCTTTCACATGGTCGAGTGGGACCTACCGCGTAGGGTGATGCGACAATTCGGTCAGAAGCAGGCCACCCCACCCCCTCTCGTCTCTATAGATCAACGCCTTCACAAGTGAGAATTCTCTTTTCCTACTCTCAATGCATTCAATGCATTTTTCCTTGCACTAAACGATCAATCATATTTACAGGTACGACAGGAGAAAGCGCTACAAGGAGTTGGACTGGCGTGTCACACATCACGTCTCCCTTCAGCGCTGGGAGACCAGGGAAAGGCGCCCGGTCGATGGAGCTCTGCACTCCGACCAGGCCTTCAGGGACTACCTGGCCTGGCTCCACCGGTCTACTAGACTGTTCCTTAGGCCGGCTGTGACGAACGTGGCCATCGGTGACACCAACAGCGACGACAATATCACCGACGAGTACGATCGCCTCACAAGGGAGGGGGTGCAGCCAGAGAGAGCCCCTTTTCAGCACTACATGGTACGTGTACATATAAATGGCTTCACACGCGTCTAGTATGTGATTCCTACGTGTTCGATGCACTATATTAAAAATCACTTCATCAGTACAGGGTACACAGCTTGCACGCCTCTCCAACGAGGCCGAGGTCGCTCTCGCCAGTGCAGGTGGACAGGAGAGTGGTGCCCTACGCCACCTTGCCGAGGTATGACCATGTGCCATTCTCAAACAATATATTACCTTGCACGCTAATACTCTTTTTCATCGCTGCTTGGCCCCTTTGCAGACCGTGACCAGGGTTTGCCACCGCTTGGCCCACAAGATGAGCTGCATGAACATCGAGGATATGGCTCCTGCGCGAGCCGACATCCCTTCGCAGCAATCGACGAGCCAGCGTACCCCCGTTTGGGAGGGGGGCACGAGAGCTCAGACGCCGTCGGGGTCGGCCACTTCCTCGGGACTTCTCGCCGAGACTCCTACCGAGATGGCGCGTGGCAAGAGAGCCCTTTCTACAGTGGGGGACGACGAGGACACCGGCGAGGAGCCTGACTCAGACTCCTCCGCCGATGACCCAGCTTCCGTAGCACCATAAGGTTGAGCCAAATGCCGGATGCCCCGTTGAGCCGCACCTGGCCCACCCCAGAGCGTGGCGCCTATGCCCCCTGCGAGTACTTCGTAGTTATGATCACTAACTATGAATTATGGCTGCAATATAGGGCCCCAGCGGATCCACTCCCCCACCAGAGACAGTGACCTACACGAGGCAAGGCCGTAGGCGTCCCCGTGACCAGACTGACGTTGGAAGCCACAACGTCGTGCAAACAAACCCGGGGAGGGTTCGCCGGCCGAGGGAGCGTTACACGCCGGGCGGACCCTGAGTAGTGGAGACGTATTTTGTTATGTACTTGGCTTGGTGGTGTCCGTTCTGTAATACTCTAGGGTTTGCAAACTATTTTGTGATGTACTTGACTTGGTGGTGTCTTCTGGGGTTAATCTTTTGAATTTATCAAATGCAAACATGTGCAAAATAAGGTTTAGAATATCAACACAAATTTCAAATTAATCTGGCCCTAGACTACAACTTAGAGCTTTTAGTTTTAAAAATTAAAAGCTGGCGCCCAGCCCTGACGCACCACCTTCCGCCAGAGAGCTCTCTGGATCGGGCTTGGCTCGGGCGCAGGAGCTCAATTTAACTAGAACCCTAACCTTAACCATAACCCTAAATCAATTGAAAAGTAGAAAAAATGCAACCAAAAGACACCAATGGAGAGGGGTTCACCTGCCATGATGAAATGGAGCCTTTCCCCAAACAAATCTCACTGGATTTGTTGCTCAAAATATTTGGCAATGGAGGAGGAGAAGAGTGGTTAGAGAAGAGGTAAAATGAGAGAAAATGAAGAAGGGGCGACGGAGGAGGAGTCCTGGGGCCTCTGTTTCAGGCCTTGCCGCGCCAGGCGGCATAGCGCGGCAAGGTGGGGCCTAGGTCAGACGCGCCCGCGAGACCGGGCCGAGCCGCCGGTCCCATGGGCCAAGATATTGCTGCTCCTGGCGCAAGGCGCGTCAAGAGTGGCCAGTAGCTGCCACGGCAAGGCCGCCCGACCATGAAGCGCCAACAGCACCCTTTGCCGCCACACGATCGTGCAAGGCGGGCTATTCGCCACGCCAGCCCGGGTAACGCGGCCAAAAGGGTTAGATCTAGAAATTATTTCTGTCTTGGGTTATTATTAAAATAATGATTAAGAAAGGTTACAATTTTTTTCCAGTATATATAGGATCATTTACAGTAAATACTTGTTAGAAACTTGGAATCTTGTTTTGAAGTACATTGCAAGATATACTTCGTATTGGCATTCAAATTACAAAGTTTCAACACTAGAGAGTACATCTCAATTACTTTCTTGAATCAAGAAAGAACTTATACCTTTCCTAGAGGCTAGAGCTATCTGAGTGTTTGATCTTTGACACTGGTACCTATTCTGTTGATGCATTGCAATTCCTTGCATGATTGCCCACCACAGACATCCATTCTTTTAGCCTACAAGTAGTCAAAGGAACCTGTTTAGTGTTTAGCTCCAAGCAAAACATCCATATCCTCTCTTATTTGTTTTGGCTGCACAATATTCATAACTATACAATGACATAATGTACTAAAGGGTCCTCTTTAGTGTTTAGCTAAATTGGATAACACATGTTAGACCTGCTTTTCATGATTCTCTTTCTTGTCGCCACTTGAGAATTTATCCTTTTTCCTATCATGTGAATGTGCCTTTTTGTTTGGTTTGCTGTATTTAAATTTTGTAACCTATGAAGTGTTAGATTGTTTTTTTTGTTCAAATGGTTTGGTATGCATTATGTACTATATAAAAAATGTGAATGTTATGCATTTTTTTGAAGAAAAATTTTATTTCAAATATATGTGCATGATATCTCTAGCTGGTATGAATTTGTTTTGATATTAGCCATTCCTAACAGTGAATCATGGATAAACGATGGATGGAACAACCTAGGTATATCAAAAACCTTTCCATAACTATTAGATGTGAGCAGCACAAGATCATTTGGTCTAATCACATTTGGATAACTATGTAGGTTCACAGATGAGTATAAACAAGTGTTGAACACATTTATAGAGTTTGCTTTTAGTAATTCTGCAAAAGAAGACAAAATATTATGTCCTTGTAAGAAATGTAAAAATTGTTCTTGGAAAGTTAATAGTGTTGTGTGGGAGCATTTGATATGTGATGGATTTATGGGAGGGTACCATACTTGGTTGTTTCATGGAGAAGGAAGTTCCTCTTTTGTCAATGACAAGGGGGCACAATGGGACACAACTAGATAATTCAAATGAAGATGATGATATTACTGTTTTGCTTTGTGATCTAGCATGTGGATTAGATGGTAGTGAGGATTTAGCTGAAAACAATGAGCAGCTCAATATGGATATAGATGATTTTTGCTAATTGGTCAATGACTCTACTAAAGAGCTATATCATGGGTGTAAGAACTTTTCAAAACTACGATTTCTTGTCAGATTACTACATATCAAACTTATTAGAAAATGTAGTGACACAAGTTTTAATGTACTACTAGAGCTACTTAAGGATGCTTTTCCAGAAGAATCACTACTTCCTAATAACTTCAATGAAGCTAAAAAAATAGTAAAATGCCTTGGACTGGATTATGTAAATATTCATGCATGTAAACATGACTGCATATTATTCTGGAAAGAACATGAGAAGTTAAATTTCTGTCCAAAGTGTAAAATCTCGCGATGGAAATCATAAAAGAAGAGTCCAAATGGAAAACTTGCACACAAAGTTCCAAATAAAGTTGTCCGTTATTTTCCAATCAAGAAAAGAATTCAAATGTATATGTCCTCTAAAATTGCATTAGACATGAGATGGCATGACGAAGGGTGTACATAAGATGGATTGTTGTGGCATCCAATGGACGCACCTTTTTGGAAAGATTTTGATTGTCGATTTCCAGAGTTTGCTTCAGATAGTCGCAATGTTAGACTTGCTATTGCTACTGATGGCTTTAATCCGTTCAGGTCATTGAGTTGCAATTATAGCATATGGTAATGAAAGTGCCAAGCTCCTTTGCTGCCATTTTCTCAATGATGCAATTTTGATTATTTACTCTTTTCTTAGAACTTGAGGTCTAGACCACATCTTGTTGAGGAGGAACATGACGCTGATGGCGAGGCTGAATCATACACTAGAAATGATGTGAAACAAAATGACGATGGAGATATGGTTATTCGAAAGCATGCTATGGTCCTCGAGGCTAAATCTGAACAGTTAATTATGAGGCTAGCCAATACATTGATGTTTAGTTACTTCTTTAAGAGAAAAGAAACATTATGTTTATTTACATTGTATGCTTCAGGTTGGAAGAGAGGTCATATTGTATAATATTGTTCGTCCTTTTGACCTCCCTGTTGCCCTCACAACTGTTCAGAAAACAAACCCAAGAGACACTGTGCAAGGTGAACCTCTTGGTCCTGGATGTTGGGAAGTTGTTGTCAATTCTATATTCAAAAGGGATGCTTTGCTGCCACGTCCATTTGGAGATGTTGTAACTATGTCCAATGCTTGTGGGAAAAGTATTGTATGGCCGCATTCTAGAGTAAGTGTATATTTAGCCTTCTCTTCATTTACAAATGTACCTATGCTAACCATTGATATTTTTCTAGATTAAGGATGCTAAAGGCAGTAGGGACATCTCAAATAGCAGGTACACTTTGTTGTGTGCTTAACTAAGTTTTATTGTATTCTAAATGATAGGTTCCTACAAGATAACTACCATGTAACTCTAGATGAACCTCTTGATATTACTTTTCTAGATGAAGGACAAACATTTGAACACGTCACCAACCGCCAGTCTGCCATTCAAAAATTGTAATAGGGCATAAAAATGATGAAAAGAGTAACACGCATGGCACAACAACTATATTATCTTTGTGAATTTTGGCTGGCAAAAAGGACTCGATTGATACCTTATTGAAAAGTATGGTCCTAATTTCCAAGGCTGAATGAATTATGATGTGAGTCCTAATTTTCAAAGCTGGACGAATTAGGGTGTGGGTTTAAATTTTCAAAGCTGGATGAATTGGGGTGCACATTAGAAATTTAGAACACAAGTGTGTTTGACAGTGATCTCACTATAGTTAATGGAAGTGTAATTACTTGTTTTGCTTGTCCAATTTTTAATTTCAACATCCTAGTTATTGCTAGGTCTTGTGCTATTTAAAATTTTCTTGCATGCCTGTAAGATCTTATAAAATGTCACAAGATGCAATATGTGCCGTTACCCTGTCATTGTTACAGTGAAAAAAAATACTACTGATTATTCTACTAGTGCAGCCTTACGATATTTCTGATATTGTAAACTCTGAAATAACACATTATTTATCCCTTCCCCCAGTTTTCTGCACAAATTGGTTGTTATATACTTATATAATGCATCATGTTATTGGGCAGAATTATGAGTAGTAGATCATATAAATTATATAGTTGTGGGTCCTGCTGTGGTGATCCACCTGTTGAACATAGGAAGAAGCGAGATGTATGTTTGGAAACTTCTATTTATTTTGCTTCACTAATATAATATAACGAACAGATTTCCTAACATAGGAAGTAATAGATATAGAAAATAACCAATAAATAACATATCATAGAAGAATGGAAACTAATCCTATCCAATTCAGTCAGGCCTGGGGACCTTTCAACAGCTATAAATCTGATCCTAAAAGGAGTCTGTAACATATTACAACTGAAACATCAAGCTCTGATAGATCAGGTAAGCCTTAGAACTAGATTGGACCACCAGTTCCGCAATAAAACCAGAATTGGTGGCTAGCTTGGTCTGTTAAGAGAAGCAAATTGGAGTAGGGAAAACCTAGGGATGCCCACTTGACTTCTGCTTTATGATGGCTTGACTAATTACAGGGTACACATGGCTGGTATGGGAAATTTGGTTAACTAAAATGGTACGTATTGCAGTTTATCTATGACCTCACGTAAAGTCATTCAAAATTGCCATACTTGACATATTAATAAGGACCACCGATGATGTTGGCATTCTTATGTCTCCAGGTTTGCCAAGTACTAACTTTTGTGAAGGAAGGAACAAGAATTTGACCTTTTGTAGCAAGAATATAACCTTTTCTTTGTGATCTGTCAAAGCAAAAGTACTAGAGATGACTTTTGTGAATGAAGGAACAAGAATTTGACCTTTTGTAGCAAGAATATGACCTTTTGTTTGTGATCTGTCAATGCAAAAGTACTAAAGATGACTTTTGTGAATGAAGGAACAAGAATTTGACCTTTTGGTTTGTGTTCCAAGTACTAGAGATGATATATGTGCACTTTTGTATCTTGTTATATATGCTTGCTATAATTGTATGTAGATCACTTAGGGATGGCAACCGGGGCATTCCCCGGCGGGGAGTACCCCCCGTCCCCGATCCCCGTGTCGAGAAAATTCCCCGTTCCCCGTCCCCGTCCCCGGTCACTAGGACGGTTTCTCCCTGTCCTCGTCCCCGTTCGGGTACGCGGGGACCCGACGGGGGAAAAAACCCGACAATTCCCCGACAAGGATCTGTAATATTACATGATATATATAGACATGTAACTAGCAAGAATTAAGCAAAAATTAGACATGTAATGGTGCGCCACGGGGGATACAGCTGATCTGTAGACAGGAACAGATCGTGTGGTAGAGATAGAACATGCAAAACCGGTTCAAGCTTCAAACGCCATCAAGTGCACTGAAAACTTAACATAAAAAAAGTGCACTGTAAACATGTAATACTAAGCTACTACAGCTAGTACTTCAATCCAACAAAGCATATTTCTCCTCAAAATGCAAGCATGATCAAGCAAAATCTCTACGAAAGCTGAAGGAAAAGAATGAGTAGAACGGATTTTTAAGAGATCGACAGACGAGTAAGGGACATCGAGGAGAAGTAGTTGCTGACCTGCTGCCGGAGCCCGGAGCCGTGCAGGAGACCCACTCGCTGGGCTGCCGTGCACCGGACCGCCGGAGACAAGGCCAAGCCGGAGACATGCGCCGGAGACGAGGCCGAGCCGGAGACGTGCGCCGGAGATGAGACCCAGCGTCCCAACTGGAGACGCGACCGAGAAGAGGCCCAGCTGGAGACGCGCGCCGGAGAAGAAGCCCAGCCGGAGACGCGTGCTGGTCCGCCGGAGACGAGACCCATCGCCCGCAGATCTGAAATTTTGGAGGCTGAGACGGCTAGGGTTAAGCTGCGGGCGCCGGGCGGGTTTGGAAATTGGGAATCGGATATTTGGGATTTTGCGGAGCAGGGTAGCAGGCTGTGGGCCTATGGCATATTGGCATCAGTCATCAGACTAGGGAGGCTCACTTGTCAGTGCATTATCGGGTCCCCGAACGGGGAACAGGGACGGGGAGGGGTGGAACGGACCCATCCCCGCGATCCCCGACGGGGACTATTTTTCCCCCAATTGTATCCCCGCGGGGAGGGATTTCTCCCCATCCCCATCCCCTAATAGGTGAATTCCACGGCGGGGATCGGGGAATGGGGCCCCGTTGCCATCCCTAAGATCACTGACTAGTCTTTAATTAATTACATATGAAAATCAATGGTGTATGCATGGTTGCATGAATTTTTAATTATGACATCAATGTTATTGTATCTGTTATGTGGTTGCATGTATCTGGTATGGTTGATGACACCAATTGCTTAGAATGTACAATTGAAATGACCAATTGGCAATGATTTCGGTGTACACTTCTGTGTAACATGATATTGATGTCATCCTAGACATTTAATAGAAAACCAACCTGCATACGTTGGATATGCACATACATGTTTGCCAACAAACTATCTATCGACAAAGGTGTAATACAACAACTACCAAAGAGTCCGCAAACATTCACCATCTGCCTATCTGTCGGGAAAGTTTCATCAGTCGACATATGTCAACTGGTCGGCAAAGATTTCATGTGTCAGTAAATCCATGGCCTTCACCATCTGCCTATCTGTTGGTAAAGGTTTATTTGTCGGCAATGAGATTCCCAGACACCAATTACTGCGACCGATGCACAGCTGTTGGCATAGGTTTTCTTGACAGGTAAACTATCGGGTAATGGGTGTTCTGCTAACAGATGTGAATGTCGGCAAAGCCTTTCCATGGTATAGTGACGGGAGAAAAAACATGAACACGCGCAAACACTCACGTTGCCCATGGATTAATTCAGTTGGCAGTTCAACTGCGTCCGAGTCTTTGGAAATAGGCAAAATCTAGGACGATAACTAACTAGGAAAAAGGGTCCTGATGGAATTTGGGAGGGGGGGATTCTCGATAATCCCCCTTTTTTCCGCTCTCAGTGGCCCGGACCCAGTCATCTCTCCGAGCAAACCATCACCGCTCGGGGCCCAGGCAAAAGTCAACCTTGCTCAGGCCTAGAGCGGGTCACCCCCGTCGGCCAGGCACCAACTACGTGAGAGGACGCGGCTACCCCGACCGTACCTCATTTTTTCGGCCCCGTAATAAATGACCTGACATCCGCACGACCATTACATCTCGTCGCTGATATCGAAGACCGTGGCTACTTACCCGGGTCTTGTTCTATTGTTTCCGTTCCCCTTTTCGGTCATCGCAAATGACGGCAAGGACTGTTCCTGTATGACGCGTCCGAGGACGGCCTTTGGATCGCTGGATATTGGGCCGTACGCACATTAGTATAGGGTTCGCACCCATGTATATATGAGTTGCATTGCTTTACAAAGAAAAGGGGATAGTCATTTTTAGCATAAACACACACGCGAGGGTCCGGGAGAGGATTGAGAGTGAGTTGAAGCCTCCGTTTCCCTCTCCGAGAGACCTGAGCTTCCCTTGCTAGGAAGGCCCGGGAGCGCCATTGTACTCCTTTCCCGTGTTCCCCTGAATACAGATCATTGGACGTAGGGCTGTTACCTTCCTTTGAGGGGCCGGAACCAGGTAAAAAACCCCCTCTCCAATTACGGTTGTCTGATTGAGTTCGCCCTCTCTAACGACCCTGAGGCTGTAGGAAAGAGGCCGGTTGATCCTCATATTCAACAAGTAAGCTTGGCATGTGGGAGTTCCGTACTCCCAACCGTCGACAGCTGGCGCCGTCCGTGGGGATCGCCAACTAGCTCCTGCAGTAAAGGTCCTTGAGAATGGTGAACTCTCAAGACAACCAAGACATCCGCTTCGACGACCTCGACGACCTGGACAAGTACTGGTTCGATACCAAGGTCACCCGGGTCATCGATTCGGAAGGGCACACCATGGAGGAAGCTGCTTCCCCGTGGATGTCTGCTGCCCTGCGGGTGATGATGGAGGCGAGGGATACATTCCCGAGCCCCTCCAGTTCCGAGAGATACCGGAACAGGAGATGCTCGTGAGATGCGAAGACACCAGTTCGTATGAGGGGGTTGACATCCCCAATGTCCCGTACGAATCCAATCCTGAGACAGCTTCCCACGCAGACACTGTCATGACCCCCTCATGCCCGATATTTCTGCGGGAAGTTAATATGGCGGGCACCACCGACGTGCTCGCTCCCGCAACCCGGGAGAACGAGTCGCACCGCCGCCTAGAAGCCGCGCGGGACTGGTTGGCCAGCTCGATCGATCGAGCTCTAGCAACCCATTGCGACGACCCAGTGCCGAGTACTCGGCCGACTCCCCGCTCGCCGTACCCGAGATCTCCACCGCAATCCCGCTCCTCCGATCCGATCGGCAGGAGTCGCCAATGCCTCCAGGCCCTGGCGCGTGTGGTGCGGGACCTCCGGTCGGAGTTCGACCAGGCTGCCAAACTAGGCGTCGCCGTGGCGAAAATTCTGGAGCAGTTGGCGGGTGACGTTCCCCGCACTGCCTCCTCCCGAAGTACTTCCCGGGAGAGCCGTGCTCCAAGAAGCGACCGCTCTCGTCGTGACCTTCGCGAGGATCTTGATCGATGAAGGAATGACAAGGCGCCCCGCCGGCACGACGGTCGCTCTTCGTTCGACGGTCGGCAGGACGAGCGTCACCACGACGACGACGCAACCTACAATTCTGCCCGGGATCCGGGCCACACCGAATCTCGGGCGAGAGGTGACCGTAGCGAGCATCGTCCCCACACCGACCGGAGCAACATTCCCTCGAGTACTCCGGGGCCTCGACGTGGTGATGTGTTCTCACGCCTTGGCCCCCTCCGAGGTCACGACAGCCGTGGCATTCACGACCATGGTGCCCGGGCAAACCATGGGTGTCCCGCCTTCTCCCGAGCATTACGGGGGCCGGCGTGGCCACTGAAGTTTAAGCCGGGCCACATCGAGCGGTTCGACGGGACTCAGAACCCGGACGAATTCCTCTCGGTGTACGCTACTACCATTACTGCTGCTAGCGGTGATGAAGGCGTGATGGTCAATTACTTCCCCGCCGTGTTGGAAGGGCCTGCTCGGACCTGGCTTTTCAACCAACGGGAAGGATCCATCCGTAGCTGGGGGCAGCTCTGCGACACCCTGCAGGCAAACTTCCGAGGGTGTTGCCCGCGCCCGGGAAGGCCGCAGGATCTCAAGCGAGTGGTCCAGATGGAGGATAAAAGCCTGCGTGACTACGTCTAGAGATTCATCTGGGTGCGAAACACCATCCCGAGCATCCCAGACGAAACGGTCGTTGAGGCCTTCACCGAAGGCGTCAAAAACGTCTATTTCGCCCAGGATCTCAAAATATACTCCGGCTCTTCAGCTAGCAAGCTGTTCCAAGCAGCGAGCGTTACGTGCTTGGAGGTCGTTGGCATAAGCGGCTCTGAGGCGGCGAGCGTCCCCCGGCGGGCATGGAGTCCTTAAGCAAGAAGAAGTCTTCTGACAAGAAGCCAAGAAGAAGAAAAAGGCAAAGGCGGCCAAGATAGTGGCTGCCATCTCGGCGATCGTCAGCGCCCCCACATGATGGAGTCCTTAAGCCAAAACCTTCGTCCAAGTCTCGAAAAGGCGGCGTAAGCGTGGCTGCCATCTCGTGAGCAGCGGCTCGCGGACGCCGGCGTGTCTGCCTCGGTAAGGTAGCTCCATCGGCGGCAGTCGCAGCTCCATCGAGCGACGCCGCCGCCCATTGGGTGCACGAGCACGACGCCATAATCGCCGCACTGGATCGCCCGCCTAGAAGACTTCTACAACAGTCGAGGCCCTATGCCCGTCCTCTCAGATGCTGGCAAGGGCAGTACCGACCGATGATCCGATCAGCGTACCGACCAGCAGGGTCGAGATAGCGAAGAATACCACGAGCCGAGCCATCACATCGCAGTGATTTTTGGCGGCTCCGCGGCATACTCCTCCCAGCGGGAACTTAAGGCCGCCGAGCGGCAAGTTTACCTCATCGACCGTGGGAGCCCTGCTCCCGAGCATGTCCGATGGTCGGATACAAACATATCTTTCTCCCAGGAGATTGTCCCCCGAGGATGACTAAGCTGCAGAGGCTCCCTCTTATTCTCTGCCCGACCATCAGCAACACGAGGGTCGCGCGAGTACTCATCGACGGGGGGAGCGCCCTCGACTTGACATCCGTCCGGGTCTTGGATGAGATGCAGATCCCTCGTTCCAAGATCAAGGATATTGCCATGCCTTTCCACGGCATAATCGTCCTACTTGTGACCTTCGGTAGTCCGAGCAATTTCCGGACTGAGTTGGTCACCTTCGAGGTAGTCGACTTTGAGTCGGTCTACAACGCCATCCTTGGCAGGCCGGCTCTTACGAAGTTCATGGCAGCCACGCACCACACGTACCACTGCCTCAAGCTCCTAGGGCCAAAGGGGGTATCACTGTCAAGGGCAATCACAAGGCTGCCCTGGAATGTGACGAGATGGCATTGGCCCTGGTCGGCCAACTGCCCGAACGCGGACCCGAGCAGGACTCTCGCAAATCTGCTCGGCCCAAGGTGATGCTCCAGCCCCAAGAGCAAACAAAGGAGATCTTAGTCTCCTCTGAGGATCCGACCAAGGTGGTCCACATCGGGGCCGCCCTGGATCTGAAATAGGAAATCGAGCTCGTCACCTTCCTCCGGGCAAACACGGACGTCTTCGCATGGGAACCGTCCGATATGCCCGGTGTCTCAAGGGAGGTGATCGAGCACAGGCTGGCAGTTCAGCCTGGCAAAAGGCCGGTGCGTCAAGCACTGAGGAGGTTCCCGCAGTGGAAGGTCGATATCATCCGAGAACAACTAGGCAAGCTGTTGAAAGCCAGTTTTGTCCGCGAAGTCGAGCATTCCGAGTGGTTGGCCAACCCGGTTGTAGTCAAGAAGAAGAATGGACAGTGGCGCATGTGCGTTGATTACACCAACATCAACGGCTCGTGCCCGAAGGACAACTTCCCTCTCCCGCGCATAGATCAGCTGGTCGATGCAACAGCGGAAGCCCAGCTGATGAGCTTTTTGGACGCGTACTCCGAGTACCACTAGATTAGCCTATCGCGGGAAGATGAAGAGAAGACTACCTTCATCACGCCCTTCGGCACCTTCTGCTACACGACCATGTCATTCGGTCGAAAAAATGCAGGAGCTACTTTCCAATGTCTGATGCAAAACACCTTCCCCGACCAAATCGGGCGGAACCTATAAGTATATGTAGACGACATAGTCGTCAAGAGTAGTTTGGCCGAGGCACATATCCGTGACCTCGAGGAAACCTTTTGTAATCTTAGAAAGCATCGAGTAATACTGAATCCCGAAAAATGCGTTTTCGGTGTACGCACGAGCATGGTGCTCGGGTATGTAATCAGATCATCAAGTATTGGGGCGAACCCGAAAAAATCGAGGTCATCGAAAGGATGCAGCCCCCTTCGAATGTAAAGAAAGTCCAATCACTCACCGGGCGAATGGCGGCCCTCAGCCGCTTTATCTCTCGGTTGGGTGAGCGCGGATTACCCTTCTTCAAGGCCCTGCGCAAGCACGATGGTTTCGTCTGGACCGAGGAAGCCGACAATGCCTTCAAGGAGTTTAAGAAGTACCTGTCTAGCCCGCCAGTCCTGATCATTCCGAGGGAGCTAGAGCCTCTGCTACTCTACCCGGCGGCCTCCCCCCAGGCGGTTAGCGCAGTGCTCGTAGCCGAGCGCGAAGGGATTCAGCGACCAATATACTATGTGAGCGAGGTGCTTCATGGACCAATGGAGCGTTACCCCGAGATCCAGAAGCTTCTCTACACCCTGCTCTTGGCTTCTAAGTAACTCCGCCACTACTTTTTAGCACACCCGATCACGATTCCAACCAGTTTCCCGCTGAGGGAGATCCTTAGAAATCCTGATGCCTCTAGGCGCGTCGCCAATTGGGCAGTAGAACTCGGGGAATTCGACCTCAAGTTCGCTGCACGCACAGCAATCAAGTCCCAGATACTGGCGGATTTCGTGGCAGAATGGACAAACCCCCCCCCCCCCCCGACCGAGCAGGCAATCGGACACGTCGAAGGTCCTCATGGGACAATGTTCTTCGACGGCTCGTGCTCTTTCGAACGCTCGAGGGCTGGTTTTGTTCTAATCTCCCCCAGGGAGAGCAACTCCAGTATGTCATACAACTGCACTTCGGCGCAACTAACAATACGGCGGAGTACGAAGGCCTCCTGGTCGGACTCCGAGCATGCTTTGCGCTCGGGGTCCAACGACTAACCGTGAAAGGGGACTCATAGTTGGTCGTGAATCAGGTTAACAAGGAGTTTCAGTGTTCCGATGACTCAATAGCACGTTACCTGGCCGAGGTAAGGAAGTTGGAAAGGAACTTCAGGAACTTCAAAGTCCTTTACATGCCCAGGAGAGCGAATACCCTGGCCGACCAACTTGCCAAACTAGGCACCTCACAAGAACCCGCTCCGGCAGGGGTGCTCGTTGAGCATCTGCTAAAGCCCCCTATTCCCTCCGGAGAAGAGGCGAAAGAGACGCACGGCAACGTCTCCCTCCTCGAGCAAAGCGCAACTTGGATGACGCCATTCATCTAGTTCTTAGCGCACGGGACATTGCCCAAGGATGAAGCTGAGAAATCTTGGCTAGTTAAGAGAGCATCACTGTACAGGCTAGTGGAGGGTGCCCCGTCCTGAAGAGGCGTGCTCGGAGTTCTCTCCAAGTGCATCTCCCAGGAAGAAGGAAAGTTCCTGTTAAAGGGTCTACATGAAGGTATCTGCGGGGCTCACTCGTCCTACAGAACCATCATTGGAAAGGCCTTCAGGATGGGCTATTATTGGTCCACAGCATTGGGCGACGCTCGTGAGATAGTTACCATGTGCCGGGCGTGTCAATTCCATGCCTGGCAGGTTCATCAACCAGCGTACGCCCTCCAGACTATCCCCATCACCTGGCCATTTTCTACCTGGGGGCTAGACATTCTCGGTCCATTCCCCAAAGGAGCGAAGGGGTGTGCATACCTCTTTGTTGCCATAGACACGTTTACCAAATGGATAGAAGCCGAACCAGTCTCTGGTATTACGGCCCAAGTTGCCAAGAAATTTTTTCGCAACAACGTGGTTACCCGGTTCGGTGTTCCCAGCCGACTAATCACGGACAATGGAATCCAGTTCACTAGCGAGCTGTTCCAAGAGTATTGCGAAGACGTTGGCACCAAGATTTGCTTAGCCTCTATGGCTCACGCTCAGAGTAACGGAGCTGTCGAACGTGCCAACGGCCAGATCCTCCAGGGAATCAAGAAGCAGGTCTTTGACCGGCTTACGATCTCTGACGTAGGCGGGTGGGCGAGCTCCTTTTGTCCTGTGGTGCATCCACACCACCCAAAGCCCACAGGCGAAACACCTTTCCGTCTCATATACGGCACCGAAGCCATGCTCCCCACCGAGATAACCCTGAGATCTCCTCGCGTGGACCTCGCGGAAACGGGCGGCAACCACCAAAGCCGACTCCTCGACCTCGACCCATCCGAAGAAAAGCGTGAACAAGCCCTCGTCCAATCGGCCTCCTACCTGCAGGCTCTGCGCAGGCACGCAACCCGATCAGTCCGACCAAGGACTTTGCAAGACGGCGTTTTAGTCTTACGTTGCATTCAAGACTTGTCGCATACCAACAAGCTCACTCCCAGATGGGAGGGTCCGTTCACGGTCATCTCGTCTTCACGACCGGGGGCCATTCATCTCGGCGTCCCCGACGGCCGTGTCCTCAACAGCTCGAGGAATATCGCCCAGCTACGCAGGTTCTACGCATAATCCCCCCACTCCCTTCTACTTTCCAGTCTGTCCCTCCTTGATTTAACCAAGGGATATTCGAATGACTTCTACTCGTATTTCCCGAAGCCTGTTAAATAACCCATACTCTTTCGCTTTAACTTTTTCGCTGTCCTACCCAAGTACGATTTCTTGTTGTCACAACCGAGTTTCGAAGTAGTCGATAGATCTAAAAGTGCGTCCCACCCTAAATTCCACTGCTCGAATAAGCCAATACCACATTGCACCAGCAGGTTCTCGGCGGTGCCTCGCAAACAAATTCGATCTCAAGACCTATGAAAACCCGAAACTAACAACTCGAATATACGTACACCTTCATGTGCAGTCTTCGCTCGCAATCTCAGGGGCAAAGACTTAGCCACACGAGGGGCTGGGCATTGTCTTTCACGCACATTCGACTGCTCAGCTGCTTCGTGTGCCTAGTCTTCGCTCGCAATCTCAAGGGTAAAGACTTAGCCACACGAGAGGGCTGGGCATTGCCTTTCACGCGCACTCGGCTGCTCGGCTGCTAAGTGTGCCTAGTCTTCGCTCGCAATCTCAGGGGCAAAGACTTAGCCACATGAGGGGCTGGGCATTGCCTTTCACGCGCACTCGGTTGCTCGGCTGCTTCGTGTGCCTAGTCTTCGCCCGCAATCTCAGGGGCAAAGACTTGGCCACACGAGGGGGCCGGGCATTTCTTTTCGCGTGCACTCGGCTGCTCCGTGTGCATAGTCTTTGTTCGCAATCTCAGGGGCAAAGACTTAGCCACACGAGGGGCTGGGCATTGCCTTTCGCCTGCACTCGGCTGCTCCGTGTGCATAGTCTTTGCTCGCAATCTCAGGGAAAAGACTTTAGCCACACGAGGGGGCTGGGTATTGCCTTTTGCACGCACTCGGCTACTCGGCTGCTTCGTGTGCCTAGTCTTCGCTCGCAATCTCAGGGGCAAAGATTTAGCCACACGAGGGGGCTGGGCATTGCCTTTCGCGCGTACTCGGCTGCTCGGCTGCTCCGTGTGCATAGTCTTTGCTCGCAATCTTAGGGGCAAAGACTTAGCCACACGAGGGGTCAAGCATTATCTTTCACAAGACTCGGTACGCTTAGGCGCCGTGTGCCTAGTCTTCGCTCGCAATCTTAGGGGCAAAGACTTAGCTACACGATGGGTCAAGCATTGCCTTTCACAAGACTCCACTTTCGGTACGCCGTGTGCCTAGTCTTCGCTTGCAATCTCAGGGGCAAAGACTTAGCCACACGAGGGGGCTAGACATTGCCTTTCGCGCGCACTAAGCTGCACGGCAGCTTCGTGTGGCTAATCTTCGCTCGCAATCTTAGGGGCAAAGACTTAGCTACACGAGGGGGCTGGACATTGCCTTTCGCGCGCACTCGGCTACTCGGCTGCTCCGTGTGCATAGTCTTTGCTCGCAATCTCAGGGGCAAAGACTTTGTCACACGAGGGGGCTGGACATTGCCTTTCGCGCGCACTCGGCTGCTCAGCTACTTCCTGTACCTAGCCTTTGCTCCTAATGTCAGGGGCAAAAGGCCTAGCCACAGGAGGGGCCAGATGGATGAGTGGTCGCATTCATAATTCCCCTAAGCTGCTTTCTCAGAACTACGTCAGACATATAACAGGAGTAAAAAGAGAGCATGTAAAAACTTTTTGTATTAAACAAAGTACTGCTGTTACATAACACATGTAACACCGCACGCACAGTCCTAGTCCCTAGAACTACCCCTTAAAGCTTCAAGCTCTGCCTCCACGTCCTCAAGACAGCTCCAGAGCTTAAGCATCTCGATCTGGGCTTCGCGCCTAGGACGAATCTCCTCGCGAAGCTTCGCCACCAGCTCGACGGCCCGACGAGCTTTGTCGGCCTCCGCCTCCACCGTCTCCTGCAGGCTTGCGGAACGCCGCCTTTCTTGGTCAAGTTCCCACGAACTCTGCCAAGTTCCTCCGCAGCCCAGGTGTTCCCTTCAAGCTCCCGAGCGTGCTCCAAAACCCGCTCAAGTTCTTCTCGGACCCAGGTAAGCTTCGTCTGGGCTTCACCCAGCTCGGAGCGCACCGCCGCCACCTTGGCCCGGCACCGAGCTCCCATGCTAGCGACCCAATCATCCAGGGCAGTAGCCAACTACAACAAAACAAGTGTTAGCAGCAGCACCATGCCACGAGCAATATCATTCGCAGAAAAACTACCTCGTGGCGATGGCGCTCAAGCAACACCCTCAACCCGGGCCACGGCCCGACCCGGGCATCCTCCGTACTGGAAGATACGGCCACTAGAGTTCGGGGGCTCCCTAAGCCCTGGGACTCTGCTTCTTCCTCCGCCGTCTCGGCCCAAGTACCCTCCGCGATCGAAGGCTGGGCCGCCTCGATTGCCTCGGCCAAGAGGGACACGGCCGCTGGAGTTCAGGGGCTCCCTGAGCCCTGGGACTCCATCGTCTCGGCCCAAGTGCCCTCCGTGCTCGGGGGCTGGGCCACCTCGACCGCCTCGGCCAAGGGGACTTCACCTAGGAGCGCAGCTTCCTCCTCAGCAATGACGCCTTGGCTCACCCCCATGCTCGGAGGCGGGGTTACCACGGCAGCCTTCGCCTGAGCAACCTCCATGCTCGGAGGCTGCACCATTTTTCCCTTCTCCACCACGATCCGGGCAAGGGACCTGCTCGGAGTCCGCTCCTCGCTCCCCTGCAGAATAACCGGCCTAGCACCTGGCCCGGCCGCCCTCCGCCGCCTGACCACGAGGGGAGCGGAGTCCGGGCTTGAGATCTTCGAAGGGTCCGCCCCTCGTCTTGCTCGGCCGAGTCATCCTTCGGGATCGGCTCCTCTACGATCATTGTTGCCAGATCATCAATAATCCGAGATGCTGTGGTTTGAAATGCTTCGTCAATCAGAATCCTAACCGCTGCTCCCGACATGGGCACAGGGGGTCTTCTCTCCCACATACGCTTGACTACGCTTAAAAAAAGAACGAAAAATCAGGACCGCGGCAAATCGCGGCCCAACAAAAGGAGTCCAGGAGAAACTCACTTTCATCCTCCGCCTGGGCCTCCTTGTGCGCCTTCGTCTTATGGGCCAGGACCTTCATCCTCGCCCGCTTTGACGCCGGTGGAGCAATCTCCGGCTCCTTGCTCGGGCCGGCCCTGACCCGGGCAAGGCTCGCCGCCTCGAGCCATTCCGGATGCTGCTCCTTCGCCCACCAGAGGAAATTCTTCAAGGCCGTCTTAGTCTATATGCCGGGGCCGACGTCCTTCGGGCCTTGGAGCCACGAAGAGAATGTCGTGCCCGCCAAGTCTAAGTCTGCTTGGACGTCTTCCCCAGCATGTCTTTTTCGCTAGGCTCACCGCTCGGCTCGGCGAAGGTCGGCGGCGGTCTGCAGCAACCATGCGGTGTGATCGGGGTGGTCTTCGGAATATTGTTGGAACTAGGCTAACAACTCCCGTACCTGATCGGTGTACTCCAAGTGGAGCCGTGGCTGGCTGTGTCTTGGCGGTACGCGCACTCCGGACAGACTAGGCGCGCGTCTGCTAGGGCCTCTCGCCGAAGGGACCGCGCGCGACGATCGCTTCGACCGTGGGTCCTCCACGTCACCGGCCGCCTTCGAGGCAACCTTCTTCGCCTTGGGCTGCCTCCCCCCACCCTTGGCCGGCTGCTTGGCCGCCAGTACGGCCTCCAGGGCAACCCGGTCCTAAAAGAAAAAAGGGGCCGTCAGAACGAAGACCCTTCCCGACCCGAACACGTTGCTCGGCAGGAAACGTACTTGCTCAGTGCGGTCGAGGACGTTCTTCGGCCCCCTTCTGCCCAACTCTGGGTTCACCTCCTTCCCCAATGCGAAGAGTTCGGCCACCCGTTCGTCGACCCAACGCTCGTCGGGAGCTACGGAGGAGAGCCCAATGATTAGCCAAGGAAAAAGATCAAGCAGTTACCCGAGCAAAAGAACTTACGGGTGTTGGCCTCGCGGGTAATGTCGGTCCAGCCCGTGATGTCGAAGAACGGGTGCTCCCGCTGTCGCAGCGGGGATACCCGATTCCTCAGGAAGTCCCGAGCAACGGCTGGTCTGGTCAGGCCACTATCGCTCAACACTTGGATGGTGTTGAGCGATAGTGTCCTCCTCCAATTCCACGCACAGCCGAGGAAGGTCCTTCTTCTCCGGCTGCTCGTGGCGGAAGAAGAATCTGCAGTTCGCCCATTCTTTGCGTTGAACCACCGCTCCGCCCAGCCGGAGACGGAGTCCTTCAGCACAAAGGCGGGATACGTTTACGGCTGCGAGTTTTGCGGCCAAAAGTACTCGCACCCCACCACCGACGAGCTCCCGGTGCGGTGGAGCATGTAGAAATGAAGAAACAGGCTTATCGTCGGCTGGACATCGACGAAGCCCTCGCAAAGGTGGGAGAAGACGGCGAGGATGAGGATGGAGTTAGGGTGGAGGTTGGTGATCTTGAGGCTGCAATGGGCGAGAATCGCGGCCACGAACTCCGACTCCAGGGCACGAATTCCGTTGATGGCGTAGAGTTCGCAGCTCACAAACTAATCCTCCGCCGGCGCCAGGAAGGCCTCGTCGTTGGGAACATGGCATGACCAGGGGTCGAGATGTCCCTGCGCCTCAAAATCCTAGAGGCGCGCGGAGGTGGTCCGGGAAGGAACAAATTTCGCCATAGAAGATGGAGCAAATGAGGATGACGGCAAGGAAGAAGAAGGTGGAGGATTCGGAAGCAAAAGAGTCGACAGCATAATGGGAGAAGAAGGCGAGGGTTTTTATTGTCCCCACTAGCGAAACCGCCCCAAAAATCTTGGGAACCGATGCGCGTGCGGCTGTCACGTCACCTTAAAACGCATAACCACTACAAGAATGCAGTTTTAGCCCGAGTGTTGAAAACGAGTACTGAGAGTGCACTCGGCGTAGTTTTTGCTAACCCGAGAGTGCTCTGGGTAAGGTACACCTCTCGGACAGACCAACCTATCCCGAGAGTACCCTCGGGATAAGAAAACACAACACCAAGAGTACTCTCAGCATAGCTGGTTTCCAGCCACGTAGACCAAACAATTGCGAGTGTGCACTCGGAATTGCTCCTCATCCACCACGACGGCTTCCCGCCCCATCGCTCGTGTGCGCAGGAGCGAAGTAATATTCAAAATTTTCCACTCTGTTCCGAGAGGCCACTCGGCCTAGTAGGCCCCTTGAATTGCCGAGAGTACACTCGGGCTTGGCGCACGCCGTGCCGCCCAGGTCTGCCGCGTGGGGCCCGCGGCTGTCCCGAGAGGCCACTCGGGCTAGTGAGTTGCCGAGAGTGCACTTGGTGTAGTTTCCGCGTAGAGGCCGAGAGGACACTCGGTGATGTCCTGCCACGTGGGGCCCGCAGGCTGTGCCGAGAGTGCACTCGGCACACCCACCACCCTTTACCCGCATACAGTCAGTGCTCGCCCCCTGCAGCTCTCGAGCATACGCTTTGGACCGCCGCCGCCGTCCGCCGCCATCCGCCCGCCGCCGCCCTAGCTTCCAGTCTTGGTTAGGCGGCGGATGGGCGGGCACGTGGGGCCCACAATCTAGCCCGAGGGGGCACTCGGCACAGCTGCCGCGCGTGGGCTAGCCCGAGAGGGCCCTCGGTCTAGCTGGGAAAACTGGGAGCATGGGGCCCAAGCCGGGCCGGCCTGGTCTACCGCGTGGGGCCCCCGGATGTCCCGAGTGGGCACTCGGCCTAGTGATCTGTCGCGTGGGGCCCGTGGCTATCCCGAGAGGGCACTCGGCCTTGGCCCACGCCGAGCCGGCCTGCTGTGCCACGTGGGGCCCCCGACTGTCCCGAGTGGGCACTCGGCCTAGTTCTCTGCCGCGTGAGGCCCTCGTCTTTGCCGAGAGGCCGCTCGGCGTAGTGGCCGCTTTGGGCCAAGAGGACACTCGTTGCCGTTCTGCCGCGTGGGCCCCGCCGGCTGTGCCGAGAGTGCACTCGGCACAGCCGCCACCGTTTACGAGCAAGTCCTTCGTGCCTCCCTCCCACTCACCCTAGTCGCCGCCACACGTGATCGAAACCTCCGCTGCTTGCCCACCGCCGCGCCGATCAGGTGTTCTCGCCGCCCGACCCCGTCCACCTCCCACCGCCGCCGCCGCCCCACCTCGGCGTCGCCACCAACACGAAGGTTTCCCACCGGCATCCGCTCCGGTCCCCTCAGCCCGTCGCCGCCCGACCACCGCCTCCGCCTTCCTCCCTCACTTTGTCGGCCCCGCCTCCCGTCCGCCGCCGCCTCGCCAGGTTGCCTCCCACCGCGGCCGTCGCCCAGCCGCTTGCTCCCATCGGCCGCCCCCAAGCCTCCTCGCTTCCGCCCATGCAGCATCCTGCCACCGCCGCCTCCCCTGCCTGCCGCCCTCCTCTCCAACATGCCTTCCTCCCATCCGCCGCCGCCATGCTTCATGGCCTTCACTCATCTGCCGCCGTCGGCCTACCCAACCAAGCAGCTCTCTCCACCTCCCACCGTGGGCGCCCTCCCAATACCATTGCCCCCTCCTCGCCGCCGCCACTCTTCTCTGCCGTTCATCGCTGCGATCATCCGCCATCGGTATGTATGAAAAATTTGATTACTTGGACCACATGGAAACCGTCATACTTTATTGAACGTGGTTGCTTTTAGTGCTTTCTAGGTGAGTCCCCGAGAGTGCTATCGGCATAGCCTTGCTCTAGTGTTGTCCTGCCTTCGGGAACAATGTAAGTTAATGAATACTAATTTATGCATTACTTTTGCTATTATGTATAATTGTTTTATTATGGTTTACTACTGTGTTTGTTGATTTGAACGTGATGAAACTAAGTTAATGAATGCTTATTTATGCTTTACTTTTGCTTTATGTATATTAGTTTTATTATGATTTACCACTGTGTATGTTCATTTGAACATGATGAAACGTGAACATATTAAGAAATAGTTGATGTATGTCTGTGTATATCAACATACCACCTGTGTTCTCTTTTTATAGTGATATTCTTTCATTATATCATAGAAAGTAAAAAATTACAAATGATTTTTTTTGTTTAGTTCGTTCAAAACAATGGCTGAAGATCGCTCATGGATGTATACGGATTGGGAGAACGGGAGGCCAAATATTAATTGGTTTAGAAAAACAAAAGAGTTTCTTAGCATCGCTTCCGGCCAAACTCTAATCAAATGTTAGCTAGTTGCCCTTGTCGGACATGTGGAAATTACAAGAAACAAGATCTCCAAATCAGATCAGTCATTTAGTGAAGAATGGCTTTACACACAATGCCTCGTGTGGACTTCACATGGAGAGGCAAGACCGTCTGTCCGGTCTCGTCAACATGAGGAGGTCGATGAATCTCACCACATGAGTGACATGCTGGAAGATGTCAGGGATGCTCATGAAGCATCCGAGTACACAAACGCATCTATTGCAGCAGATTCTTTCTTCAAATTGGTCGAGTCCACCATGCAGCCGGTCCATAAAGACACTAATGACACTGTACTTTCCACAGTATCTCATTTGATGTCTATGAAATCTCAGCACAACCTTTCAAATGCTGCATATGATGCAAATCTCAGTCTAATGCATGATCTTCTACCGGCCACGTCGGATTCAAAAATGCCTCGGACATTTAACGAGTCTAAACGACTGTTAAGTGGTCTAGGTATGTCGTACAACAAGATCGATGCTTGCGTAAAAGGATGCATGCTATTCTGGAAGGACAACATTGAAAAGACAAAATGCGATGTGTGTGGAGAAACATGGTACGTGCAGGTGGAGAATGATTCTGGAACAAGTCATCGAAAACCAGTTGCAAGAAAAATTTTGCGCTATCTTTCACTCATTCCTCGACTTCAAAGGTGCTATATGGATGCCAACACCGCCACATTCATGCGATGGCATAGAAATGGACATAGAGATAAACCTGACATGATGGTACACCCATCTGATGGTGAAGCTTGGAGACAGTTTGATCTTGACTTTCCTGACTTTGCTGCAGAATCCAGAAATGTACGGTTAAGTCTGTGCACAGATGGCTTCTCTCCATTTAGTTTTGCCGCTGCACCGTATTCTTGTTGGTCTGTCTTTGTTGTTCCTTATAACTTACCTCCGACACACTGCATGAAGAAGGAATATGTGTTTCTCACTCTAATTATTCCTGGTCCGGAGCATCCTGGCAAAAACATTAACATATACATGCAACCTTTGTATGATGATCTATATAAGTTATGGGATGGAGTTGTAACATATGATAGATCTTCGAGACAGGCATTCAACATGCGAGCATGCTATCTATGGTCCATTAATGATTTGCCTGCTCTTGGAATGGTATTTGGACACAGCACACATGGAAAATTTGCATGTCCAGTTTGTTTGGGAAACTTGTCTGCATTATGGTTGAGGAATGGTAAAAAGTACGGCTGGTTTGACTGTCATCGACAATTTCTTAAAGCTGAACACCCATTCAGGCGGAGTCAAAAGGAATTCCGGAAGCGTAGACAGGTGTTCGATCCCCCTCCACCTCGTCTGACAGGTGTCCAAATTCATAGGCAGCTTTTAGATCTAGTACCAAGCCAGAGTAAACAGAAACACCAATTTGAAGGTTTCTCAGAGACACATAATTGGACCCATGTACCAGGCTTCTAGAGATTGCCATACTTTAAAAAACTCTTGTTGCGTCACAATGTTGATGTCATGCATACAGAGAAAAATGTGGCAGAACTGTTTTGGTCGACGTGCATTGATATTTCTGATCGAACTAAGGATAATGTAAAGGCCCGACTAGACCTTGCAGAGTTGTGCGATCGTCCAAGCTATCATTTGAAAGAGAAATCTAACGGTACTTGGGAAAAGCCAAAGGCGGCTTTCTGCTTAAGTAGATCAGAAAAAATACTAGTTCTGCAATGGATGAAAGAGTTGAAGTTTCCAGATATGTATGCAGCAAACATTAGACGGGGAGTCAACCTTCAACAACTCCGTGTGAATGGGATGAAAAGTCATGATTTTCACATCTTCATTGAGGTTCTCATGCCGATAGCTTTCCGTGGATTTCTTCTGGAGAGTGTGTGGATTTCGTTGGCTGAGTTGAGCTACTTTTTTAGGCAATTGTGTGCCAAGGAAATCGATCCACAAAGAATGAGGGAATTGGAAGAAGAGATACCTGTTCTTTTGTGCAAACTTGAGAAAATATTTCCGCCAGGGTTTTTCACATGCATGATGCACATGGTTACCCATTTACCATATGAAGCACGTGTGGGTGGACCTATTCAATATCGGTGGATATATCCATTCGAAAGGTAAGATTGATGTCCCTACTTTCTAAACTATTCTTGCATAATGGGGTGGCTAAATATCTCGATTTACATGTGTAGGGCTCTTCAGCATGTTAAGAAACGGGTAAAAAACAAGGCTAGAGTGGAAGGATGCATTGTGGAGGCTTATATTGCGGAAGAGATATCAAACTTCGTATCATTATATTTCTCAAGTGAAGTCCAGTCTTATAGAAATAAGCGGCCACGATATGATGATGGGTATGAAGTCAATACTCCAAATTGCACACTTAGCACTATACAAGTCCCAGGACGGAAACAAGGGAACAATGGCTCTCGTATGCTGACACCGGAGGAGCATAAAGCAATAATGATTTACATATACACAAACACATTGGAAATGGATGATTTTATTGAGTAAGTGTCTCAATTTTGTTAATTTACATATACACAAACACAAACACAAACACTTGTATACTAATATATTTGTTAATTTATTTGATAGCCAATATGATAAAACGGTCTGGCCTGGTAGGGGACAACCATCTGCTATTGAACTAGATAGGTTAAGGAAAAATGGGGCTGGAGCTGGACATCCCAATTTCATTGACTGGTTCCGAAAATATGTAAGTGAACAACCTTCCATTGATTATGAAATAAATTAGATAGATTTATTTACTCCCATCTCTGGTCATATTTCCATGATGCATGAAAACTCCAAGCGCCCATCACGACTTAAAGCGATTTTCGTACATATCGGATCCAGTGACATCGCTAATGGATATGATATCAATGGATATAGATTCCGCTCGCAAAGTATGAGCGGCAAAAGGCAAATTTGACTATCATTAACAAAGGGTGTCTATACTAGCTCGAGAGGGTAGTTCCAAGATCAAATACTACGGTATAATTGAAGATATCATCGAAGTGACATTCCCTGGTGATAAACATTTCAACTTAGTTTTATTCGATTGTCATTGGTTCAATCCAACAACCGGTGTCCGGCGCTCTCCAAATGTTGGTTTGGTTGAGATCAAACATACATCAAAACATTATGTCTTTGAGCCATTTGTTCTACCTCATCAGTGCTCTCAAGTATACTACACCCCGTACCCATGTAAGGTCCCTAAACGAGATATGTCCGGTCTCAAGACAAAACAAGTCAAGAAGATTGACTTGAAAGATTGGTGGGTGGTTTGTCATGTCTCAAAACGAGACAAGTCACATTTCATTAATCAAGCTCCAACTAGTACAACCACCGAGTTCTTTCAGGAGGAAGGGTTGAGCGTCACATTCGCTATCGATCTAGGAGATGAGTTGGATGTCGTTTATGTCTCAAATGAAGTGGATACAATATGTAATGAGAAAGATCTTACAATATTACGAAATGTTTCTACGAGTGTAGAAGTAGAATCTCATTCAGACGAAGAGTGTGATTCTGATGCCTTCACTGATTCTAGCTCTAATGCTAGTGAGCCAGATTATGATGAGGACAATGAATAGATGGTACAATATTGATTTTAATTACATTATACTTATGTTTTTTCATTACACTATTGATTTTATTGCATATATGATCTGTCACTAACATTTAAACTAATGCATGCATAGGTTGAAGAAAAATATCTTGCAAAAACTAAAGCGATCTGAAGGTAGGGCAACCTCATCTAGATAGGCTACACAAGAGGAAGCACAGGCTGCAGAGGAAGAGGAAGCACACGCTGAGGAAGAGGAAACACAGGCTGAGGATCCTGACTACACAGGGGAAGAAGAAGTCCAGGCAGATACAAATCTTGTAGTCCGCAAGTCACGGGGGCAAAATTCAATCCCTCCACTTCCTCCCACACCTGCAGGGAGGGAGGTGATAGTATCAGCAGGAAAAAGGTAAGTTTTGCTATATGTCATCATTTAATTAATTCTCACATCCATATAATCTTGCTATCTTGAATATGGTTCTAGGCAATGGAAACATAGTGTATTTGTCGAGAGGCCATGTGGACCAAACACTGTGTTGCAGCCTTTGTTGCGCTATCACTATCCATAAACTGTGCAAGATATGGCATTGAGTCCTCCAGCTTTCGTGGCAGCCTCTAAATGGAGACATTGGTATGTTGTTGGTGAAGCGGTGATACAATGGCAGATCGGGTGAAGAACGATTTTCGTGTAAGTTATTTGTAAATATGACATTGGTAGACTTGTTATGTTCTTTCTAAGTCTATGAAATGCAGGCTCGGTACACATATCCTGAAGGTGAAGGCTACTCGAGTGACACTAGGGCAAGATGGGAGGCAACTTTAGAGGTGGCTTGCCAATACCATGCTGAGCAGCTAATGTACAACACTCGAGTAGCAGCTGTGACCAAGTACTACAAGGATGTGTATGAAGATGAAGACATTGACACAAGAGAGAATCCATTGTTTCTCACTGCTACTGAGTATGACCAAGTCAAGCCTGAATGGATCGATGATGAGGCTTGGGGGCATCTCATTACACAATGGTGTGATCCAGCATGGTAGCGTGTAAGTGAAATGAAGCGGAATCTTCGTGCCACTTCAGGGGCAAGGGTGAACCGAGGTGGATCTAGTTCTATTAGTCGAACCCAGCAGGAAATGGTAATAGAAGGTCTCTGTATTTTCAAACCATCGTTTCTGACACTCGGACTTAATACATTTTCCTTGTTTTGTTGCAGGAGAGGAGGTTTCAAAGACCTGTGACACCTTTAGAGGCTTATACTATTCATGGGGGTGTTTCAATGCAAGACATGGAAAGCTATTAGGGTTCTGAGATTCCACCTATCTCTAACCCACATGTCCAGATGAACTTGGTGCGTAGCACTAACACGTAGCTAATTTTGTTTTTCATACTAGTGGCATTTCAATGTTTTCATACCTTTCCAGGGAAAGTATCGAGATGCATACCAAGAAAAGCATGGACCTGATGTTAATTGGCTGCGTGGGAATTTTGATGCACAATTGATGTACCAGAATACGGGTGAAAAGCCTCATGGCCGTTATGCGCTTCTTGATGGTGCATTTGATGATAGAAATGTGCGCTTGACTTCTGCCCCATTTGGTACTTCAAGCAATGCTTCTTCTTCTACGAGGCAAAACGATGAAGAGTTGAGACGTGAGCTTGCTAGCGTGCGGGATGAGAACCGCGAGATGCGGAATGCTATGCATACGGGATTCGCGGCCATGGCACAGTGGATGCAGGTAAAAAATAATTGACATTTGTGTTAAGTTTGAGATGTTCATTGTAGTCAAATGGTAACACTCTTCTTGGCAGGATTATGCTCTAGCAACCTCTTCAGGAAATCCATCTCCTCCACTGCCTGTACTGAACTTTAACTTCAATGCATTCTCGACGCCTCAAGATCAACCGACACAAGGGGTATGTATATAAGTCCATGTTGGGTAAGATATATGAAACTATGCATTATAGGTACTAAATTGAAATTTTTTCCTAGGGCACCCAAAACTCTCATAATGCTATTAACATTGGACAATCATTGAGGAATAGTCCAGGGGATGCCTTATCGGGTGAAGGTGATGTCGGGATTCCAAATCATGAAATAAACTGGTTTGCATCTCCAGGTGAGTAATTATATCCAATTTGGTTGATGACTTGCCCTTCAAAAAATTTGTCCTACTTGATGTTATGTATGGATATATCGTGTGTGTGAATACATTTATATGTCTTTTCTATAAATATGTAACCATGTATGGTATTGAATGAAAATGATATAATATGTTTTATTTTTCAAATTTAAGGTGCAGAGGGTGAAGAAACAAGGGACCGAAGCTAATTTTGGATTCATCTAGCCCTCGAGGAGTGCTTTTAGATTTGGTATGGATGTGATATGTAGGAAAACTTCTTTTGCTTGGTGTATGTGGACTTCATTTGGTGAACTTCGGACTTCATTTGTGATATATGCTCTAGGCTTTGTATATGTTGGAATCATGTTGAAGTAATGTAAAAATATTTGTGATATGTGTATTGTGAATGTGCAATGGAGTTATGTTTTGTGGATGGGTTGCGGCGTTGTTTTCTTTATAATGTGAATTGATTGTGGTTGTGCATTCTGCTGTGATATGCATTCTGCTGTGATCCTGTGAATTGATAATTGAATTGATATTGCTAGGGAAAATTAATTATTCTGAGAGTGCTCTCGGGATAGGCTATGCCGAGAGTGCACTCAGGATAGTCAATACCAATGCTGACTGTGCACTCGGGATAGCCTATTTCGGGAGTGCACTCGGGATAGGGGTTAATACTGACTGTGCACTCGGGATAGACTATCCCGAGAGTGCACTCGGGATAGCCGTCATTTCCCTAAGTGCACTCTCGGGATAGGCCTATGCCGAGAGTGCACTCGCGATAGACCTATACCGAGTGGGCACTCGGCATAGATGATGACGTGGCGCTTCCATGTCCGCCACGGGGGCAGGGGGGTGGCGTCCGGATTCATAGGGCTATCCCGAGAGTGCACTCAGGTCGAATTTATTTTTTTCGAGAGTACACTCGGCATAGCCTACTTTTCCCGATAAAATAACGCCGAGTGCGCTACGCCGAGTGTGCCCACTCGGGATAGGCTATCCCGAGTGTTTTGGCCCCTATCCCGAGTGTGAAAAACACTCGGGCCAACTCTGCAACCTTGTAGTGAACTACAAGCACACTCACTGGAGGAAGTAACCGTTGGGGACCCGACGTTTGAAATTCTGCTCGGGTGGCCTTCGCTCGGCTAACCCGAAGTCCTGCTCGGGTGGCCTTTGCTCGGCTAACCCGAAGTCCTGCTCGGGTGGCCTTTGCTCGGCTAACCCGAAGTCCTGCTCGGGTGGCCTCTTCTCATCTAACCCGAAGTCCTGCTCGGGTGGCCTTCGCCCGGCTAACCCGAAGTCTTGCTCGGGTGGCCTCTGCTCGGCTAACCCGAAGTCCTGCTCGGGTGGCCTTCGCCCGGCTAACCCGAAGTCCTGTCCTACTCGGGGTGGCCTTCGCCCGGCTAACCCAAAGTCCTGCTCGGGTGGCCTTCGCTCGGCTAACCCGAAGTCCTGCTCGGGTGACCTCTGCTCGGCTAACCCGAAGTCCTGCTCGGGTGGCCTCTGCTCGGCTAACCCGAAGTCCTGCTCGGGTGGCCTCTGCTCGGCAAACCCGAAGTCCTGGTCAGGTGGCCTTCGCCCGGCTGACCCAAAGTCCCGCTCGGGTGGCCTTCGCTCGGCTAACCTGAAGTCCTGCTCGGGTGGCTTCTGCCCGGCTAACCCGAAGTTCTGCTCGGGTGGCCTCTGCCCGGCTAACCCAAAGTTCTTCTTGGGAGGCCTTTGCTCGGCTAACCCGAAGTCCTGCTCGGGTGGCCTTCGCCCGGCTGACCCGAAGTCCCGCTCGGGTGGCCTTCACTAGGCTAACCCGAAGTCCTGCTTGGCTGGCCTTCGCTCGGCTAACCCGAAGTCCTATTCGGGTGGCCTCTGCCCGGTTAACCCGAAGTTCTGCTCTGGAGGACTTCGCTCAGCTAACCTGAAGTTCTGCTCGGATGAGTTTCGACCTCCTTTGTCATCCGCCTATCTAGACGTCCGGCCTCCAAAGCCTTCAAAGTGGGATCATAAAGTCTCAAGAGGGGACTCGATCAAGTCTCCCTACTTGAGGCTCGGGGCTAGATGATGGGATTTTGGGGGGGGGATTCTCGATAATCCTTCGTTTTTCCGCTCTCAGTGGCCCGGACCCGGTCATCTCTCCGAGCGAACCATCACCGCTCGGGGCCTGGGCAAAATTCTACCTTGCTCGGGCCGAGAGCGGGTCATCCCCGTCGGCCGGGCACCGACTACGTGAAAGGACGTGGCTACCCGGACCGTACCTCTTTTTTCGGCCCTGTAATAAATGACCTAACATTCGCACGACCATTTAGTCTCGTCCTGATATCGGAGACCGTGGCTACCTACCCGGGTCTTGTTCTACTGTTTCCGTTCCCCTTTTTCGTCATCACGAATGACGGCAAGGAGTGTTCCCGTATGACGTGCCCGAGGACGGCCTTCGGACCGCTGGATATTGGGCCATACGCACATTAGTATAGGGTTCGCACCCATGTATATATGAGTTACATTGCTGTACAGAGAAAAGGGGATAGTCGTTTTTAGCATAAACACACACGCGAGGGTCCGGGAGAGGATCGAGAGTGAGTTGAAGCCTCCGTTTCCCTCTCTGAGAGACCTGAGCTTCCCTTGCTAGGAAGGCTCGGGAGCGCCATTGTACTCCTTTCCCGTGTTCCCCCGAATACAGATCACTGGACGTAGGGCTATTACCTTCCTCTGAGGGGCCCGAACCAGGTAAAAAACCCCCCTCCCGTTTACGGTTGTCCGATTGAGTTCGCCCTCTCGAATGACCCTGAGGCTGCAGGAAAGAGGCCGGTTGATCCTCTTGTTGAACAAGTAAGCTCGGCACGTGGGAGTTCTGTAGTCCCAACTGTCGACAGGTCCATAAAGATGTGCTTGGCCCAAAATAAGTTATTACCACCCACGCCCAATATATCCTTCTCCTTAGCTAATCGTGTTCTAGGACCTCGATGTTGTAGCCCTGCATGTACCGCACTCCTCACATGCAGACTCCATGGTTGCAAGGGGCAACATGGCAATGTCGATGAGGGGCTTAGTGTATCAAGGCGCCGGACCAGGGGAGCGGGGAGGGCGCCCCAATGCGTCCTGCTGGTAGATCCGCCATAGCTTCCCTCGATACTCCAACCACACCCTCCTCAGTGGTGTGGCCCTGGTCGTCACCGGCTGTGCCATTCTCACCTAGTACTCTGAAAACACCATCCCCGGTCATGTCACCGTGGTTGTCACCGGCTTCGCCGCACTCACCTAGTATTTCAGAGACGCCCTCCTTGGTGGCGTCGTCCTTGTCGTCGCCGGCTCCGTCTCCTTACCCAATACTCTGGAGACGCCATCCCTAGTGGTGTCGTCCTAGCTGTCACCAGCTCTGCCGCCCTAACCCAGTACTCTGGAGACACCCTACCTTGTAGTATCGTGTGGCCCTCGCCAGCTCCGTCGTCCTCACCCAGTACTTTGGAGATGCCCTTCCTTGCGGATTCTACCTAGGCGTCATCCTCAGAGTTACCCTGGTCAACGGTGGGTACACCGCCCTCACCTATGAAGTCTCCCTAGGTGTCATCCTCGGAGTCACCCAAGTTTCAGCAACTCCACTGCCATCCCCTGTGGAGTCACCCTAGGTGTTGGCAACAGTGTCATCCCTAGAGTCAACCTATGCCTCGGCGTCGCCATCATCCTACGACAATGGCGTAAGTAGAAAAAAAATACTAGTGGGACTGAGCTAACCTATTAAAAGATGAGATCTCATACTCAAGAACATCCAAAACATGTACTCGGGAACTCAAGGGACCTTGCACTTGAGAACACCTACAACCATGGTTCAACTTTTTTCTAAACTAGTACATCATTATTACTCTACATAAATTTCTAAACTTGCTAGTTCTTGGTACTAATTTACTTGAGCTTCTAATTGTGAAGTTCAAAAACTCAAGGACTTCAATTTCATAAGCCAGGTTGAAGTTGGTCGACTAGGGGCATAATTAGTGTACCAGTAGGACGCCGGACGGGGACGAGGGCGCCCTAATTCACCACATTGGTGAATCCACCACTACCTCCCCTAGTATTTTGGCCACACCCTTCCCGGTGGTGTTGCCACCCTCACCCAGTACTCCGGAGATGCCCTCTCTTGCGAAGTCTCCCTAGGCGTCATCCTCGGAGTAACCTTAGTCGATGGTGGCTACGCTGCCCTCACCTATGGAGTCTCCCTGGGTGTCATCCTCGGAGTCGCCCATGTTGTCGGTGGCTCCGCTGCCCTCCCCTATGGATCGAGCCATCCTAGGTGTCGGCGACGGTGTCAACCCCGGATTCGACCAGAGCATCGGTGACACCATCATCCCTGGAGTCGTCCTAGGCATTGGCGATGACAGTGGCGAATGTAGAACAAATATGAGGGTGTTGAGCTAACCTATCGAAAGGCGAGATCTCATGCCCAAGAGCGTCGAAAAACATGTGATCAAGAACGCTAGGGACCTTGCACTTGAGAACACCCAGAACCATGCTTCAGCTATTTTTCTAAACCAATACATCATTATTGCTATATATAAATTTCTAGACTAGCTAGTTCGTGGTGCTAATTTCTTGGAGCTTTTTAAGTGTGAAGCTCAAAATCCCAAGAACTTCAATTTCATTAGCCAGGTTGAAGTTGGTAGATTGATATATGGTGCATATCGCCCATGGATTAATTCGGTTTGTAGTTTCATTGCCTCTGGGTCTTTGGAAATAGACCAAAGCTAGGAGGATAACTGAGTGCGAAAAAGAAACGGTCCATGTGTCCTTCTCCTTAGCTTATCGTGTTCTGAGACCTCGCAGTTGTGGTTGTCTTCTCCGGCTTTGGGCCACCTGTAATAGCCCAAAAATGGATCTTGTTGAAACTTTAGTCTTGGCTAGAAAATGATGTAATTTAGGTCCATATTTCTGGCTGATGTATATATGTGTCACATATTCCCACATGCCTCTAATAGGAATTATCCCTTCTTGATAATAAATATTACCAGCTATTGAAATAAAACTTGAAATTCGATTTTGAAATTGAAATCAAGAATTAGGGTTCAACATACTTCACCTAAAATACCCTTTTTCACTTAATTTCAAACTTTATCTTTGAAATTCTTCAAAATTATGGAACCTAATCTGACCAACTATTTTTATGTTCTTGCCTTTGACCAGTGGACTAGTCAATTTTTAAATTGTGGGGCCCACTGGTCAGCCTCTCAGTCTATATCTCTCTCTTCCTCGGTTCTCTTTTCCTCTCTCTACCGGGCTGCCGACCGAGCCACCGTCGACCCTCGCCGTGCCTACCTGCGATAGCCTGCTGATTGCGGCCCGACTGTGACGACCCCACTCGCTAGCGTGATTGGCCTAGCAGCGCTCGGCTGTAGCTGCTCGGCCGCGCTAGCGCGCAGAGAGCGTTTGCCACGTGGCGCACCATGTTGCGCGTAGCGCAAGCCACCAGGTGGCGCCATTGCCGTCGCTCTGTGGCGCCATCATGGCCGCGCCTGCATTGCGCTACCAGTCGCATCACCGTGGCGTCCCTCCCCTGCTTTCTACCATCACATGCCCCTTGTCGCGTTGCTCTTGGCAGTAACTCTCCTGCCATCCCTGCACTCCACCGCCCTCGCTTGCCAATCCGGAGCCACATCGTCCCATCCAACGCTGCCCAATGCTGCTTGTCGCCAGATTTTGTTGCCGTGGCCGGGATACGCCTACGTGCAAGGCTGACCTGCCCTGTCCACCGCCGCTGCCCGCCAATGGCCGCAGCTCTTTCCGCCGCTCATCCTTTCTGTCCCCGTGACTATCCCGATCCATCCCCATCCGCCTGGCCTTTAAAAGCCCGATGGAGCCCCCAATTTTCTCCTTCCCTGCCATTACTCTGTTTCAGTCGAGTTCACCCTCCTTTGCAAATTTGTCCAACCTGGTGAGCCTCGCTCCGATTCCCTGCTTGGGTAGCATCTCTAGCACTCCCTCTATCTCCCTGACATCCTGTCTTTGACAGCTCATTATCGGAATCGACGCCCCACATGAGAACGCCACATTCTTCGGTTCGACCCTACACGTCGCTGGCCTGCTCCAGTAGTCCCCCATCCTTGCCTTCACCACGGTGAGTTTCCCCACTCTCTCGCATATCTCTTGTGCGCACTAGCTCTCCATGAACCGTACGGTAGCCTGCGGTCTATGATCAGCCCATACCGCTCTCCGCCATCGCTCGTTGCGCCGCTGTGTCCAACCGCCTCCGGCCTTGACGTGAGCACTTGTAGTTGCGCGCGAACCCACGGATCCCGTAGAGCCCAAGAACCCGTCCTTGGGTGGTCGGCGGCGCCGGCGAGGCCCGGCGAGCCTCACGGCCGCACGCACACTAGTATGAGGAAGACGACGACCCCTGACAGTCTGATCCGGCGCCAAGATTCGCGCCGGCGTCGCATTGTGTCACGTTGTGTTGCTGTCATGTGGGCCTAAGGTTCCACATGTCAGATTAAGTGGTTACACCTTTCTATGCTTATGTAACTGCCATTGGTTGGCGTCATCCGAGAATATGCCTTCAGCACATCGCCTCTTGAGCCGTGCTGTAACTGGGCCGGCCCATTACTGTTCCATGAATATCCAGCCCTTTTTGAATTTAGATAATGATAGAAATTAAAATGAATTTCTATATTTAGCTAGACATCCCCAAAAATGCTACAAAAATTGTGATAAATACTATATGACCTGCTGAATTTATTAAAAATATCTATTTGAACAGTATGGTAGATTTATGCCTCTGTTTAAATTACATAGTTCTTTTATGATGATTTTTCTTTAAGAGATTAACCCAGAAAATGAATAGAAATTAAATACCATAACAATTGACTAGAGAAAAATCTGAGAAAATTTAGGTAAGACATAAATAATAAAAGGAGCTTGGAAAAATTATAATGTGATCCAGTAACCCCTTAAGGCCTTTGATTAAATCTAAAACCCATTTTTGGTTAATTATAAATAAGTTCCCTAATTACTCTAGTTAATTATTGAATTCCTAAAATCATGAGAAAATTCCTGTGGAACATAAATGTGATTTAAGAATTTAAGAAATTTGTTGAATAATTTTAGGGCTTTTAATACTCATTGGGTAATTAATTAAGATAAATTTACCAATTTCCTTTTATATAAATAATGCTAAGACAGAATCTGATTTATTTTAAATACTAAATGACTTCAATTAAATCTCAAATTTTTATAGCAACATTGTTAACCCCTATTGAATTTATTAAAATTATCTGACCGAAATAGAACATGGTGGAATTGTTTAATTATTTAATTTGGGTAAATAAGACGTATAAATCATAATGTAGGTAATTTATCACTAGCTTAAAATTTATAGCAACATACCTCTCCATTAACAGCAAGTTATTTACCATGAGTTGATGAAGGAAATACTTCTGACAAATCTATCTTCTGTGTATAACTATTTTTCTGGACTATGGACAATTTACTATGGGTAGCATTATGCATTATTCACCATCGCATATCATATTCATCATCGCTCATACCACCGTTATCTTTTGTGAGTTATTGTATAGTAGTAGGATCATGGAACTTCCTTGATACCTAGGTTAAGACCTCACGTCAATCACTGATCGCTAGGCTAAGCGCGCTGCATTCCATGCATCATGTTTTCCTACTGCATGTTGAGATTTTATTTATTTTGTTCCTCGAATACATTCCCTTATAGACACCGAATAGCCCGAGGGACATTTCGAAGAGCAGCAAGGAGACCCTCACTACTCACAGGACCCAGGCGAGTTAACATTCAATTAGAGCATGTTGAATACCCAGTTTCTAAAAGTATTTTATTTACAGTATCAAATTGAATGCTTTTAAGTAATGATACCTACTTGCTTAATCATGATATGATATCATGCCAGGTTAATTACTTTTTATTGATTTACCATGATGATATTGCCTTGATGAAATCATCCGTCATTTGACCTTATCAATGATTGCCTTGATGATGACCCTTGATAGCCTGTTTAGGTGGTTTAGACTCTTAAGTCTTGGTTAAAATCTTGCTTAGACATTGCTTAGGTCTAATTATTAATTTTAGGCTTAGTTGTCTCGGAACGGTGAACTAACATTCATTGGACAGGATGATATAATGAACTTGGACAACTGGATATTGGGCCTGGCATGCTAATGTGTGTGTGATTGGGAACATAGATGTGTTCCGGTATATGGATAAGGGTGAGATGTAGCTAGGCTACATGGTGTGAAGAGGGCTATCGGTTCCAACATGGTGCTGAGAGGGGCGTGGGGCAACACACGTACTGCTGAGCGCTGCCACAGGGTGGTTTTGCCGTAACATGTCCTAGGCACCTGAAAGGAACGATAGCAAGAGAAGGAAGGCTATGCCACGAGAGGGTGCTGGGCAGCTAGGGACGGCTGTGCCAGTCGGAACACGAGTTGTTTTCACATAGCTTTATGCTGCCTAATGGGGTTCCTACACAATGCGTGGTTATCGCGCTGTAGTGCGGGCATGGGGAGGCCCAGATGCTTTGTTGGATGGCGCTCTAGGGCCAGAGACTTTGCTAAATGGCGTCCTGGTGCTAGAGACTTTGTTGGATGGCGTCCTAGCTAACCCCCAGCCCGAGGTGAAGACAGGCTCATGTCGTCTTTCGAGGGATGATCTAGGTCTTCCGTCACGGGGAGCCATGACTCTAGTGTGGGCGTAGGAACCCGGCTAGGGAAGAGCAGGCTTTTCGTGGTGCGTAAGATCCACAACGGGTGCGCCAAACCCGGAATATGATGGCGGGTGTTTGGAGGAAGCACAATATGGGTATGGATTGTGGAATGGATTGGAAAACTAAAATGTGAAATATTGATTAGTAGAACTTTGGGTTAAAATTGCTAAGTCATAGGTTTTGGTTTATAAAACCTGCTTTCTGCAAATAAACAAACTCCTAACCTCTCCTTTGGAACCCGTATCACTATATGTATTAGGTTGGGTGTTAACTCACCAGTGTTTGGATGACACTGACCTCGCAAAAACTCACTCTTTTAGATGGTGAGTGTGAACAAGACCAGTACATCTGTCATGAAGACGATGAATAGAAGTATGTTGATGACCAAGGCGAGGCTTAGGACGACTCTCCAGTCGACTGCTTATGCATAGTCGGCAGGAGACCCTTTTGGACTTTTAATGGCACTTTGATCTTTTATGGTTTTTGAACTATTTGGACCAATGTACCGCGTTATAATACTTAATAGCCCTCGGGCTTAACTTAGATACTTTATATAATATATGTCTTCCGCTTTTATGAAATGATCCAGTTATGTGAAATGGTGTGCACTAGTGTACTGATTCAGGAACTAGTGCAGATCAAGTGGTGGGCAAAGGATAGACCCCACACCACCCCAACCATCCAATCTCAATCCTATGGTTAAATCAGTTGTTGCCATGGATAATCCCACCCCAACCGTCCAATCTCCGGCTTTTAAGAATATCTTGTCTTGTGGTAGCCATGTTTTACACCAGAGGCATTAGCTTTAGCGCAGCTAAAGGATATGGCTTGCGGGGCACATTGACCAGTTCTTCTTCCTGTAACAATGCCAAGGATAATGCAGCACCAACTGTTCTTGGTTTATGGAGAACAATAGCAGAACGGATTTCATACTTTAACCCTTCTACAAATTTACTTGCAAAGAAAATGTCATCTAAACTGTGATTATGAGCTAGAGCCTTATGAGCTACACCCTGAAACAGTTCATAATACTCTTGTACTCCGTTTGTCTAAGACTCAATAGACTTTTCATCAAATTTAAGTAGAGGTCCTTACCAAACTTATTCTCTATTGCTATGCACAACTCCACCCAATTATCCACTGTGTGGTAAGCTTCATAAGTCGGAAGCCACGAAGCAGCATTGCCATAAAAATGCATGGCGGCAAATTGAGCCTAGAGGTGAGATAGCACATTGAACATATGAAAGTACTTCTCACATTTAATCTTCCACACTCTAGGATGTTCCCCATCAAACTGAGGACAATCTGTTCTAGGCATCCTCAAATCCTTAGCAAAGTATGACTGCTCAATTGTAGGTTGAACACCTCTGTCAAAACCCCTCCCAACATCAGACAAATTTTGGCGATTCTGAGTAAGATGCGCACCCTTGACCAGGGAATGCTCCGAGGCATCGACGACCTCTGGAGCAGGACCCTGGTGTTGTCTGGCATCTTAGTGCCCATCGGGCCGAGGCGTTGCTATGGTTTTCTGAGCCGGCGGAGTCTCCTCCAAGGACGTGACATGCCCTCCGAGCTCCTCCAATGATCGCCAAAGCCTCGTCAGCGTGTGATCGACGGTCGGCCTCCACGACTTCGCCTGTTCATGCGATCATCAATATCTGCCAACTTGGCTAAGATCGCCTTTATATCATTGGTAGGGGTTGCGATCCGTGTCTCCATGGCGACTGAGAAGGTCAGACCAAATCCCTGGACGATCACTGATCCGTGGGACTCCTACCCCAAACTCAACCGGACCTCAGGTATCGGGATTTTACAGCCGCCACAAACGCAGCATCCAGCCGGCCCCTTGGGACTCTTTACCGTTCAAATCAAGGGAATCAGCGGAGTTGGTCCACAGAATCGAGAGCTTTGATACCCAAATGTCACTATCTCAGATCGGACATGAAGATTTCATAGGGAATTTAGGGGAAAAATTGGGGAAGACAGGTTCAGAGGTAGAAGAAGACAGGAAGGGATTGTAGGGAATATGCTTTTCTTGATACCCCCGCACAAGGCACATCTCAAAAGTATTAGCTGAATGCCCGTACTTTATAATGAAACATCAAAAAATAATAAAATTCTAAATCATTTATTGCAATATTAGATCGCATCCAGAGAAAATACCTTGCAACAGAATCTCAAGATTAAAATAACAATCAAACATACCATTCAAATAAAGTGCAAAATAAAAAGTCACTAAAAAATGAAGTGTAGAATAGCATGATAAGTAATTTCTGTGAAGTGACGTATTACTAGTGACCACCACAAAGCTCTTTTTAACAGTAGAGATATTTCCTCACACAGGAGTTACAAGGCCGATGGGCTAGAAGCAAGGTCGTAGCCCAACTGACATGCTAAGCCCAGCAACATATCCACTCTAGGGATTAGCCCTGACAGGAGGAGACGTAGCAGGACCCGTTCCAGATGACCTTCAACTATGAGTCCATCTACGTCTCTGACTAGAGCAAGCTCGGATTCTCCGAGGTGGACTACGGCTTCAGGACGCCCATGTTCGCCAGCCTGCTTGTCAACAACGATTACATCGCCTCCGTCGTCATCCTCGACGCGCTGCTGCCGCTCGACGGCACGAGGATGCTCGCGACCTGCGTCACCAAGGAGCACTCCGAGGAGTTCGCTCGTACCAAGAAGGAGGAGGAGGGGGCAGAGAAGGCTGTGGGGAGAGCATCAGAGCCTGAAGGAGTCGTCGGAGTTGGTGGCCTGAGCAGCGCTAGGGGGTGGAGTAGAGGGGTTGTAAGGGAAGGGGAGGGCCAGAGGGGTTAGCGGATTTGGTAGCCGGGAGAGAGGAGAGAGATTGGGACAGAGAGGAGAGATGAAGAAGAAAAGAGGCGAGGGAGTTTTCATCCAAAAATAGGCCATGTTCTTTCTTTCGATATATAAAGATGCTTTGAGATCTGTATAATGGCATGGATCTATTTTTCGTATATGAGCATTGGCAAATTTACATTGAGTGAGTAGTGTCAATTTTCGAATTTCGAAACTAAGCAGTGGCATGTACCTAATTAACCCTTAATTATTTTGTGAAGTCCTGATCGGTTTGTTTAGCACCCGAGGCTAGCTGTATAATTTGTGCACACATGTGCATGTGTACACTCAGCTGGTCGGACCGCTTGGAATATAGCACAAAACCATTCATCTGTGTAGGTTCCAAACCGGTATTAGTGCCGGTTCAAATAACACTTTTAGTGTTGGTTCCAAACTAGAACCGACATTGATAATCCAATTATGAGCGGTGCCGATTATCAATGCCCGTTTAGAACCGACACAAATAGTAGGATCTCGACCAAAGAAAAGCAGTTGGCCCCACCCACGGTATCGGTCGGGACGTGGCAACCACTACTACAGAATGGTTCATCCCCAACCCCTCATCACTGCCAGCTATTTTTGTCACCGCCAGTGATGAGGGTCATAGGACCCCCGCGCGGCTTGGGACAGAACACCGACCGCCAGTGATGAATTGTACGGATAACCACCAGTGATGGTTACATATCACTGCCAGTTCACTTTAAAACCACCAGAGATAGTTGTGTACGGATAAACTGGCGGGAGTTGGTAGGAAACGGAAACTTTCACTGGCGGTTCGTGTTAGAACCGCCGGTGAAAGGAGACTATCACTGGCTTTCACTGGCGGTTATAAAGAGAACCGCCTGGATTATTAACATTTCACTGGCGGTTACAGAGATAACCGCCAGTGATAGTTTTCCCTACATAGTGCACCCTACCTCCATTATTGGTGATCTGCTCATTCTGTCTTCTTCCTGTTTGACTGTAGCAATGGATACGGCAGCTGCTGTAGCTAGAGTTGGTTCAATTTCAACCATTTTTTTGAAGATCCAAGTGGTTTTTGAAGATCCAAGTGGTTTTTTGAAGATCCAAGTGCTAGAGGTTAGTGATGCTTTTTATTTTTCTTTGTACATCCGGTTTTTGAAGATCAAAGAACCTACTCTAGATTAAGTGCTTTGAGATCTAGATATATTAATATTTGTAGGTTTGTGATGTACATGGAGAGTAGGATAATTAATATCTTTGGCTTGTGATGTGTTTTGCATGTGTAGAATGCGAGAGAAAATAATTAATGGGATAAGCAACAATATATTAATATGTTCATGAGTTTGTAGTCATAATTAATGGGATAAGCAACAATTAATTTGTAGTCATATATAGGAGGAATTAATTATTTTAGCTAGTTTTGAGTATATGCCAATTAATTAAATAATATGCAAACTATTTGTCATACTAGCTTTGTCCTAAGGCAAACTTTTATTCATAAAGTCTTTTATTTCGAAAGAAGTGTAACCATGTAATAATTTTTAAAAAACCGTGGATATATTTTTTGCAGATAATGGACAGATCATGGATGTACACGGGAAATCGTGCGATAGAAAAGTACGTGAATGGGGTGCAAGGGTTTATGAGAGCCGCGCTGGCGGATATGCAGGAGAGGGGGGTTAACTTGATATGTTGTCCTTGTGTTGATTGCGATAACTTGAAATTGTATAGAACTCATTTCAAATCGAGTTTCATCTCATTAAGCGGCGTTTCAAAAAAGGTTATTCTTGTTGGACGTGTCACGGTGAGACACAGAGTACAACCGAGGGTGAAGATGACGCCTTTGAAGTAGTGGATAGTGATGATGTGGGTGTCGAGTGTGATGACGTCGGTGAAACATTAGATGAGGAAGTTTACGAGTTCGATAGAATGATGCATGACGTCGAAACAGACTACGGCACTACGGAAGAGTTCATTAAATTCAGGAAATGGTCAGAGGAGTCCAAGAGGCCAATCTTTCCTAGTTGCAAGGTGAAACACACTTTATTGGCTACTGTGCTTGAACTCCTACAATTGAAGGTTAGGAACCGTTGGTCTGATAAGAGTTTCACAAATCTCTTAGAAGTACTGAAGGAACTTCTTCCCTAGGAAAATTTGATGCCAGAAACAATATATGGTGCAAAAAAAGTTATTTGTCCCTTAGGATTGGACGTGCAGAAAATCCACGCATGCTCCAATGATTGCATCCTATACTGTCACAAGGAAAGCAACCTGCACTTATGCCCAGAGTGTGAAGCATCACGCTATAAGAGAAATGTGAAAGCCCGTAACGACAACGAGGATCAGGATGCCGACCTTAATCGAGGAATCCCAGCAAAGGTTTTGTGGTATCTGGCAGTCATTCCTCGTTTGACACGATGGTTTGGAAATGAGAAGCAGTCTAGACTTCTCAGGTGGCATACAGAGAATCGTAAGAAAGATGGAAAGTTTAGGCACCCTGCAGATGCTCTGTAGTGGAGAAACATTGACTACAAGTTCCCGGATTTTGGTGCAGACCCTAGAAATTTAAGATTTGGGTTGAGCACAGAAGGCATGAATCCATTTGGAAACTAGAGCAGCAAGCATAGCACATGGCCTATGAATCTATGTATATATAATCTTTCTCCTTGGCTCTGCATGAAGAGGAAGTACATTATGATGTGCCTACTAATCCAAGGACCAATGCAGCCTGGCAATGATATAGATGTGTACCTTGCACCATTGGTAGAGGAACTACAGATGCTGTGGAACGAAGGGGTCAAGATATGGGATGCGGATCGACGAGAGAACTTCACGCTACGTGCAATGTTGTTTTGCACCATCAACGATTTTCCCGCACTTGAAAACCTTTCGAGCATGAAAACAAAAAGAAGTAAAGCTTGTCCTTACTGCTTAGATGATACAGCAAGTGTGTGGCTCAGGAATTGCCGGAAGACTGTGTATATGCGCCATAGACGGTTTCTACGTGTGAATCATCCATATCGCAAGATGACCAAGCAGTTCGATGGAACCAGGGAGAATGGATCGGCTCCACGCGTACTTAGTTGAAAAAAAGTGCATGACATGTTTGCAGGTCTGCATGTTAATCTCCCACGCCTAAGAGGAAGATTCACTGGGCGCAGAAAGGGAAAAAATTTCAGATGGGAGAACTACTGCATACCCTTATCGCATTAAAAGACATGGGTACGGCCTGCTAGATCCTACATGATTATTACCTCAGGAACTCACGCCTTCCCGTGAAGGAACGATCATCCAGTATCGTGGGTAAGGTGAAGGGCAAGTATTTCCTGGACGATAAAGATAGTTATCTTACCATAACCTTCGAGGACATGTGGTATATGTATCAATTGCAGGAGTTGGACGCCTCTCACATCCGCTGCTTTGCAGTGTAAGTGTATACAATTCTTGCGCAATGTCAGTGTATATAATTCTTATCCACTTATACACTGATCACATATATCTTACTTTTCAGCCAAATGTACCTAGTTGCCAAACGAGGTCAAGTCTAGGCTGGTTTTCTCGACCCTGGCATTATCACCCAGGACAACATAAAGACGGATAGAAAGAATACCAGGCAATACCTGAAGAGGGCCCTGACTAACGGACAGAACAAAGCATACTTCTTGTGGCCCTTCAACAAAAATTTCCATTGGATCTTGCTGCTCATAGAACCTAGCGAAAATAAGGTTGTCTACCTCGACTCGTTGAGGATGAGCCCCACACACGAGTTGGAAGATTTAAAAGACCTACTTAATGCGGTGTTCAGGAGTTATGTCAAGAGTGGGAGCAAGCATAATGCTGCGATGGGTATGAAACTTAGGCATATAGAGAAATTTCCGGTAAGTGTCTATTCATACTTTTCCTCATAATAAAATAGAAATTTTTTTAGTGTCTGTCCCATTGATTATTGTGTCTTGTCATCTTTATATTTCCTTATGTAGTGCCACCAACAGCCCGGAGGCCATGCTTGCGGCTTCTACGTTAAACGGCACATGTAAATCACTCTGGGATTACGAGCAAACGAAGATCTGAACATTGGAGATACAAACATTGATTTCAATTCTCTTGCAGACATTAAAGATAGTTTGGCTACGTTTATTAATACCCAAATTATTGACTCAAATGGTCGTCTAAACAGTGGACGCCTGTAGTTAACTATAACAGACATATTGTATGAAATGCATGCATGTCCTGTAATAATTTTGTTATATTAATATATGATATGTTCCTTTGAATTTGATGTTGTTCTTATTTAGATGAAATCTAGATGTATATGGATAAAATCTGGATGTTTATTGATGAATCTGTTTATGGATGAATATGGATGAAATCTGGATGTATATGGATAAAATCTGTTTATTTGAATTCTGGATGTATATGGATGTATATGTATATGGAAGAATCTGGATGAAATCTCTTTATTTAATGTATATGTATATGAATGAAACTAGCCACCATTAGAACAAGCTTTGTCCTGTTCTGTTCATTAATCTACGATGATATGGGTTGTGGGAGTGTGTTTTGGAGATGTCGAATATGTTTTTATGTTGCAAGGTGGAGATATGGATACATGTTTATATTATGCTGGGAATTTACAAATGGTGTTCATGGTTTATATCTGTTTGAATGTATATGTATATGGATGAAAAACCAAAACCTGTATGTATATGGATGAAATATGTTTATTTGAATTCTGGATGTATATGTATATGGATGAAAGATGGGGCGAGCTAATTATTTTTTTGACCCTGAAAAAGATATCATTGGCAGTTCATACAACAACGCCAATGATATGCACCGTCACTGGCGGTTCCATATAAAAACCGCATGTGAAGGTCTACATATCACCTGGTTAAAACCGCTAGTGAAAATCTGTTGTCACCGGGGGTTGTCGTCAGAACCGCTGGTGATATTATTAATATCACGGGCGGTTCTGTTACGAACCATTAGTGATAATGCATATCACTGGCGGTTCCACACCCACCAGTAAAAATCCCCGATTATCACTGTCACATAATCAGTATCGGTTCGAAAGTTGCCAGTGATGTGAGTTTAGAACCGCCAGTGACGACGTATTCTGCACTGGTGAACGCCAGGCCAAGCGTCAGGGATGAGTCGGCTGTTGCAGCAGGCCGCCTAAGGAGCTCACCGCCACTGCACTCGTCATCCTCCTCTATCACCGGCACCCTCCGGGTGAGGTTCACTTGGCGGACAGCTAGCCCTCCCCTTCTCCCGTACATAGAGAGAGAGAGTGCTAGCCAGCATTAGAGCTGAGCAGCACCTACCATAGACGAGGGAGTGTCGTTGCTAGGTCCGGCTGCCCGTGCCACATCTCGGCTCGGGACGGTGAAATCCCCACTGTGGTGCCTCGGGGTTGGTGGGAGGAGATGAGAGAGATGATGGGAAGAGATGGCTATGGTGGAAAAGGAAATAAGAGGGAGGGAGAGAGAGTGGAAGAGATAAGGAGGAGAGAGAGGAGGGAAGAGAGTGCAACCTTTTTAGCTTGCACTGTGCGCCTTTTCCAACTTGCAATTCACGCGTAGCTTTTTCTGGCTCAAGTCCCTTTTTCACTTTTTACGTTGTTTTATTTAAGAAACGGCATAGATATATATGCGTTGTTATATGCGTTCTCTGCCTCGTTGTTTTCATTATTTCTTGTGTTTAATCGTTGTTTTCATTATTTCTTGTGTTTAATTTATTGGAGTATTGACACGTCTCCTTTGCGTGGTCGATTAGACGAGAGATACAAACGTGCAGTGGCGGATCCAGAATTTTATAACTGGATGTGCTCCTCAAGATGTCATAACCGTTGTGTGCCGCTTGTTGCTCATCTCTTTCTTGACAAAATGTGTGCGGTTGTCATGTTGGTTTCGTGACTAGCATTTTATAGCACAAATAAAAAATGTTACAGCTATCATGTTGGTTTCACAAGTAACGTTTTAGAGTGCAAACAAAAAGTGTTTATCCATTTAAAGCGCAGGAAGTAAGCAAATAAGAAAAAAGGTGCAAATTAAAAAAAGAAACGAAACAAATCTCTTTGAATTAAAAAAGAATTGTTTGCCCCTAGGGTGCAAGAATAACCAAATTTGAAAAAGAAAGTAGAATAACTAATAAGCAAATCGAAAAAAGTGATGAAAACTAAAAAAATGATTGAAATAAAAGTGTTTGCCCCTAAAGTACAACAACCATATTTGAAAAAAAAAAGTAGAGGACCTAAGAAGCAAACTGGAAAAGAGATGCAAAATAGAAAGGAAAAAAAAGGAAAGTAGTAAAGTGGAAAAGAAAATGGAAAAATAATGTGTTAAGAGGGATTTGAACTCAAGACCAATTGTAATATAAGAGTGAAGACCTTACCATCAAAGCTATTAAAGACATGTGATTATAAATAGTAGTCAGTAAGCTTTATATATCTTATGTGGGTGTTCTGTCCGGTATTCAATATTAACTTAATGTTACAAAAAAATTTGGAGGTGTCTCGACATATCATGCACCCCCTAGATCCACCTCTGCGAACGTGCATGTTAATTGGGAGCGACTACACTCCAAACGCCTGGAAATGGGAATCCTCCGGGCGCTTGGCCGGGATCGTATGCAGCTACACACCAATCTAGCTAGCCTCCAGCAATACATACGCATGATTAACGAGGCTTCCATGTATACGTGCTTCTAGCTAGTTGTATTGCTAAGGCCATGCATGTACTCGATTTAATTAGCTAGCCTTAATTAGCTTTGGATGGATCAGACGGATACATCCCTGCAGACTGGATGGAGAAGAAGCAGCTATAGCAAGCTCACGATCTGTGCGATGCTCTCAATGAAGTCGATAGTTCCCAGTTGCTATTGACAAATAAAAAAAAGTTTAGTAGACCATACAAAATATAAAAAATATAAAATAATTATTTTAGTGAAAACAAAAACAAAAAATGTTTAGTAAACCCTACAAAACATAAAAAATAATTATTTTAGTGAAAACAAATGCAAAAAAGGTTTAGTTAACCCTTCAAAACATAAAAACAATAAATTAATTAATTATTTTGTTAAAAAAATAAATTTTTTTGGTAAGTATATAGGATTTTCACTAGAGCTCAACTATAGGACGGTATACCATCCTGATGCTATACGACGGGGTGGAAAACTACAGCACCCATACGGCGTGTGGGATACACTCGCTTCATGAGGTACACAAGCAGCGCGTGAGACGCGCGAGTTGGTTACGTGCGCAACGCATGGGACAGGATAGTAGGCCACAAGCCCAGGAAGAAGGAAACGTTAGTTAGTTCCTTCTCGTGAGTTGCTAGTAGTTCACTTTTTCTAGAAGTTCGTAATTTCATATCTATTTCATGCAAGTTCATTTTTCTTAGGAGTTCATGATTTCATATCTATTTGATATAAATTTCGTTTAACACGCAACAAAATTTATAATTCATCTAAAATCGAGATCTCGCTTCCTACAATTTTTTCACAATTTTTATTAAATTAATTTATTTTCTATTTTTTATTCACATTTTGTTTGATAAATACTGCAGCACGGTATACTGTCCAAGGCTACTCCAACGGGATAGCTCTCCACCGTCCGTGCATGTCATACTGACGCTCATTCTCCTGCACTTTACTATGCTTTCCTCCTTGGTTGCTCCATTCCTCTCCCATCCCCTTTTGTTGCACTACCTAGTTGCCTCTCCTCACTACAACAGAAATACTCTTTGTAACCGCCACATCTGTGCCAGTTCAAAGAAAATCGGCAGTGATTAGTTATCATTGCCGGTTTGCAAACCAGGGGTAGGAAAATCGAAGCATCACTGCCGGTTTGCAAACCAGGGGTAGAAAAAATTGGAGTATCGCGTCGCTAGGGGCACAAACCAGAAGGATAGTTTCATCGCGGTTCCTATTAAAACCGCATCGATGTAGAGTATCGCGTGCGGTTTTAATGCACTAATATGAACCGGCAATGAAAATCCATTTTCACTGCCGGTTTTATACCCCCTTCCCGCCCACAGGCTATAACCGGCAGTGATAGTTATTATCACTGCCGGTTTTGTAACATTTCCTGCCAAATTGTTGAACCGGCAGTGATAATAACTATCACTGCCGGTTTTTTTTAAAAAAACCGGCAGTGATGTATTCTCTATAAATAGGAGCTAAGGTGAAATTTGTCTGCAGATCGGTGTGGGCTACGGGTTGAGGCACATTGCGGCAGTGAGGCATATTTGAGCTCCAAATTTTGAAGGCTAAGCATGGAGATTCCAAATCAAAGCAATTGTGTTAGTTTTTTGTTACGCGGAGGCTCTAAATCCAAGCAATTGTGCTAGTATTCATCGTGTGGAGGCTCCAAACCCAAGTACAATTATTTGATTTAGTATATTTCAAATAATTTAGTTTATTTTTATAATTTTAAGTAATTTAGTTGATATATAAGTACATTTATTTGATTTAGTATATATCAAATAATTTAGTTGGTTTTTATAATTTCAAGTAATTTAGTTGAAGTATAAGTACATTTATTTGATTTAGTATATTTCAAATAATTTAGTTGGTTTTTATAATTATAAGTAATTTAGTTGAAGTATATTTTCATTGCCAGTAGGGTGTCAATATTTATCATAATCTGAGATGACCGAGTTAAATAGAGATACTGTTTGCTGTGAATTTTTAGTTCGTATTAAAAACTTCCTTAATTAACAAATAAAAAAGTAAAAAAAATTTAATAAAAAATCTATGGTATATTATTTGTATTCTGTTGAGTAAGAAAAATTGTATATCCTGTATAGTACAAAATTTGAATGAAAAAAATAATGTGCCTCTTTTGGTTACTACGTTGATATATAGTCGCTCATGTGTGGGACCGGTTTTAATTTACCTATATAAGTATGCTATGAGAAAGCATATTTTGTTAAGTACATCTTCTGCATGGCTGCCTTAGCGGTGGACTCTATGGTCGCCGTATCCAGCAGTGAACCTGCGGGTGAAAAGTAATTTGGTTTATTTTTGTAATTTCAAATAATTTAGTTGATGGAGTGAAAAGTGGATTTTGTTTATTAATTTATGTCATTTCAAATATTTTGATTATGTATATGTATGTTTTTATAAATGATAAATATATTCATAGGTAGTATAACATTATTAAACTTTTGTTCTTAATTGTAGATGGACAGGAGATGGATGTATGATGTAGACCTTTGTAGCCCGGAGTTCTTGAACGGCATGGACATGTTTCTGAGGGTTGTTGAGGCGTACAAGTCAAATACCTGGTTGGAGTATATATGTTGTCCATGTGTGGATTGCAAGAACGAGAAGTAGTTTTGTAGCGTAGAGCAAATTCGTCCACACTTGCTTCGAAAGGGTTTCAAAGATCGATATACATGTTAGAGCAAGCATGGTGAAGAAGTTGACACTGAACATCAGGACTCACAACACACTGCCGAAGACGCCAGTGGAAGAGAGATGCAGACTGATGACGTTAACGATGTGGTTGTCGACGATCCCAATGATGACCTAGATCAGATGCTGCGTGATGGGGAAGGACAATTCACCACTGAAAGACAGTTTCAGAAGTTCCAACGTATGGTACAGGACTCGAAAACACCATTGTATCCGGGATGCCAGAAGGATCACACGAAGCTGTACATCGTGTTGAAAGCAAGCAACAGTTGGTCAGATAAGAGTTTCGATGAGTTGCTACTTCTCTTGGGTGACGTGCTTCCGAAGGGAAACGTTATGCCTGATACCACCTATCATGCCAAGCAAGTTGTTTGCCCATTGGGTTTAGAGGTACAGAAAATTCATGCATGTTCAAATGACTGCATCTTGTATCGCAAAGAGCATGAGGAGTTAGATGCGTGCCCAGTGTGTGGAGATTCACGGTACAAGTGGCACAATGATGCAGTTGGTGCGAAGCAGAACAAGAAGGAACCACCGGCGAAAATAATCTGGTATTTTTCTATAATCCCAAGGCTGAAGCGATGGTTTGTGAACAAAAAGCACGCCCAATTGATGCGATGTCACGCCGATGAGCGTAAAAATGACGGAATGCTCAGACACCCAGCTGATGATGCGCAATGGAGAAACATCGACAAAAAATATAAGAAGACATTTGCATATGACCCAAGGAATATAAGGTTCGGGCTGAGTACAGATGGGATGAATCCATTCGGGAATGTCAGCAGTCGTCATAGCACTTGGCCCGTCACACTATGTTTGTACAACCTACCACCTTGGTTGTGCATGAAACGGAAGTATATTATGATGCCCTTATTGATCCAAGGGCCGAAGCAATCGGGAAACGATATAGATGTGTATCTGAAACCGTTGGTTGAAGACCTAAAAGTGCTATGGAACGATGGTGTATGGGTATGGGATGAGTTCAAACGAGAGCACTTCACCCTGCATGCAATGCTTTTCGTAACAATCCAAGACTGGCCTGCCCTAGGCAATCTATCTGGGCAGGTTACAAAAGGCTACAACGGATGCGTGGTGTGTATGGAGGGAACTTCAGGTCGGTATCTAACCAACAGTCGAAAAACGGTATACACGCGTCACCGTAGGTGGCAATGCCGGGACCACCCATACCGGAAGGATAAGAAATCTTTTGATGGGACTGTCGAGACTGTTGCTGCTCCAGAAAGTCACACTGGTAGACAGTTATTCAACCTAGTAAAGGACATCGAATGTATCTTCAGAAAGGGATGGGGCAACAAAACTACCGCGAAAGAAGGTTTGTGGAAAAAGAGATTAGTGTTTTGGGAACTCCCGTATTGGAGGGATTTGGATGTTCGCCACGCGCATGACGTCATGCACATAGCGAAGAATGTGTGCAAGAGCAATCTTGGACTCTTAGTAGGCATACCTGGCAAGACTAAAGATACAGTGTAGGCCCGTAAGGACCTCGAAGAAATGGAACTGAGGAAAGAGCTACATATAGTACACCATAATGGAAAAAAACTCCTTCCCCCCAGCTTGCTACACACTCAGCAAGAGGGAGAAAATTGACTTGTGCACTTTCTTCCATATAGTTAAAGTCCCGTCCGGTTACTCTGCCAACATGAAGAGGCTAGTAAGTATAAAAGATTCGAAGATACTTATTGGCATGATGAAGGCCCATGACTGTCATATGATGATGACGCATATGCTCGCAGTTGCACTTAGGGCAATTCTTCCAAAAAAAGTACGAGACACAGTGATGAAGGTGTGTTCTTTCTTTAACGCAATTTCACATAAGGCCATTGATCCACAGAAACTGGACAAGCTGCAGGAAGATGTGGTCCACACTCTATGCCGACTTGAGATGCATTTTTCACCAACATTTTTCGATATGATGGTTTACCTCATAGTTCATATCGTCCCCCAGATACGGGTCCTTGAGCCTGTGTTCTTACATTAGATGTACCCTTTCAAGAGGTTCATGGGGGTTTTTAAGAAATATGTTTGTAACCGAAATCGGCCGGAAGGCTGCATGGCGGAGGGATGGACATCTCAGGAGGTCGTTGAGTTTTGCATTGACTACATGGATCTGAAGCCGATCGGTGTGCTTGTTTCCCGTTATGAGGGAAGGCTACAGGGAAAAGGTACCATTGGTCAAAAAACACAGCGTACTAATGACATAGTATCTTTCGTGCAAGCACATTTCGCAGTTTTTTAACAATCAGTGGTGGTTGCTGAGTATTGCGATATGCACATGACAATTCTGCAGACCAATAACCCGAAGAAGTCAGATGAATGGATCGAGAGGGAGCACAGAAATAAATTCGGTGACTGGTTACGCAGACATGTCATGGGCATGCAGACGGTCTCTGCTGAGTTGGAAGTGTTGGCCCGAGGACCGTCCACTACAATCCTCACTTTCCAAGGATACGAGATCAGCGGTTACACATTTTACACGAGAGCACAGGATGACAAGAGCACTAATCAAAATAGTGGTGTCCGTACAGATGCATGCAACAACAATGGCTATATGCAGACGTACTATGGGTTCATAGAGGAGATCTGGGAGTTGGACTATGGAGCTTTGAAGGTCCCTCTTTTTCGTTGCCAATGGGTTCAACTCCATGCGGTGGTGGAAAATGACAAATATGGCATGACTATCATGGATCTTAAATGTGTTGGATATAAAGAACAACCATTCGTGCTTGCAAAGTACATTATGCAAGTATTCTATGTCAGTGACTTGGCCAACAAAGACCGCCACGTGGTTCTGCAAGGAAAAAGAAGAATTGTTGGGGTTGAGAATGTCGTCGACGAGGAAGAGTACAATCAGTACGAAGAGGTAGCTCCGTTCGGAGAGAACGTCGACCTGAGTCTAATGGAAGAGAGTGATGAACCTACTTACATCCGCCACAATCATAATGAAGGACTAGTAGTTTAATTGTAACTCCGTTGTAAAAAATGCTCAGTAATCTTATATAGTAATTACAATTTTTTTATCGTAAAACCGTACCTCCCAAATTATACTCTTAATTACACGTTAAAATCTAGATAAATCATATTTTCACAAATATATTAATCATTAAATAAGATATTTTTATCACAACAAGAATAATGATTAAAATTTATTAAAACATGTATATATTATTCTCATGCCTAAAACTAAATTTAAGAAATAAAAAATAGCATATCCACTAAATTCATAATATTAGGCGGAAAAAAATATTAGTGCCGGTTTTTAATAAACCGCAAGATCGGTGTTTAAAACATCGCGCGCTTTTTTAACAAACCGCACTAATACTCACTTTCGATGTCGGTTTCATAAAAACCGCAGACCGATGCTCTAATCCACCCGGCGGTCCCCCACCCAGAACTCCCACGCCCCTTGCCCCCTTACGCCTCCTTCTCACGCCCCAAGACCGCCTCCCCTTGTACCCCGCCGTCTCTCCATCCCACGCCGCCTCACCCCGCCCCTCCTCCCGTGCCTTCCCCCCGCCACCTCCTCCCCCCCTCTCCCCGATGCCCTTCCTCCCCGTCTCCTCCTCCCCGCCTCCCTCCTCGGCTCCCCTCCCTCCCCCGCCGCCTCCCGCGCCGTCCCCCCCTCCTCTTCCCCGCCTCCCTCCCCGCCGCCTCCCCCCCCGCCGCCTCCCTCCCTCCTCCCTCCTCCCTCCCCCGCCGTCTCCTCCCGGCGCCGCCTCGCTCTCTCGAGCACCGCCTCCCTCCCCGCCTCCCTCCCAGCGCCGCCTCCCTCCCCGCCTCCCTCCCCCTCCCCCGCCGCCTCCCTCCCCGCCTTGCTCCCTCCCCGCGTGCCGCCTCCTCCCCGCCTCCTCCCCCCGCCTCCCTCCCCGGCGCCGCCTCCCTCTTCCCAGCGCCGCCCCTCTTCCTCCATGTTGCCTCTCCTCCTTCTGTCTTGGCCACATCCTCCATGTACTGTCACAAATTGAAGGTAACTTTTGTATTAATTTATATGGTTAGCACAAATTAAAGCAGTCGGGTAAAATTTTCCTTTTGCAATTAGTCTTGATAGTGACTGGAGTTGGGTAAGAATTTATATATATATATATATATATATATATATATATATGTTGTATCAAAATTTTCCTTTTGCAATTAGTCTTGACAGTGACAGAGCATGGGAGATCTATTGTATCAAATGTGATATCTTGTTTATTTATGATAGATGTAGTATAGTGCAAGTGATATCTTGTTTATTTATGATATATGTTTATTTATCTTGTTAGACGAAGGACACCCTCCGCGACGCCCCTTTACCGTCGGCACCTTGAAGTGTAGCTGTCGGTGAGGTAATTAATTCCGATCCCCACCGCTTATACGGTCATGCCGAGTTGTATTTGTGTGTGCTATAGTTTTCCGAGATTTGAATTAGTGGTGAAGGGCACTTTACTTTGTAGCACGTGGGCAACAACCAAACTTACTAAATTATTTGGCACAGTTGTCACATCAATGGGGTCCACACAGATGTGTTGTATTTTCAATTGCCCGATGAAATGTGTCACGAACTGCATTTGTTCTCCGCGCACCCCCTCCTGACAAAGACAAAACAAAGCAAAAAAACAAAAAAGAGTCTGGCGGAGGTAGGATTAAAATTTTAAAAAGGGGAAAACCCAAACAAGAAGGGTCAGCGCATGGTGAACAGTTGGAGGTGCAGGTGTCGGAGCATGGCGTCGGGGTGTCGGTGGCTGGTCTGAATGTGTCGGTGACTACGGGGTCTCTTGCTGACTATGAGTCTTCCTCTTCCGACTCATCGGTTGACATTGAGATCGATCTGGATTGACCCCGTGACTCTTTCTTATCAGACTATGTATGGTTTGAGCAATGTTGTAATATTTTTTATTAATTTTGTTGGTAACTATTTGTACTTGTAACATTGTTGGTACTGTTATATTTTTCTAATATTGTGAACTATCCAATTTACATTGATGTGTGCATACGGTTTGAATATAGATTGCTCATTTGAATATAATGATTTTAAATATGTTACGTGGAGTGAATTAGTTTGTTAAATATGTAAATACTTTTCTATTTATCAAAGCTATAATGGTATCTCAACAAACCGATAGATCGAACCATAAGGCAACACCACAAAGGAGTTGTAGTCCCAGTGATTATCTCAACCTGGACCAACATCCTGACGCCGATGAGGTAATTAACACATATAGATACAACTTCATTTGTATATGTGTTGGCCTAGGGAGATTGAAATTCATTTGTCTTTCCATTTACTTGTCCCAGGCTCAATCGATTGAAACGAACGTTGAATCATCTCGACGTGGTCGTGGCCCTAGCAAGATGCCCAAGGGGCGAACAGTTATCACCCAGATGTCGACAATCGGAGAACCTATCGTCCCCGATGCAGTAGTCGGGCCATACAAAACTGCCTGTGGGGTGGTCGTTAGGGATCATGTCACAATAAACTATCGAAGATGGAGTGGCCGAAGAGATGAGCAATATGTGGTGCCTAATAAGGTTAAAGACTTCTGTTGGGGCAAGATGAAAGGAAAGTTTGAGTTCCCTGAAGGGACAGAAGGCATAGCGAAGAAACGCGCGATGTATATAATGGGCATCGCGTTCAAGAATTGGAAGGGCAAACTAAATAGAGTTTTTGTTCAGAAATGGAGGACGCAAGACTTCAATTTATTTCCACAATTGAAAGATTTTTGGGATGAATTTGTCGAGTTCAAGACGTCCGAGGTCGCAATGCAGTTAAGCAAAGCTAATAAGCTTAACGCAGATAAGAATGTTTACCCTCACACACTCGGCTCACGTGGTTACGTCAAAAAAGTTGCCGAGTGGGAGAAGCGGAAAGAAGAATTAACAACTAGTGGTGTCACACCTGCGACGGCCGAGTGGGTCCCACGTGCGAAGCATTACCTTTATGGAAGGGGGCTACACTAGCGGATGATGGATCCTTAAACTTTCGAGACCCACGGGACCAAGAGGTAACAGAAAAGATTACGGATGCGCATGCTCAGTTGTCCCAAGGCGATTTCAAGGCTAGCAGGGAGAAGGATGAACTCACCACGCTCGGGAAACAAGGAACACCTGAATTCAAGGCGAGGCGTTGGCTTAGTGCCTTGGGTAGCAGCCTTCCCCCAGGATGCTTCCATCTATCGTAGTCGGAAGAGGAATGCTGAATATCGAGATGCGGCAATGGAGCTAATGAAAGAAGAATTGAGGAGAAGCATACGAGAGGAGATACAACAAGCTCTCAGCCAGCAACGGGCAACAGCCGTCGATGTACTCGGAAGCCCCGGGGCTCGACGGAGTAGTTGTGCCTCTGGAGGGCTTGTGGAGGCTGATCCTAACACCCATTACCCTCTGGACGACATCAAGGAACCGACTGCATACAAGCTGTACGTGCAGACTCTAAACCTTTCAACAAAGGTGGCCACCGGGCAAGCTTTTCCGTCAGGGGAAGGTGTTTAGCTGCACAACCGCCCTATACCGGCCGGCTATGGGAAAGTCTGCATTGACAATATACTTTCCAAGAGGTACCGAAGACTTGAGTTGGACTTCCCTGGAGAGGAGGGGAAAAACACTCTAGGAGACAACCTACACGGTTTCGTTGCATAGAGAAAGCGATACATAGTTTTCGGCTCAGACTCAGAAGAAGATGATGATGAAGAAGAGCCGCGAAGAGATCCTCCCCCTCATCATGCAGATGAAATAAGTCCTCCCCTAGCACCGGCAACAAGAAGTGCAAGTCCTCGGACAAAAAGCCCTACTCCCCAACCGCTACCAACAAAAAAAAAAGCAGCCGTACCTATCAAACCTATCAAACGACCTACTCCCAAACGGCCACCTACAAAAAATTCAGCAGCGTCATCATCTCACAGATCACAGCCTTCACAGAAATCGCAAGCGTTTGATGATTCGCCTACACCCTCGACAAAGAAAAAGGAAATCAGTGGAAGCATAACATCTTTGATGACTCGTCCAGGTCAGAGTGCCGAGCAATATGAAGTCCCTGAACAAGCTTGTGAATTTTTCATTTCAATGGCCAGCAGTAAATAGACGGGGTCCTTGGAAAAGCGAAAGTCAAACTACGAGCGTATCTCACAAAAGCCTGACATGGTGCAGTTTGGAATTGATAGGTTCCGTGCAGAAGCGGGATTTACGCCAGCTCAACTTGCAGAACTACAATATGGGGATGATCAAGATATTCCGGTCGCACCTCTTAGATGGGGTTTCAGTTAGGCAAACCATTGGTCCCCCCAACTTGGCTCCCTGGTCTAACAACTAGATTACGTCAACTACATGACTGGTACATGGAGTATAGCAACATGGGCTGTGAAATGTTCTCCGCCGATCTCAAAGATGAATATTTGCACAACGGGGACTACGCATTTTGGGTGGAACTCGATCAATTGTATCAACTGTACCAGCAAGACGCCCTCGACGTCGGCAAGATGCTCTTTGGACTCTGTAAGTGTGTTGCGTATAATTCAATATTGTTCTGCCATTATATTGCCCTCATAATTACTTAGCTTTTTTCCTTTGTAGAATGGAGGCTCAGAAATGCAAGAGAGAAGGTATTCAAGACATAGGGTTTCTCGATCCTGGGATGGTCAACTATCAAACAATCGAGGACTATGTAGCTAAATCCTTGATCAGGCAAGAACTAAAGAGTTCGATACTACTGCCCTATACGTTCAAGTATGTGTCATATACCCTTCTTGTTGTATAATTTATTAGGGATAAGATGTTACTGCTATTTCATTCTTTACATGCGCAGGTTTCACTAGATCGTACTTGTCATCGTGCCATTGGATAGCAAGATAGTTGTCCTCGATTCGAAAAGAAAGTTACCAACCCATCATAAACTTGCTCGACAAGTAAATTCTATCATCTTTCTAAGTTGCTAAAGTCTTTTCCACGTTTCAAGTAATGTCGAATTTAAAACGACTTCTTCGATATCCTTAATTACTCACGCACGGGGCTTTTGAACGATATTGTCAAAAAGTAATCGCCACCGCCCTTATCGAAGAAATTCACCGTCGAATCAACTTTCTGACGCATTTAAACAATATTGTCTCGCAATTCCTACTTAACAGATATGAAAAAGGTTTATAAATATATTATTTCTCTTTCTCAGTGTCACAGGCAACCCCCTGGCAACAATCTCTGTGGGTACTATGCGGCAAAGTTCATGCACAACTTCACTGGGGACGTGTTGGGCACAACTAATATTGAGGTCTGCTAAATTTGTCATAAAACACATACAATGTTGCATATATAAATATTTCATGCATGTTTCTCAATAAATAACATATGTCTTCGATTATTTGGATGACAGCGTTTGCAAATAACCACAAGTTCGCTACTGGCTAATGAACTCCTAGCAATTCAAGAACATTTCATTGGATTCATCGTTCTCGAGATTCTCGACGAGACGGCGAATTTTACAATCCTGACTGGTGAGTCATGGCTAGGGCGGACAAGGCAAAAACTGACCTAGGTAGTGGCGGGAAAAGGGTTGACCCAGCTAGCAGGAGGCAAAGGAAGGCTGACCTAGCTAGTGGGAGCAAAAGTAAGACTCACCTAGCTAGGGGGAGCAAAAACAAGTCTCTACGTTGAACATTTTAGTTGTTTAATTAAAAACTAGCTAGATGTCACCTGTGTGTGCATATGTACATATATATCCTGTTATATTATATATTAATTGTGACCGTGAATACTTCATTAGTCTAGTAATTAATATACCGTAATAATAAATGTTTGTGAAAATAGAAACTAATATACCAAATAAAAATATCACTGATGTTTATACAAATCCGAGCACATAAATATTATTTTAAAAAACTCCTGGAGATACTATCACTGCCGGTTCATTAATACAAAACCGGCACTGATGTGGGGGCTGCAATGCTCGGTGTTGAAGCGCCCCCAACTATCCTGCCGGTTTTTACCATGCATGACCCGGCAGTGATGCCTGGCATCTGTGCCGGTTTTAGAACCGGCAGTGATAACGGTGGTTATCACTGCCGCTTACGGAGTGCCGGTTTAGAAATCGGCAGTGATGCCGGTTTCGAACCAACACTGATGTAAATATCTGTAGTAGTGCCTCTCTTCCTTTCCCCTAGCATAGCTACGGTATAGAATAGGACGAAATAAATGTGAACTATAGATGAATCAGTGTGAACCATAAGTTCACCCATGAGTGAATCATAGGTGAACCACGGGTAAAGAAGGGTGAACCAGAGGTAAACCATGAATGAATCACGAGTGAATCAGGGGAAAAGAACTCGGATAAGGGTGAACCATGTTTGCGAACAATAAGGTATCAGGTGAACCATGATGTGTCAGGGGTGAACCATGAAGTGTCAGGGTGAACCATGTGTTTGTGAACCATAATAAGTCAGGGTGAACCATGGTCTCAGGTGTGAACCATGGTGTGTCGAGAGGTGAACCGTGGTGTCTTTAGTGTGAAACATGGTGTGTCGAGAGGTGAATCGTGGTATCTCAGGTGTGAACCATGATGTCTCGGGTTGAACCATTTTTATCATTTTTCTATACCATGGTGTCTCAGGTGTGTGTGTGTCAGGGTGAACTATGTTTGTGAACCATAATATGTCGGGTGAACCGTAGTGTCTCAGGTGTGAAGCATGGTGTGCTGAGAGATGAATCGTGGTGTTTTAGGTGTGAAACATGGTGTATTGAGAGATGAATCGTGGTTTCTTAGGTGTGAACCATGATGTCTCGAGTTGAACCATTTTTTGTCATATTCCTACACCACGGTGTCTCAGGTGTGTATCGGGGTGAACCATGTTTGTGAACCATAATGTGTCGGGTAAACCATGGTTTCAGGGGTGAACCATGATGTGTCAGGGTCAACCATGTTTGTAAACCATAATGTACTGGGGTGAACCATGGTGCCTCAGGTGTGAACCATAGTGTATCAAGAGGTGAACTGTGGTATCTCAGGTGTGAACCATGGTGTGTCGAGAGGTAAACCATGGTGTCTTAGGTGTGAATCATGGTGTTTCGGGTTGAAACACTTTTGTCTTTTTCTACACCATACTGTCTCAGGTGTGTGTGTCGAGGTGAACCATATTTGTGAACCATAATGTGTCGGATAAACCATGGTATTTCATAATACCTCATGGTATATCTAGGCAAATCATGATGTACCCTGAAGCAACTTGATCTAAATTGTAACTATTATAGTGTCTCATGGTGTATCATTGTAAATCACTATGTGTCAAGGTATCACATAATTTAGATGGGCACCACGTCTAAAAGAGAATCATGGTGTATCCTGGTGAATCATTGAGCATCGGGTCAAATATCAGTGTATCGTCATGTATACGGTGTATTTAGTGTATCGTCAAATATCGGGTATCATCGAGCATTGGGTTGTCGAATACTGTGTTGATATAACAAATGAATAAAAAGAAAGGAAAATAAATCCATAAAATTATGAAAATGCAAATTTCACCAATGTTCAAAAATAATGCTAGTGAAATGAATTAGTAAAATAAAAATTGCATAACCTCAAAAAATTATGAAATTTTACCGGTAGCTAGTTCCCGATTTTGTAATATTTTTGGTTTGTGATTCGCTAAATTTGAAAATCATATGAATTTTCAATAAATTTATGAAAAGAATTATCAATGTGTGCAATATGACAATTAGTACTCCTTCTGTGTCATATGATGGGCTCATGTGTTGTGGTGGCATGCACCAGCACGGGCACAAGCAGCCTAGACCAATATGGGCACGCAAAATATGGGAGCTGATCAGCACGAGCGTGTGAAAGCGTAGCGCACACTAGCAATGTGAGGAAGCCAGCCACGCGGAGTGGGATTTTTTTGGCGTTTTTCTATACCGTTGCTTGTGGTGGAAATGGTATAGGTCGTGTAGTATTCTCTTTTACGAAATAGATATAAATTTGTAAAGTCCTAAAATGAAATAAATTGGCAGCGTGCAAGCACCATGTTCCATTATCTAGTCGTGCTTGTTCCATTGCCTAGTGGATAGGCTTGCAACTTCCAGGAAGGTTACGCCATACGCATGGAACGCGGCTCCCAGAAAAGTCATGCGACGCGGCGTCGTTTAGCTATACAGTTGGAGCCACCCAACGGTACAGGGTCGCATAGTATTTCTGTTTTCACTATTATACGGACTGAAATAACCTAACTAATCAACTGAATAAACAGGCGTCTGAACAAAAAAGCAAAATCCAGGCGTCTGGAACGTAGCAAAACCGTAATTATTGGACAAATTCTTTTGTGACAGATTACTGTACGTTCTATTCTAACAATGGTTGTTGGAGCGCTGTCGATCGGTTTGTCTTTGTAGTGGGATGTTGATCGTCTTCTAGAGGGAGCGCACATTTTTCACGCGCGCTTTGGAATTGTAGATGTCAGGTAGTACACCGGCAACGAAGATGCAAGCATTGATGGCCAGCGAAACTTCGTGTGATTCGTTTAGAAGATTTGGGGTTTATATACGTTGTAATTAATGTACGTATACCTGGCGCCCTTCCATGCACCTCACCCTCCATCCGATTGGCTTCGAGATCCGTTTGCACCTTTACAAAAAAAAAAAACCTTTGCATTTTTCATTACTGGGGAATCGGGCTTCAGTCCCGGTTCCTGAACCGGGACAGCCAATGCAGGACTGATGCCTCCTAGACATCAGTTCCGATTCCAATGAGCCGAGACTAAGACCCATATGTGTTGACGGGGGAGCCTAGCAGTCCTGGTTGGAGACACCAACCGGGATATTAAAGTCCCGGTTGGTGTCTCCAACCGGGACTGTGATCATGATATCATACCGCTACCACGCCTATTGCTATTATATTTATTTTATTATATGTGGCCTTAGCTATTATATTTATTTTATTTATGCATGCATGTGTTAAATCACAATTAATTAAAACCCATATAATTAATCATGCACAATTAACTGATAATTAAATCAAAGAACATTCATTAAAACTTTAATTACAACTAATAAAAATGTATTACAATACCTAGCTAGCTAGCTAGCCTATATATAAGTATCACATATGTACACAATTACACATATTTTTGTTTATCGGATCTTTTACCTGCATTGCTCTTGGTAGCCGTAGATGTCGACCCCGATGGTTGACCGGTCTCTTTGGCGGGCTCTGACTCTGCAACATGATTAAAAATATGGTAGTAATGCTCGCCCGTGGGACTTACGACCTTATTAAAAATGAAGCCGGCGAGTTGCTCATGTATTACTTTGACACGCACCGGCGAGAGTTCCGGGCCTTTGTCCAAACCTTTTTTCGCCAATTTTATGGGAACCTATTTTTAATTAGAAAAATTAACTAATTAATCCTTGAATTTATAGAAGATCAATGTCCGAAATAGCTAGACATTAGTAAGGTACTAATTACATATACTTACCGCAAACTATTCACCTTTTCTCGTGTAGTCGGCAGTGCCTCCGATAAAGTTGTGCATCATCTCGCATACATAGAGCCGCATAAATTGTTTCCCAGCAGCTGATGCAAGACCTGTGGTAAAAATGTTGGAAGCGTGAAATGGATGCATGAAAATTAAGTTAACTAAAAAAGCTAGTATTAAGATATACATACATATTTAGCGAGGAGCAACTCAAAATTCTTCTTGAATTCCCCAACGTTTTTATCACGGAAACTTATGAAGGCACTACACATGTGATTATGATTTATATATTATTAGAGTTTATTTCGAATGGAAAGAACAGAACTAGCATAATAATGAAAGGAACAAGAATGTACCGGTTGAGCATGCGATGATGTCTTTGTACTTTTCAGGGGGTTTTCGCAGAGAGTCCATAACCATGACTTGGCTTTTATCTAGCTCAATAAGAAAAAAGGGCCCAGTGAAAACTGCACATATATATGTTAGCATAGGTTACTAATTTGTTGTAACACCCTGTTAAGAAAAAGGATTAGAACGAGGTGGTACAAAAACACATACTCAAATTCATAGGCTAGAAGTATCTGTGACTTGAATCTTTGGCCCATTAGCGTGTTGTATATATTCTCCTCTATATCTTTTGGGCGGGCCCTAACTGTTCGCTCGTTGATAACTACTGGGTTAAGGAAGCCAATGCTGTAAATGTGCTCCCTTTGGCATCTTTGTATCTCCATTCTACACAAGAAGAAATTAGTTAGGCTTGCAAGTTAGTATAGTGTAAGGGGGCGCACGATGGAATTTAGAAACGAGACACTTACGGAGTCCAGCAACCCAACATGCTCACGTCGAGGGCTCATGCCTGGTATAGCTCGTATAGAGGCTCCCATTGGAACAAGAACTCATAGTCCCCGTGGAAAAAGTGTTGTTGCTTGATCCGAATGGCGATCATTTCTAGTCCATGTTTGGCCGCGTGCAAGTACCATTAGTGGAGTAGCCGCATTTTCGTTGTTAGCAGAGGAATCTCCTCACGCCTGACCAATGATGCACCCGGCCCAAATCTCCATGTTACCTTGCTGTTGGGATGTCCTTGAGGCCCAATACCGGATCTGGATCAAGTCCAGTTTCATCGTAGAAATTGTTCATCGCTTGCGCGACCTCTTCTGCACTCTGCTCCTATGGCATCTCCTTATCAGATTTCTTACGCAAGATGCGCTCGTAGTCTGTTACAGCCGGCCTTTCTGGTTTCTGTATGTTATCTTTCAATGTTTTCAGACACATCTTGCCTCTATGTCATTCATCCGTACCAGGCTGGACCCTCGGTGGAGATGCTTTCTTAGCGAAATGTGCGGTAACCTCGGCTCTTACTATCCGCTCGTTCTCCTCATCGGTCATATGGTACGCCAGGTTCGGAGGAGATTTCTTTTTGGATTTGGTGGACCTTGTTGTGGAAAACATGGGCCCCGGGTATCCGGAGATATACTACAGGACGTACCACCTCCTTGGGCCGAGTCAATTGGACCTTCCAGAAGGTGGGCTTGGAGGCTGGCGCTGCCCGACATGATCTACAAGGAAACGAACTCGTCTCCTACTCGAATACATAGATATAGGCGTAACCAAATCGGTTATATCTGTATCTTCCATACGCAGATTAGGGATTCTATCTGTAACCCGGCCCCTTGCACTATATAAAGGGGGTCCGGGGCCCCTAGTTCGACATCCAATCCCACATCTTTTTCATCATCAGATCCACCATAATACACGAGCACAGGAGTAGGATATTACCTCGCCCCGAGGGCCCGAACCTGTATAAATTCGGCTCCCTGTGCTACCATTGTAGTTGTGATCTCTCGCATTGCCCCATAAAATACATTGCCGACACAAATCGTCGACAGTTGGCGCGCCAGGTAGGGGCAGCGTCACGATCAACTACATCGACTTCGATGGCTTCCATCGGCGGATTCGTCTTCACCTACGCCCCTGGCCAAGGCTTTATTTTCGGAGATCTCGGCTTCATCGCCGGTGACTTCGGGGAACTTCGGTTGTGTGAGCCGAACTTCGTTCGGTCCACGCATTACCGGGGGAGGTGGTACGCAACTCCGGCCGAGCCTCACCACTTTGGGATCTCTTCCCTGGATTCCGATCCGAAAGAGATCCAATCTGATGATGACGATTCCAACTGGCCTACCGCTGGGCTTCGCTTCGGTTTCAGTCAGGATCTACCACTTCCTTCTTTGCCAGCTCCTTATGCTGATGAAGAATCGAGTGGCGATCTGATTCCTGGCTTAGATCGTTCTCAGATCCAGTCGGGAATCACAATCCCTCAATCGTGGTCCGCCCCGTTCGGATTAGGAAACTCGGCCTTTGTTTTTCATCGGATGACATGCCAGCTTTTCCAATCTGGGCTAAGGAGCGGGACATGGCTTACGCACACTGGGATGAGTTTTTCGAGTCAGGACTCGGGGACAACTCTGATCAGGTCAACTTCCCGAATGGACATACCATTCGGATTGGTCAATTCGGCTGCGAGATTCCAGCAGATTCATTCTGCAGGATCTCAGTCGGATCCTCTTCTGACCAGAGATCCAGCACGAGAAGTGGGAGTCATAATCACTCCCATCGACGAGCCAACAAATCAGGATCGGTTGAGCCTATCCTTCTCGGAATCCGAGTCGGATGAGAGCGTCAATGGGTTCCCCGACTTTCACGGCGTCTACATGCTGGACGGGCAAGCCTCCGGATCGGCTCGGCGCCCTGCGGGGGAGGCTGGGGCTGAACAAAACCGCGGAGGCGGAGAAGACTTGCGCGACCAATTGCGTGGTCGTGCACGGGAAGTCTAGGAGGAACTGCTTCAAGTCCGTATGGGGGACCACTCAGTCTTCCGTACGCCACAGCAGAACATCCTCGCTTGCAAGACCCTCCTGGACAATGTTGGTCCTTTGCTTGGAGAGGGCAACCCTGCAACGCTGATCATGGAACAAATCAAGGCCATGGTGACGGCAGCAGCTGTCCAAGGCCCTCGGGATCAACAGGCCGACTCGGCCAGAAGCCAGACTGCCACGACTAGCACTTGGCACAGTCGGCGCACGCGAAGCCGCGGGCAAGACGCCCGCCGAAGTACAAGTCATGATCTCCGCCTTGACATCGAAGCCCGGCGGAGGGAGCGAGACGAGGACCGGCGCCGTACTCCACCGCGTCGGAATCATCCCCGCCAATCTCCTCCCCCCGAGGAAGGATTGATTGACGGAATCAAGGCATTCACACCCCGACTCCGTCAGGTAAACTGGCCCGAGGGGTTCAACCCCAAGGGAATTGTGAAATTTGATGGAGAGCGAGACCCCGAGGCCTGGTTGCAGATCTGCTCTCTGGCAATCAAGGCCGCGGGAGGAGGATACGACGTGATGGCAAACTATTTGCCCATCATGTTAACCCCTCCGGCTCAGAACTGGCTCGCGGGCCTTCCAGAGAACTCGGTCGATTCCTGGGAAAAGCTCTGCGACCAATTCGTTGCCAATTTCCAGGGCACATACGAGAAGCCTGGAACCCAGTGGGACCTTTATCAGATTCATCAGAAAAAAGATGAGTCGTTAAGGGATTTCATTCGGCGTTTCACCAAGAAGAAGAACACAATCCAGGAGATCTCAGAGGCGGTCGTCGTCGCAGCCTTCCAGAAAGGAGTTCGCGACCCCGATCTAATTAAGAAGATGTCTCGGAAGCCTCCGACTACCGTTAAGGAGATGTTCGCCTTGGCTGATCGATATGCTACCGCCTCGGATGCTCTCGCTGAGCGTCAAGAGGATCACCCAAGCAAACATGAAGGCAAGAAGGACAGACCCGAGTCGTCTTCCAAGAAGGACAAGAAGCGCAAGGGTGAAGAGATGGTAATCGTCGCTGATCAGGGTCGGCAGAGGCCACCTCGGCCCACCGACTACAACAAAATCATGGAGGCGCCGTGTCCTTTCCATCCAAACGAAAAGCATGCGGCCAAGAACTGCAACATCTTGAAGAAGTTCGCTGAGGAGCACAACAGCGACGTTCCGAGAGATGCTAAGCAAGATGACAAGCGTGACTCTCCTCAGGGCGACGCTTACCAAGAAACCGAGCGAGAGCTCAACTACATATTCGGGGGATCGGATGCATATGAGTGCAAGCGTAAGCAAAAGCTTACCGATCGAAAAATCAATGCAGCTATTCCGGTGACCCCCGAGTATCTCCGGTGGTCTGAAATTCTGATCATATTTGATCGCTCAGATCACCCAGATCACGTCCCTTGCCTAGGGAGATATTCACTCATCCTGGATCCTGTGGTACGGGGCGTCCGACTGCGTAAGGTTCTGGTTGACGGCGGAAGTGGATTAAATATCCTTTTCGCTAACACTCTGGGCGAGATGCAGATCTCAAGGACGGCGCTCCAGCAGACAGACACACCGTTTCATGGCATAATTCCGGGAACATCATCAGTGCCGATCGGGAAAATCACTCTTCCTGTCACCTTTGGCACTCAGGATAATTACCGGACGGAGAACCTCAGTTTTGAGGTGGCCGATTTCGAGACTGCGTATCACGCGATCTTGGGAATGTCGGGCCTGGTCAAATTCATGGCCATCCCACACTACACCTATCTGGTTATGAAGATGCCAAGTCCACGGGGCATAATCACGGTCCGTGGAGATGTCAAGTTTTCCCACCTCCTCGATAGAGAGAGCTGCGATTTCGCCCAGTCGGTTGAAGCGGCTGCCGAGTTGGACGAGATCCGGCAGGCGGCCACTACTCTTCATGACAAAGGCGATCTACCAACAAGAAGCCATCTAAGTCAGACATCAAGCCTAGCGAAGATGTCAAGTGAGGAGGCGCTCGACGTTCTTCTCCAGGTAGATCAGGATGTCCTCACGTCACTCGGCGGTACGCTCGGGGGCTCGCCAAAGCGTGAGAACGGCACTCGCCTGGACAACCCAAGGAACACCGAGCAATCGCGTCGGTTCTGTACCTGACGACTATTGTAATCCATGTTTACAATCAAATAAAGATAAGTTTTCGCTCACATTGTCTCTACGCTTATGTAATTCAGTTTCTGACTTGCTACTTATTTGTATGCCAATTAAGTAGTAAGCCGGGGGCTACACCTAATTAGGTGCGCAATTGCGCACCTAATCTTTTCATCTAGAATTCTACCTGACTTGCTCCCTAGTCAGATCCTGACTAGCCAGTAAGTGGAGGGCTACACCTAATTAGGTGCGCTTCGAGATTAAATTGACTTGCTTCCTGGTCGGACTCCGACTAGCCAATAAGTTGGGGGCTACACCTAATTAGGTGCAGTAACTGCACCTGGTCGACTTCTCTCTTTTCAAGTTTATGTTAAGCCTAAATGTTAACCGTTCCGAGTAACGAAACTCATGTCTCCTGGCAATACTCATGTTTCCCGATCGCGTTTTAAGAGATATTGCTCAGTGATGACTCTCAACGCTAAGGACACTTCATGCGCTGGGCAGAGTGCAAAGTAAAAGGAACTTAACTTAGGCAAAAAGCATAACTTGGATAAATGAAGGGCGATCGGCATATATCAAAAGATGATAATCCACACAGATAATTTACAATGAATTCCTGCCTTTACAGGGGATCTAGTTCTAAATTATCTACAAGGGACTCAGCGGTCGGCTTCACCTCCTCGATCAGGGCCAGTGCTTCATCCTCGGAGCAGGCGAGGCCATCCCTGACAGCGTCAAGCTCAACTCGAGGGTAGTGTGAGTTGATGATGCCTAGCGCCTGGCTGGCGCTCACCAGGCTGACCTCCTTGAGCCGAGCCTTCAGCTGCTCAGGGGCTTCGGTCCACCTCTGGATTAGCTCGGCCCGGGAGCTTGGCTCGGCGTCGCCAGCATAGAGCCGTCGTCGAGTGGATTCCATGGCCGCCAGGAGTTCATCATATCGCGCTTGCGAAGTTTCGACGTTCTTTTGTAGAACGTCATACTGCGCTAGCGTCTTCTTTTTATACTCTGACAAAAAACAAAGAACACACAGTTACTCAACTGTGTGAACATCGGAGGTTCGGAGCCGGTCGGGTTTGGGGACTTACCCTCCAACTCGGCGACGGCTTTCGCCTCCGCTTTTTCCAGGGCCAGCCTTTGGTCCTAGGACTTCGCCAGTTCCGCTCCAAGACTGACATTCTGGCGTCGTGCGCTGCACATGGTGCGGAGCATGATGTCATTCGGTCACACGCAAGGCGAGCGATCCTGACTCAGGGCAGGGTAGTTACACCGGAGGGATCCTGCTAGGTCGAGCTTTTCGTCCTGCAGCTCCTTGATTCGGGCCTGCAGCTCTCGGGGCTCCTTGGCTGCCTCGGTCCGGACTCCAATAACCTCCTCCTCCACGGATTTAATCCGCTCTATTTGGGGGAGGAAGTAACTGAGGAACTTGGTTTTCCTCTCGGAGAAATTACCAAGTTCCTGCAAAGAGGGAGAATGTTCACCATCCTACTTCGAGCTAAAGAAGATCTACTTTACAGATCAAAAGGCTTACACTGGCCATCCTACCGCATTCAGCGGCATGCTCAAAGAAGAACCTCCTGATCTCATCTTCGGCCTCATCATCAATAAGTGCCCAATTCCCGGCCTTGTCCTTCCAGCCCGCTGAGAGCTTGGGCTCGACCTCCTCTGGAGGAGGCGGGGGCTGGCGAAGGATCTCCTCCACCATCGGCTCAGCCCCCTCGCTGCCCTCTACGGGTGGTTTTGGGCTTGGGGCTGCGGCAGTGGCGCCTCCCGACCACGTTCCCGATCGGCTTCCGCCGACTCACGGTGGGTCATCAGATTAATTTGTCGAAGGAGGCGCCGCCTGACTTGGCTCGAAAGGCTTTGATGCCAGTCCGGTCAGGCGATTTGACGGAATCTCTGTCGACGGTTTCCTAAAATTAGGAAACAGTTCGGTCAGAGAAAGCGTAAAAGAAGACTACCAGGCAATGGCGAAGCTATGCTTACCGACTGGAGGTCTTAATCTTAAAACCGGTGCCCCTCCGGGGGGGAACTCCCACTCGAGGAAGCGTCGGGCGGGCCACTCGGCCTAGCCTAAGGGGTTGGATTTTGTCCCCTCTTTGGCGATGCTCCGCCGTCCGCTCTTGGGGGATGAGTCCCCCGACTACGCCCGGAAGTCGGAGTCGGCTGACTTTTTCTCTCTTTGGGAGCCTCGCCGACCTTTGGCCCCGAGCTTCGTGGGCTGCGTCCCCAGGATGGCGGGACATTCTCTTTCACGGAGGAAGCCGGACCCTTGCCTTTCTTTGCGGCCGGGGTTTCTTTGGGCTCTTCTCCTGGGCGCTTCTCGTCCTTGTTGGCGGAAGCTTCGGGAGTTGGGGCATCGGATACGAAAGCCCGGCGGTCCTGCATAGGAGTACGGCATCCCCGAGTTAGCATCAAATCAGAACTATTCGATACACAAAACAAGCAAAAAGAGCACTCAGTCCTTACCTCTGGAGGCGGATTATTGAGGGAGAAGCTCCTGGGACTCTCTTGGTTAGAAAAGATAGTCCCTGGAGCGAAGAACTCAGAGAGTCGATCGATGGCGTCCGAATTGGAGATCGGGACATCCGTTTCTCGTGTCGAGTCGGATGGCCCGGTGTACTCGAATCCGAGATGGATCCTCTCCTTGAGTGGTTGGATACGGCGTTTTGTGAAGGAGACTGCAATCGCAACGCCGGTTAGCCCCTCCTCTTTGAGGCGTTGGATCAAGCCGAGTAACTCGGTGACCTGGTCCATTTCAGAGCAAAGGAGAGGAGAATTCCAAGAGGATGAAGCTCGGGGCCTTCTCCCGTCAAAACAAGGAAGACTCGGGGGAGGATTGGAGCAGTAGAACCATTCCTGGCAAGGCAAAATACTCCTTCTTGAGGCCGCTCCGGAGTTAAAATCCGGCCCCGCCAACAGCCTTGGGGGCATTGTCGGTGGGGTAGGCTTTCAAAAAGAAGAGATGGCGAAAAAGGACGAAGTGGGGAGCGATCCCCAGAAAAGCCTCGCAGAGATGAACAAAAATAGAAATTTGAAGGATGGAATTGGGATTCAAATGAAAGAGCTCGAACCCATAATGGTTGAGTAAACCGCGAAGAAAGGAGGAAGCAGGGAGTCCAAACCCACGGGAGAAGAAGGATTTGAAGACGACGATCTCCTCCTGGTGAGGAGTGGGAGAAGACTCACCCGCGGCGGCGCGCCAGTCGATGAGCTCTGGCGTTGGGAGAACGCCGGCGTCAACCAAGGCCCGTAGCCGATCATCGGTGGTGTTGGAAGTCGCCCAGTCCTTCGCCATTGAAATGTGGTGGATTTGGAGTTCAGCGACGGCGGTGGCGCTAGGGTTGCTGGATGGCGGCGGAATCGCAAAAAACCCTAGCGGAAGTGCTTCGGGGAGACGAATGATTTGGGCGCACAGTGTGAGCGTATTGGTTCGAATCCCCGGCGTGCCTCACTTAAAGGGAAGTGGGCAACGTTTCGTTTCCGTGCAAGGCGGGAAAAAATGAAGCCCTAGAATCGTCGTTTCAAGACTTGGGCCCGGACTTAAGTCCCTGAGAACATGCCCCATGAGGGCCGCAAGCTATGCACGATTCTACTCAGGTACAGGTGTCACTCGGGTCGATTTAGTCGGGAAAATAGCGTGCCCCCTGTTGGGCTCTTTGCCAGTCTTCAATATGAGGATTGGGCGCTTCCCAAAATTGTAATTTGGCTTTTGATGTGCCCCCTGGGGACGGTAGTCGGTTTGGCTTCTAGCTGGACCGCACATTGAAAGTTCTTTTTTAATTGTCCCGGTGGCACATCTCCGGATTGTTTGTTGTCAAGACAAGCTCCACTTGGGCAAATATTAACTCACCTCTTGTCGTACCTCCTGGGGTCAATGGCTAGTTTGATTTTATAATCGGATTAGACATCAAAGAGTTACCTCTTCAGTTGGGTCTCAGTGGTACATCTTCGGATCGTTTGTCGCCAAGACAAACACCACTAGGAGGACCTCAACTTGGAGACGGGCGTATTCCTTCGGGGATCACTAGCTTGAATCCGCACTAGTCGGATCACGCCTGAATACCTTACGCAAGTTGTGGCATATCCCATGCTGGATCTAATGTCGAGCTCTGCAAGTCAGGCTTGAATGTCATAAGTTGTAACAGGGAGGATAACGCTGGGTGGCACAGCTCACTCGGCAACATCCACCTTTCTGGTATGCCTCTCCGCGGGGCCACAAGCCGGCATACCGACTAGTCAGGCTGGGTACCAGACATCTTTTAATAACTTGAGAATTTTCTCGAGTTCTTTGCAACTGAGTTGTTTGATCAGCAGGTTACTCGGCGAGCAGGCTTCATCACTAGACGAAGAGTGACGTCACTCGGGTAACATATGAAGGACTGCAAGCTGAACCCCGAATCAAGACAACCCAGTCCTGAAGCACTCAGGGGCTACTGTGGAAAACATGGGCCCCGGGTATCCGGAGATGTACTACTGGACGTACCACCTCCTTGGGCCGAGTCAATTGGACCTTCCAGAAGGCAGGCTTGGAGGCTGGCGTGGCCCGACATGATCTACAAGGAAACGAACTTGTCTCCTACTCGAATACATAGATATAGGCGTAACCAAATCGGTTATATCTGTATCTTCCATACGCGGATTAGGGATTCTATCTGTAACCCGGCCCCTTGCACTATATAAAAGGGGTCCGGGGCCCCTAGTTCGACATCCAATCCCACATCTTTTTATCATCAGATCCACCATAATACACGAGCACAGGAGTAGGGTATTACCTCGCCCCGAGGGCCTGAACCTGTATAAATTCGGCTCCCTGTGCTACCATCGTAGTTGTGATCTCTCGCATTGCCCCCATAAAATACATTGCCGACACAAATCGTCGACACCTGTCTTCTTAAGAAGTGCTGGCCTCCCAGCCGAGTTGCTTGACCTGGGCCGCACCTACTTGGGAAACGATGTTGGAGTTGGAGTTCCACTTGCAGGGCTTCGTTGAGGAGACGGGCTTCCTTGAGGAGACTGGCTTCGTTTAGGAGACGGTGCAAGAGGTTGTGGAATTGATGCTGGAGACCGTGGAGAGGACATGTCCGCGTTATCTCGCAAATTTATGAACCGCTTGCGCCACAGGATGAAACTGTGCACTGCATCTCCTAGCTTCGTACTCCCGTCATCTCCTTCGAACACGAGGTCAAGGTCCCCGTACCCTGGGCATACCTCGTCCACCGAGACCTTGGCGTAGCCCGACGCTATCAGTTGGCCATGGATGAGTTGTCCTGACTCCACCGTGTAAGCCATGCCTTCAGCCGCCTTGAAGGACAGGTTCCGTGCTTCGACGTGCAGCTCACAAGGTGTCTGCTGCGTGATGTCGTCCACGGGATAGCGTCCCAAGGCTTCTTCGGGCAGCCTACTGGAAGTGTAGCTGCTCCGTCGTGCGGAGGGGCTGATGACGTTGGGATTACTGGGAAGTTGTGGAAGGCCCTCCTCCCGCTGTTGGCTCAAGGCTAGCTGCACCTCTCTTCGGACCTTTTCTTGTATGCTCGCCTGTGTTGCTCTCAGGACATCTTGTAGGTCTCGAAGCTATTGTGCCTGTCGGGCCTTGCCTCTCGCCCGACTCCTGTAAGTATCAGTGTCCTAAGCGAAACCCACCTTCCATGAGACGACACCAATGCCTCGTGTACGTCCAAGGTGCTCAGGGTTCTGTAGGGCCCTTGTTATCTCATCATTCTCTCTGTCTGGCACGAAGGTGCCGTGGGCCGACTTATCGTTGGCCTCTTGAAGCCTTCCGGCGACTTCTCTGATCTTGTCACCAAACACCGCCCTACCGTCGTCATCAAGGCCACCGTCATGACCAAAGAACTAATTTCTCGATCTGTTTGACATCTCATTGTTACGGGTTCAACACCCTTCACCAGCAAGTCATGTTCCCTCCTGTCCCATTTGGGTATCGCCTTGCGGTAACCACCAGGGCCGAGACGGTGGTGGTATTGCTTCTTTGCTGCATTATGCTTTTTTTTCAGTTAAACTCTAGCCTTGTCCTGAACTCTTGTACCACACGAATTCATCCCAGTGATCTTGAAGCTTTGGGAACTTATTGAAGTCAGGGGTTAGATTCTTCTGAACATACGCATTGTTCAGCTTCTTTTTGAACGTCTGAAATGCCAGTGCCACCTTCTTCAGTGTGTAACTCTTCACCTTCTGTTCGGTCCCTTTAGGGAAGGTGAATGTCTCCTTCATATCCGTCCATAGCATGTTCTTCAGGTCTGTAGGTACGTCGTCCCATTTCGCAATACTAATGGGCACGTGGTCCATGACGATAACGCCAAATGTCGATCTAAACGGCCCAATTGCCTTGTTTGGCTTCATAGGCTCACCGTCCTCGCCGACTTCAGTGATTATGTGTCTTGCTCTCGACTTCTTGTTGTCACCTCGTTGACTGTCACCTCGTTGACGTGATTGTCTCGTAAATTGACTGGTCTTAGTGTCCTCGGTCGCGGCGGCCTCGATGTCCTTAGCAGCATTAGTGGCTTGGGGGCCCTCACTGGCTGCCCCAGGTTGATCCGTGAGGTCGTTTGCCGAAAAATAGCCTTGTGCAATTATATCACTCATTAAGTCGTCGTCATGATACCCTCCACTAGCTATTGTAACAAAAAAAAGGCACTGAAATTTAACAAAAAATAATGCTGCTATCATAACAAAATTATCTTGCATATAAATATAAGACATGCATACTATTTAATGGGTTGTTTTCTCATATACCTCTATTTTTTTTTCAATCATCTACATTTATTCATTAGTACACAACGTATTCTCTCTCATTTTTTTTATGACAATTTATATAGGGGATGTATAAGTCATTTTCTTCCACTCCTTTCTCAAATTTATTACCACCTTAATACCTAACTTAACAAGAATCCAACATTCACACCATACCCAAATCCATTAAGCAATGATTATGCTTAAGTTCTATAAATTTTAAAGAAGTGACCTGCACTAGCAACAATCAAATAGGTGGCCAAACGGGCAGCCTGTGCCATAAACAGTAAAAATACACAGAAATGTGATGAAATTCACATAAGAGGTACACATGGTTGAAACATATCATTGGCGAGCACAAAACATTTCAATCGTAAACATTATCAACTGCTTCTTGCAATTCTTTCTGTACACTTATCCTTGGCAAATAATATGCATATGTCAATGGGAACTCATTCCGAAAATCAAATGGAAAACTGACCTGCAGGAAAACAGATTTAGAAAATTAACATTACATATAAGCTTGTTGATGTTAACATTGCATATGAGCTTGCATTAAAAAATTACCATTGCATATAAGCTTGCATATTAACATTCTATCACAAAGCCAACAATCTCTCCAAAAATCTGTTGTCTCCCCATTCCCAACTATCATTTGTCTAATAGCAAAATAAGTCTTTTTCACTAATATTGGGCTTACCAACGTGGAGGCGGCGGCGTGTAGGCGGCGTTTGAGACGAGTGGCGTTGGAGAGGAGCGGCGTGGAGGCGGCAGCGTGGAGGCAGCGATGGAGAGGAGCGGCGTGGAGGCGGCGTTGGAGACGAGCGGCGTTGAAGAGGAGCGGCATGGAGGCGGCGGCATGGAGGCGGCGTTGGAGACGATCGGCGTTGGAGAGGAGCGGCGAGGCGGCGTTGGAGACGAGCGGCGTTTGAGAGGAGTGGCATGGAGGCGGCGTTGGAGACGAGCGGCATGGAGGTGGCGGTGTGGAGACGGCGGCGCGTCGATGTAGGGTTCGGAGTGCGCGCAAGAGGTTGTAGACGGCGTCCTCATGGGCGGCGGCGTCGGAGGTGACGATGGCGGCGGCTTCGATTTAGGGTTGGAGCACGCGCGAGAGAGGATTTGAGAGTTGTCTCCAATTCTCCACGGGAAACGAATATAAAGGGTATACCTTCAATCCCGGTTGGAGACACCAACCGGGATTGATAGGGTATATAGTCCCGGTTGGCGAAACCAACCGGGATTGATGGGGGTTCTCACGAAGCCTGGACTGCTGACTTAGACCCGGATGGACACACCAACTGCGATTGATGGGGTCTCCTAGCACTGGAGTCCTCACATAGTCCCGGTTGGATACACCAACCGGGATTGATTCCCCCAAAATAATTTTCATAGGCAATCACCTCTGGAAATTGCCCCCTTTCTAAATACTCCCTCTATTCCAAAATATAGGGTGTATTTTGACTTGAAAAAGTCTTCAAGACAAACGTTGACCATTAATTTCTCTTATTATATATTGGCGATTTCTATAATATCACATTGTATTCAAAGCAATTTAAAAGGCCAACATGTTGATATAATTTTTATCCACTAAAGATGCATATCATTTGGCAAAAGATTTATATTATTTATTCCAAAAGACCAACGGCGGAATTACATAACATGTTTTAATTTACATTGTCGCATTACATAACATGCATGCTAGCCGTCATCCTCATCCTAATCATCTAGGCCTTGGTGCTCATCCCAGCAGGGGCGCCGACAGTCCTCACCGTTGAGGAAGCCAGAGAAGGGGAGGTCGTCCAACGTCGGGAGGTCCCTAGCCCAGGCGGGCTCCTAACATTTTTACAAATACCTTAAATCGATCAACCACGGAAGAAATCAATACAACATTTTGGAAGAAATCAATTCAACAGGGGCACCTGGGATGGCAATCGTGGCGGCAGCATTGCCTCTAGCTCTGCCTAGGACCGGGGCGGAGGCGGAGGCGGAGACGGAGGAGGCGGCGGCGGTGGTGGTGGAGGCGGCAGCGGAGGTGGCGGTGGCGGTGGTTGAGACCCCATTCGACAGGATTTGAGGCGGCGTGGCATGGTGTATGGTTGTGAGAGAACAAGTGAGTGTCTGGAGGGACATATATAGGGGAGCTCGCACGGAAGATCGAAGGGCACGCTCAATGTAGAAGAACAGTGCAGTCAACTATCCAACTTCCAATGTACTCAGCTCAAAAGTCACGGAGATGAAGTTAATGATGTGAAATCAATAAATACACTGAAGCAGATGCGAAATCAATAAATCAAGCAAGAAAACCATGAAACCATGAAATGCACTGAAGCAGGCAAAGTTTTGTATCGGGCATGAGGAAGAAGACGGACACATAGTCCCGGTTGGCAACACCAACCGGGATTGATGGCCCACATAGTCCCGGTTGGAGATACCAACCGGGATTGCTTCCCCTAAAATAAAAGAAAGCAGCGGCGCGAGCGGGGCTCGAACCCGCGACCGTGCACGGGGAGCCCGCGCTCAAGCGCACGCTACTAACCCGGGGAGAGAAGAGAGTTATGTCGATCTGACCGGGCGCGAATATTTTTTGTACCCTTCCTGCGAGAAAGGGATGAGATCATGGACATGTGGGCCCATCTATTGTGGGTCAGTGGGTCCCATATGTCCCAAATTGCCCCCTTTCTAAATACCTACTAAAATAATTTGAAGTCTAGAAGTTCCTAAAAAGATCATATTTTCTTATATATGTCAATTTTTCATATTTTAATGAATTTTGTGATATTTTTATTTAATTTGTATGGTTTTACAATAATTTTCTATAATTTTCTATGAATGTATTTGTGAATAAATGTATAAAAATTTGTACAATTTATAGAAAATAGTAATAGGCTCAAAAAATGTGAGGACAAATCTTATGGTTCCAAATATACATATATTATAGAAAATGTACATATATAATAATTTACAATAACGGTACCCTGTACAATATCCCACAGGGTTACCGCAAAAGATGATAATTTCTATACCAATAATATACTAATTAACTAATTACACTAATAATATACAAATTAACTAATTAGGCGGCAGCGTCGTCGTCCTCCTCCTCATTGTCGGCGTTGGCGCCATCGTCGGAGCTGTCCGAGCCATCCACGTCGTCGTCATCGTGGTCCTCCTCCTCCTCCGGATTGTCGTGGTCGTGGTCGTCCTCCTCCTCATCCTCGTCCTCCTCCTCGACGACGTCCTTCTCGTCGAAATCCTCCTCGTCCTCGTCCTCGCCGTTGTCGGACAGCTCATCCGACATCGAGAGCTCCGCTGGGTAGAAGACGGACTCCTTCCTCGATCGGTTGCCACGAATGCGCTTCCGAGGGGGACTCTCATCGTCGGAAGATGGCGGCGGCGGCGGAGGCAGACCCGCAGGCAGGGCAGGCATCGGTGGTGGTGGGGCGGAGGAAGAAGCAGAGGCAGAGGAAGAGGCAGAGGAAGAGGACATGGATCGAAGAGGCAGAGGAAGAGGAAGAGGCGCACGGCAGAGGATGACAAAGAGGGAGAGGAAGACCGTCGGTTTTAAAGAAGAGGCAGAGGAAGAGGCTGAGGCGGCTCCTCGGTTCGCGCCAATATCGCGTTTTTTGGAATTCTACATAGTCCCGGTTGAAGACACCAATCGGGATTGATGGCCCACATAGTCTCGGTTGGAGACACTAACCGGGATTGCTTTGTGGGCCCATCTCTTGTGGGTCTCATATGTCAGTGGTAGTAATTTGCCATAAATTACTCGAAAATTATAGAAAATTGCTGGGAGCCTATACAAATTAAATAAAAATATCACAAAAATCATAAAAATGTGAAAAATTGATTAGGAAGCCTTGTAATTTCTCAATAATTTTTCTACATTTCTTTGATAAATGTAAAATTACCAAAGATTTACTACAAAATGTAAAATTACCAAAGGTTTACTCAAAATTTTGTAAACATTTTTACAAATATAAAATGTTATCTATTTATTAAAACTCTAATGCTGCTGTCATAACAAAATGCCTTGAAATTCCAAAATAGCAACTACTTTGTTTTTACAAGTGATCCTTCATTATGATCGTGACGTACATAGTGAGCTTCCTCCTTCTCATTGAGGGCACTAATATCTACATTCACCGAGAAAGGCGGCAGCTCGTCGAAATGATTATACTCTTCTTCGTCTATGACGCTCTCAACTCCGACAATCCTTATTTTACTTAGAAGAACCATGTGGAGCCTTCGCTGATCGCTGCCGCTACTCTTCTTCTTCTGCCGTTTGTTTTTGGTAGACCTTATCTTGCTTTTAGTAGGCTTGCCTTTCTGCTTTTTTAGTTTGCTACCCATGTCCATCACATAGAATACCTGTGTGACATCATTGGCGAGCACGAATGGTTCGTCCCTATAGGCCACCTTCTTAAGGTCCACGGTTGTCATACCGTACTCATTGTACCATGTCTGACAGAATGCCTCTCACCGTCACTGGGAGCAATTATGTCATCAACACATAACAATCATGGGATTTCAGGTTTACGATTTTATCCTCTTTTGTGTTTATCAGTCTTCTTATGTTCGAGGAGTACCCTGAAGAGGCCTTCACACCAATCAACAACTTAATTATGTTTTTTTCTCTTCCTTACTTAGAGTGTAGCTCGCGGGATGGAGGTAATGCCCTTTCTCTCTCTGTTGTGGATGTAGGTCTTCCCTGAGTCCTAATAGTTGTAGGTCATTTGGTGCTAGAAGTGTATCTTTCGATTTACCGTACATATCCAGGAAGCCTAGTAGACTCACGCAGACATTCTTCGTGATATGCATGAAGTCCAGTGAGTGACGCACCTCTAAGTCTTTCCAGTAAGGCAAGTCCCAAAATATTGACTTCTTCTTCCAAATTGGCTTCTTCTTAGCATCTTCATTCGGGAGTGGCGGGACAGGTTTGCTACCAGGACCCTTTCTAAAAACTACTTCCAGATCCTTTACCATAGAAAATATATCTGCACCACTATGATGGTTGGGCTTCTTACGTTTCTCTTCTGTCCCATCAAAATTAACACGGTTGCTCCGTAACGGGTGCTTCGGATTGAGGAACCTACAGTGGCCCATGTACACAACCTTTCAAGAGTTTGTTAAGTACTTGCTGTCTGTATCCTCTAAGCACTCGATGCAGGCTTTATATCCCTTGATAGATAGGCCCGACAGGTTACCAAGTGCAGGCCAGTCATTGATGGTTACGAGTAACAATGCACGGAGGGTGAAATAATCTCTTTTGTACTCATCCCATACACGTACACCATCGTTCCACAGCGTTAGCAGATCATCAACCAACGATTTGAGTTACACGTCGATGTTGTTTCCAGGTTGCTTCGGGCCTTGGATAAGCAACGGCATCACAATGTATTTCTTCTTCTGACACAGCCAAGGAGGAAGGTTGTAGATACATAGAGTTACGGACCAAGTGCTGTGACTGCTGCACATCTCGCCGAACAGGTTCATCCCATCGGTACTCAACCCAAACCTTATGTTTCTCGGATCCTCAGCAAAGTCCGGGTATTTTCTATCTACTCTCCTCCATTGCGAGCCGTCAGCAGGGTGCCTTAGCCTTCTGTCGTCCTTACGATCTTCTTTGTGCCAGCACATCATCTGGGCATGCGCTTTGCTCACAAATAAACGCTTCAACCGGAGAATTATAGGGAAATACCACACCACCTTAGCGGGGGGTCTCTTCTTCTTACGCTGCCCCTCTACCTCACCTGTGTCATCACGCCTGGTTTTAAACCGAGAAGTTTTGCACACCGGACAAGTTTCCAAGTTCTCATACTCATTGCGATAAAGGATACAATCGTTATGATATGCATGTATCTTCTGTACCTCCAACCCCAATGGACAGACAACTTGCTTGGCGTCGTACGTAGTTTCAGGCAACGTGTTACCCTCTGGAAGCAATTTCTTTATCAAGCATAACAACTCATCGAATCCCTTATCAGACAAACCATTGATCGTCCTCCATTGCATCAGTTCTAGTGTGGTACATAACTTTTTGTGGCCCTGTCGGCAGTTTGGGTACAACTGTGTCCCATGGTCCTCCCACACGCGCTGGAACTTTTCATAATGCCTTTCATCGGTGTATTCTCCCTTTCCATCAAGCAGCATCTGCTCTAGGTCATCATCGCCAAAATCACCCATTGTATCTTCGAAAGCACCGTGTTGGCCATCGTCCGGGATATTGTTGTCCACCTCTTCTTCTTCTTCCCCATCTTCCCGTATAATCTCTTCTTCACCGTACTTGGTCCAAGAGGTATAGTTTGGCATGAAACCTTTTCAAAGCAAATGGAAGTGAAGGTGACTGGTGTTTGGCCACTCCTTCTCATTGTTGCAGTTTATGCATGGACAACATATATAGCCTGACGTCGTGTATGCATCGACCGCATAAAGAAAAGCTTGCAAACCCTGCAAGAACTCCAGGGAGTGTCGGTCCATGTACATCCATAACCGGTCCATCTACATTATGTTACATGAAGGTAATTGTTAGCTCATTCTCCAAAAATTAATTATCGAACATTTTCCAAATTCCAGAAAATTAAATTTATTGAAAAACTATTTAAAATTTATGTGGCTAAATTTATTTTTCTATAAAATGACCGGTATTGAAAAACTATCGATGGGACAAAAACCTACATAAAAGAATTGATCTATGAATCGATGTATCGAATTCTAGATTCAAAATTCTTCATCCATCGATAGGACGAAAACCTAGATTACACCTTCAATGCGAGATACATCATAATCCCACAAAAGATTAAGTTAGATCTTTATATTCATAATCTTTCAATGATCATGTCAAAAGATCAAATTTTCTTCATTTTTCAAGCAAAGAAGAAGCTCCATTGAACATATTTTTCTATAAAATGACAGGTATTGAAAACTATTTAAAATTTTACGTGACTAAATTTATTCCTACCTAGGGCAAATTGTATCAAATATTTTTCATATCAATTCTCATTTTAAAGCCAACTATAAACTTAAAATAAATTTATTTCATTACATATTTTATAAAGAACTATATTTTTCATACAATTTTTTCCTATAAAATGATTATTTGCTCCGGTATTCATACTTGACAAGTTATTGCAACCTACATAAAAAAATTGATCTATAAATTGATGTATATCGAAGTCTAGATTCAAAATTCTTCATCCATCGATGGGGCAAAAACCTAGATTACACCTTCAATGCGAGATACATCATAAGCGCACAAAAAATCCCACAAAAGATTGAGCTAGATCTTTACATTCATAATCTTTCAATGATCATGGCAAAAGATCAAACTTTCCTCGTTTTCAAGCAAAGAAGAAGCTCCATTGAATATCCAGTGTAGTGAGGAATGATGCACTATCCTTGATTAACTTGGCTTGGAGTAAAATGACCAAAATTTTAAAATTTTGGCAACATCTCCCTTTCTTGAAGCTCTTGGCCGCCGGCGCTACTGTTCTTGGTCAGGCAGAGTGGGGACTGCGAGAGGAAGAAGGGAGAAGAAATATGGCATACTAATCCCGGTTGGAGACACAGACAGGTATTGTGCCCGTCTTCCCGCCAGCAACAGGAGTTCAAATATGGCATACTAATCCCGGTTGGGCACACAGACCGTTATTGTGCCCTCCTTCCCGCCTGCAACAGGAGTTCAAATATGGCATACTAATCTCGGTTGGGCACACAGACCGGTATTGCGCTCCCCTTCCCGCCCGCAGGCCGTTGCAGGCACCATCAGTCCCGGTTCATAACACAAACCGGGATTGCTGGTGTTGCATCAGTCCTGGTTGGTGTCTCCACCAGATCGATCCGACCCGGGTTAACTTACGTTCAATCGGGATCATGTGAATGTCGATCCACATTCATGCCTAACCGGACCGATGAGCCCAGATTAAAGGCCGCCTCTAGTAATGTTTCCCAATATGAATCATAGCTTCAAATTGTTGTACCAAAGTGTCTCCCCCTTTATCTATGCCCTATCCTCTCCCTCTCTCTGTAACATCCCAAAATTTTGAACTTTCAAATTTTTTTTTGTAAAAATAGCTCCTTGAAAATTTTTCCATAAATTATCTTAAATTTCAGTTTCTAATAAAAGATTTGGTATGATTTTCTAAAAATTGACAACCATTTTTGTGGAAGCCAAGGTCTCTAACTAATAAAATTTATTTTTATAAAAATTATTTGAACCTTAAAGTTTTATTTATATTTTCAACTATTTTTTAAAGCTATTTCCTATTAATGGATTTATTTGAATTTTTCAAATAAATCATATGAATAAAGCAAAACCATTAAGTTTTCCAAAATTATTTATCTTGTGTTTATATTATTACAAAATATTTTCTAGAGTTTTCTAGTAATTTCTAAAATCAATTTGTTTGTTGCTTTTATCAATTGGAGCTTTCAAATTATTTTACATAATCAAAATAAATATGAAAATTTAGCAAAACTATTTTCTTGTGTTCTCCATGTTTCAAAATATTTTCTGGAATTCTCGTGGATTTTTGGAGGTCTATTTGCTATTTAAACTAAGCTATTTTAGCTTACCAGCGTTTTCTAAAAATATTAAATAAATTAATTCCGAAAATTCTTTGGGCCTTATCTCTCCGGCCGGCCCTCTACCCTTTCTCCTTTTAGGCCCAGCCGAGCCAGCCCAACTCTCCCTTATAAATATTCTCCTCTCTTCCTCCCCAAACCCTAGCCGCCCCCTAGCCGCCGCTGTCGCATTGCGCCACCTTTCCTTACGCGCCGCCCCCTCCTCCTGCCGTGCGCCGCCTTCCTCCCTGCCGCCCTCGTTCCTCCCACCGCGCCACCCCTGCCCTGCCTTACTGCAGCGCCGCCACTGCCCCTTCTCTCCATTGCGCCGCTGCCACGCCGCGTCCTCCTCCCGCCGCGCCGCCGTGCAGGTTCTTCTCCTGCATGCCGCCTTCCTTCCAGCCGTGCTGCCTCCTTGCAGTTACTGCGCCCTCCTCCCATGCATCCCTTGCTGCCGCTGCCCAGGCAGTGCCCTCCTGCTGCTGCACGTAGCAAGCTGCTGCCTGCTACACGCTGCTACACACGACTAGAGCGCGCCCACGAATTCCCATTGTGTTCCTCGCTTTTCTGGAGATCCAATGCAAAATTCGTCAACATCACTTTGATGTACTTATCATCAACTTGTCTCTCAATTTTATATATTTCCTAGTAGATTGTTTCAATTCCGTCCATCATCTATCCATGAAATCTTCAAAAACAGATTCGTATGATCTTTCTCTACACTGTGCTCACTATGTTTTATACCCAGGTTGGCCCGAAAGTTGTTGTCCTTGCACCCTTGCCGGTGGCCTGTTTTGGCATCGCATTCCTCGCTGCCATAGTGAGATTCAGGAAATTCTGTTCACGTCATTTTGTGCTATATACCTTCATCTATCATCATGCCAAATTTTATAATTTTTCACTACTTGAGCTAGTCAGTACATCTTTTGCAAGATCGCTACCCTATAAACTTCCGTGGCCATTTTCGGAACATTTTGTTCATATATTGCACCAACCAAATTTTTTCAGAGATGCACTCATCATGCTCTACCTCCTAGACATACTGTTTTTGATGATCTATGGCTTCGTGTTGTGACCTAATATTTAAGCCATGTCCTTTAAGCTCCTGCTATGTTAACCGGCCACTGTGGGTCTTTTTTGAAAAATCCAACCTTGTCATTGTGTTCATATGGTCGTTTCCATTTCGTTTTAATATTTTACAAGCCTTGAAAATATTACTTGTGCCCTCGCCATGTTTAGCCATCTTTCATTACAACAGTACTGTTAGTACAACACAGTTCACTGTGGCTTGAACCCATTGCTACTATTTATTCCTCCATTATGTCATTGTTAATTCAACCATACTGATGTTATATGATTATTAATCATATTTACTGTGACAGTTCTTTATGACATGGACAGTTACGTCGTTGTGTCATTCCGATAATTCTATTGTCCCTAATTCTAAACTGTCGTGGATTTGTAATATAGGTTATTCCTTTATCATATAACCTATACATTTTGCCATGTTGTTAATCCTATTTAACAGGGTTAATCACTTCTTTGCCATTAATCGTCTATGCCAGGAGACATAGAAATCCTAATCCAGTATCTGTCTGTGACTTTAATTCACTTGTGTCCAGTTTATGATATAAGACCTCGTGTGTCATGAATGTCCTATTCCTCTATTTCAGATCATTGTCATGCTCTACTTAGTTTCTTCATTAATCGCATATCGAGAAATATTATCTTGTTTATTCTTCGTCCTGTCCTTTGTCGATCCATCTCATTCATCAAACTCCTACTTTCTTATTTATATTAATTCTATTTCTCTTAAATTATTATAAAACTATGAATTATTTTTCATAAGGTTTTATTTGACTTTGCAGATTGTTTGTCGCTGTTTGGATTTATTTGGTTCTTCGTTGTTTGTCCGTATAGCCGATGACCGTACTAAGTATCGTCGATGAAGGATATGTGTCCTACGACAAGAATCAAGTATCAGATCAAGTGTACGGAATAGCACTAAAAGGCAAGTCACACACAATCCTTGATCATGTTGAGTCTATTTGCAAATAGAATGAATTTGATTTAAACTTTACATTGGTATGTTTAATTTACTTTATTGAGAATTTAGTTATTCCAATTTGACTTATATCCATTCTTTGAAATATTGTATTACCAATTATCCTTTGTAATATAGATATGTCATCATTTTAGTTGGATAGTGATGATAATATGTGGGATGGTAGTCGTGTCTAGTTTGCCTAGTCATGCATGTTACCTGAGTTGGTTTAATTAATATTGACTAAAGAGAGAGATGAAATTGAGAGTAAAGCCATGTGTTGCTTTTACGTAAGGGAGACATGTGTTGCTCCATATTGGTTTAGCATGTGTTGCTCTTATGTGATTGTTTGCATGTATTGCAAATTGTTAACAATCTGGGTGAGTGTTTTAACTAAGGCAAGTGGTACCGTGTGTGTGGAAGCATGTGTTGCGGGGCTATGATGCCAATCTTGAAGGAAGTCTTGCCTTAGTCCTACTAAGGACTTAGTATTGTAAGAGCATGTCAGGCAAAATACAACATATACCATGAGCTTGACTTTAGTTAAGTCTAGCAGTTGAGTTACTAAGTGTGAGCTTGTGGCACCTCATGGCAAGCTAAGAGATGTGATCATGTGTTGGGCCATCTGGGGGAGATGTGTTGCTTATGAGGGCCATCATCCATTCGATGTTGCTATACTAACTGGGTGTAGCCCAGTGATCCAGATGTTTGTCTCTGAGTGGTACAGTAGTCATCGGGAGGGCCACTTGCTTAAATTTAGTCTCGTGACTGTTGGGTTACAAGTGTCTCCGTCCTGATCAGATGTTGAGATGCGTTGTATCTTATGGGTAAAGATGTGCAACCTCTACAGAGTGCTAAAAACTATTCGAATAGCCATGTTCTCGGTTATGAACAAATGTTTGGTTGTATTGAGTAAGATATAGTGTTTTCAAAATGCAATGGTGGGTTGTCACTGTGGTTACTGCTGGGTACAGGTTATCGAGCTTTGTGCTGTGATTAGGCTGTGTACCATTGCTTATAGATTAAAATGCGGTTTATAAAATGTTTGCTTACGTGCTTTTGACTCTATTATGTTATTAAATCTTTGTTAAATGCTCTTTATGCAAAATAACCATGTGGCATATCCTTTGTACTAAGCTTATATGTAAATGATAGGATTGCATTAATCCACTGTGTGGGATTTGCTGACTATTTGTCTATACTTATTTTTGTAAACTTTGTTTGTGGGCTGCCTATTCCTCCCAGCAGAGAAAAGGACTAACATTAACAAGATGTTTTACGATGAAAGCGAGTACTAACTTGCGCTACCCCAGTCGATAGCTTGTGGGCATATGGATTGGCTACGCTGAAGATATTTCTTTTGCCGCTGCAGTTTATTGAAGAGTTTAGCCTCCATGGCATTTAAATGTAAGCTTTGATCATAAGATCATTACTCCGATATTTATTAATAATTATGTTTTTCGTAGTTATTTGTGATATGGATCTGATATTCACTGATGAAGTCACTTGTGCTCACTAGAATTGATCCTGCACTGGTGATGCATGAGGGGCACCAGATTCTCAAATTGGGGTCTCGACACTCTCCTAGGCTCCTCGTCCCCTCTGGTCTAGTGGCTCCGTTGTCGTTGGCCAATCGACCCCTACCACCAATGTTGAATTTGTTTTGTATTTTTGACCCAAAAAATATGCTAAATATATAAATGCCCACGTTTGCGTTCATTTGCAGTTCTGCCCACTCGATGCGGTCCTAGAGCGCGGCAACTCACTTCTGCATGATCCGGCTTAAAAGAACCGAGTTCTTCATGATCCCGAGCGCGCAACTTCCCGACGTGTGCATGGCCATGCATGCATGTGGATGAGGGGATTTTTTTTAATAAAATATACTTAATTAAAATTATAAATTGCCATACGCATGGTGCGCTATCTGACATGGTGCGACAACCTCTCTACGCCATGCGACCATGCAAGATACTGACCATGCACTCTCTATCGCTAGTTGTATATAAAACTAACAAACTTTGCCAAATTTTTAAAAAATTATGAAAAATCGAAGCGCAACAAAACCTGAAAAAAGGAACCATAGGTTCATAGGAAGGGTCCACAAAAAGTTTTGTAATTTTTGAAAATTTTTAATTATTTGAAATTTAAAAATTGTGAAGACAAAAATTTCAAAAAAATCATATTTTTTTTACCTTTTTACGAACCTATTGTTCCAATTTTCAAGTTTCGCTGCATTTTTATATTTCTACAAAAATCATATTTTTTTGAATTCACGATTTTTTAAATTAGAATTTTTTTTAAAATCAAAGTTTTAAAAAAATTTAAACTTTTGTGAACCCTTTTCGTGAATCTACGGCTCCATTTTTTTAAGTTTCGTTGTATTTTGATGATACATAATTTTTATACATTTCTTAAAAATAAAAAATCATAATATTGAATTATAAAAATTGTGAAAATCAGAAAATTATAATTTTTAAAATTATGATAATTAGAAAATCAAAAATAGAACAATAGGTTCATGAAAAGTGTCCATAAAAATTATGAAAATTAAAAATAGAACAATACGTTCATGACAAGTGTCCATAAAAATTATGATTTTTGAAATTTTTTTTAAAAATCATAAAAAATTATGTAACATCAAAATACAACAAAAATTTAAAAATGGAGCCATAGGTTCACGGAAAGGGTTCACAAAAAGTTTTAAATTTTTTGGAAATTTTAATTTTAAAAAATTTTTGAATTTGAAAAATCATGAATTCAAAAATATTATTTTTTGGAAACATAAAAAATGCAATGAAACTAGAAAAATAGAACAATAGGTTCATGAAAAGGGTCACAAAAAAATATGATTTTTTTAGATATTTTTGTCTTCACGATTTTTAAATTTCAAAAATTCAAAATTTCAGAAATAATAAAACTTTTTTGGACGCTTCTTGGGAACCTACGGTTCCATTTTTTTCAAGTTTTATTGTGCTTCGATGTTGCATAATTTTTTTAAAAATTGGCAAAGTTTGTTAGTTTTATGTACAACTAGCGGTAGCAGTGCATGGCTGTGTACTACATGGCTGCGTGGCAGCCGTAGGTTGCTGCCACGATGCCGTACGGCGGCAGCCAGGCAGGGCGGCAATTTATAATTTTTATTTAGTATATTTTATTAAAAAATCCACTCATCCACATGCATGCATGGCCATGCCCGCGTTGGCAAGTTGCCGCGCTCTGGGACCACGACAACTTGGTTGCCGCACTTCAGAACCACGGTAAGTGAGCAGAACTGCAAATGAACGCAAACCATGGGCATTTATATATTTAGCATATTTTTTGGTCAAAAATCCATAAAAATGCACCAATGCCTAGCCTCCCTCTCTATCCCTCATATTCTTCCCCCCGTCTGGCCATCTGGTTCGATGGTCCCCCATTGAAGAACAAAGCCTCTGCTGGCCTCCCACCAAACCCTGGTGGTTGGCTGCTGGGCCAAGCTCTATTGGTTGGTGACAAGGGAGCTAGCCGCCATCGCGAAGGGGTGGGGGTTGAGAGAGGGATAGTGAGGGAAGGGGGATGGGACTGGTTCACGAGAATCCGAGCAAAGGGAAGAAATTTTTTTGCCAAGAAACGCATGAGATGCTGGGGAATATGTGCCATATCGAGGACCGACAATAAGTGCCGTATCGAGGACCGACAATTATATATGAACATAAATGCTACAAATTTACTAACAATTATATATGAACATCAATGCTACAAATTAACTACACGTACGATCGATGCCAGTAGATAGACAGCAGAGACCGATATATCCACAGAATAACCTATGAGCAGTACGTAGGTCTGATTCGTGATTCATATACCTGCATGCTGCAGCTGAGCTAGCCATCGATCACGACCAAGTGGTATTACCTAGATTACTCCTGCATAAAAGTGTAGCTGCTGTCCACAGGCCACACAGACATCGGCAGGCTCTGCAGCTAGCTAGTTCGAGAACTAACTACGGCATCGAACAGCGCGCAAGCAGCCTAGCTAGCCCTTGGTGGCTAGCCGGCCGGCACTGCAGCGCCCTTGCGTTTGTAGGGAAACAAACTCCAGACATGCGGGCGGCCGGCAGGTACCAGGTGCAGCACTCGCTGGCGGCGGAGGCGGCCGGCGTGGCGAGGCAGGCGGTGGGGCTGGCACGGCTGCGGGGGAACGCGCAGGTGACCCCGCTCCACGTCGCCAGCACGATGCTCTCCGCCGCCGGCCCCCTCCGGTTGGCCTGCCTCCAGTGCCAGTCCTGTCCGCTCCAGTGCAGGGCGCTCCAGCTCGGATTCAGTGCCGAGCTCGGCCGCCTCCCCATGGCCGCCGACATGCTCCCATGCGGCCTGCCGCTGTCGAACGCGCTCGTCGCCGCATTCAAGCGCGCGGAGTCGCGCCTGCGCCGGGACTCCGAAGAAGGGCGGGTGCGGCCGGCGGCGCCAGCCGACAAGGTAGGGCTGGAGCACCTCGTCATCTCCATCCTCGACGACCCGAGCGTCGCCCGCATCATGCACGAGGCCGGCTTCTCGATCTCTCAGGTCAGGGCCAGGGTCGAGAAGGCCATCACATTGGAACAGTCGAATAGGGCTAGCAGCAACAGCACTTCACCGAATTTCATGCACGCCAAGTGTAGCAGGACTCAACCATCTATCGAGGCCGCCGTCGTCGTCCTAGACGGAAGCCTGGAACTAAACCTCGGCAGCGACAGGTCTCGCAGTCTCGCACACGCTTCGAGTTGATCTTGAGTAATCTTTCAATTCTAGCGTAAATTAATTAACATATGTGGAGCACGGTACTCCTAGCTAGCCATCTTAGCTATCTTGTTTGACTGTTTGTGCTACGACTACATGTTTATGCAAGTGTGCACAGTAGCTAGGCACAACCTGATCATGAATGCATAGTATCTAGGCGCCAATGAAGGCAGTGCATGCAACTATATATACTTCTTTTAAGAAAATAAATTGAGTATCTAACTGTCATATGTTGATTCAAGCTAAATAAATACTATATACTGATGTTGATTCTATGCGCATCTCTCTCTCTCTCTCTCTAGTGTGCAAGCTAGCCAAGCAAGACCAAGAGCAGGATTGCCGACGAGCTTCGCTGGGGCAGCAACAGGTGACAGAGAGAAGGCAGGCCTCGGCACAAGTCTTCAGGTACGTACATGCATGCCTGTATAACGTGTGGTAGCATAACATTGAAGCAAACCCTAATCTAAGGTATGGTCAACGTATGTGATGTATCTAACTCATCCAAACGATGCGACGCAGGCTACCTGCCGCCAGCAGAAGTTCACCGAGCTTACAGCCGAGAACCTTAAGATTCTGTGCAACGCACTTGAGCTGCGCGTCCCGTGGCACAAGGACATCGTCCCGGAGATAGCGACCACCGTGCTCCAGTGTCGATCCGGCATGATGAGAAGGAGAATGGGACGAGAGAAGCCAAGCTTGGCGACTTGGTTGCTCTTCCATGGAAGGGATAGCTGTGGCAAGAAGGCAGTGGCTCAGGAGCTTGCCAAGCTCGTGTTCGGCTCCTACACGGAGTTCACCTCCATCACACTTGCCGATGAGTTCACACCTGTTAACTCCGGCTTCAACTCCGACAGCCTCAAGAGGGAGAGATCGCGAGGCAGTGAGAACGGCTACTGTCGAAAGAAGTTGTTTGAAGCCACCCTTCAAAACCCTCATCGTGTTATCTTGATCAATGGTATCGAACAGTTGGATCGCGACTCGGAGATCGGTATCAAGAGCGTGATTGCAGATGGAAGAATGAGAGGTTGCAATGGCGATGCCGTGAATACGGAGGACGCCATCATAGTGCTGAGCTGCGAGGTGATCGGCATTTGCTCCTTGGCTTCCTCCCCTCCGGTGAAGCAACGACGGATCAGCAGAAAAGATGGCGAGGAAGAAGACGACATGAAGAAGACTGTGAAATCACGTATTAGCTTGGATTTGAATGCTTGCGCAGAGGATGGAAAAGAGGAGAAAGAAAATTTAAGTGATGATGTCGGGTTTCTGAAAGTTGTGGATGGGGTTTTCCTATTCCTATAGCAGTGGATTTCTGCAGGAGGAAATAACGTACTGCTTGTATTCTTTGCATTTTATTTTCTTAACTTTGCCCTAGTATCGTACGTATATCAGTATTCTCTGTACGCTGTGTGGTTAATTTACTGTGGAAATTATCTTGTAATTGGCCCCTAATTAGATGGTTATACATGTGGATTATGGTCGTATGTATTGAACTTGTTCTTAAAAATAAAATGCTTTTGTTTACTGTTATTTTGCAATCAGTTAAGTAGTTCCATGCCGCACATGGAAGTCTAAGCTGCAGAATGCACCGAAAGCATATTGAAAGTACGACCCACAGTTTACTGTTATATATATGCGGTTTGTATATATCAATACTCTTTTCCTTGATTTGGTTTTGTCTGTATTGGCAAAAAAATAACAAAAAGAAACTTCAGAAAAGGTTAAATTAAGCTCAGTTGGGATAAAGCGGCTATATCCACTGGTGGAGCCATAGGGTGTCAAAAACTGGTTGAGAAACCGCAAAAAACCATGAAAACTGAGGTAGCAAAAACTGCCAAAAAAATTATTATCGGTTTTGGTGTTTTTTTTTTAAGGAAAATCACGAAAGCGGCCAACCATTGGGTAATGGTTTTTAGGGTGGTTTTGTTTTTAAAATGTAATGCCTAGCCAGTTGCACGGACTGATATCCTCTGTGTACTATTGGGGCATCTGGCTTTGTGTCCCTGACATGTAGGTTACATGCAACCGTAGAATCTGAGTCCCAGGTGCACCCCTAGACTGTGCGCTTGTTACATCTGTTACTAGCACCATATGGTTCTGCCATTTTGGAGCTTAGAAGAGCAAGCTCTGGTACCTCTCACGTAGGAGAGAGAACTTCTCTACAAATTGAAGACTAATTGTTCTAGGGGTGCACTAGTGTGTATATATATATGTCAAAACGAAAATGTATATCCTAGGAGATCAAATAGGCAAACTAATTAGGCTACTTCTAATGCATGATGCCTTACTGCTATTTTCTAGGTCATCATATTAACAAGAGAGCAATAAGATACTGCTTAGAAAAATCCCTCCAATGCAAAGTATCTATTATGATTGTTTCTTAGGAGGATTTCCATAGCAAGAGAGGTATGAGATTGAGACCAACACAGTATCCAAAGTTTTGGGGGTTGTGCCAAAAATATCTCCTATATAAGATACTACTTTCTAATCTCTCCTCTATAGTTCTGTTAGAAAATCCTCCTCACGAAGGCGCTAAACAAGGAGAAGAATGGCTACCCCACATGTAAGGAACGTGACTTCAAGGTATGAGCCTTGCCTTGGGGGCATTTTGGGCATTGCACATCAAGGTTTGGTGGGGGAAAAAAGATCACCAAACAGCAACCACAAACAGAGCCATGAAATTTTCAGATCTAGCCTCTTGAAAGAAGAGAAGAAGAGAAGGGAGAAGAAGAGGATTAGAGGGGAAAACTTGCAAGCAAGCAAAGGGGTTCTTCTCAAGGTCAAGAAGGTGTTAATCCTCTTTCTTGCTTCTCCAAGTATTGACTCCACCATCCTTTGGTGAGATCCTTCAAGAACTCTAATCTTGTAGTCACTAAATCTTTGTGTTGCTACCCAAGATGATGAAATCTTGATGTATGTGAGCCTCTTGTGTCACTAGAGAGGAATTTGGTGTATTCCTACATTCATATAGTGAAAGAAATTTGGTTGGTTTGACCTCGCGGTTTTTACGCCGATTTAGTGGTTTTCCACGTTAAAGATTTGATGTCAATTGTGACGTTGATGTAATGATAGCTATTGTCATATTTTTATATACGTGTGATGCATATGCTTCTTTTCTTGATTAGGTTAATTCCTAGGCTAAGTGAAGTGCTTGTTTAATTGTGCTCCTACTGAAATTAGTAAACACCACTGTAATATATCCCAACAAGTTTTGTATCACATCAGCAAAAATCTTATATGACAAGTCATTTAATATTTCAGAGACCACCTATTGGGAGCATCCTTAGAGCATTCATAGCAGACACTGCAAAGTACTGTAGAAATAGTGTCTTAGAGATAGAGGGTCTACTGAAGGGAAAGAATTTTTTAAAGTGTAGTGTAAAGTGTGAAGGAATTTTAATGTGAAAGAGAGAGAGAAAATAGAATAGAAGAGAGAGAAAATAGAGATAGAGCTCCAGATGTTGATGCTTTTAAGCCTTTTTCCTAATACCAGCTAGCATCCCTCTCTTTTCGTTCTGGCACAGCATTTGATTCGCGGCCTGCACTGAATCCTGGGAACGATATGCATGCAGGCGTCGCACTGAATAGCGATTGCAGACGCATCAAGGCCCAGCTGCTTGTAGGCACTGTACTGCCCGCTTGTCGAGCAATTAACCTGTGTGCATGCATCTGGACCAGTTGATCGCGTGCAACGTACCACAAGCCAGTCTGATAATTAAATAACTTGGAACAGTACATAGCCAAGCAAAATTTGTCGAATTAATCTAGCTATATAGGTTTTACATAATTAAAGTCAAACGTGATGTGCTCGATCCTGAAGATCAAATGCAGGCTCAGAGCCACGAATTCGATCCGAGCCTCGGCTACTTATCAAATTATTAGGGTGAGAAGAATATACACACGTTGTTTAAGGAGATATCACATGTAAGTTACGCTGTATCACGATCAAAGTACGACAGAAGCATGTGGCATTACTATTGTGTGAAGCGCACGGTGTATACTCAAATTACAAGTGTCAAACGAGCACACTACTAGAAAAGAACACTGCTAGAAAAACGGGCTTTAGGCCCGATTGGAAACGGGGTTTAGTCCCGGTTCCCGAACCGAGACAGGCCATCTGGAACTAAAGGTCACATATCTTTAGTCCTGGTTGCCCTAACCGGTACTAAAGCGTAGAAAATATCTAAAAAAATAAGACGAACCGAAGACTCGAACCTGGGACCTCATGCCACCACATGACTCTCCACTCACTCTTCTAACCAACCCACTCACCCACGCGTATTTAATAGACTATGATATGCATTCCTTTTGAAGTATGCTGGAATGAGCCTTTAATACCTGTTCGTAACACGAACCGGGACTAATTTGTGTCTGTGCCAGCTAGCATATACCCGCTTGCCAAAGCCACCTTTAATACTGGTTCATGTTACGAACCGGGATTAATGGGAGCCACGAACCGGTACTAATCATGCTTTTAGCCCCGTAGCCACGAACCGGGACTATTGCTATATCAGTCCTGGTTTGTGGTCAATCGGGACTGATGTACCGGTATAGAAGGTCATTTCTCTAGTAGTGGAAAACTGGTCTTTAGTATCGGCCCATCAGTGCCGGTTGGATTGAAACTGGTACTGAGAGTAGCATTAGTACCGGTTCATTGGCTACAGAGCCATAGTGGGCTTTTAGTACTGGTTGGAGCCATGAACCGGTACTGATGCCTCGATTCCGGAAAGTTCAAAAGGAATGTATATTCTATCTATATTAGTACACGTTGGTGGCTCGGTTGGTTAGAAGGGTGAGGCTGGAGTCACGAGATTGTGGGTTCTAGTCCAGCTTCCCCCATACATCCTCGATATTTTTAAACATTTCCCAGTACTATCAGTATCGGGTGAGAAAACCGGTACTAAAGGTTTGTTCTCTCGAGGAATGGGTTCATATAGCTATGATGCTTCTTTAATTTATGCTAGTGGCACAAAATTAAGCTAGCCAAATTAATTGTAATGCTCCTTTTGTTTTTGCTTGAACGTCAACTATACGAGTTCTGCAAAAACTGGCTTCGTCATTCTTCCTCATCAAGGGCACGGCTAGGGATTCAAAAACCGGCTAGCACTACTAGAGAAATGGCCTTTCATACCGGCACATCAGTACCGGTTATGCATGAATCGGGACTGACAGTTACATCAGTCCCGGTTCAACGGTCTACGGGTCCGGGAGAACATCAGTACGGGCTGAAGAAACCAACCGGTACTAATTTTGTAACATCCATGCCGGGTACTAAGCAGGCTAGCTGGCCCGGGGTCTCCAACCGGTACTAAGCAGCCTTATTTGAACCTCCGCTTCCCCGCCTCCTCGGCTAGCCCTACACTCTTCTTCTTCCTCCCACCTCGGCTTCAGTTCATCCCTGGTTTTCTTCAGTTTCTAAACTTTTGCAGTTTCTTGGTTTTTCTTCCGTTCATTATAACTTGTTTTTATTGGTTTCGCATTAGATTTCACAGTTCTGCATTGGAATTTGCTTTGTGTGTTTAATCACATTTCACTGCATTAGAATTTACCGTGTGTTTAATGGATCCGACCTTTTATCTTCCCCTCCCCTATAATTTCCCCCTCCATCCACATGGAGAACAGCACCGCACCATTTCGATCCCTTCTCTCCTCTGCCACCGCCACTAGCTGCACCGCATCCTCTCCGCCATGGTTCGCCGCCTCAAGACCTACAGGGCGACTTGCAATCCCCATCCTCCGCCGCAACCTCCCGCCGCCAGTGCAGGCCCGTCCACCTCCTCCACCGCCAGAGCAGGTCCGTCCACCTCCTCCGCTGCAACCGCCCGCGCCGCCCCACCCACCTCCTCCGCCGCAACCTCTCGCGCCGCCCCGCTCACCTCCGCCGCAACCTCCGGCACCAACCTGGAGGAGGCATGGAGGGCCTTCGACCGCCGGCGCCCCATCTACTACCACCACCATATCAACCTCGCAGCTGGGAGGAACTGGCCTCGCTGTTGCCGCCGCTGTTGCCACCGCCAAGCTTCCAGGATCGGATGCACATGGAGGTGGGTATCCCACGCCTCGTGTGCCGTCTCGTCCTCCCCCCTATGCCTCGTCCTCTGCACGACGATGACGAAATCGACTGGGAGGCTTTGATGGCGGAGGATGATGACTAAAATATAGCTATTATATATATATATATATATATATATATATATATATATATATATATATATATATATATATATATATATATGTATATATGTTGTTTAATTATATGATGTACTGGATCAGTGTTAGTTATTATGTATGTATGTTGTTTAATTATGTGATGTCCTTAATTATGAATTATTTGTATCAGTGTGTGATGGATGGTGAAATGATTATTTGTGAGTGATGGTGATCTGTGCAAATATTCATCAAATGAGTTATGGTGAAATGGTAATCTGTGCAATGAATTGGTGATATATGCAAATGTTCATCAAATGAGTTATGGTTCGGTGTTAGTCTTTTTTTTCAATTTGAAATGATGATCTGTGCAATGAATTGGTGATATGTGCAAATGCCGATTTGCATTGAAATGGTGATCTGGGTGCCCCACCAGTACCGGTTCATAACATAGGCCGGTACAGCAACCCCCCGGACAGAAATGGCCTTCCATAACATGGACCGGGGGGAATATCAGTACTGACCGAAGAAACCAACCGGTACTGATTCTCTAACATCGGTACCAGTTGGTTAGACCAACCGGAACTCGGCCTGCTTAATACCGGTTGGTTACACCAACTGGTACCGATATTAGAGCATCAGTACAGGCTGGTTTCTTAAACCGGTACTAAGTAGCCTTATTTGAACCTCCTCTTCCCCGCCTCCTCCCCACACTCTGCTAGATCAAGAACAGTGCAGCGCCGGCCAAGAGCTCCAAGAAAGGGGAAGTGCTGCCAAAATTTTGGTCATTTTACTCCCAGCCAAATTAACCAAGGTTAGTAACATCGTTTCATGCTACATTTGGTGTAAAATGGAGCTTCTTCTTTGCTTGAAATGTGAAGAAAATTTAAGCTTTTCTCATGATTGATGAAAGATTACGAATATAGAGAGCTAGCTTGTCGGGACCCGGTCAACGAGACCGAACCCCTCTGTGCATCCCGTACTAGTCCCAAGGATCAACAGCTAGCACGCACAGTTCAAATAGAGTGACACATCACCAACTGAAATAAAATATTACATAACAGGGGCATAACCCCAGTCTAATACAAACATGGCGACACGCAGGTCGCGAATCAGAGTTTAGCGGAATACAACATAGAGTCCACATACAATGGCACACGCATGCCACTAGACAGCTACTATTATTCTCCATAGACAGACAGGCAGAAGTAGTGGCCCTAGTCTTCTGGGAAGTCCTCGTAATCACCCGCCTCGTAGTCAGCACCGGCATCGTCGAACTGTGGGTCCTCTGCGAACTGTCCCTCGACTGAAGTTTAGAAAAGAAACAAGGAAATAGCAAGGGCGAGTACAATTGTACTCCGCAAGTCAGGGAGATGAGTGCAAAATGGGGTTCAGTACAATGGAGAGTTTGGGAGAATTTGCAGAAAGCCAGTTTTCCAAATTTTATCCTAAGAGGGGGAAGAGCAGTTTTTGAAACCATTGCAGTAGACCAAACCATTTGAAAGAGTTTTTCCTTTGCCAATCCAGTTTTGCAATTCCGTCTGCAAAATCTTTACTCCCACCAAAACCCGTTTTAAAAAAAAAGGATCTACCATATGATCAGTCCCTTCGCATGCTCTTGACCGTGAGCACGGCTATCATGATAGTTTTAACTCTGCAGAGTGGGTACATTTTACCCTCAGGAGGTAACACACCAGCGTGCGTACCACAAAGTCGTTTTGGGCCAAAAGCCCTAGTAGCACTTGCTCTGTGAATCATCCCTAGGCACCTTGTGGGGTATCGGCCCACGGCCCAAGTCTTCACGTTGTACAAGAAGGCCGAGGAAACAAGGTCCAAGGCGCCGGCGAACAGGGATACATCTTCCCCGTCCGTACAACTCGGATATCTACAAGGGACATCACCACCTGCAAGTGGCTACTAGAGATTTAAGCTTAATAGGCCAGGTCCGTCCCATAACGGAACCTGAGGCTGTACTGTGAGGCTCAGTTCATAGGATCATAGGAAAAACAGTCCTTAGACTAGGGGAGGAGCACTAACACAAACCTGAAACCGTGCATCACCTGCACCATGCCGGCAACCGAGTCCTCCCTAGTCAGAGCATTTTAAGGGGAGAGTAGAAATACACCCCAATCCCTGGCATCTACCCCGATGCCGTATTTTACCAAAACAAACAGTTGCAATCATGTAAAAGCATGGTGAAATCCTATAATCATGTATAGCATTTTTATCCTATTACAAGGAAATTTATAAGCAATGTAGTTATAGATATCCCTAAGGTTCAAAATTCATAAAGGGTGCAGAACAACATTTTATTTTCCGGTGGTAACTAAGTTCTACTAATTACTTATTTTATAAGTAGCATGCAGTTTTTCTAAATACTACCAAAACTTTTAAATAAGACAATGGTTCATTCAATATGCATCAAGGGACTTGCCTTGGTCGAACTCCTGGTGCGGGTAAGCGTCCTCGGCGGGGGTCTCCACGAACTCCTCAGGATCTATCCTCGCACAAGCATCACACCAAAAATTAAATTTTTGAAATATTTTTCTGAAAAGAATTTTTATAGTTCATATATATAGAATGTAAAGGTTTCCATTTTGAGTCATTCCAAAAGGGTTATTTAATGTTTAAACATTAACAATCTTACTGAAGTGCTAGGTCTGTTATTTTTATAGAGTCATGAATCACCTTTAGGATTTTATAGAATTTTCCTTAGAATTTTTCAGATTAAAGATACAAAGGTTTTGCATGCGTTTAGAAATTCATTCTATAGCCCTTAAAGAGCTACTGGATTTTTAAATACATTTATTATTACTTTTTAACAGGTGGAGTATTTTTCCTGTGTCTTAAATGCTACTGAAAAGCTATACAAAAAGTTTCATAATTGTTTGGTTTCATTGGCTATGTTTGCTAATGGGTAGAAGTTAACAGCTAACAGGTAACCGAACTGCTGTACGTACTAAGGTTGAAAGCGTATTTTGCAAAATACGTTTCCACTTACTAGCTAGTGGGACCAGGTCTACCAGGCAGCCACAAACCAGCCAACAAGAGACTCCCACAAGCTGGGCCACAAGTCATAGGTTGCAAGGGTGACAACTCAAGTAACCAAACTAACGGCGCATACTCTTGTCTTTGCTTCTTCAACCTCACGTCGCATAACCGGCTGGCTGCAGCCATGGATGTTCAAAGCAAGCTTTGGCACCGGCTAGAGGGCTTAAATCTAAGAACTAATTATAAAAATGGGTTCCTCACGTCCTAACGCCTCATTGTACTCTCGGTTTCGATTTAAATCGATCGGCGACTCGGCAGACCGACGACACTTCTTCTGATTCTATCGTGGTGTGTACTCTAAACCAACTACACACCTAAGCTAAGCTAAAACGACCAAAGCGGCGGCGTCTTTGCGGCAAAGCGGCGGCGGCGGCTCTGCTCTAACAAGGCGGCGGCGAAGAAGAACTCCTAGCAAAGCGGCAAAAAAGCTCCAGAAGGCTTGGAGCTCACCCGAACGTTCTTTGCGGGTGGCGGCGTGGATCGGAGGTTCCCAAGACCTTCAACCTCACCGCAAGACCTGCACACGGCGGCGGGGTTAAGGAATTAGAAACCGATTCTGAGTGCTTGGGTTTGGACTTGGCTCTCACCGCGATGGCGAATTAAACGGCTGCGGCGGCAAGCGAAAGGGCAGCAGGCGCCTGACACCGACCTTTTTAAAGCCAGGTAGCGGCGAGAACATGGTGAGGCCAAAGGAGGATGGTTCGACAATAAACGCTTTGGACGGAGGTTGGTGCACCGGTCATGGTGACGGCGCCGGCGACGAAGCGGTCAAAGCGTCAAGCCGCTGGCGCCGTCGCGTCGCTGACGCTGCACCGACGGACAGACCAGACGGCCGGAGGACCGTCTTGTGAGCGAGATTGATTTTCTTTTCATTTTCTTGTTTTTCTCTTTTGTCTTTTCTTTCTATTTTTATTTATCCTATTAAAGAAAAGGGTGCTTGGGGTAGAAAATATTTTAAATTTTCTAAAGTAGAATCCTATTAGAGTCCAACTTCTAATTGTCACTTTTAAGCGTCTTTTAAATTTTTAAATATTGAATTCCTTCTGCTTTATTTATTTATTTATTTTAAAACTCATTTCTTTTATTTTCATTTTTAAACAATCCAAATTTTATTCCTTTTAATAAAAATTGGAATGTTACAAACCTCCCCCACTTAAGAAGGATCTCGTCCTCGAGATTCCAAAGATTCAAACAGGTTTGGGAATTCAGCACGAAGGTCTTCTTCCCTTTCCCAGGTGGCTTCTGATTCTTGGTGGTTGCTCCAATCGAACACGGCGTAAACGAATAGTCTTGGTCGGGTCTTGCGAGCAACTTCGTCGAGAATCTTGACCGGGTATTCCTTATACGTCAAGTCGGTTCGTGTCCAATGCTTCCATAGGCATCTGATCTTCAGGTACCCTTAAGCACTTCTTGAGCTGTGAGACATGGAACACATTGTGCACATCTGCCAACCGTTCAGGCAACTCTAGCTGGTATGCCACTTCTCCTTTTCTTGCAAGGATCCTGAAAGGGCCGATGTACCTAGGAGCAAGCTTGCCACTGACTCTGAACCTGCGAATACCCTTGAGCGGGGAAACCTTGAGATACACAAAGTCACCTTGAGCAAAGGTAAGATCCCTGCGACGGTTGTCGGCATAACTCTTTTGTCTGGACTGAGCAGTCTTGAGCCTTTGTTGGATGAGTTTGACTTGCTTCTCTGCGTCTACCAACAAATCAGGACCAAACACCTTTCCTTCACCTGACTCTTGCCAATAGAGAGGGGTACGACACTTTCTTCCATACAGAGCTTCAAAAGGGGCCATCTTGATACTGAATTGATAGCTGTTGTTGTAGGCAAACTCAGCATAAGGCAATTGTTTATCCCAACTTCCTTGGTTTGACAGTGCACCGGCTCTGAGCATGTCCTCTAAAATCTGATTTGTCCTTTCTGTCTGACCATCCGTTTGAGGGTGGTAGGCAGTACTAAAGTTCAACTTTGTTCCCAAGGAACCATGGAGCTTCTGCCAAAACTTGGAGGTAAACTGGGTACCTCTATCTGACACTATCTTCTTGGGCACTCCATGCAAACACACTATCTTGTTCATGTACAACTCTGCCAGCTTGTCTCCAGAATAGGTGGTGCGAACAGGCAAGAAATGGGCTACTTTGGTGAGTCTGTCCACTATGACCCATATGGAGTCATAACCAGATTGAGTCCTTGGTAACCCGGTGATGAAATCCATGCCAATTTCTTCCCATTTCCATTCAGGTACTTTCAAGGGTTGCAACAGACCGGCTGGCCTTTGATGTTCTGCCTTAACTCGCTGACAGATGTCGCAAAGAGCTACATACTTAGCCACTTCCTTTTTCATTCCAGTCCACCAGTATGACTCTTTCAAATCCAAGTACATTTTAGTACTACCAGGATGAATGGACAAGGGCGTGTCATGAGCTTCTTTAAGAATGACTTCTTTTATTTCCTTCACATTAGGCACAAAGATCCTGGTCCCAAACCACAGTACACCTTTGTCATCTTCGAAAAATCCTGGGGCTTTACCTTTCTTAATCCTTTCCTTTATCTCTGACACTTCAGCATCACCTTCCTGTCCTTTCACGATTTTCTTCATGAGCGTTGGAAGCAACTCTAGGGAGTCCACATGGCCCTCATTGACTAACCCAAGATTCAATTTTTCCAATTCCTTGTGTAACTCTGGCTGAGCTTCCTTAACCATCATGTTGTTGCAGTAGGATTTACGACTCAATGCATCAGCTACAACATTTGCTTTTCCTGGGTGGTAGTGGATTCCCAAATCATAGTATTTGATCTACTCCAGCCATCTTCTCTGCCTAAGGTTTAGATCTGGTTGGGTGAAAATATACTTCAAACTCTTATGATCGGTGTAAATCTCTGTTCGATTGCCAATCAGGTAATGCCTCCAAATTTTCAGGGCATGAACTACTGCGGCTAGCTCCAAGTCATGGGTAGGGTAATTCTGCTCATGTGGCTTAAGCTGCCTAGAAGCATAGGCCACGACCCTTCCTTCTTGCATGAGTACACAACCCAATCCTTGTTTGGACGCATCACAAAATATCTCAAAATTCTTGTGAATATCTGGCAAAACCAACACGGGGGCGGATGTCAATCTTTTCTTTAATTCCTCAAAACTGGACTCGCATGCTTTTGTCCATTCAAACTTCTTTTCCTTCTTCAAGAGGTTGGTCAGGGGACGAGCAATCTTGGAGAAATCTTCAATGAACCTACAGTAGTATCCAAATTAATCCTAGGAAACTTCTGACTTGGGTCACCGACTTGGGCTGTTTCCATTCTAACACACTCTCAACTTTTTCTGGATCTACTGCTACACCACCAGCTGATATAACATGACCCAAGAAGAAAATTTCTTTCATCCAAAACTCACACTTGCTGAACTTTGCAAACAGTTGGTGCTCTCTTAGTCTTTTCAGCACGAGACGAAGGTGGATCTCATGCTCTTCCTCTGTCTTGGAGTACACCAGAATGTCATCTATGAAGACTACCACAAACTTGTCCAGGAAATCCATGAACACCTTGTTCATGAGATACATGAAATAAGCTGGGGCATTGGTCAAACCAAATGACATTACTGTGAACTCATACAATCCATATCGGGTAGTGAAAGCTGTTTTTGGTATGTCTGACTTCTTAATTTTTATCTGATGGTAACCCGATCTCAAGTCAATCTTTGAGAACACATAGGCTCCTTTCAGTTGATCAAACAAGTCATCAATCCTTGGCAGCGGATACTTGTTCTTGATAGTGACTTCACTGAGCGATCGGTAATCCACACACATTCTCAAGGTTCCATCCTTCTTCTTGACAAAGATTACTGGAGCTCCCCAGGGTGACGCACTAGGTTTTATGAAGCCTTTGCTTTGCAACTCTTCTAGCTATTGCTTCAACTCTGCTAGCAAATTGGCAGACAACCTGTAGGGTCTCTGGGAAATTGGAGCAGTTCCTGGAGCCAAGTTTATGACGAACTCAACATCTCGATCTGGGGGCATCCCAGGCAACTCTTCGGGAAACACATCCGGATACTCCCTTACCACAGGTATGGAGTTCACTGTCTTTTCTCTTACTTGATTTAGGGTGATCAGATTCTTAGGGATGTGGTTAGAGATCACATGGACTTCTTGACCTTCATCATTAACCAATCTCACTGATCTATTGGTGTAATCAATCTGTCCCTTATACTTAGTTAACCAATCCATACCCAAGATTACTTCAATTCCAGAGGAATTTATTACTACTAGATTGGCTAAGAATTTTACTCCTTTTATTTTTATCTCCACCTCGGGACAAACTAGGGTTGTAAGCATCTCCTTCCCAGGTGAGTGCACTACCATAGCCTTTTCTAGTAGGCTTACTTTTAACCCATTTTGCTTAACAAATTGAGACATTATAAAGGAGTGGGTAGCACGAGTCAAACAAAGCGATGAGTGTCTTGAATTCTTGAAAACTTACCCATCACCATTCTTTGGGTCATCTGAACTTCTTCTGCGCATGGCGTGGTTGACACGGCCTCTTCCGATCGTATGAGGGGTCTGGGCTTGTGTGGTGTCCCACGGCCTTGATCTCTGAAGGGGCATGTTGAACCCAACAGATAGCATCGAGTGATGCTCTTGGTAGGACACTTATTGGCATAGTGTCCTAGCTGATTGCAAGCAAAACAACGAATCGCCGACATGTCATACAGGGCTGGTTCTGCCACAGGGACGAGGAGTCTGGGGTACAGACGCGAGTCTTTGCACCTGAGCTCGGTGCCTTCTTGGGAAAAACTGGTGACTCCTTTGGAAGCCGAGCCTTTGGCTTGGAACTTCTGCAACATCTTTGGTTCTTGTTGAGCCAACTTTCTCTTCTGAAGGCTTTCGCCACGACGCCGGATGTCTTCTTGCACAAGTGCCTTATTGTACAACTGCTGAAAGGTAGTGTACTCTCCAGAGGCAATGAAAGCTTTGATCTTGGGATCCATGCCCTCCATGAAGTACCAAATCTTATCTTCTTCAGTTGCCACATCCTTAGGGGCGTAACGTGCCAACTGAGTGAACTTGGTTAGGTATTCACTCATCGACATGTTACCCTGCCGAAGGCGCTGGAACTCACGTCTCTTGATTTCCTTAACTCCTCGGGGAATATGGGCATCAGTGAAGGCCTTAGAGAACTCTTCCCACTCAATTGCATCGGGGTCTTGGTGGATAGCACAGTAATTTTCCCACCAGAGAGCTGCTGAACCTGAGAGTTGGTGAGCTGCGAAACGGACACTTTCCTGCTCCTCACACTGTGCCAAGATCAGACGGCGTTCCACATCCTTGAGCCAATCTTCAGCATCCAAGGGATCAGTGGACCCGGCAAACACAGGTGGCTTGGTTCTCAAGAACTCTGCAAGCTTGGACTGCTGAGGATGAAACGCTGGGGCTGGAGCTGGAGCTTGAGGCCGGTTCAGATTCTGATTCAAAGTCTGGAGCAGCTGCAAATGCATGTTCACAACTTGGCGCCAATCTGGCTCGCCTGGAGGAGGTGGCGGAGGCTGCGGAGGATTCTGCCGGGCATCCAACTAATGAGCTGAAACTTGCTTTGAGGTGCGAGGGTTGTCAATCGGTGCAGGATTTGCTTGAGCTGGCTGCTTTTCTTGGAACATGACCGCGTCCACGACCACGGCCAGAGGCGGGAGCTTCAGCATCTCGGGTGCTCCTTGTGATCACCATCTGAGAGGCAATCAAAGGAGTTGAGGACAAGATAGCCAAATAAGGGGAGGAAGTTTGCTAAAAATTATTTAAAACAACATAGTTTTTAAAAGCACACACAGGGAAACACATAGTTCATTACAACAACGGGGTACAAGGAACGAACACGCCAGTATCTGGCTGCCCGTCTGATCGGTTCACAACCAAAGTACTAGCTACGATACAAGGGAAACGGAGTCCCCAGCTAACTAAGGGTCCTCGTAGTCAGACTCGAAGACAACTTCCTCGGGGTCTTCTTCTTCTTCTTCGTCTTCTTCTTCGCCATCCGCGCCGGGAGGGAACAAGGGAACCCAGTTGGGCGGAGGAGGCAAAACAGCAACGGGAGGAATGTGGTTGAGGTCGAGGCTGGGAGGAGGGGCTAGAACTCCGGACGGCACCTGCTCAACTCGGGGGTCAGCAGGGAGAAGTGGTAGCTCTTGAAGCAAGCTAACCGGACGAACAGCAATAGGAGGCTCGGGTAGTGGTACTGGACTCGGGTGGGAACTCCCCTGAGAAACCTCTGTGGTGGGGGCAACAGCAGACTCGGCTGCCTGGAGAGGCAGCGAGGCGGCGGCTCATGGCGGTCGTTGTCTCGGACAAGCTGGCGGATCTTCTTGCGGAGGTGGGTCCTCTCCATCTTCCAGAGAGACTCTCTTCTCTTGAGCTCGCGGTTCTCCTTCTTCACGGTGGCCAGCTGGCGGGAAGCTGCCTGCGCACTGACCAGCTCCCTCTGGCTGATCACGTAGGCGTCATCCAGGGACTGGACGAGGGCGGCGAGGTGGTACATCAGGGATCTGCTACGCCCTCGGCGGGGCGGCGATGGTGAAGACCTCGTGTGGCACACGGCGGGGAAATGGCGGAAGGCGGTGTGGCGCAACTCTGCTTTCGAAGATCTTTGCCGAACCGTATGATGGCGGACGGGCGGCATCTGGATAGCGTCGAACACCGGTCACGCACACCGGTGAAGCGGTAAGGTCCCGACACGGTGGAAGACCTCTGGCGAAGATGGTGGCGGAAACCACCTAGCGAGGCTGCCGCGACAGTGGTGGTGGAGCCATGGAACATCGGAGAGTCAAAGCCAAGGCGTCCATCATCGGCATAAGCCGATTTAACGAAACTCCGTAGCCCAACCCAAGGGAGGAAGCGAAGGTTGGCATCCTACAAAGTGCAAGAGAAGAGTTAGAGGTACAAGTGAGGCAGGAGGGTAAGCACTCAGTGGAAAATAGCCTTTTTATAGAACATAAGGGTCTCTAACTATTTGGGGTCACGTTCTAATGCCCGTGGCTCTGATACCACTTCATCGGGACCGGTCAACGAGACCGAACCCTCTGTGCATCCTACTAGTCCCAGGATCAACAGCTAGCACGCCGCAGTTCAAGCAGTGATACATCACCAACTGAAATAAAATATTACATAACGGGGCATAACCCGGTCTAATACAAACATGGCGACACGCAGGTCACGAATCAGAGTTTAGTGGAATACAACATAGAGTCCACATACACTGGCACACGCATGCCACTAGACGGCTACTATTATTGTCCACAGTGCGAGCGAGCGAAGTAGTGGCCCTAGTCTTCTGGGAAGTCCTCGTAATCACCCGCCTCGTAGTCAGCACCGGCGTCGTCGAACTACGGGTCCTCTGCGAACTGTCCCTCGACTGAAGTTTAGAAAAGAAACAAGGAAATAGCAAGGGTGAGTACAATTGTACTCCGCAAGTCAGGGAGATGAGTGCAAAATGGGGTTCAGTACAATGGAGAGTTTGGGAGAATTTGCATAAAGCCAGTTTTCCAAATTTTATCCTAAGAGGGAAAAGCGATTTTGAAACCATTGCAGTAGACCAAACCATTTGAAAGAGTTTTTCCTTTGCCAATCCAGTTTTGCAATTCCGTCTGCAAAATCTTTACTCACACTAAAACCCGTTTTAAAAAAAAAGGATCTACCATATGATCGGTCCTTCAAGATGCTCTTGACCGTGAGCACGGCTATCATGATAGTTTTAACTCTGCGAGTGGGTACACTTTACCCTCGAGAAGTAACACACCGGCGTCGTACCACAAAAGCCGTTTTGGGCCAAAAGCCCTAGTAGCACTTGCTCTGTGAATCATTCCTAGGCACCTGTGGGATCGCCCACGACCCAAGTCTTCACGTTGTACAAGAAGGCCGAGAAACAAGGTCCAAGGCGTCGTGACAGGATACATCTTCCCGTCCGTACAACCCGGATGTCTACAAGGGACATCACCACCTGCAAGTGGCTACTAGAGATTTAAGCTTAATAGGCCAGGTCCGTCCCATAACGGAACCTGAGGCTGTACTGTGAGGCTCAGTTCATAGGATCATAGGAAAAACAGTCCTTAGACTAGGGGAGGAGCACTAACACAAACCCGAAACCGTGCATCACCTGCACCATACCGGCAACCGGGTCCTCCCTAGTCAGAGCATTTTAAGGTGAGAGTAGAAATACACCCCAATCCCTGGCATCTACCCCGATGCCGTATTTTACCAAAACACACAGTTGCAATCATGTAAAAGCATGGTGAAATCCTATAATCATGTATAGCATTTTTATCCTATTACAAGGAAATTTATAAGCAATGTAGTTATAGATATCCCTAAGGTTCAAAATTCATAAAGGGTGCAGAACAACAGTTTATTTTTCGGTGGTTACTAAGTTCTACTAATTACTTATTTTATAAGTAGCATGCAGTTTTTCTAAATACTACCAAAACTTTTAAATAAGACAATGGTTCATTCAATATGCATCAAGGGACTTGCCTTGGTCGAACTCCTGGTGCGGGTAAGCGTCCTCGGCGGGGGTCTCCACGAACTCCTCAGGATCTATCCTCGCACAAGCATCACACCAAAAATTAAATTTTTGAAATACTTTTCTGAAAAGAATTTTTATAGTTCATATATATAGAATTTAAGGTTTCCATTTTGAGTCATTCCAAAAGGGTTATTTAATGTTTAAACATTAACAATCTTACTGAAGTGCTAGGTCTGTTATTTTTATAGAGTCATGAATCACCTTTAGGATTTTATAGAATTTTCCTTAGAATTTTTCAGATTAAAGATACAAAGGTTTTGCATGCGTTTAGAAATTCATTCTATAGCCCTTAAAGAGCTCTGGATTTTTAAATACATTTATTATTACTTTTAACAGTGGAGTATTTTTCTGTGTCTTAAATGCTCTTTGAAAGCTATACAAAAGTTTCATAATTGTTTGGTTTCATTGGCTATGTTTGCTAATGGGTAGAAGTTAACAGCTAACAGGTAACCGAACTGCTGTATGTACTAAGGTTGAAAGCGTATTTTGCAAAATACGTTTCCACTTACTAGCTAGTGGGACCAGGTCTACCAGGCAGCCACAAACTAGCCAACAAGAGACTCCCACAAGCTGGGCCACAACTCATAGGTTGCAAGGGTGACAACTCAAGTAACCAAACTAACAGCGCATGCTACTGTGCAGCTTCTTCAACCTCACGTACGTACAACTGGCTGCAGCCATGGATGTTCAAAGCAAGCTTTGGCACCGGCGCTAGAGGGCTTAAATCTAAGAACTAATTATAAAAATGGGTTCCTCGGTCCTAACGCCTCATGAGTACTCTCGGTTTCGATTTACGCGATCGGCGACTCGGCACCGACGACACTTGCTCTGATTCTATCGTGGCGTGTCTTCAGAAACCAACTACACACCTAAGCTAAGCTAAAACAAAAAAGGCGGCAAGCGGCTGCGGCAAGCAAAGCGGCGGCAGAATGCTGCGGCAAAGGCGGCGGCGGCGGCTGCTCGCTCTAGCAAGGCGGCAGCGGCAGCCTAAGCGGCGGCAACTCCTAGCAAAGCGGCAAAAGCTCGAAAGCTTGGAGCTCACTCGAACGTTCTTTGCGGGTGGCGGCGTGGATCGGAGGTTCCCAAGACCTTCAACCTCACCGGCGAGACCTGCACACGGCGGGGTTAAGGAATTAGAAACGATTCTGAGTGCTTGGGTTTGGACTTGGCAGCTCACCGCGATGGCGAATTGAAACGGCTGCGGCGGCGACGCGAAAGAACAAGGCGCCTGACCGACCGCCTTTTAAAGCCAGCGCGGCGAGAACATGGCGAGGCCAAAGGAGGATGGTTCAGCAATAAACCGCTTTGGGCGGAGGTTGGTGCACCGGTCATGGCGACGAGCGCCGACAACGAACTGGTCAAGCGTCAAGCCGCTGGCGCCGTCGCGTCGCCTGACGCTGCACCACGACGGCCAGACCGACCGGAGGACCGTGCGCGGGCAGGATTGATTTTCTTGTTTTTCTCTTTTGTCTTTTCTTTCTATTTTTTTTATCCTATTAAAGAAAAGGGGTGCTTGGGGTAGAAAATATTTTAAATTTTCTAAAGTAGAATCCTATTAGAGTCCAACTTCTAATTGTCACTTTTAAGCGTCTTTTAAATTTTTAAATATTGAATTCCTTCTGCTTTATTTATTTATTTATTTTAAAACTCATTTCTTTTATTTTCATTTTTAAACAATCCAAATTTTATTCCTTTTAATAAAAATTGGAATGTTACATAGCTCGATCTTTTCATGTATGTTGCAATAACTTGTTGTGTAAGTTTGGAATTTGCTTGGATTAGATGTTACTCATGGTAAATGTGTGGATCTTGCTCAAATTTAGGTTTTGGTTTCATCGATCGATGAAGAATTTTGAATCTAAACTTTGATCTACCAAGTCTTTCTTGTTAGGTCTGGATCTAGATCAAATTTAGGTTTTGGTTCCATTGATCAACGAAGAATTTTGAATCTAGACTTTGATCTACCAAATCTTTTTTGTTAGGTATGGATCTAGCTCAAATTTAGGTTTTGGTTCCATCGATCGATGAAGAATTTTGAATCTAGACTGTTATCTACCAAGTTTTTCTTGTTAGGTGTGGATATAGCTCAAATTTAGGTTTTGGTTACATCGATCGATGAAGAATTTTGAATCTAGACTTTTATCTACTAAGTCATTCATTTTAGGTGTAGATCTAGCTTAAATGTAGGTTTCGGTTTAAATAAAATTTATCCACCTAAAATTTTTAAATAAATTTAATATTGGTTTAATTTAAAATTTGTGAAATGTTAAAAAATTCATTATTGGAAAATGAGCTAATAGCGGCCTTGATGTAACATAATATAGATGGGCCGGCGATGGATGTACGTGGACCGACGCTCCCCGGAGTTCTTGCAAGGTTTGCAAGCTTTTCTTCGTGCGGCCGATACATACACGAAGTCAGGCTACATATGTTGTCCATGCATAGACTGTAAGAATGAGAAGGAGTGGCTAAAATCCAGCCACCTTCATTTCCATTTGCGTACCTTCACCTTCATTTCCCTACAAACCCCGGAGCACCCTGGACGTACACGAGGCGTTGGCGTCGTTCCGTGGAAGATTGGGTTCGCTAAGGATGTCGATACCTATAGGAGTCGGGTGAGAAGCAAGTCCCGACAGGCACAATAGCTCCTAATGCTTGAAGAACGCCTGAATCAAACACAACAGAGCAATTAGCCTTGAGACAACGGCTAGATGCGGGGGCCAGGAACCTCCTACTAATCCGGACCTCATTAGTCCCTCAAGGTGGCGAAGCAGCTGCACATCCGGTGGGTTGCTCGAAGCAGACTTGAGCCACTGGCCCATGGACAACATCACGCAGCGGACACCTTGTGAGCCGCACGTCCAAGTGAGGAACATCTCTTTCAAGGCGGCTCACGGCATGGCTCACCCGGTGGAGCCGGGTAGGTCATCCATGGCCAACAGATACTGCCGGGCTACTCCAAGGTCTCGGTGGAGGAGGTATGTCCAGGGTGCGAGGACCTGGACTTCGATATTCCCGGAGGTGACGGGACTACGAAGTTAGGAGAGGCAGTCCACAATTTGATCCTATGGCACAAGAAGTACATCATTTTTCGAGATCACATGGACGTGTCCTCGACAACACCTTCACCACCTTCGGCACACATAAGCGGTCCGTCATCACCTCCATCGTCACCAAAGGAGATGCCTCCCAGAAGAAGCCCGTCTCCTGCACCGAGCCCCACACGCGAAACTCCAACTCCAACATCGTCGCCCAAGAGAAGCAAGCCAGCTCGCCCAGCATCTCACAAGAGGACGAGGTCCACCCAACCCAAGAAGCTGGTTGCAGTTTCAAAGCGGGCATACGATATGACGGAGGAGGACACTGAGAAGGTAGTCAGAGCCGAGGTCACTAAATTTTTTAAACCCAAGTCACTAGAGAAGAAGGTTCAGTCTGGTACGGAAGAATTTCTAAAAGTCTTGAGGACAGTGAAAAATTTGAAGGACAAAAAGGAAAAACCTTGCGTATCTGACTATGAGCGCACATTGGTCAAGGAAAGGTTGAAGAAGAAGACGTCAAAGGAGACGACGTCATCAGCTGATCAGAAGGCTAAGGAGATGCAAAAATTAATCGAAGAAACTGGTCTACACCCAGATCAAATATTAGGCGACATGCAGATTAAAGCTGCACAAGTCAGATGGCCATTTACACCGGGCGCTTCCTTGGTCAGGCGTGAGGAGCTTGGCCAGCTACCAACTAGGATGCGCCAATTTCATGAATGGTACCTGGATGCATTCAAGCATGGCCTAGCATCATTTGCCTTCAAGTACATGGAAGAACATTTTTTTCACGGCGATAGTGAATTTTATGTCCAATGGCCAGTAATGTACGAGCTATACCAGTCAGACGCCATCGACGTGTCCATGTTGAGTTGCTGGACTCTGTAAGTGTCTTATTTAATTGCAAAAATCCACCGTGCGGGCCCTTGCACTATACTAACTTGCAAGACTAACTAATTTCTTCTTATGTAGAATGGAGATACAAAGTTGCAATAGTAAGAGCATTTTCAACATAGGCTTCCTTGACACTTTAGTTATTAATGAGACGACTGTTCAACTATCCCTTGCCGATACAGAGACCAACATATACAAGGAGCTAATAGGTCAAAAATATCAGTCAAAGATACTTTTACCTTATTGCTTTGAGTAAGTGTTTTCGTACCGCCTCGTTCTAATCTTTTTCTATAACACGATGTTAGAACTAATTAGTTACCTACGTTGCCATATATATGTACAGCTTTCACTAGATTCTTCTCAATATCAAGCTAGATTGTAGCATGATCACAGTTATGGACTCGCTGAGGAGACCAGTTGAAAAGTACCAAAACTTGATCGACATGCTCAACCAGTATTCTTGTTCTTTCCATTATTGTGCTAGTTCTACTCCATTTTAAACAAATTCTAATCATGTTCAGTTCGCAATCATGTGTGCAGTGCATTCACACGGTTCCGTACTGAAATTGTGGGCGAATTCAATGAGGAATTCGATATTACACTTGTCTCTCGAGTATGTATGCCATCATGGTAGCTTTTGAGTTAGTTAACTTCATTTTCATGCATCCATTTCACGCTTTTAGCTTTTTTCACCACAGATCTGGCGTCAGTCGTCGGGCACCAATATATGCGGCTACTATGTGTGCCATACTATGCACATCCTGACCGGAGGTGCTAGCGATTTGCAAGGTTCGTCCGATTTCTCGCCGACGAAAGTGACAGCGATCCAAGAACAACTCGTCGGCTGGATTTACGATGAGGTCGTAAATCTAAGAGGCGAGTTTTACGATCCAGCGGTAAATAGGTGGGCCCTTCGATAAAGACCGGTGAACTATCGGGGTCGACATCTATGGCTACACCAAGAGCGATGCACATAAAAGATCACGATGAATGTTCTGTAATTAAAGTTGTAATGAATATTATGTGAACTGTATATGTGTACTATATATAGGCATGATTGATTCATTGTGATACCTAATAGTTGTAATTAAAGTTGTTAATAGAAGTTCTCTGATTTAATTATCAGCTAATTATGAATGATTAATTATATGTGCTTTAATTAATTGTGACTTAGCACACAGATATATATATATAATAATAATAATAATAATAATAATAATAATATTAGACTAATTAACACACACAGAGACATATATAATATATATTACCTCACACACATATATATATTATTTATAGCTCGGGTGGTGGCTACTCAGTACCGGTTGGAGGAATCAACCGGGACCGATCAGCAGCTTATCAGTACCAGTTGATGCCTCCAACCGGTACTGACAGGGGATTCGGCGACGCACGGGCTAAAGCCACGTGTGGTCGCTTTCGATCTTGGTTGGAGGAACCAACCGGATTGATCGATAGCTTATCGATACCGCTTGGTGCCTCCAACCGTCTTGGTGAGAACTTTGGCGACGACGCGGTCTAATGCCACATGTGGCCTCCAACCGATCGATACTATATCGGCACGGGTAAAGAACCGGGGCGATGCCATGGGGCATCGGTCCGGATGGCTCTCACTGTTTAAAACCAGTATTGATGGCCGTTGTGAACCGGTACTGATGGCCAGATCTATAGTAGTGTAGACAACCGCGAAAAACCAAAGAGCGAAAACCGTCAATTGGTTTTCCTCTTGTTTTTTTTTGTTTATTGAGCTGTTTGGATAGGGAAAAACCGCAACCACTAGGTAAGCGGTTTTATGGGATCCAACAGGTTAAAAAACCCTGGGCCTGGCCATCCCCCTTCACGCTCGGGTAACTGTAAGAACACTCCAACACCATGGTAGCGATATGACAGTTTTTTGTCCATAATACGACTCAGAAAATTGCAGTGAATGTCTCGCAGGTGCTGTAACAAATTTGTTTTTGTGCAATAATGTTACCGAGAAAGGTACAATTAACACTCCTGTAGTTGTGCAGTGACCCGACATCTTTCATGCAGTAATCCACTACGAGACGGATGTACCATCAATATGTTGGAACTCCAGGATCGATCTACCGTCTCCCAAAGTCACAACGGCATCACCGCGTACACACAGACAATACGTGTGCACACGCGTCGTTACCCTTCGATCAATGCAGCAGCATGCAACGCAAACTCATGCAACATCCATATAGACGTGTATATGCGAAGATGACAGACGTACTTGATGCTCCTAGCAGCAGAGCGGCTGTACGTGTGGACAGTACACACACGTACGTCAATCCAGCAATGCGCTGAGAAAATCACAGGAGAAATATTTTGGTGCTGTCTCCAACCGTCGCACCTTTTCTCTGGCCTATAGCCCTTTATTTATACTAGTAGATTACATGAAACCAGGACTCTTACAAGTATAAAAGTAAACTTTATCTCTAAAACAACTCTAATTTGTAGACGAACTTAATTCTATCCTAATATGAAACAAACTCTCTTAACTTTATCAAGATTAATTCTAACAATCTCCCCTTTAATCTTGATACTCTAACTTGTTAAAGCAGTCGGACACAACTACGACATGCTCAACTCCACACGAGACATGGGACGGTGACACAGCTACTCAACACCCCACTGCTCCTTGATTTCGACTTCAGGACGGCGACATAGCTATTCAACGCCCTGGTCACATCTCATCGAAACCAACTCACCTGGCTCAATTTCAAGACGGCGTCACACCTCCTCAATGTCTTGTACACAACTCGTTGAAGCCAACTTTTCCTTGAACTCGACTTCAGGATGGCGTCACAACTTCTCAACATCCTGGACTTAACTCGTCAAATCCATCTTAACACGAAGCAATGCTAGACCCAACTTTAGCGCCTACCTCTTCCTATCCGGTGGCACAACAGATCGATGACCCTGTCTCACTCGACTCCTCAGACTCACCACCTGTGAGCCAACGCTTTAGGAACTCGCCATCACACAGTTTGCAACGCTTGCTCCCCATGACCCGCCCGATTCCCACAACGAATAAGTAGATCCAAGATACCTGTCGTCCACATCCTAGGACCTCTTGACCTCCTACCAATTTCAATCTGGCAATGATGAACATGCCCACCTGGCACATGCGTCCGATGCGCAGCTGATCACAACCAAGTTCTGATACTAATTGTTGGAACTTCAAGATCGATCTACAGTCTCCCAAGGTCACAGCGGCGTCACCGCGTGCACACGGACAGCACGTGTACGCACGCGTCGTCACCCTTCGATCAACGCAGCAGCATGCAACGCAAACTCATGCAGCATCCATATACACGCGTATACACGAAGACATCAAACATACTTGATGCTCCTAGCAGCCGAGCGGCTGTATGTGCGAACAACACACATGTACGTCAATCCAGCAATACACTGAGAAAATCACGGGAGAAATATTTTGGTGGTGCCTCCAACCGTCGCACCTTTTTTCTGACCTCTGGCCCTTTATTTATACTAGTAGATTACATGAAACCGACTAGGACTCTTACACGTATAAAAAGTAAACTTTATCTCTAAAACAACTCCAATTTGTAGACGAACTTAATTCCATCCTAATATAAAACAAACTCTCTTAACTTTATCAAGATTAATCCTAACACAATATTCTCAGAGAGGTAGAAAATCAACCTCTACCACACAGCTCCTAAAGAACACACACAGTGTGTGTTTCATAATGTTAATATCTTTCATACCTTTTTGTGTGCAATAAAAATCCGATCAAATCAATTGCATGAAAAAAAATTGTAAAACAAACCATATTTTCGAAGGTATTGAACTGGCTAATGTTTGGCTGGTATAATATTTGTACATATAGACACACACATACTGTTAGGGGTGAAAATAGTACGGATAATTTCCGACCGACCGACCGACCGAACCACTGTGGATATCCGTATTTACTAAAATACGGATATCCGTAGTGGTCCGAGTATGTATCCGTGTTCGATATGAATTATACGTATTCGATCTGTATCCGATCCGTATCCGATGGAAAATATCCGGAAGTATCCATAGGGAATTATCCGAGCTTTTTACGGATAGTATCCTATGGATATTATCCGAATACTAAAAGTTATGTTATAAGCCATATTTGTAGCTTATTTCTCCAATAGACTTAACTCGATTCTCATTACCCCATGCACATATTATTCATGTTTCTATCACTTTTTATAGTTTTATTAATGAAATATCATAACATTACTATGCAATTAGCTATGTATAAATCATATGTATCGACATATATTTTATCGGTCATAAACTATCAATGTCTCATATTATTTAAGTTTATTTATTTGTTGCACACATGATATTTATTTTAGTTTGTCAATCAGTTTGTGATTATACGTATTGTTCGAAAAATATCTGTTCCGATGGCTATCCGATCATAAGTTATCCGGATCCGTCCGAATATTATCCATATCCGTATCCGACACTATCCGTGTTCGAATCCGTATCCGACACTATCCGTATCCGAACCGTATCCGGAAAAAACATATGGATACGGATACAATATGAGCAGTATCTGATCCATATCCGATCCGTTTCATCCCTACATACTCTTGTTATGGGTTATCTCATAATTCCTCGATATTTGTGGTAAGTCTATATACGCTATGTGCCCATTAATTCCTTCTATGTCACTGGTAGAAATGAAGTCCTAGCCTAATTAACTTGCTGATTCCTTGGCTCGCGACCTCTTGGCCAGTGATTCTTGGGTCGCTAGCTATCACTCTAGGTTGTACCTATATGTCCCTCTTGGGTCACTGAGGATCTAGCCTATCGCCTTGGCTTGATGTCATTGTTAGCTGGATCTTTTTAGGTGGCGGGAGACAATGGCATATTCTAGAAGGATCCTTTACTTGGCAGGTACCACGCAGATCAACTACAGGTAGAGCTCTTGTAACAGTACTCTCAATTTGCAAAAATCCCAAACATTCAAATTAAAAGAAGGCACATACAACAGGTAAGTGAAAGTACTTTCAGAGAGGAAAACTGGGGAACGAAAGGGCGATCCGTTAGGGTTCTGCTTCCTCGCCGCCGCCCACCGCCGCCGTCGCTGTGGCCGGTTGGCTTCCGCCGCCAACATGCCGTCCTATTCCTGTGTGCCTTCCCCACCTCCCCCTGCCACCCAGCTCGCCACCCCCGCCGCCGTTGTCTCCATCCCAGCCATCGCCGCCTCCTCCCCTCGATCCGCCTCCTCCCACGCGGCCAGGCAAAACCGTCTGCTTCGCCAGCCCGGCAGTGTGGCCCTGTGACCTTCCTTTGGCCCATTCTACCCCTGTCTTGCCGCTGACCCTTCGTCTTCGCCTTCGCCAGAGTTAATGCAGCTGCCTTCGCATCAGGCAGACATTCAAGTTGCCCCTTTGCTTTTCTCAGGTCAGCGACGCACCTTTGCCAACCACTGTTGTCGCGTGGACTTCACTCCGGGCCATTGCCTCTGCTTCCAATGCCTAGCGAAAGACCACCTGGCAGCGACATGTAGAGAACCCTTTAAATGCTTCCGTTGTCTTCAAAACGGGCACAAAGCCGTGCAGTGCCGATCGTCCGCTCCTCAGCCATAGCACCGCTCTTCACCTTCTTCGCCAGCTCTCCCAACCGAAGTCGATGGTGCGTGGCACCCCCAGTATTCGTCCTCGCAGCAGCCATAGTCTTATCGCTGAGACGGTGGACATGCAGCGTGACCGCGATCACATCGAAGCCCGTTAGGCCGTCGCCGTCATCCTCGATGTGTGTCGCCCTAACCCTCCCTCTTCGCTCAACGTCATCTGGTGGGCCGCTTCCAATGCCTCCGGCACGCACTGGGATGCGGTTGTGGTCAATCCGCATTACCCGGAGGACTACCTCGTCTGCTTCCTGTCCGCCGAACACCATCGCCGCGCCCTAGATCGTGGACGCTTCACCCAGGGAGTCACCGAGCTGGAGTTCAAGCCATGGCGTCCTATGCCAGTGGAGGATGCGCAACCCCTCAACTACTGCGTCCGCCTATGCTTAGAAAATCTTCCTCTTCGTGTGTGCGGTGAGCTCGCGGTGACTAGTGTCATCGGATCTTCTTGTGTCCTCTAGTCCATCGAGGAGGCCTGCTCCAACAGAGTCAAGACCACCACCTTGAACATCTGGGCTTGGAAGGTGAGCCCTGACGATATTCCAAAGGTCCATTACCTCAGTGTAATGGAGAACTCGAACATGGTGAGCGCCCGCGCGTGCAAGATCACCACCACCTACAAGGTCCTCATTCACCTCGACACGGTCGAGAGCTTCTCTACGGGCCCTGACGTCGAGCCAAGGGTGACTCACCTTCCCTGGATGCTCAGCAAAGCGGATGGTGACTTCCCGACTCGTCCAGCGGGACATGACACGGGCGCTCACCACCGTTGTTGACATGACGACCGCGACTCTGACTCGGTTGGTGGGAGCCATATGCGGTGCCACCGCGGCCGTTCTTCGTCCCGCGCAGCCCTGGTGATGCGAAGTGTTATTCGCAGCATCTCAGCGATGAGCTGCAGCCGCGCCGCCTCGCCACAGCAGCATGGATGTTGCAGTGATCCTCAGTCTAGTCGCAACAGGCGTGGCACACCCCCTAAGGCTGCCGCGCACATTTGGCGCCATGCCACCCCTCCCCGTCGCGTGAAGATGCACCTTTCTCTCAGGTCTGCGGGTCTCCCCCTTGTGATGGTTCCCTGGGAATTTTAGGGCCATACCTGGCTTCACCATCTCCCCCTCTCTAGGATCAGCTCGGCATGGAGGACGCTTCGACGGTGTTGGCTCCCTAGCCTGTCCCAGCCGGCCCCCCAGATCGCGACACTCAACTCGGCACCGCCACCTCCCTCGTGGCCAATGTCCTACCAGCAACAAATGCAACGCCTACAACTGAGGTAGCCTTTGAGCCTGCCTCACCGGTCTCCTCCTTCATACGAAACGTCGTGATCCCTGCAAAATCCCCGGTTCTGCGGGTCTTCAAGCGCCGTGCCGCCCTCGCTGTAAAACCCTAGAAGGAGCACCGTAGCTTTTGCCTCACCGCCAAGAAGGATGTTTCTCTTCTGGCGGAGGCCAAGACGCGCAGCCTTGTTGTGCGCAAACTAGAGCCGTGGCTGGCTTCCAAGGTGAAGCCGGTCGGTGAAGCTGCAGCTCTGGCTAAGCTCCTGGAGGCGTCCCACCCAGACGGTGCCATTGAGGCTATCGCCGAACTCATGGGGCTCAAGCTTGGCAGCTCGGTTATCCCTTCTGGGCCGACTGACGGTGCCGGCACACCAAAGTCCTACTCTGCTCCATGTTGATTGGGCCACAGTGCTGGGCGATGTCACTGGCTCCGATGGTGGCGTGTTTTTGCTTCGGTGCATGTCCTCTTCATAGAAGATGCTGACTCTACTCCTGCCGTAGAACATGGCTATGCCTATCTACCCTGACTCCTGAGGGCCAACCGGATAGCATGTTTTGTTGTTCTGCCTCCGGCCTCCTATGTGTAATCAGCACGAACCCCAATGACGTTATTATGGACGCTGCCCTGTCTGCATTGCGACCTTCGATCCTCGCATCACCTCCTTCGTTGTTGTGCTTGCATTCTCCTAATGCGTGACAACCTACGACTCTTCCACTAGAATGGGGGAGGCCTCAACTAAGGAGTCCGACGCGCTGTCCTCAGGGACACCATTCGCTCATTTCGTCCCAATCTCGTTTGTCTTCAAGAAACTAAGCTTGACGACGTCTTCGACCAGCTCATTCAAGACAGTGTAGGGCCCTCCTTCCTTCCCTATTTTGCGTCCCTCCCTGCCCTCGGCTCCAGCGGTGGTATCCTGATCCTTGCCCATGTGGATTTCTTCTACATCAGTCACATCCATAGAGCAGAACACAACCTCATGGTGCAGATCGACCCCTAGATGGCAGCCTCCCCAGCAGTTGACCTCAGTTTATGGGCCTCAAACGAGACAAGAGAAGCTTCTCTTCCTCAATGAAGTGATTGATCGCCGTCCTGTGGACCCTGATACCCCCTGGCTCCTCGTGGGTGACTTCAACCTCATATGCAACGCAGAAGATAAAAGCAATAGCAATGTTGACCGTGGCCTCATGAATGCCTTCCGCAACACCCTCAATTTGCTGAACCTCAAAGAGATCTCCCTTTCGGGTTGTCGTTTCACATGGAGCAAAGAACACGCCCACCCTACCCTCACTAGGATTGATCGAATGTTTTGTTCCCTGAACTAGGATTTGGGTCACGCCTCAGCTACCCTTTAGGCTCTCCCATCCCTCATCTCCGATCACTGCCCCCTTCTCCTTCACTGCGATCAAGGGCAACGGCGCAGTAAGCTCTTTAGATTCTAGAATTATTGGTTGTCATTCCTGGACTTCCTTCAAACGGTTGCGGATGCCTGGGGTCAGGAAGTCACCAACGGCCACCCTTATCAGCGTTTCCACACCAAGCTCTCTCGCACTGTGAAGGCCCTCTCCAGATGGGCCAAAGAGAAGATTGGTAACCTCACCATCCAGTTGGCTCTTGTCAAGGAGATCCTCTTTCTTCTTGACAAAGCTCATGAGTGTCACATCCTCTCACTCCTTGACATCGACCTTCGTCTCAGCCTCGCAGCCTTGGAAAGGAGTCGCATCTGACAACGGGCTAGGGCCACTTGGGTTCGAGCAGGGGACGCCAACACTAATTTCTTCCATATCCACGCCACTCACAAGCGGCATAAGAACTTCGTGCATTCCCTCATCACCCCCTCAGCCATAGCTTCCACTCAGGCAGACTTGGAGGCGAAATGCACGCATTTCTTTACTTCACATCTTGGTGCCTTCCTCGTCCGCACTCATTCCCTGAACTGGGATCAGCTGGACTACCTTCCTCAAGACCTCTGTTGGGACTTACAGAACGGAGTTTGAGTCCCTTCTGTGCTTTACCTGTACTAGTCCCTGGATGAAGTAGCTAGTACACATAGATTCCAGATCTTTGGATCATTGCCATTACAGTTCGAACAAATATTACATCAGAGTGCGCTACATGGCACTAAATCAGAGTACAAAATTTAGGCACGCAGGCCTTACACAACGGAAGTCTTAAATAACCAAAGTAAACTATAAGTGAAACCCCAAAACATTCCCACAGGCATGACTGAAGGAGATGCATCCTAGACGTCAGAGTAATCTTCGTCTTGAACTCCGGCAACGAAACCTTCATCTTGGTACATCTCCACCTCAGGATACCATTGCTCATCACAACCTGCTCGTTGGAATGAGCGGTCCTGCATAAATGACGAGGGTGAGTATACTTTATATCCAACAAGCAAGGCTAACTAAATGTAATTAAGGCTTAACAAAGAAAGGGTAAAGGTTTTTTTGGATAAAGCCAGTTTTGCAAGTTTTTCCTAAGATTTTGCAAAATGATTTGAAATGAGTTGAGGAAAAACAAAGATTTGAATCAGTTTCTTTAAAAATTCGGGCCTCAACCGGTTTTGCCCAAACCTGGCTACTCACGGCACCCCCCGTGCAAATACCCTCATCGCTCACAGCACCAACTGTGAGGAGAAAAACCAAAACACATGAATGCAACTATGGTTTTCCTTTAAAACATCATTTTGTAAACAAATAGATAAGAAGTACCAATGAGGCAGCTCCCCATCGTCCGTCTTTGACCGTAGACATGGCTATCATGATAGTTTTACACTCTGCAGATGTTGCACACTTTACCTATGCGAGTGGTTTTTCCTGAGCGTGCACCCAAAGGAGATGATCACCACAAAGCCTTTCTCTGACATCCTCCTAGTTAGGACATTCCCGCTAAGGTTTCCACTGCAATGCCCCTTTTGCGTCAATAGAACCTGCACCAACTGTCTACTCCACCGACTGGAAAGCCAAAACTAGGAGTCTGAAGGGTACTCAACCAGGGCCTGCCAATACAAGCACACATGGCCGCACTGTTGTACTTAGTTCGTCTACCTAAAGGAATCGGTCCTTAGGGATCAGGATGGTTCCCACACTTGGTCCAAGTCTTGTGCTCCCTGCACCAACCTTGCAACCACCCACCCCAATCAGGTTTTGCAAAACATTTTTTTCCGATAGCACCCACTATCAACTAGCCCAATTACAAATAAATGACAACATCATCGTTTTAAAATCACACGGGGAAATTGATAATTGATGGTAACAACCATATGATTAAATGTTCTACAATGAGCATTATTAAGCATATGCAAAACCTATTCAAGGGTGTGGCATTACATAATTTAATTAATAACTAAGGCAGCAAGGAATATTTCATAAGAATTATTTATTGATAGGAATTTAGCTAAGCAACTAGGTAATTAATGTTTTATATTTAACATACATGCTAGTTGTTAAATTCTAGTAAAACATGTTTACAAATGATGGGTTCAAAGGGTTCAACACTTGCCTTGATCAACACAGTGGAAAGGGTCCTCCGCTGCATCGGAATTGAGACCTTCAGCGATCTAATCTAATGCAATGATAATTAAATAATAAATACAATGCAAAAGAAATAACAGAAATTATCATGTATGCAAGTGCATGTGAAAAATTACAGAACAGAAGGCACTAATTTTATAAACATTTAAAAATTTATTTCATATTTTTTTGAGGTATATAATTAAAGATATAAAATAAACAAGGTTTACTATTTGAAATTATTCAAAAATTTATAAGTGGGCTTGGCTTGCACAGTGCGGGCTAGCACTGTGTGGCCCAGCCACTCTACGGGCGAGCGCACGCGGCGTGTGGCCCAGCATGCGACGTGGCTTGGGCGGGAGCCAGCACGTGGGGACGTGGCTAGGCTAGGTGGCCCAAGCGGCGCGGCACTATGATCTGGTGACGGCCTAGCGCGCGCCTGAGGAGGCGATGTGGCCCAACGCGCTCCGGTCTTGAAGCGTCGGTGAACACGACTTAAGCGGCCCAATGGCGCGGTCCCGTACGGGGCGATGCCGTGAGACACAGCTCGACATGGAAGTGGCCCAGGCGCGGCTGGCTCAGCTCGGGGCTGACAGGTGGGACCCACCTGTTGGTGTCCTGAAACAGGGGAAGGGCGGCGACGGCTCGGGAAAATAGTGGTGCCGGTGAATGGAGGCGCAGCTACACTGGCGGAAGGGAAGGGAGGGGGAAGGACGGCGATCCTGGGGGCGAGGTACTCTGGCCCGCTCCGACACTGACACCATCCGAGCTTCAACGTCCACACGGCTAGCCGACCTCGCGGCCGACCTCTTCACCGACTCAGTTGCTGCCCGAGTCGCTGCCGGCGCGCGCCCGCCCCTTGTGTCGGGACCCGTAAAACGGAATCGAGTCCCTTATGTGCTTTACTTGTACTAGTCCCTGGATCAAGTAGCTAGTACACACAGATTCCAGATCTTTGGATCGGAGTGGGTTACAAGACGCTAAATCAGAGTACAAAATTCAGGCACGCAGGCCTTACACAGTGGAAGTCTAACATGCACCGGAAGTCTTAATAGTCTTCCATAACTCCAAATGGAAGAGGCAAAATACAACAACCAATCCCACAGGCGAGCTGTAGTAGCATCCTAGGCGTCAGAGAAATCTTCGTCTTAAACTCGAGCAGAGAAATCTTCATCTGGGTACATCTCCTCCTCAGGGTACCATTGCTGATCACAACCTGCTCGTTGGAATGAGCAGCCCCGCATAAAATGCGAGGGTGAGTATACTTTATACTCAACAAGCAAGGCTGACTAAATGCAACTAAGGATAATAAAGGAAGGGTAAGGGTTCTTTTGCATAAAGCTAGTTTTGTAAGTTTTTCCTAGCATTTTGCAAAATGATTGGAAATGTGTTGGGGGAAACAAATATTTAAATCATTTTCTTTGAAACTCCGGCCTCGACTGGTTTTGCCCAAACCTGACTACTCACGGCCCCCACCATGCAAACACCCTCATCGCTCACAGCACCCACTGTGAGGAGAGAAACCAAAACACACGACGACAATCGTGGTTTTCCTTTCTAACACCATTTTGAAAACAAAAAGGTAAGAATGGACCATGAGGCAGCTCCCCGTCGTCCGCCCTTGACCGTGGGCACGGCTATCATCATAGTTGTATACTCTACAGCACCCACTATCTCAACTATGCCCATTTTGAAACACGATAGTTTAACAGTCTTAGGAAATCATTAATTAAACAAGCGTTTGATATTATCGTCATGTATCCAATTAAATATGATTGTAACTAATCATAGCTAATATGATCAAAATCTAATTCAAGGGATGGCAATATTCAAAGACTAAATAATTAGTCCTAGGACAGCAAGGTACAAGTTTAATAAGATAATATTAAATGGGGTTTTAACGATGGTTAACAACTAGCATTTTTCTACATCTTTAACATAGCATGCAAGTTAACAATTCTAGGAAAGTCTTTTATAAACATAGGTAGCAAAATTCAGCACTTGCCTTGATCAGCACGGCCTTGGTGATCTTCCGGAGGGTTGATCGCAAAACTATCGTCGCTAGATCCTACCAGAGGAATTAACAAAAATAAACACACAAAAATAAAACATGAAATGATATGCATGCTCATGCTTGTGCAAAATTCATCTCAAATAGGTGCATGCAATCTTTCTGGTCAAATAATATTTATTTACAAATTATTAAAACAAAATTATCAAAATAACAAATTAAGGGCATTTGTCATTAATAAATAAATTAAGCAGAACATTAAATATGCTCAAAAAATCATGAAAATTTACTGAATGGTAAAACACATTTTTACAAACATTATGGAATTTATTTTGTAATTTTTAGATTTGTAGAATTAAAGTTATGAAATAAACAAGGTTATTGTTTGACAAAATTAGAAAAGAAATCGGGCTCGGCTGCTGGGCTTGGCCAAAGATTGCGTGGCCCAAACAACGTTAACACGCACACCTGCAAGACGGCAAGGGGCGGCCTAGCCAGCGGCCCGTGGCGATGTGGCGGCGGCGACGACGACAGCCGCGCGTAGTGCCCTAGAACGGCAGCTCGCGGTGGTGCACCATGGCGCAGCTAGCCGGTGGTGAGGGGAGGGCGGTGGCAGGGTGGTTCACGGAGGCGATGGCATTGGAAGGCCTTGGGTGGCTGTCCCGTGACGGATGGAGGGGTAGTGCGGCCCGGCGACGTGGCCAGCCATGGGGAGGAGAAAGCGCTTGACGGCAGATGTAATACCCCAGCCCGATATCGGTCTGGCCCGGCCTAGAACCAGGCCATTTAAGGGGCAGCTCGGGGGAGGGACCACTCCCCAGCCTCTCCTCAGCACCAAACGGCCCCGTCGCCCTTGCTCCTGCCCGAGCTCGTGGCCGACTCGTCGCCCGTCGCCTCAGCCATGCCAACCCTAGGCGTCGCCGCCGTTCACCACGCCACGCTGCGGCGACCAACCCTAGCAGCCACTGCCTAGTCTAGTCACCGTCGCCCTCTGTCGTCCTCTCCGGGCGGCGCAGGCCTCGCTCGTCGGCCAGCGAGCCAAGACGGCGCCCCCTGCGCTCGGCCGTTGCTGCCTCTTCGCCTAGCTCCAGCCGCCATCCCCCGATGTCCTAGCAGCCGGTCTAGCTCCGGCTAGGTAAGAGGAGAGGAGGATGGGGACGGGAGGCAGAAGAGGAGAGGAGGAAGCCGATTTGGAAGAGGGGGACTGGGAGCCAAGAAGAAGGAAGGGAGCAGGCCAAGGGAGAAGAGGGTCAGCCGACCTGGGAAGTGGGCGAAGAAGAGAAAGGGGAAGAAATTAGGGTTTGCTCCTCGAGGCCGAAGGTAACAAATTACTGGTATTCCCCTATGATTTGTTATACCTATGTGTCGATTAGGGGGGAATTAGTGGGAAATTAGCACCTAAGGGACTAAGTTTCACGGTGTATGTGTTGGTAGCCATGATCAGCAGTTTAGATGGACGATTTGGCTTGGTTATGTTGGTAATTGGGACTTGCTCATGTCGTAGAAAATGTAGATTATGTTTCTAGCCTTCCATAGAATCCTAGAACATAAAACTTGGACAAGCGATATGGGAGTTATGACTGGTGTTGTGTTGCTGTCCCATTTATGGTCGCTGCGGGTCTCCATCATATTATTGCTAATTAGGCCGACTAATGATTGGAGTAATTGATACATAATCTGTGTATGGTGCTTAATGCAATAATTGTCATGGACACTCAGATGCCTAGGAAAATTAAGAATAGAGGATTAAGGGTTAAGGCTCGTGGATGCTTGGTGTCATGATGAATGTGTGATGTGCCTTGCAGGTCATATTGTCTTGGGGTCGGTATCCCCGCCGCATCGCTTCACTTAGTAAAAGAGGCAAGTACATAGTGGGATGGTGATCGCGATGTGACCCCCATCCCAAACTGATCCCTTATCCTTAATATGCATTCTTTTGGGTATGTCGTCGTGCATGTTTCATCTAGGGGAGGGAATTGAAGTTGATAAGAAATGCATGTGTACTTGGGTAAATAGACTAGACGAAAACCTCCTAAGTTGAAGCATATGTTGGGTTGCTATATATTAGTAAGGGCTTAAAGATGGTAAGAGGCTAGCAGATAGGCTATGGACATGGGAATGGTTGAATTGAGTTGTTGATTGGTTTAATTTGGTAGACAAGGGTACGATTGAACTTAGGACATTGAATTGTCCTATAGTTTTGCTTTTAATATTGTTTATGCACCGATTTCAATATGATAAATGGAATGCTTCTAATGGGCTTTTGCCTTAGGGCGATGGTTACTAATGCTATTTGAGGTTCTTGTTGTATTCGTCGGTATATGTTAAACATTTATTCGGTTGGGTACATGACTAATTGGTTTATGGTCCTGTGACTGTATTTACCAAAGGGATGGATGGAGGTACGTGGTTGTGCGATGCTGAGTATTGTTCCTTTATCTGTTAAAGGATGAAGGTACGTGGTAATCGAATAACTTCGTAAATGGCAAGTGTTTAAGTTGTTGTACTCATCTGCATCCATGTGCATGGGCTGGGTTGAAGGATGATCATATAACTAGTCCGGAGTGCTTTAGGCCAGGTCGGTGAGAAAGCTATATGATCAGACCCATGGGCCCTAAGTCCTACGAAAGTAGGCACTCCACGGGAGTGGAGTATTGATTGGTCCCCGCCTATAATAGGACGGGCAGGAGTGTTGCACCGACGGATGGCACTCAGGTGGTCCCCGCCTATAATAGGACGGGCTAGAGTGTTGCATCGACGGGTGGCACTCGGCTATACCGGTATAAGCTTAACAGAACAGATGCATATTGCATTGTATTGATAATGAAAAGTGAAAGTTGAGGAGAACAAGTGTTATGACTGTTGCTCTATATGCTATGGCAATGGAATTGTGCATAGCTACACTCGCTCGAGAGTGAGTGTTTTGTGATTTAATGGAACAGTATGGATATTGCTGGTGGAATGTTCATAAATGACGGGTTAACTAGGAAATGACTTAATTCGTGACGTGTTGTGGTTGTTGAGACGTTCTCACCCTTGCGTTGAGATACATTATTCAATGATGGCCAGGTATATACATATATATACTAGTTGTACTTTTGTTCTGATCTTGGGTAGTGCATTGTCTAAGTTGGATTTGGAGGCTGGTTAAATCATAACTCTCAGTTACTGACGAGGGAGGCTGTGTATGTGGAAAGGAATTAGATTGGGGGTGTAGCTTTGGGCCAAAACATTTAAGTGCCATGCTTATGGCGATTCTAATCAAAGGGTGAATGTGTTGCATGCAACGCTAGTCAGGAGTTGGAGATTTACTCGTGGAAATGAAAAGGAGTGCCTATAACAGAATCCTAGAATGACTAGGTTTGACCGTCTTAAGAGAGGGTTGCGTTAATTTCCACAAAGTGCTGGGTTATTAAACTTGACAACCAAAATGTGGTATTATGTTGTGTTTGTCATTCCGTTATGTACTTGCTGAGTTGTTGAACTCACTCTTGCTTCCTTTATGTTTTTAGGTACATTCTGAGGCTGACATGCACGGGATGGGAGTAGAACCTCACTTCGGCACTAGAACACTAGATAAACTGTCTCTTAACCAGATTCAATCTGGTTAATTTAGATTCTTCGTAATATGACTCAGTTTGAGATTGGTGTGGATTAGAAGATTTGTTAAGTTTTGTAACTAGTATGTTCCTGCGTGGTAGTTTGCGTGTGATTGTATGGTACGCCGTCGGCGCTAAAGGTAAGTGGTGGTTGTGATGGGATCTCCACTAAGGTGGAGCTGTTGGTTAGCCTGTGGAGGCTTGTATGGTTATTATTGCGGCATATGAATACTTGTGCTTCTGTCTGCTGAGTGGATGTACAGTTTTTAGGGGAGGTGCTGCCGAAATTTCGTAGAATTCAGAGACTTGGTAACATCTTGGGCTCAGTAGGAGCCGGGGTGTTACAGCAGGATTACCCGGCGGAGCTTCGGCCAAATTGGGATGAAGAAGTCATGGGGATGGTAGGAGAGGCAATAAAATTGAATCTCACCACTTGAAATAGACTATTTCGATAAACAGGCGCTGCTGCAGATTCCGGCGAGGTCTTCGGCGATCGATTTTGTCGCGCTTGGTCAACGATTCTGCGAGTGCTTTGTTGGGATGGATTCGCGATGAAGATAGGCAGGACGTCCTCAGAGGGTTTGAGGAAATTCGCATCGAGGCGGTGCTGAGGCGAGGAAGAGTAGAGGCGGCCAAGAATTGGGTGGCCAAGCTTCGGCGTTATATTGCCGGAGCTACATACATCGGATCCGCAAGTTCCTAGGCAAAATGGAACCGTGAAAAGATTATCTAGGAGGTCCCAGAATAGTTTTGAAAATGGAGACTTACTTGTGCCCGAATCGAAGAGATATGTGTGTGAACAGAGTGAGATAAAACAGAGAGAAGAGGGAAAGAGAGGAGAGGTAGAGAGAGAATGACAAGTGGGAGCAAGGAGGAGACGAAGGGTTTAAAATTATTTTTATTTCTGATTTTCTCTTTTGAAAACAAATTCCAATTAAACTTTTATTTTCTCTTTTTGAAACCCAAATACATTACTTTAATTATTTTATAGAATATTTGCAAAACAACTCAATTAATTTTTAAAGTTTTTTTTAAACAAGTAACATACTCATTTCATTGAAAGTTATTTTATCTAAAAATAATTTTAATGCAATGCTATGCATGATGCAAATAAATTTTTGATTTTTGAAAATGAGGATATTAGACCTTGGCTGTGCGAGCCGTCAGCATCGCCACCAGCTTCACCCCGAGCCGGAGCTGCGCATCCATGGAGTACTTCACCGCCGCCGTGCCGTTCTCAGTGGCGCCTGATGCCGCCTTTATTACGCCCTGCTGCGGGGGTTTTTCACCGTCTCTTTGTTGCTGCTGTCTACATCATCCCTGGGTCACGCCTCACTATGCCGGTCCAGCACCGACCCTGCTCGTCGCCTGGTGCCGTCATCCCTGATGCTGCTCGGTTTTCACCAACACCAACGTCGCCGGCCTCACGTCGTGTCATCACCACTAACCAGATCGGCCACCTCCAGGCTCTAGGAGATGCTCCCATGCATCAACAGCTTCTGCATCTCCGTCGCCTCGGGCATGTTCGTTGAGATTATCGTGATGTACTTGGTTCAGCACCATGTGTACTGTGACAGATCAATAAACGATTAAATCCTGCTATTTGGTGTGATACTGGGCGCTACGCTTACCGTATTCTTAGTGACCATGGCTATTGACTCTCATCGTTTGTCCTACCATCATAAGTGTATGACCATCATTGATGAGATGAACAGCATGAAATACATCATCATTTCATCTACAACCTCAGTCGCACCAATGTCGTAAAGCTACCAATTGAGCCAGGGTTAATTCTAGATGCAGCAGTCCCTTCACAGCCTCCACATGATCAACATCCATGACTCGGCACTCAATGGTCTTTCGAACGGATTGTTGTTAATGACATTGCTCACGGTTACAACTAAAGGTGGCCTGAGCGACGTTATCCCGCTCGGAGGGAGTCCAAACATCACAATTGCTACAACTAAAGGCGTCCCAAGCGACATTATCCCTATCGGGGGGAGTCCAAACATCACAATCGCTACAGCAACGGTTATTCCACTCGGAAGAATTTCAACACTCGGGTCCTCTACACCCACAACTCAACGTTTGATGGTCTTTCGAATGGATCAGTTTGATGATGTTGCTCACGGCTACAACGCAAGTCTCATGGTCCAACTTCACGGTCTCATCCACGACTCGGTCTCATCCACGACTTCATAATCATACCCCAAGCGATGGTTGTCCCGCAAGGATGAATTCAAGGTTCCTCAAGGGACGGTTATCACGCTCAAGAGGAATCTCAACAACTCAAAGTTCAACGAGTTTCCCGAATAATCAATCCAACAACAATTCAATGTTCGGCGAGTTTCCTAGACAACCCCTCCTTCAACAATTCAACGTTTGATGAGTTTCCCGGACAATCCCTCCATCAACGATCCAACGTTCGGCAAGTTTCTCGGACGACCGCTACACGAACAACTCAAACGTTCGGTGAGTTTCCCAGACGATCACTTCAAGAGGCTACATCAAATTAACATCAAACTTCGATGATCAAGACTACAACCACGTCCACATCCAAGACTCGATGTGCGAGGATATTTCTGATGGCGCCAGCGAAGTCGTCAACTTCAAATCCAAGCCAAGTGCAGAACCGTTCAACCCTATCCAATTCAAACTTCAACGTGCCGTTTGACGAAACAAGATAAAGTGGCACGGGCAGGCGGAGCCAAACAATCAACGGCTACGTTAGACATCACATGGACATGAATCTACCCATGTGTTCTGCCGTCGCCACATCAACATTCATCTATACCAGCACGGTGAATCACGAAGCAAAGTTGAGAAGAAGATGACAAAGCAGTTTAATCGAAGGTGTTCAGTGTGTTAACTCATGGATGTTATTAACTGGGAGTCCTTCCAAGGCCCTAGGATTCATAATCTCCATATCGTCGAAGACAGATGTCCAGTCTATAGGCTACAGCACGCAAATCAACGGGAATCGATATTTTATTGTAATAATAAAATGTTAGCTTTTCTGTTTTCTTTTCTTTTGTGTATTTCGATACACTGGCACACCTGTAATTTTTTTACTTGTTTCCGCTAAGGGTGTGAAATTTGTAGAAATTTGGTGGCGAACACCTACATAAGTGTTAGGTCTCTCAAAGCTCGAACGTGCTAGCAGTATCATATGATAGATTACGCAAATGTGTCACGCCTTTTCATCTAAAAACTAATATGATACCGATCTGATTAAGCATATACATACATAAAATTATGTTGATTAGTCGGTTATCTTCCTCATATAGAGTTAACTGTGCACCTGAAGATGATTTCTCTTTTAAATCATCTTTCTATTGATTGAACCATAAGTCAACTATACAAAAGTAGCTAAAGAAACATCTGATTTTTTTTTCAAAATTTTAAATGAATATAAACATATTTTTCAATTACAAAGGATTTTAGGAAAAATAGCTATTCTCAATGGCCCAACACAAAAACGGTCGACACAGCCTATCTCTGTGTCGACGGCAACGATACTGGCCATTGACATAAGACTGGCAGACTACTATGAAGCCTGCGCAAACACCAACCAGTGTCGACAACCAGACTAGGACCGTCGACACAGTCATACCAAGCCTACAAAGAAGCTCTGTCTAAGACGTCGTTGCCGGGAAACTCGATCACCGTCAATGGCCTTTGTTCAAGCAGTCGACACTAGCCCATCTCCCAGTTCCCAAATATGAACAGAAAATCCGATGAAGCTCCCCAAGAGGTGAGTCTCGATGGTTTGAACAATGGCCGTCGACACTGCCTGCTCTATGTCGATGGCTAAGAGCTAGCTGTTGACACTGCATGCTGCTAGCTCCAGCTAGGAGCTAGCCATCGACACTGTCTGATTATGTCGACGGTCGATATGTTTCGTGTAGTGGATACATGAGACTAGGGCCATCGCAAACTTATAGTTGCCCAACAAAACTAATTGCCCAAGGCAATGGTGAATGCAGAACAAAATTTGAGAGGGGCTAAGCTAACCTATCAAAAGGTGAGATCTCACTCTCAAGAACATCCGAAAGCATGTGCTAGGGAACGCTCGGGACCTTGCACTCGAAAACACCAGAACCATGCTTCATTTGTTTTTCTAAACTAATACATCACTATTGTACTATACATAAATTTCTAAACTAGCTAGTTCGTGGTACTAATTTGCTTGAGCTTTTAAGTGTGAAGTTCAAAAACCCATGGACTTTAAATTCATTAGCTAGGTTGAAGTTGGTAAATTGATATATGGTGCATATATGACGAGATCAAACCATCTCTAAATCAGATTTTTAAGTTATACTAGTGATAATTATTGTAGGAAACCGTTTGCTTAATTAAGAAGTTGTGTCTAGAAGTAAATGATATGAAGATAATCTTGGAAAAAGCCCCTCACAACAGTATTGACGTAAGCGATTGAAATAGACAGTAGAAAAAACATGAACACGTGCAAACATGGGTTAATTCAGTTGGCAGTTCAAATGCGTCCGGGTCTTTGGAAATAGGCAAAAGCTAGGAGGATAACTGACTGGGAAAAAAAAGGGTCCATATAGATGTGCTTGGCTCAAAATAAGTTATTACCACCCACGCCCAATATGTCCTTCTCATTAGCTAGTCGTGTTCTAGGATCTCGATGTTGTAGCCCTGCACGGACCGCACTAGTCCTCACATGCAGACTCTATGGTTGCAAGGGGCAACTGGTGGATCCGCCATAGCTTCCCCTAGTACTCCAACCACACCCTCCTCAGTGGTTTCGTCCTGGTCGTCGCCGTCTGTGCCGTCCTCATCCAGTAGTCTGAAAACACCATCCCGGTCATGTCACCATGGTTATCACATCGGTTCCCCCGCACTCACCCAGTACTCTGGAGACGCCCTTCCTAGTGGCGTCGCCCTAGCCATCGCCGACTCCGCCTCCTCACCCAGTACTCTGGAGACGCCATCCCCAGTGGTGTTGTCCCAGCCATCACCGGCTCTGCCGCCCTAACCCAGTACTCTAGAGACACCCTACCTTGTAGTATCGTTTGGCCCTTGCCGATTTCGTCGCCCTCACCTAGTAATCTGGAGACGCCCTCCCTTGCAGATTCTACTTGGGCGTCATCCTCGGAATCACCCTGGTCGATGGTGGGTACACCGCCCTCACCTATGGAGTCTCTTTGGGCGTCATCCTCAGAGTTGCCCAGGTTGTCAGCAGCTCTGCTCCCATCCCCTGTGGAGTCAACCTAGGTGTTGGCGACAGTGTCATCCCCGGAGTCGACCTATGCCTCAGTATTGCCATCATCCTTAGAGTCGTCCTAGGCATCGATGACGTCAGTGGCGAACCTAGAAAAAAATACGAGTGGGACTGAGCTAACATATTAAAAGACGAGATCTCATACCCAAGAACATCCAAAAACATGTGCTCGGGAACGCTCAGGACCTTGCACTTGAGAACACCTACAACCATGGTTCAACTGTTTTTTCTAAACTAGTACATCATTATTACTCTACATAAATTTCTAAACTAAATAGTCTGTGGTACTAATTTGCTTGAGCTTTTTGTGAAGTTCAAAATCCCAAGGACTTTAATTTCATTAGCCAGGTTGAACTTGGTAGATTGATATATGGTGCAAATATGACGAGATCAAACGATCGCTACTTAAAATTTTTAAGTTATACTAGTGCTAATTATTGTAGGAAAGCATTGGCTAAATTAAGAAGCTGTGTCTAGAAGTAAATGATATAAAGATAAGCTAGGAACAAAAACCCCTCACAGTACTGAGGTACGTGATTGCAATTGATGGTAGAATTAACACGAATACGCGCAAACACTCATGCTGCCCATGGATTAATTCAGTTTGTAGTTCCATTGCGTCTGGGTCTGTTACCACCCACGACCCATATGTTCTTCTCGTCTAATCGTGTTCTAAGATCTTGTTGTAGTCCTGCAGGGACCTCTTTCCTCACATGAAGCTTCCATGGTTGCTAGGGGCAACATGGCGATGTTGGCAAGAGGGATAATTAGTGTACCAGTAGGGCACCTGTCGGGACCTACAAAACAGAGTCAAGTCCCTTCTATGCTTTACCTATACTAGTCCCTGAATCAAGTAGCTAGTACACACAAAATTCCAGATCTTTGGATCATTGCCATTACAATTCGAACAAATATTACATCAGAGTGCTTTACAAGACGCTAAATCAGAGTACGAAATTCAGGCACGCAGGCCTTACACAGCGGAAGTCTAACATGCAGCGGAAGTCTTAACGGTCTTCCATAACTCCAAATGGAAGAGATAAATTACAACAATCAATCTCACAGGCGAGCTGTAGTAGTGTCCTAGGCATTCAAAGTAATCTTCATCTTGAGTTTTGGCAGCAAAACCTTCGTCTGGGTACATCTCCTCCTCGGGATAGGGGCAGTGCTGATCCAGACCCGCTCGTTGGAATGAGCAGCCCCGCATAAAAGGCGAGGGTGAGTATAAATTATATTCAACAAGTAAGACTGACTAAATGCATCTAAGGTTTACAAGGGGAGGATAGGGTTCTTTTGCATAAAGCCAGTTTTGCAAGTTTGTCTAAGATTTTATAAAACGGTTTGAAAAGTGTTGAGGGAAAACAAATATTTAAATCATTTTCTTTGAAACTCCGGCCCGACCGGTTTTGCCCAAACCTAGCTACTCACAGCACCCACCATGCAAACACCCTCATTGCTCACAGCACCCACTGTGAGGAGAGAAATCAAAATACACGACGGCGATTGTGGTTTTTCTTTAAAACACAATTTTAAAAACAAATAGGTAAGTACCATGAGGCAGCTCCCCGTCGTCCGCCCATAACCGTGGGCACGGCTATCATGATAGTTGTACACTCTGCAGAGGTTGTACGCTTTACCCATGTGAGGTGATTCTTCCTAGGGTGCCCCCAAGGAAAAATGATCACCAAAGGGCTTTTCTCCAACATCCTCCTGGTTAAGCCATTCGCGCTAATGTTTCCACTGCAATGCCTCTCTTGCGCCGATAAAACAACACCGATTGTCTACTCCACCGACTGGAATGCCAAAACCAGGAGTCCGAAGGATACTCAACCAGGGCCCGCCCATAAAGGCACACATGGTCGCATTGTTGTACTTAGCTCGTCTACCTCAAGGAATCGGTTCTTAGGGACCAGGGTGGTTCCCGCACTAGGCCCAAGTCTCGTGCTTGCTACACCAACCTTGCAACCATCCACCCCGATTAGATTTTATAAAACATTTTCACCCGATAGCACCCACTATCCCAACTACACCCATTTACAAACATGACAGTGCCAACTATCCTTTAAAATTCACGTTAAACAAGCATTTAATATTATCATCATGTATCCAATTTAATATGATTGCAACTAAGCATAGCTAATATGATCAAAACCTAATTCAAGGGATGGCAATATTCAAAGACTAAATAATTTAGTCCTAGGGCAGCAAGATACAAGTTTAATAAGATAATATTAAATGGGATTTTAACTATGGTTAACAACTAGCTAGCATTTTTCTACATCTTTAACATAGCATGCAAGTTAACAATTCTAGGAAAGTCTTTTATAAACATAGGTAGCGAAGTTCAGCACCTACCTTGGTTAGCACAGCCTTGGTGGTCTTCCGAAGGATTGATCGAAAAACTACCGTCGCTAGAACCTAACAAACGAAATAACCAAAATAAACTCAATGATGAAAATAAATATGAAATGGTGTGCATGCTCATGTTTTATGAAAAATTGATTCAAAAATATAAAGTTTGCCTCTCTGGTCAAAAATGAGCTTTATCGAAATTTTATTGAAACTGAAATCATCTAACTAATTATTTAAATACATTTTATCAATATATTAACTAATCAGAAAATTAAATATTCCCAAATATGTATGATAATTTACAGAATGGTAGATTGCATTTTTATGAGTATTTAAAAATTTGTTGCACTAGATTTGGAATTATATTTTTGAAGATATAAAAACAACAAATTTTACTAATTATAGAAAATAGGAAAAATAAATAAATAAACTGGAGCTCGGCCGATGGGCTGGCCCAAGACACGCGGCCCACTCGGCGCGCTAGTGCACCCACGCGTGTGGCTGGCCTTGGCGCGACGTCTTGTATGACCAGATCTGTGGCAGAGGCTGCTAGCTCGCCGGCCAGCCAATCGGCCATGAAGGCTGCCCAGACCGAGGCGGAATGGCAGCCAACAATGCCAGCCAGCCAGTGGCTTGCGCGTCGCGTGGTGACAGTGGGTTCGACCGGCGATGACTTGGAGCAGGGAGGCTGGCAGGCGGCGGCTCGGCATGGCGGCGGCGGCGATTAGCGGCGGCTCGGCGGCGTGGCGGCCGTGGGGAAGAAGACGCACGCGTTGGCGGCGCTCCCCGGCGATCGACCGGTGCAATTGATAAGGGCAAACCTTCCCTAAGCTAGGACGACGCTAAGGAAGGGTCAAGGTCCGAGATTTACCGAGGAACGGTGGCGAATTGGCGAGCCGGCGAGGAAGAGCTTCAGCTCGGCGACGAAATTCGGTGACACCGGCGACGATCCTGGCAATGTGATGGCAAAAATGGGTTATTAGGGTGGAGAGGAAGGGAGTCCTCGAAGGAATCGAGCAAGGAGTCCTCACCTGCAACGAATAAAAGGAAATTGCAAAGGGGAAGATGGGACTCGGGTGGGGATTTTGAGTGGAGACAGGGAGAGATGGGGAATTTACTGGCATGTTAATGCCACTAAAAGGGTTATGAAACCATTAGGAGAATTAAGGTGGATTAAAGCTATGGAGGGTTAGGGAGTTAGGAAGTGAATGTAGGGGGGGAGGTTTCTGCGTGTTATAGATAGAGAGATGAAAATAGAGAGAAGAGGGAAAAGGGAAACGGAGAGGATGACAGGTGGGGCCAAGAGCAATTGAAGGTTTAAAAATTGCATTTTTCTGATTTTCTCTTTTTAAAACCAAATTACAGATATAATTTCATTTTCTCTTTTTGAAATTAAATACTTGAACTTCAACCACTGCACAAAATATGTGCAAACAACTTAATCAATTTTTAAAGTTATTATTAAACAAGTAACATACTCATTTTATTAAAAATTATTTTATTTAAAAAGAATTTTAATGCAATGCATGATGCACATGAATTTTTGATTTTTGAAAATGAGGATGTTACAGCACCGGATGGAGGGGGTGCACGCCCCAATGCGTCCCACCCCACTAGTGAAACCACCACTGCCTCCCCTAGTACTCCGGCCACACCCTTCTCGCTGGGGTCACCATAGTCGTCACCGGCTATGCTGCCCTCACCCAATACTCCGGAGATGCCCTCCTCGATGGTGTAGCACTGGTCTTCACCGGCTTCGCCGCCCTCATCCAGTACTTCAGAGACACCCTCCCTTGTGGAGTCTCCTTAGGTGTCATCCTCGGAGTTAGCCTGGTCGACAGTAGCTACGCCACCCTCGCGTATGGAGTCTCCCTAGGTGCCATCCTCGAAGTCGCCCATGTTGTCGGTGGCTCCGCTACTCTCCCCTATGGATCGAGCAACCCTAGTTGTCAACGACAGTGTCATCCTCGAGGTCGACCTAGGCATCAGCGAAGCCATCATCCCCAGAGTTGTCCTGGGCATTGGCAACGACAGTGGCGAACATAGAACAAAATATGAGGGGCTGAGCTAACCTATCAAAAGGCAAGATCTCATGCTCAAGAACGTCCAAAAACATGTGCTCATCAGGATCTTGCACTTGAGAACACCTAGAACCATGCTTTATCTGTTTTTCAAAATTAATACATCATCATTACTATACATAAATTTCTAAACTAGCTAGTTCTTGGTACTAATTTACTTGAGCTTTTAATTGTAAAGTTCAAAAACTCAAGGACTTTAATTTCATAAGCCAGGTTGAAGTTGGTTGACTAGGGGCATAATTAGTGTACCAGCAGGACGGCGAACGGAGGCGGGGGCACCCCAATTCGCCACATTGGTGAATCCTCCACTGCCTCCCCTAGTATTCTGGCCACACCCTTCCCAGTGGTGTCTCCACCCTCACCCAGTACTCCGGAGACACCCTCCCTTGTGAAGTTTCCCTAGGCATCATCCTCGGAGTAACCTTGGTCGATGGCGGCTACACCACCCTCACCTATGGAGTCTTCCTGGACATCGTCCTCGAAGTTGCCCATGTTGTCGATGGCTCTGCTGCCCTCCCATATGGATTGAGTCATCCTAGGTGTCGGTGACAGTGTTATCCCCGGATTCGACCTGAGCATCGGTGACGCCATCATCCCTGGAGTCGTCCTGGGCATCGGCGACGACAGTGGCAAATGTAGAATAAAATATGAGGGGGCTGAGCTAACCTATCGAAAGGCGAGATCTCATGCTCAAGAACGTCCAAAAACATATGATCGAGAACGCTAGGGACCTTGCACTTAAGAACACCTAGAACCATGCTTCAGCTGTTTTTCTAAACCAACACATCATTATTGCTATATATCAATTTCTAGGCTATCTAGTTCGTGGTGCTAATTTGCTTGAGCTTTTTAAGTGAGGAGCTCAAAATCCCAAGGACTTTAATTTCATTAGCCAGGTTGAAGTTGGTAGATTGTTATATGGTGCAAATTATAACGAGATCAAACGATCTCTGTACTTCAGATTTTTAAGTTATACTAGTGCTAATTATTGTAGGAAAACATTGGCTTAATTATGAAGTTGTGTCTAGAAGTAGATGATATGAAGATATATAGGCTTGAAAAAAAGGCCCCTCACAACAAGACTGAGGTACACGTTTGCAATAGAGTAGAAATAACACGGGCACGTGCAAACACTTACACCGCCCATGGAACTACAAACCGAATTAATCCATGGGCGGTGCATAGAGACCCTTTTGGACTTTTAATGGCACTTTGATCTTTTATGGTTTTTGAACTATTTGGACCAATGTACCGCATTATAATACTTAATAGCCCTCAGGCTTAACTCAGATACTTTATATAATATATGTCTTCCGCTTGTATGAAATGATCCGGTTATGTAAAATGGTGTGCACTAGTGTACTGATTCAGGAACTAGTGCAGATCAAGTGGTGGGCAAAGGATAGACCCCACACCACCCCAACCATCCAATCTCAATCCTACGGTTAAATCAGCTGTTGCCATGGATAATCCCACCCCAACCGTCCAATCTCCGGCTTTTAAGAATATCTTGTCTCGTGGTGGCCATGTTTTACACCAGAGGCATTAGCTTTAGCTCAGCTAAAGGATATGGCTTGCGGGGCTCATTGACCAGTTCTTCTCCCTGTAACAATGCCAAGGATAATGCAGCATCAACTGTTCTTGGTTTATAGAGAACAATAGCAAAACGGATTTCATACTTTAACTCTTCTACAAATTTACTTGCAAAGAAAATGTCATCTAAACTGTGATTATGAGCTAGAGCCTTATAAGCTACACCCTGAAGCAATTGATAATACTCTTGTATTCCGTTCGTTTGTCTAATACTCAATAGACTTTTCATCAAATTTAAGTAGAGGGCCTTACCAAACTTATTCTCTACTGATATACACAACTCCACCCAATTATCCACTGTGAGGTAAGCTTCATAAGTCGGAAGCCATAAAGCAGCATTGCCATGAAAATGCATGGCGGCAAATTGAGCCCAGAGGTGAGATGGCACATTGAACATATGAAAGTACTTCTCACATTTACTCTTCCACACTCTAGGATGTTCCCCATCAAACTGAGGAAAATCTTTTCTAGGCATCCTAAAATCCTTAGCAAAGTATGACTGCTCAATGGTGGGTTGAACACCTCTGTCAAAAGTCAAAACCCCTCCCAACATCAGAAAAATTTTGGCGATTCTGAGCAAGATACGCACCCTTGACCAGGGAATGCTCCGAGGCATTGACGACCTCTGGAGCAGGACCCTGGTGTTGCCTGGCATCGTAGTGCCCATCAGGCCGAGGCGTCGCTGGGCTTGTCTGAGCCGGCGAAATCTCCTCCAATGATCGCCAAAGCCCTGTCAGCGTGTGATCGACGGTCGGCCTCCACGATTTTGCCTGTTCATGGGATCATCCATATCTACCAACTTGGCCAAGATCGCCTTTACATCATTGGTAAGGGTTGCCATCCGTGTCTCCGTGGCGACTGAGAAGGTCAGATCAAATCCCTGGACGATCACCGATCGGTGGGACTCCTACCCCAAACTCAACCGAACCTCAGGTATCGGGATTTTACAGCCGCCGCAAACGCAGCATCCAACCGGTCCCTTGGAACTGTTTACCGTTCAAACCTAGGGAATCAGCGGAGTTGGTCCACAAAATCGAGAGCTTTGATACCAAAATGTCACGATCTCAGATCGGACATGAAGATTTCATAGGGAATTTAGGGGAAGAATTGGGGAAGACAGGTTCAGAGGTAGAAGAAGACAGGAAGGGATAATAGGGAATGTGCTTTTCTTGATGATCCCCGCGCAAGGCACATCTCAGGAGTATATTTCCTCACCAGGAGTTACAAGGCCGATGGGCCTCAAGCAGGGCCACAGCCCAATTAACATGCTAAGGCCAGCAACATATCCACTCTAGCGATTAGCCCTGACAGGAGGAGACGTAGCAGGATTGCAGGACCCGTTCCAGATGACCTTCAACTACGAGTCCATCTACTTCTCTGACTAGAGCAAGCTCGGCTTCTCCGAGGTGGACTACGGCTTCAGGACGCCCATGTTCGCCAGCCTGCTCGTCTACAACGACTTCATCGCCTCCGTCGTCATCCACAACGCGCTGCTGCTACCACTCGACGGCACGGAGATGCTCGCGACCTGCGTCACCAAGGAGCACTCCGAGGAGTTCGCTCGTGCCATGAAGGAGCACAAATACACAACAGTTAATATACGACGCATAATTTAAGACTGTTTTGATCTACTTAACATAGAAGCGTCCCTTCGCTACTAGAGAATAGGTCTTTAATACTGGTACATCAATTCTGGTTGGACACAAACAGGTACTAATAGTGGCATCAGTCCCGGTTTGTGGCTCCAAGGCTTCAATCCTGGTTGGGCTTTGACATCAGTCCCAGTTCATGATACGAATCGGTACTAATAAGTCCTTTGGCAGGCGAGTACAAAACAACTGGCATGGGTGCTCATCAGTCCCGGCCCTCATCAGTCGGGGTTCGTGTTATCAATTGAGTATTAGACAAACGAACGGAATACAAGAGTATTATCAATTGCTTCAGGGTGTAATCTCATATGATGGTTGTATTTGGGATGGTTGAAAATGTAGAATCGGCTCATATAAGGTTAGAGTAAAAAAGTCATTTTTAGGTGTGGGAGCGTCATTAATGGGTATGTATTATGAGACGGTTCCAAAGAAAAGCTATATGTTATGGTAAATCAGTACTGAGACACTTTGATTCTACGAACGGACTGTTATAAATATATCGTATACGACGGTTGTATTCTATGAACCATCTCTTATTAACAAGACCATAAAAGATGTTTTTTAGTGTCGAAACCGACTGTTATAAAGATATTATTTGTGACAGTTATATCTTGTGAACTATTTCTTATCTTGTAAATTATGGACCCAATTCTGGACTCATGGGTATTGGCTTCGGGTCTAGGTCCGGGTGCAGTTTCGGGTCTGGGTCTTAAATTGGACCTATGGGTATCCAGACCCGGACCCGAAAGATAGTACTGGATCTCACCAGACTCAATCCGGTGGCAACAGGACTTAGTCCGATGGAGATCCAGTACATGTGCGTTCGGTACTAGACTTCATTGAACTCAGACCGGTGGCGACCGGACCCAGTCCGGTGGAGATCTAGTACATGTGCGTTCGGTACTGGACTCCACCGGACTTAGTCTTGTGGCAACCGGACCCAGTCCGGTGGAGATTCTCTAGATGCATGGACTCCACCGGACTCGGTCTGGTGGAGGTCTGAAACCCTCGCACGTGCGTGTATTTTCCAAATCTCCTCTTCTCTCGTTTAATTTAAGCCATCCATCCACTTCTCTGTCCTTATCTCACCCCTCCCGCTCGTCCCTCTCTTCTTCATTCTCTTGTTTCCTTCCCGTTCTCCTCTCTAGCCCGAGCTGCCGCCGCCTCCTCCTCCTCGCTGGCACCGCCGTCTTGACCCTCTCTGACGACTTCCTCCACCAAAAATTGATCCCTCACCTCCTCCTCCTCCTCCTCCTCCTCCTCCATTCTCTCCACTCAAATCATCCTCGAATCCACCACCGCCCTCCCTGATCTGCCGCCATCCTCCCGGATCCGCCGCTGTCCTCTCGGCTGCGCTGCATCTCCACCATCGCTGCATCTCCACCGATGCCGCCGCCCTTGTGGACGCCGGCCGCCGCCGTCCTCCCGGCTCTAGCTTTCGGGGTTAGATTTCTCTTCTTCATCTCTATGTTGCAAGTTCTACCATGGTTGAGGAATGAGGATGTTCTTCATGATGGAGGTGGTACGCTTTGAAAGTTTGTGCATGGTTGATGGTGCTGCATACAATTAGAGCCGGTGTGGTGCGTATCCTCACCCTTCCCACTAAAGATTTAATGTGAATTTGTGAATGCTTTGGCTGCTGCACTTTTTTGCTAAATATATAATGAATGTCATCGTAGTTTCACTCAAATGGTCTAGCTTCTGCATGGTCTCATATAAAATGAATGTGGCCTGATACAAATGTCCAACTGGCTGTGTAATGCAAGGAATTAAACTTCTAATCGACCTTATGATATTTGCTTCAATTCTAGCTTTAGTTTTATATCTCTGTCTGAAGTAGTATTACATACATGGTAAAATAGCCCAAGTTCTTAACCAAAAACAAGAAATTGAAACCAGAAGCTGCATGCCGAAACTTTATAGAAATGGATATCCTATACCACATAAGTGTAATATACTGTAATAAATTAAGCCCTAAGCAGTAGTACCTAGCTAGAAAGGCATATTTAGGATACTTATAGTATTTTAAATACCACACCAGTACGTAGCTTCAATGCACAGAATTACAAATGTTCTTTTGCCTAGATGTTTCACATTCAATGGCATGCCAATCATTAGTGGCATGGCAGTATAAACTATGGTGTTCATTCCCAATTTCTTATTTAATAAACTTGCCCTTTCCAGTGTTGGCAATGATAATAGTGAATACCATCTTGTTGAAAAAATGTTATTCTAGAACATGTCAAATTTTTATGTGGATATGCTTTTTCAACAATAGTACACTTCTTGTGCTATAATTAAATAGATATGGCCAGACATATTAGTCTTGTCCTTTTTATTCTTTGAATTACCCTATAAACTCCAATTCTCTGATTAATATGTTCTTTCTGGAAGACTTTATTGAATTCCCTATTGTGTCCATTTTGTCACACTAGTTGTGTACAGTACTGTACCAAGAACATTGAAATTGACATGTAAAATATATTTTAAATTACTGCTACATATTCTATTGTCTAACTGTTTTATTTTTACTTGCAGCCATGCTAAACTGTCAAGTATATAACACTAGGGAAGCAGCTATGCCAGACTGTCATGTATACAACTTTAGGGAATCACTTCATCTAAGAGATAAGTGGACACTTTTAGGAGTGTTGAGAGATGCATGAAAGATCATGTCCATTCTATCTTCTGGTGTTGCTATTACACTTTTCATGACTTTTGGTGTGCAAAATATTGTTAAATGTTTGCATGGCTTATGTTAGAGCCTTTATATTTGACTAGATGAAACATTGTTTCATGTCATGAATATTTATATGACTTTGGGTGTACAAGATATTGTCAAATGTTTCTATGACTTATGTTGGAAATTTATATCCGACTAGATGAAATACTGTTTTGTGTCATAAATATGCATACGACTTTCTATATATAAGATATTATTAAAAGTTTCCATGAATTATGTTGGAGATTCTTCTGACTAGATGAAATATTGTTTTGTGTTATATATATGTGTGTGTGTGCGCGCGTGCGCGTACCAGATTTGTAATTTTTTTAAAAAATATGCTAAAATTCTTATAGACGGTTCTGAGATGAAAGCATTTCATATAAAAACTCAATTAAGAGGCGGCTTGCAATATAAGTGACTAATAACGTACACTACTAGAGAAATGGTCTTCCATACTAGCACATCAGTCTCGGTTGGCCATGAACCGGGACTGATGTGGCAATAGTCCCGGTTCGTGGCTACAGGGTTAAAAGCACGATTTTTCGCTCACATGTCCCGGTTCGTAACACGAACCGGTACTAAAGGTGGCTTTGGCAAGCAGATACATGCTAGCTGGCACAGGCACATATTAGTCCCGGTTCGTGTTACGAACCGGTACTAAAGGTAGGCTTTTAGTCCCGGTTCGTGTTACGAACCAGTACTAAAGGCTTATTCCAGCATACTTCAAAAGGAATGCATATCCTAGTCTATTAAATACGCGAGAGTGGGTGGGTTGGTTAGAAGAGTGAGTGGGTGTGATATCCTAATAAAATAATTAGTCTGTCACTTGTTTTATAAAAAGAAAATAAAAGATAAAAACATAAAATAATAATAGGAAAAGGCCCTAACCAGGCTTGGATAGCTTAATTAGGCCCAAACTAGGCCCAAAAACCTCCCACCTAACCCTAAGCCCATTAGGATTCTTGATATTCCATATATAACATAATTCTAGTCCAAATCAAGTTCCACCCCTATTAGAAAACCTCCACCACGCCTCAACCCCCTCCACCACTATATAAACCCCCCTAGAGGTCCCATGGTCGGCCATCACACCAAGCCCCCACGAAACCTTAGCCGTACCTCGGTTTCCATGCCAAACCGAAGCAAATCGAGGTATCTCTCCCATTCCAGTAGCCAAACCCTAAATCTAAGGACAACACATTGTAGAGCTCGTCGCGTTGATCAATTTGACCATATGGAAGCCCTAGTTTGGTGGAAAAACGAGGGAGCTACGCCTTGCCGAAGAGATGGCCAGAACAGTCGCCGCCGGCGAGCCGCCGCCGTCCCGGGATTTCCTCGTCGATGCTGAAACCAGCGCACCGCCGCCCAACCGGCGCGCCACGCCACCCACCGCTGCTTCCCCCAAGGCGTCACCGCCCACGCGCCACCGGCCAATCCGGCCCGCTGCGTGTCCGTCGCCGCCGCCCTTTGCGAGTCTTGTGCGCGTCCATCCGCGCTTCCGCCGCCGACACACCGCCACGTCGCTCCCGCAAGCAACCGCCGCTTCGCGCTGTCCCGGCGTCGCGCGCCGCCTAATCAGCCGCCGCCACGCGTCCCCCATCTGCGCGCTGTCCCCGCCACGGCCGCGCCCACGTGACACTCACGCCGGCCCAATCGCCGTCCGCCGTGTGGCACCCTGCTGCCTACAGCCGTGCCTCGACCAACTGGAGTCTGCCATGTGTTCCGTCTCGGGCGCCGGACCCGCGTCAGCCGCCCCAGCCGCTGGTTTTCCGGGTTTCCTTGGTTTTCCCCACGGTTAACCCCGGTTAACCGGGTTTATTCTTTTCTGGGATTTCTGATTTTTCCAAAACTTCCACGAATTGTTTAGGGAGTTGCTGAACTCCGATTTAGATGATTCTAGAGCCCAAAAATCACTAATAATAGCAAGAATTATATATATTTTTATCATACTATTTTCTCTGTGTTTGTTATTTATTTCTGTTTTATTACTTTTTCGTATAGAACCGACGTGCACCTACTGTCCGGGAGACGTTTCGGAACCGTTCGAAGGAGAAAATCTAAATCCAAACTTCTTCGAAGGCAAGCTAGATCCATATTGAATTCCTAGTTTGCTAAATTTTATTTATTTCATCTTAATTTGAATTGCATGCTTCAATTATCATCGTATGTGTTATTTTGATCCGATTTCATGTTAGTCCTCTACTAATATGATTTAGCCTACCATTGTTAGCCCGATTGGTACTGTTTTCCAAGCCTATCCTTGTGTAGTTGCTTAGCCATGCTTCTGGGATTGGTAGTTGATAGGTTTCACTTATTATTAAACTTTTATCCGTGAAGTTTCGACTTCGTGGTGTTGTTTTTGGATAAACCTAATCAACTAAAATCAACATGGTGTGTGTTGATTTGAGAAGACCCAGAAGAGACGGATTTTGGGCTTGTGGTTGTGTTGTGCAGGTCTCCTCTGTCATATAAGGACCGTATACTTGTGACTACGAAACCGAACCTGAACCGTATAGCCACTTGTGCCTTCTGACCCTAATCTATTAGCTGTGAAAACCTAGCTTCCGCTGTACTCGTAGTGGACGGACGTGATTCGCGATCACCGGTTCCGAATGGCTTAAATGGGGGCTAACCTCATGCGGTGCGCTATCAGGTCCGGCTGAAGGAGTGCGCATGACTGTCGGCCTGGTCGAAGTGTACCGTATGGGACGCGAAACCAAAAGAAAGGGTACATTATGGGGCAGGTGAAAGCAGTGAACGGTTTTATACTGTCTCTCCTTCGGGATGAGACGGGGCTTATGGGGAACGTGTACACAGTCTGCAGAGTTAAAACTATTATGCTAGCCGTGCCCGCGGTTATGGGCGGAGGAAAGGCGTTTTCACAGGGTAGTCCAATGTGTTTTAATTAATTAACTGGATGGTAGTGTAGGCAAGGATTGCCTCTCTTTTGAGCTGGTTGGCCGTTTTTGTGGCTACGCTCATCGTGTGCTGAGCTAGTTAGCCGTCCTTTTGGCTACGCTCTTGTGTTATCATGTGTTCAATGAATCAAGAACAAATAAACAAGTAGATAGGTTATGTTTTAGCAAAATAACCCCACCCATCCTTTGACCTTGCATTCACATATTAAGGATTGCTTGCTGGGTAGCCATGTACTCATTATATGGATCACGGATTATTTGTTCAGGAGAAGAACTCGACATCGGTGCCAGTTGTGACCAGGAGGGTCAAGGTGATTAGCTACGCGTACCGGGTCAACCTCGGAGTATCGTCGCATTTGAATTCTTTCGCTGTGTTTCTTTATGCTATTGAACTAAGTTCTGTGCAAGACTATGTAAACGTCTATGTCAACTGGATGATATTTATGTTATATGAACTGTTAATTTCTAGTTAATTCAATGCCTGCGATGATATTCCAAATGTCCTTGAGTGCAATACTAGCTATGATCTTCTAGGACTAGTATTCGGTCACTCAAGCCGGTAGAAATACCGAGGTGTACGACAGTGGGGACTCACGTGGTGGCATGAGGTCTCAGGTTCGAGTCTTGGGTTTGCTTTACTTTTTAGATATTTTCTACGCTTTAGTACCGGTTAGGGAAACCGGGACTAAAGGTACGTGACCTTTAGTCCCGGATGGCATGTCCCGGTTCGGGAACCGGGACTAAACCCCATTCCCAACCGGGACTAAACCCCGTTTTTCTAGTAGTGGTACCATGTTGATAAGACATTTCAAGTTTTAACCGTGCTATCAATCTCACCCATTTGCGGCGATTTAAAGTGAATTGTCTCTATATTATAGTAAAAGAGACGGTTTATAGGTATAAATTTGTATCCTAGGGTTAGCCATATAGGATGGTTGTAAAGCAAACCGTCCCTTATAGTACATAATAAAGGACGGTTTATATGCACTGAGGTGTCTCCTATTGTAGGCCATTTAAGATGGTTGTATATGCAAACCGTCACATGTACTTACTCATATGCGATGGTTAAAAACCGACTCATATGTACGTTGTCTTTTGCGACTCTAGTTAGACAAGACGCATCGAAACTGTCTCAAAAGGTTAAAAAAAAGTCTCATAAATGCTTTTCTGTAGTAGTGAGGGCTAGCTGTCCGCCAAGTGAACCTTGCCCAGAGGGTGCCGGTGATAGAGGAGGCTGACCAGAGTGCAGTGATGGTAAGCTCCTTAGATGGCCTGCTCAACAGCCGACTCATCCACGATACTCGGCCTAGCGCTGGCACGTCCTGACCGACACTGTACGTGCGGTTGACTACTTTTCTTTGGTCGAGATCCTACTATTTGTGTCGATTCTAAACTGGCATTGATAATCGGCACCGCTCATAATTGGATTATCAATGCCGATTCTAGTTTGGAACCAACACTAAAAGAGTTATTTGAACTGGCACTAGTACCGGTTTGGAACTTACACAGATGAATGGTTTTGTGCTATATTCCAAGTGGTTCGACCAGTTGAGCATACGCATGCACATGTGTACACAAATTATATAGCTAGCCTCTTGGGTGCTAAACAAACTTATCAGGACTTCACGAAATAATTAAGGGTAAGTACATACATGCCACTGCTTAGTTTTGAAATTAAAAAATGTCAGTGCTCACTCAATGTAAATTTGCCACTACTCATGTGCGAAAATTAGATCCAAGCCATTATACGGATCTCAAAGCACCTTTACATGTCGAAAGAGGCCATGGCCTATTTGTGGGATGAAAACGCCCTTGCCTCTTTTCTTCTTCATCTCTCCTTTGTGTCCCAGTCTCTCTTCTCTCTCTCCTGGCCACCAAATCCGGTAACCCCTCCGGCCCTCCCCTTCCCTTGCACCCCCTCTACTCCGCCCCCTAGCACTGCTCGGGCCACCAACTCCAGCAACCCCTTCGGGCTCTGACACTCTCCCCACACCCTTCTTTGCCCCCTCCTCCTAGCCTTCTCCCCTGCGTGGAGAGAGAGAGAGAGAGAGAGCTAGCCAGCATTAGAGCTGAGCAGCACCTGCCGGAGACAAGGGAGTTTTTGTCGACTGCCCGTGCCACATCTTTCCTCAGGACGGTGAAATCCCCCCTGTGGTGCCTCGGGGTCGTTGGGAGGAGATGAGAGAGATGATGGGAAGAGATGGCTACGGTGGAAAAGGAAATAAGAGGGAAGGAGATAGGACGGAAGAGATAAGGAGGAGAGAGAAAGGAAGAGAGTGCAACTTTTCAGCTTGCACCATGCGACTTTTTCAACTTGCAACTCAGGCGTAGCTTTTTCCGGCTCATGTCCTTTTTTCACTTTTTACGTTGTTTTATTTAAAAACTGGCATAGATGTATATGCGCTAGTATATGCATTCTCTGCCTCATTATTTCCATTATTTCTTGTGTTTAATTTATTGGAGTATTGACACGTCTCCTTTGCGTGGTCAATTAGACCAGAGATATGAACGTGCATGCATGTAAATTGGGCCGGGAGTGACTACACTCCAGGTGCCTGGAAATGGGAATCCTCCAGGCGCCTGGGATCGTATGCAGCTAAACACCAATCTAGCTAGCCTCCAGCAATACATACACATGATTAACGAGCTAGACTTCCATATATATGTGCTTATAGTTGTATTACTAACGTCATGAATACATACACATGCATGTACTCAATCTAGCTAGCCTTAATTAGCTTTGGATGATCAGACGGATGCATCTCTGCACACTAGATGGAGAAGCAGCAGCTATATAGCAAGCTCACGATCTGTGCGATGCTCTCAGTGAAGTCGATAGTTCCTAGTTGCTAATGACAAATAAAAAAAATTTAGTAAACCATACAAAATATAAAAAAAAAACAAAATAATTATTTTAGTGAAAACAAATACAAAAAAGGTTTAGTAACCCCACAAAACATAAAAACAAAAAAATAATTATTTTAGTGAAAACAAATGCAAAAAGGTTTAGTTACCGTTCAAAACATAAAAACAATAAATAAATAAATTATTTTGATGAAAACAAATAATTTTTTTAACGGTAAGAATATACGATTTTCACTATCATATGGACTAAACTAACCTAATAATCAACTAGAAAAATAAAAATAGACGTCCGGACAAAACAGCAAAATCCAGGAGTCCGGATCGTAGCAAAACCATAATTATTGGACAAATTCTTTTGTGACAGATTACTGTACGTTCTATTCTAACAATGGTTGTTAGAGCGCTGTTGATCGGTTTGTCTTTATAGTGGGATGTTGATCGTCTTCTAGAGGGAGCGCACGTTTTTCACGCGCGCTTTGGAATCGTAGATGTCAGGTAGTACACCGGCAGTGGAGATGCATGCATTGATGGCCAGCGAATTAATCTTCGTGTGATTCATTTAGAAGATTTGGGGTTTATATACGTTGTAATTAATGTACCTATACCTGGCCTAATAAGTGCCATATCGAGGGCAGACAATTAATTATATATATGAACATCAATGCAACAAATTAAGTACACGTACGACTCCAATAGATAGACGACAGCAGAGACCGATATATCCACACAATAACCTATGGGCAGTACGTACGTATCTGATTCGTGATTCATGTACCTGCATGCTGCAGCTGAGCTAGCCATCGATCAGGACCAAGTGGTATTATTAGCTAGATTACTCCTGCATAAAAGTGTAGCTGCTGTCCACAGGCCACACAGACATCGGCAGGCTCTGCAGCTAGCTAGCTCGTGTACTAACTACGGCATCGAACAGCGCGCAAGCAGCCTAGCTAGTCCTTGGCTAGCAGGCCGGCACTGCATGCAGCGCCCGTGCGTTGGTAGGGAAACAAACTCCAGACATGCGGGCTGCCGGCAGGTACCTGGTGCAGCAGTCGCTGGCGGCGGAGGCGGCCGGCGTGGCGAGGCAGGCGGTGGGGCTGGCACGTCTGCGGAGGAACGCGCAGGTGACCCCGCTCCACGTCGCCAGCACGATGCTCTCCGCCGCCGGCCCCCTCCGGTTGGCCTGCCTCCAGTGCCAGTCCTGTCCGCTCCAGTGCAGGGCGCTCGAGCTCGGCTTCAGTGCCGCGCTCGGCCGCCTCCCCATGGCCGCCGACATGCTCCCATGCGGCCTGCCGCTGTCGAACGCGCTCGTCGCCGCGTTCAAGCGCGCGGAGTCGCGCCGGCGCCGGGACTCCGAGGAAGGCCGGGTGCGGCCGGCGGCGCCCGCCGACAAGGTAGGGCTGGAGCACCTCGTCATCTCCATCCTCGACGACCCGAGCGTCGCCCGCATCATGGACGAAGCCGGCTTCTCGGTCTCTCAGGTCAGGGCCAGCGTCGAGAAGGCCATCTCATTGGAACAGTCGAATAGGGCAAGCAGCAACAGCACTTCACCAAATTTCATGCACGCCAAGTGTAGCAAGACTCAACCATCCATCGAGGCCGTCGTCGTCGTCCCAGACGGAAGCCTCGAACTAAACCTCGGCAGCGACAGGTCTCGCACATGCATGCTTCGATTTGATCTTGAGTAATGTTTCAATTCTAGCGTGAATTAACTAACATATGTGGAGCACCTCCTAGCTAGCCATCTTAGCTATCTTGCTTGTGCTACGACTACATGTTTATGCAAGTGTGCACACAGGCACAACCTGCAGATCATGCATGCACAGTAATTAGGGGCCAATGAAGGCAGTGCATGCAACTATGTACTTCTTTTAAGAAAATAAATTATCGATCTAACTGTGATATGTTGATTCAAGCTAAACAAATATATACTGATGTTGATTCTATGCGCTTCTCTCTCTCTCTAGCCAAGCAAGACCAAGAGCAGGATTGCCGACGAGCTTCGCTGGGGCAGCAACAGGTGACAGAGAGAAGGCAGGCCGCGGCACAAGTCTTCAGGTACGTTACGTCCATGCATGCCTGCCTGTATAACGTGTGGTAGCATAACATTGAAGCAAACCCTAATCTAAGGGACCGTCAACGTATGTGGTGTATCTAACTCATCCAAACGATGCGACGCAGGCTACCTGCCGCCGGCAGAAGTTCACCGAGCTCACAGCCGAGAACCTTAAGATTCTGTGCAACGCACTTGAGCTGCGCGTCCCGCGGCACAAGGACATCGTCCCGGAGATAGCAACCACCGTGCTCCAGTGTCGATCCGGCATGATGAGAAGGAGAAGGGGACGAGAGAAGCCAAGCTTGGCGACTTGGTTGCTCTTCCATGGAACGGATGGCGGTGGCAAGAAGGCAGTGGCTCATGAGCTTGCGAAGCTCGTGTTCGGCTCCTACACGGAGTTCACCACCATCACACTCGCCGATGAGTTCACTTATGTTAACTCCGGCTCCAGCTCCAACAGCCTCAAGAGGAAGAGGTCGCGAGGCAGTGAGAACGGCTACTGTCGAAAGAAGTTGTTTGAAGCCACCTTTCAAAACCCTCATCGTGTTATCTTGATCAATGGTATCGAACAGTTGGATCGCGACTCGGAGATCGGTATCAAGAGCGCGATTGCAGATGGAAGAATCAGAGGTTGCAATGGAGACACCGTGAATACGGAGGACGCCATCATAGTGCTGAGCTGCGAGGTGATCGGCATTTGCTCCTTGTCTTCCTCCCCTCCGGTGAAGCAACGACGGATCAGCAGAAAAGATGGCGAGGACGAAGACGCCATGGAGAAGACAGTGAAATCACGTATTAGCTTGGATTTGAATGCTTGCGCAGAGGATGGAAAAGAGGAGAAAGAGAATTTAAGTGATGATGTGGGGTTTCTGAAAGTTGTGGATGGGGTTTGCCAATTCCTATAGCAGTGGATTTCTGCATGAGGAATTAACGTAATTTTTGTGTTCTTTGCACTTTATTTTCTTAACTTTGCCCTAGTATCGTACGTATATCAATATTCTCTGTACGCTGTGTGGTTAATTTACTGTGGAAATTATCATGTACTTGGCCCTTAATTAGATGGTACAAGTGGATTATGGTCGTATGTTTTGAATTTGTTCTTTAAAATAAATTGCTTTTGTTTACTGTTATTTTGCAATAAGTTAAGTAGTTCGATGCCGCACATGGAAGTCTAAGCTACAGAATGTACCGAAAGCATATTGAAAGTATGATGCACAGTTAATTTGCTGTTATATATATATGCGGTTTGTATATATCGATACTCTTTTCCTTTATTTGGTTTCGTCTGTTCTGGCAAAAATAATAACAAAAGAAACTTCAGAAAACGTTTAATTAATTAAGCTCAGTTGGGATAAAGCGGCTACATCCACTGGCGGAGCCATAGGGTGTCAAAAACGTACTGGTTGAGAAACCGCAAAAAACCATGAAAACTGAGGTAGCAAAAACTGCCAAAAAAAATTATCATCGGTTTTGGTGGTTTTTTAAGGAAACTCGTGAAAGCGGCCAACCATTGGGTAATGGTTTTTAGGTTGGTTTTGTTTTTAAAATGTAATGCCTAGCCAGTATGTTGCACGGAGTGATATCGCCTCTTTGTACTATTAGGGCTTCTGACTCTGTGTCTCTAACATGTAGAACAACCGTAAAATCTGAGTCCCAGGTGCACCCCTAGACCGTGCGCTTGCTATATCTGTTACTTGCACCATATGGTTCTGCCATTTTGAAGCTTAGAAGAGCAAGCTCTGGTATAGTCCGTAAATGCCTCTCACGGAGGAGAGAGAACTTCTCTACAAATTGAAGACTAATTGTTCAAGAGGTGCACTAGTGTATATATATGTCAAACGAAAATATAAATCCTAGAAGATCAGATAGGCAAACTAATTAGGCTACTTCTAATGCACGATATCTTATTGTTATTTTCTAGGTCCTCACACTAGCAAGAGAGTAATAAGATACTGCTTAGAAAAATCCCTCCAATGCAAAATATCTATTATAATTATTTTTTAGAATTTCCATAGCATGAGAGATATGAGATTGAGACTAATACAGTACCCAAAGTTTTGGAGGCTGTGCCAAAAATATCTCCTATATATGATACCACTTTCTAATCTCTCCTCTATAGTTCTATTGGGAAATCCTCCTCACGAAGGTGCTAAACAAGGAGAAGAATGGCTACCCCACATGGCCACATCTAAGAGACGTGCCTTAAGGTATGAGTGTCGGGACCCATCTTAGCAAAACCGACCCCTCTGTGCCTTACGGTACTAGTTCCAATGGATCACAGCTAGTACGCATGGATAGAGCATAATGGAATCACATCTTGCTGTTTAGCGATTAACAATATTAAGTACCATGGCAATAAACACCAAATATTACAATAATTGTCTTAATACTAATAGTAGCAAGCGGAAGATAGAAATTAAAATGACGGCTCAGTAAACCTATCTATACACCACAGGCATCTGACTGGGGATACACTAGTAGCCAGAAGCTCCATTGTCGTACACTGCCTCGTAGTCGACGTACTCGACAGTATCGTCACCTGCACAAAAATCTGAAGAACAACTAATAAGTATGGATAAACCATACCCAACAAGCATGTATATCCTTAGGTAATAAATGCAAGGCTATCAAAGGAATAGAGATAGTTATTTTGCATAAAGAACAATTTTCAACAATTCTATTAGTTGTAAAGCAATAGTTCAAAAACAATTTCAAATTCATTTCTTTACACATATTTTCTCAACACCAAATATATTCTTATGCCTTCTCGGCATAGATCGAGATGACACTCGTTGCCAACTCTACACGAAAAACCCTTTGCAATACACTCCCTGTAATGCATTGCATGGCAATTGTTGCCTGGCACTCACTGCCGGGCAATCCCTGCCCCTACATCTACAGTAAGTTAATTATTAAAAAGTTAAGATAACAAGTAGAGCGGCTTAAGCCCGCTCTTAACCGTGAGCATGCCTATCATAATAGTTTTAACTCTGTAGAGTGTGTACACTTTACCCATGGGACTTATCCGAAAGTGAGATGAAGCTGCTAACCCCGTTCCATCTAGGGTCAAGAATGCCTCACTAAGGATTCGCCCCAAGCCGTCTCCCACTAAGCCAGAGGTTCCCCTCTTGTGCCTGGTGAGTATACGGTGGTCGCGAGCCACACTCACACCGTCATGACAAGCCAACTCTAGATTTTTCGAGGTAATAACTAAGGTATTATCACTATTAACACCCATGGTTGTACTATTGTGTTTGGCTAGATTATCTACTATGTTCGGTCCTTGTGTCGACCGAGGTGGGTTCCCACAAAACCAACATCAACCAAAACCAAAACTAAAGAGTAGAATCTATCTACAAATTTTATAAATGATCTCCCATCATATGACTAGATTTTCCATCGTAGCAACTAAGCATCTGCGTGAGTAAATTCAAGGATGGCTATAATAAAATATAAATTATGCTAGGCAGCAATAGAAAGGTAACACGTGCTAATAGATGATTAACATGTCATTGGCAATAACTAAAATTAAATATACAAAATAAAATAGAACTAGCATGCACAGTTAAAACCCTATTAATAGTAAAATGAGAGAAATTCGGTGGGATCGATATGAATCTAGCTTGCACCTTGATCCGAGCAGCACCCTCCTGAACAACTGGTAGCTAACTCCCCTCCGGATTCCTCCACGGCGTCTACACACAATTCAAAGCACAAATAAATTAACAGCAGCAAATAAAAACTAAAAATATGAAATAAATACAGGAGATAGATTAGGCTAAAAGATGATCAACAAAATTAGTTTGGTGCGAATCAGAGCTATGGTTTGGGAGATATGAAATTACGAAGGTTTACTATTCTTATGAACAGTAGCAGTTAGATCTAGCCAAAGGATTAAAAAGGAGAGGCTGCCCTGCCTCTGTTTCACTTCACTAGCAAAGCATGAAGAGAGAGAGAGAGAGACGGCGGCTAGACGGTGGCTTCCCGGCGGCGGCGCGATGGTCGCGGCCGGCGGTGGAAGGCAGCAGCTGGTGGCGGCGGTGCGACGGCCAGGCGCAGCGGCGGTGCATCGAATCGGTGCGCAGCGCCCTACTGCGTGGCACGCGTGGCTACCCCGGCGGCGGTGCGGGACCCTTCTTGGGCCTGCAGTGAGGTGGCACGCGGAGGCTTCCCCGGTGGCAGGCAGCGGCGTGGCTGGTGGGGAGCAGCACGAGCGCGCGACGGCGGCCTCGGCCGGCAGCGCGGCTAGGCGGCGGCGACGCGGACGCTGGCCTGCGCAGCAGCGCGGAGGCGACATAGGCGGAGGTGGCTTCGCCTGATCTTCCCGGAGCGGGGGCGGCGGCCTTGGCCTGGCGCAGCGCTCCTTGGCTGAGGCGGTGGCTTGCAGGTACGACGGCTTGGAGCGGCGCGGCGGCTCACCTCAGCATCACGACGGCGGCGACTTCTTTTCCTCCTCTCCCCTTGCTTTTTGCCAGGAACTGCTGGGGCGTTCTCGGCGGCTAGAGTTTCGGGATTTGCAGGTTCCCCAACCGACGATGGCTTGTTTTTTATAGTGCATATGTCGGTGTGTTTGGAATTGAACATGGAATGTTCGGATTGTACTGATTTGGTAGTATTTGGGTGTGTCTATATGGCACGGATGAGTTTATTTTGGTATGATCTGGCCTATATAAATATATGGCCATGGCAGGATTGATTTGGTATGATTTGGGCTCTACCGGCAAGAACGTCGGCTGAACCGACGCAATTGGGTTAGGGTTGGGATTGTCCTTGACTATGGGTCGATCGGACATGGATGTGATTAGGAAAGGTATGAGTAGGGAAAGAATTAGGGCACCGAATAGGAATTATAGGGTAATTATTAAACAAATTGACTTGAAAAACATTTAAATTGAAATAATATTTTTTTTCTGGTATTTAGAAAATAACAAGATGTCACAATGAGCCTTGCCTTGAGGGGCATTAATTGCACGTCAAGGTTTGGTGGGGAAAAAGGTCACCAAACAGCGACCACAAACATAGCCATGAAATTTTCAGATCTAGCCTCTTGAGAGAAGAGAAGGGAGAAGAAGAGGATTGGAGGGGAGATTTTGCAAGCGAGCAAAGGGGTTTCTTCTCAAGGTCAAGAAGGTGTTAATCCTCTCTCTTGCTTCTCCAAGTATTGACTCTACCATCTTTTGGTGAGATCCTTCAAGAACCGTAATCTTGTAGTTACCAAAACTTTATGTTGCCATATAAGATGACGCAATCTTGATGTATGTGAGCCTCTTGTGTCATCTAGAGAAGAATTCGGTGTATTCCTATATTCATATAGTAAAAGAGATTTGATTGGTTTGACCTCGTGGTTTTTACCCCGATTTGGTAGTTTTCCACGTTAAAGATTTGATGTCAACTGTGATGTTGATACAATGATACCTGTTGCCACAGTGATACCTGTTGCCATGTCATTATATACATGTGATGCATACGCTTCTTTTCTTGGTTAGTTTATATTCCTGGGCTAAGTGAAGTGTTTGCTTAATTGTGTATTATTAAACACTATTGTGATATATCCTGACAAATTCTCTGTCATATCAGCAGAAATCTTACGTGACATGTGACAAGTCATTCGATGTTTTTCGTTCTGGCACATCATTTGACTCGCGGCCTGCACTGAATCCTGGGAGCGATCTGCTTGCAGCCAGGCACACATGGCTGCTTGTGGGTACACAAAGTAAGCACTGTACTGCCCGCTCGTCGAGGAAATTAACGTATGTGCATGCATGCATGTGGACCAGTTGATCGCGTGCACCGTACCACAAGACACACTGAATAACGATTGCAGACACACATCATGGCACAGGTAGACAAACAAATAAAGTAAGCACTGTACTGCCCGCTCGTTGAGGAAATTAACGTATGTGCATGCATGTGGACCAGTTGATCGCGTGCACCGTTTACCCACAAGACAGTCTGGTAATTAAATTACTTGGAACAGTACATCACCACGGAAAATTTGTCGGATCTAGCTAGTTTTTACGTAAGGACGCGACGCTCGCGCCCACTGACATATTGCACGCCTGATCTCCGCTCTTCCCCTCTATTGTTCCCACTGAAATATATCTTTGTGCCTGCTGAAATATTGAAAGTAATTACTGAAACATTTGAATTAGAACACTAAAACATGAGTTAGACGGTGCTGAAATATTGAAAGTAAATTGCTGAAATATTTGAATTAAAGCAATGAAATATGACTTTGATAGTGTTGAAACATGATAGTTAAGCTACTGAAACATTTGAATTGAAGCACTAAAACTTTGAAGCTAAACTGCTGAAACATTTGAATTAAAACACTGAAACATTGAAAAGTAGTTGCAAAAACATTTGAATTAGAACACTGAAACATTTAAATTAAAGCACTAAAATATTGAAAATTAAGCATCGAAACATTCAAGGTCGGGTGCTCCCGCAAGAGCAAATGAGATGTTTCACGAAGAGAAACATAATGTTTCATAATAGAAAATGTGATGTTTTAGTAGTGAAACATAAGCAAAAATAAAATGTTTCACAAGAGCAAATGAGATGTTTCACGAAGATAGACACAATGTTTCATAAGAGCAAATAGGATGTTTTTAATAGTGAAACATAAGCAAAAATAAATATTTCACAAGAGTAAATAAGATGTTTCACAAGAGCAAACGAGATGTTTCTGTACTCACATGATGATGTTTCAAGCCAGTGCAGTGTACATATTCCCCAGTAGCCACCACTTCCACCAAGCCATTGCATGAGAGGGGAGGGAGCAAGAGGAAGATGGGGGAGATGGATCGGGCATGCTGAGAGAGAGATGGAGGATGCACGGAGACAGGGGAAGAGGAGAGGTCTAGGCGACATCACAGCAACATTAGCATTTGGGGTAGGAGAAGAGGAGCAAGGAGAGGGAGAGGGAGAGGGACGGGGAGGATGAGGAGAGAGGAGTCAGATCTAGAATCCATCGGTGGTATTGGACTGATAGGTGAAGAAAATGTGTCGTCCTAGGGCAGAAGAAAATAGAAAAGGGGAAAGTAAGTAATGGATAGACTGATAAAGGAATGGGCTTCATAGGATGACAGCGCCTGACAGAAACAATGAGTTTGGACGTCCGTGGGTGAGCATTATCGTTTACATAATTAAAGTCAAACGTGATGTGCTCGATCCTGAAGATCAAATGCAGGCTCAAAGCCACGAATTCGATCGGCTCCTCGGCGACTTATCAAATTAGGGTGAGAAGAATACACACACACCTCGTTTCAGCAGATATCGCATGGCTGTACGTTACACTGGATCATGAAGTACGGCACAAACATGTGCGATTACTGTTGTGTGTAGCCTCAAATTATTACAAATGTCAAATGACCAGCTGGAGGAATGGGTCCATATAGCTGTGCTGCTTCTTTAATTTATGCTACTGGCACAAAATTAAGCTAGCCAAATTAATTGTAATGCTCCTTTTGTTTTTGGCTTGAACGTCAACTATACGAGTTCTGCAAAAACCGGCTTCGTCATTCTAGCTTCCTCGTCAAGGGCACCGCTAGGGAATCAAAAACCGGCTGGATAACTGCGAAAAACCATAGAGCAAAAGCCGTCAATCGGTTTTCCTCTCGGTTTTCCGGGTTTATTGAGCTGTTCGGTTAGGAAAAACCGCAACCACTAGGTAAGCGGTTTTATGGGATCCAACAGGTTTAAAAACCCTGGGCCTGGCCATCCCCCTTCACGCTCGGGTAAGTGTAATAACGCTCCTACACCGTTGTAGCTAGCGACATGACAGTTTTTTGCCCAGCAATACGACTCAGAAAATTGCAGTGAATGTCTCACAGGTGCTGTAACAAATCTGTTTTTGTGCAATAACGTTACCGAGAAAGGTACAATTAACACTTCTGTAGTCGTGCAGTGACCCGACGCTACTAGAAAAACAGCCTTTAGTCCTGGTTGGGACGGGGTTTAGTCCCGGTTCCCGAACCGGGACAGGCCATCCGGGACTAAAGGTCCCATACCTTTAGTCTCGGTTCTTCTAACCGGTACTAAAGCGTAGGAAATATCTAAAAAATAAGACGAACCTAAGACTCGAACCTAGGACCTCATGCCACCACATGACTCTCTACTCACTCTTCTAACCAACCCACCCACCCACGCGTATTTAATAGACTAGAATATGCATTCCTTTTAAAGTATGCTTGAATGAGCTTTTAATACCGGTTCGTAACACGAACCAGGACTAAAGACCTACCTTTAGTACCAGTTTGTAACACGAACCGGGACTAATTTGTGCCTATGCCAGCTAGCATGTACCCGCTTGCCAAAGCCACCTTTAGTACCGGTTCATGTTACGAACCGGGACTAATGTCAGCCACGAACCGGTACTAATCGTGCTTTTAGCCCTGTAGCCACGAACCGGGACTATTGCTACATCAGTCCGGGTTTATGGCCAATCGGGACTGTTGTACCGGTATGGAAGGTCATTTCTCTAGTAGTGCGACATCTTTTGTGCACTAATCCACTATGAGACAGATGTACCATCAATATTCTCAGAGGTAGAAATTCAACCTCTACTACACAGCTCCTAAAGAACACACACGGTGTATGTTTCATAATGTTAATATCTTTCATACCTTTTGTGTGCAATAAAAATCCGATCAAACCTATTGCATGTAAAAAATTGTAAAACAAACCATATTTTCGAAGGTATTGAACTGGCTAATGTTTGACTGGTACAATATTTGTACATATTTATGGACACACATACTGTTGTTATGGGTTATCTCATAATTACTCGATATTTGTGGTAAGTCTATATATGCTAAGTGCCCATTAATTCCTTCTACGTCACTGGTAGAAATGAAGTCCTAGCCTAATCTACTTGCTGATTCGTAGGCTGGCGACCTCTTGGCCAGTGATTCCATGGGTCGCCAGCTATCACTCTAGCTAGGTTGTATCTATGTCCCTCTAGGATCTCTGAGGATCTGGTCTGTCGCCTTGGCTTGGTGTCATCGTTAGCTGGATCTTTTTACGTGGCAGGAGACAATGGCATTTTCTAGAAGGCTCCTTTACTTGGCATGTACCATGCAGATCAACTAAAGGTAAAGCTCTATATATAGAGTTGGGCTCCGGTGCTTTGCAAAGCACCGAAGACGTCATGCTTTGTGTCTAGTGTATAAAATCCGAGACTCAAATGGACGATCCGAGCCATCCATATTGATCTTCTCGTTGAAATCTCTGACATGACCAAATTTCGTATTTTTTAAATTTGTTTGCTATTTCTTTTGTATTTTTGAAAATCGCCAATCTAATTAGTTATGGAGCGTCCAAATTTGCTGGTTTTCAAAAATACAAAACAAATAGCAAAACAATTAAAAAAATATTTGAAATTTGGTCATGTAAGAGATTTCAACGAGAAGATCAAGATGGATTGTTCGGATCGTCTATTTTGAGTCTCGGATTTTATAAACCAGATGCAAAACATGGCGTCTCCGGTGCTTTGCAAAGCACCGGAGCTCAACTCTCTCTATCTCTCTCTCTCTATATATATAGATATAATTGGGACTCCCAAGGGCCTAAGATCCCCACTTATTACTCGTTAGATTGAATCAAGATGTAGAATTCGAACCTGGGCATGATTGTTAACGGGTATATGCATTAACAATCCTTGATATGGAACCCGGTAGTTATTAGCATTCAAACGCTACACGGTGTGTTTTTGAATTTGAAATTGCAATGAAAGCAATAAATGGTAGACGTGTCATTACAGGATGATTTCATACCTAAAAAAGATTTCATACGTTATATAAGAATTTACAAGTATGTAAGAAACATGTCGGTGCTAGAAACGTGTTTCATTGTTATAGCAGGTTAGAAAACTAGTTTACGAGCACACTTATTGAAGCCGATCGGAGGGCCTGAAGAACGGGAGCCTAGGTTCCCAAGGGCTCCTGGTATTTTTACTATATATATAGAGAGAGTAATGCTGTCATTAGTCACGAAGTATGGGCGTCTTCGTGCTTCGCACTGTGTTTTTGAATTCTGAGACTGAAAACGATCGATCCGAACCGTCCATCTTCTTCGACTTGTTGAAATATAACTATAGAGCAAATTTCATAATTTTTAGATTTTTTACTATTTATGTCATATTTTTGAATATCAACAATCTAATTAGTTCTGGAGCGTCTAGAAAGGCTGATTTTCAAAAATATGAAATAAATAGCTGAAATACCGAACCTGGCGACTAGAGGGGGCTGAATACGAGCCAAATAAATTCTCGTAAGGAGATGAATGATGTTCTTCACCCAACGCTCCTCAAAGATGACAACCAACAAAAAGAGCCATATTCCTGGTTTGTTGAGTCCTCAAATAGAAAGTAATTCGTGCAAGAGTTGTTGAGGCACAAGACCAAGCGCAAAAGCACTTTAGAAAAGCTAGCAGGAATATTCCAGCAAAGATTGACTTTGATTACAGGAGTGGTTGCTGGCCTTCTTGGGCTATAAAAATTATGAAAATTTTTCTCCCCATTTCATAATGAGTCATGAAGCCTCCAGCCAAGTTTCAGATCAAAACACACCATAGAAAAATCAGAAAAATTCTTGAGACAAGAACTATCTGGAACTAGCGCATAAAAGGTTTGGGGCTCAGTATTCACCTCATAGCTCCTAAATAAAGAATCCAGATGACTCCAAAATTGTTTTACAGGTAGATATGGAAGTTGCAGACCTTCTCCAATAAGAATCACTCAAAAAGAATCTCGGATGAGTTTTCTAGAAATCCTACACTGACTGCTGTGCAGGAAGAACAAATCTACCAACTTGAACAAAAGTAGGAAGAACGTGATTTCTTGTTTCTCACAGATTGTCAAGGGTGTCAAATCATATAAGAAACATCAAAACATCATGGATCAGCAACATGTAGAAGGAGGTGAGGCAAATAAACTTGTTACAAATAAAATCACCAAAGAAACTACATCAAACATATGAACAACAGAAGAACAAAGCCATGATTTGAAGAACTAATCTCTATTGCTTGAGATGGTTTGTTCACAGCCATACCTAGGTGGGCAGAGCTCACAAAAGAGCATAATACAAGCCACAAAATCTCAGCCCAAAACTTGGTGGAGGCAGCCCCTCCACCCCTTCTTTTATAGGCAATCGGGTAAACCTCCACCCTTGATTGCTTCCTTGACTCTTAAGTAGCCTCATCAAGGGCTAGGATTCACCCACTCAAGCAGCCACATACATGGGACTAAACCACTCACACACAGCCCAACGTGGACCAAACTTTTCATACATGGGTTCTACACAAAACCCGATCAACCCGATGCAACGGGCCTTCATCTGCCGGACTTCACCGCTCCGTTTCCGTGCCTTTAGGCCTCCAACCCGAACCGAAACCTTTGAGCCACATCAAGTCCTTCTCCATGGTGTCCTCATGAGCCCCAAGCTTGAGCCTATCCATCCCGCGACATCATCACCGTTCTGGACCTCGATCCACCCGATCTAGTCCCGGTATCGTCGCCAACCATGGTTTCCTCCAAGCCTGCGCCAACAAGTACCAAACCATTTTCCACAAGCAAAAATATTTTCTTACCTTTGATTCCTGTATGTTAGTCCAATTTCATCATAAATTCAAACATATATGACTATATGCCCATGTTCCCACTTGAAATGAAACCGAAACCTTTCAAACTGGTGCTTCCCTCAGCACAACAGAACAAAGATGGAAATTTTAAAAATACATCCCTTGCTCAAATTGTGACATCCCTATTTAACTTTGCACAAGAAAAACTTACTTTTAACACTAATTAATTTGGTTTTACTCTAATCCTCCTAGAACTCTATCTATTTCTCTTATCTCGTTCTAATCCATCCTAAACCGACTTAATCTCGGCCATTAACGGGTTAATCCCATGTGGATTCTATCCCCAACGAAAGCCACCACGTGTTCATCCCAGACTCCCCCTAATCCCCATCTTTCTTAACTGATTTCCATCCCAAATTGGCCAAGATTAACCCCCATCAAGCCCTATAAATAACCTTCCAAATCGCCGGCAAAAATCGCACAAACCTGAGCCCGAAATCCCAAAACCCTAGCTTGCCAGCCGGCGCCGTCATCTCAGAGAAAGGGGGTAGGAGAAGAGAAGCCGACGACGCCACCGTCACTGTTGCCGAGGTGAGCCGTGCCACTGTCCCAAGTCGCCATCCCGAGCCCGCGTCGCCGCCGGCTGCGCCATGTTCGCCGCCAGCATTGCGCCATTATCGACCATAACGCAACCGCCACCGCACACCGAGGCCGCCGCTTTGATCCCGCAAGGGAACCGTGTCGTCACCGTGTTCTTGCGCCGCTGCCGACTCGCGTCACCGGCGTCTCCTTCTTCTGGCGTAAGCCACCGCCTCTACTGGTTCCGCCGCCGCCTGTATACTCGGTGCCGATGTCGGGTCCGAGCCGGGGCTCGTGAGGCCGCCGCCATAAGCCGCCGTGCCACCACTGGAGTCGCCGCCGTCTCTCTCTCTCTCTCCCCCCCTTCCTCCTTTTCTTTTCTCTACACGTGGTGAAGAAACAGACCAAGCAGCAGCCAGCCTTTAATCTTCAGTCTGGTCAAAACCTAGTCAACCCTCACGACACTGCAGTGGCGTAGCCAGGATTTTAGGTTTGGTTGGGCCGATGTTTAGAAAACTATAGAACTTACATGATAACATATAATGATATAAATATAGAATATATGCAAAATCAAATAAGCAAAATACGAAGATAATTATAAACTTTGAGAATAGTTTAGAGAATATTACCATACTACTACTACTTCTTCTTTTCGGGTTTACGCCTTTTAATAACCATGAATGTGTTGATTATGTCACCTTCGTCCATTTTGGAGAATATATCTCGCTCAATGAAGGTGACTAGACAATCATCCAAAAGACTATCACCCATCGTACAAGTAGTGGGGGCCTGGAGGCCTAGGGGGGGTATGTTTGGACCAGCAAAATGTTAGTTGGGCCACGGCACAACGGGTACAACCTATAGCTCTGCCCCTGCGACACTGTTCATTATGAACAGTGTTTCTTCGCAATTTCTTATCTCCTAATCCGTAACTCCGATTTGCGTCAAACCAGTTTCATTGATCTTCTTTTAATCTAATCTACCTACTTTATTTATTTCATATTTTTTTGGTTTTTATTCGTGTTAATTCGTCTATGCCTCAATTTACGTGTAGACGTCACGGAGGAGTCCGGAGGGAAATTAGTTGCCAATTTTCCAGGAACGAACTACTTGGATCAAGGTGCAAGCTAGATTCATGCCGATCCCGCATATTTTCTCTCATGTTTACTATTCATAGGATTTTACAATGTGCATGCTAATTTTAATTCTATTTTGTATATTTAATATTAGTTACTACCTATGACATGTTAATCATCCATTTGCATGTTTTACCCACCGTTGCTGCCTGGACTAAATTATTCCTGTTTTACTGCCATCCTTGAATTTACTCATACTATATGTTTAGTTGCTTCGATAGGAAACCTCGATGATCATTATGATGGGAAATCATTTAAAATCTCGGTAGAGAAAATCTACTCTTTATCGTGTAATTTTGGTTAAACTTAATTAAACTAAAATCAACGTAGCGTGAGTAGAATCGAGGTGGTGGTTTTATTGGTGGATGTTGGAATGTGGTATGCCACCTTGGTCGACCTAAGGACCGAACATTGTGGATGGACTGACCAGGCAAAACAGTACAGCCATGGGTGTTAATAATAGCAATACCTTAGTTGTCAGCTTGGGAAATCTAGATTTGGTTTGTCATGACGGTGTGGGCGTGCTTGATCAACACCCTATGTCCATCTGGCACACGAGAGGACTTTGGGCTTCGTGATGAAACAGCCTGGGGCGAATCCTTAGTGAGGCATCCTCAATTCTAGATGTACCGGGATAATTACTTCATCTCACTCTTTGGTGAGTCCCATGGGTCATGTGTACACACTCTGCAAAGTTAAAACTATCATGATAGCCGTGCTCACGGTCAAAAGCTGGCTTAGGCAGCTCTACTTCTTAGTCTCACCTTTTAATAATTAAATTGCTGTAGAAGGTAGGGGCAGGGATTGCCAGGCAGCGAATGCCGAGCAGTGCATTACAGGGAATGTATTGATAGGGTTTTGGAGTAGAGTTGACAGCGAATGTCATTTATATTGCTATATTGAGAAGACATGAGTTAAGAAATGAATTTAAAATTGTTTTAAACTTTTTCTTTACAACCAATAGGTTCTGTTTAAAAGTGCTTTTTATGCAAATAAACCATATCCATTTGTTTTGATACCTTGCATTCATACATAAGGACATACATGTTTGCTAGGTATAGTTTATCCATACTCATTAGTTGTTTTTTAGATCTGTGTGCAGGTGACGACTCTACCGAGTACATTGACTACGAAGCAGGTACGACGATGGAGCTTCCGGCTACTAGTGTATCCCAGTTAGATGCCTGTGGTGTATGGATGGGTTTACTGAGTCATCATTTAATTTTATATCTTCCATTTGCTACTATTAATATTAAGACAATTATTGTAATAATTGGCGTTTGTTGCCAATGTACTTTATCTTGTTAATCGATGAAAATCAAGGTGTGATTCCAATATACTCTAACTGTGCGTACTAGCTGTGATCCGTTGGGACTAGTACCGTAAGGCACAGAGAGGTCGGCTTCGCTGAGCCGGGTCCCAACAATACTCCACTGCCGCCGCTAAACTTGCCATCTCTAGTACAACAATCCATTTCATTCCTGTATGTCCCACCAATCTTCGGCCTACGCAGATTTCTGTCTTCTAATGCGTAACATGTTCTGAATGTCACTGCAACACCACATTCAGTTTGTTTATCTCATGCATTGTCACTAGAGCTTTTAATTTGTATACTACCATTGTTCGATACTTTGGATAGAGCGTGCTGACATGATTTTTGATATACCACGAGAGAGAGAACAGCGAGGAGAGGCCTACGCATGACAACATGGAAACCCTACGTAGGGAATACGGAAAAGAAACTTCTCGGGATGGACGGATTATATACCATATGTTAGTTAGTAGTGGTATGATGAGGGGTGTGAATTTTGGCAATAAGAAATAGGAGTTTATTCGATAAACTATATAGTTACCAAATTTCATGGTAACGAAACTATGGAAGTATCAGATTGGTATATGCGAAACATCTTACTATCCTCGTAGTTTGACAGTTCATATTTTATACATAGTGCGGTTAACAAATATCTAATGCACATGTTTCCTTCTATGTAGTACTATTGTTCCGTACTTCGACACCTGCACATATTTTCATCGCTAACTGAGGAGCCTCCCCACGGCCATTCGTGCCTGATGCGTGGTGGGAGTCTCTTGGCTCTGTGGTGCTCTATCCTCCCTGTAGGTCACAAGATGCCATCGAACTGGTATGAGTCGAAAAAACTCCTCAGTGATCTAGGAATGTCATATGAGAAGATAGACTACTGCTTGAAACACTGCATGTTGTATTACAAGGAACATGACAAAAAGGCTGGTGCGATCGTTGTAGAGAGTTAAGATACGTCGAGACGACTGTTGTAGATGGCAATTGTGGTCGGATGACAGTGGCATGGAAAGTGTTGCGTTATTTCCCCTTGACAAAGCGCGGATTGCGATGTTTCATGACAAAGGAAACATTATAGTAGATGAGATGGCATAATGAGGAAAAACGGCACAAGGCTAATGTTATGGTCCATCTGTCCGATGGAGAAACTTGGAAGCACTTTGATCAAAAGCATCCGGGTTTTGCGGCAGATCCAAGAAACATGCGTCTCAAACTTGCGACCGACGGGTTTACTTCGTTCAATTTGAACGCCCAATTGTACAACTATTGGCCGATTTTCGCAATCCCTTTGAACCTTCCTCCGTCTCTTCTTATTAAGGAAGAGTTCATGTTCCTATCTCTAATCGTACCTGGTCCAAAAATCCTGGAAAACATTTGGATCTTTTTTTGAGTCCGTTGGTCCAAGAGCTAAAGGAGCTGAGGCAACAGGGGGCAATGACATATGACCGAGGAATGAACAGTAATTTCCTCATGAGGGCATCGTATTTGTGGTCGATCCATGACTTTCCCACCTACGGCATGTTTTCAGGTTGGACGCACGGAAGACTGTCTTGTCCGATATGCATGGATTATACACAGGCATTCCAACTAGTGAACGGGGACAAGACTAGCTTCTTTGACTGTCACCGGAGCTTTTTGAAGACCAACCATCCATTCAAAAAACAGAAAAATACATTTTATAGGAATGCAATGGTTAAAGAATATAAGCGTGGCTGTTTAGAAATAAGAGAAATAAATGATTGGCATATAGCTTGGTAGAAGGGCACAACGGTGTCTACGAGGGGTATGGGGTCTCACATCATTGGACGCACAAGTATGGATTGTACTCTTTCCCGTATGCCCTAGGCCTATTTCTGCCCCACAACATCGACGTCATGTACCAGGAGAAGAATGTTGCGGAAGCCATATTTGGCACAAACCTTGACATCGCGGAAAAAACCAAAGACAACCTCAAAACCCGTCTCGACTGTGCACTGATATGCCATCGACCGCCAATGAACCTGATAGAAGGACGGACAGAGAAGCCAAAGGCCCCGTACTGTCCCACTAAAGCAAGAGGACAGAGGTTCTATTATGGTTCGAAGATAAGCTTAAATTCCCCGACGGGTATGTGTCAAGCTTTGGTCGTGGCATGAGCGTTCCTTAAGGAAAGATACATGGCATGAAGAGCCACGAGTATCACATCTTCATGAGGGACCTGCTTGCCGTCGTGTTTCATGGGTACGTCCCCGAAGATGTCTGAAGAAGCCTTGCAGAGCTTAGCTTCTTCTACGGGAAATTGTGTGCTAAAGAGATCAAGAAGGAGGAGATGGCACAGCTCGAGGATGATATAGTTGTGCTCGTCTGCAAGCTCGAAAAGATATATGTCCCTGGCTTCTTCAATCCAATGCAGCATCTGCTCATCCATCTGTCTTCCGAAGCAAAGCTCGGAGGCCCCGTGCAGTATCGATGGATGTACCCCATAGAATGATATTTGAAAAGCGTCCGGGCAAATGTTAAAAACAAGGCCCACGTAGAAGGTTCAATAGCAGAGGCTTGCTACATCCAGGATATCTCCAACATCACTAACAAATACCTAGCAAGGGAAAATAATGTGAGCATACACATACCGAGGTATAACACCGAGGGCTGTACGGTCCAATCTCATCTAAAGTTGTTCGTTGTCCAAGGCACTCCGGTCGGACGGAGTACGAGACGTGAGCTAACACGAAAGGAAAGGGTTGTTGCGCTCTTATACATATTTAGCAACACGAAAGAAATGGAAGACATGTAATAGTAGTTTGTACAATCCGAATGGAGAGGTAGGAACGGGCCTAATGTAGCTTAGTATCGCAAGCTGATGGAAGAGGGTGCTGGACCTGGCCATTCGGACTTCTTATCTTAGTTCTAGAAATATGTAAGTACCTTTGATCTTGATTTTGTGCTCGATGATGTCTTGCATTCGTTTGCTAAATCTTTTTCTTCTCTATCACGTAGTGCACTCTCTATGGCGACGTACACAATGATCTTCGGATTATGTCATGTGGATGCAAGCATTTTGTGAAAGTGTGTGGATGTTACAATGTCAATAGGTTCCGCTATCGGTCCGCAGCAGCCGAGCGTCTTAAGCCTAATTTGCGGTCAATCAACAACTGCGTCATGTGTCGTGGGAACGATAAGGTCGAATACTACAGCATCATTTAGGAAATAATTGAACTGGTATTCGATGGAAGCAAAGATCTACGTGGAACAACGGCGTATGGCGTTTGGCTGAGCTTGGCTTAGTCGAGGTAAAACATAGCTCAAGACTAAAAGGATACGATCCGTTCATTCTAGCTAATCAAGCCGAGCAAGTATACTACCTACCGTATCCATGCACTGTTTAGAAAGAGTTGGAGCCATAGTGGGTCGTGTACAAAGTTAGACGTCCTGGAAGATTGCTAGTACCGACGGCCGACGACTACGACAGGCTGATGCAAGAACAGCGCTTGCACGGTGGATTTGTGTTCAACATAGGCCTAGGACTGGACAAACTACAAGCATAGTGGATGACGATGTCGAAGAGGAACACGATGGTCAGGCTGAACCTGAAGATGTCGAACTGTCAACCGACGATCCTCTCGATGTCGATTCAAATTACTTCTAGTGCTTGGTACATTTGCCCTTAAATTTATTTATATATCTGCTTGAATTATTTGAATGTATTACTAACTTTCCATTAATGTGCAGGAAGAATCGACGTCGCTTCGTCGACCCCCACCAGGAGGAGGAGATCGACGAGATGGAGGAGTCGTAGGGTTTCGGACAGGGCGACACCCAGCAGGACTCTGGCCACGAGTTGGTGCCCACTCAGGGGTCCGGGGCTGACAAGGCGAGTAGATCTCAGGCCCCTAGGATGAAGAGGTGCCAGAACAAGGTCCCCAAGGCACCCACGGACGCCAGCTCAAGCATCCCGATCCAGATCGATGGGGATAGGTATGTTTTATCGCTTTGCATCAACCTCGTATTTTTTTTCATTTTTCCATTGTAAAATTGCTAACATTCATTCAATCTCTGCAGCAATATGTCGATGGTGGATGCTTCGCTGAGGATGCAGCAGGGCTACATGCTGGAGGGGCTTGTCTACTAGTTTTACCCTGGCATGGTGAACGTGGGCGACGTCACCAGGCCAGCGTATAGCTGGGACGACTACAAGCTTGCCCCCTATGGGGACTCGACCTCCACCGCCCAGTGCATTTGAGAGTTCTTCGTAAGTCTGGCTAACCTAGTTTACTTTCTGAATTTGTGATCATAACGCTAATCCCCTTGGGTTGTAAAATCTCAGCTCAGGTACTATCCCAGGTGGGGTTGACAGAGGCGGATTTCGAGCCTGACCTGGACAGGAATGCGAAGTAGAAAATCCAGTACCTGTTGTCTAGCGCTCGTGTCATGGTGGTCGAGGAGTACCATAGGTAAGCAACCGTCCCTATAATCCTTTAAAATGGTATTTACTATTTCTACAATAGCGAACTGTTCGTACATTTCAGGAGAGAGCACGGAGAGCAGATCACCACCTCTGAGGCCTGTGGGATCTACCTCGACGTGGCCGACTACGACAGGGTGCCTCCTAAGTGGGCCACAAACCACCCGGAGGCATGGAGGACTCTTGGCGACAAGTAGGTCAGCCAAGAGTTTCGGGACAAGTCCGCGAAGGCCAAGCATAACCGGGCCTCCAAGGACTACAAGAAGAGCAGGAGGAAGTGGTCCATTCCCCAGCTGTCCAAGAAGCTGGTAAGCCCTGATTTTTTCATTACTTTTATTTTTTTTTTGGCTAGCTAACTTGTCTTTCCCTTCTTGTAGACGCTAAAGACAGGGTCCCGCCCAGCGTGTTTGAGCTGTGGAAGCAGGCCCACACACTAAAGGCCAGGCCCGGCACCCAGCCTGAGATGGACCCTTGATAGATTTGTAGTTTTGTTTAGTCTAACTTGAAATAACGCAGGATCGCTACCGGGAGGCCTACACTCAGGTGCACGGCCCGGACATCTTCCAGGAGGACGCCCCCTCGACCTAGTAGTTATCCACCAGCACATGGGGGGCAAGGGCACGAGAGGCTGGCGATCAGAGGGGACCACCTCAGGTGAGCTAATTACTATGTGCAATGTCAATTTTTTGAAAACATTGATTTTGTGAACTAACCACGGACCTTAATTGTAGATCGAAGTCTTACATGCCTGAGGTCTGAGCCTCTTAGAGCGCCAGTTTGAGGCCTGCATCCTTAGAGAGAGGGAGCAGGAGAGAAGGCAGAGGGAGGAGGAGAGGGAGCTGGAGAAGAGGGAGCGCCAGCAGATGATGGAGGCGTTTCAGGCGAGCCTCAGGTCTGCGGAGGAGGACCGGCGGCGAGAGCACGAGGAGTTCCACGCTAGGCTCCTAGCATTGGAGCCAGCAGCGAGACTTGGCAGGGTAAGACACTATCCACCTCATTTCCTTTCTTTCAAATCTATATGTCTTTAACTAATGCATCGCCAATGTGTAGGCCTCGTCCAGCGGTTACGGGGGTCGTCCACCCTCTCCTTCGCCTGCTGGTTCTGGATCGGTGGCTCCAGCTTCGGCTCGACACGATGATGCCTACTACGAAGATGATGGGTTTGGGAGCCAGCCGATGGACCTGGTGTCATGTTTGGTTCACTTCAACCCGCCGCCCTATCCTTGAGTGGTACCGTGGATGTGACATATGAGACTTGTGTAATATATTACATGATTTTAGTTCGAATCGTGTTTTAGTTTTGAAATTGTGAATTTTATATATTATATGATTCTGGTTTGAAATTGTCCTTGTGGATGCATTTGTGTGAGATGTAGGGATGATGATATATGCGGGGTGTTTTGGATATGCGGGTGCAGCTGCTGCTACTGGGGCAGCAACAACTGCTAAATTGGATTTTTTTAAAAGCCTTTTGCCTGGCTATTTTTTTTGCTGGAAGTCAAGTACTCTTGACGGCCAAGTCAAATCCTTCGAGAAAGGTGGGTTCCCCAAAACCCCGAGAGCCAAGCACTCTCGACGACAGACCTCTAGCCGTCGAGATAGGTCTAGAGGGCCACGTGGCCCAGGGGCACTCTCTCGACTGTCATCGAGCCATCGAGAGATAGTACGACGAGCACGTGGGAGCTGGACGGCAGCTCTAAAATTGCCGGGTGGCCGTCGAGAAAGGTGAGCATTGAACCGGCCAAACGGCCGTCTGCCCAAATCACTCGACGACAGATAGTCTAGCCGTCGAGAGATGTTTTCTCAACGGCTGAGCCGTCGAGAGAATGCATCTCTCTCGACTGGGCTGGCCCGACGGCCGTTTCTCGACTGTTGGCCATCGAGAGAGAGTACTACCGACGGTTAGACAGTCTTATCCGTCGAGAAATCAAACTTTTCCTGTAGTGAAAAAATAACAAAAGAAACTTCAACAAAGGTTTAATTAAGCTCAGTTGGGATAAAGCGGCTACATCCACTGGTGGGGCCATAGGGTGTCAAAAACCGGTTGAGAAACCGCAAAAAAACATGAAAAGTAAGGCAGCAAAAACTGCCAAAAAAATTATCATCGGCTTTGATGGTTTTTTAAGGAAAATCGTGAAGTGGTTGTTGTGGGTGTCACCCCACGAACAGAAAATAGGGCTGCCCCCGATGCGCGATCCTGCGCACCCAAGACAGCTCGATGAAACTCTCGCGCTCTCACTGGCAACGCTCGTAGATGGGAAGAACGCTACGTTTGAGAAGAAAGAGTTTGTTCTTTATTCGTGTCATCTTCCCCCCTTTTATAGGGGCGGAGTGTCTGGCGCTATGCAAAGCGACCTCTCTCTCCTCGGCCCGGCCCGCCCGATCATTCCTCACTACTTTACATGTTTTACCCCCAACCTGCCCTTACTCCGGCCCACCTGCCCTTACTCCGGGCGCGGGGTCATTCCTCTTTATATTAGCCACGCCCTTCTGATTATACCCTCTAATCGACCCTCGCCCGAGTTACATGGGGAATTATACCCACTCGGCGATTCACGGACGATCTGCTAACCTAACACCCCTCAAGTATTACGGCAGGCGGCGAGCTTGACCGTGTGGCATGTCTGCTCGGCCCCGCTATGGGCGGGGGTGTCTGCTCCGCCGCCTTCCTGGTCATTCTTCTTTTGGTTCGTCGGACGTTAGCTCCGCTCGGGTCATGCTATGCTCCGCGTGGGTTTCTCGACTTGTGCTTGCTCCTCGACCTGCTCCCCTTTGCTCCGCTGACCTTATGTATGCTCCGCGCTCCGCCCATGTCCTTTACTGCTCTGCCTGCACCATTTACTGCTTCATTTGCACCCTTCGCCGCTCTGCTCTCAGCTTCGCCGAGCTTTGTGCGTGCTTCGCCTCGTCGCGTCCGACCCCCGCACTTCTTTCCTAGCGTCTCCTTCGGTCGGCCTGGGAAAACAGAGAAGAGAGGGCAGAGGTACGGAGGAGGCAGATCCTACCTTCGCTCCACAGTCCGAGGGGTACCTATCTCTGGCCTACAACAGGAGCCCCTCATGGTTGAGGGCTTGCTTTGCCATGCCCTTGGCCATGCCACAAGATGGCCCGAGTCTTTGTACTCCCTTGGGCGTGTGGAGCGAGATCTTCTTAGTGCTTGACATCAGACGCTGCGACGGTTGCGCTTCCCAAAACTTTAGGGTGCGCTATCCACCGCGGCGCGCGCCCATTGGCCCATTGCTGGGTCACGTCACCTTGTCTTTTCGCTTGGCTGCGGTTACTCATTAAGGCTTTTAGGGCTCTGTGCCGTTGCGAGCCGTGCATTAAACCACGCCTCACACGCCTTCCCCCTTTCGCGGGATTGACGCCAGGTGTATCCATTAAGGGCCAGGGCGAAACGTGCTTCCCCCTTATAACTACGGGGTCCTGGGAGTGAGGGGCTTTACCCTTCTTCCATTTTCCTGTTTCGCGGCGCTACTTAGCTTCCGCCCCTATCTCCTTGTGCTCTCCCTTTCCTCTTCCGCTGTGTAAGCGTCTTGCTCGTGGCTCTTCCCTCCCCGATGGCTCCTCGCCGTGCACCCCTAGTGAAGCCGGTTCTGAGTGAGGAGGACGCCGCCGTGTTGAGCCCGGCCTTGGGGCGCTCGTCCTTGGGCTCGGACGACCTGGACGCCCTATCGGCCGAATTCGGCATGTGCCGTTCCTCCATGCGGGCTCCGGGCCGGGAGGAGACGCCTTGCCCCCGGGTTGACGAGGCGGTGGTGTTCGCCGCCTTCCTGGAGGCGGGGCTTCGGTTCCCCGCCGCGCCGCTGGTGGTGGATGTGCTGCAACTCTTTAGGACGGAGCTCTCGCAGCTGACGCCCAATGCCATCGTCCGCATGGCGGTCCTGGACTGGGCCTTCCGTCAGGCCCAGCCGCATCTTGTTGGCGCTGTTTTCCCTCATCGAGATACTTTACAGTAGCCCAAGCGGCGAAGGCGGCGATGGGGGCAGCGATCTGCCGGCTCCACGAACTTTTAGGCGAAGTGGCGGTGGTGAAGAGATCCCGTTCTTTGCCGCCAAGGGAAAGTGGGAGACCGGTTGGATGCAGCGTTGGTACTACCAGACGCTCGATGGCCCAAATTCCCTCCTTCGCACCTCCATGGGCCCTGTCCGGGCTATTCGGTCGCCAAACCTGGAGACGACGGCCGAGGAGATGGAGCTCCTCGCGTATCTGAAGGCCCTCCGCCTCCAGAGCACCATGCGTGACTTGGCGGAGGAATTTTACCTTGCCGTTTGAGCCTGGCGAAAATCCCTCGTTGCCTGGGTGGTCGAGGTGGATCCTGAATGTCTCTGCCGCGGGGACCCGTAATCTCGGGCGAGGCGCGGCGGAGAGGCGGGCTCGTGGGCTCCTCGGCCCTTGCCGTCTGCAAGGAGTGGCGGCTTGTAAGCGGTTGGGGCTGCAGCAGCTGCGCCGCTTCGCCGAGTAGGGGCTTGCGAGGCCTCCCGGCCTCGGGCGCCGGGGCTCCCGTCCCAAGCGGCGAATCACCCCGCTCGCCCGCTGCAAGCCGTGCCTCCCTCGGATGAGAGCGGTGACGCGAGCGAGGACGACGACAACTTCAACACTGATGAGGAGGAGGAGGAGGAGGAAGGGCGAGACTCCTCCGCCTCCGCCGCAGCGATGTCGTCGGCTCCATCGCGATCGGGTGGCCCTGCCCACAGCGCTGGCCCATCTGGAGCGCGCTCCCCCGGGCTCTCCTTCCTGAATATTCCGGGGGTAGAGCTTGTGGACCTCGATGATGACACAGACGCGAGTAGCCCCGCTCCGGGGGCGGCGGGCAACCCTTCCGAGGGAGCAGGCAGCCCCCCGGGGGTCGAGGCGCGCGAACCTTCCGATGGTGCGTGCGGCCCGTAGCCGGAGAAGGCGCGCATCCTCTTCGTGAGCGCCTCCATCCCCGACACTCCTCCTGGCGCCGAAGGTTTGACTCCCGAAACCTTTCCCCTAAGCTTCCTAGGCAGCGTAGATCTTTCTGGGCTTGATCTGGAGGTGCACACAGGAGGAGGAGACGTGGAGACCAAGGGTGAGGGGGCGCCCGCTGAGCCACCGCTCGTGGGGCCGGCTGCCGGGCCTCCTGTCCTAGCCGAGGCCGGTGGCGCCGAGGCCCTGCTCCATTGCCGATGGCGCTCTTCCATGGCGGAGCCCCCTTGGACGCCGGCGAGGGGGTCTCTTCCTCCGGGCCGCCGGCCCTTGGGGGCACGGCGGGGGCTCTTCTAGCTTCCCCGCCACTTCCTCCGACACCGATGCCTCTGGGCTCCTCAGCCTCGCTCCAGGGCTCTGCCGGAGCTCAAGGTCACCCGGGGCTCTCCCCCGGACTCGATACTTCGGGGCTTTCCTCCCTGGACTTCCACAGCCGGGCTACGACAGCCTCGGCGCTGAGGAAGATGCGCGGGCCTTCTACACCGAGGCCGAATCCCGGCGCCTCTTCGGTGGTCTTGATGACTTCGCGCTGAGCGACGCCTCCACAGATTTTTTCATGAAGGTTCCCCATACCCGTGGTTTCCTCCGCGCGCCCTCTCGCGGGGCGTTGCACTCACTCATGATTCTTACGCTCTACTTCCTGTCGCAGGGTGCCTTCGTGGCCGCGGAGGTGGCCCGGCGAGTTCGGGTAAGTACTCGCGAACTTGTCCAGATGCATCAGGCGCTCGCCAAGGCCCAGAAGCGCGCGGAGGAGTTGGATGCGGAGAAGGCTCGCCTGGAGGGGGCCCTGCGATCCTCCACTGAGACCTTGGCGAAGGTCCAGGAAGAGTTGAGCTAGAGCCGAGGCCTGGCAGTGCGGAACGCAGAGCTGGAGGACCTCGTTTCCTCGATGAAAAATAGCCTCGCAGCCACGGAGTAGGCTCGCGCCGTGGCTGAGTGGAACGAGCAGAAGAAGGACGGCCGTATCGAGGAGCTAAAGGACCTCCTGAAGGTGGTGGAACTCGCCAAGGAGATGCTTAAGAAGGCCGCGGAGGAGCATCCCCGCCAGCTTGCCGCCGCGAAGGGCGAGGCTCAGATGAGTCTTGTCAATGCGCGCCGAGCGGAGGAGCGTTGTGAGACCGCTCAGAAGCTGTTGGGGACGCTAACCTCTGGCATTCAAGGGGCGACCGACGCCTTCCTTCAGCAGCTCCCTCGGCTTGGCATCGACGCTTCGAGCCGTACCCCTGCGCCCGACGCGGAGGCCCTCAAGTTCCTCCAGAACTCCGCTGGACTACTGGGGAGATCCGCCGTGGCCTTTGGCAGCCATTGCGCTCGCTTGGGGTTTTTGAAGACGGCTCAGCTCCTCGAAGCAAAAGGCTGCACACATATCCAGGAGCACTTTGGTGCTACCTCCGCAGCTACTGGCTCCCCGGGGTTCTCCGATATTGCTTCGGCGGGGAGGGCTTCTCCCTCAGCAACTCGCCTGGCCTCCCGCTTCATCTCCGACTTTTGGAATCATCATGGCGAGGCAGCGGCGGGGGAGTCCGTTCGGCGAGCTCGGGCGGTGTTGAACGCTCCGAAGACGGCGGCCAAGCTGGGGCCGTCTAGCGAAGCAAAGGGCAAGGAGAAGCAGCCCTCCTCGTAACTTGTGTAATCTTTTCTCTCCCCCCTCTTTAGTAAACTTTTGGTTTGTATTGGACCTGTTTTAAGAGATTTTTTGCACCTCGCGCCGTTTGTCCTGCTTCTCGGCATTCTCCCTTCTTAATAATTTCGCTCAACTTCCGCCGACTAACTCTTTGTCTTCAGGTTCCTCGAGCCAATGGAGGCTCCCGAGAGCCAGCGCAGCGCTCGCGACGCTTCGATTTTGTTCGCCATTTATGATTATGCGCGTAGATGTGGCGCTCGGGATTCTGCGCCCCGTCTCTCTCCTGCGATACTCTCCTCATCTTCCGAGGTTCTTTATGGCCAGCGCCGGGCCCGATTAGTCCGCCTTGCCATATATATGCCTCTGTCGGTGTCTCCGACGATGTCCCTGCTCTTCTTCTAAGGACGTCGCAATGTCTCGGCTTTTCGGCTTTTCGTCTCTTTCCTCCATCGTCTCCCTTCCCAACCTCAGCGACGGCCCGGCGCTGGCCGGGGCCCTTGACGCAAGTCTCACTGCCGAGGTGGTGGCGAGGGGAGGCGTTATCGGCGACGGGGTCGGCGTAGGCAACGCGGGCCAACCCGTCGAGCCTGTCCTTCCAGGAGCCGATGCTTTGACCCGATCGTCGTCTCCGATGGGGAAGATGACGGCGTCAACCCTCCGGCGGCGCCGCCTTCTCCTGCTAGCTCCGTCGGGAGCAATGACATGCCGGTGGTGAAACCAGCCCGTCTCGGGCGCGCTCGCTTTCGCCGAGTGCCGGGCGGGAGGAAGGCTCACTAACTTCCGAACGGCCAGACTAGATGACGCCTTTGGCAGCCCCTTAGGGGCTTTTGTATCGTTCCATTATCTTCGAAGTGAATATCATTATCCTTGTTCCGGGAATTGGTGTCGAAGGATGTTTGTCTTTACATGTATTGCTAGTTTGGAGCGAGAACCACCCATTTGGGGCTAGCACTTCGCGTCCTGGCCCCTTTGTGCTTTGTGTCGTGTTACATGAGCGGAGATGGCGCGTTAGGCCTTACCTAACCGCGAGCCCGTCGAAGCGAGGGAGTGGGTGGGACGTGAGCCCGACCAAGCACTCGGAGCGAAGGTGGCGCGTTAGGCCTTTAGCTAACCGCGAGTCCGTCGAAGCGAGGGAGTGGGTGGGACGTGAGCCCGATCAAGCACTCGGAGCGAAGGTGGCGAGTTAGGCCTTTAGCTAACCGCGAGTCCGTCGAAGCGAAGGAGTGGGTGGGACGTAAGCCCGATCAAGCACTTGAAGCGAAGGTGGCGCGTTAGGCCTTAGCTAACCACGAGTCCGTCGAAGCGAAGGAGTGGGTGGGACGTAAGCTTGACCAAGCACTCGGAGCGAAGGTGGCGCGTTAGGCCTTAGCTAACCGCGAGTCCGTCGAAGCGAAGAGTGGGTGGGGCGTAAGCCCGACCAAGCACTTTCGGGCGAAGGTGGCGCGTTAGGCCTTAGCTAACGCGAGTCCGTCGAAGCGATGGAGTGGGTGGGGCGTAAGCCCGACCAAGCACTTTCGGGCGAAGGTGGCGCGTTAGGCCTTAGCTAACCGCGAGTCCGTCGAAGCGAAGGAGTGAGTGGGACGTAAGCCCGACCAAGCACTCGGAGCGAAGGTGGCGCTTTAGGCCTTAGCTAACCGCGAGTCCGTCGAAGCGAAGGAGTGGGTGGGACGTAAGCCCGACCAAGCACTCGGAGCGAAGGTGGCGCGTTAGGCCTTAGCTAACTGTGAGTCCGTCGAAGCGAAGGAGTGGGTGGAACGTAAGCCCGACCAAGCACTCGGAACAAAGGTGGTGCGTTAGACCTTAGCTAATCCGCGAGCCCGGTTTCTTCATAACATACCACACTGCTTGCATAGAGACAACAGGTTTTTACGTAGAAACCACCGAAGGGGAAAAAACCACGGGTGGGGGCGCTAAACGGCCCCCGGTTGTAACTTTTCCTTCATTGATAACCAACCATCAGTACATCATCTCTCTCTCTTTTTTTTACGAATAAGAACATTACGGGTAAAACCTCTCGAGTGCGTCGGAGTTCCAGGTCCTTGGTACATCTTCGCCATCCAGGGTGGCGAGCCTGTGAGCCGCCTTCGCCGTGGATTCCTTGATGATGTACGGTCCCTCCCATGTGGAGTCGAGCTTGGCGAACATTGGGGTTGATCGTTTGAGCACCATGTCCCCCGGCGCCAAGTCTCGTTTTCTGACTTCCTTGTTAAAGGTTCGCATTGAAGCTTTGGCGTATGCTTTCATGGTGATCAGGGCTTGTAGTCGCCCCTCCTCCGTTAGGTCGTGTGTGATGTCCGCCATTTCCTGTATTGGGCCCCTGATGATGCGAAGGGATTTGGCTTGAATCTCTACGGGTGAGACGGCCTTTTCTCCGAAGATTAACCTGAATGGGGAGAAACCCATGGGGCGCGACGTGGAGGTGCGAGCCGCCCAGAGGACTTTAGGCAGTTCGTCGGGCCATGCACCCTTTGCTGTGTTGTGAAGCCTTTTCTTGATGCCATCTAGCAGCAACCCATTAGCTCTCTCTACCGCGCCATTCGCCTGCGGGTGCCCGACCGATGCGAAGCAGATCTTTGTGCCGATGCCCTTGCAATATTCCTGGAATTTCTTGGACTCGAACTGGGTTCAATTATGCGTGATTTATCTCGTGAGAACCCGTGCATCGCAGAGCGATTGTTTTCGGAGAACTTGGTTGTGGCTTCGGCTGTTATCTTTGCTACTGGCTCCGCTTTAATCCAACGGGAGAAGTAGTCTATTGCGACAATTACAAATTGTAAGCTCCCCCGGGCTTTGGCCAGCAGACCAACGATGTCAATCCCCCACTTTGCAAAGGGCTAGACCGGGGGCACTGGGTGCAGCTCGCTAGGCGAGGCTTTCTTCTGTTTGGTCATCCATTGGCAAGCGTGGCAATGCTTGACTAGATGCTCCGCATCCTGTAGTGCTGTTGGCCAAAAGAGGACCATTCTGAACACTTTGCCTGCGAGGTTCCTTGGGGCTTGATGCGCTCCGCAGGTTCCCTTGTGTGCCTCGCGCAAGGCTTTGATTCCTTCTTCCTGGGATATGCAGCGAAGCCACGGAGCACAGAGTCCTTCGCGGAATAGGAGCCCCTCGATTATGGAATACTTCTTCGCTCGAGCCTCTAGTCGCTTGGCCTGTGCTTCGTCCTGTGGAAGGGTGCCATCGAGGAGGTAGATGTGTATCTCGTCTCGCTAGTCGTTGCTGCCCGCTGGAGCTATAATATTCACCTGGGATGCGATGGAGGGGGCCTAGAGCACTTCGAAGAATACGGTCGGGGGTAAGGCGTGTCCGGACCCCGCCGCCTTTGCCAGCTCGTCAGCCCGCTCGTTTTGCGCCCGTGGAATTGCTCGTATAGAGAACCCATCGAATGTTTTTTCCATCGCCCTGACCATCTCGACGTATTTCTGAAGTTGTTAGTCCTTGACCTGATATTCCTTAGAAACGTGTCCTTCAATGAGCTTCGAGTCAGTTCTTAGGATGGCGCGCCTGGCGCCCATGGCTTTGGCTTTGCGGAGCCCCAGGAGGAGCGCTTCGTACTCGGCCGTATTGTTTGTCGAAGGGAACTCCAGCTTTGCCACGAACTCGGCCGTTTCTCTACCAGGGGCCGTGACGATGGCCGCTATTACTGCACCGTGTACGCCCCAAGATCCGTCGGAATTGATGACCCATACGTCCGCATCGCTATTGTCCTCAGGCGCCGGCGAAGTCCACTCATGACGAAGTCGGCGAACTCGCTCTTGATTGCCGTCTGCGTACGATGGAGCGATTCGAAGCGAAGCGAGCTCGACCGCCCACCTGCTGACGCGCCCCGAGCTTTGTTTGTTTGATAACATGGAGCTTAGTGGGTATGCCGTAGGTACTTTGATTCGGTTTCCTTGAAAGTAATGCCGGAGCTTCCTTGATGCCATCAACAATGCGTACGCTAGCTTTTCCATCTCGGTGTAACGCAGCCGCCCCTGTAAAGCCGAGACAAAATATCTGAGTTCTTTGTTTGAGCCTCTTCTGCCTGAGGACAAGATCTTGACAGCGGAGGGACCCGCAGCCAGGTAGAGAAGCAGCTCCTCGCCTTGCTTCGAGCTTTGTAGCGTGTGCAGTTTCATGAGACTCTGCTTCAAGTTGTCGAATGCAGCCTGGCATTCGTTTGTTCAAGAGAAAGCCTCGCTCGTCCGCAAGGCTCTGAAGAATGGAAGCCTTTGCTCCACTGATTTGGGCAGGAACCTGCTGAGCGCGACGAGCCACCCCGCCAGTCTCTGGACGTCCTTGATGTTTTTTGGCGGGGCCATGTCTTGGATTGCTTTAATCTTTTCAGGGTTCGCTTCGATGCCTCGCTCGGAGACAAGGAAACTCAGTAGTTTTCCTGCTCTCACACCAAAAACACATTTTTCAGGGTTAAGCTTCACCTTTTCTTCCAATAGGCTGTTGAAGGTTTCGCGCAGGTCGGCGACGTGATCTTCTTTCTTTGCGCTCTTGACGACAATGTCGTCGACATAAGCTTCTATATTTCGCCCGAGCTGCTTAGCAAAGATTTTGGCGATTAACCTGGCAAAGGTGGCCCCGGCGTTTTTCAGGCCGAATGGCATTCGCACAAAAGCGATGCGTCTTGAAGGGTGTGATGAACGCGGTCTTGTCTTCGTCTTCCTTGTGCATGTACACCTGATGGTATCCCGAGTACGCATCAAGAAAACTCATCATCTCCGACCCTGAGGTGGAGTTGATGAGCTAGTCGATGCGAGGCAGAGGGAAGTCGTCCTTCGAGCATGCCTTGTTGAGATCGGTGAAATCAATGCACATTCTCCATGCCCCGCTGGACTTTTTAACGAGGACAACGTTGGCGAGCCATTCGGTGTGGATGGCTTCGCGTATAATCGACCTAGAGCAACCGCCACTTCGCCTTGCACATCTTGCCTTTCCATGGCGAGCTTCTGAGCTTTGCTTCTTGACTGCGTCGGCGATGGCGGTGAAGGATCGGGATGTCGCCTAGAGGGGGTGAATAGGCGTAATTAAATTTATCACTAAATTGATTGTAGCGGAAATAAAAGGTTCGGACTGTCCGAGTACAGCTCGGACTGTCCTGTACTTCGGATAGTCCGAAGTATATTCGGATAGTCCGAAGATAGCAGAGTAAGGAAACGAGCAAAAGTAAATCTGGGCTCTTTGAGAGATATTTCCTGCACCAAAGAGTGTTAGTGAGCCCTGAGTACCTGTGAATGAAGTATGGTCAACAATATCTTCTTTACAAACAAGATCACTACTTCAAACACCAAGATTTGAATTCGAACACAAGAATGAAGATGAAATCCAAGAGATGAAGACGGAGACCCAAAGATTTTATCCCGAAGTTCGGATCCTTGAGGGGATCCTACGTCCCCGTTGAGGAGGCACAAAGCCCGGGTCTCTTTCAACCCTAATCCTCTCGGTGTTGCACCAAGCACTCACCGACTTCACTATCTTGAATCCTTTCCTTGCGGAGGTGGATTCAACCTTCACAAACTTCCGGAGCCTCACCACACGAAGCTTGGGAGCTCACCAGCGACTCCTAGCCGTCTAGGAGTCCTCAACCTCCAAGAGTAATAGATCGGCGAGAAATCCGCGAGAGGATGAAACCCGGTGCTCAAGATGGATCTAAGCAAGCTCAAGCTCTTCAAATCTCACTTCTTCTCTCCCTCTAGAGAATCCAATCAACAAGCTCAAGAGGAGGGAGAAAAGCTAGGGCTCAAGGAGTAAATGAGGAGGACTAAATGTTCTGAGTGAATAGTTGTTGTTAGGTGAGAGTGAAGTGAGGTATAAATATGAGCCCTTGAAACTAACCGTTTTGACTCAGTTCCGAATAAGTTCGGATAGTCCGAGTAAATACTCGGATACTCCGAATAGTGTAAAACCTCAGAGACAGAGACACCCAGCTCGGATACTCCGAGTTGATTCTTCGGATAGTCCGAACCTTCGGATACTCCGAGCGGTTCGGATACTCTAAGTGAAATCTCGGATAGTCCGAATAATTACTACCCAGCAGACAGAGAGGGTCACCTCGGATAGTCCGAATAATTACTTCGGATACTCCGAGTGATTTCGGATATTCCGAGTGAAATCTCGGATATTTCGAATGGGACTTAGCTTCAAAGACCATTTTCTTTACGGGAAGGCAGAGAATCGGTCTCGGACGATCAGAATAATTATTGGATACTCCGAGTGACAAAAGGTATTTTGTGTCTGGATTTTGGATTTGGTGACATGGGTTTAAAAACTTGTAAATTGCTAACTAATTTCCATCATGAGCATCTAGAATGTCCGAGCACTATTTTCCGTCAAATCCCTCTTAATAGTACGGCTATCCTTAGACTCAAAATTTAAATAAATTACAAATCACAAGTCTAAGTACCGTCTTTTGCTTCATTCGAATTTAGGGTTCGTCAATGTCCATAACTTCACTGTGGAGGACTAAGATCTGAAGATAACACTTAGAAATCTCATTAGTCCCTTAATCGTTTTATCATTAACCCCCAAAACACATAGGGGGCCTAGATGCACTTTTACCAGCCCATGTTCGATCGTACTCCGCTGCACACAGGGGATGTCTCCTAGACCCCATGCGAATACATTTTTATACTCCTGGAGAATTCACAACAGGGCTTGCTTTTCCGCGGGGGTGAGGGCGGCGCTCAGGGCGACCATTCTATCACCATTGGGCTACAAAGCTACCCTCTTTGTCTCTCCCTAAGGGCGTGGTTTGGGGAGCCACTTGCTGCGCTGCTCGGGGGAAAGATCTTCCTCCGTCGTGTAGACGTGCTTGACTTGAGGGGGTCCCTCTAAATCTATCTTTCGGGGGAGCGCTTGGTCCTCCCGGACTGTAATGGTGCCACCAGGCGAAGGCATCTTCATGCAAAGGAAATCATGGTGTATGATGGCCCCAAATGCAGTCAGTGTCAGTGACCCTCACCCCATTATTGCGTTGTACTGGAAAGGCATGTCGACGACATCAAATGAGACGAGGCGAGTGACGTTGGACTGCAGCGTTGCGAAGGTCACCTCGGCTCAATTTGCGATAGTGCGATGGCATTTCTCTGAAGCCCACCAGCGGCACCTCCGATCTTCTTAGACGGTCGCGGAGGATCATCATCTGTCTGAAAGCTTCGACGGAGAGGATGTCGGCTGCACTTCCTCCATCAATTAGTACTCTGCCCACCTCGCAGCCAGCGATCATAGCAGTGATCACTAGAGAGTCCTGATGGGGGAAATGTACTCCCCGCACGTCTTCATCGGTGAACACGATAGGCTCGTGTTCTTGCTGGGGGACGAATGACGGGTTGACTCCGACGTGATTGATCTGCCTGGCGTATGCCTTGCACTGCCTTTTAGAGGACATGTGCAGGGAGGACCCACCGGTGATGGTGTTGATGACTCGATGCATGTGGTTTATCGCTCCGTGTAGTGGGGGTCGCTGATGTTCCGGGGGTGGCGGGGCTGGCGGTGGGAGAGGGAGTGCTTCGTCTTCTCTTCTCTTGCCTTCGAATCGCCGATATTCTTCGATCACTTTGCAATGGACCGAATCGTGCGTGCCATTTTCGCCGTGGTACTCGCAGTGGTACCTTCTCTTGGCTGCTTCCTCCTGTTTGGGTGCCGGTCGATCACCATCCCGCTTGTCGTGCCCGGCGGCGGGCCGCTTTCTTATTTGCTCGGTGCCTCCCACAATAAATCACGCCGTTCGGCCCGCTCATCAATGTAGTGAATCCTTTTTCCTTTGTCTTTTCCCTCGCGCTCCTAGGCGCAGGCCCTTCCCTTTCCCCTTGATGTGGGCTCTTTTTCCTGATCCCTCCTGCGAGGGGATCGCTTCGATGGTTCATCCCGTGGTTTGTCTTCCCTCCAGGAGTTATCCTCCTCCGCCCGAGCATACTCTTTCATTTTAGCGAACAGCTCCTCCACAGTGCGGACCTCCTTCCGGGCCAGCCTTTCCGCTAACGGCCCCCTTCGCAGTCCGCATCGTGCTGCGTTGATGATGGTAGTATCACTGACTCCCCGGATCTGGCACTTGATTTTGGAAAAGCGCTGGAAATAACTCTTGAGAGATTCCCCCTCGCGCTGCTTCACAGCGAACAAGTCGCTCTCCTCTTTCATCCCATCGAAGTTTCCCTGGAAGTTGCTCTCCATTTTGGTGCGAAGCTGGGGCCAGCTTTCGATGGAACCCGGCTCGAGGGAAGAGTACCATGAGAGGGCTATACCCTCGAGCGCCAGGAGCAGCCCCTTGGCCTTGATGTCGTCATCTCCCCCCGCAGCTTCTACGGCGGTGCCGTACGCGCGGAGGAACTCTCTGGGATCCGCCTTGCCATTGTACGGCTTGATGGTGGGGAGCTTAAAGTTTCCTAGGGAGGGCCACCTCTTGGCTAAGCTTTGGCGCCAGCGGTTTAGGGTCGTCGTCGTTCTGGTTGTCTCGCGCGTCTTGAGAGCACCTCTGATGCGGACTTTCGTCTTGAGACACCGTGAGGCCTTGGTTCGCCTGTCCCTACAGGCGTTGCACTTCCGCCATCAACTTTTCGTTGGCCTCCATCAGCGCCCGCACGTTCGAGTCGAGCGCCTCCTGCGTCCCCCTTGCTCCTCGGAGGGTGATTCCGCCCCTGTGGCCGCCGGCCCGCCGGCTCGGGTGTTCAATGCCTCCACCGCGTCCCTCTCCGGCACGGCCGTCGATTGGCCTAGCGCTTGCGCCTGACGCCTGGGGGCGCGCTTGCGTGTTACCGCAACGGGCAGCGGTGGGCACACCTCCGGGGATGTCTCCAGCGGCACGGGGGCCTGGTCTTCCTCGTCCTGCACCTGCAAGCGGCTGCGTGTCTGGCTCCTCAACAACCTCCCTAACTCCCCGCCCGTAGCTCCTATGGTAGCCCCTTGGGACGTAGTCGCGGTCTTCCTCTTTGGTGGCATGATCGTCGGTGATTCTTCGTCAAACCAGCTCAGAAGCGATGGCTTTCTCTAGCAATCGCTCCCCACGGACGGCGCCACTGCTGTGGGTGTCACCCCACGAACAGAAAACAGGGCTGCCCCCGATGTGCGATTCTGCGCACCCAAGACAGCTCGATGAAACTCTCGCGCTCTCAGTGGCAACGCTCGTAGATGGGAAGAACGCTACGTTTGAGAAGAAAGAGTTCGTTCTTTATTCGTGTCATCTTCCCTCCTTTTATAGGGACGGGAGTGTACAGCGCCATGCAAAGGCGACCTCTCCTCTCTCTGGCCCCGACCGGGGGCCTGCCAGTCATTTCCTCACTACTTTACATGTTTTACCCCCCACCTGCCCTTACTCCGGGGGCGCCGGGGTCATTTCATAATACATTAGCCACGCCCTTTACAGTTATACCCTCCTAACTGACCCCTACATCAGGTTACATGGGAAATTATACCCACTCGACGGTTACGGACCAGTCTGCCCCAACCTGACACCCACTCGAGTATTCTGACAGGGCAGCAGGCTTGACCGTGTGGCTTGTCTGCTCGGCCCCGTTATGGGCGGGGGTGTATGCTCCGCCGCCTTCCTGGTCATTCTTCTTTTGGTTCGTCGGACGTTAGCTCCGCTCGGGTCTTGCTATGCTCCGCGTGGGTTTCCCGACTTGTGCTTACTCCTCGACCTGCTCCCCTTTGCTCCGCTGACCTTATGTATGCTCCGCGCTCCTCCCACGTCCTTTACTGCTCCGCCTACACCATTTACTGCTTCGTTTGCACCCTTCGCCGCTCCGCTCTCAGCTTCGCCGAGCTTTGTGCGTGCTTCGCCTCGTCGCCTCCGACCCCCGCACTTCTTTCCTAGCGTCTCCTCCGGTCGGCCTGGGAAAACAGAGAAGAGAGGGCGGAGGTACAGAGGAGGCAGACCCTACCTTCGCTCCACAGTCCGAGGGGTACCTATCTCTGGCCTACAACAGTGGTCAACCGTTGGGTAATGGTTTTTAGGTTGCTTTTTGTTTTTAAAATGTAATGCCTTGCCAGTTGCACGGACTGATATCCTCTGTGTACTATTAGGGTATCTGACTTTATGTCCCTGACATGTAGGGCAACCGTAGAATCTAAGTCCTAGGTGCACCCCTAGACCATGCGTCTGCTACATCTGTTACTAGCACCATATGGTTCTGCCATTTTGGAACATAGAAGAGCAAGCTCTGGTATAGTCCGTAAATGCCTCTCAAGTAGGAGAGAGAACTTCTCTACAAATTGAAGACTAATTGTTCAAGAGGTGCACTAGTGTATATATATGTCAAAACGAAAATATAAATCCTAGAAGATCAGATAGGCAAACTAATTAGGCTACTTTTAATGCACGATATCTTATTGCTATTTTCTAGGTCCTCACACTAGCAAGAGAGTAATAAGATACTGCTTAGAAAAATCCCTCCAATGCAAAATATCTATTACGATTTTTTTTATGATTTCCATAGCATGAGAGAGATGAGATTGAGACCAACACAGTACCCAAAGTTTTGGAGGTTGTGCCAAAAATATCTCCTATATAAGATACCACTTTCTGATCTCTCGTCTATAGTTCTGTTGGGAAATCCTCCTCACGAAGGGGCTAAACAAGGAGAAGAATGGCTACCCCACATGTATGAGACGTGCCTTAAGGTTTGAGTTTTGCCTCGGGGGCATTTTGGGCATTGCACATCAAGGTTTGGTGGGAAAAAAGTCACCAAACAGCAACCACAAACAGAGCCATGAAATTTTCATATCTAGCCTCTTGAGAGAAGAGAAGAAGAGAAGGGAGAAGAAGAGGAGAGGGGAGATTTTGTGTCATACACCCCGGTATTTCTACCGGCTTGAGTGGCCGAATACTAGTCCCAGAAGATCATAGCTAGTATTGCACTCGAGGACATTTTGGAATATCATCGCATAAATAGCATCCAGTTGACATAGACGTTCACATAGTCTTGCACAGGACATAATTCAATAGCATAAATAACACGGCGGAAGACTTCAAATGCGACGATACTCCGAGGATGACCCAGAACGCGTAGCTAATCACCTTGACCCTCCTGGTCACAACTGGCATCGATGTCGAGTTGTTCACCTAAACAAATGATCCATGATCCATATAATGAGTACACGGCTACCCAGCAAGCAGTCCTTAATAAATGATGCAAGGTCAAAGGATGGGTTGGGTTATTTTGCTAAAACATCACCTATCTACTTGTTTTTTTATTCTTGATTCATTGAACACATGATAACACACGAGCGTAGCCAAAGGACAGCTAACCAGCTCAACACACGATGAGTGTAGCCATAGAAACGGCTAATCAGCTCAAAAGAGAGGCAATCCCTGCCTACACTACCATCAAGTTAATTAATTAAAACACATTGGACTACCTTGTGTCAAACTCCTTTCCCCCGCCCATAACCAAGAACACGGCTACCATGATAGTTTTAACTGCGAGTGTGTACACGTTCCCCACAAGCCTGTCTCATCCCAAAGGAGAAAGCAGACAAAGACCGTTCACCGCTTTCACCGCCCAATCTCACCCTTTCTTTTGGTTTCATACCCCATACTGATGCGCTTGACCAGCCGACAAATCATCGCATCTCCTTCAAATGGACTGATATAGCGCACCGTATGAGGTTAGCCCCCATTTAAGCCATTCGGAGCCGGTGATAGCTAGTCACATCCGTCCACTACAAGTAGAGTGGAAACAAGTTTCCACGGCTAATAAGTTAGGGCCAGAAGGCACATGTGGCTGTACGGTTCAGGTTCGGTATGGTAATCACAAGTATACGGTCCTTATATGACAGAGAAGACCTACAAGTCTCAACCACAAGCCCAAAATCCGCCTCTTCTAGGTCTCCTTAGATCAACACACACCACGTTGATTTTAGTTGATTAGTTTTATCAAAACAACACCACGAAGCCAAAACTTCACGGGTACAGATTTTATAATGAGTGAAACCTATCAACTACCAATCCCAGAAGCAAGGCTAAGCATCTACACAAAGGATAGGCTAGGAAAACAGTACCAATCGGGCTAACAATGGTAAGCTAAATCATATTAGTAAAGGACTAATATGAAAATAGGATCAAAATAACACATAGGATGATAATTAAAGCATGCAATTCAAATTAAGATGAAATAATTAAATTTTTGCAAACTAGGAATTCAATATGAATCTAGCTTGCCTTCGAAGAAGTTTGGATCTGGTTCTCCTCCTTCGAACGGCTCTGAAACGTCTCCCGGACAGTAGGTGCACGTCGGTTCTATGCGAAAAAGTAATAAAATAGAAATAAATAACAAACACAGTGCAAATAGTATGATAAAAATATATAACATTTTTAGGATTATTTGTGATTTTTGGCCTCTGGAATCATCTAAATCGGAGTTCGAGAACTCCCTAAACAATTCGGGGAGTTTTGGGAAAATCAGAAATTATTGGAAAAGAATAAACCTGGATAACCAGGGGTCAACCGTGCGGAAAACCGAGAAAACCCAGTTTTTGGTGGCGGAGACGGGCGTCTTGTGATGGCTCGGCCTGAGGGGGGCGGCGAGGCGCGTGGTAGCAATGATAAGGCGGTGCAAGACGGTTAAGCGGAGGGACACGGCGGGCGACGGCCAACCAGAGGCCAAATAGGGTTTGACCAGGCTTTGACCTAGACCTAGGTTGACCTCATGAAAAAGGTTGACTGGGCTAGGAGAAACATGCTAAGTTGGGTTGGTTAAATTTGGTAGCTTCCTAAGGCACCTATATCACTCTAGGGTTTCTAATAGAGCCATATATATATAATAGGATAATATTTTCGTCTATCTATTATTTTATTATTATTATTATTTTTCTAAGTGACAGACAATATTTTATTGGGATGTCACATTTTGCAAGCAAGAAAAGGGGTTTCTTCTCAAGGTCAAGAAGTGTTAATCCTTTCTCTTGCTTCTCCAAGTATTGACTCCATATTTTGGTGAGATCCTTCAAAAACTCTAATCTTGTAGTCACCAAAACATTGTGTTGCCATCTAAGATGATGCAATCTTGATGTATGTGAGCCTCTTGTGTCATCTAGAGAAGAATTTGGTGTATTCCTATATTCATCTAGTGAGAGATTTGGTTGGTTTGATCTTGTGGTTTTTAGCCCGATTTGGTGGTTTTCCACGTTAAAGATTTGATATCAATTTTGATGTTGATATAGTAGCTGCTGCCATGTCTTTATATACGTGTGATGCATATGCTTCTTTTCTTGGTTAGGTTAATTCCTAGGCTAAGTGAAGTGTTTGCTTAATTATGTTCTTACTGATATTATTAAACACTATTGTGATATATCCCAACAAATTCTCTGTCATATCAGCCAAAATCTTATGTGATAAGTCATTTGATGTACTCCTATAAGATACAACCCATTAAGAGCAGCCTTAGAGCATCTCCAGCAGAACCTCTAAAACAGAATCTTCTCTATATTTAGAGTCTCTCGTCCTCCAGCAGAGCCTCCATCTCAGCCTCCAAATTTAGAGTTTCTCTCTTCCAGCCTCTAAATTTCGAGGCTCTCTGTATCAACCTCTATAGTTTTTCTGAATAGAGACTCTGTTGGAGAGATAGAAATATAGAGAGTGAATAGTGATTTAGAGAGGGTGTATAGAGATCTGATTTTAGAGTTTCTGCTGAAGATGTCCTTACGCCTTTTTCCGTAATAGTAGCATTTGTTCTGGCACAGCATTTGATTCGCGGCCATTCGCGGCCTGCACTGAATCCTGGGAGCGATATGCATGCAGGCGTCGCACTGAATAACGACTGCAGGCACAACAGCTTTGTAGGTACACAAGCAAATAAAGTAATCAGTGTACTGCCCGCTGGTCGAGGAAATTAACGTATGTGCACGCATGTGGACCAGTTGATCGCGTGCACCGTACCACAAGCCATTCTGGTAATTAAATATATAACTTGGAACAGTACATAGCCACGCAAAATTTGTCGGATCTAGCTAGTTTTTACATCATTATAGTCAAACGTGATGTGCTCGATCCTGAAGAACAAATGCATGCTCAGAGCCACGAATTCGATCGGATCCTCAGCGATTTACACTGCTAGAGAAGTGAGTATCACTACCGGCATATCAATACCGATTATCTGCGAACTGGTAGTGATAGTTGAATCACTACCGGTTTGAACCACGAACCGGTAGTGGTGCCTCAGTGAGCCATGGGTTTGAGTCATGAACCGGTAGTAGTGCCTCGTTTCTGGAAAGTTTAAAAGAAATGCATATTCTATCTATATCAGTACGCGATAGTGGGTGGGTTGGCGGTTCGAGTCCTGCTGCTCCCAATATATTCCTAACATATTTTAAACATTTCTAATACTATTACTACTGGTTCCCCTGGAGTATTACTCCCGGTTGCCCTCTACGGTTTGGAACCGGTAGTGATGGGCTAATCCGCACTAGTGTTATGAAATTAGGGTGAGAAGAATACATACACATCTCGTTTCAGCAGATATCGCATGGCTGTATGTTACATTGCATCATGAAGTACGACAGAAGCATGTGCTATCACTGTTGTGTGAAGCGCGAGGTGTGAGCTCAAATTACAAATGTCAAATGACCAGCCGGAGGAATGGGTCCATATAGCTGCGCTGCTTCTTTAATTTATGCTAATGGCACAAAATTAAGCTAAACAAATTAATTGTAATGTTCCTTTTGTTTTTGTTTGAACGTCAACTATACAAGTTCTGCAAAAACCAGCTTCATCATTCTTCCTCGTCAAGGGCACCGCTAGGGATTCAAAAACCGCTAGACAATCACGAAAAACCATAGAGCAAAAACCGTCAATCGGTTTTTCTCTCAGTTATTCTGGTTTATTGAGCTGTTCGGTTAGGGAAAAACCGCAACTACTAGGTAAGCGGTTTTATTTTAAAAACCCGGGGCCTGGCCAGTGATTCGTAGGTCGCTAGCTATCACCCTAGGTTGTATCTATGTCCCTCTTGGGTCACTGATGATCTTGTCTGTCGCCATGGCTTGATTTCATCGTTAGCTAGATCTTTTTAAGTGGCGGGAGACAATGGCATATTCTAGAAGGGTTCTTTGCTTGGCAGGTACCATGCAGATCAACTACAGGTAAAGCTCTTGTAACACTCTCAATTCGTAAAAATCCCGAACATTCAAATTAAAAGCCAAGAATTATATATATATATATAAGGATGGCTAGTGTGCTATGGATAGCACGGTGCTATGGATGGCTAGTGTCCCGTCGGCAATATCGGAGACCGTGGCAACCTGCCCGGGTCTTGTTCTACTGTTCCCGTTCCGCTTTTCCGTCATCACAAATGACGGCCAGGACTGTTCCCGCACGACGCCTCTGAAGACAGGCTTCGGACCGCTAGATATTGAACTGCGTACTCATTAGTATAGGGTTCACACCCATCTATAAATAAGTCGCATGGCTGTACATAAAGGAGAGATCAGTTCTTCTAGCATAGATACGCACACGCAAGAGCTCCGCCCAGACGGATAGCAAGCCAGAGCCTTCGTTTCATCCCTCCCCGAGAAACCCGAGCTTCCCTTGCTAAGGAGGCTGGGGAGTGTTGCTGTAATCTTCTCCTGTGCTCTCTTGAATATAGATCACTGGACGTAGGACTGTTACCTCCCCTTGAGGGGCCCGAACCAGGCTAAAATCCTCTTCTCTCACATTCACGGTTGTTTGATCACGTTCGCCCTCTCGGACGACTCTGAGGCTGCAGGAAAGGGACCGGTTGATCTTTACGCTCAACATGTAAGCTCGACATGCAGGAGTTCCGTACTCCCAACCGTCGACAGCTGGCGCCGTCCATGGGGATCGTCAGCTAGCTTCTGCAGTGAAGATCCTTGAGAATGGCGAACTCTCAAGACCACCAGGACATCCGCTTCGACGACCTTGATGACCTGGACGAGTATTGGTCCGATACCGAGGTCGCCCGAATCATCGATCCGGAAGGTCACGCCGTGGAGGAATCCGCTTCCCCCATGGATATCTGCCGCCCTACCGGCGATGACGCAGGCGGGGGATATGTCCCCGGGCCCCTCCGGTTCTGAGAAATACTAGAACTGGAGATGCTCGCAGAACGCGAAGACACCGGTTCGTACGAGGGGATCGACATCCCCGATGCCTCGTACGAGTCTGATCATGAGACAGCTTCCCGCGGAGACACTGTCATGACCCCTTTATGCCCAAAGGTGCTCCGCTGAAGGTTAACATGGCGAACCGGGCGACGCGCCGCTCCTCGACCGGGAAGACGAGTTGGTCCGCCGCCTGGAAGTCGCACGGGACTGGCTGGCCAGCTCGATTGATCGAGCTCTGGCGACCCGTCGCGACGACCCAGGGCCTAGCACTCAACCAACTCCTCGCTCACCGCGCCCAAGGTCACCACCGCAATCCCGCTCCTCCGACCCGATCGGTAGGAGCCGCCAATGCCTTCAGGCTCTGGCGCGCGTGTTGCGGGACCTCCGGCCAGACTTCGACCAGGCCGCCGAACTGGGAATCGTCGTGGTGGAAAATCTGGAGCAGTTGGCAGGCGACCTTCCTCACACTATTTCTTCCCGGAGTACTTCCTAGGAGAGCCGCGCTCCAAGAAGCGACCACTCTCGTCGTGACCTTCGCGAGGATCTTGATCGGCGAAGGAACGACGGGGCCCCCCGTTGACACGACGATCGTCCTTCACTCGACGGTCGGCGGGACGAGCATCACCGCGACAACAACTCGACCCACAACTCCGCCTAGGGTCGGGGGCACGCCGAACCCCGGGCAAGAGGCGACCGCAGCGAGCATCATCGTCGCACCAACCGGAGTGACACCCTCTCGGGTACTCCGGAACCTCAGCGCGGCGACTTATTCTCATGCCTTGGCCCCCTCCGGAGTCACGACGACCGTAATATTCGTGACCGCGGTGCCCGGGCGAACCACAGGTGTCCCGCCTTCTCCCGAGCACTTCGGCGGGCATTGTGGCCGCCGAAGTTCAAGCCGGGCCACACCGAGCGGTTCGACGGGACTCAGAACCCGGACGAATTCCTCTCGGTGTACGCCACTACCATCACCGCTGCTGGCGGTGATGAAGGTGTGATGGTCAATCACTTCCTGGGCGTGTTGGAAGGGCCTGTGCGAACCTGGCTTTTCAACCAACGGAAAGAATCCATCCACAGCTGGGGACAACTCTGTGACGCCCTTCGGGCAAACTTCCAGGGATGTTGCCCACGCCCCGGAAGACCGCAGGACCTCAAGCGAGTGGTCCAAATGGAAGACGAGAGCCTGCGTGACTACGTCCAAAGGTTCATCCGGGTGCAAAACACTATTCCGAGCATCCCGGACGAAACGGTCGTTGAAGCCTTCACCGAAGGCATCAAGAACGTCTGTTTCACCCAGGACCTCGAGTTATACTCCGGCACTTCGTCTAGCGAGCTGCTCCAAGCGGCAGAGCGGTACATTAACGCCGAGGAGGCCGTTGGCGCAAGCTAACTGCTGAGCGGCCAGCGCCCATGACAGTGTAGAATCCTCAGGCAAGAAGAAGTCTTCAGACAAGAAGGCTAAAAAGAAAAAGAAGGCAAAGGCGGCCAAGGTGGTGGCCGCCATCTCAGAGCAGTCGTCCCCGCCTTAGACACGGAAGCCCAAGAAACCTCGCCCATCTCAGGGCAAGACGGGCGGTCAGCTGTCGGGCAGCTCCGGGCAGAAACACACGTCGCAGGCTCCTTCGAGCAACCGCTTCTGCTCGCTTCACCAGGTGCATGGGCATGACCTTCGCAATTGCCGTACCTAGATCGTCCGCCTAGAGGACTTCTACAACGGCCGAGGCCCTATGCCCGTCCTTCCGGATGTCGGCAAGGGCAGTTCCGACCGACGGTCCGACCAACATACCGACTGGCAGGGTTGAGATAGCGAAGAGTACCACAAGCCGAGCCATCACATCGTGGTGATCTTCGGAGGCTCCGTGGCATACTCCTCCCGGCGGGAACTCAAGGCCGCGGCGCGGGAGGTTTACCATGCCGACCACGCAAGCCTGGCCCCCAAGCATGTTCGATGGTCTGACACGACCATCTCTTTCTCCCGGGAAGATTGTTCCCTGGGAATGACTAGGCCACAGAGGCTCCCCTTGGTACTCTGCCCGACCATCAGCAACACGAGGGTGGCACGAGTACTCATCGATGGGGGAGCGCTCTCGACTTGATATCCGCTCGGGTCTTGGACGAGATGCAGATCCCCCATTCCAAGATTAAGGATATTGCCATGCCCTTTCACGGCATTATCCCGGGCACGTCCATGACCCCTCTCGGGCAAATTGTTCAACCGGTGACCTTCGGCAGCCTGAGCAATTTTCGGACTGAGTTGGTCACCTTCGAGGTGGTCGACTTCGAGTCAGCCTACAACGCTATCCTTGGCAGGCCGGCTCTCGCAAAATTCATGGCAGCTACGCATCACGCGTACCACTGCCTCAAGCTCCCAGGGCCGAAGGGGGTAATCACCGTCAAGGGCAGCCACAAGGCTGCCCTAGAATGTGACGAGATGGCGTTGGCCTTGGTCGGCCAGCTGCCCGAGCGCGGGGCCGAGCGGGACTCTCGTAAAACCGCTCGGCCCAAGGTGATGCTCTAGCCCTAGGAGCAGACAAAGGAGATCCCGGTCTCCTCCGAAGATCCGACCAAGGTGGTCCACATTAGGGCCACCCTGGATCCGAAATGGGAAATCGAGCTCGTTACCTTCCTCCGGGCAAACACGGACGTCTTCGCATGGGAACCGTCCGATATGCCCGGTGTCCCAGGGAGGTGATCGAGCACAGGCTGGCGGTTCAGCCCGGCAAAAACCAGTGCGTCAAGCACTGAGGAGGTTCCCGCAATGGAAGGTCAACATCATCAAAGAGCAACTGGACAAGCTGTTGAAACCCGACTTCATCCGTGAAGTCGAACACTCTGAGTGGTTGGCAAACCCAGTTGTGGTCAAGAAAAAGAATGAAAAGTGGCGCATGTGTGTTGATCACACCAACATCAACAGCTCGTGCCCGAAGGACAATTTCCCTCTCCTCCGCATAGACCAGCTGGTCGACGCAACGACGGAGGCCCAGCTGATGACCTTTCTGGATGCGTACTCTGGGTACCACCAGATAAGCCTATCGCGGAAAGATGAAAAGAAAACTGCCTTCATTACGCCCTTCGGCACCTTCTGCTATACAACCATGTCATTCGGTCTGAAAAATGCAGGAGCCACTTTGCAACGACTGATGCAGAAGACCTTTCCCGACCAGATCGGACGGAACCTAGAAGTTTACGTAGACGACATAGTCGTCAAAAGTAGTCTGGCCGAGGCACATATCTGGACCTCGAAGAAACCTTTTGTAATTTAGGAAAGCATCGAGTAAAGCTGAATCCCGAAAAATGCATTTTCGGCGTACGTACGGGCATGGTGCTCGGGTATGTAATCGGGTCGTCAGGTATCGGGGCAAACCCCGAAAAGATCGAAGCCATCGAAAGGATGCAGACCCCTTCAAACATAAAAGAAGTCCAAGCGCTCGCCGGGCGGATGGCGGCCCTAAGCCGCTTCATCTCTCGGTTGGGCGAACGTGGATTGCCCTTCTTTAAAGCCCTGCGCAAGCACGATGGATTCGTCTGGACCGAGGAAGCTAGCAATGCCTTCGAGGAACTCAAACAGTACCTGTCAAGCCCGCCCGTCCTGGTCACCCCAAGGGAGCAAGAGCCTCTACTGCTCTACCTGGCGGCCTTACCCCAGGCGGTGAGCGCGGTGCTCATAGCCGAGCGAGAAGGGATTCAGCGGCCAATATATTACATGAGCGAGGTGCTTCACGGGCCAAAGGAGCGCTACCTCGAGGTACAGAAGCTCCTCTATGCCTTGCTCATGGCTTCTAAAAAACTCCGCCACTATTTTCTGGCACACCCAATCACGATCCCGACCAGTTTCCCGCTGAGGGAGATCCTCTGAAACCCTGACGCCTCTGGCGCGCCGCCAAGTCTTGGCGGTGGAACTCGAAATTCGACCTCAAGTTCACCGCCGCTGCGATCAAATCGAGATCTTGGCGGATTTCGTGGCGGAATGGACAAATCCTCACGGCGAAAGCAACCAAACCGGTCATATCGGCCCCATTGGACAATGTTCTTTGACCGCTCACGCTCTTTCGAACGCTCGGGGGCTAGGGTTGTTCTAATCTCCCCCCAGGGAGAACAACTCCAGTACGTCATACAACTACACTTCGCCGTGACCAACAACGCGGCGGAGTATGAAGGCCTCTTGGCCGGGCTCCGAGCATGCTCTGCGCTCGGGGTCCAGCGACAGACCGTGAGAGGGGATTCACAGTTGGTCGTAAACCAGGTTAACAAGGAGTTTCAGTGCTCCGACGACTCGATGGCGCGTTACCTGGCTGAAGTGAGGAAGTTGGAAAGGAACTTCAAGAATTTCGAAGTCCTTTACGTGCCCAGGAGAGCGAATTCCCTAGCCGACCAACTTGCCAAGTTAGGCACCTCGTAAGAACCCGCTCCGGCGGGGGTGCTCGTTGAGCACCTATTAAAGCCCTCTATTCCCTCCGAAGAAGAGGCAAATGAGACGCACGACAACGTCTCCCTCAGCGAGCAAAGCGCAACCTGGATGACGCCATTCATCCAGTTCTTGGCGCACGGGACATTGCCCGAGGACGAGCTGAGAAATCCCGGCTTATCAGGAGAGCCCCACTATCTGAGCTAGTGGAGGTGCCTGTCTGGGAGAAGCGCTCGAGTCCTCTCCAAGTGCATCTCCCAGGAAGAGGGGAAGTTCCTGTTAAAGGACTTACACGAGGGTATCTGCGGGGCTCATTCCTGCTATAGAACCATCATTGGAAAGGCCTTCAGGATGGGCTACTACTGGCCCACGGCGTTGGGCGACGCTCGTGAGGTCATCCCCACGTGCCGAGCATGTCAATTCTATGCCCGCCAGGTGCATCGACTAGTGTACGCCCTCCAGACTATTCCCCTCACCTGGCCATTCTCTACCTAGGGCTGGACATTCTCAGTCCGTTCCCCAGAGGAGCAAAGGGGTGTGCATACCTCTTTGTCGCCATAGACACGTTCACCAAATGGATAGAAGTTGAACCAGTGTCTGGCATTACGGCCCAAGCCGCCAAGAAATTTTTCCACAACAACGTGGTTACGCGGTTTGGTGTTCCTAGCCGACTGATCACGGACAATGGGACTCAGTTCACCAGTGAGATGTTCCAAGAGTATTGCGAAAACGTCGGCACCAAGATTTGCTTCGCCTCTGTAGCCCATCCACGAACAGCGGGCCGTCGGCGTGCTAGACGACAGATCCTCCAAGGAATCAAGAAGCGAGTCTTCGACCGGCTTGCCAAACTGTGACAAAACTGGGTGGACGAGCTTTCTTCCGTCCTGTGGTCTGTCCGTACACCCTTCCGGCTCGTATACGGCACTGAAGCCATGCTTCCCACCGAAATAACTCTGAGATCCCCTCGCGTGGACCTTGCGGAGATGGGCGACGACCACCAAAGCCAACTGCTTGACCTCGATTGTCCGAGGAGAAGCGCGAACAGGCCCTCATCCGATCGGCAGCCTATCTGCAAGCTCTGCGCAGACACGCGGCTCGATCGGTCCGACCAAGGACCCTGCAAGATGGCGATCTAGTCTTACAACGCATCCAAGACTTGTCGCACGACAACAAGCTAACCGCCAGATGGGAGGGTCTGTTCATGGTCGTCTCGTCTTCACGGGCGGGGGTTGTCCGTCTCGCCTTCCCAGATGGTCGAGTCCTCAGCAGCTCATGGAACGTCGTCCAGCTACGTAGGTTCTACGCATAATATCGCTTCTTTTAAGCTTTTCTTCCCCAACCTGACCCTCCTTATTTAACCAAGGGATCTTCGAATGACTTCTACTCGAATTTCCCGAACCCATTAAACAAAGAGGAAGGGCAACCTAAGTTCTCTTCACATGATTCTTTAATTCTTTTTTTCGCTGTCCCACCCAAGTACGATTTCTTGTTGTTGAAACCGAATTTCGAGGCAATCAACAGATCCGAAAACGCGTCCCGTCCTGAATTCCACTGCTCGGATAAGCCGATAGCACATCGCACCAGCAGATTCTCGGCGGTGCCTCGCAGACTTCCATCTCGAGACCCACGAGACTCCGGAACAAACAACTCGGACTCACGTACGCCTCGTGTGCTCCAACTTTGCTCTCAATCTCAGGGGCAAAGACCTAGCCACACGAGGGGACTGGACATCGCCATTTCGCGTGCACTCGGCTGCTCGGCTGCTTCGTGTGCCCGGTCTTTACTTGCAATCTCAGGGGCAAAGACCTAGCCACACGAGGGGGCTGGACATCGCCTTTTCGCGTACACTCGGCTGCTCGGCTGCTTCGTGTGCCCAGTCTTTGCTCGCAATCTTAGGGGCAAAGACCTAGCCACACGAGGGGGCTGGACATCGCCTTTTCACGCGCACTCGGCTGCTTCGTTTGCCCAGTCTTTGCTCGCAATCTCTAGAGCAAAGACCTAGCCACACGAGGGGGCTGGACATCGCCTTTTCACGCGCACTCGGCTGCTCGGCTGCTTCATGTGCCCAGTCTTTGCTCGCAATCTCACGGGCAAAGACCTAGCCACACGAGGGGGCTGGTGTGGATAACATGGGCCCCGGGTATCTGGAGATAAGCTAATGGACGTACCGCCTCCTTGGGCCGACTCAATTGGACCTTCCAGAAGACGGGTTTGGATGCTGGCGCGGCCAGACATGTTCTACAAGGAAACGAACTCGTCTCCTACTCGAATACATAGATATAGGCGTAACCAAATCGGTTATATCTGTATCTTCCATATACGGATTAGGGATTCTATCTGTAACCCGGCCCCTTGCACTATATAAAGGGGGTTCGGGGCCCCTAGTTCGAGATCTGACACATCTCATCTCTCTCATAGCCAATCGTCATCATCATCCTCATACGCATCTCAGCATCCCTGAGATCCACCATAATACAATCCACGAGCACAGGAGTAGGGTATTACCTCGCCCCGAGGGCCCGAACCTGTATAAATTCGGCTCCCTGTGCTACCATCGTAATTGTGATCTTTCGCATTGCCCCATAAAATACATTGCCGACACAAATAAATCGGCGGTTAGCGCGCCCGAGTAGGGCCTAGCGTCGCGATCAACTACATCGACTCCGATGGCTTCAATTGGCGGATTCATCTTCACCTACGCCCCTGGCTAAGGCTTCATCTTTGGAGATCTCGGCTTTATCGCCGATGACTTCGGGGAATTTCGGTTGTGTGTTTAACCGTTCGATCCGCATTCACGGAGAGATGGTCTGCGACTCGGCCGAGCCTCACCGCCGGGATCTCTCCTCGATTCCGATCCGGAAGAGATCAATCGATGATGGCGATTCCGACTGGCCTACCGTTGGACTCCCCTTCGGTTTCGGTCGGGATCTACCACTTCTTTCTTTACCAGCTCCTTATGCTGGCGAAGGATCGAGTGGCGATCTGATTCCTAGCCTGGATCGCTCTCAGATCCAGTTGGGATCACAATCCCTCAATCATGGTCCGCCCCGTTCGGGTTAGGAAACTCGGCTGCTATTTTCCATCGGATAACATGCCAGCTTTTCCAATCTGGGCTAAGGAGCGGGACACGGCACACGCACACTAGGACGAGTTTTCCGAGTCAGGACTCGGGGACAACTCTAACCAGGTCAACTTCCCAAGTGGACATACCATTCGGATTGGTCAATTCGGCTGCGAGATTCTAGCGGATTCGTTCTGCTGAACCTCAGTCGGATCCTCTTCTGACCAGAGATCCAGCACGAGAAGTGGGAGTTATAATCACTCCCATCGACAAGCCAACAAATCGGGATCGGTTAAGCCTCTCCTTTTCGGAATCCAAGTTGGAAGAGAGCGTCAATGGGTTCCCCGACTTTCGCGGCGCCTACATACTGGATGGACAAACCTCCGGGTCGGCTCGGCGTCCCATAGGAGAGGCTGGAGCCGAACAAAACCCCGGAGGCGGAGGAGACCTGCGCGACTAGTTATGAGGTCGTGCACGGGAAGTCCAGGAGGAACTGCTCCAAGTCAGTATGGGAGATCACTCGGTCTTCCGTACGCCGCAGCAGAACATCCTCGCGTGTATGACCCTTCTGGACAATGTTGGTCCTTTGCTTAGAGAGAACAACCCCGCAACGCCGATCATGGAACAAATAAAAGCCATGGTGACGGCAGCGGCTGTCCAAGGCACTCGGGATCAACAGGCCGACTCGGCCAGAAGCCAAACTGCCACGAGTAGCACTCGGCGCAGTCGGCGCACACGAAGTCGCGAGCAAGATGCCCGCCGAAGTGCAAGTCGCAACCTTCGCCTAGACCTTGAAGCCCGACAGAGGGAGTGAGACGAGGATCGGCGCCGTACTCCACCGCGTCGGAATCTCCCCCGCCAATCTCCTCCCCCCGGGGAAGGATTAATTGATGGGATCAAGGCATTCACGACCCGACTAAGTCATGTAAACTGGCCCGAGGGGTTCAACCCCAAGGGGATTGTGAAATTTGATGGAGAACGGGACCCCGAGGCTTGGTTGCAGATTTACTCTTTGGCAATCAAGGCCGCAGGTGGAGGATACAACGTGATGGCAAACTATTTGCCCGTCATGTTAACCCCTCCGACTCAGAACTGGCTCGCGGGCCTTCCAAAGAACTCAATCGATTCCTGGGGAGAGCTTTGCGACCAGTTCGTAGCCAACTTCCAGGGTACTTTATCAGATTCATCAGAAGAAAGATGAGTCGTTAAGGGATTTCATTCGACGTTTCACCAAGAAGAAGAATACAATCTGGGAGATCTCAGAGGCGGTCGTCGTCGCAGCCTTCCAGAAAGGAGTTCGCGACCCCGATCTAATCAAGAAGATGTCTCGAAAGCCCCCGACTACCATCAAGGAGATGTTCGCCCTGGCGAATCGATACGCTACCGCCTCGGATGCTCTCGCTGAGCGTCAAGAGGATCACCCAAGCAAACATGAAGGCAAGAAGGACAAACCCGAGTCCTCCACCAAGAAGTTCACTGAGGTGCACAACAGCGACGCTCCGAGAGACGCTAAGCAAGATGACAAGCGTGACCCTCCTCAGGGTGACGCTTACCAAGAAACCGAGCGAGAGCTCAACTACATATTCGGGGGGATCGGATGCATATGAGTCCAAGCGTAAGAAAAAACATACCGATCGAAAAATCAATGCAGCTATTCCAGTGACCCCCGAGTATCTCAGGTGGTCTGAAGTTCCGATCATATTTGATCGCTCAGATCACCCGGACCACGTCCCTTGCCTAGGAAGATATCCACTCATCCTGGATCCTGTGGTACAGGGCGTCCGACTGTGCAAGGTCCTGGTTGACGGCGGGAGTGAATTAAATATCCTTTTCGCTAAGACTCTGGGCGAGATGCACATCCCAAGGACGGCGCTCCAGAAGACAGACGTGCCGTTTCATGGCATAATCCCAGGAACGTCGTTAGTGCCGATCGGGAAGGTCACTCTCCCGGTCACATTTGGCACTCGTGATAACTACCGGACAGAGAACCTCAGCTTTGAGGTGGCCGATTTCGAGACTGCGTATTATGCAATCTTGGGAAGGCCAGGCTTGGCCAAGTTCATGGCCGTCCCACACTACACCTATCTGGTTATGAAGATGCCAGGTCCACGGGGCGTAATCACGGTCCGTGGAGACGTCAAGTTTTCCTACCTCCTCGATAGGGAAAGCTGTGACTTCGCCTAGTCAGTTGAAGCAGCTGCCGAGTTGGACGAGATCCGGCAGGCGGCCACTATTCTTCGCGACGAAGGCGATCTACCGAACAAGAAACCATCTAAATCAGGCATCAAGCCTGACGAAGATGTCAAGCATATTTCGCTCGACCCGTCCGATTCAACCAAAACGGCTCTGATCGGAATAGGCTCGACCCGAAATTGGAAGACACGCTCGTCACCTTCCTCCAAGAGAATCGGGGCATCTTCGCCAGGAAACCATCAGATATGCCAGGTGTCCCGAGGGGGGTGATCGAGCACTCCTTGAACGTACATGACAAGGCCAAGCCGGTTAAGCAGCGACTGCGCCGATTCACGCAAGATCGGAAGAAAGCCATCAAGACAGAGATCACCAAACTTTTAGCCTCTGGCTTTATTAGGGAGGTGCTCCACCCCGATTGTTTGGTAAATCCGGTACTTGTGCAGAAGAAGAATAGAACTTGGCGTATGTGTGTCGACTACACCGACTTAAATAAAGCATGTCCCAAGGACCCATTCGGACTTCCTCGCATCGACCAGGTGGTTGATTCCACTGCCGGTTGCGAGCTCTTGAGTTTTCTGGATGCCTACTCAGGTTGTCACCAGATAAGTTTAAAGGAAGAAGATTGCGTCAAGACTTCGTTCATCACTCCATTCGGGGCCTTTTGCTATGTCATGATGCCCATCGGATTGAAGAACGCTGGAGCAACATACCAACGTTGCATTCAACGATGCTTCCACAACCAGCTTGGGCGCAACGTGGAGGCGTACGTTGATGACGTCGTCGTCAAGTCTCGGGTAACCTCTGATTTGGTCACTGACCTATCGGAGACATTCGAGAGCCTGTCGACGTACCACATGAAGTTGAACCCGGAGAAATGCGTCTTCGAGGTCCCTTCGAGAAAGCTTCTCGAATTCGTGGTGTCTCACCGCGGAATTGAGGCTAACCCGGAAAAGATCAAGGCCATCATGGAGATGGCACCCCCAACGTGCCAAAGGGACGTCCAGCGTCTTAGTGGGTGTATGGTTGCACTCGGTCGATTCATCTCGCGACTCGGCGAGCGTGGATCGGCCTTTTTCAAGCTATTGAAGAAGCAACACGACAAGTTCGTCTAGACACCCGAGGCACAGAAGGTTTTTGAGGATCTCAAGTCGTTCCTCACCTTGCCACCTGTCTTGGCATCTCCCGTGCCACAGGAACCGCTTCTGCTATACATTGCGGCCACCACTCATATAGTGAGTGCTGCGGTGGTAGTGGAACGGGAAGAAGAAGGACGCGTCTACAAAATTTGAGCGCCGGTCTACTTCGTCGTGAAGTATTGGGTGAGTCCAAGGTGCGCTATCCGCAAGTCACGAAAGCTTACAGATGCGGTCTGATCGCCTCTCGGAAGCTGAAGCACTATTTCAAGAACATCCAATTTCGGTGGTCACTTCTTTTCCTATTGGAGAAATTCTCCATAATCGGAAAGCCACTAGGAGGATCGCAAAATGGTCGGTGGAACTCGGGGCTTTCGAGCTCTCGTTCAAGCCGCATAGCGCCATCAAGTCTCAAACACTCGCTGATTTTGTTATCGAGTCGACGGAGATGCAGACTCCCCCAGCCATCGAAGAAGCCGAGTATTGGAACATGTACTTCGACGGTTCTCTTCGACGGCAGGGCACGGGGGCTGGCATCGTTCTTATATCACCTGGAGGCGAACGACTCAAGTATGTCCTGTCCTCCAGATTCATTTTCCAGCTTCAAACAACGCAGCCGAGTACGAGGCGCTCATCCACGGCCTCCGTATTGCCATATCGCTCGGCATCCGGCGATTGGTGGTTCGCGGAGATTCCCAGCTCGTGGTGAGCCAAGTACATAAGGATTGGACTTGTGTCAACGACAACATGACCGCCTACTGTCAGGAGGTCAGAAAGTTGGAAGACAAGTTCGATGGGTTGGAGCTCATCCATATTCTGCGGCGAGACAATGAGGCGGCAGACGAGCTCGCGAACATGGGCTCCAGTCGGGCGCCAGTCCCGGCTGGGATCTTCATCCAAGAGCTCCACGCCCCCTCCATCACCCCGTAGGAGCAACTACCCCAACCAGACGAGCAACAACCCGAGTCGGAGGTGCTTGCCCTCGACCCGGATTGGACGCGACCATCCTTGGAATATCAGCTGGAGGAGAAGCTTCCCGACGACCGGGGGGCTACCGAACAAATTCAACGTCGGAGTCGCACATATGTGGTGCATGAAGAGATTCTGTACCGTCGAAGTGTCTCCGGCACACTTCAAAAGTGCATACCCGAGTCTGAAAGACGCGCCCTGTTGCAAGAAATTCACTCGGGCATATGCGGCCATCACGCCGCATCAGCTACGTTGGTCGGAAAAGCTTTCCAACAAGGAATTTACTGGCCAACCGCGGTCTCCGACTCAAAGGAGATCGTTCGCAAGTGCGAGGGTTGTCAGTTCTTCGCCCGGCAGATCCATGTGCCGGCTCAAGAACTCCAGACGATCCCCATCACCTGGCCGTTTGCAGTCTGGGGGCTCGATATTGTCGGACCCTTCAAGAAGGCCCCAGGTGGTTTTGAACACATTTTCGTTGCCATTGACAAGTTCACCAAATGGATTGAAGCCAAGCCTGTGACCAAGATTACGGGGGCTAAGGCCACCGAGTTCTTCCAGGAGATCATCGGTCGGTTTGGCGTACCATCTCGGATCAATACGGACAACGGCTCTCAGTTCAGAAGTGACGAGCTTCAGAGCTGGTGCGAAGATGTGGGCATAAAGATCTGCTTTGCTTCAGTGGCACACCCGCGAAGTAACGGGCAGGTCGAGCGCGCAAACGGCATGCTTCTACAAGGTGTCAAGGCGCGCATCTTCGATCGGCTCAAACCATATGCGGTCAAATGAATAAAGGAATTGCCTACCGTACTCTGGGGGTTTCGTACAAGCCCCAGCCGAGCTACGGGGCAGTCTCCCTTTTTCCTCGTGTATGGATCTGAGGCGGTCCTTCCAACAGAACTACAGTTTGGGTCACCCCAAGTTCAGAGGTTCAATGAGACCGAGTTAGAAGCCAGTCGGCTTGACGATCTTGACCGACTGGAGGAAGCTCGGGACGTTGCTACAATTCGGTCGGCCAAGTACCTCCAGGGTTTGCGCCGCTACCACGACCGCAATGTGCGGGATCGTACCTTCTCGGTGGGAGATTTGGTCCTTCGGGTCAATCAGTCGAATGGCCACAAACTTTCTCCATGCTGGGAAGGTCCGTACATCGTCGACTCAGTGACACGCCCGGGGGCTTACCGACTGAGGCGAGAAGACGGCGCCCTCCTGGACAATTCGTGGAACATCGAGCAATTGCGTCGTTTCTATACCTGACGACTATTGTAACCCATGTCTACAATTAAATAAAGATAAGTTTTCGCTCATATTGTCTTTACGCTTATGCAATTCAGTTTCTGACTTGCTACTTATTTGTATGTCAATTAAGTAGTAAGTCGGGGGCTACACCTAATTAGGTGCGCAATCGCGCACCTAACCTTCTATTGAAATTAACTTGACTTGCTCCCTAGTCGGATCCCGACTAGCCAGTAAGTCGGGGGCTACACCTAATTAGGTGCGCAGTCGCGCACCCTCTCTCTTTTTATTGAGTTTGACTTACTCATGTGTCGGATTCCGACTGGTTTGTAAGTTGGGGGTCATACCTGATTAGGGGCAGTCTCCACCACTACATCTATTTGACACCTAATCGAGCCTTTTTCTTTTTGAGTCTATGATGAGCCTAAGTGTTAGTCGTTCCGAGTAACGAAACTCTTGTTTCCTAGCAACACTCATACTTCCCGATTGCGTTATTGGAGATAGAGCTCCGCGCCAACTCCTAATGCTAAGAAACTTGATGCGCTGGGCAGAGTGCTTAGTAAAAGGGACCTAACTCGCTTGGGCAAAACGTGTGACTCGAATCGTGAAAAGTCGATTAGCTTGTGCTGAGATAAAAAAAAGAAGCACACAGAGAAGAGACTGGAGGCAAACTAGACAATTTTATTAATATTTATAATGGCTCACAAGCCAATTACAGGATATGGCGTCAAGCGTGGGCCTGCGCCTTGATGATCAGGTCCATCACCCCGGCGAGGCCTAGGGCGGCGTCGATCAGGGCTTCGGCAATGGCGGCGTCGCGGGCACGGGTGCGGACCAGCGCCTCCACGATCACATCGGCCACCTCGGCAAGGGCCGGGGCAACCTTGATCAGAACCGCTACGGAGACGACGTCGCGGGCTCGGGCCTCCTCTTCAGCGACCTCGGCAAGCGCGAGGTCGTACTGCGCCCAGAGCTCCGCCAACTCTTCATCAACCATTGGAGCAGGAGGAGATGGAGGGATTCAAGAAGGAGTTTGGGTGAGGAGCGGCCGCTGTGCCGGCCTCTCTTTATAGCCGAGATCGAGGAAGGAAAGCAGTTGTATGCAATGATCTTAATGCATTTAAGCAAGCACATTTCACGGTTCTAAAGCAATCAACTATCATCGGCCCCTATATCCTTCAACATAAGAGGTCCCTACAAAGGCTGACTTCCCGAAAAGACAGATAGCTGGATAGATTTGAAGCAAATGGAAACTTTTGGAAGTTGGCTACAAACCTATATCCTTCAGAAGGGGTCAAATGATGAAGTACTGCAGCGGTTGGGCCATGGACCATCACAAGAAATCATGACATTTGAAGTGCAGAGATCAGCGGTTATACATTCTACACGATTCGGGATAACAAGAGCACCAACGAGAAGAGCGGTGTCCGTATAGACACCTTAGACAACAACGGCAGGGTGGACACATATTATGGTTTCATAGAAGAAATATGGGAGCTCGACTATGGACCATTGTTGAAGGTCCCTCTATTTAAGTGCCAATGGGTGAAGGCGACTCCAAGCGGAAGGTCGACAAATCGGCATGACAACCGTGGATCTCAAACAAGTTGGCTATAGGTGCGAACCGTTTGTTCTAGCTCAAACTGTGCACCGGGTATTCTATGTGATGGACATGAACTCAAGCAAATCAAAGAAGCAAAAGGACAAGACGCAGATCAAACCGAAGCGTCGTGGTTCTCCAAGGCAAGCGAAGGATTGTTGGAGTTAAAGACGTCACCGACGAGGAAGAGTATGGCGATTCGACGAGCTACCTCCTTTTGCGGTTGATGTCGACATAACCGCCTGAATAGCGAGACGTCGATGATCCTTACATACGTCGCGATCATAACGAAGAACGGTTGTAAAGGCTAATATTGCCCTACTTAACGTGTACAACTTCATTAAAAATACGCATATTGGACTTGTGTTATTTCTTTAATGTTATTTACAGATAAAACAAATTTACAAAAGAGAAGAAAGAGATAAAACAAATTTATAAAAAGAAAAGAAGGAGATAAAACAAATTTATAAAAGAAAAAAGGAGAGAACAAATTTATACAAATAAGAAAGAGATAAAACAAATTTATAAAAGAGAAGAAGGAGATAAAACAAATTTACAAAAGAAAAGAAATAGATCAAACAAATTTACAAAAGAGAAGAAATAGATAAATCAAATTTATAAAAGAAAAGAAATTGATAAAACAGATTAATTTATAAAAGAAAACAAGTTGATAAAAGAAAAGAAAGAGATAAAACAAATTTATAAAAGAAAAGAAAGAGATAAAACAAATTTATAAAAGAAAAGAAATAGAAAAACAAAAAAAATTTGGGCAAGGGGGCGCAAGGGGGGCTCGAACACGCGAGCACGCGGGTGAGCCCGCGCCTAAACGCCGCGCTCTAGCCAGGGGGGAGGAAAGTTACATCTCAACAAAGACCGGGCACGGCTTCCTTTTCAATTTGATTGACTCTGCAAGCGGTTCCTAATTGAAACCGCTTGTAGAAGGATCTCATTCATTGCAGACTTCCGCTTGAGGGCCTCTACAAGCGGTTCTTAATTGAAACCGCTTGTACAGAGGCACACTGACCGCTTGTAGAAGGGGGTTCCCGCCGCCCACATGGAATGGCCCTTTGCAAGCGGTTGGTAGTACGAACCGCTTGCGAGATCGACCTCATAAGCGGTTCATACTCTGAACCGCTTGTAATGATATTTACTAGCGGTTCCTATCTGAACCGCTTATGAGGCCCTTTACCTTATATCGTACCTTGCACACCCAAATTTTTTAAGTCCCGAAACCATGCATACCTTTCGACACGTCGCGTCGCCGCCGCAACCAAGCACCGCCGTCCTCGTCGCCTCCGACAGTAGCGCCCGCCTCCTCGTCTCCTTCGACAACGCGCCGCCGCCACCACCAAGAAGGGCCTAGGTTCCGCTCTCCCATGCTCTCCTCCTCCTCTATTTGTTGCTGCCCGCAGATGTTCGATGAAATGTCCCAACGGGACAGAGAGGAAAACACGGGTGGCCGGCTCGAGGCTGCAAGCGAGGGCAAGGGGGCGGCTGGGCAATCAATCGAGGAGGGCAGCTCTGGGAAGAGCAGGCGGCTCGGTGCAAGCGAGAACAAAGCTAGGGCGGCCATGACAACCAGGGGAAGCAGGCGGCGGCTCGATGGCGAGACAGCAGACAGGAGTTTATAAGTTGTGATGCTAAATACAAGTGTGATGCTAAATACAAGCTTGTTTAGGAATTCATTTGATTATCTCTTTTGAATTTTAGGGATTTGTTTTCTATTTATTTTAAATATTTTAGAAACACCTAAGTGTTCTAGGCTAAATACACCCAATTTGTAGTGTCTTTCAACAAAGCCACGGATTGTCAGGGTGTCTCAGCATAACCACCATATTTGTATTATCTTATAGCCAATTCTTCTTAATTATATCGAAAAATCATTTATTTGTCTCACCAAGGATTTGAGTATTGGCTACGATGGGGAGAGTGCCTTAGAGGCATCCAACCCACTCGGCCCCAATGAAGGTTAGTCGCTAGATTTGTCATCTGAATATTATTATTATTATATGTGCGTCTTATCAATTTGTATATTATTATTATTATATGTGCGTCACCACAAAGACTGTATATTATTATTATATGTGCGTCACCACAAAGACTGTGTATTATTATTATATGTGCGTCTTATCAATTTGTCATCTGAATATTTAATTTGTTTATTCTTAGGAAATCCTCGGCCCCAATGAAGGTTAGTCGCCAGACCGCTGGAAACAACTTGTGTGGCTATTATATGTTCCACTACATGTAAAATTTTCTCCACGGCAATGTTCCCACTAATTTTTTCGAAGAGGCTCGTGTGTGCTACTGAACCAGTTAGCTAGCTAGAATAACATACGCTTTAATTACAAGCATATATATGTTCCGATATTTAATTATTCACTTATCGCTTTATTAATTGCCCGCCCAACACCGATAGCCACGTTGCAGTACTGCCGCCTCACCGGGTGCTTGCACTTCAAGAACAACTCATTGGTTTCATTGTCGACGAGATCGTAAACCCTCAAGGCGCGTTCCACATGAGGGTTAACGGTTCTCCTTCCTTTAACACCGCCGAACTGGCGGCGATATCCACCATCACGTCGAGCAAGGCCGAGAAGAGTGACGCGACGAAGAAATTAACTCGAGAGACAATTTTCAATTATTCAAACTGCTTGTAAACGTCGCGTGCATGCACTCGTTATCACATGTAACATGTATATATATACTTGTGGATTTTTGACAATGTTAATATACTTGTGAATGTTTATTCAGCTTGTGATCATGTCAACATGTGTATATATATATATATATATATATATATATATATATATATATATATATATATATATATATATATATATATATATATATATATATATAGCTAGTTTACTCTCCAGTGCAGTTCCTCCGTACTCTAGGCGAGTTCTGAAATTGAGATATTTAACGACCGATCCAATCCGTTGATCTTGTTCATCTCATTGAAATGTAGCTACCAACCAAGTTTCGTATTTTTTTTGAATTTGTTTAGTATTTGTTTCGTATTTTCTAAAATCAGCCTTCTAATTAGTCGTGGAGCGTCAAAAAAACTGATTTTAGAAAATACGAAACAAATAGTAAACAAATTTAAAAAAATACGAAACTTGGTTGGTAGCTACATTTCAATGAGATGAACAAGATCAACGGATTGGATCGGTCGTTAAATATCTCGAATTTCGTAAACCTGTCCAGAGTACGGAGGAATCCGTACTCTGGAGAGTACACTAGCCATCCTCTATATATATATATATATATATAAAATTGCGACAAAAAGCCTCTTCTAGTATTTAGTTTTATTATTTAAAACAATATCTACAAAAACCCTATAAAACCATTTTGAAATGGATTCAGTATCTCCTGTGGAGATTGCTTCTCTGCAGCGGTTGGAACCGCTTGAGAATCTCATAGCGGTTCCAATTACGAACCGCTTGCAGAGCTATCCGAGGTGGCAGCCCACTCGCGCGTCCAGAGAGCTACGCAGCCGGTTCGTTAGGTCTGTACAAGCGGTTGAGAGAACCGCGTGTACAAGCGGTTCAAAAACCGCTTGTACAGTTCCTTACGAACCGCTTATGATGTTTCGTTCTGCAGTAGTGTTTACCGGTGACCTCCAGTAAATATTATTTACCGATAAGGAAAATCCTGCTCCTACATGGAGTTCACCACCATCACACTGGCCGATGAGTTCACTTCTGTTAACTCCGGCTCCAGCTCCAGCAGCCTCAAGAGGAAGAGGTCGCGAGGCAGTGAGAACGGCTACTGTCGAAAGAAGTTGTTTGAAGCCACCCTTCAAAACCCTCATCTTGTTATATATCTTGATCAATGGTATCGAACAGTTGGATCGCGACTCGGAGATCGGTATCAAGAGCGCGATTGCATGCAGATGGAAGAATGAGAGGTTGCAATGGCGACGCCGTGAATACGGAGGACGCCATCATAGTGCTGAGCTGCGAGGTGATCGGCATTTGCTCCTTGGCTTCCTCCCCTCCGGTGAAGCAACGACGGATCAGCAGAAAAGATGGCGAGGAAGAAGACGCCATGGAGAAGACAGTGAAATCACATATTAGCTTGGATTTGAATGCTTGCGCAGAGGATGGAAAAGAGGAGAAAGAGAATTTACGTGATGATGTGGGGTTTCTGAAAGTTGTGGATGGGGTTTTCCTATTCTTATAGCAGTGGATCTCTGCATGAGGAATTAACGTACTCTTTGTGTTCTTTGCACTTTATTTTCTTAACTTTGCCCTATTATCGTACGATATCAATATTCTCTGTACGCTGTGTGGTTAATTTACTGTGGAAATTAAATTTCCCTTAATTAGAAGGTACAAGTGGATTATGGTCGTATGTTTTGAACTTGTCCTTTAAAATAAATTGCTTTTGTTTGCTGTTATTTTGCAATCAGTTAAGTAGTTCGATGCCGCACATGGAAGTCTATGCTACGTACAGAATATATGCACCGAAAGCATATTGAAAGTATGATGCGTACAGTTTGCTGTTATATATATGCGGTTTGTGTATATCGATACTCTTTTCCTTGATTTGGTTTCGTCTGTTCTGGCAAAAAAATAACAAAAAAAACTTCAGAAAAGGTTTAATTAAGCTCAGTTGGGATAAAGCGGCTACATCCACTGGCGGAGCCATAGGGTGTCAAAAGCTGGTTGAGAAACCACAAAAAACCATGAAAACTGAGGTAGCAAAAACTGCCAAAAAAATTATCATCGGTTTAGGTGGTTTTTTAAGGAAAATCGTGACACTACTACAGAACTGGACATCACAAGCGGGCTATTACAAGCGGTTAGGTGCGAACCGCTTCTGGCCTTCGCACCGCTAGAAGCGGTTCGTGAACAACGGACGGGACAGGGTTTCCAGAAGCAGTTGGTAACACCAACCGCTTGTGTTGAGCAACCTCCACAAGCGGTTTGTATCCCAAACCACTTCTGAATTATCACAAGCGGTTTGAGACCCCAACCGCTTGTAGAGATATATATTTAGAAGCGGTTGGTGTCTCAAACTGCTTCTAGAAGAGGTCCCGTCCACCCATTTAAACTTTTCCTTCCTCCCCGAGCTCGCAGACATGAACAGGGAAGGGCCTGACATTGTTCTTGAGGGAGGTGCTGTCCAAAATTTTGAATGTGATGATTTAGCTTCAAATTAAGTGAATCAAGGTTAGTAACACCATGCTACCATTCTTCTCACCAAGATATTGTTTTCTTTGCATTTAATGTGGAGAAAAAATTGATTTTGATTCTTGGAGGTTTTTATTGCTAGCTCGCTCTATAATTTTAATTTTAGGCAAGACTATGATGAATTATGGTAGTTGTTTTCTCCAAAAGTGTTCTTTGGTTTAGAATTTTCAATGTAACACTCCCTCTCTTCCATCTCACTCCATAATTTTAATTTTAGGTAGGACCATGATGAATTGTAGAGAGTTATTTTCCAAATGTTATTAGCTTTACAATCTTTAATATAACACTCCTCCCTTCAATGTAACAATAGTAGATCTAGGTTTGAAGGAAATTATTAATGTTTTATGAAATAAAATAGAAAAAAATTTTAAGGGACAAAATAATTAGTTAAATTAAGTTAAAAAGGTAGAAGGATAAGAAAAAATTTGAAAAACCACTCCCTCCATCGCAAAATATATGGCCTATAAATTCTTGGCACAGTATTAATTAAAAGTAACACATTGACTATTAATTTCTTTTCGATTATGTCTTGTACAACTATAAAACTAATAACATGTTTGAGTAGTTTTAATTACAAATGTAACTATATGACATGCATATATAAAATAAGTATATTATTTACTACCTTTGATAATAGCCAAAACATGGAAAAAATGACTTTTGTAAATACGTGTCAAAGTACTTTGGAATGGAATTTTGCTACAATGTTATTTATGAAAAATAAAAGTGAATTTATAAATAACACTTTAGTGAAAGATCTTTGAAGCTATCTGAAATTAGATCTTTGTGTAGATGAACCGGCAATGGATGTACAATGCGGATCGTCGCTTCAGAGAGTTCATTGATGGCGTGAAGGCATTTCTTGATGCCGCTGTTGGATTCTTCCCTCCAAACAGCTTCATATGTTGTCCGTGCGTAGACTGCAAGAATGAGAAGGAGCACTCCCAACGATTTCAGGTTATGACCCATTTGATCACGAGAGGTTTCATACCAAGCTACACCTATTGGACCAAGCATGGCGAAGTACAGGGGAGCAGCCAGGAAGACGATGAAGAAGATGGTGAAGAAGAAGAGGTATTCAACAGTATGACGGACACCACGTAATATTGTTCTGTGGAAGATACAGTCGGCGATCTTGCTGATGACGAGCTAGACCAGATGCTGCGTGACGGAGAGAGAGACTACACAGATAAAAGATAATTCGAGAAGTTTCAGTGCATGGTAGAGGACCACAGGACACCTTTGTACAGTTGTACCCGGGCTGTGGGAAGGGCCACACGAAGCTCCGTACGACACTGAACTTAATGCAATGGAAGGCCAGAAATTGTGTGTCAAACAAGGGATTCGATGAGTTGTTATGACTCATAAAGAATCTGTTTTCAGAAGATAACACGCTGCCTGAATCTACATATGAAGCCAAGCAAGTCATCTGTCCTTTGGTATTAGAAGTACAGAAGGTACACGCATGTCGTAACAATTGTATCATATATCGCAATGAGTATGTGGATTTGGATGCTTGTCCAGTGTGCAAAGAATCACGTTACAAGACAGCCCGAGAAGACCCAGGTGAAATAGATGGGGAGTGTAAGACGAAGAGACCTCTCGCTAAGGCGGTGTGGTATTTCCCTGTGATTCCCCGATTAAAGCGTCTTTTTGCTAACAAAGCGCATGCCCAGATGGTGCGTTGGCACAAAGAAGAGTGTAAGGATGATGGGATGCTTAGGCACCCCGCTGATGGGTCCCAGTGGAGGAAAGTCGATCGAACATTCCCAGACTTTGCAAATGAGGTGAGAAACATAAGGTTTGGGTTGAGTACCGATGGTATGAATCCTTTTGGCGACCAGAGCAGTAGCCATAGCACCTGGCCTGTTACACTATGCATCTATAACATTCCTCCTTGGTTGTGCATGAAGCGGAAATACATCATAATGCCATTGTTGATCCAAGGGCCGAAGCAACCCGGAAACGACATCGATGTCTATTTGAAACCATTGATAGAAGATCTTGTAAAGTTGTGGGAGGATGGTGTACGGGTATGGGATGAGCACAAGAGGAAGTATTTCACCCTACGTGCACTGTTGTTCGTAACCATCAACGACTGGTCCGCGCTCGATAATCTATTTGGCAATACTACCAAAGGATATAAAGCCTGCTTACAATGCTTAGATGAAATCGACAACATGTACATGAAAAACCTCGAAAGATTGTGCACATGGGCCATCGTAGGTTTCTTCTAAAGAGGCACCCATTGCGAAAAAAGGAAGGTATTTTGATGGGAAAACAGACCATCGTGATAAGCCTGAGCATTGTAGTGGGCCACGTGTATTTGCCATGGTAAAAGATTTTAAAATAGTGTTTGGAAAGGGTCCTGGAAGCAAACTTGTCCCGAACGAGGAAGGTCAGACACCCATCTGGAAGAAGAGATCAATATTTTGGGAGTTGCCTTATTGGAAAGTTTTGGAGATCCGTCACTCACTTGACTTCATGCACATCACGAAGAATGTTTGCTTGAACCTGCTAGGATACTTGGATATGTACGGCAAATCGAAAGATACACTACAAGCTCGGAAGGACCTACAACTTTTGGAACTGAGGGATCATCTACATCCAGAAAAGGGAGAGAAAGGACATTACCTAAATCCCGCGAGCTACACTCTAAGCAAAGAAGAGATAAAAAAGCATGATAGAGTGCTTGAATAGTGTGAAGGTCCCTTCAGGATACTCGTCAAATGTGAAGAGACTCATAAACATGAAAGAGAATAAAATCGTACACCTGAAAGCTCATGATTGTCTTGTATTGATGACACAGTTGCTCCTAGTAGCTGTGAGATGTATTTTGCCTGAGTGGGTCCGAGTGACAATCATAAAGCTGTGTACCTTTTTCAACGCGGTTTCACAGAAGGTCATGGATCCACAAAAGCTAAGTAAGGTACAAGATGACGTGGTACAGAGTGTGGTCAGCCCTGAGATGATCTTTCCTCCTACATTCTTTGATATTATGGTTCATCTCATTGTTCATATTCGATGTGAGACAGGTCTTCTACATAATGGACGTGTCAAGCAAACCAAAGAAGCACAGAAAGAAGTAAAAGGATTGCAGTAGTAAGCCAAAGCGACACGTGGTTCTCCAGGGCAAACGAAGGATTGTTGGTGTTGAGGACGTCATAGACGAGGAAGAGTATAATTAGTTCGATGAGCTCCCTCCCTTTGCGGTAGATGTCGATATAAGTGTCCTAAATGTAACAGAAGTCGATGCTCCTTACATACATCGCGATCACGACGAAGGAACACTTGTAAAGACAAAGTGATCATTAATTCATGTGATTAAATAATTTTTGAAAGGACTAACTAATTTTTGAATGGACTAACTAATTTTTTATTGCACTAACTAATTTTTGAATGGACTAACTAATTTTTGAAGGGATTAAATAATTTTTGGATGCACTCACTAATTCTTGGTTGCAGTCACTAATTTTTGTAGGGATTAAATAATGTTTGAAGGGATTAAATAATTTTTAAATTGATTAAAAAAAGAGGAAATCAAAGCAAAAAATAAAATAGCAGGGGGCGCGAGCGGGGCTCGAACCGGCGACGCCGCAGGTGAGCCCACGCTCGAGCGCTACTCGCTAGCCAATCGGGAGGAAGTTTTATCTCAACCATACAGGGCATCAAACCATTTTGACTCCTAATTCTCAACAAGCGGTTGGTGATACCGATCGCTTGTAGAGGTCCCAACCTCGCTCCCCAGTAGCGGTGAAGGGGTTTTTACAAGCGGTTTCTATTACAAATCGCTTGTAGAGGGGGTGTTTTACACATGGTTTTTATTACGAACCGCTTGTAGCGGTCTTATTACAAGGGGTTGGTGGTTTCAACCGCTTGAAGAGGTGCGCTTATAAATAACTGTCTTCTCCTCCCCGCACATCACACACTCAAAAATTTTCTAAGTCCCCGCGGGCGATCTCACTTCCTCTGTCGCGCCGGCGCCGTCGTCTCCATCGAGGACCCCGCGCCACCGTCGACCACTGTCGCACCGCCGCCGTCCAAGTCGTCTCCCCGCGCCACCGTCGACCGTCACCGTCGACCACTGCACCCCTCTGTGTACCGCGCGCGCCATTGCCGTTGGCCCACTTCGTCGACCGCGACCGTCACAGCCAACGCCTGTGACCTCGCCGTCGCCTCCTCCGCCATTGTGCCGTCGTCTGCGACCTCCTCCATCCCGAAGGGCCTAGGTTGCCCCGCTCCCATGCTAACACCCCCTCTGTCCTAAAGCCGCCCACAAGGTGTTCGACAAAATGTCCCTATGGGACACAAATGGAGAGAGTGAGAGAGAATGAGAGAGAGATGGACAGTGAGAGTGAGATGAGAGAGAAAGAGAGAATGACATGGAGACATTAAATGTATTTTTTTGTTATATATATATTTCTTTTACAATTTGACGAGTTGCCATACTTACTAATTAAACAATTTTTTATAATTACGATAGATGGCGACACTAGGCCGTGGTGATCCTAATTTAGAGATGGACGAACTGTTCTTGCTAGACGAGATCGCCCATGGTAGTAACTTGGGCGCCAATGAAGGTGATGCCAATGTTGTCAACACCGCTGCCGGTGGATCCGGTGATGCCAACGTTGTCAACACCGCTGCCGGTGGATCCAGTGATCCCGTGGACGCTGAGGGAAGCGAGGTAATGCCACGAGAATCCGGACAAACCATTTAATCGTATTTAACCAATTAATATAAATGGCTCTAACACGAAAAATTCACATCTCTGTCCATTTTCAGCCCGGTACATCAAGCACCCAAACCAAGCAAGGACCTAACAAGAAGTCTGCTACAAAGTTTGTTTTCACCAACGTCGACAATGACGGGAAGCCGATTGCTCCTCTTTCTGCAGTAGGCCCGTTTAACAACGCATGTGGTTTCCACGTTAGGGATCATGTCCCAGTTAGCATCAAGAAATGGCCTGAAGTTCCGCAAGCCACCAAGGAGCTCTTTTGGAAAGATATCAAGGAGAACTTCAAATTTTCTGAAGGATACGAGAACAAGGTTAAGAGATACACTTTGAAGAAGATGGCAACCCAATTTCAGTCATGGAAAGTTCACCTGAACAACAAGTATGTCAAGAAGGGAGAAAAGCCAGACTTCAACCAACATCCCAAGCTAGCGGATCACTGGGATGCATTTGAAGAATACAAATTGTCAGAGGAAGGACAGGCCGTGAGCCATCAGAACAAGATCAATGCTGGGAGGAAGAAATACCACCACCATCTTGGCACCGGTGGTTACGTCAAGGCTATAACTAAATGGGAGAAGCGGAGGAAGAACTAATGGCCAAGAATATCACGCCTGCTACTGCTGAATGGGAATTCCGCCAGCGGAATTGGTTCATGGGTCATGAAGGGGCCCTTGCAGACGATGGTAGCTTGTTGATGGCACCGGGAGCGGAGGATGTTGGAAACAGAATTGTCCAAACCGTCGACATGTCTCACTCCGGTTCCTTAGTGATAGACAGGGAGAATGACGAGCTCACACATGCACTTCAAAACCCTGAGCACCCAGGATGGACAAGAGGAATGGGATCGTCCGTGCCGTGGAAGTACGGTTTCTCCAAAGATGCCGATACGTACAGGAGCCGGTCAAGAAGCAAAAGAAGAGAGTCGTACAGATATAACTTACTAGAAAGGGAGCTCAGAGCAACTTCGCAGAGCATCGGAGAGATTGTTGAGCAAAATCTGCAGGCGGCACTCGGTAAACTTCAGGGAGCAGGTACAAGCAATACACAGGTCGACACCATGGTTAGCCCGCCCACCTCTGCGCGACGGAGTAGCTGCGTGTCCAACGCCGCCACACTTTCTACTCACATGGTACCGGTGCCGGACCTGGGACAGTACGCAGTGGACAACATCAAAGTTCGTCGGGAGTGTGAGCTATACATTCAGGTGCATAACCTCTCCACCAAGGTGGCTTATGGCGTGGCGTACCTGGTGGAGCCGGGCCAGCTTTTCCATTGCAATGAGATACTGCAGGGTGACTCGAAGGTCACGGTGGAGGAGGTGTCGAGCGGCTATGAAGATCTTTTGCTCGAGATTGCTAGAGGGGACGACATCACCAAGCTTGGACAAGCCCTCCACGAAATCATCCTCAGGCGAAAAAGGTACATCATATTTCCAAAGACCGTGGAGGTGACCTCTCCACCAAGAGAAATCCAACAATTGGAGCTGACCGAAGGGACCATGCCTCAACCGCAACGACAAAACACGCCTCCTCCTACATCACCTCAATGACATGCCTCGTCCCCAATACAGAGCACTCCGCCTCCACCTCCTGCTCCACGAAGCCCGGCTCCACAATTTGCTCCAAGGAAGAAACTCCAAGTACGAAGGACCAAGATCTTTGCGACGCTACCCCTCCCAGAAGGCCCGTCAGTAAGGGCAACACAGTCGTCAAAGGAACCTCCGAAAAGGGCATACGACATGACGGCTGAGGAGACACGAGAAATAGTTTAAAAGAAAATTGAGACACACTTCGCACCAAAGGTGCCACCTCCCAAGGCGCAAATTGATCCGAAAGCTGCAGCCCACTTTGTGACATGCCGTGCAGCGCCTCTTCCTGCCTCGACTAACTATGAACTCACAATAGCGAAGGCTGCATTGAAAGGGAAACGGACTAAGGCGGTGGCGGCACCTAACAAGATAGCCCAAGATTACCAGCTAGAGGAATTCTTGAGAGAGTCAGGGCTGTCTTATGCTGCAGCTAATGGACTATTAGATAATCTTCCAACGGTAGAGGCCAGGTGGCCATAAAAGCTGGGCCGGGAGTTGGTTGCACCGGAAAAGATAAGAGATCTGCCAACCAAGATGCGACAATTTCATGAATGGTACATGGAACAGTCCGCTCAAGGAAGAACAATGTTCTCCGTCCATATAAAAAACAAAGATTTCTATCGTGGGGATGAACTCATATGGATGGAATTCGACGACTTCTACCAATTTTACCATCGAGACGCCGTCAACGTGTCTCTAATGAGCTGCTGGTGTCTATAAGTACTTCTAGCTAATGATTGAGTTTACCATATATATGTGTTAATTTCGCCGTAGTTCAAGCTACAAAATCTAATAACTCATCCCCTTTGTTTGTAGAATGGAGATATAAATATGTAGAAGAGACACTATCTTCAACATCGGCTTCATCGACCCATCAATTGTCAACGAGCCTAACTGTAAACGCAAGCCAAAAGAAATTAAAGAATACATTCTACATGCTCTTTTCGAACATTACTACAAACCACACATACTTCTGCCTTTCAACTTCTAGTACGTATATATACATGTCATCACACAACCTCTCGTTTATCCTTTTTCAAGACATTCATAATATGACTAATTACATATATGTTGCAATACATATATATGAATAGGTTTCACTAGATTCTACTTATTATCAATGTCGATAGTGCGAACATCACTGTGCAAGACTCAAGAAGAAAACCACATCAAGATTTTCAGTTTGTCATTGATATTCTAAACATGTAATATTGAGATGCCAACCTACATATATATAAGTATTTCGAATACTCATAATTACTATTCATATATCAACGCATGACAGGGCATTCACCACGTTCCGAACGAAGCATAGAGGAAAAAGTTCTACGAATGAATTCACAGTGCAATTCAGCACTCGAGTACGTACTACAAAATATCAATTAAAGAATATATATGGCGTAAAAATTTATCTTCTCAAATAATTAATTGCATTCTTTTCAAATATCACTCCAGGTTCTACAGCAATCGGCCGGAAACAACTTATGTGGCTATTATGTGTGCCTCTGCATGCAAAATCTTACCCACGGCGATATGCGACAACTAGACAACGAGGTGCGTGTGTGTTAAAAACAAATTTCTTAATACACTTATACTTGACGTGTTCAAAGATTTATTTATTTCTTTCTTTTCGTAGCCCGGCATCAATGAGACAGGCGTGATCCCATCGCATCGGGGAGAAGCAATCCAAGAACAACTTATTGGCTTCATTGTCGATGAGATTATAACCCCTAGAGGCGAGTTCTACACAAAGGCATGTAGAGATTGTCCTTCAATAATGACAGGTGAACTTACGGAATCTTTGTCTATAGGCGCAAAGAGTGATGCACGCAAGAAATGATCTCAAAATCACCACCTCTGTACTCTTCAAAAGTTGTAAAACGTTGCTTGTGCTGATCATCATTTCATTATGTATTGTAAAACTTGTATATATATATGCATTTAATTTGTAATTAAATTGTAAGTTCATACTATTTGTGCAAATAAACTAATGGTTTTCTCAATTATAATATATATTTAATTATGCAGAAATAAATTTGTAGTTGTATTTAATTTTATTGTCAAAATTCATATTTGAAAGGCTAGCTCAAAAGGCATATAGCTGTCAGCCTCTCCACACAAACCGCTTGTGGAGAGAGCACATGTGGCGTCTCGCCACCCACGATGGAATATATGCTCAGGGGCTCTACAAGCGGTTGGTAACACCAACCGCTTGTGATTTCCCCCCACGTGGCTGCTCCACTGCGCTTCCTGGACGTCTTCCGAACCGCTTGTGGTGCCGCACCACAAGCGGTTTGGGGAACCGCAAGTGATACCCTCTCGGTTGCGTACAAGCGGTTCGTTAACAACTTGTGTTGCACTGTTCCCTGATAGTGTGAAAGCGGCCAACCGTTGAGTAATGGTTTTTAGGTTGGTTTTGTTTTTAAAATGTAATGCTAGCCAATTGCATGGACTGATATCATGTGTGTACTATTGGGGCATGTGACTTTGTGTCCCTGACAGGTAGGGCAACTGTAGAATCTGAGTCCTAGGTGCACCCCTAGACCATGCGCCTGCTACATCTATTACTAGCACCATATGGTTCTGCCATTTTGGAGCTTAGAAGAGCAAGCTCTAGTATAGTCCGTAGATGCCTCTCACGTACGTAGGGGAGAGAACTTCTCTACAAATTGAAGACTAATTGTTCAAGAGGTGCACTAGTGTATATATGTCAAAACGAAAATGTAAATCCTAGGAGATCAGATAGGCAAACTAATTAGGCTACTTCTAATGCACGATATCTTATTGCTATTTTCTAGGTCATCACACTAGCAAGAGAGTAATAAGATACTACTTAGAAAAATCGCTCCAATGCAAAATATCTATTATGATTGTTTTTTAGGATTTCCATAGCTTGAGAGATATGAGATTGAGACCAACACAGTATCCAAAGTTTTGGAGGTTGTGCCAAAAATATATCCTATATAAGATACCACTTTCTGATCTCTCTTCTATAGTTCTATTGGGAAATCCTCCTCACAAAGGGGCTAAACAAGGAGAAGAATGGCCCACATGTAGGAGACGTGCCTTAAGGTATGAGCCTTGCCTTGTGGCATTTTGGGCATTGCACATCAAGGTTTGGTGGGGAAAAAGGTCACCAAACAGCAACCACAAACAGAGCCATGAAATTTTCAGAGATAGCCTCTTGAGAGAAGAGAAGAAGAGAAGGGAGAAGAAGAGGATTGGAGGAGAGATTTTGCAAGCAAGCAAAGGGTTTCTTCTCAAGGTCAAGAAGGTATGAATCCTCTTTCTTGCTTCTGCAAGTATTGACTCCACCATCTTTTAGTGAGATCCTTCAAGAACTCTAATCTTGTAGTCACCAAAACATTTTGCTGCCATCGAAGATGATGCAATCTTGATGTGTGTGAGCCTGTTGTGTCATATAGAGAAGAATTTTGGTGTATTCCTATATTCATATAATGAAAGAGATTTGGTTGGTTTGACCTCGTGGTTTTTACCCCAATATGGTGGTTTTCCACGTTAATGTCAATTATGATGTTGATATAGTGATAACTGCTGCCATGTCTTTATATACGTGTGATGCATATGCTTCTTTTCTTGGTTAGGTTAATTCCTAGGCTAAGTGAAGTGTTTGCTTAATTGTGCTCTTACTAAAATTAGTAAGCACTATTGTGATATATCCCAACAAATTCTCAGTCATATCAACAAAAATCTTATGTGATTTTTTTTGCAGAAGGGTTAGAACCCCATTTCCATTACTAAGGCAACGGAAACAAAAAAGCACGTTCAAAACAAAACCACCAACAACCACGACAGGACAGCAGGTCCTCCCACTGTCAGGCCACATGTACACATTCAACCGATAGAACAAAACACAACCAAAGTCTCTCCACGAATCTCCATCCACACGCAGGTGGGAAACAAAAAAGGGAAAACCCCCAGGCCACACAGCTACCTAAACATCTCCATTGGGGTCTCCATCAGTTCTTCTCCGCTGTCCAGCTCTCAGCTCATTTTGAAGATCTCTGACAATTTGAAAAATTTTGGAGATCCTCATCTCGACCGACTCTGTTATTTGCTTTTCAACAGACTGTCCAAAATGCAGAAAGAACAACAGCAAAAAATTAAATGCAAAGGGTCTTTCAGAGTTTTGCCCTCAAAACAGCAGGCATTCCTTCTCAACCAAATAGACCACAATAAGGCGGCCACCCCAAACAGCCCCAGTTAACAATTATGCTTCATGGCCCCAGACGTCCAGAAAGAAACATTATGAATAGAAGTGGGGATATTCACAACCCTTAGCAGTTTAGCAATTATCATCCAGGAAACTCTGACAGCAGCACACTGAAAAAACAGATGGTCAACAGTTTCCACCTCATTACAAATTATACAGGAAGGTCCCCAGCCAACCTCTTTTCCTCAAATTATGTTTAGACAGCACAGCATTGTTTTCAAAAAATCTTATGTGCTAAGTCATTTGATGTATAAGATACCACCCATTGAGAGCAGCCTTATGCCTTTTTCGTAATTCCAGCATCTTTCTTTTTTTTTTTCTGGCACAGCATTTGACACGCGGCCTGCACTGAATCCTAGCAGCGATATGCATCATGCATGCAGACACAGCTGTTTGTAGGTACACAACCAAATAAAGTCAGCACTGTACTGTATATGCATGCATGTGGACCAGTTGATCGCGTGCATGCACCGTACCACAAGACAGTCTGGTAATTAAATAACTTGGAACAGTACATAGCCACGCAAAATTTGTCGAATCTAGCTAGTTTTTACATAATTAAAGTCAAACGTGATGTGCTCGATCCTGAAGATCAAATGCTGGCTCAGAGCCACGAATTCAATTCGATCCTCGGCGACTTATCAAAATAGGGTGAGAGAATACATACACCTTGTTTCAGCAGATATCGCATGGCTAGCTGTACGTTACACTGCATCATGATTCATGATCAAAGTACGGCAGAAGCATGTGCTATTACTGTTGTGTGAAGCGCGCGGCCGGTGTAAGCTCAAATTACAAGTGTCAAATGACCAGCTGGAGGAATGGGTCCATATAGCTGTGCTGCTTCTTTAATTTATGCTAGTGGCACAAAATTAAGCTATCCAAATTAATTGTAATGCTCCTTTTGTTTTTGCTTACTGCAAAAACCGGCTTCTCATTCTTCCTCCATGGCTAGGGATTCAAAAACCGGCTGGACAACCACCAAAAACCATAGAGCAAAAACCACTACAAATCGGTTTTTCTATCGGTTTTCCTGGTTTATTGAGCTTTTTGGTTTGGGAAAAACTGAAGCACTAGGTAAGCGGTTTTATGGGGTCCAACAGGTTTAAAAACCCTGGACCTGGCCATTCCTCTTCACTCTAGCTCGGGTAAGAGTGTAATAACGCTCCTACACCGTTGTAGCGACATGGCAGTTTTTTGCCCAGCAATACGACTCAGAAAATTGCAGTGAATGTCTCGCAGGTGCTGTAACAAATCTGTTTTTGTGCAATAACGTTGCCGAGAAAGGTACGATTAACACTCCTGTAGTCGTGCAGTGACCCGACATCTTTCGTGCAGTAATTAATCCACTACGAGACAGATGTAGATCAATATTCTCAGAGGTAGAAAATCAACCTCTACCACACAGCTCTTAAAGAACACACACAGGGTGGGGCCTGCATGATAGTGAAATTCTATTTTATTTTGAATTTTAAAATTCTGAAATTAAATGGTTTGAGTCAAAACAAAATTTCTGAATTTTAAAATCTGGACAATTGGAATTTTAAAATTTGAAATTTTGGAAACTTAAATTTTAAAATTTGCAATTTTGGAATCTTAACATTTGAAATTTTGGAATATTAAAATTTTAAATTTTAAATCTTAAAATTTTAGAATCTTAAATTTTGAAATTTTGGAATTTTAAATTTTAAAATCTGAAATTTTGGAATCTTAAAATTTGAAATTTGGAATTTTAAAATTCAAAACAAAAGGAGAATTTTAGAATTTAGTTTTTCCAAATTTCCTAGTTCTAAATTTTTAAACTAAACAGTTTACAAACTAAACGGTTTGAGTCACTACCATGCGGGCCCCACCTATCAGCCGGCGCGGGAGTATGGGCAAATTGGGCAGAAAAATAGGAAAAGGGAGGAAAAGAAAAGGAAAAATGAGAAAAAAAAGGCCAAAATGTTATAAACTGAAGAAATTCACGTGCACAAGCTTAGTGGCTGAAAGACAAGCCAATTGGATGTCATTCTCAGCGAGGCCTTCCAATTCAGTGTTATAAAGTGAATTTTTCCCCCCTCTTGGGTCACTGAGGATCTAGTCTGTCGCCTTGGCTTGATGTCATCGTTAGCTGGATCTTTTAGGTGGCGGGAGACAACGGCATATTCTAGAAGGCTCCTTTACTTGGCAGATACCATGCAGATCAACTACAGGTAAAGCTCTTGTAACACACTCAATTCGCAAAAATCCCAAACATTCAAATTAAAACCCAAGAATTTTTGATATATATATACATATATATATATAGGAATAATACATAAGCCTCCATGGAGCCTAGGCTCCATGATTCGTTACCACTAGATGTGCCTTGATATTCGTGTTGTTTGGTTATTCTACTTTTATATATCCACAAATGAAAATATTTGAGATATTAAACTCCGAAAAAAGTTGAGTTGAACTTTAGTTTGAACTACATTTAACTATACTTCAAACTAGTTCAAACTATACTTCAAACTGGTTTAAACTGAGTTCGAATTTAATTTTTTTGGAGTTTCATATCTGAAATAATTTTTTAGTGGATATGTGAAAGATATACACGTCAAACACACAAATCTCAATGTACATCATAGGTATTTGAATCATGGAGCCTAGGCTCCATGGAGCCCTAAACAGGCTTCCTATATATATATATATATATATATATATATATATATAATAACCACCCTAATCCCTAATTTTGCTCTTTCTCAAAATTTCCAAATAGGTGACATTTTTACCTCTCTCCCTTTCACCAATCTCTAGCCGCCACCCTAGTTACCATCGTGGTCTGTCGGGCATGGTCATGTACCAAACAATTCATTAAAATTGGTAGCCCTAGATCACTGTCATAATTTCAATCTCATACCAATATCTTATATATCTAGAATTACAAGTCATTATCTCAAGTTAGTAATTAACACTACTACAGAACGGTTCCATGCGGTCATCAAAGCCGGTTTTTGAACCGGTGAGAAACAACAGACACTAATGTGACCAATCATATGTGTTAGTTTGGAACCGACACGGATGACCCATTTTTGTGACGGTTTATGCCTAGAACAGGCACATATATTTTTAAAATATTTTTTTCTAGCCTAGCTCATCGGTGGTAACTAGGTTGCTAATAATAGGTAGTATTGTACAACACTAGCTAGCTACCTATCTACATGAAGGCAGCGACGGCAGTGGCGATGGCGTCATCGCTCGTCGCCTCGGGGTCGGAGTAGCCGCCGACGCTATCATAGTCGCCGGGGCTGTCTGTCCAGTTATCGGGGGAGGTGTCCAATCGTTGGACCCTCGAGCCCTTCCGCTCTCCTCCTCCTCCGACGACACGAGAGAAGGCTCCTCATCATCGTCCTTCTCCTCCTTCTCCGGGACCTCACTGATGAGGCCCACGAAAGGATCCGAGGATGGATCAGTCGGCAATGTGGCCCACCGTCGCTTTGGTGCTGGCTCGTCATAGGGCTCCTCGCTGGCTGGCTCCTCCGCATCGGGCTTATCTCTAGCCATCGGTTCCTCCTTGTAGGGCTCCTCACCGGTGGGCTCCTCTTCATGGGGCTCCTCATTGGTGGGCTCCTCCTCACAGGGCTCCTGATCGCCGTTAAGCCATAGTGACCATGGCAAGGCTGGCTGTGGCGGCAAGGAGGGTGGAGAGGGCAACGGCTACAGTGACAAGGCAGATGGAGAGGGCCACGACAACGGAGAAGAAGGCGATTGGACCATGGCAGTTGGAGATCGAGGAAGAAATGTGAGAATAGGCAGAGATCGAGAGGTCTTAGAGGAAGAAAAATGCGAATAGGAGAGAGGATCGATTGGACTAGATTATATAGATCGTGAAAGGGGAAAATTTTTCCCTCAAAACGTCTCAAGAGATGAAATGTTATGTGCGTCGGTTGTAACATATTATATATGTTTCGGGTCGTTGTACAAATCATCAGCACAAATATATCTGTGACAGTTGGTAATCAAAACTAATACATATAATTTGTAATCTGTGCTGGTTGGTAATTAGCACTGGCACATAAAGGTTTTGTTGTGTGTCCACTGAAGAACTGGCACTAGTAACCTTATTTGCGCTGGTTCTAACTGAACCGATACAGATATATATGACATGTTTTGCTGTAATGTAATTCAGTTAATCCCATGTTATTAATTAAATATATAATTGTGTCAACTAAACATAAACACACATCACCTCACAATATACATTCTGATTACCTTAATCACTCCTACTATCGGAGTGTTTCGAAATTCCATGTATATATGTCCTTATGTGACAATTGCTTAAATAGTTCTGTTAATCACTAATCTAATTATTAAAGACCCATTTTGTGCAAATTGTTAATATGCCTATTGGATTGTTGGTAACAACTAGATAAATACATCTTAGGATGCTTCCTTGTAATTAGTTATAGGTTAATTGTGTCACTATTTAAATAACTATTGAATTTTAGTTCTCCTTTTTTAACCTCAAATATATCTCTACCAATGTGCCATATATCACATGGATTCACAGACTTAACCTACCATGCTAATAAACCTTAGTCCTTTTCACTGGTATCATGGCAATCGTATCCTTTCTTGTTTAATTAACTTCTACTGAATTACATGTACGTAGTATCTTTCTGCTTGTATCATTTCCAACTTTTCCATAGATTGCATAGACATTTAATTATTACCTGTCCATATTGTATATTCGAGCTATCATAACCTCCATCTACTCATGATCAGTTCACATATAACCATGCTATGCATTACTTGTCAACAATGATTAACTAAGCAACATTCTTTTTAACTAATTCCATGCAACGTCACATATATGGGTATACAACCTACCACTCAACATCGTACGGATCGTATCCTGTTGTTAAGATACAAACATCCAGCCACAAGCATGTAAGGTGGGTGCCTGGTGAGTGCCTAGCTATTCGTATATGGCATGGTATGTGTTTGTTCACATTGTGATGTCCATATCAATACTAAGGTATCATACTCCACTCATTGAAAATTACATTCTCACTTGCACTCCATCACATTAACCCCAACACGTTAGCATGCATGCCAATGTTTTATACAATTATATTGTCGTTAATATTCTTCCATTGTTCTAGGTTCCACTTACTACATGTCACATTTCCATCTCACCTATCACATTAATTCTCTCATTTCTTGCACTGTAGCCACACCTGTGTAGCTGTTTGGAACTCTCTTGATGTGACAGCCTAAAAAATTCCTTTTCCTAAATTTTTCCGCATCTTAAAGCAACAAACCAAATCTGTCGCGGTTTGGGGCTAGCCCAACCTGAGCCCATCCCTAATTCCCATATATAAACCCTAATTAACCTAATCCTACTCTAATTCCCCTGATAGCCCATCTGTACCAGTACCTGCCATCGTCGTCACGCTGCCTCATCATCGTCGTTGTCGAGGTAGAATCTTTGCCTCCATGCTCCCCATCTCACCGAACAGACCGATCGTCGCATCGCGCCAAACCTAGCGCTTAGCCGCCGCTTCTGTCTTGCGCCCAACACCAGCCGGCCTCTCTTCCCTCCCTCTCTCCTGTCCTTTCTCTCTCTAGCTTCCTCACTCTATCTCCCTCTCTGCTTGACCCCAGCCGCAGCCCCATCTTATCCATTCCAGCAGCCCATTTGCTGCAGTAACCGGCCCATTGCTACAGTGCATTTTCTTTTTTTGATTTTTAGTGAATAGTATTCCTTCGCTATTTTGCTACGAATTCATCCTAGCTCCAAATCCGACGATTCTAGTTTCTAAAAGTCTAGAAAATTCATATCTATTTATTGTAATTTTTATATAAGTTTTTAATTTATTCACTGTTTCTAGTATTTATTACTATTTTCTCGTTTTGCGTGCGATAGACCACGTGGGTGACGAAGGAGAGTTCATCGACGTCTAGCAAGCTCAGGAAGAGCGGGAAGGCAAGTCTTACCCCCTAGAATCCTAATCTCTAGATTTTACCAAAATTACTATTTAATTAAAGTATGCGTATTTGCATAGCAATTCCTAGTGCATGTCGTTTATTTATATGGTATGCACCCACTGTCATGATAAATCTTAAGATGAGAATATTATGTAATTTGTTACTATTTTACATTATTAGTTGGCTTACCATTGCTTAGATTGTCACTGGGGAGTGATTCCTACTTATATGATCATCGTTGAACATTTTAATATGAAAATGTGGAGTATCTGAATATGAGACATGAGAAACTAGATTTATGGTGGGATTGTTCACTCATTAATTAAAATTTAACCAACTAATAATTTGACTTGAAGCGGGTGACCTAAGTCAACGCTCCAGTCCCTATGGACCGATGATCGTGATGGATTTAACTGATAATTTATCGTGCAACCGTAAGCCCGGTATGGGACGTGGTCTAATCTAGAGGGAGAATAATATTGGAATTGTCATCGTATTTGCATCATGGGTGAGATCCTAAGGGATGCGTCATTGCCGGTGTATTGCCCAAATGGAATTCCAGGGTACTTGTGGGACCTATTAGGTATGACCGTGACAAGTTTGGGGTTAAACTTCTAATGGATCTTGTTATGATGCTATCCGACGGGAGAGTATCATATCTAGCGGGAAAAGCATACAGCCTCTGCAGAGTGTAACCCATTCGATTAGCCGTGCTCCCGGTTATGAGTATCTTGGTGATTTTTCACATCATAGCTACACCTTAATTAATTTGACTTAGGTAAGGTTTTTCTGGCAGTGTGCCATTGCTAGATGATTCATGATGAACGAGAATAAAAATGAGAACTATATTGAGATGATGACATGAGACAATAAGAACTTGAAAAATGAGACATTGAGAATGAGAACTGTGCCATATTTATGTTATTGTTAAGATTAATCATGAGAACTGCTATTTATTTATTTATGTTTTGTTAAATACTTTTATACTTCTAAGTTAAAATGCTTTTATACAATGAGCCTTTATCTTTTCTAGGATAAGCCTAGCCTGACCCTATCTAGGAAAGACTTGATAGCATTCGTGTTCTAACCCTGACTTTTATTCGGGGTTACTTATTCCATGAGCATGTCAGAAGTATGACCAGGAGTATGTTGCGGAGTATCCGAAGGGTGCTCAAGACTACTAGCGGCTCTCGTTCAGTGCGTGCTCGTGGCCGTTATGGGACACCATTTTTATTTGTTTCTTAATTGCATTTAGTGAAGATTTATGGTTATTATAAACTATTGTAATAAGTGGAGCTGGTGCACTCTGATTATTTTTACTAGTTATGCAGTGTGGTATTGATATTTCATCTTTGTTATACTGTGGGTATGAGCACGGATCCTTGAGATTCATATTGTTAACACAAAAGGTTCGGTTTAGTAAAATCGGGTCCTGGCACTTGACTATTCCATGTGTTTTTTTGTTATGGTTACTTGCTAAGATTTCTAATCTCACACTTAATTGCCCTTTCTATTCCGAGCGACAAATGAGCTGAGTAACCATTACATGAGCATAGACAAAGGTGACACTTCTTCCGGCACTATGGGTTTGCCACTATTTCATTTATAATTTCTTTAAAATATGCTTTGGATCGGTCTAGTCTGTCGACAAATTATGGATTTCCGTACTTTTAGTCATTTACTTACGTTTCTGATCCTGTCTTCTCAATTCAATTATCATTTCAATTTTGAGAGTATCTTTAATTTGTCTTGTTCCGTCAATGTTATAAGTTATGACATTATTTCTATTGTAGTGATGTTCCGTGTTGCATTTGTCATATGCAGGGTGCTACAGTTCCTAACTTGACTAGTAAGAAAAGTGAAAATCGTATCCAACGGGATTCCGTTTATAAAAAAAAACACTTTCTAAAAATTAGTATGATGTTGAAAACTATATAAAGGCCCTAATCCCTAGGAGAGGGGACTTGGCAAAAAAAAGCCACACGGCCCACAAACCACAGACAACTGGCAAAAACCCAAGGTGATCGGTTGCACACAAATTTAGCGCTAGGCATAGAGTAGTTCTAAACAATTTATATGTAATCTTTGTCCTCTTCATCATATAGTGAAGAAAGGTTGGAGTAAAGCTATTACACGTTCTCAGAGGCTCAAGCAGGGTAAATATTTGTCTATACCTCGATCGGTTTTTCCATTGTTCCCTTTGGATCCCACGTGGTCTTTCCTTCCAATTAAACGATTTTGCGTAACAGGCCAGAGAGATCTCTATCATCGACATATATGCGCGTACACGTATAATACGTAAGAGATCTTTTACCATACTTGGTAGCTCGAGGTATCTCGAATCAAATCTATCTACCTGACTAGGTCTAACGACTCTCAAGAGAGGTGATATCGATAGGACCACCTATCTATCTTTTGGAAGTACTAATACATAACCTAGTCATGTATATATTCTATCCTCGTTTTGTCTTCTCTTGGTACCTCTACGACCGCCCTGCATGACATTGGACGTGCTGAGGAGGAAGCATGTGATTCGCTCTCCTGCTTTCGATGGGCAAGACCAAGGAGAGCAGCAGTAGCCGGTGTCACAACCATGCTTTGCTCGACGCACGATAAGAGCCAGTATATGAACTCCGTGCTCAATTCAGTAGAGAATCTAAAACCCAGTGAAAAGAAGCCAGCCAAATCGCGCATTATTAATTGGTAATGCCCACCCAAGGGTTTCAGCAAGAGAACAGACGATGCCGGCTTAATTAGAAGAAAGAGAGGTGGAACGCCCATAATTCCATCCCCCTGCGCCACCTCTCCTATCACTGAAAGTTCCATAGTACCCATTCTACCCGTCGTAGTATCTTCCAGTATCAGTGGCTGGTACCTACTTAAGGATTGAATAAAACTCATTAATGTTGATGTCGTTTCATGCAAACACTTAATTTATGCTCTCCACAAGATATTAAATAGAACTGAGACAATATTTGACATAAGTACTCTGGAACCATGCATTTATTTTTCAAAGAGAAGAAAAAAACAAAATATTGTCCTTTGTCATAAGGATTGATTAGGAAATGTTCGCTCTATATCTGTACTAGCAAGTCCTTACACGATCAGTACCAAATAACATAAGGATTACAAGCAGTGAAATAGTGACTGCCCACGTACTAATAACAGATCAAAGTACTCCGTGCATGGCAGCATGGTGCTATATATTCTGTCTGAAATTAATTAATGTTCCTCAATTTTGGTTGGTGGTACGTACTGTCGCTTACAGATCGAGTACCGACATTCCCTCACGGTTAAGAACAATCAGAAAAATAGGGAAAACCATTGGATTTAATTTTCTTTATTGGTGACCGTTGGGAAAAAGCTCGTAGCAAAATTAAATTTGGCTGACGGTTACCCATCAAAAGGATTAAACCTAACGGAATTACCTATGACAGAAAAGGAAAATCGACTTAAAGGATGGCTCTTCTAAGATTCAAATTTCTTGACGTTTCTAACTTGAGGAAAACGGAATTTCTCTGACCAGCCTAATCGTAAGGGAAAATAGATTTTTCCTCCCAAACAGCCAAAAAACATGATGAATGAAATATTTTCACCATGAAACATTACTCATGCATGTATGAAACATTGATAGCAAATGTATAAAAATTTGATTTGCTCTTCTGAAGCATTCACTACAACAGAACTACCTTTGTAACCGCCTCATCTGTGCCGGTTCAAAGAAAATCGGCAGTGATTAGTTATCACTGCCGGTTTGCAAACTCGGACAGCAAAAAATTGGAGCATCAGCGCCGGCTAGGGAGAAAAACCGGCAGTGATAGTTTCACTGCCGGTTCTTATTACAAACTGGCACTGATGTTGAGTATCAGTGCCGGTTTTTAATGCACTAAAATGGACCGGCAGTGGAAATCTATTATCACTGCCGGTTTTATACACTCTCCCGCCCATAGGCTAGAACCGGCAGTGATAGTTATTATCACTGCCGGTTTTGTTACATTTCCCGCCAAACTGTGGAACCGGCAGTAATTGTTAGTATCACTGCCGATTTTTGTAAAAAACCGGCAGTAATGTATCCTCTATAAATAGGGCTAAGGTGCAACTTTGTCTCCAGATCGATGTGGGCTATGGGTGAAGGCACATTGCGGCTGTGAGGCAGATTTGAGCTGTAAATTTTGAAGGTTAAACTTGGAGATTCGAAATCGAAGCAATTGTGTTAGTTTTTGTTGCGTGGAGGCTCCAAATCCAAGCAATTGTTGTCGTTTTCATCGCGTGGAGGCTCCAAACCTAAGTACAATTATTTGATTTAGTATATTCCAAATAATTTAGTTTGTTTTTATAATTTGAAGTAATTTAGTTGATGTATATATAAGTACATTAATTTGATTTAGTATATATCAAATAATTTAGTTGGTTTTTATAATTACAAGTAATTTAGTTGAAGTATAAGTACATTTATTTGATTTAGTATATTTCAAATAATTTAGTTGGTTTTTATAATTATAAGTAATTTAGTTGATGTATATATAAGTACATTTATTTGATTTAGTATATATCAAATAATTTAGTTGGTTTTTATAATTTCAAGTAATTTAGTTGAAGTATAAGTACATTTATTTGATTTAGTATATTTCAAATAATTTAGTTGGTTTCTATAATTATAAGTAATTTAGTTGATGTATATATAAGTACATTTATTTGATTTAGTATATATCAAATAATTTAGTTGGTTTTATAATTTCAAGTAATTTAGTTGAAGTATAAGTACATTTATTTGATTTAGTTTATTTCAAATAATTTAGTTGGTTTTTATAATTTAGTTACGAGATGACCGAGTTAAATAGAGATACCGCTTTCTTTGTGAATTTTAGTTCGTAATAAAACCTCCTTAATTAACAAGTATATTTTGATTATGTATATATATATTGTTACAAATGATAAATATATTCATAGGTATAACATTATTAAACTTTTGTTCTTTATTGTAGATGGACAGAGATGGATGTATGATGCGCACCGTCAGTGTTCAAGTTCTTCAACGGCGTGGACTTGTTTCGAGGGTCATATAGGCGTACAAGTCAAATACCCAGTTGGAGTATATATGTTGTCCATGTGTGGATTGTAAGAACGAGAAGCAGTTTTGTAGCGTAGAGCAAATTCGTCCACACTTGCTTCGAAGGGGTTTCAAAGATCGGTATACATGTTGGAGCAAGCATGGTGAAGAAGTTGACACTGAACATCAAGACTCACAACACACTGCCGATCACGCCGGTGGAAGCGAGATGCAGACTGACGACGTTAACGATGTGGTTGTCGACGATCGCAATGATGACCTAGATCGATCTTTGCGTGATGGGGAAGCGCAATTCACCACTGAAAGACAGTTTCAGAAGTTCGAACGTATGGTACATGACTCGAAAACACCATTGTATCCGGGATGCAAGAAGGATCACACGAAGCTGCACATCGTTGACACTGCTTGCGCTTGAAAGCAAGCAACGGTTGGTCGATAAGAGTTTCGATGAGTTGCTACTTCTCTTGGGTGACGTGCTTCCGGAGGGAAACGTTATGCTTGATACCACCTACCATGCCAAACAAGTTGTTTGCCCATTGGGATTAGAGGTACATAAAATTCATGCATGTCCAAATGACTGCATCTTGTATCGCAAAGAGCATGAGGAGTTAGATGCGTGCCCAGTGTGTGCAGATTCACGGTACAAGCGGTGCAATGATGCAGTTGGTGCGAAGCAGCACAAGAAGGGACCACCGGCGAAAATAATTTGGTATTTTCCTATAATCCCAAGGCTGAAGCGATGGTTTGCGAACCAAAAGCACGCCCAATTGATGCGATGGCACGCCGATGAGCGTAAAAATGACGGAATGCTCAGACACCCAGCTGATGGTGCGCAATGGAGAAACATCGACAGAAAATACAAGAAGACATTTGCATATGACCCGAGGAATATAAGGTTCGGGCTGAGTACGGATGGGATGAATCCATTCGGGAATGTCAGCAGTCGTCATAGCACTTGTCCCGTCACACTATGTATGTACAACCTACCACCTTGGTTGTGCATGAAACGAAAGTATATTATGATGCCCTTATTGATCCAAGGGCCGAAGCAACCTGGGAATGATATATATGTGAATCTGAAACCATTGGTTGAAGACCTAAAAGTGCTGTGGAACGATGGTGTATGGGTATGGGATGAGTTCAAACGAGAGCACTTCACCCTGCGTGCAATGCTTTTCGTAACAATCCAAGACTGGCCTGCCCTAGGCAATCTATCTGGGCAGGTACAAAAGGCTATAACGGATGCGTGGTGTGTATGGAGGGAACTTCAGGTCGGTATCTAACCAACAGTCGAAAAACGGTATACACGCGTCACCGTAGGTGGCAACGCCGGGACCACCCATACCGGAAGGATAAGAAATCTTTTGATGGGACTGTCGAGAATGATGCTGCTCCACAAAGTCGCACTGGTAGACAATTATTCAACCTGGTAAAGGACATCGAATGTATCTTCAGAAAGGGACGGGGCAACAAAACTACCGCGAAAGAAGGGTTGTGGCAAAAGAGATCAGTGTTTTGGGAACTCCCGTATTGGAAGGATTTGGATGTTCGCCACACGCATGACGTCATGCACATAGAGAAGAATGTGTGCGAGAGCATTCTTGGACTCTTAGTAGGCATATCTGGCAAGACTAAAGATACAGTGCAGGCCCGTAAGGACCTCGAAGAAATGGAACTGAGGAAAGAGCTACACATAGTACACCATAATGGAAAAAAACTCCTTCCCCCAGCTTGCTACACACTCAAGAAGAGGAGAAAATTGACTTGTGCACTTTCTTCCATAGAGTTAAAGTCCCGTCCGGTTACTCTGCCAACATGAAGAGGCTAGTAAGTATAAAAGATTCGAAGATACTTATTGGCATGATGAAGGCCCATGACTGTCATATGATGATGACGCATATGCTCGCAGTTGCACTTAGGGCAATTCTTCCAGAAAAAGTACGAGACATAGTGATAAAGGTGTGTTCTTTCTTTAACGCAATTTCACATAAGGTCATCGATCCGCAGAAACTGGACAAGCTGCAGGAAGATGTGGTCCACACTCTATGCCGGCTTGAGATGCATTTTTCACCAACATTTTTTGATATGATGGTTCACCTCATAGTTCATATCGTCCCCCAGATACGGGTCCTTGGGCCTGTGCTCTTACATCAAATGTACCCTTTCGAGAGGTTCATAGGGGTTCTTAAGAAATATGTTCGTAACCGAAATCGGCCGAAAGGTTGCATGGCAGAGGAATGGACATCTGAGAAGGTCATTGAGTTTTGCATTGACTACATGGATCTGAAGCCGGTCGGTGTGCCTGTTTCGCGTCATGAGGGAAGGCTACAGGGAAAAGGTACCATTGGCCAAAAAACACAGCGTACTAATGAAATAGTATCTTTCGTGCAAGCACATTTCACAGTTTTTCAACAATCAGTGGTGGTTGCTGAGTATTGCGATATGCACATGACAATTCTGCAGACCAATAACCCAAAGAAGTCAGATGAATGGATCGAGAGGGAGCACAGAAATAAATTCGGTGACTGGTTACGCAGACATGTCATGGGCATGCAGACGGTCTCTGCTGAGTTGGAAGTGTTGGCCCGAGGACCGTCCACTACAATCCTCACTTTCCAAGGATACGAGATCAACGGTTACACATTTTACACGAGAGCACAAGATGACAAGAGCGCTAATCAAAATAGTGGTGTCCGTACAGATGCATCCAACAACAATGGCTCTATGCAGATGTACTATGGGTTCATAGAGGAGATCTGGGAGTTGGACTACGGAGCTTTGAAGGTCCCTTTTTTTTTATGCCAATGGGTCGAACTCCATGCGGTGGTGGAAAATGACAAATATGGCATGACTATCGTGGATCTTAAATGTGTTGGATATAGAGAACAACCATTCGTGCTTGCAAAGGATGTTATGCAAGTATTCTATGTCAGTGACCCGGCCAACAAAGACCGCCACGTGGTTCTCCAAGGAAAAAGAAGAATTGTTGGAGTTGAGAATGTCGTCGACGAGGAAGAGTACAATCAGTACGAAGAGGTAGCTCCGTTCGGAGAGAACGTCGACCTGAGTCTAATGGAAGAGAGTGATGAACCCACTTACATCCGCCGCGATCATAATGAAGGACTAGTAGTTTAATTGTAACTCCGTTGTAAAAAATGTTCAGTAATCTTATATAGTAATAACAATTTTTTTATCATAAGACCGTAACTCTCAAATTATATTCGTAATTACACATTAAAATCTAGATAAATCATATTTTCACAAAATTTAAGTAATGAAAAATAGCATATCCACTAAATATAAGTTCTCTTTAATGCTTTGTAAGCTAGAAATAAATTTTGGTGTTAATAATATTGATTGACCATTTATACATTATTTTCGTAACATATTTGTTCGCAAAAATACCAAAAATTCAAGATTGAAAGTATTACTTTTTTTGGCAGCACTAAATTTGTCTAGAATTTTTTGAAATGTTTATATAGGTTAAACAAAAATATAATTTTTCTAAATATGTTTTTCTAATATTAGGCGGAAAAATTATCGGTCTTGGTTTTTATTAAACCGCAAGATCGGTAGTTAAACATCGATCGCTGGCTTGTTAAAAACCGCATCGATAACTTTTTCGATGCGGTTTATAACAAAAACCGATCGATAACTTTAGTCTTGGGTTTATAACAAAACCGCAGCGATCTGCATATTTTAATACCCGCCGTGTCCCCGGCCTGTCTCCTCGCATTATTACGCGCAGCCGTCCCCATCCCCCAGCGCCGTCTCACGCCGCCGCCCCATCGGCCGCCGCCTCCCCCCCCACGCCGTTGTCTCCTCCTCCGGCGCGCCGCCGTTCTCATGAGCGCCGCCTCCCTCGACCAGCGCCGTCCTCCCCGCCTCTCTCTCCGCGCCCGCCTCCGCCTCCTCTCCGCCGCCCACCCCCCGCTCCCTCCCCGTCGCCTCCCTCCCCCGCACATTCCCCGCCGCCCTACCCCCGTCTCCTCTCTCCGCCGCCCCTTCCTTGCCCTCCTCCCCCCGCCTCTCTCTCGCGCCGCCTCCCTCGACCAGCGCCACCTCCCCCCGTCTCTCTCCCCGCCTGGCCCCCCTCCTCCCTCTCCCACCGCCCCCCCCCCGCCCGCCCTCCCAGCCATGCCCCCCGCCTCCGCCCCCCGCCCCGTCCCTCCGCTAGCGCCCGCCGTCCTCCGCCAGGCCCTCGTCCTCTTCCTCATGTCCCTCTTCCCCAGCGCCTCGGCCCTCTTCCCTGGCCGCCACCTCTTCCCCCGCGCCGCCGTCTCCTCCTCCTTCTTGTGCTGGCCGCCACATCCTTCCTCGCTGACTGCAAATTGAAGGTAACTATTGCAATTAGTCTTGACAGTGACTAGAGTTGGGTAAGAATTTGAGATATAGATATATATATGTAGTATCAAAATTTTCCTTTTGCAATTAGTCTTGACAGTGACAGAGCATGGGAGATTTATCTTGTTTCTTTTTGATAGATGTACCATAGTGCAAGTGATATCTTGTTTATTTTTGATATATGTTTATTTATCTTGTTAGATGAAGGACACCCTCTGCGATGCCCCTTTATCGTCGGCACCTTGATTTGCGTACCTGTCGGTGAGGTAATTAATTTCGATCCCCAGCGCCTATATGTACGGTCATGCCGAGTTGTATTTGTGTGTGTTTTAGTTTTCCGAGGTTTGAATTAGTGGTGGAGGGCACTTTACTTTGTAGCGCGTGGGTAACAACCAAACTTACTAAATTATTTGGCACAGTTGTCACATCAATGGGGTCCGCACAGATGTGTTGTATTTTCAATTGCCCGATGAAATGTGTCACCAACTGCATTTGTTCTCCGCGCACCCCCCTCCCAACAAAGACAAAACAAAGCAAAAAAAAAACAAAAAAGAGTTCGGCGAAGGTAGGATTAAAATTTTAAAAAGAGGGAATCCAAACAAGAAGGGTCAGCGCATGGTGAACAGTTGGTGGTGCAGGTGTCGGAGAATGGCGTCGGGGTGTCGGTGGTTGGTCTGCATGTGTCGGTGACTACGGGGTCTCTTTCTGACTGTGATTCTTCCTCTTCCGACTCATCGGTTGACATTGAGATCGATCTGGATTGACCCCGTGACTCTCTCTTGTCAGACTATGTATGGTTTTAGCAATGTTGTAATATTTTTTATTATTATTGTTGAGAACTATTTGTACTTGTAACATTGTTGGTACTGTTATATTTATCTAAGATTGTGAACTATCCAATTTACATTCATGTGTGCATACAGTTTGAACATAGATTGCTCATTTGAATATAATGATTTTAAATATGTTACGTGGCGTGAATTAGTTTGTTAAATATGTAGATACTTTTGTATTTATCAAAGCTATAATGGTATCTCAACAAACCGACGGATCGAATCATGAGGCAACACCAGAAAGGAGTTGTAGTCCCAGTGATTATCTCAACCTGGACCAACATCGTGACGCCGATGAGGTAATTAACACATATAGATACAAATTCAGTTGTATATGTGTTGGCATAGGGAGATTGAAATTCATTTGTCTTTCCATTAACTTGTCCTAGGATCAATCGATTGAAACGAACGTTGAATCATCTCGACGTGGTCGTGGCCCTGGCAAGATGCCCAAGGGGCGAACGGTTATCACCGAGATGTCGACAATCGGAGAACCTATCTCCCCCGATGCAGTAGTCGGGCCATACAAAACTGCTTGTGGGGTGGTCGTTAGGGATCATGTCACAATAAACTATCGAAGATGGAGTGGCCGAAGAGATGAGCAATATGTGGTGCCTAATAAGGTTAAAGACTTCTGTTGGGGCAAGATGAAAGAAAAGTTTGAGTTCCCTGAAGGGACAGAAGGCATAGCGAAGAAACGCGCGATGAATATAATGGGCATCGAGTTCAAGAATTGGAAGGGCAAACTGAATAGAGATTTTGTTCAGAAACGGAGGACGCCAGACTTCAATTTATTTCCACAGTTGAAAGATTTTTGGGATGAATTTGTCGAGTTCAAGACGTCCGAGGACGCAATGCAGTTAAGCAAAGCTAATAAGCTTAACGCGGATAAGAATGTTTACCCTCACACACTCGGCTCACGTGGTTACGTCAAAAAAGTAGCCACGTGGGAGAAGAGGGAAGAAGAATTAACAACTAGTGGTGTCACACCTGCGACGGCCGAGTGGGTCCCACGTGCGAAGCATTACCTTTATGGAAGGGGGGCTACACTAGCGGATGATGGATCCTTAAACTTTCGAGGCCCACGGGACCAAGAGGTAACAGAAAAGATTACGGATGCGCATGCTCAGTCATCCCAAGGCGATTTCAAGGCTAGCAGGGAGAAGGATGAACTCACCCTGGCTCTTGGAAACAAGGAACACCCGGGGCGCACGCGAGGCGTTGGCTTGGTGCCTTGGGTAGCAGCCTTCCCCCAGGATGCTTCCATCTATCGCAGTCGAAAGAGGAATGCTGAATATCGAGATGCGGCAATGGAGCTAATGAAAGAAGAATTGAGGAGAAGCATACGAGAGGAGATACAACAAGCTCTCAGCCAGCAACGGGTAGCAACACAAGATGTATTCGGCAGCCCCGGGGCTCGACGGAGTAGTTGTGCCTCCGGAGGGCTTGTGGAGGCTGATCCTAACACCCATCACCCTGTGGACGACATCAAGGAACCGACTGCATGCAAGCTGTACGTGCAGACTCTGAACTTTTCAACAAAGGTGGCCACCGGGCTAGCTTTTCCGTCATGGGAAGGTGTTCAGCTGCACAACCGCCCTATACCGGCCGGCTATGGGAAATTCTGCATTGACAATATACTTTCCAAGAGGTACCGAAGACTTGAGTTGGACTTCCCTGGTGAGGAGGGGAAAAACACTCTAGGAGACAACCCGCACGGATTAGATTACGTGGAGAAAGCGATACATAGTTTTCGGCTCGGACTCAGAAGAAGATGATGATGAAGAAGAGCCGCGAAGAGATCCTCCCCCTCATTATGCAGATGAAGTAAGTCCTCCCCCAGCACCGGCAACAAGAAGCGCAAGTCCTCCTACAAAAAGCCCTACTCCCCAACCGCTACCAACAAAAAAAAGGCAGCCGTACTTATCAAACGACCTACTCCCAAACGGCCACCTACAAAAAATTCAGCAGCGTCATCATTTCACAGATCACAGTCTTCACAGAAATCGCAAGCGTTTGATGATTCGCCTACACCCTCAACAAAGGAAAAGGAAATCAGTGGAAGCATAACATCTTTGTTGACTCGTCCAGGTCAGAGTGCCGAGCAATATGAAGTCTCTGAAAAAGCTCATGAATTTTTCATTTCCATGGCCAGCAGTAAACAAATGGGGTCCTCGGAAAAGCAAAAGTCAGACTACGAGCGTATCTCACAAAAGCCTGACATGGTGCAGTTTGGAATTGATAGGTTCCGTGCAGAAGCGGGACTTACGCCGGCTCAACTTGCAGAACTACAATATAGAGATGATCAAAATATTCCGCTCGCACCTCTTAGATGGGGGTTTCAGTTAGGCAAGCCATTGGTCCCCCCAACTTGGCTCCCTGGTCTAACAACTAGACTACGTCAACTACATGACTGGTACATGGAGTACAAAGAACATGGGTCATGAAATGTTCTCCGCTAATGTCAAAGATGAATATTTGCACAACAGGGACTACGCATTCTGGGTGGAACTCGATCAATTGTATCAACTGTACCAACAAGACATCCTGGACGTCAGCATGCTTCGGTGCTGGACTCTGTAAGTGTGTTGTGTATAATTCAATTTTGTTCTGCCATTATATTGCCCTCATAATTACTTAGCTTTTTTCCATTGTAGAATGGAGGCTCAGAAATGCAAGAGAGAAGGTATTCAAGACATAGGGTTTCTCGATCCCGGGATGGTCAACGAATCGCTCGTCAGGGACAAGTATCAAACAATCGAGGACTATGTAGCTACAGCCTTGATCAAGCAAGAACTAAAGAGTTCGATAATACTGCCCTATGCGTTCAAGTATGTGTCATATATCCTTCTTGTTGTATAATTTATTAGGGATAAGATGTTACTGCTATTTCATTCTCCACATGTGCAGCTTTCACTGGATCGTACTTGTCATCGTGCCATTGGATAGTAAGATAGTTGTGCTCGATTCGAAAAGAAAACCTCAAGAAAGTTACCAACCCATCATAAACTTGCTCGACAAGTAAATTCTATCATCTTTCTAAGTTGCTAAAGTCTTTTCCATGTTTCAAGTAATGTTGAATTTAAAACTGCTCACTGATATCCTTAATTACTCACGCACAGGGCTTTTCATCGATATTGTCAAAAAAGTAATCGCCACCGTCCTTATCAGAAGAAATTCACTGTCAGAATCAACTTTCTTGTACGTACGAAACAATATTGTCTCGCAATTCCTACTTAACAGATATGAAAAAGGTTTATAAATATATATTATTTCTCTTTCTCAGTGTCACAGGCAACCCCCTGGCACCAATCTCTGTGGGTACTATGCGGCAAAGTTCATGCACAACTTCACTGGGGACGTGTTGGGCACAACTAATATTGAGGTCTGCTAAATTTGTCATAAAACACATACAATGTTGCATATATAAATATTCCATGCATGTTACTCAATAAATAACATAAGTCTTCGATTCTTTGGATGACAGCGTTTGCAAATATCCACAAGTTCGCTACTGGCTAATGAACTCCTAGCAATTCAAGAACAGCTCGCTGGATTCATCTTTACCGAGATTCTCGATCGAGACGGTGAATTTTACAATCCTGACTGGCGAGTCATGGCTAGGGCGGACAAGGCAAAAACTGACCTAGCTAGTGGGGGGAAAAGGGTTGACCCAGCTAGCGGGAGGCAAAGGAAGGCTGACCTAGCTAGTAGGAGTAAAAGTAAGACTTACCTAGCTAGGGGAGCAAAAACAAGTCTCTACGTTGATGCAGTTAGTTGTTTAATTAAAAACTAGCTAGATGTAACCTGTGTGTGCATATGTACATATATATCTTGTTATATTTTATATTAATTGTGACCGTGAATACTTCATTAGTCTAGTAATTAATATACCATAATAATACATGTTCCTGAAAAATAGAAACTAATATACCAAATAAAAATATCACTGATGTTTATACAAATCCGAGCACATAAATATTATTTTTAAAAACTTCGGAGATACTATTATCGCGGTTCATTAATACAAAACCGCCATCGATAGGGGGCTACAATGCTAGAAATGAAGCGCCCCAACTATCATCTTGGTTTTACCATGCATAAACCGGAACTGATGTCCCACCTATCACTGCCGGTTTGTTACCATGCATAAACCGCACCGATTCTAACCGATGCGGTTTTAGAACCAGCAGTGATAACGGTGGTTATCACTGCCGCTTACGGAGTGCCGGTTTAGAAACCGGCACTGATGCCGGTTCCGAGCCGGCACTGATGTGGTTATCTGTAATAGTGATTACCATGTTTTTGTCTTGTGAGACACTGTTTTTGTTCTTGTGAAACATAGTGCTCGCTCTCGTCACACATTTTGTTTGTATGGGGTGAAACATCTATTAATAACTATGAAACATTGTTTCAATGATATTTTATCAGTTTTTTTTTATCATGTTTCATCAATTATTTTGTCATATTTTATCAGTGATTCGATCATGTTTCATTAATTAGTACATCGACTATGCTTCAGCTTTGCCTATATTTCGAACAAAGCATCTATTTTTTTTTTTGCTAGGATCAGATGTCTGATCCCTAGCGAGGCCCTTTTTTTAATTCCTAATTAGGCAGATATGTTTACACGACTTATAGAAATTGCACGTATTACAATCAATTGACCACACAAGACATTGATATCTGATCTATACACATATATGCACCGTACAATTTGCTTATCGATACATATCCATGAATCGTTTGGCATTCACGAAAGAAATTCAAGCATCATAATGACCTCTCATATGAAAACTGACCCTCTACCTAGAAGATACTTTCACAAGCAAAATTGGCCTGGGTATTACTGATTTTACAGAGGAATAAGATAATATAAGTACTGATGATGTGTGGGGTTTGTGAAAGCTGTCGATGGGGTTTTCCTGTCCTATAGCAGTGGATATTTGCATGAGCAATTTCAGTGGATATCTGCATGAGCAATTAACATACTGTTTGTGTTCGTTGCCTTTTATTTTCTTAAGCTTTTCCGAGCTAGTGTGTGTGTGTGTCTATAACAGTTCAAGGCTCCATGGAGTCTAGGCTCCATGATCGAATACCCTATGTTGTGCTTTAAAATTCGTACCTACTAAATAAAATATTTAAGACTTCAAACTCCAAAAAAATTAAATTCATCTTCAGTTTGTACTAGTTTAAACTAGTTCAAACTATATTTATCTTAAATTTAAAAGTAGTTTAAACTGGAGTTAAATTTAATTTTTTTCAGAGTTTGACTTCTCAAATATTTTTTTTGTGGATATATAAATATACAAATACCAAACATCACAAATCTGAAAATGTATCTAGTGATAATGGATCATGGAGCCTTATGTAATTTCCCTATATATATATACATATATATATATATATGTATATATAAAAATATATATAGAGAGAGAGAGAAGAGAATTGAGCTACTGTCAGCCGTAGCTGACAGGCTCATTTTACTTCGCGCCCTGAACCGTCGGATGAATTCACCGTGCCTGTTGGATCCCATTCGGCCGCATCCCACCTCGCGTGAAGCCTGGCTCGACCGCACCCAATCCCCTGGCTGGACTCGCTCCATCTCCCTCGTGCCTCTCTCTCTACATCTCTCTTCTCTCTTAGGATGAAAACCCTAGCTGCCTCCCTCCCCTAGCTACGCCGTCTTCCTCCCCCACCGGCACCACTGCCCTCCCCCACCTGCGCCGCCGCCCTCCCGAGCTAGGAGTCGGCGTCCCCAAGCACCGCCGGAGAGGAATGATGTGCCACTGGTGAGGGATGATGCGCCGCCAGTGAGCCCCCCTCTCTCTCTCTCTCTGACATCGCCTCTGTTCGTACGTTTCAGCAAGCCCACGCTAGGTGTGGACGTGCAGCCGCATGTCATTAGTCCAACCGCATCTCCTCCTACCCAGTAGGTGTCTATGCCACCGCAAGCTGGGTGTGGACGTGCAGCAGTGCCACCATTGGCATGGAGCAACGGTATGCACATCCATGGAGCAGTCCCCTATTTAGAACTGCGGCAATGTCTGCTTGTGGATCAACAAGTGGTTGCATGGACTCGAGCCAGCGAATTCAATTAAGGGTACGAACTAATGTCACCCACTGAATAATTTTTATAAGAAATCTCCTAATCATGTCGTATTAACGATGTCCTTCATATCACTAGATGGATGTGCATGACCCTTACGACGTTATGGAGGGAGGATGTGATGGAGAGGGAATAAATGAACAAGAGCAAATTCGTGTTGAAGATTCAGAAGATACTTTGAGTAAGCTATTTGTGGGGAAATAATTTAGGTCTGTGGAAGAGGCGTACAATTTTTATAATGCATAGACGGGACAGGTTGGTTTTAGCGTTCGGAAAACAAGTCAAAATAAAACAAAGGCTGGGTTATCATCGGCTAGGTGACAAGAATGTAGACGTTTCAGATCATGAGATGTAGGGATTATTTTTAATGATTTTGCCATGCATGTGCACTTTTGTGGACAAAACTTAATGTGTATGTCTATGCACTAGACATGTGTATGTGGACAAATCTGAGTGGGACAAATCTGAGCATATGTATGTGGACTGAATTCTGTAAACTTCGGTCTACTTTAGATCTATGCAATCTATTTATCATGTTGTATGTCACCTGATGCTATATAGTGTTGCTTGTAATTCTCAACTTTGGTGTTGTATTTGGGAGAATACATTGCTCACTTCAAAGCAAATGATATTATCCAAATTTCTGAGAATGCGTTCTGTACAGTCCATGTGACAATATTTTCTAGGAATGCAAAAGCTAGCTGTGAGAAACATTATTTTTCAGAAAGCATTCGAAAGACAGTAGGATGCCTTATACATTTTCCTAGCAGACTGTGTACATAGACCGCTCAGAAGATGCTGCACACTTCATACAACACAGATTCTAGATTTCACATTGCAGAAGCCATCAGTGCATCATTGTTTTTTGCTTGATTACAGATTCTAGAATTCACACTGCACAAGGCACAAGTTCTCAGATTTCAGACATCTCATTGATTTTCATACATCTTATTGTTTTTTGCTTCATTTCAGAAGCATCATTCGGAAGCCATTAGTGCACAGGTTCAGATTTCAGAATTTTTATTTTTTTTGCTTCATTTCAGAAGCATCATTCAGAACCATTTTTCAGAAGCTATCAGTGCACAATTTCTCAATGCTCTCAATGATTTATGAAGCATTATATGCAAGCATCATTCAGTGCACAAGTTCTCATTGTTACATCATTCTAATTGCACAATTCAGAAGCATCATTCATCATTCAGATTGCACAATTCAGAAGCATCATTCAAATTTAAACATTCTGATTCATTGTACAATTCTATAAGAGACATTCATCATCTCACAAACACCTTACATAAGAGACATTGTCATGATATTGCTATCAGGAGGACATAGAAGCTCAAATTTAATTACAACATAACATTGTCAATACATTGTCAGTACACATGTTTCAGCCAAATTTTCCACCAAATCTTACACCACAAATACTTACAACACAATTGTCTCTACAGCCATCAGTAAAAAATTTCACAAAAACATTGGGGAACATTTCATGTATCACAAACATGCATAGACAGAGGAACACTTCATGTCTCACAGGCAAAGGAATTGAGGGAGGGTGGGACGCAGCCAACTTGCTGGGCCTCCCTGGTGGCGCACTGTCACGAGGAGCCACGGACGGCATCCGATGGAGGCGGCGCCTAGGTTTCGCCGAGGAGGACGGCTATGTGGGAGATGGCAAGTACAGACCACGGGAGAGAGCTACGGGAGAGGCGTCACCAAAGAGAGAAAGGGAGAGGCGTCACCAAAGAGAGAAAGAGAGAGAGTGGCTCACCGGCAGGGCATAATTCCTCACATGCGGTGCTTGGGGACGTCGACTCCTAGCTGGGGAGGACGGCGGCGCAGGTGGGGAAGGGCGACCGCATAGGTGGGGGAGGGAGGCGGCGCGGCTAGGGGAGGGAGACGGCTAGGGTTTTCATCCTGAGAGAGAAGAGACCTATAGAGAGAGAGGCATGAGGAAGAGGGAGCGGGTCGAGCCATAGGATTGGGTGCGGTCGAGCCAGGCTTCGCACGTGGTGGGGTGCGGCCGAATGAGATCCAACAGCCACGGTGAATTCATCCGATGGTTCAGGGCGTGAAGTAAAATGAGCCTGTCAGCTACGGCTGACAATAAATCAACTCTCTCTCTCTCTCTCTATATATATATATACACACACTATACTACGCATAGGCGTAGTATAGCTTATGCTACGCTCGGTCAGTTTCACCTCCTTCACCTCCTGATAAATAGCACGGTTCAATCTTGGGAGGAAACCCACCAATACGTGGGAACGCATTAATTGCTCGATTTTCAAATCTTTTCTTCCTTTTTTCATTGTAACTTTTGATTAGGACTTCAGATCGACGAACGGTTTTCACCATTGGATTGCTTACATTTTTACGAACCAAACTAGACCACACTTGCTATATAAAAAATATATTTTTTGCACAGAGTTCCTAACCATCGTGTGCTAGGTTTCTAACCATCAGGGCTGGTTTCCTAACGATCGTACGCTAAGTTTCTAACGATCGTACACCGAACTTCTAACTATTGCGTGTGCTGGCTTTATAACCATGGTACGCTAGGTTCTAACCATCGTGTGCCAAACCTTCTAACCACCATATGCTGGGTTTCTAACTGTTGTTTTATGAATTTATAACCATCGTGCACCGAACCTTTTAACCACGCCATGTGCTAGCTTTCTAACCATCGGGACTAGGTTTCTAACAATTAGAAACCTAGTGTACGATGGTTAGGAAACCAGCACCGATGGTTAGAAACCTAGCACAGGATGGTTAGGAAATCTGTGCAAAAAAATTTATTTTTATATGGCAAGAGTGGTCTAGTTTTGTTCTAAAAACGTAAGTAATCCAACGGCGAAAACCGTTCGTCGATCTGAAGACCCAATCAAAAGTTACGATGAAAAAACGGAAGAAAAGATTTGAAAATTGAGCAATTAATGTGTTCCCACGTATGCATGGGTTCTTCCCAAGATTTTCGGGTTGCATGTAAACAGCAAGCTAGTATGAGTAGATTTGGTTTCCGAAATGGTTAGTTCTATTCTATAGAATGGTTATTTCTGCTCGTAGATCCGAAAATTAATACAGGCATTTTAATTCCCTCTCGCTTTGTTGGGATCAGCTCTAGGTGCGACCGAGCGTAGAATAGGAGCCGCTACCCAGGCGTAGAATAGCGCGACCGTGTGTGTATATATGTATATATATCAACATTCTGAGTACGCCATCTGGTTAACTTACTGTGAAAATTATCATGTAATTGGCTCTTAAGATGGTACCGGCCAGTGGATTATGGTCATAACAGTTTGGCTTTTTATTCTTAAAAAATGAATTCCTTTTGTTTATTTATTAGTTAAGCATTTACACCACAAGGAACTATAAGCTACAGAATGCACCCTAAGCATACTGGGGGTGTGGGTCTACAATTTAGTTTTTTAGAATATCATAGAAACATTACTCTTTTCCTTGATTTGGTTGAATATCATAGAACCATTACAAACAGCTTTGGAATAGGTTTCAGCTCAGTTTGGACAAAACGACTGCATCCGTAATTAATTATGGCTAAAAATGCGAAATCAGCGCACCGGCCTACTAGCTATGTGGCTTGCATTTCCATAGTTTTTCTCGCTTTTTTTCCCTAGCTTACCTAAATACCTAGTTACTTTATATGTGTATATATATCTCTATTATTAAAAAAAGGTTAATGTGAGTGGCACGCGGTGGTCATGCATTCCTTTCATTGTCCATACGTCGTAATTATACTTTTAATTTATTTTTTATAATTTATTATTTTAGCGTATTGTGTTTTTGAAAACTTTCAGACAATTCAAGTTATAGCAAATCGTCTTATTTATCAATTTTGTTATTTTCGTGCGTTAAATTTTAAGAAGCATGCCTGGTTATTTCAATCCGTTCAAGATAATTAATACCCAGTTATCATTGACTCATTATCATATATTGTTCATGAACAGCCTTTGATGACGGCTCCAAACCACCTTTTTCCAAGGAGTTGTATAGTAATGGGAAGCACTATGTAGTCTAACATGAAAGCAAAAGCGGCGCCGAGGATATAAGTCAACAATATTGAATATGATGTATAGCAAAAAAAAAAACGATATGATATATGTTTGAGGAAATTAAGCATAGACACTACAGGAAACGACGCAAACCTTGATGGCCATAACGGTTGACAAAAATGCCGAAAACGTCGAGCATAGTCATTCTCGACAGCCAACTGTCAAGAAAAGGCTGTTGGGTCCGCCCGATTGAGAGAAGTATGATCACTCGATGGCTCGGCCGTCGAGAGTAGTTCACTCAATGGCTCAGCAAATAGTGGTCGAGACAAATAGCAGACACGGCCATGAGGTGGTATGACAGTTTCGGCACACCATTCCCGACGACCAAGTGTCAGCGGTCAAGGCTAATGTCGCTAGGCCAGCCCACATGATGCAACATCTCTGTCGACTGCTGGCACTGGACATTGAGAGAGGGTTGATGGGTTGGTCCACGTGTAGCAAATACTCTCGACCGCCTATATGTGGCCATCAAGAGTACTATCGAGAGAACCTGGATGTTGGGATGGGCTTGTACCCCTCACTCTCGACGACATACTCGGGGCCATCGAGAGTACTTAATTTTCAGAAGAAAAAAAACTAGAAAAATGTTTTAAAAAACCCAAAATTTTACGGCTGCTACAGCAGCAGCTAAAACCTGCAAACCCAAAACATCTCATATCTCCCCACATTCACACATACATACACATAGCACGCACAATTGAAATAAAAGGCATATATAGACACATAAAAACTCCCAAATCATCCACATGTAGCCAAACATGACATGCATACACACACAGATATATACAAAACGATGAAAGGTCCCAAAAGCATTTGTCCTTCAACATCCACAAAAGAAAGGCATGTCACATCACGACTCAATCGAAGAACGACGGGTTGTAGTTAAACAACTGAGTGACGAAGTTCATGGGTTGCCTCCTAGAGGCATCATCGCCCTACTGCCCGTCGTCTGCCTGAGCTGGAACTAGAGCCGGAGCCGTTGAACCAGAACCCTAAGAGACATGCAACATAGTTAGACATATATGTTTTGGAATCTCAGTTTGGATGACGATTTTATATAACATGGGCAGGTTAAGGCACTTACCATATCCGCGGTGGTGGTCCAAGAGTGTAGCACTCCAGCGGGGTCAGGAGAGGCTGCCTGGACCCAGAATCCACTTTTGCCGGCCTACACATTCGTGGAATATGACAAGAAAGAGATGTACAAACTGTAATATGAACCGTCGAGATCCCTTACCCCACCTGCTCGAGCAGATTGCTCCAAAGTGAGGAGCCTCGTGTGGAGAGCCTGGAGCTTGGCGTCGTGCTGCTGGCGCTCGAGCTCGTGCCGTCAGCACTCCTCCTTCGTCGTCCTCATGCTCGTTTGGAGGGCCTTGCAGCAATTCCTCGCGCTCCTTCTTCTCATGCTCCCTCTCCCTAAGGATCTGGGTCTCGAAATCGCGGTGGCTCTCCATGGCGCCAGGGGCTGCCCACACCTCAGGCATATAGGTCTCGAACCTACAATGAAGTGATGTGATTAGTAAAAAAATGGATCTTATTGCGAGCAAGTAAAAATTTCATAGAACTCTTATCTCAGGTGATCCCCACCGATCGCCAGCTTCCTATGAGCCTTCCCCCCATGTTCTTGTGGATGACTACAGGGTCCAGGGGTGCCTCTTTCAGATTGCTGTCAAGCCCATGCTCCTGGGTGTACACCTGACAGTATCGATCCGACGTTTGGTTTAAGTTAGTACGGGCAAAATGGTAGTTTATATAAGTAGGAGTAAAAGAGGGATACAACACATACCATATTTAGGGGGTCCATGGCTAATGGGGTACTATCCTTGGCTTTCATCGTGTGATCACGCCTCCACAGATCCATCCTGCTTGGCCTTGACCCGGTCGTCAATGTCTGCATGAAATAAAATTATTACTAGTTAGTATAAGAAATAAAACAACAAAAGCAATAATAGAGAGATTACCAGTTTTTTTCCTAATCTGTGTGAAGAACCACTTCCCAGAAGGAGAGATGTAGTCTTTGGAACTTCTAATCTTCTTGGCCATGGCGGACCTATCATGGAACTCCTTGCTGGCCCATTTTTGTCCGAGTGCCTCCTAGGCATCCTGTGAATTCGTGGCCCACTCCGGTGGTACCTCAGCATACTGAGAAGGGGACATGTACTTGCCACGAACCTTGGTGCTAGTGATCCCCTCTCCTAAGAAAAAAAAGAATTGGAAGAGACAATGGTATATAATAATTGGAAAACGAGTTTTGGGACGCTAACTGACCTATAGTACTCCTTGATGGCCGTGACACGCGCCCCGGACATGAGATCTTGAATCTTCTGCTTCGCATTCTTTTCCACAACGGAGTTGGTGTCAGTCTCCGTCAAACGTTCGCGGGGACGACACCTGAGCTGAAAAGGGGTAAAGCAAGCATATTAATTAGTACTGTAATTAAAAGAAAGTGGGATTACAAGTTAGTTAGCTTACCAAAAACTCGTCGATGCACTAGGAGGCGGCGGTGCCCACTACTACAGAAATAGTCATCTGTACCCCCCATCATTGTTGGTTAGGTCAGAACGGCAGTGATAATTTATCACTGCCGGTTCGTAAGCCTCAGCGGCGAAAAAATTGGTTGTGCGCTTGAGAACCGGCAGTGATAGGACTTATCACTGTAACCGACAGTGAAGTATCACTGCTGGTTTCAAAAAAGAACCGGCAGTGATAGGACTTATCACACTGCCGGTTCTTTAAGCTTCCTGTCCCCAATTTTGAACCGGTAATGAAAGAATTTATCATTGCTGGTCCTCAGCTAGAACCGATCATTGCCGGTTCTTGTCAAGAACCGGCAGAGAAGTATCACTGCCAATTTGAGAAAAGAACCGGTAGTGATAAGCCCTATCACTACCAGTTCTTTAAGCTTCCCGCCCCTAATTTTCAAATGGTAGTGAAAGAACTTATCACTACTGGTTCTTGTCAAGAACTGGCAGTGATAAGTAAAGGTTAAAAGGTATGCATATCCTCTATAAGTAAGACCGTGAGATTGGGTGGGATGGTTAGAAGGGTGACCGTAGAGTAGAGAGGTTGTAGGTTCGAGTCCTGGGATAACGCAACATTTGTATTTCGTTTAAAACATGTTCTAATAACCTATAGTAGGTGGTAGATAATTAGTGTATAGATTCCAAGCTAAAAAAATTCTATTTTTTACACAGTTGTTCGAGACCCGGCAGTGATAACCTAGGTTATCACTGCCTCTTACGCAGTGCTAGTTCAAAAACCGGCAGTAATGCTAGTTTCAAATCGGCACTGATGTGGTATTCTGCAGTAGTGGCCAACCTCAGTGCCGGTTCAAAAACCGGCAGTCATGCCAGTTCCGTACCGGCACTGATATGGTGTTCTGCAGTAGTGGCCAACCCCATGCCAAGCAGCCTTGTAGTCGTCCCTGTTGTACGCTGGCCTAGTGACGCCTCCTATGGTCACCATGCTAGGTTAGTGCTGCCTCGTGAGGGACCCAAGAGTATTCTCAGTCTAGATCCTGTGTCTGGCATCGACCGTACACCTGTTGCCGCATAGATTGAAAGAAAGTTAGACATTTCCAGAGGTAATGGCAAAGATTGAAAAAAGTTAGTCAGATGTTATGGGTTTATACACATCTGTCTCCATCGATGTCGATTAGGATCCGATGGCTTAGGTCTGTCGAAGCCTTGGGCACATTGTTCTGGCCCTTTTTCTTCCTCGAAGGCTGGGAGCCTCTATCCTAGCTAGACCCGGACTCCCGAGTGGGAACCAACTCCTAGCCGGAGCTCAGGGTTCCCTCCTAACCGGCACCCGGGAAGCCCTCCTAGCCAACTCCCAGAGCCTCTTCCTGCGCCTCCTGTCTAGAGCACAGAAAGTCGAGGAAGTGGCGTGGCATCCTGCATTTCAAATTTAGAATTATCGAGTTAGTCACATATATAACAAGAAATTAAGCATCTACCATCTCTCTCGAGAGCCTTTTTTGAGACAACAATCGAGAGAGGCTTCTCTCGATGGTTACTGTTGACAATCATCGATGTAGGTCCTCTATACTCGACGATTTGTCACATAACCATAGAGAGTACTGTTTCTCTCAAAGGTTTTTATCTTGAGAGCCAGCTGGTGGTCAATGCATTGTTTTTATTTTAAAAAAAAATGTTTAATGAGGATATTGATGGTGTGTAACAACTAACAAGTAATGTTGCTCTATACATCATGTAGCATTCTCATAAATTTATTGAACGTGTTCTGAGGTTTCGAGTTGTCGACCGACATTTAAGTGCCCTTGTCGGCTCAACGATCAGGCGAACTTCTAGAGAGATGTTATAGCCACGTTAGGGTAAACCATCATCCTTTCAACGTATTGACATAATCAACTTATCTCAATCAATCCTCACTAGGCTAAATGAACAAATAGATGTATATATCGCAACATTTCAGAATTTTTAAAATGATTTTTCAAAACATTTTTGCATTATTCAAGTGACGAAAAACACTTGTCATGTGCCGGTTTGATCTTGTTCAACTACGATACCATGTTTTGAAGGTTGCATGCTACTTTATAGGTACCATGATGTTTCTGAACATTTTTTTATTTTCTGAGTCATTAATTCATTTATTTATGTTAAAAAGTCAATTATACGCATCTAGAAAATATAAAAACTACAAATATATCAGGAGTTAATTTGCAGTCGCATGGGCTAAACCAGCACTGAATGACGATTGCGGATTCACAGCAACCACAGCTGCTCGTAGACAGGACCATATAAGCACACACACACTGTACTGGATGCTCGTCGAGGAAATTAACGTGCATGTAATAGATATGTTGATGTTGATGTTCATGCCCATGTCCGTGCATGCGTGTGGTCGTGTGGACCAGATCGCATGCAGCCATGCATCACCACGAGATAGGAGCTCGTCGTCCATATCTCCGTAGCAAAACTAGTGCATGCTAGGACCGCATACGGCGCCAGTCTGATAAATAACTTGGAACAGGACATACCCGCGCAAATTTTGTCGGATCTAACTAATTTTTACAAATTAAATCAACGTAATGTGCTCTGTCCTGAATAAATGAAGGCTTCAGAACCATGGATTCGATCGGATCCTCGGCAACTCGTCAAATTGGGATGTCAAGAACAGTATAATGTTATGGGTATCGTGCCACAAGAACTGCTCCATATATGGAAATTTTAAAAAACCACAAAAAAAACAAAAATTCATATTGCGAAAGGTGGACAGCAGCCGACTAGGCTAGCTGGGCCGGAGAGGAGAAAGGAGAGGGAGGAAGGAAGAATTAGCCGACCTCGTGCAAGATAAGGGATTTGAAAAAAAAATGTATGAGAGAGAGATGGTAGGGAGTGAGGGCGGGTCGACGGTGTATAGATCTAAGAGTATGATCTAGAGAAATTTTACGATACATAAAAATAAATACAAATTGTTCATTCTTCATGATCTAATGACTCAGATTAATTTTTATTTTTTTATACAATCATGGCATGGTAGTATTTATAGTATAGCGGTAGTATATTTTTTATGGGTTGTTCTCCAAATAGATGGTTAAATATGAAATATACTATCGTCTTAGTATTTGCCAATGTGTACCGCAAAAGAGCTCATGATCTAACTGCTCTGAGCACCTAAGAAAGAGTATGCCTACATGGGAATTCCGCTCATGGATTATATGGGATGACCCAGTACGAATCGATCGAGAGCATGCACGCACGTATGGGTATTGAACTGTTATACGGATGTATGTGATGAGTAGATAAGGAATGTTTGCATGTGGCTTGCAAATATTATGCATGAGTTGGAGATATTCATGCATGGGAGTTGCCAAGCTTTTGTTCTTGGTAAAAATGAGAATGAGATGCGTCAGACATATAATTGCGAGTTGTTAAGAGACCAACCGTCTGAATTACATGAAGGATATCGCTAGTATGTTAATACCAGGCTTATTATTTATGGTTTTTTTTCTGCCTTCTTCAAATTAAATGCTTCGGTTTCTTCAAATCATTCACTACAGCGAACCGGCTATTACAACCGGTTGGAACAGGTTTCAGAACCGGTTTTGAACCGGTTATAGGCAACCGCGACTGATACCCTCTAGGTATCACTCGCGGTTCCCCCAACCGCTTGTGGTACGACACCATAAATGGTTCGGAAGGCGTCCTGGCAGGCTGGTGGAGTCGCCACGTGGGTACTCTCTACAAGCGGTTGATGTTACCAACCATGATGAGGACATCATACCTTCAGATACGCGCATTGAACCGGACCTTCAACCGGCCCTTGAAGGTCCCATAACAAGAGCTCGAGCACGACTACTTCATCAACAGGTGAACTCGCTCCTAAGTGAATCGCATTGTATTTTCGAGAATGGATTGCTATTTAATGATGCTATTATACTTAGGAATCATGGAGAGGACCACCGCAGGCATGAAGACCAGCAAGGAAGCAAAGGAGGCCAACAACCACGTCAAATTTGAGTTGGAGGTGAAGCCCATCCCGTCACCAATTCGAAGTTCGAGTCCACCTCGGAATCCAGGAGCAGTCTGCACTAAAATCGTCGCCCAGGACGCATACGGACTCCGTTTTCGACGTTTTATATACCGTTGGAAAGCTAAGGAGATAAGCTTTCCAATGGAACTGGTTCCAAGTCAAAATTCCACAGGAGCCAACGGGAATCGTCGAAACAAGTCAGTGTCCAGAATCTGTCAGGGTGCTGTGCCACCGTCTTTGGGCCGTTGGCCCGTGTACCTCGTCGAAGCCCATTAGGGGAGCGTCCAAGGGTCCTTGGCCGACCCTAACACTTTATATTCAGTAGCCGTCATCCGAGTTAGGGTTGGGTTTTGCTTAGATTATTCTGCTTAGACAGTTTCGCCGTTCATCGGTTTGTGGAACCCCAACTTCATGTGCTAAATTGATTCGATCGCAATTTCAGTTTGCATCTACCGTGTTCTTACTTGTGTTCTCGATTCGCAGCAGGGATTAGCCTTCTTGGCGAGGTCAATCACGCTCACGCGAGATTGATAACCAACGGAGTAGTGGTGTTGCGATTGCGGGGTTCAGATCGTGCCTGATTTGAAGCCGGATCGTTCTACGTCGAAGCTCCACCAATCGATCTATCACGTACCTTTCGGAAGATCGGGCACCCAGTGTCACATCAAACCACTTGTGGAGAGGCTCTCAAGCAGCGGGGGGAAGGAGACGCCACGTGTGCCCTCTTCACAAGGGGTTGGAGTTACCAACCGCTTGTGGAGAGGCTGATTCTGCCGTTTGCTGTATAACCTGTGATAAAATTTAAAAAGAATACATTTATTGAGATGAAAAACTATCACTAAAGAATATGAATTAATTAATATGCTTTATTACATACTCGAGTGCTTAATTGGACTATGAATTCGTTCTTGAAAGTTCATTTATACTTCTTTCGGAACCTTGCGAATGCCCTGTGATGCGTTATTATACGAATAGTAATTATTAGAGTTCAAATTAATTAAACAGCTAGGCATTTCAATATAATAAAGAAACCATCTTATAAATTAATATATGCCATACCGATTTAGCATGTCAATAATATATTGATATTTTTGTTGTGGTTTCCTTCTTCAGTCTTGAACAATGATCTTACTATTATCAAGCATGATAACAAGAAGGACCTAGTGAAACCTATTAATATATTTCAACATATGTATGTAATTAGTCATATTATGTATGTTTTAAAAAGATAGGAACGAGAGGTTGTGAGGACCCATATATATACGAACTCGAAGTTGAAGGGCAGAAGCATGTACGGTTTGTAGTGCTGTCCCAAGAACGCATCTAGAATGTAATCCTCAACATCCTTTGGGTTGTATCCGAAGAGAGCGTCGTTGACAATCTCTGGGTCTATGAAGCCCATTTTGAAGTCACCCTGTCTTCTACATCGTTGTATCTCCATTCTACATAGAAAGAAAAAAGCTATTAGGGTTGCAACTTTCTGGTATGAGGAAGCACATGGTAAACTTATTAGCTTGACACTTACAGACACCAGCAGCTCATGAGAGACATGTTGACAGCGTCCTGATGGTAAAAATGGTACAAGTCTTCGAATTCTAGCCATATTTGGTTGTCTCCGCAATAGAAATCTTCGTTTCTGATACGGAGGGGGAACATATTTCTTTCTTGAGTGGACTCTACCATGTACCATTCATGAAATTGCCGCATCTTGGTTGTTAAATCCTTTATGTTTTTAGGGTTAACCAACTCCTGGCCCAACTGATATTGTCATCTCACTTCAGCCATTGGGATACTATCCGTTAATCCAAGAGCTTCAACTGCAGAACCGAGTTTTGCCTCTTTCATGAATTGGTCAAGCTATTCTTGCTCTTTCTTCTTCTTTGCCACCTCTGCCTTAGCCCGTTTAGACTTCAGTATAGACTTTGCTATTGTCCTGTTGTGGTCTGATGGCATAGGCAGTGGCACTGCATGAGATGTCGCAAAGTGTTTTGAAGCTTTTCGATCAATTGCTTGCTTCGGCGCTGCCACCTTAGGTGCGAAGTGTGCAGCAACTTCTGCGGCAACGATTTTGCTTGTCTCCTCGTCCGTCATATCATATGCCCTTTTTGAAGGTTCCTTTGACCTTGTTGATCGGCTGGACTAAGCCTTCTCGGGAGGAGGATGGCTCCTTCTGATTTGAAGCTTCTTTCGTGGAAGAGATGGTAGAGGCGTGCTTTTCCTAGGGGGATTGTTTTTGTTGCACGTGCTGGTGGAGTTGGGTTTCTGCGTGGAGCAGGTGGTGGAGAAGGAGTACTCTGTATTGGCGGCGAGGCATTGCGTGGAGATGACGTTGGAGTAGGCGTGGTTTGTCGTTGTGGAGGAGGCGAGCTTCCTCCAGCCGGCTCCAATTGTTCGATGTCTCTTGGTGGAGATGACACCTCCACGCCATCTAGAAACATGATGTACCGTCTTTGCCAGAGGATGATACCGTGGAGGGCCTGTCCAATCTTGGTCACCTCATCGCCTCCAGCAATATCGAGCATAAGATTTTCAAAACCGCTTAACACCTCCTCCACGGTGACCTTCGAGTAACCGGGGGGTATCTCGTTGCAGTGGAATGTCTGGCCCGACTCTATTAGGAACGCCATGCCGTAAGCTACCTTTATGGGGAGGTTACGCGCCTCGACATGTAGCTCACATTGGCGGCGAACCTTGATGTCGTCCACTGGAAAATGGTTGAGGTCATCCCCTTCAGGTGCCGCGGTGGACGCGCAGCTACTCCGCCGCGCGGAGGCCTGCGGGCTGATCATGGCGTCTGGCAGATTGCTCGGACCTATTCCCTGAAGCATGCTGAGGGCTATGTGCATTTGTTGCGCAACAATGTCACCGATGCTAGCCTGGGTAGCTCTTAGCTCCCTTTCCAATTGGCTGTATTTGTATAGCTCTCTGGTTTTGCTTCTTGCTTGGCTCCTATATGTTTGGAAATCCTTCGTGAATCCGTGCTTCCATGGCATCGACGAACCAATACCTCTTGTCCATCCCGGGTGCTCTGGGTTTTGGAGGGCATGTGTCAGCTTGTCATTCTCCCTATCTGTCACTAAGGAACCTGACTGAGACTGCTGAGCGGCTTGTTCGATCCTTTACCCAACATCTTGCACTCCCGGTGCTATCACCAAGCTACCGTCATCTGCAAGGGCCCCCCGTGAGTCATGAACCAATTTCGCAGTCAAAATTCCCAGTCAACAGTAGCAGGTGGTACATCCTTGGCCAATAATTCTTCCTCTCGGTTCTCCCATTTCGGTATAGCCTTGATGTAACCACCGGTGCCGAGATGGTGTTGGTATTTCTTCTTCTGTGCATTCATCTTGTTCTTTTGGTTCGCGGCTTGGCTTTCAGCTGACAGTTTGTACTCCTCAAACGCTGTCCAGTGATCCACTAGCTTAGGAAATAGATTGAAGTCAGGCCTTTGTCCTTTCTGCACATACTTGGCATTTAGAGACGACTTCCACGACTGAAATACGGTTGCCATCTTCTTCAAAGTGTATTTCTTTACTTTGTCTTCGAACCCTTCAGAGAATTTGAAATTGTCCTTAATATCTGTCCACAGCAGGTCCTTGGTAGCTTGAGGGACTTCAACCAATTTCTTGATGCTAATTGGGACGTGGTCCCTTACATGGTAACCACAAACGTTGTTGAATGGGCCAATTGCTGAAAGAGGGGCAACCGGCACGTCGGTAAATACATGCTTTGCCGATGGTTTCTTGTTAGGTCCTCGCTTCGATTGGTTGCTCGATGTACCCTGCTTAAAATACAGAAAAAGCGTGTTAGAGTGTTTTATATTGGTTGAAAGGCAGCATATACCAGGGCATTATTATGGCATTACCTCGCTGGCCCCAGTGTCTACGACATCACCGGAACTAACGGCAGTAGCATTAGCGTCACCTTGGTTCACGGCCTCATCGGCTGCATTGTTATCGGCCGCCTCGGCAGTAGCGTTAGCGTCATGCCCTGCGCGATCGAGTCTAGCAGGAACTATTCTTTCTCATCGAAAATAGGGTCAGCACAGCCTAGTTGCTCCATCTATATATCATAATTGCGAAACAATGTTAGATTAGTATCGCTACTTGTGCATATGAAATAATTGCGAAACAATGTTAAATATGATTCATTACTCTCTCCCTATCTCCCTCTCTATATATATCTCTCTCTCTATATATCTCTCTCTCTATATATTTATATCTCTCTTCCTATCTCTCTCTATCTCTCCCTATCTCTCTCTATCTCTCTCCCTATCTCTCTCTCACACTCCCTATCTCTCTCTCACTCCCTACCTCTCTCCCCCTATCTCTCTCTCTATATCTCTCTCCCTATCTCTCTCTATCTCTCTCCCTATCTCTCTCTCCCTATCTCTCTCTCTCCCTATCTCTCTATCTCTCTCTCCCCTATCTCTCTCTATCTCTCCCTATCTCTCTCTATCTCTCTCTCCCTATCTCTCTTTATCTCTCCCTATCTATCGGGACCCGGCCATACAGACCGAACCCCTCTGTGCCACTGTACCAGTCCCAAGGATCAAGCTGGTACATAGTCATACAGATTGATAAACAACACCGTATGCTTATTACATTTGAAATAACATCAATTCAAAAGGAGCAGAGTGCGCCATTTATTACAGTAATTAAATGGTAAAAGAATAAAGGAAAGCAATAAACTTCGTCGATGAGACCCATCTCAATGCCACAGGCATCTGACTGAGGATCGCAACTAGAAGTCTTGGCCGCCCACGTCAAACTCGTCGTCGTAGACCGCTTCTTCAGTTCCTTCATCTGTTCGTTGGAATGAACAGCCCCGCGTGATATGCGAGGGTGAGTACGCGAATACTCAGCAAGCAATGTCCTTACAAAATGATGATGCAGAATACAAAGACAGGGTAGGGTTATTTGCATAAACCTAATTTCATAATCTTTCCCTATGAGTTGGAAAAACTACAGTTTGAAATTTTAAGCTAAATTAAAGAACCAGTGTTTCTCAGTTTAACACAAAAATAGCCCTCGCGGCGTGAACCAAAAGGCACTCACTGCCCAGCACTCCCTGCCAAACCACTACATCAATTAAATTATTAAAACCATGGGACTACAACAGTGGATCTTTTCCGCGCCTGCTCTTGACCGTGAGCATGTCTATCATGATAGTTTATTCTCTGCAGAGAGGGTACACTTTACCCATGGGATGGAATCACCTTTCGGAGACTCCAACGAAGCCTTTGGCGAGGTACACCTAGACTTGAGCCCGCCCGCTAAGGATTCACCCCCTGGCAGCCTCCCACCAAGCCAGTGGCCCCCTCGTGCAGTGGTAGCTAGCCACACTCACACCTCCAAGTGACACATCCAAGTCTAAGCTTCCCAAGTTAATCAGCTACGGCGTTACCATGTTAGCGCCCATGGATGTATTGTTATGAGGGAATAGGCATTCCACCAAATGGAACGGTCCTTAAATAATTGGGACGGCTTCCGCACCCCAAACAGGGCCTCACGCAAATAGCCAAACTTGCACCAGGTCAACTCACGCCATGTTGATTTTAATGGATTAGTTAATTTTAAAACCTCGACAGTCTCCCAATGTCTCATTTTGCACCATGACCCAGATGGAATCTATCACCAGCTATGATACCTCTACTCGTGCTAAGCAATGTAGAAAACATCAACTTTGCATAAATAAGACGTAATAATCAACCTAGGGCAGCAATGGACAGCTATACATGTTAATTAATGATTAACATATAATTGGGAACTAGCTACACATGTAACATCAGGAAATAATTATAAAGATAGCATGCACATTCAAACATCTAGTAAAAGTATTTTTCAAAGTTAGGAGTGACATGCTTCTAACTTGCCTTGGTCGAAATACTGCGGTTCTTCCTGCAATTCAGCGACAACGTCCGCGTCTCCACCATTTCCCTCTCCGTCTACGCATGCAAAACGATAGCACGGATAAACAACCAAGAAATAATAACATTTGCAAAAATTACAGAAAAATAACAGTAGGTAGATTAGATTAAAAGAAGACCAACAAAATTGGTTTGACGTGAATCGGAATTACGGTTTGGGAGATACAAATATATGAAGTAGTACTATTCAAAATAACAGTACATGGTTGACTAAGCTTTGACTGGATCGAAGGATTAAAAGTGGCTGGCTGCAACCTCTGCTTCACACGCGCAAAAGAAGAAAAGGGGAAGGGAGAGAGAGAAAGGAAGAGAGAGAGATGGGGCGGCGGTGGCGGCTCCTCCCGGCGCTCCGGCGACGGCGGATGGCGGCGGAGGACGGCGCCGGCGGCTGCTGTCCTGGCGCCGGCGGCACTAACAGGCGGCGGCGGCGGTCTTGGCGCTGGGCTGCTGTGCAAGCGGCGGCGGCTCAATGGCAGCGGCGTCGCGGTGCGCCAGCGCGTTCTCGGTGGTGGCGATGGCTGCGACCACGGCTTGCTCGGGCGCACAACACGCGGCTTCCGCTACGACGGCGCCACGGACCGGCGGCAGCTCCAGCGGCTACGCCAGCGGTGGCGGCTGCGGTGGTGGGCTCCGACAGCAGCGCTGCTGCGGGCTCCGCGCGACGCTCCATAGCCCAGCCGTCGGCGACTGGGCGGCGCAGCGCGGGGTCGGTCGGCGCACGACGTTGTGTGGCAGCTAGGGCGACGGTCCGAGATAGCTGCGTGGCATGCAAGCGGCAACATCGCGCGGTCCGAGACGGCGGCGTGGCGTGCAAGCGGCAACGCGGCTGTGGCGGTTCTCGGCGGCGGCTGTGGTGGCTCGGCCTGTGCGTAATGGCGGCGTGAGGAGACGGGTCCTCACCCCGTTGACGACGATGATGGCAACTTGCAACCTCCTCCTCCCTTTGCTCTGTGTTGTGGGAGATCGTATCATTCTGAGGATTTTGGGTGATGGTTGGGAACACACGATAGAAGTAAAGAGGGACGAGAATCCGGCTCGGGATAAGTCCCCAAACTCCGGAGTTTGTTGTGGGTTTAGTTTAGCTAGGAAGTAGAGTTCGTGTCGGTGGACGGTGGGTTCAGCTGGGCTGTGTATTAGGGTTGATTAGGGTGTTTTTAATTAATTAATTATTATTGTTTTCTTTCATTTATTTATTTATTTTATTTTTTCCATTGTACAGTAATGTAATTTTTATAAAATAAAGAGGACGTCACACTATTTCTCTATCTCTCTCCCTATCTCCCTATCTCTCAAGCTCTCTCTCTCCCTATCTATTTCTCAAATTTTTTCCTGTTGGGACATTTCATCGAACACCCTGTGTGTAGTCATAAAACAGCGGGACAGTGTGGCGTGGGCATGGGCAACCTAGTTCCTCCGGGGGATTGGGGGAGCGGGGGATTGTCGTGAGGTCGACGGCACGGTGGAGGTCCGACGGCGAGACAGCGACGAGGGCGCACGCACGGCGGTGTGAAGGCGTCGATGACGGTGGCGAGGCACGGCGATGAGGGCGCGCACATGGCGGTGAAGAGGCGGCGAGCGCAGCGCGGGGTCTCGACGGAGAGACGTGGCGACGAGGGCGCGCGCACGGTCGAGGAGGCGTCGAGCGCGGCGCGGGGGCTCGACAGAGATACGGCGGCGCGACAGAGGAGTAAAGCGCATGACGGCTCGGGACTTAGAAAAATTTTGGGGAGAGTGAAGCGTGCGGGGAAGACGATCTGAAATATATAGGAAACCCCGTCTACAAGCGGTTCGTAATACGAACCCCTTGTAAAGGGGCCCCTACAAGTGGTTGGTAGTACGAACCGCTTGTAAAGGTCCTCGTCTACAAGGGGTTCGTATTACGAACCGTTTGTAGAGGTTCTCTTCTATAAGGGGTTCATAATAAAAACCGCTTATAGAGGTCCTCTTCTACAAGGGGTTCGTATTACGAACCGCTTATGGAGGTTCCCTTCTACAAGGGGTTTGTATTACGAACCGCTTGTAGAGGACATTTACAAGGGGTCCCATGCGCTGCCGTCTTCCTCGCCTCCGACGACCCCGCGAGCAAGGTGCTCCTTGTGCTCCTCTCTTCTTCCCTCCCCTCGCTCCTTAGCAAGGTGCAGGCCGGCAGAGCATGGGACAGTGAGTGCGGGCTCGGGCAAGCATGATGGAGGCGTGACATAGGCGGGCACGAGCGACAGGAGTGCAGCGCGGCCAGCACGAGCACAATCACGGTGCGCCCAGAGTGTTCGACGAAATGCCCAAACCTATGCAGTGGCGGAGCCAGGATTTCAGCACTGGGGAGTAAAGTAGTTAAATTGCCAAATAATTGGTCCAAGATATAAATTTTTACATGAAAAAATAAAACATAGCATGTATTTAATGGAAGACAATCTGACCTCTGATCTTATTTATATGAATTTTGACATGTATATGTATATGCCAGTTTATAGCAAATTTGAATTCTAAGATGTATGTCAATTAATTGTGAAATGTAATGTATATACCGTCCCTCGCCATCACCGCCTCGTCCTCATCTACCTCATCTTCCCCACCGCCCTCCTCGTTGTCACCCATTAATGTATAAGTATATGTGAAATGTATAAGTATATGTGAAATGTGCAAGTATACTATTGTTAATCTTTTTTTTGTTAATTTTTAATGCCTTCTTATAGACTACAAAACTACGATGGCGGGAGAAGGGTTTGATGGAGACGAGTTCATGAGAAGTTTGATTTTGGGAGAAGATGGTTATGAGCTCGATGATTCCATCGAGGCCGCAAGGCCTGTCGTGGACTTAAGGCTCGTTGAGACCGATAAGACTCATGCCAAGGCCGCTGAGACGACCATGGTAATTAGATCGAACTTGTATATGCCGGTTCCACCATCATGCTAAGCCAACATTTTAACACGTAGACATTATTGTACCATATTTTCAGATCACTCAATCGAGTAGCCAATCACGCCGGAGGTTCAAACAAGAAGTCGAAGGCAAGACATGTTATCACCGAAGTCGGCGATAACGCCAACCTCTTGCACCCCTAAGGCGATTGGGCCATTCAATTCGCATGCGGCGCCCACGTCGGGGACCATGTGCCGCTTAGCATCGTGAGATGGCATAATGTCCTCAAGATACGGGACATGCTCTAGACCGACTGAAGGAGACATTCACCTTCCCCAAGAGACCAAGAGAAGGTGACGAGTTACACGTTGAAGAAGATGGCCATCGCATTCCAAACATATAAAAAGAAGTTGAACACGGAGTACGCCAAGAAGAACCGAATTCTGACTTCAACAAGTACCCAAAGTTGCGAAATCACTGATGCGTTAAGTGAACTACAAGAATTGAATGAAGGTCAAAGTCCGACCGAAAGGAACAAATAATGCTCGGAAGAAGCAATACCACCACCACCTCGCCCCGGTGGTTACCGCCAGCGATGCACAAATGGGAGAAGAGGGAACAAGAATGGCTGGCGAAGGGTGTCGCACCGCGACAATGGAATGGCCAGACAGAGCGAAGAGCTGGTTCTATGCTCACGGCGGCCTTGATGATGATGGAAACACGGTGTTGAGAATGTGCTTGACAGATGTGGCGAGAAGACTTGTAAAGTCGATCGAGAATCTTCCTGTGGCACCTTCGTGCCAAACAGGAGAACGATTTAGCTTACAAGGGCCCAACAAAACCCGGAGCACCTCGGACGACACGAGGCGTTGGCGCTGTTCCGTGGAAGATTGAGTTCGCTAAGGACGCCGCTACCTATAGGAGTCGGGTAAGAAGCAAGTCCCGACAGGCACAACAGCTCCTAATGCTTGAAGAACGCCTGAATCAAACACAACAGAGCATGAAAGAAGAGATCCAAAGACAGGAACAGTTAGCCTTGAGCCAACGGCTAGATGCGGGCCAGGAACCTCCTGCTAATCCGGATCTCATTAGTCCTCAAGGCGGCGGCATTGTGCTTCCGTGGGTTGCCGGCGGACTTGGGCCATCGCTCAGGGGCGACATCATGCAGCGGACACCTTGTGAGCTGCACGTCCAAGTGAGGAACATCTCTTTCAAGAAGGCTCACGGCATGGTCGACCGGTGGAGCAGTGGTGGTCATCCATGGCCAACAGATAATGCCGCTACTCCGTGGTCTCGGTGGAGGAGGTATGCCCAGTTGCGAGGACTGGACCTCGATATTCCCAGAGGTGACGGACTACGGTTAGGAGAGGCAGTCCATAATTTCATCCAATGGCGTAAGAAGTACATTATTTTTCAAGATCACATGGACGTGTCCTCTCCAACACCTTCATCACCTCCGCACACATAAGCGGTCCGTCATCATCTCCATCGCCACCGGGAGATGCCTCCTGAAGAAGCTCGCCTCCTGCACCAAGCCTCGACGCCAAACTCCAACTCCAACATCGCCGCCCAAGACAAGCAAGCCACTACCCAAAGAACAAGAAGAGGACGAGGTCCACCCAACCCAAGAAGCTAGCTGCACTTGCAAAGCGGGCGACGATATGACGGAGGAGGAGACCGAGAAAATAGTCGAGCCGAGGTCACTAAATTTTTAAACCCAAGTCACCAGAGAAGAAGGTTCACTGATGCATGAAGAATTTCTAAAAGGCTTGAGGACGTGAAAAATTTGAAGGACAAAAGAAAAACCTCGTATCCGACTACGAAAGCACATTGGTCAAGGAAAGGTCCAAGAAGAAGACGCCAAAGAAGACGACGCCATCACCGATCGAAGGCCAAGGAGATGCAAAATTCATCGAAGAAACCGGTCTTCACCCGTGAGCAAATATTAGGCGACATGCGATTGAAGCTGCAGGTCGATGGCAATATACACCGGCGCTTCCTTGGTCAGGCGTGAGGAGATTGGCCAGCTACCAACTAGGATGCGCCAATTCCATGAATGGTACTTGGATGCGTTCAAGCATGGCCTAATGTCATTTGCCGTCAAGTACAAGGAAGAACAATTTTTTCACGGCGACAGTGAATTTTATGTCCAATGGCCAGTAATGTACGAGCTATACCAGTCAGACGCCATCGACGTGGCCATGTTGAGTTGCTGGACTCTGTAAGTGTCTTATTTAATTGCAAAAATCCATCGTATGGCCCTTGCACTATACTAACTTGCAAGCCTAACTAATTTCTTCTTATGTAGAATGGAGATAGAAAGATGCAAAAGTGTTTCTACTCTCAACACAGGCTTCCTTGACCCTTTAGTTATCAATGAAACAAATGTTAAAATATCCCCTGCCAATACAGAGACCAACATATACAACAGGCTAATAGGTCAAAAATATCATTCAAAGATACTTTTACCCTACAACTTTGAGTAAGTGTTTTCGTACCGTCTCGTTCTAATCTTTTTCCACAACACGATGTTAGAACTAATTAGTTACCTATGTTTCCATATATATGTACAGCTTTCACTGGATTCTTCTCATTATCGAGCTAGATCGTAGCATGATCACAGTTATAGACTCGCTATAGCATGATCACAGTTATAGACTCGCTGAGGAGACCAGTTGAAAAGTACAAAAACTTGATCAACATTCTCAACCGGTATTCTTGTTCTTTCCATTATTGTGCTCGTTCTACTCCATTTTAAACAAATTCTAATCATGTTCAATTTGCAATCACGTGTGTAGTGCATTCGCACGGTTCCGTACTAAAACCGTGGGCGAATTCAATGAGAAATTCGATATTACACTTGCCTCTCGAGTATGTATGCCATCAGGGTAGCTTTTGAGGTTAGTTAACTTCATTTCCATGCATCCATTTCATGCTGTTAGCTTTTTTCACCACAGTTCAAGTCGGCCGTCAGCACCAATATATGCGGCTACTATGTGTGCCATATTATGCACATCCCGACCGGAGGTGCTACCGACTTGCAATGTCGTCCGATTTCACGCATGACGTGAGAGTAATCCAAGAACAACTCGTCGGCTGGATTTTCGATAAGGTCGAAATCCAAGAGGCGAAGTTTCACGCTCCAATGCAAATAGGTGGGGCCCTTCGATAAAGACCGGTGAACTGGTCGGGTCAACATCTACGGCTACCAAGAGCGATGCACATAAAAGATCACGATGAACGCTCAGTAATTAAAGTTGCAATGAATGTCATTGTGATACCTAATAGTTGTAATTAAAGTTGTTAATAAAAGTTCTATGATTTAATTATCAGTTATGCATGATTGATTATATGTGCTTTAATTAATTGTGACTTAGCACACACACACACACACACACACACATATATATATATATATATATATATAATAATATTAGACTTAACACACACAGACACATATATAATATATATTACCTCACACGCATATATATATATATTATTTATAGCTCAGTGGTGCACGCCGAAGATCGTTGGAGGAACCAACCGATCGAACAGAGCTTATCAAGATACCGCTTGGTGCCTCCAACCGTCTCGACCAGAACTTCAGCGAGGCACGGCTAAAGTTACGTGTTCTGCCAAGACAGTCGGAGGAATCAACCGATCGAATAGTTAGCTTATCACTACCGATTGGTGCTTCCAACCCAGATCGATCAGGCTTGGCGAGGCACGGCTAAAGCCACGTGTGGCCTCCAACCGTCTCGATACTATATCAAGACCGGTGAGGGAATCGATCGATGCCATGGGGCATCGGTCCGGATGGCGATATTGGTTTAAAACCGGTCTCGATGGCCGTAGAACCGGACCGATGGCCGATCGTAGTAGTGGGATATGGGTATGGGTACAGGTATTTCAGAACGGGTAGAACACGGGTATCGGATACTATACGAAATGGTACTATACGGGTAGCGGGTACTTAGTTGAATAGTACGCATATTGCCTAAAATCGAAACATTCGATGAAAATAATCAAATAACAATTTGATCTTCCCCTTCCCCAAATTTTTCGTCTATTTGTTCCTCTGCACTTCTCAAACCCCTCTCTGGTTCTCCAATTATTGTAATCAAACTCTTCACAGAAAAGGGACATAATCACATAACACGCCTTTTCTTGCTTCGGCATTTTTTAGTCCTTTTTCCTTTCTTGATCATTAGGCCCGTCCTGTCAAATTTATACTACTACAGAAATACCTATCCTTGACCCCTCATCACTGCCGGATTCGTGTAGAACCGCCAGCGAAGTGGGTTGTGCCTGCCCTGCCCCACGCCGGGGACATGACGAACTGCCAGTGATGGCACATGTACGGCAAACCGCCAGTGATGGTACCATATTACTGGCGGTTTTTCTAAGCATCCGCTAGTGATAAGGTTCTTTGCTTCCCGCCAATTGGCGCCAACTTTTGGAGGGATCGACTAAGAAAATTTCACTAGCGGTTCGTCTGGACATTCGCCAGTGATACGGTAAGGTATCACTAGCGGTTAGCCAGAGCAACCGCTAGTGATATATTCACTAGCGGTTCAATGTATGAACCGCCTGTGATATGGTACCACTGTTCCCGCCAATTGGCGCCAACTTTTAGAGGGAACATATCACTAGCGGTTCTTTATATGAACCGCCAGTGATTGGCATATAACACCACCAGTGATTGGCATACAACACTAGCGGTTCAAGTAAAGAACCGCCAATGATATTATGCCATAATTGTTCCAGTGGCTAGAGGAAGCTCCATTTACTGCTGCTCTCTGTTCTCCTGAACTGTAACGGTGACAGTGGTAGGGAAACAGTGAAGAAGGTATGAAAAAATTGTAAATCTCTTGATGATCTTAGGAGATTTAGTTGTTTAAAGGTTAGTGGTACCTCAATTATTTGTTAATTGCTCTCTTCTTGCTTATTGAGGTAGATGGGAGATATGCGCATGCACGTGTGTAGATCTAGATCTAGATTGGGTGTTGAACAATTAATATCCATTTGTTTTGATTTATACTTACCAGTTTGAGGTGGATGAGTGTAATTAATATCAATCTTGTTCTCATAGATATGCATATGCTTATAGCTAGCTATAGTTTGGGGTGGATGAGAATAATTAACTAGTTTGCATGTGCTTATAGATAGCTAGTTAATTTGTTTATGACTAATATGAGAGATCTAGCTAGATAGATCTAGTTGAATAATTGGATATGAGAGTGATCTAAATGGTTTTGTAAAATTATTTATTTGAGGTGGATTAATTTGTTAATCCATATGGTAGCTAGCTAGTTATGAGAATATGAAGCATATGCATATATTTATGTGTGTAAATATGTTTAAGTTTTATAAATGGTGGCCATGTTAACTGTAAAAATAAAAAAATTAAGGTTAATGGTCTCTCTTTTCATAAACGGCCGCCATGTTTACTCTATTTGATATGTTGTTGTTAGTTAATTTATTTAAAGATATATTTGTGCAGGAAAAATCAATAGATAGAGCATGGATGTATATAGAAACTCGAGCAACAGATGAGTACGTCAAAGGCGTAAAAGTATTTTTAAGAGCTGCTGTGGAGCAGGACAGAGGGGTTGATGTGATAACATAAAGTATTTTTAAAGATATATTTGTCCATGCATTGATTGTGATAACATAAAGTTGTATAGAAACGTAGATCAAATCGAGTTTCATTTGATGAAGCGGGGATTCAAAATGGGTTATTCATTTGATTAATCCCCTATTTCTAGTCCATCCATTTTCCTAGATTATGCACATAAACATATGACAAGGACAGATTTTCACTATATTTTAAAAATTCAGGAATTCTCCAATTAGGTTCATCCAGAGCACTGCAGTTAGATTTAGGGTATTGCAGTAGATTCACCCTGACTAATGCATTTACATTTCAAAATACGGCATTCAAAGTCTATTTCCATTGTAGACATTTAAAGTCTTTTTCCATTGCAGAGAGAACAAGTTATTTACCTGATGACGAGCAGGGCTGCGATGAGGCAGGCAGCGGTGGTGAGGCGAGGCCGCGAGGCGAGCGGCGGAGAGGACGGCGAGGTGGGGTAGGCGGCGCAGAGGGTGGCGAGGCGGGGAGGCGGCAGCAATGCGGGCACAGTGGCAGTGAGACAGGCGGCGGAGAGGACGGCGAGGCGGGACAGGCAGCACAAAGGGTGGCGAGGCGAGGCAGGCGTGGTGAGGCAGGCAGTGGAGAGGGCGGCGGAGAACGGTGAGGCAGCGCGGCGGAGAGGGCGGCAAGACGGGGCAGGCGGCGGTAAAACGGGCGGCAGAGAGGGCGAAGAAGGCGGTGAGGGTGGCGGTGGAGAGGACGGAGAAGGCAGTTAGCGGGACGGCGGCGGTCAAGCGGGCGGTGAGGCAGTGCAGATGCGGTGAGGCAGGCGACGGAGAGGGTGGGGAGGCGGGGCAGACGCAAAGGGCAGCAGCGCAGGGAAATGAGCTGTAAGAAACCCTAAACTTCCTTTGCATCACGTGGAATGTGGACGCTCGAGGCCCAAGCGGCCTAGCTCACTGGCCACTTGGCCCACTCCACATCTGCCAAGTTGCCAGCGCCCAACGCTGGGCTGCATGCTCCGGGTACCTAGCTGATTTATTTAACCAGATACCCGAATCCGACCCGTGCGTCTATAATTTCTGGTATTTTGATCCTCAGATTCGACCGCACCACCGGATACTACCCATACCCATACCCGCCGGGTACCAGTACCCGTTTCCAAAATCAGGTTTTTCACCGGATACGGGTCAGGTATTACCCGACCCTTTTTCACCCTTACCATGCAGGTTGGCCCCTACCGCCGCCGAACCTATCGAGCAAGCCTCCTCAGCCGTTGCTGCAGAGGAGAAGGGGAGGATCTGGTTGAGGTGATCCCTGCGGAGGGGATTAATTGGACGCACAGCTGCGGTAGACTGGGGAAGGGGAAGGTGTCTGCCGCAGATCAGGGAAGGGAAAGGCAGTTTCAGGGGAGAACATGAGAAGGGCGGCAGCGGTGGGCAACTCGTTGATTGGGGGGGACGTACTGTAGTCAAAGAAGGGAGGCGCACACTGGGAGAGGAGGGGTGATTGAGCAGCCAAATTGCAAGAAAATCTCAGGTGTGCACCCGTAAATCTACCTCTTGAAATCTTTGATGAAATCCCCTTTTTGGGTGTCTGTGAGCTATGATATTATCTCATGTTCTCGATGTGGTTGCTTCAGTGTGGACATTTGGAATTTATCGAGCGTTTCTCCGTCGTTGAATCGTTCTGAACAATTGAGCTCGGGTCAATAACTCAATATGCCCTGCTGCTTCTTGGTTTCTATGCACTGATGTCATGATGTGTTCTCTTCAAGCTGCCCAACCATATCTAGGTTAAAATGGCACTTGCTACTGGTCATACTAATAAAAAAATGAAAGATTTTGATGTGTAGTTTAAAGATTAAGCAAACAAAGAGCTGAAAATCCAACTTAGTGATATTGTTGAATGAGGAGCTAGACATTGAATATGGAGCTGAAAATCAGTTCTCTTGATGCCAACTATATACTTCTGTAGTGCTTTTTCCTGATTACTTTGTATTGGTATGCAGGCAAGAAAATCGTATTTATATTTCAGTGTGCAATGGGATGCAGAGCTCCACCACAGTCAGAATACTAGCTACACAAATTCTTGAAAGAAACTAGATAATTCCAAAATTATGATAAGTTGTTGTCATGGCAATATATATTTGGAGTGATTGTTGCATCATATTAGAACGAGCGCAAAATTTGTTTTTTTAGAAATTTGTATTTCTCACCTAACAGATGTAGTAGATCTGGTTGAATGTATTGAGTTGTTGATTTTGTGTTATCATCCATTAGAGATTAATCTGAGGTTTTTTTAGAGCGATTAATCTGAGTTTTTTTTCGTCAAAAGACAATGACATCCAAGAAAAAAGAATTGAGTCTTGGCGGTAAAAGAGAGGCTCTAGATGCCCAGATTGGCGCCAAAACGACGGACCACACCAAGAGAAGAAACAGAGGCTTTAGATACATTTGAGCGTTGATTGAGAAATGGATGGCCAGGATGAGGCCAACGTCAACCTCTCACATTGCAATGTAATGTCATGAGGATACGCTTCCCTCAGCTAGGGTTTCATCGCACCGTTTCAAGTCTACACAGCCTCACTAAATTCACAATGTATCACGCGCGTCCACAGTACTTTTCTGCAGTGTACGTACCGCAATGCAATATCTGGCGCAATGAGTCGATAATCTGGGGGGAAATAGTACAAGCAGATGTGCTTGCTTTCTGTCAATCTGCAATCTGCAGATGTGCCTCAGCTGCTCTAGCCCTGCGACTGCATCGCATGCATCCTTGCAGGCCGCCAGTCAAGCGGTGCCCGAAAGAAATTTATAATTAATAAGAGATGTACTAGCAAAAAGCCTAGCTAACTAGTTCGCCTCTAGCTAGGTCTCTCAACATTTTCCTGTTGCCATTTTTAAGCTATATATATATATATACCGATCGATTAACTAGGTAAAATTATCTTAGCTAGGGAAATAGAAACCATCAGGAAATTTCTATAGAAACTCATGCCGTAGCTATATATATATATAGGTCCACTGATTTTCGTATTTTTAGACAAAATTAAGAACAGATGTAATTGCTTTGTCCAAATTGAGCTGAAACTTTTAACACACGAACGCTCCTAGCCACCTACCCACCTGCCTGCTCCCCCATTATCCTTTTACTTGCTTCTCCTAGCCGCTTAAACTTAACAACCACTATCTCTCTCTTAGCACCTCCTCCTCCTCCCTGGCCATCTCCCTTCTATGCCCTTCCTCCCCCTCCGGCGATGGATGTGACGTGCCGCCTTCTCCCTCTCTACCTCTCTCCCGCCATCCATCCCTCCCTCTCTCTATCCCCCTCTCCATAAGGGAAGCTGCCTCCTCATCTCTATTCTTTCTTCTATCAGAAGCACCACTCTGCCTCCGATCTAGCGAGAACGACGTTGGTGTTCTCCGTGACGGCCCTCATTAGGCAAACTTGCTGGCCACATGCGGCACGGAGAGCCAGGTATGGCGCGGGACCCCTAAGAGTGCCACGACGGTGACTCAGAGCTAGGAAGACAACAGCGAGGCCTCGCCAGATTTGGAGAAGAAGTTGGTCAGCGGGAAGATGCATCATTGATTTTGCCCCTAAAATATTAGTCATGTACATCCGGAACATTTGGTTTGCTCTTATGAAAAATTTTGGATTCCTCTTATGAAACATTAATCATGTGTTATTGGAACATCTTTGAATAGCTGCTAAAACATTTAGTTTACTTTTGTGAAACATTTTGTTTGTTGCTGTGAAACACCCGTAAAAAAATATCTGAAACAATTAGTTCGCTTTATAAAACATTTTGTTTGCTATTATTAGCTTGTGAAATATTACTCGTATGGATTAAAACATCTTAGAATAACTACTAAAACATTTATGGTTAAGGCATGAAAGGTATGTTTTACATTTTAATACAAAATGTTTGAGCCTTGTTTCAATAGTTGACTGGCTGTGTTTCCAAAAAATGCGTCCCATTTTTTCTTGGGATCGAACATCTGATCCACAGTCAAACCCAAAACCTTTTCCAAATTTATTGTTATATATATTTTATTTTCACAAGAGATGAAACCAAATCAAAATCAAATTTTTTTCAAAATCGTTATCTATTCGGCCAAAGGTGCATGCCCAGTAGCGTTTTTTGCCCCCAAAAAATGCTCAAAAATCACTAAAAAATTCCAAAATTTTTGTTCAGATATGAAATCTCTTGATTTTGCAATATGTTTGGTTTTTACGAAATATTTTCATAATTCTAAATTTGAATTTTATTTTTCTGCTGTTTTATGGAGCGCGCGTGTTTCTCATGCCACTGCTAGGGAACCGGGTATTACAACCGGCTTCAAATCTCCTTCACAACCGGTTTTGGAACCGGTTGTAAGCCACCGGGAGTAATACTCCCGGGTATCACAACCGGGTCCACGAAGCGGTAGTGGTGTTAGCAAAAGTTAGAAATATATTGGGAGAAGTGGGATTCGAACCCAGGACCTCACACCCCTTCTCGTGACCCAGGCCTCACCCTTCTAGCCAATCCACCCACGCGTGCTCTCTGATAAGAGTACGACAAGCATTCCTTTTAGTATTTCGAAAATAGAGCTTTTACAGCCGGTTGGGGTATGAACCGGTTGTAGAACCTAATTTCTGCAACCGGTTCGTGTCTCCAACCGGTTGTAAAAGTCCACAACCGGTTGGGGACATGAACCGGTTGTAGAAATTGGGCTCTACAACCGGTTCGTGTCCCAAACCAGTTGTAGAAGCCCTCTCCTGGCTCCTGGCCTAAGGAACCGGTACTGATGCACCATCACAATGGGTTCGAAATGAACCGGTTGTGATGGGGTTTTTGAGACCGGTTGTGATACCCATTCCTCTAGTAGTGTGCCGAGAGCCTAGGACCACTTGTGAACACTTCCGGGGACCACTTGTTCACCTAAGCTAGCTCTTCTACGCACTGAATTTTCGCAAAAAAGAATTCAGTCAATTTTGTCAAAGTTGATGATTTGAATGTAAGGAGACCACATGTGTACATATGTCTGCTTGTTCATATAAATTAGCCTGTTCACACGCTGAGTCTTCCTTAATAAATTTCAGTCATTTTATGAAATTTCATAGTGTAAACACTACACCAAAACAGGTTATATTTACCAATATATGTGTGCCAGCGGCACATATAAGCTAGGTTATAAGTGTTGGTTCTTCAACCGACACACGACAAAAGTTTATATGTGTAGTGTTAATTACCTCCAACCGGCAATAATATACCTTGTGTCCACTGAAGAACCGGCACACCTAGTGTCATTAGTCATATGTGTGAGTTGGTAATTAGAACTAGCACACAACGTTTTGTCTCGCAAGACGTTTTGCGAGAAAAGTTTTCCTGTAAACACTTTATATCTATTCGTCCAATCAGATCAGACCCCTCATTCGCAAAACTTCTCCAACTTCCTCTTTCATCCTATTCTCCAACTTTCTCTCTGATCCCCCATTCTCTCCTTTGATTCGGCACACCATGATCCAGTCGCCCGCATCGCCATAATCATGGTTGCAATCTCCGGTGCCGACGCCCTCTCCACCTGCCTCGCCACCGCCAGCCTCCCTATGGCCGCCGTCTCCCGTGCCATAATCGGGGGAGGGGGGAGATAGTTGTGGAGGCGCAGGGGCTGGTCGACGAGGGGGAGGAGGTGGAGGACATAGTTGACCTGATGGAGGAGGACCGTGCGGATGAGGAAGTTCCTGATGCCGAACACTCGAACGAGGAAGAAAATACTCCTGAGGTGCCTGTCCCTGGGGCATGGTCTAATTATAATTTCGAAGACCTAACAATGAATGAAGGGAACAGTGATACATGGGAGTATCATGAGAACGTGGTCGCGCAGGAGGCCATATATAAGGACAAGGAGGCTATGATAGATGCGGTGAAGTACTAGGCAATGTCTTTGCAACGGCAATTTAGGATAGTGAAGTCTAGCAAAAAGGAGTACGACATGAAGTGCGTAGTTGATTCGTGCCCATGGCGGGTGCATGCATACAAAGGGAAGTGAAAGGACTACTGGAAATGATCCATAGTGATGGAGCATAACTGTGAACTGGAGGAAGCGGAGCAGGAACACCATAATATGTCGTCCACTTGGGTAGCAAATGTGTTTTACGGTCATATCGTGGACAATCCGCACCTGCAGGCTCGATCTATCATCAGAGCCACGGAGGAGAGGTTTCGGCACAAGATTATCTATGGAAAGGCATGGAGAGCAAAACAGATAGCTTTACAAATCTGGTTCGGGACGTACAAGGCTTCCTAAGAGCATATTATACACTTGCTCAGGGCAATATCACATAGGAATCCCGGTACATTCGTCGACCTTGCAGAGTTCCCCGCAGACGATGTGTGCGCGGGTAAGTAGGTCTTGCAGCGGGCCTTCTTTGCCCTTGGCGCATGTATAAATGCATTCCGACACTGTCGCCCAGTCATTTGCATGGACAACACATTCCTCACAGGAAAATACAAGGGCCAGATTCTAACTGCAATCGTGGTGGATGCCAACAACCAGGTTCTGCCGGTCGCATTCGCCTTCGTGGTGGGGGAAAACACGGACAGCTGGTACTGGTTCCTTGAAAGAGTCAAGCTAGCAGTTGTTCAGGATCGGCCTGATGTTTGTGCCATCCATGACCGACATGTAGGGTTGCTAAGGGCGATCGTGGACATGCAACAAGGGTCCAACGTCATGGGAGCGGCAAAGTGGCAAGATCTGAAGAGTAGGTGGTGCATGAGGCACATGGGTGACGATTTTTTTCGTCAGTTCAAAAACAAAGAGCTTATGAACATGTTCAAGCGACTGTGCAAACAGAACCAGCGGAGGAAGTTCTACGCACTGTGGAGGATGTTGGATGAACTAACCAAGAGGCAATCACTGAATCCAAGGGATACCGCTAGTTCATCAAGGAACCCTATGGTCCACCACGAGCAAGGAGATGACCCCACAGCCTCGTGTGCGCTCCCGATCGACGCACCAAACATTTGGCGTAGGCCGGGGACAAGCATAAAGAGTTTTACGGAATGGATACGACACGAGCCGTTGGAGAAATGGTCCATTCAGCATGACGAGGGCGGTTCCCGTTATGGAATAGTGACAACAAACCTAGTGGAGGTGTACAACTGGGTAATGAAAGGCACGAGATGCCTTCCATTGGTGGGTATAGTGGAAGGTGTGTTACTAGGTACGCAAAGATATTTTATTAAGCGATATAAGAAATCCGCTGCATGTATGTCGGACAATCAACTGTTCTACTCAACGGTTGTATCTACGTACATGGCCAACAAAACACGCAAAGCGCAGACACATCGCGTGACACCGAAGAGTGGCGTGGAACGGGGATACCACGTGCACTGCGGTGACCGTGGTCGCAGAGGTGCCCACTAGGAGAGGACGTCCCATCTGTGCATACTCGGAGCTGCTGACTACGAGTGTTCCTGCCAGAAGCCACAACTGCTACACTTATCGTGCTCTCATGTGATTGCATAGCCGCAGAGACACATCAATCATGTCGTCCGTACATCTCCCACTATTATTACAAACAAAGTGTTCTCAACACGTGGAATCACGAGGTGTATGGATACCGAGTAGATGGATCGTTCACGGAAGCCCCCCTCCAGGGCATCGATGGGTACCAGACATCTGAATGTTGAAGCAGAAGGCCGGGCGTCGAAGGACACAGCGTATTCAGAACGATATGGATGAGTCCGAAGCACGTCGGGGAACTCAAGGATCTGCGGGATCGGAGGCTAGGCCGTCTGTATCTCGTCGAGGCACACACCAAGTCCACGAATTTTTGTTTGTATTATGTACTTCATTATTTTGAGACTGCAGTAATTTCAATTTTTATATGTACCTTGTAATTTTGGATAATGTAATTTTAATTCATGTATTTGTACATGTATTTCTGTTCTTCGCATACTTAGGTATGAACCAGTATGTACCTTGTTCTCAGCTGTATTGTGTAACATTTAAATATTTAATTATTGTCCAGTTTGTTGTATTTGCTTTCTAACCATGTAGGCACAGGCGCCGATGGCGAGAACTGGGCGTGCTGCTGATGCTTGCCCTGAGCTACTAGACCGGACCTTCGATGCGATGCACCGGTCTAGGTTGTCCGCCGTTCAGAACCGAGAGCTGGGGACACTGCGGCCGCGTGTGCCGAACGAGATGCTCCGCATTGACCCACGCTGGGTTCCACAGTAAGCTGGCAACGCTTCCTACTATTTTCTGTACATGTACTTACCTGCAAATGAAATTTTCACGACGCTACATACTTCATGCAGGTTACGTGCGGCAAGCTTGCTCCCGCTCTGTAGAATAGTGGAGCAGGCCACTGCCCTAGAGGAGGGCAGGCACGTCCCAAGGTTCGGGTACGACCGTTCCACCTGCCCTGCAGTGAGATGGCTCCAACGCTGCAGGACGTGTCTTACCTCCTAGGACTCCCCTATGCGGGTCCTGCAGTTATGCCGCACGACGTCTCCGTCACGTGGCATGCGGAGTTGTCAGCGTGGTTCGCCGAGGTGCAGCGAAACCCCCGGGCCGAGCAGTACGTGCCCCTCAGGCAGGGTGAGCGGCATGGACCGACAAAGCCGTGGCTGCTTCAGTTCACGGTTAATACCTCCTTCATTGCAATTTAACGGGGACGCGCGAAGTTGCTGATAATATTGTACCAAATGTTGCAGGCCGATCTGATCCACCTGCACACCGAGGACGAGGACGTGGACCACCACCTGGAGGCGTACCTGCTCTTGCAGTTCGGTTGGGTGATATTCCCGTCCTCGCACGGAAACACGGTGGACCGGCACCAGATTGAGTACGCCTAGTCCATCGGCGAGACCACGGACCATGAGGTAACAGATTCCATTGAAATCTCTTGTCACAGGACATGTCTTACTTTCTCGATGTAAACAGATGGTGTAATGGTTGTGGGCCTCTACTGTGCTCGCAGTGACGTATAGAGGTCTGTGCGACGCTGTCTCTCGGGCAGACCAGGACGCGACGATGTCGGGTTGCGTGCTACTGCTGCAGTTGTGGTCCTGGGAGCGCTTCTCCGTCAATAGGCCTCTTGTTGACACTGCGCCGTACCCACAGGACCTGTACGATGACAACCCGATGGGCTGGCCCACCATGGGCCACTACTGGTTTCGACGACAGGTATGTCCCTCGTATGTTATTTTCCATTTACGCACTTTCCTAACATGAACCATTTTTCTTTTTAGCTCAGCGGTTGTACGCACACTGACAGGCCAGGAGGTCGTACCCCAAGTTCGTTCAGGCGTTCGACAGGCTCCACGACGAGGTCGTGCGGTGGACACCGTACAGCACGTACAACGTCCACGTCTGAGCACTTTACGGGATCTCCGTGCTTTGCACGCGGGACAAGCCGTTCTGGCTCACCCATAAGGTCCTCGTCTTTGACCTGTGTGTGGAGGAGTACTCGCCGCACCGAGTGCTGCGGCAGTTCGGCCTGTTCCATGCTTTTTCCTTGCCGCCTCGTCACGTTGTATCACGTGGCGCTCACAGGTACGTCTCTTGAGCACAATGCTAACCATTTCTGCCGAATGGATGTTGTATGTAAATTCCTGTTTTTTCATTGCAGGATGAACCGGATGGGGGCTGCAGCGGGCACTCAGTTCGCGCATCGTATGCAGCCATGGGCACCGCAGTTGGACGATGCACTCGCGAACAGGGTAACCGAGACTAGGGCGTACGACCATGACATGTATGACGAGTACATGGCATGATTCGCGCCGCGGACTTAGCTCACGATAGGGTTGTGACATCCTCATTTTCAAATATATATATAATAATAATAAAATAAAAATATTTCATCTGCATTTTGCATTTTGCATTAAAGTTTTAAAAAAATTTAAACTTTGCAAATGAGCATATCACATTTTCAAAAGTTCGTTTTCGCATGACATATTTAAAAACCATTTCATTTTCTAAATTAAATTTCGCATTCTTAATTTGCTTTTAGCGAAAACTAATTATTATTTATAATTTCAAACTGAATCTATTATATTTTGTTTAAAATTTATTTACAGTTTTAAACTAATTTCTAAAAACCATTCCTTTTTCTCTTTCTTCTCCTCTCAATGACGAGTGGGCCCCGTGCGTCATTCTCCCTTTTTCCTTTTCCTTTTTCTTTTCTTTCTCCTCTTCCTCTCTCCTCGCCACCTGCCCTCCCTTTCCTGCCAACTCCACCACCAGGCAAGCAACCCCTTCCTCCCCTTTTTCTTCTCTCTCCCATCCTCTCTCTCTCTCGTTCTCTTACTCTACCTCTCTCTCTCCTTTATCCATTCCTTTCACTCCCTCTCCCCTCAACCAGCCAGCCTCCCTCTCCCCGCCGGCTGCACTGCCTCCGCCTCGCCGGCTGTCGCCGCCGCTGGTGAGCTCCTCCCTCCTCCTTCCTCTCCTTCTTCCTCTTCTCTTCCTCCGTCTCCCTTCTTCTTCCTCCTCCTTTCTTCTTTTTTCCTTCTCTCTATCCTCCCTCCCCAGCGCTGCATGCATGTCCATGCATGCATGCATGTCATGGCTATATTAGTCACAGAGTCTCCAGCCGTCGCCGTCGGTCGATTCCACCTGCCTCTTCCTCCTTTCTTCCCTCTTCCTCCCATTTTCTTCTCTCTTCTCTCTCTCCTCTCTGCTTCTCTCTTCCTTTCCCCTCCCCGTACTGCTTGCATGTGGTCGCGTGTCTTTGCCACACGCCGCCACTCCCGCCCTTGCCCTTGACCCGTTCTTCTTTTCCTTCTTCCTCCCTTCTTCTTCTTCCTTCCTCCTCCCTCTTACTCTCTTCTTCTTTCTTCTTCTCTCCTCTCCTCCCAGGAACACCATTGTGCATGCATGCATGCATGCATGACTCGCCGTGGCCGCGCCTCGACGTCGCCACCGCCGCCGGTCCCACCGCCCCTCTCTCCTTCCTCTCCTTTCCCTTCCTCCTTCCCTACATCTTCTTCCTTCTTCTCCCCTCTTCTTCCTCCTCTTCTCTTCTTTCTTTTCCTTCTCTTTTGCTCCTTCTTCCCTGGCGCTGCATGAGCGCATGCATGCTCATCCAGCGGCCGCGCCACCCACCGCCGTCATCACCGTCGCCGCCACATCGCTGCCGCCGCTGCCGTCGTTATCGTCGTCGCCACCGCCGCCGCCACCGTCGTTGTCGCCGTCGCCACCACCACTGCCCGCGAGCTCCCCGCCGCCCCACCTCTCCCCACCGACTCCCTTCTCCTCTCTCTTCTTCTCTCTCTCCTCATCTCTCTCCCCTTCAATGGGCAAAGTCACAGTGGTCGGCCACAAGATTGGCAACCCAATGTGGCAGCCAGTTAGGCGGCCCACCCAACAAGTAAGGATCTGGCCTCAGATGGCCCAATGCTCCTTTTTCCATTTTCTAGGATTTTAGTAAATAGTGATCCTTCACTATTTCGCTGCGGTCCCATCCGAACTCCGATTCTGGTGATTCAAGTTTCTATAAATTCATAAAAATCACATCTGTAATTTTTATATAATTTTTAAATATTTATTTACTGTGTTGATTATTTATTGTTTATTGCTTCGTTTTGTGTGCGCTAGATCGTGCCGGTGACGAAGGAGAGTACCTCGACGCCGCCGACGTCTAGCAAGACCCAGGAGTTCCGAAAGGCAAGTCTTTCCTCTAGGATCCTAATTTCTAGATTTTATCAAAACTGCTAAATAATTAAAATATGTGTATTTATTTTAGAAATTCGCAGTGCATGCCGTTCATTTATATGTTATGCACTCATTGCCATGAAAAACCTTAGGATAAATTATATTAAATGTTGTCCTACTGTTTTAAGTATTAATTGGCTTAGCAATGCCTAGTTAGACATCGGGGAGTGATCTCCCGCAGCTGTATCATTAACATATTCATCTTGAGAATTGTGCATCTGAGAATAAGACTGGTGAACTTGGTTATGGTGGGCTTGATCACTCTTTAATTAAAATTTGACCAACTAATATTTGGGATCGGGAGCGGTTGGAATGTATGGTGGGTGCCTTCGTGCATGACACTTGGGTTTGTGTTTGGCTGCCACTCCGAGAATAAGGACCGACGATTGTGACGGGTTTAACCAAGATATCCCCGTGTGACTGCAAGCCCGGTATGGGACAGGCCTGATCTAGAGGGAGAATAACGTCGGCTTTGTCACGGTACGTGCACCGTGGGTGAGGTCCCGAGGGATGCGTCATCGCCGGTGTATTGCCCCGGGATGGAACTTCGGGATACCTGTGTGTAATATAAGGTATGGTCAAAGCCCTAGGGTACTTGTGTGTAATATAAGGTATTACCGTGGCAAGGCCGAGGTTAGACTTTTAATGGATTTTGTTATGATACCTTTCGACGGGAGGGTACTGTATCTTGCGGGTAAAGTATACAACCTCTGCAGAGTATAAACGCATTAGAATGGCCGTGCTCCCGGTTAAGAGCGACTTGGTGGCTCCTTACAACGTAGCTTCATTTTAATTAATATGACCCAGGTAAGGTTTTTGGGCATGTGTGCCGTTGCTAGATGAGAATGAGATTGGTTTATGAGATTTGAGAACTTGTGATGATGACTTGAGAACTGTGAGATATGCGAAACTTGAGTTTGAGAATGAGAACCTGGTTATTTCTTGGTTAATTATGAGAATTGCTAATTATTTATTCCTGTTTTCTTAAATGCTTTTATACTTCTAGGTTAAATGCTTTTATGCAAAATAACCCTCAGTTTTCCTAGAATGAGCCTTAGCCTGGTCATTCCCAGGAAAGACTTGCTAGCATTCGCATGCTAACCCCGCCTTTCATGCGGGGCTATTCCTATCGCGAGCAGGTCAGGAGTTCGAGGACGCGCAGGACTTCGTTGCTATTTTCCCAGAGGTGGATCCGGACTTCTAGCTGCTTCCCAGATCAGCGTGTGCCTATGGCCGTGATGGGTCGTCACTTTTGTTTTACCTTGTTATTTGCATTAGTCAGAACCTAATACTATGAACTAATGTAATCTATTGCTCCGGAGCACTCTGATTTACTTTCTAGTTAATGCAGTGTTGGCAATGGTACTGTGCTTCTGTTTACTTTGGGTACGTGCACTGATCCTTAGGACACGTACTGTTAATACAGAGGGGTTCGGTTTAGTAAAACCGGGCTCCGACAGGGATACACACCAGCGCCGTATATCGCAAAGCAGGCATCGGTGTCGGACACGTACCCTTCATAGATGTCCCAAAGGGACAACTTCGCAGTAAGTCTTATAATCGAATCTCTATGGGTACGTCTTTTTCATGTAAATTATCTCAAATCTAACCGGCATTACATGCAGGCACAGCTTGCAGGGGAGGTGCATGTGGAGACTACGTCCATGGTGGCGCGCCTCCGGGCGGGCATCCAGGTGACCACCGCTAAGGCCGAGGCAGCTTGGCAGCGGGTCCTCAACAGGGCGATGCGGTTGTGTCGGCTGACCAGCTGCCGGGGGTGCAGAGACATCGTCGGATGCAACGCACCACGTCCGCGTGGGCCAGCACCTGGCCCTCCCCCAGTGCCTCCTCGTGGAGCCGTCCCTGCACCTCCCTGTGGCAGTCGTCTCCTACGGGTCAACGTCAACTACGAGGAGTCCTCGTGGCCTCCTGCACAGCAGCAGCGGGGACAGTGGGGAGACGCCGGGCCTTCTTCGTCTCGCGCACAGCAGCAGTGGGGAGAGTGGGGTGACGTGGGGCCTTCTTCGTCTCGCGCCCCTCCTGGACCCTAGCGTAGTTTCGGCGACACAGACTATGACGATCGGGAGGAGGCAACGTTCGACATAGGGCAGTACCTGTCGAGCGAGTTCCTCGGCCCCTCTCAGCTCTCGGGAGCACCGTACCAGGACACACCCAAGTCACAGCCGGACTACTCTACCCCTGTGCTGCAGGACCGGCCTAGGAGGGACGTCCGTCCTCCGTCGCCATTGACGTACCCCACGGACCAAATCAGGAAGCGTAGCCGTGAGTGATTTGTTGTCCAGCTACACTTTTGTAATGCCTTTACCTTCAACACCATGTTGTATAACTTTCTGAACCCTGTGCTAGCGGACCTTTTTTACCTTATCCGTCTCAATTAGTAACATATGTGCCTTTTTCGATTTTCGCACGTTCGTGCTCGAACATCGTCCGACCTGCTCCCCCATAAATAAGTGGTAGCCTGCGTTGCGTAGGTCACTCGTGATTTTTTTTTATATTTTTTGGGCCCCATCCGGTGAGCCCACGAGGCTACGAAACCCCTAAGTGGCCACAATTTTGGGGTTTTGTGGCGGCGTGTGCCTTTTTTGATTTTCGCACGTTGGTGCTCGAACATCGTCCGACCTGCTCCCCCATATATAAGTGATAGCCTGCGTTGTGTAGATCACTTGTGATTTTTTTGTATTTTCTAGGCCCCATCCGATAGGCCCCGCGATGCTACGAAAACCCCTAAGTGGCCACAATTTTGGGGTTTTGTGGCCGTGTGTCTTTTCCGATTTTCGCACGTTCGTGCTCGGACATTGTCCGACCTGCTCCCCATACATAAGTGGTAGCCTGCGTTGCGTAGGTCGCTCATGATTTTTTCATATTTTCTAGGCCCATTCGGTGGGCCCTGCGAGGCTACCAAAACCCCTAAGAGGCCATAATTTTGGGGTTTTGTGGCCTCGTGTGCCTTTTCCGATTTTCGCAAATTCCTGCCGTGAGGATGAATAGTTCGGAATTTCTTTATTTCAAAACGAGGGTGCGAGAGGGATATTACAGGAAGGGTGATTCTCAAATCATAAGTTACTGCGGAAAATAAGGTAGGCCACATTGTTTATTACGACTTAAAACTGGGAGGAGCATGACAAACAAGGAAAATAATAGTTACAACTTGATGTCTACTGAGTGCATCGAGGCCACTTTCCCTTCGCCCATGCCTCCGGTGGGGCTTCTCTGGCATGACGTGCCCTCTCTCTCTCTGCCTCCTTCTCCTCCGCTTCCTTTCTACGTGGCTCCTCGCGTGCGGCGTCATGCTGCTCTTGAAGCTGCCGCCTGAATTCCTCATCCTGGTTGGCTTGATCAAGAAGCCTTTGGTCCTCGGGGATAATCTCTATATCAAACCACTGCTCAAATTTACACAGTGGCGGAGGCGACTGCATGAACATAAATTAGCAAAGTTTAATTTAGAAATATTATGAAACACATATGCTCATTACCATCAGACGATTCTTCAGGCTCTTCTTCGGCGGATCAAAGGCGTAGTTACGGCACTTCCAATACCTCCTCTTCCAAATTAGAATATCCTAAGAGCGGACAAGCCTGCAAAGATCTCCGCATGTACACATCGGTGGGACAGCCCTACGAGGTAGGAAGAGGTTCTGGTATGCTGAATTGCGCGGCCAGTCCCAAGCGCCTTCGCCTTCCTCTTCCTTTGCTTTCCCCTTTCCCTTTTCACTTGCACGCCTCGGCATTTTGGGTTGATCCTCTACTTCCTTTTATTCTTCCCTCCCTCTCTTTTTTTCTCTTCTCCTTCCCTTCTCTCTTCTTTTCTCTCTTTTCTTTCCTCTTCTCTCGGTTCTGTCTTTTCTCTCGGTCTGGCTCGATGAGAAGGAGGGCAGGGTTGGGGGTGTTATAAAGGGCAGCTATCGCCCCTTTATATGACGATCGCCCCATATTAGGGCGATATGTGGTCACGGGCACACACCCCTCATGGCCCGTGACGGCTACAAACGACTGCAAACACCAATTGACGGTGAAGGCTGCCTATCGCCCCATATAAGGGCGATGGGAGGGAATTTCGGTAATTTTTATTTCTGACAATTATTTCCGAAAAAACAAATTAAAATAAATATTAAATAAAAAAATTCATGTTAGTCTAGCATCACAGTGCCCATCGGGCCAAGGCGTCGCTAGGCTTGTTTGAGCCGGCAGAGTCTCCTCCAAGGACATGACGCGCCCTCCGAGCTCCTCCAATGATCGCCTAAGAACATGAACAATGGTACATGTCAGCTGTCTCTAAACATTGCCATGTAGGACAAAAAAAAATAATGTGGATGAGAGAAAGGGTGCATAAAGAGTTGAGCCGTCTCTTAATTTATAGTCGACTGTAACACGAGAAACAAGATAGGTTGTAGGAGTATGTGGGAAGAAACTATATACTCATAAATGAGCTGTCTATACTATTGTATAGGTTATCTATAATGCTGTCTATAAATGACATGTCAACCTGTTATAGACAGCAGCTATCTATACTATTGTACATGCCCTAAGCCCCGTCAGCGTATGATCGACGATCGGCCTCCACGACTCTGCCTGTTCGTGCGATCATCCATAGCTGCCAACTTGGCCAAGATCGCCTTTACATCATTGGTAAGGGTCGCCATCCATGTCTCCTTGGCGACTAAGAAGATCAACTCAACCGGACCTCAGGTATCGGGATTTTATAGCTGCCGCAAACGCAGCATCCAACCAGCCCCTTGGGTCTCTTTACCGTTCAAATCGAGGGAATCAGCGGAGTTGGTCCACAAAATCAAGAGCTTTGATACCAAAATGTCACGATCTCAGATCGAACATGAAGATTTCATAGGGAATTTAGGGGAAGAATTGGGGAAGACAAGTTCAGAGGTAGAAGAAGACTGGAAGGGATAATAGGGAATGTGTTTTTCTTGATAACCCCCGCACAAGGCACATCTCTGAGTAGATTTTCTCACACAGGAGTTACAAGGCCGATGGTCCTGAAGCACGGTCGCAGCCCAACTGACATGCTAAGCCTAGCAAGATATCCACTCAAGGGATTAGCCTTGACACCAGGAGACGCAGCAGGACCCGTTCCAGATGACCTTCAACTACGAGTCCATCTAAGTCTCTGACTAGAGCAGGCTCGGTTTCTCCGAGGTGGACCACAGCTTCAGGACGCCCATGTTCGCTAGCCTGCTCGGCAACAACGACTTCAACGCCAACGTCGTCATCCTCAACGCGCGGCTGCCGCTCGATGGCACGAGGATGTTCGCGGCCTGCGTCACCAAGGAGCACTCCGAGGAGTTCGCTCGTGCCATGGAGGAGAAGGTGGGGGGCAGAGAGGGGTGTGCAGGAGAGCACCGGATCGCCCGAAGGGGTCGCTGGAGTTGGTGGCCCAAGCAGCGCTAGAGGGCAGACCAGATGGGATGCAAGGGATGGGGAGGGCCGGAGGGGTTACCGGATTTGTTGGCTAGGAGAGAGAGGAGAGAGGCTGGGACACAGACGAGTGAGGAGGAAGAAGAGGCAAGGGCGTTTTTATCCAAAAATAGGCCACTCTTTCTTCTGACATGTAAAGGTGCTTTGACATCTGTATAATTAGGGATGCAAACGAGCCAGCCCTAGGGTCCCTCTTGTTCCTCTTTAGTTTATTTATTTGTATAAGAAATTTTAGAAATAGAGTTTTTAGTGCAAACAAATGAACTAGCAAGGGCCAAGGAGGACCCTAGGACCGACCCTTTTGCATCCCTATGCATAATGGTCTGCATAATGGTATAGATCTATTTTTTGCATATGAGCTGTGGCAAATTTACATTGAGTGAGCAGTGGCAATTTTTAAATTTCGAAATGAGCAGTGGCATATATCTAATTAACCCTTAATTATTTCGTGATGTCCTGATCGGTTTTTTTAGCAACCCAAGAGGCTAGCTATATAATTTAAGATTTTTTACGGTCCTTGAGGAGGTACTGGGAGGTACTATAATTTCTAGTGTTAATTTGAGGTACCTCCTGATACCTTAACACTGAGGAGGTACCGGAAGGTGCCATAATTTACACTATAAATTATGATACCTCTCGGTACCTCCTCAGTACCTCCTCAAGAACCGTAAAAAAGCTCATATAATTTGTGTACACATGTGCATGCGTACGCTCAGCTGGTCGGACCACTTGGAATATAGCACAAAACCGTTAATCTGTTTAGGTTCCAAACCGATATTAATGCCGGTTCAAAAAACACTTTTCGTTCCAAACTAGAACCGAAATTGATAATCCAATTCTGAGCGGTGCTGATTATCAATGCCCATTTAGAACTGACACTAATAGTAGGATCTCGACCAAAGAAAAGCAGTCAGCCCAACCCATGGTGTCGCCGAGCGTCGGGGACAACAGGAGGCCATCTAAGGAGCTCACCGTCACTACACTCTCGTCGTCCTCCTCTATCATCGGCACCCTCCGGGCGAGTTCACTTGGCGGATAACTTGCCGTCCCCTTCTCCCCTACGTGGAGAGAGAGAGAGCTAGCCAGCATTAGAGCTGAGCAGCACCTACCATAGTGAGAGAGAGAGCTGGCCATACTAATAAAAAATGAAAGATTTTGGTGTGTAGTTTCAAGATTAAGCAAACAAAGAGCTGAAAATCCAATTTAGTGATATCGTTGAATGAGGAGCTAGACATACGCTGCACGCGAGTCCGTTGCACGCCACGCATGAAACATGTGCAACAACTTCTGCCTCGTGGGAAACATGGCCAAGTGACACGTTCTAGCACGCCAATCTGTTAAGTCGGTGCGCGGGCAAGCAAAACCTGAGGCATGACGACGTTGCCTAGCCCGAGCATGTCACGACGCTGACGTCAGAGCGAGCCAGGCAATACCCAGCAGGGCAGCACCTAGTTTCACCCCGGGTAACACCATTCTAGGCAAAAGGCTCTATCCGAACTAGGCCATCTTTGGAGCTACATCAAGGCACTTGTCAATTTACGGAGGTACTAGGACTAGCCAACCCATGGGCCGTAAATCAATCCTCGACAGATATTTTCTGACAGAACAACCAAACGAATCAATACAGATAGTTTTTCGGATATCTGGTTAGTTTTCTTGGATAACAGATAGATTGTCTCGGATACGGATACGGATACAGATAGCTGAATACGGAAACGTCTAAGTTTTTAATCGAATAATATCTGAATATTAAATACAGATATTATCCAACAACTAGAAAACCTCTAGCTCAGGGCCTCCTTAAGACGTCCTTTCAGCCATTCTGTTTTCCTGGTACAAAAAACATTACAGGCTCTCTCCATTGAAGTCCTGCCAAATTCATTGTAACACACACTTAGTACTCATTTTATTTCCCTTCAATTTTGGTCCGTTAGATTTGTGTTATAAATTAGAGTAAATTGCACTGTATGTCCTTAAAGTTATCCCGCGTTTCTGCTTAGATCCAGAACTTTTAAAACTAGATATTTAGGTACACGTAGTTGTGTTGCCGTTTAAATTGGGTCCAAAGTGGTATCCAGAGGGCGGTTTTGATGACATGTGCTGCCTAGTCAACATAATATGTACCCACAAATGGACATGTGTCATCCTCAAAGTGAATTTAAATTGAAAATTAATTTAAAAATATAAAAATTCTAAAATTTTTAAAAAATAAAAAGCCCTAAAATTCTTTATAAAAATATAAAAGCGTAAAAATTTCTTAATTTTTCTAAATTCATAAAAAATAAAAACAAAAACTTAGAAAATCCTAAAAATAAAAAAATATAAATAGATTTTTCTTATGCTTTTAAGCAATTTTCAAAGTTTTCTTTGTGAATTTTGGAATATTTACGGCTTTTAGAGTTTTATATATTTAATGAATTTATTTTTTAGTTGTTTTATTTTAGAAACTTTATATTTTTTCAAAAAAATTATTTTAGTTTTTTAAATAATTTTAGGGTTTTGTAGATTTTGTTTTCCAAATTTTAGGATTTGTTTAAGATTTTTTAGAATTCTCCATTTGAGTTTTTTTTTATGGATTTAGGATTCCACGTGGCCATTTGTGGCCACCTATAATGCTAACTAGGTAGCCAATGTCACTAAAACCACCCTCTCCGTACAATTTGGACCTAATCGACATGGTAGTGCAACTTCGTGTACTTAAATATCCACTTTTCAATGTTTTGGACCTAAGTAGAAACGCGGAACAACTTTATGGACCTGTGGTGTGATTTACTCTTTATATATCTATTTTCACATATTATCCCACTAATAGTATTTGCATCCATATGGAACCCGCTCTATATTAAAAACTGATATTCTCCAATATTAATCATATTTATATTCTTATCCAACTCTATTCGTATCAGACTCTGTATCTGGTAAAATGTATGAATACGGATAAGGAATGAGTGATGTCTGTTAAAGATAGATAAGATCAATTAGCTTCACGGTATCCATACCACATTCCTGCCGTCGATTCAAATGTGGATCGATACTTTCCTTGTAACCGAGTCTGTATCATATACAACCTGTATCAAATACGGCAACCTCCTCTTGCCGATGCATATATAAAGAGCACGATGCCCTCCGGTTTGTGATGAGCGCTCTAAATCAATCTCTCGATACACGTGAGTTTTCACAGTGTCCGACGTATCCAATCCGATTACATTCCTACCTCAGCCATAGGAGAAAAAAAAAATCTCTAGTGGCGTCCTCCGCCCACATCCCCTCCTCCGACGGCGATCTCACCACACAGGCTGGTGGATCCCCTCACCAGGTAGCATTCACAAATGGTTAGCTTGAGCTTGAGTGACAACCAACAGGAGCCTTACTGGAAGGCATGAATCGAAAAACATAGGAACATAAACGAAATACGTAAGTATGATAAAAGAAAACAATAGAGACAAGAGAGTTCAATAACACATAAAAATTGCGAGGGCTGAGCTTTTTAGATGGATTCTAAGAAATGTAAAAAAGGACTATACAAAGAGGTTACGGTGGGTACTCTTTCCCTTGTAGAATTCGACCTAGAATCAGATGAACAAGACTTCTATGTTATGTTTCTTCTATATTTCTGTCCCAAAGGAGTGAACAGCAGTTTTATTCATGTAGGATTTGAAATAAAAATCCTCCTACCAAAATAAACCTTAGCAAGTACAGCACTGCAACAAACATCAGAAGCACATGCACGCACCAAACACCAGGAATCGACCGCTGAACTAACACAACTCCTGAAATGAAATGAAAATCCTCCGACCATGGTCCACACCATGCTAAAATCGCGTAGGAAATCAGGCTTTAGGTATCACTTTCAGAGTGTCACCCCATGTTGGCTGTCGTTTGACACGGCTTAATTGGTACGGATGAAGCGAGATAGCTGTCTGGTCCTGCCCACATTAGGCACCTACAAGTCGGTGCCATCAGATTCTCCCCCTTACGTTGCACGCTAATTTAGTCAGATTACGAGTATACTACGAGCTTAAGAAACTAAGCGATATGCTGACTTGAAAGGCAGAGTTTCTGATCGGAACTACAGCTCTGACACGCAATGAACCAGCTCCGATGTCTGATCGTCACTGTTGCTTCACTCAAATGGAGCCATATGTAGATTGGAGACACACCTGAAGGCACTCAACCATGTACCAGTATACTCATGTACTTGTATGCTTCCACCTTGCAAGCCACATAAAGAACAATGAGCAAACTGAAGATTGCTGACAGTCACAAAGAACACAAATCTCACCTACTGGATTTTGATTACGCATTAAGCCACCACCTGAAACTACATCTGCATTTCTGATCAAAATTCCTAGCTCTGAAACAAACTATCAAAGCTCCACGTCGATAAGATAACATCAATTCAATTAGCTCACTGCCCTTTTCTGCTCATCACATCAATATTGGTTCAACCATAATACATCAAATTGGAGCATACGTAGAACCATCTTAGTAGAACCATCTTAAGGCACTCAACCATATCGCGTTTTAGTATTTTCAACAACAAAAGGAACACAGGTCAACTGAATATAAGAATATTGCTACCTAGTAACAAGCAACGCAATATAACCTACTGAATTCGTATATTCATTAAGTCTCAAATAGCCTTGCTATATATTTACATGTACCTGAATTTCGCTCATAGGTAGCTCCGACTGAACTCGATCATCCTCGCCCACCAGAGCAACATCAGACCAGCAACATAGCTAAATGATCAGATGTTTCACCATACAAAACGCTTCAGCTAAGCCCCCCATTTCTGATACTACAATGGGGTATTTTCATCTCAGCAAATTCAGTTCCCAACCATCCTACTCTAGTTTACACAATTGAGCTGCACGAACTTACAGAGCGTGGAACCATCGGAGTCTCATCGATTGCAGATGGCATTAAGGAGCACATGCCCTAGCATGAGGTCCAAGGTATTCTCGGGCCCGTGTTTTTGCACAACATGTTTTCTTTTAAGAGGTACATGAAAGTCTTAAAAAAGTATGTCCGTAACCGTTCACGTCCCGAAGGATGCATTGCGGAGGGTTATGGGACAGAGGAGGTGGTTGAGTTTTGTTTGGATTACATTGAGGATCTACATCCCATTGGCATCTCTATATCACGCTATGAGGGGAGACTACAGGGAAAAGGGTCACTAGGACGGAAAGCAATTGCATGCAATGATCTCCTAACTTTTAAGTAAGCACATTTCACTGTTCTAAAACAATCAACCGTAGTGGCCCCGTATGTCCTTCAGCATAAGAGTATTCTACACCGCGAATTCCCAGGAGGTCCGAGGATTGGATCACAGTGAGGCACATGGATACTTTCGGCACTTGGTTACAAAACTACATCCTTGTCAACGGGTCAGAAAATGAACAGTTGCAATGCCTAGCTCGGATGCCATCTAGTGAAATCGTCACATTCAAGGGCTACGAGATAAATGGTTACACCTCCTACACAAAATGCCAGGATACCAAGAGCACCAATCAGAACAGCGGTGTCCGTATAGACGCCACTGACAACAAAGGCAATGTGGACATATATTATGGTTACATACAAGAGATATGGGAGCTCGACTATGGACCATTGAAGGTCCCTCTGTTTAAGTGTCAGTGGGTCAAACTGACTTCAAGCGGCAAGAAGATCAATAAATACGGCATCACAACCGTGGACCTGATAGAAGTTGGCTATAGGCGCGAACCATTACTTTGTATTGGTCTGCAGGCAAGAAAATCGTATTTATATTTCAGTGTGCAGTGGAATGCAAAGAGCTCCACCAGTCAGCTGAATACTTGCTACACAAATTCTTGAAAGAAACTAGATAATTCCAGAATTATGATGAGTTGTTATCATGGCAATATATAATTGGAATGATTGTTGCATCATATTAGAGAGAGCGCAAAATTTGTTTTTTTAGAAATTTGTATTTCTCACCTAACAGATGTAGTAGATCTGGTTGAATTTATTGAGTTGTTGATTTTGTGTTATCATCCATTAGAGATTAATCTGAGGTTTTTTTAGAGCGATTAATCTGAGTTTTTTTTCCGTCAAAAGACAACGGCATCCAAGAAAAAAGAAGAGTCTTGGCGGTAAAAGAGAGGCTCTAGATGCCCAGATTGGCGCCAAAAGGACGGACCACACCAAGAGAAGAAACAGAAGCTTTAGAGACATTTGAGCGTTGATTGAGAAATGGATGGCCAGGATGAGGCCAACGTCAACCTCTCACATTGCAATGTAATGTCATGAGGATACGCTTCCCTCAGCTAGGGTTCCATCACACCGTTTCAAGTCTACACTGCCTCACTAAATTCACAATGTATCACGCGCGTCCACAGTACTTTTCTGCAGTGTACGTACCGCAATGCAATATCTGGCGCAATGAGATATGCTACAGCCCATATATACAGTTCTTGCAGCACTTATATATGTACTGTTCTCATCCTAAATTGTCAAGGCGCCGAGGATATACATATTTAACGATCCGACTGAATGCCTGGCTCTGAAGACACCAATGGCGCCCACCCCTCCATCCGCAGGAAGCACAGTACGTGGCTGCATTCGTTCACTTTAATTTTGTAAATTAAAGCTAGCGTCCGATACAAAATTTGCGTGGCAATGTACTGTTGCATTGTATATACTCCACTGGGGCCTGCACCGTACTAGTGCTAGAACTTTGCTACAAATTGTTGAACTGTATCATTCAACTTTCTTCATCACATTCAAATCAATTTAGTATGAGATCTAAAACATCTTGAATTCAAGACCAAGCTAACACATTATTAAAAATAATATTACAACCCACTTTGAGCTAGACGAGTTTGCCGCTTTTTCCTCTTGCGTTTAAGATGTTGGAGCATACAGTACAATACTAATTAATGAACGCGCGCCCCCTGTGGCTGTAGTTTATGCTGTGAAACAGGACCGAGCGTCAGGTTATTATAACCCGGCCCAAGTGCATGTACATTTACATGCACGTTGTCCTCGACGAGCTTACGGTTGCATGTGTCTGGCTGCATGGGTCGATAATATGGGGTGAAATAGTACAAGCAGATGTGCTTGCTTTCTGTCAGTCTGCAATCTGCAGATGTGCCTCAGCTGCTCTAGTCCTTCGACTGCATCGCATGCATCCTTGCAGGCCGCCAGTCAAACGGTGCCAGAAAGAAATTTATAATTAAGAGATGTACTAGCAAAAATCCTAGCTAACTAGTTCGCCTCTAGCTAGGTCTCTCAACATTTTCCTGTTGCCATTTTTAAGCTATGCATATATATACTGATCAATTAACTAGGTAAAATTAGCTTAGCTAGGGAAATAGAAACCATCCGGAAATTTCTATAGAAACTCATGTCGTAGCTATATATATATAGATCCGCTGATTTTCGTATTTTTAGATAAAATTAAGAACAGATGTAATTGCTTTGTCCAAATTGAGCTGAAACTTTTCACACGCGAGCGCTCCCAGCCACCTCCACCTGCCTGCTCCCCCATTATCCTTTTACTTGCTCCTCCTAGCCGCTTAAACTTAACAACCACTCTCTCTCTCTCTCTTAGCACCTCCTCCTCCCTTCCTAGCCATCTCCCTCCAATGCCCTTCCTCCCCCTCCTTGCAGCGGCGGTGGATGTGGCGTGCCGCCTTCTCCCTCTCTACCTCTCTCCCTCCATCAATCCCTCCCTCTCTCTATCTCTCTCTCCATAAGGGAAGCTGCCTCCTCATCTCTATTCTCTCTTCTATCAGAAGCACCACTCTACCTCCGATCTAGCGAGAACGACGTCGGTGTTCTCTGCGACGGCCCTCATTAGGCAAACTTGGTGGCTACATGCGGCACGGAGGGCCAGGTGCGGCGCGGGACCCCTAAGAGCGCTACGACGGCGACTGAGAGGAAGACAATAGCGAGGCCTCGCCAGATTTGGAGAAGAAGATGGTCAGCGGGAAGATGCATCGTTGATTTTGCCCCTAAAATATTAGTCATGTACATCCGGAACATTTGGTTTGCTCTTATGAAAAATTTTGGATTCCTCTTATGAAACATTAATCATATGTTATTGGAACATCTTTGAATAGCTGCTAAAACATTTAGTTTACTTTGTGAAACATTTTGTTTGTCGCTGTGAAACACCGTAAAAAATATCTGAAACATTTAGTTTGCTTTATAAAACATTTTATTTGCTATTATGAAACATTGTGTTAATTTGTTCTCGTGAAACATTCGGCCTGCTCTTGTAAAACACCCACAAAACAAATGACTAAAACATTTTTGTTTGCTTGTCAAACATTGCTTGTATGGATTAAAACGTCTTAGAATAACTACTAAAAAATTTGTGGTTAAGACGTGAAACATATGTTTTACACATTCATACAAAATGTTTCAAAGCTTAGATTCAATCACTACCAGCGATTTGGTTTTTACAAGCGGTTCTAAACCACTTTTACAAGCGGTTTTGGAACCGCTTTTAAGCAATCGCTTGTGATGCTCTCCGGGGCATCACAGGCTGTTTTATACCCGCTTGTAGTATGGTTGGGTACCGGTTAAAAAGAGAAATAATTTTTGGGGAGGAGTGGGATTCAAACCCAGGATCTCGTCTTTCTCGTGACCCACGCCTCACCCTGCTAGCCAACTCATCCCACGCGTGCTCTCTGATGAGATAAGGCAAGCTTTCCTTTTAGCATTTCAAAAATGGACTTTTACAAGCGGTTCGGGGTTTTACAAGGGGTTCGTGTCCCGAACCGCTTATAAAAATCCTATCCTGGCTCAGCCTTTTGAACCGCTTGTGATGGCATTATCACAAGGGGTTCGCAATGAACCCCTTGTGATGTGCCCCTTGTAATGTCTATATCTCTAGTAGTGAATAGTTGACTGGGTGTGTTTCAAAAAAAGCGTCCGATTTTTTGCTAGAATCAAACGTCCGATCCATAGTCAAAACAGAAACCTTTTCTAAGTTTATTGTTAAATATATTTTATTTCCATAACAGATGAAACCAAATCCAAATCAAATTTTTTACAAAATCGTTATCTATTCAGCCAAAGGGTTGCATGCCCAGTAGCGGTTTTTCCCCCAAAAAAAGGCTCAAAAACCACTAAAAACCGGGTGAAATTTGAATTCCAAAATTTTTGTTCGGTCATGAAATCTCTTGATTTTGCAATTTTTTTGGTTTTTACGAAACACTTTTCCTAATTCTGAATTTGAATTTTATTTTTTCTGCGGTTTTACGGAGCGCGCGTGTTTCTCATGCCGGGAGCCCAGGACCACTTGTGAACACAGCCGGGGACCACATGTTCACTTAACCTAGCTCTTCTACGCATTGAATTTTCGCTAAAAAGAATTCAGTCAATTTTGTCAAAGTTGATGATTTGAATGTAAGGTCGAAATTCAAATATTAAACTATTTCAAAAACAATATCTACATGACAGTGGAGATCATATATGTATGCACGTGCAGCTAGCTAGGGCGCCTGTCAATGTGCACAAATTTGATTATCTATAATGTAAATCACAATAAATATCAATTGGCCTCATGAATCATGATTTTATTTTGAGTACGTACGGGATTGAAATTCTAAATACAAACTTTTGTGAAGTCCTTTTTTTAAGAGCTCGTAGAGACCACATGTGTACATATGTCTCCTAGTTCATATAAATTAGCCTGTTCACACGCTGTCTTTTTTAATAAATTTCAGTCGTTTCATGAAAATTCATGGTGTAAACACTACATCAAAACAGGTTATATTTACCTACATATCAGTGACAACGTCACATATGAGGTTATTAGTCTTTGTTCTTCAGCCAACACACGACAAAAGCTTATATGTGTCGGTGTTAATTACCAACCAGCAATGATATACCGTGTATGTCCACTGAAGAACCGGCACACCTAGTGTCGTTAGTCATGTATGCGAGTTGCTAATTAGAACTAGCCCACAATGTTTTGTCTCAAGACATTTTGCGGGAAAATTTTTCCCGTAAACACTCTATATCTATTCATCCAATCAGATCAGATCCCACATTCGCAAAACTTCTCCAACTTCTTCTCTCGATCCTCACCTCTCCAACTTCCTTTCTGATCCTATTCTCCAATTTTATCTCTGATCCCCCATTCTCTCCTCTAATTCGGTGCGCCATGATCTAGTCACCCACATTGCCATTATCGTGGCTGCTGTCTCCAGCGCGGGCACCCTCTCCACCCGTCTCGCCGCCACCAGCCTCGCCATGGCCACCGTCTCCCGCGCCTTAGTCTCCCGCGCCTTAGTCTCCACCGCCTTGCCGCCGCCATCTCTGCCCCCGTTTCTGGAGTTGGCTAGTGATCATGAGCCCAGCGAGGAGAAGCCAGCCAGCAATCAGGAGCCCGGTGAGGAGGAGGAACTGACGTCCAAGCGGCGAGGCCAATGTGCCCTATCGCTAACTTTGTTCTCGGATGCTTTTGTGTGCAACCCCCCGTCGATCTAGAGGAGGGAGGAGGAGGAGCCCAATGTTGTGTTGAAGGTGGAGAAGCCATCGAAGGAGGAGGCGGGTGGATGGATGTGTGGGTCCGACAATGGGGACACCTCTGCCCCCTCTCTCCCCTTGCTCCTCCCCTCGCCCCTCCCCCCCCCCCCCCGGGAACGGTCCTACGCCAACCTCCTCCGATTGCAGCGACTCCTTTGACAATGGCAAGGACGAGACAGAATACGATGACAAGGAGCTCTGGATGTAAATAGGGTAGCTAGGTAATCGCCTAGCAAGTAGCTAGACTGACTAGTGCATTGGTGGTGTGCTAGCTAGGGTAGCATTGAAAAATATTTTAAAATATATTTGTGCCGATTCTAGCCATAAACCAGCATAGAGAATGGGTCATCTATGCCGGTTCCAAACCGGCACCGATGATTGGGCACATCAGTGTCTTTTATTCTGTGCCAGTTCATAAACACACTAATGACGGTTTAGAACGACACAAATTAGTTCTTTTATGTTAGTGGAAGATCCAACATAGTGTTCAAATTCCAAGGCAATGGGAACCACCTATGCTCCTAGGCTTGCCAATTAGTACAAATTAGCTTATTTATTTACATGCTAAATTTTAATTTATTATGAGACAATTTCACTGTACGAACACATGGTCAAAATCCCAAATACCAAAATTTTACAAAATGATTATTTGTGAGGTTGTGTAGAACACCTATGCCTGCCAGTATGCACAAATTAGCTTTTCTGCACAATGAACTAACAAACTTCAGTCAAATTATGTTTCAGGCGTAACACTAGTTTTCAAAATAACGAAATTAATTTTATGAGCTCATTCTCCATAATAACGAACTTTTACAAGCTCATTCTCTAACTATAAATCTGCGGGGGACCATATGTAATCCCTCCAATATACAAAAATTAACTTCTTTACACATTGAATCATCTCCATGCAATTTTGGTTGATAAAAAATTTATGATGTGAACTTGAAATTGATGCTGGCAATGGCGTCACCAGCTCCGGCCATGCACTACTACAGATCTAGCCATCAGTACTGGTTCACAACGGCCATCAGTACCGGTTTTTAAACCGGTACAAGCCATCCGGGACTGATGCCCCATGGCATCAGTCCCGGTTCCCTCACCCGGTGCTGATATAGTATCAGTACCGGTTGGAGGCCACACGTGGCTTTAGCCCGTGCCTCGCCGAAGTCCTCGGTCGAGACGGTTGGAGGCACCAATCGGTATCGATAAGTCTATTGTTCAGTCCCGGTTGGTTTCTCCAAAGCGATCTTGAGCAGCACACGTAACTTTAGCCCATGCGTCACCAAGCCCTGTCGATGCAGTTGGAGACACCAATCTGTATCTTGATAAGCTACTATTCCGTCCCTTGGTTCCTCCAACAGTCTTGGCGACCACCACTGAGCTATAAATATATATATATATATATATATATATATATATATATATATGTGTGTGTGTGTGTGTGTGTGTGTGTGTGTGTGTGTGCAAAGTCACAATTAATTAAAGCACATATAATCAATCATGCATAATTAACTGATAATTAAATCACAGAACTATTATTAACAACTTTAATTACAACTATTAGGTATCACAATGAATCAATCATGTCTATATAGTACACATATACAGTTCACATAACATTCATTATAACTTTAATTACAGAACGTTCATCGTGATCTTTTATGTGCATCGCTCTTGGTAGCCATAGATGTCGACCACGACAGTTCACCGGACTTTATTGAAGGGCCCCACCTGTTTGCCGCTGGATCGTGAAACTGGCCTCTTGGATTTACGAACCTCTTCAAAAATCCAGCCGACGAATTGTTCTTGGATCGCTCTCACTTTCGCCGGCGAGAAATCGGACGAACCTTACAAATCGCTAGCACCTCCGGTCAGGATGTGCATAGTATGGCACACATAGTAGCCGCATATATTGGTGCCCGACGGTGGCCTTGAGATCGTGGTGAAAAAGCTAAAAGCGTGAAATGGATGCAGGGAAATGAAGTTAACTAACTCAAAAGCTACCATGATGGCATACATACTCGAGAGGCAAGTGTAATATCGAATTCCTCGTTGAATTCGCCCATGATTTCAGTACGGAACGTGCGAATGCACTACACACGTGATTACAAATTGAACATGATTAGAATTTGTTTAAAATGGAGTGGAACTAGCACAATAATGGAAAGAACAAGAATACCAGTTGAGCAAGTCGATCAAGTTTTGGTACTTTTCAACTGGTCTCCTCAGCGAGTCCATAACTGTGATCATGCTACGATCTAGCTCGATAATGAGAAGAATCCAGTGAAAGCTGTACATATATATGGCAACAGGTGGTAACTAATTAGTTGTAACATCGTGTTATGGAAAAAGATTAGAACAAGGTGGTACGAAAACACTTACTCAAAGCTATAGGGTAAAAGTATCTTTGACTTATATTTTTGACCTATTAGCCCTTTGTATATGTTGGTCTTTGTATCGGCAGGGGATAGTTTAACATTCGTCTCATTGATAACTAAAGGGTCGAGGAAGCCTGTGTCGAAAATGCTCTTACTTTTGCATCTTTGTATCTCCATTCTACATAAGAAGAAATTAGTTAGACTTGCAAGTTAGTATAGTGCAAGGGCCCGCACGGTGGTTTTGTGCAATTAAATAAGACACTTACAGAGTCCAGCAACTCAACATGGACACGTCGATGGCGTCTGACTGGTATAGCTCATAGATTACTTGCCATTGGACATAAAATTCACTGTCGCCGTGAAAAAAATATTCTTCCTTATACTTGACGGCAAATGAAGCTAGGCCATGCTTAAACGCATCTAGGTACCATTAATGGAATTTGCGCATCCTAGTTGGTAGCTGGCCAATCTCCTCACGCCTGACCAAGGAAGCGCCCGGTGTAAATGGCCATCTAACTTCTGCAGCTTCAATCTGCATGTCGCCTAATATTTGCTCTGGGTGCAGACCAGTTTCTTCGATGAATTTTTGCATCTCCTTGGCCTTCTGATCAGCTGATGACGTCGTCTTCTTTGACGTCTTCTTCTTGGACCTTTCCTTGACTAATGTGCGCTCGTAGTCAGATACACAAGGTTTTTCCTTTTTGTCCTTCAAATTTTTCACTGTCCTCAAGCCTTTTAGAAATTCTTCCATACCAGGCTGAACCTTCTTCTCTGGTGACTTGGGTTTAAAAAATTTAGTGACCTCGGCTCTGACTACTTTCTCGGTCTCCTCCTTCGTCATATCGTACGCCCGCTTTGCAAGTGCAGCCAGCTTCTTGGGTTGGGTGGACCTCGTCCTCTTCTTGTTCTTTGGGCGGTAGCTTGCTTGTCTTAGGCGACGATGTTGGAGTTGGAGTTTCACGTGCGGGGATCGGTGCAGAAGACGGGCTTCTTCTGGGAGGCATCTCCTTTGGTGCCGATGGAGGTGATGACGGACCGCTTATGTGTGCCGGAGGTGATGAAGGTGTTGGAGAGGACACGTCCATGTGATCTCGAAAAATAGTATACTTCTTCTGCCATAGGATGAAATTGTGGACTGCCTCTCCTAACTTCGTAGTCCTATCACCTCCGGGAATATCGAGGTCCAGGTCCTCGCACCCTGGGCATACCTCCTCCACCGAGACCCTGGAGTAACCCGGCAGTATCTGTTGGCCATGGATGACCTGCCCTGGCTCCATCGGGTCAACCATGCCGTGAGCCGCCTTGAAAGAGATGTTCCTCACTTGGACGTGCAACTCACAAGGTGTCCGCTGCGTGATGTCGTCCACGGGCCAGTGGCCCAAGTCCGCTTCGGGCAACCCACCGGAAGCGCAGCTGCTTCGCCGCCTTGAGGGACTAATGAGGTCCGGATTAGCAGGAGGTTCCTGGCCCGCATCTAGCCGTTGGCTCAAGGCTAACTGTACCTGTCATTGGACATCTTCTTTCATGCTCTGTTGTGTTTGATTCAGACGCTCTTCAAGCATTAGGAGCTGTTGTGCCTGTCGGGACTTGCTTCTCACCCGACTCCTATAGGCATCGGCGTCCTTAGCGAACCCAATCTTCCACGGAACGACGCCAATGCCTCGTGTACGTCCAGGGTGCTCCGGGTTTTGTTGGGCCCTTGTAAGCTCGTCGTTCTCCCTGTTTGGCACGAAGGTGCCCTAGGAAGAATCCTCGATCGACTTTACAAGTCTTCTGGCCACATCTGTCAGCACATTCCCGAACACCGTGTTTCCATCATCGTCAAGGCCGCCGCCGTGAGCATAGAACCAGCTCTTCGCTCTATCTGGCCATTCCATTGTCGCGGGTGCGACACCCTTCGCCAGCAGTTCCTGTTCCCTCTTCTCCTATTTGTGCATCGCCTAGCGGTAACCACCAGGGCCGAGGTGGTGGTGGTATAGCTTCTTCTGAGCATTCTGGCTGTTCCTTTCGGTCATACTTTGACCTTCATTCGAATTCTTGTAGTTCACGAACGCATCCCAGTGATTCTGCAACTTTGGGTACTTGTTGAAGTCAGGAATTCGGTTCTTCTTGACGTACTCCGTGTTCAACTTCTTTTTATATGTTTGGAATGCGATGGCCATCTTCTTCAACGTATAACTCTTCACCTTCTCTTCGGTTCCTTGGGGGAAGGTGAATGTCTCCTTCAGGTCGGTCCAGATCATGTTCTTCGTATCTTCAGGGACATTATCCCATCTCACAATGCTAATTGGCACATGGTCCCTGACGTGGACGCCGCATGCCGAATTGAACGGCCCAAGCGACCCTAGGGGTGCAAGAGGTTGGTCGTTATCGCCGACTTCGGTGATAACATGTCTTGCCTTTGACTTCTTGTTTGAACCTCGCTGACGTGATTGGCTACTCGATTGAGTGATCTGAAAATATGGTACAATAATGTCTACGTGTTAGAATGTTGGCTTAGCATGATGGTGGAACAGGCATATACATATTCGATCTAATTACCATCATCGTCTCAGCGGCCTCGGGAGCCTCATCGGTCTCGACGAGCCTTAAGGCCACGACAGGCCTTACGGCCTCGACGGAATCATCGAGCTCGTAACCATCTTCTCCCGAAATCAAACTTCTCATGAACTCGTCTCCATCAAATCCTTCTTCCGCCATCGTAGTTTCGTAGTCTATAAGAAGGCATTGAAAATTAACGAAAAAAGATTAACAAAAGTATACTTGTACATTTCACATATACTTATACATAAACGGGTGACAACGAGGAGGGCGGTGGGGAAGAGGAGGTAGATGAGGACGGGCGACAGCGACGAGGACGGTATATACATTACATTTCACAATTAATTGACATATACATCTTAGAATTCAAATTTGCTATAAAATTGGCATATACATATACATCTCAAAATTCATATAAATAAGATATAGAGGTCAGAATGTCTTCCATTATCTAAAAACTAGTACATACAAATAAGATACAAGATACACTATTCGATCATATTTATTGAGCGGGATATCTTCTCCAAGGTTACCGATGATGCTAAAATAGAGCGTTTCCAAATGATGAAGACCCTAAAATAATATTATAAGGTACTATTTCCATCATTCCATGCTCATTTTATTGCATGCTATGTTTTATTTTTTTTTAATGTAAGAATTTATATCTTCGACCAATTATTTGGCAATTTAACTACTTTGCTCCCCAGTTCTGAAATCCTGGCTCCGCCACTGCGTAGGTTTGGGCATTTCGTCGAACACTCTGGGCGCACCGTGATTGTGCTCCCGCACTCCTGTCGGTCGTGCCCGCCTGTGTCACGCCTCCGTCATACTTGCCCGAGCCCGCACTCACTGTCCCATGCTCTGCCGGCCTACACCTTGCTGAGGAGTGAGGGAAGGGAATGAGAGAGGAGCACAAGAAGCACCTTGCTCGCGGGGTCGTCGGAGGCGAGGAAGACGGCAGCGCGCGCGGGGTCGTCGGTGATGAGGAGGACGGCGGCGCGCGCGGGGTCGTCGGTGACGGGGAGGACGGCGGCGCGTGTGGGTCATCAACGGCGGGGGCTGAAGGCGGCGTCAGCGAGAGAGGTTGGAGACAATAAAACACTTATGCCTCCAACCTCTCTCGCTGTCGAATTTATATGATGGTGGCATCAGTCTCGGTTGGTATCATCCACCGGGACTGACCTCACATCAGTCCCGGTTGGTTACACCAACCGGGACCAATGCCCACATCAGGTGGTGCCCTAGGAACCATCAGTCCCGGTTGGTATAACAAACCGGGACTGAATGCTAACTTAGTCCCGGTTGATTACACCAACCGGGACGGAATCTCCCTTAGTCCCGCTTAATTACACCAACCAGGACTGATTTCCCAAAAAAAAGGCGCCAGCTAGGAGCCCGCGCTCAAGCGCACGCTGCTAGCCTCACTGACTTGTGGGCCCATCTCTGGTGGGTCCCACATGTCATTGGTACTAATTTGCTATTAATATCTCGAAAATTATAGAAAACTGTTGGGAGCCTTGAAATTTCTCTTTAATTTTTCAAATTTTAGTATAAATTTTCACCTTTTATATAAATTCCATTATTACTTCATTGCTTACTAAAAAATAATAAATCATATTTATTCCACACTAAAATAATTTCAAAAAATAAAATAAATTAAAAATTCACATATTCTTTACAATTTAATTTCCCAACCATCTTAATACAGATTTTCACCTTTTTATATAAATTCAATTATTGCTTCCTTGCTTAATAAAAAATCATAATTCATACACGGGTTTATATAACACGGTTGGTTAATTGCTAACATACTTTGTAATTTATGGCAAATTACTACCACTGACATGTGGGAACCACAAGTCCGTGATCTCCATTTTGGGGGAAGTAATCCCGGTTGGTGTCTCCAACCGGGACTACGTAAATCCCGGTTGGTGTCTCTAACCGGGACTATGTGGGAATTCGAAACAACGCAATGTTGGCGCGAACCGAGAAACCACCTCTGCCTCTTCCTCTGTCTCTTTGTCTTCCTCGGCCTCTTCTATAAACCCGACGATCTTCCACTGCCTAATTAACCGTCTTCTTCTGCCGCGCGCCTCTGCCTCTTCGATCCATGCCTTCTTCCTCTGCCTCTTCCTGTTCCTCTTCCTCCACCCCACCACCACCACCGATGCTCGCCTTTGCTGTCTGCCTCCACCTTGCCGCCGTCTTCCGAGGACGAGAGTCCCCCTCGGAAGCGCATTCGTCGCAACCGGCCGAGGAAGGAGTCCGTCTTCTACCCGGCGGAGTTGTCGATGTCGGACGAGTTGTCCGACAACGACGAGGACGAGGAGGACTTCGACAACGAGGACGTCGTCGCGGAGGAGGACGAGGAGGAGGAGGAGGAGGACGAGGACGACGATGACTCCTCCGACGATGGCGCCGACGCCGACGACGAGGAGGACGACGACGACGAAGACGACGACTAGTTATTAATAATAGAAATTAATTATTAGTTAATTAGTATATTATTAGAAATTAGCTTTTAGCATCTTTTGTGGTAACCCGTGGGACATTGTACAAGGTACCATTATTTGTAAATTATTATAATGGTATAATATATGTACATTTCCTATAATATATGTTGTTTTTGGACCATAAGATTTGTCCTCACATTTTTGAGCCTATTACTATTTTTCTACAAATTTTTATACATTTATTCACAAATACATTCATGTACCAAAAATTAAAAATCACAAGTATAAAACATTCTCAGATAAACTATAAATTCGATACTAAAGAAAATCACATTGGAAGTTCTTTGTAATACAGGGACTTCTCGCTTTCAATTTATATGATGAGGAATCGGTCCGTTCTTTGTCATACACCGACTAACATCACATCGATCCCGATTGGTGTATTACATGGGGCTGCTTGCTCATATCAGTCCGGTTGGTTTAACAAACCGGGTGAATCTCACTTAGTCCCAACAGACACACCAAAAATAAAAGAATCTGTTGGTCGAAGCGGGGCTCGAACCCGTGATCGCACCGAGGAGCCAGCTCAAGCGCTGCTAGCCAAGGGAGAGCCGGGGTTTTGATCGATCCTTCACGGCACGAATCTTTTTGTACCCTTCTTAGGAGAAAGGATCACTCATCGACATGTGGGCCCATCTCAGTGGGTCCCACATGTCATTGGTACTAATTGCCATTAATTTCTCGAAAATTATAGAAAAGCTGTTGGGAGCCTTGAAATCTCTTTAATTTTTCAAATTTTATTATAAATTTTCACCTTTTATATAAATTCAATTATTGATTCATTGCTTACTAAAAATAATCTCATACGTATTCCACACTAAAATGATTGTCAAAAAATAAATTAAATTAAAAATTCATATATTCTTTACATTATTATTTTCCAACAAATCATACTTATTAATACAGATTTTCACCTTGTTATATAAATCCAATTGTTGCTTCCTTGCTTAATAAAAAAATCATAATTCATACACGGGTTTATATAACACGGTTCGACTTATTTGCTAACATACTTTGTTTTTACAAGTGATCCTTCATTATGATCGTGTCGTACATAGGGGGATTCCTCTATATCATTCAAGATAGTAATGTCTACGTCCACCATAAAAGGAGATAGCTCGTTGAACTGATTGTACTCTTCTTCATCTGTGACGCCCTCAACTCCGACGATCCTTCTTTTACCTAGAAGAACCACGTGGTGCCTTGGCGGATCGCTAGTCTTCTGCTTCTGCTTATTATCTTTGGTAGGCTTGTCCTTCTGCTTCTTGCTTTTAGTAGGACTATCCTTCTGCTTTTTCGGTTTGCTGTTCATGTCCATCACTTAGAATACCTGTGTCACATCATTTGCGAGCACGAATGGTTCATCCCTATAGGCCACTTGCTTGAGGTCCACGGTTGTCATACCGTACTCAATCGATCTCAACATTTGTCAATATGACCCATTGGCACCAAAAGCAGAGGATTTTAAAGGTCCATACTCGAGCTCCCAGATATCTTCTATGTAACCACAGTAGGTGTCCATCTTTCCATTTTTGTCCAAGGCATCTATACGGACACCGCAGTTTTGGTTGGTGCTCTTGCTATCCTGGGCAGTCGTGTAAAATGTGTACCCATTTATCTCATACCCATGGAATGATACGATTGTCATGGATGGTCCCCGAGCCAAGAGTTTTAACTATTCATTGTCTGTCCGGGAGCCCATCAGTTTCTTTTGTAACCAACCACCGAAACGATCCATTTGCTCTAGTGCGATCCACTTTTCTGACTTCTAGGTATTGGTCGCGTAGAATCATCCCATGTTCATGGATAAACTCAGCCACTATAGTTGCTTGTTTCAAGACTGTGAAATGTGCTTGTTTAAATGAAAGTAGATCGTCGCTAAAGAATTCTCTTCTCCCTAGAGTTCCTTTTCCCCGTAGCCTCCCTCATGGCGTGAAATAGGGACGCCAATCGGATTTAGCTCATCAATGTAGTCGACACAGAACTCAATCACCTCCTCTGTGCCAACACCCTATGCAATGCAACCTTCTGGACGAGACCGGTTATGAACATCTTTCTTTAGGACACCCATGTACTTCTCAAAAGGGAACATACTATGCAGGAACACGGGTCCGAGAATTTCTATCTCTTTGACAATGTGGACCATGAGATGGACCATAATATCAAAAAAGGATGGAGGGAAGATCATCTTAAGGCTGACCAGACTATCGACCACGTCATCCTGCAGCTTAGATAAGTTCCGTGGTTTGATGACCTTTTGCGACACCGCGTTGAAGAACGAGCACAGCTTTACGATTGTCCCTCGTACCCAGTCCGGCAGAATACCTCTTAGCGCCACTGGGAGCAACTGTGTCATCAACATGTGACAGTCATGTGATTTCAGCTGTACTATCTTATTCTGTTTCGTGTTGATGAGTCTCCTTATGTTCGAGGAGTATCCAGAAGGGACCTTCACACTGTTCAAGAACTTAATCATGTTTTTTTCTCTTCCTTGCTCAAAGTGTAGCTCGCAGGGTGGAGATAATGTTGTCCTTTCGTTCTCTTTTTTAGATGTAGGTCGTTCCTGAGTCCCAGTAGATGCAGGTCCTTTCGTGCTTGAAATGTATCTTTTAATTTACTGTACATATCTAGGAAGCCTAGCAGGTTCACGCAGACATTCTTCGTGATATGCATGAAGTCCAGTGAGTGGCGGACCTCTAAGCCTTTCCAGTAAGGTAAATCCCAAAATATTGACTTCTTCTTCCAAATGGGCTTCGTATGACCTTGTTCAGTCGGGACAGATTTGCTACCAGGACCCTTTCCAAATACTACTTTTAGATCCCTTACCAGAGAAAATACAAGTGTCCTACTGCGATGCAGGGGCTTCTTACGTTTCTCTTCTGTCCCATCGAAATTCTCACCCTTCTGTCGTAACGAGTGCTTCATATGGACGAACCTATGGTGGTCCATGTACACGACCTTTCAGGAGTTTTTCAGATACTTGCTGTCCGTATCCTCTAAGCACTGGATGCAGGCTTTATATCCTTTGACAGATAGGCCTGTCAGGTTACCAAGTGCAGGCCAGTCGTTGATGGTTACGAATAGCAAAGCACGTAGGGTAAAGTACTCTCTTTTGTACTCATCCCATACACGTACACTATCGGTCCACAGCGTTAGCAGATCTTCCACCAACGGTTTGAGGTACACGTCGATGTCGTTTTCAGGTTGCTTCGGCCCTTGGATAAGCAACGGCATCATATTGTACTTTCGCTTCATACACAGCCAAGGAGAAAGGTTGTAGATACATAGAGTCACGGGCCAAGTGCTGTGACTGCTGCTCATCTCGCCGAACGGGTTCATCCCATCCGTACTCAACTCAAACCTTATGTTTCTTGCATCCTCAGCAAAGTCCGGGAATTTTCTATCGACTTTCCTCCACTGGGAGCCATCAGCGGGGTGCCTTCGCCTTCCGTCGTCTTTACGATCTTCTTTGTGCCAACGCATCATCTGGGTATGCGCTTTGCTCGCAAATAAACGCTTCAACCGGGGGATTATAGGGAAATACCAGACCACCTTAACAGGGGTCTCTTCTTCTTATGCTGCCCCTCTTCCTCGCCTCGGTCATCACGCCTAGTTTTATACCTCGAAGTTCTGCACACCGGACAAGCTTCCAAATCCTCGTACTCATTGCGATACAGGATACAATTGTTCCGGCATGCATGTATCTTTTGTACCTCCAACCCTAATGGGCAGACAACTTGCTTGGCGTCGTACGTAGTTTCAGGCAGCGTGTTACCCTCTGAAAGCAACTTCTTTATGAGGCATAACAACTCGTCGAATCCCATATTAGACAATCTATTGGTCGCCTTCCACTGCATGAGTTCTAGCGTGGTACGCAATTTTTTGTGGCCCTGTCGGCAGTTTGGGTACAATAGTGTTCTATGGTCCTCCCATAGGCGCTGAAACTTTTCGTAATGTCTTTCATCGGTGTATTCTCCCTCTCCATCAAGCAGCATCTGTTCTAGGTCATCATCGCCAAACTCCCTCAATGTATCTTCGAAAGAACCGTGTTGGCAAGCATCGGAGATATTGTTGTCCCCCTGATCTTCTTCTTCTTCACCATCTTCTTGTATAGTCTCTTCTTCACCATGCTTGGTCCAACAGGTATAGTTTGGCATGAAACCTCTTGAGAGCAAATGGAAGTGAAGGTGGCTGGATTTTGGCCACTCCTTCTCATTCTTGCAGTCTATGCATGGACAACATATATAGTCTGACTTCGTGTATGCATCGGCCGCACGAAGAAAAGCTTGCAAACCCTGCAAAAACTCCGGGGTGCGTCGGTCCATGTACATCCATCGCCGGTCCATCTACATTATGTTACATCAAGGCAGCTATTAGCTCATTTTCCAATAATGAATTTTTTAACATTTCGCAAATTTCAAATTAAACTAATATTAAATTTATTTAAAAATTCTTCATCGATTGATGGAACCAAAACCTAAATTTGAGCTAGATCCACACCTAACAAGAAAAACTTGGTAGATCAAAGTGTAGATTCAAAATTCTTCATCGATCGATGGAACCAAAACCTAAATTTGAGCTAGATCCACACCTAACAAGATAGACTTGGTAGATCAAAGTTTAGATTCAAAATTCTTCATCGATCGATGGAGCCAAAACCTAAATTTGAGCTAGATCCACACCTAGCAAGAAAGACTTGGTAGATCAAAGTCTAGATTAAAAATTCTTCATCGATCGATGGAACCAAAACCTAAATTTAAGCTAGATCCACACCTAACAAGAAAGACTTGGTAGATCAAAGTCTAGATTCAAAATTCTTCATCGATCGATGGAACCAAAACCGAAATTTGAGCTAGATCCACACCTAACAAGAAAGACTTGGTAGATCAAAGTCTAGATTCAAAATTCTTCATCGATCGATGGAACCAAAACCTAAATTTGAGCTAGATCCACACCTAACAAGATAGACTTGGTAGATCAAAGTCTAGATTCAAAATTCTTCATCGATCGATGGAACCAAAACCTAAATTTGAGCTAGATCCACACCTAAGAAGAAAGACTTGGTAGATCAAAGTCTAGATTTAAAAATCTTCATCGATCGATGGAACCAAAACCTAATTTTAAGCTAGATCCACACCTAACAACAAAGACTTGGTAGATCAAAGTCTAGATTCAAAATTCTTCATCGATCGATGGAACCAAAACCTAAATTTGAGCTAGATCCACACATTCAACGCAAGCTACATCTAATCCAAGCAAATTCCAAACTTACACAACAAGTTATTACAACCTACATGAAAAGATCGAGCTAGCTCTCTATATTCATAATCTTTCATCAATCATGAGAAAAGCTCAAATTTTCTTCACATTTCAAGCAAAGAAGAAGCTCCATTTTACACCAAATGTAGTGAGAAACGATGTTACTAACCTTGGTTAGCTTGGCTGGGAGTAAAATGACCAAAATTTTGGTAGCACCTCCCCCTTTCTTGAAGCTCTTGGCCGGCGCTGCACTGTTCTTGATCGATCATGAGAAAAGATCAAATTTTCTTCACATTTCAAGCAAAGAAGAAGCTACTTTTTACACCAAATGTAGTGAGGAACTATGTTACTAACCTTGGTTAACTTGGCTGGGAGTAAAATGACCAAAATTTTAGCAGCACCTCCCTCTTTTTTGAACCTCTTGGCCGGCGCTGCACTGTTCTTGATCGATCATGAGAAAAGATCAAATTTTCTTTCTATTTTAAGCAAAGAAGAAACTCCATTTTATACCAAATGTAGTGAGGAACGATGTTACTAATCTTGGTTAACTTGGCTGGGAGTAAAATGACCAAAATTTTGGTAGCACCCCACTGTTCTTGATCTGGCAGAGTGTGGGGAGGAGGCGGGGAAGAGGATGTTCAAATAAGGTTGTTTAGTACCGGTTTAAGATACCAGCCTGTACTGATGCTCTAACATCGGTCCTGGTTCTTGTAACCAACCGGTATTAAGTAGGCCGAGTTCCAGTTGGTGTAATCAAAGGGTACTGATGTTAGAGAATCAGTACCGGATGGTTTCTTCAGCCGGTAAATGTTATGGAAGGCCAAAAATCTGTCCGAGGGTTGCTGTACCAGCCCATGTTATGAACCGGTACTGGTGGGGCACCCAGATCACCATTTCAATACAAATCGGCATTTGCATATATCACCAATTCTTTGCACAAATCACCATTTCAAATTGAAGAAAAAGACTTAACACCGAACCATAACTCATTTGATGAACATTTACACATATCACCAATTCATTGCACAGATCACCATTTCACAAATTCATACTTGTACTCATTTGTTAATGAACATTTTTGCACATATCAACAATTCATTGCACGGATCACCATTTCACCATAACTCATTTCATGAACATTTGCACAGATCCCATTAATTCCATCACAAAATAGTTCACCACATACATACATAATTAAACACTGATTCCATTAATTCCATCACAAAATAGTTCATCACATACATACATAATTAAACTACATACATACATAATAACTAAACTACATACATAATTAAACTACATACATAATTAAACAACATCAACTATATTTTAGTCATCCTCCTCCGCCATCAGCGCCTCCCAGTCGATTTCATCATCGTCGGGCAGAGGACGAGGCGGCGCACGCGGCGTGGGATCCCCACCTCCATGTGCATCCGATCCTGGAAGCTTGGCGGTGGCAACAGCGGCAGCAGCAGCGAGCCCAGTTCCTCCTAGCTGCGAGGTTGATATGGTGGCGCCCAGTAGATGGGGCGCCAGCGGTCGAAGGCCCTCTATGCGTCCTCCAGGTTGGTGCCGGAGGTTGTGGCAGAGGTGAGCGGGGCGGCGCGCGAGGTTGCGGCGGAGGATGTGGGTGGGGCGGCACGGGTGGTTGCGGCGGAGGTTACGGCGGAGGCGGTGGAGGAGGTGGATGGGCCTGCGCTGGCGACGGGAGGTTGCAGCGAAGGATGGGGATTGCCATTCAACCTGCAGGTCTTGAGGCGGCGAACCATGGCGGAGGGAATGCGGACGGTTGCGACAGAGGAGAGAAGATCGAAATGGTGCGGTGCTGTTCTCCATGTGGATGGAGGGGGAAAATATAGGGGAGGGGAAGATAGAAGGTCGGATCCATTAAACACACGGCAAATTCCAATGCAGTCAAATATGATTAAACACACAAAGCAAATTTCAATGCAGAACTGCAAAATCCAATGCGAAATCAATAAAAACAAGTTATAATGAACCGAAGAAAAACCAAGAAACTGCAAAAGTTTAGAAACTAAAGAAAACCAGGGATGAACTGAAGCCGAGGTGGGAGCTAGGAAGAAGAAAAGTGTGGTGCTAGCCGCTAGCCGAGTAGGCGGGGATCAAATTAATACCGATTGGTTGCACCAACCTGTACTGATGTTAGAGCATCAGTGCAGGTTGGTGTAACCAACCGGTACTAAGCAAACCTCGGGCCAGCTAGCCTGCTTAGTACCGGTTGGTTACACCAACTTTATCTTGATGTTTAGAGCATCAGTACAGGTTGGTGTAAGCAATGATACTAAGGCACCCGGCCGCCTAGCTCGCTTAGTACCGGTTGGTTACACCAACCGGCATAGATGTTAGAACATTAGTACCGGTTGGTGTCTTGATCCGTCTTGATGTCCTCCGGGACGATGAACCGTTGAACAGGGATGATGTAATGTCGGTCCGGTTCATGCATAACCGGTACTGGTGTGCCGGTATGAAAGGCCATTTCTGTAGTAGTGATGATAGCAGGAGGGCAGTGGTCAGAGCTTGGCAGGGAGGGCAAGAATGGCAAGTAATTAGGAAAATGGAGAGGGACCAATAGAGTCTAGAAAGAAGAATGAAGTAGGGCGATGGAGTCGAGTAAAGGGAACACAAAGGAGGAGGCGAGCGATGGCAGCGAGAGGGAAGGAGGAGGGTGCAGTATCAGTTAGGTAGGGGAAAGGGCCAAGTTGGTGTTGGAGGCTACTAGGTTGGTCAACGGGAGTTAGCTGGTGGTGGCAGTGGCGGCTATAGTTTGGTAGATTGTCTTAATAGGAGAAATAGGATAGGTGGATCGTCTGTTGGATGGATTGACACATAACGATGCTAATATGTAAACAATTTCAACAAAAAAAAAAGACGAAAACATTCAAATGGGAGATATACAGTCCTTTATATCATCAATACATCGAATGCATATGCGAATACACTATTAGACGGGTTGGACACAGTTGGATTGTGCTTCAAGATCCATGCGACCCTCTTGCCCCCTCTCGTCACATTTTGCAATAGGACCCTATAATTTTTTTTCAAATTCTTCCCATTGTGTCCTTCATCTCCTCCCTCTTCCTCTCTTCTTCCATTCATGGGTCATTGTCACTATGCCAGTGACTTTGGCACCGCTGTGCCCCAACTATGTCCCTATACGCTCCAACCATGGAGCACGTAACCCATCCCCTACGGCATCTCCTCTTGAAGCTCCATCCTCCTAGCAGTGCAAAGGTTGGAGCCGAGTCGTGGGGGCATAGTAGTCGAATAGGAGGGTGGCGCTCAGAGGGGACGAAGGACACACTAGTGCAGAATACGTCATCACTAGCGGTTCTGAACTCACATCACTGGCGATTTTCGAACCGATAGTGATTATGTGACAATGATAATTGGGGATTTTCACTGGCGTGTGTGGAACCGCCAATGATATGAATTATCACTGGCGATTCATAACAGAACCGCCCGTGATATTAATAATTTCACCGGCGGTTGTCGTGAGAACCACCGGTGATAATAGATTTTCACTGGTGGTTTAAACCAAAACTGCCGGTGATATATAGACCTTCACCGGCGGTTTTGGTTAAAACCGCCAATGACGGTGTATATCACTGGCGATTTTTGTACGAACTGCCAGTGATATATTTTTCAGGGTCAAAAAAAATAATTTCATCCATATACATCCAGAATTCATCCATATATATATACATTAATAAACATCCAGATTTCATCCATATACATCCAGAATTTAGAATTCAAATAAACAGATTCATCCATATACATATACATCTAGATTTCATCCAGAATTCATCTACATATACATATACATCCAGAATTCAAATAAACAGATTAATCCATATACATATACATCCAAAATTCATCTACATATACATATACATCTAGAATTCAAAATAAACAGATTTCATCCATATTCATCCATAAACAGATTCAACAATAAACATCCAGATTTCATCCATATATATCTAGATTTCATTTAAATAAGAACAACATCAAATTCAAAGGAACATATTATATATTAATATAACAAAGTAATTACAGGACATGTATGCACTTCATACAATATGTCTGTTATAGTGAACTATAGGCGTCCACTGTTTACACGACCATTTGGGTCAATAACTTGGGTATTAATAAATGTAGCTAAACTTTCTCTAATGTCTGCAAGAGAATTGAAATCGATGTTTGTATCTCCAATGTTCAGATCTTCATTTGGTCGTAATCCCAGAATGATTTGCATATATCGCGCAACGTAGAAACCGCAAGCATGGCCTCTAGGCTGCTGGTGGCACTACATAAGGAAGTATAAAGATGACAAGTGTCCTTAAGTTCTCTACATAAGGAAGTATAAAGATGACAAGTGTGCTTAAGATCCCAGGAAAAGTGTGAATAGACACTTACTAGAAATTTCTCTATATGCCTAAGTTCCATGTCCATCGCAGCATTGTGCTTGCCCCCATCCTTGACATAATTCTTGAACACCGCATTGAGTAGGCCTTTTAAATCTTCCCACTCGTGTGTGGAGCTCATCCTCAACGAGTCGAGGTAGACAACCTTGTTTTCGCTAGGTTCTATGAGCAGCAAGATCCAATGGAAATTTTTATTGAAGGGCAAGATCCTAAGGCCTCAGTCAGGATGTCTCGCTCCCTCGCTCCCTGTTTTCGACAAAGGAGCCTTGCGATGCTTGCGTGTCATACTCAATCTGCAATACGTGGAGAAATTGTAATTAGGGTGTTACGAAAGTAAACATTGTAAGGGCCATTGTGAACTTACCAGCTTTTGAACCACCTCAACAGTCTCGGGCGTGGAGAAAACTGGCCCCGTCGGTGTGACTTTGACCCTAGCCCTGATCCGGCGGTCAGCACGCGTGTTGGTGAGCCTTGTGGTGGCTTCAGATTGCTCACTGGCGCAGTCGGCCAGCTCCCACTCACGTTCTTTTGCCACATATCCAGCGGTGCCGAGTCTGTGGGGTGGGTGTTCTTGGCCTGAATGGCCTTGTGTTTGATGGAGGGCTCCTTGAACTCCTCAGTTGTCCTCATCCTCTTGAACTCCTCCCACACCTCATTCATAATGAAAGGGTACCTCTGAAACAGGGTCTTTTTCTCGTTGACGAAATCCTTGACAAGATCCACCTTCCAGTTCTTCCAGGCGATCCCCATGCGCTTCAATGTGTTCTTCCGCACATCAGGAAGAGAGTCTTCAGGGAATTGAAACGGCCGTTTGAGCTCCTCCCATAGTTGGTCTCTTTCTTGAGCGGTGAGATCCTTCCAGGTGTTGGTGGTGCATGGGACTCGTGCCCTAGCCACCACCCCGCACATTGTTCGATACACTGATGCAGCTTTCGTGGGAAGGACTGGTAGACCTCCTATCCTGACCTCTGTGATGGTATGAACGACATCAGTCTTGAACCTGCTTGGCCCTCTGCTAACCCTTCTCTTCATAGCTGGGGTGGCCTCGGGCGCGGTCCCCGCTTGAGGGGTGGCCTCGGACGCTGCCCCTACTTAAGGGGTAGCCTCAAGGTCCATTCTACATACAAAAGAACACCAGACAATTTAGCCTTCCAACATACGAGAGAAGCAATTAACTTTCTATGAAAACATATCCCTTTGTGTTGTGCATACTACCAAAGAACATTTCACAGGATTATTCTCTTTCGTAACCAGACTTAGTTTAGGTGACTTCTTGTTCTTCATACATCCACTTTGTACTTTTTGATACATATCGAAGAAAGGATGGAGTACATATATTATCTATCTTCGAGCTTGAACCAAGATAAATATGTTAGTCTCGATGTGATCATTTGGTGCTCCTCGATAAGAAAAGGTCAAACTTTGTAAATTTTGACCAATAATTAGTCAAATTATATGCATTATTAGTGTAAAAAAGTTATATTAATATGTTCATATTTCAAATTGCTTTTGATATAATGTGATTATGTGAAACAGTTTACAATGTGGCTCTCGGCTGAGACTCGGAAAGCTCGGTCGTCAGAATTGACCTACGAAAATTTGACTCTTATGGTCTAAACTGCACTCCCATTTGCTATCTATCAGGTTAGCCTTCTCTGGCTAGACTTTTTATCTGCGCTGCATTGACGATTTCATTATCTCTAATCGCAAAAGGTTTATGGGCATCCTTGGGCTGCGTTTGGTTCAGGCTAAGGGGTGGACAGCCACCCCTGTGTTAAGCTGGATTAGTTAATCCGATCAACACTATTTATCCCCGCTAATCTAGGTTCAGCTAACCCAATTAAAAGGTGGGATAACCTATCCCTCTCCACTAACCCAATCAAATTGCATAAATTAACTGGATTAGTTACTAGACATATAATCTGGATTAAACTAGGATAAGCTAACCCATCCAGGTTAAGATTAACTAATCCAGTTAATGAACCTTGAACCAAACACGACCTTATTATGTTATAATTTCATTTACCGGAAATGACTGCCCCACCCAAACCACCACCTCCACTGCCCAGTACCCACCAAATAACTTTTTCCCCGTTAATTTCTAGTAACCATGCATCATCAAAACTACAGAACTTGTCTAACAAATTAAAGGTAGCGTGGCTACTGGAACCTTAATTACTTTGCTGATATATATGCACAAAGATATAGTATATGTGTGCATCAGTGCATGCATTTAGCGTTTTACAACTCATTAAGCATGTTAGGCTGCAGGTAGAAGTGGCAGCTATATATTACCCTGCTAATTCTTGCCCTATATATCATGCATGTTAACATCACAAGCCAGCACTGTATAGTCGTTGCTATTGCTTCAAGGTTGAACAGCCTGAAATGCAGCAACCATGCATGCATGCATGTTTTATTCCCTAACCATTTGACTGATAGCCTAGAGATGAAACCTTTAGAGCATCCGTAGCAGAAACCCTATAGTAGTATAGTAGCACCAACCAACCACTCTTCATGTATAATACCTTGAGGGCGGGGCGGTAGAGGGCGTGGCGCCGGACCCAGCGGATGCAGACATCGAGGGCTCTCTTGAACGGGCGCTTCTGGCTGTCGAGGAAACCATCCACATCCTGTTGAGGGCGGCGGTGACTAGGGCGCCGTCGAGGGCTCGGCGACGAGGACGGTGGCGATGAGGGCGGCGACGACGAGAGCCGGCGAACGCAGACGAGAGGGCGGCGACTAGGGCTCAGCGACAAGGGCTCGACAACGAGAAAGTGCATGCGGGACTTGTGAAAATTTTAGGGTTTGGCACAGCTGGAATATGTATAGTGGTAACTGTACTGGTGACTCATACTATAACCGCCAGTGGTAGTGGACCATCACTGGCAGCTCAAGATATAACCGTCAGTGGTAGTGGACTATCACTGGCGGCTCATACCATAACCGTCAGTGGTAGTAGACCATCACTGGCGGCTAAAGATATAACCGCCAGTAGTAGTTGGACTATCACTAGCGGCTCATGTGATAACCGCCAGTGGTAGTAGACCATCACTAGTGGCTCAAGATATAATCGCCAGTGACAGTGATAGTATCACTGGCGTCTCATGAGATAACCGCCAATGATAGCTATATTAGGGCTATATAATAGAATTATACAGGACTATATAGGATTATAATAGGACTATATTAGGGCTATATAATAGGATTATAATAGGACTATATAATAGGACTATATTACGGCTACATAATAGGACAACATATCAAGTCAACCCCTCTCTCCTGCATATCCGCCAGCGCGGCTCTCATAAACCCTTGCACCCCATTCACGTACTCTTCCGTCGCGCGATTTTCTGTGTACATCCATGATCTGTCCATTATCTACAAAAATGTATCCACGATTTTTTTAATTATTACATGGTTGCACTTCTTTCGAAATAAAAGATTTTATGAATAAAAGTTTGCCTTAGGACGACAAAGCTAGTATGACAAATAATTTGCATATTATTTAATTAATTGGCATATACTCAAAACTAGCTAAAATAATTACTTCCTCCTATATATGACTATAAATTAATTGTTGCTTATCCCATTAATTGTGACTACAAACTCATAAAAAATATTAATATATTGTGGCTTATCCCATTAATTACTTTTCTCGCATTTTACACATGCAAAACACATCACAAGCCAAAGATATTAATTATCCTACTCTCCATGTACATCACAAACCTACAAATATTAATATATCTAATTCTCAAAGCACTTAATCTAGAGTATGTTCTTCAATCTTCAAAAACTGGATGTACAAAGAAAAATAAAAAAGCATCACTAACCTCTAGCACTTGGATCTTCAAAAAATCACTTGGATCTTCAAAAACCACTTGGATCTTAAAAAAAACGGTTGAAATTGAACCAACTCTAGCTACAGCCGTCGCCGCATCCGTAGCTACAGTCGAACAGGAAGAAAACGGAGTGAGCAGAGCACCAATAATGGAGGTAGGGTCGGCACTATGTAGTGGAAACTATCACTGGCTGTTATCTCTGTAACCGTCCGTGATATGCTAACTATCCCTAGTGGTTCTCTTTATAACCGCCAGTGATAGTTTACTTTCACTGGCGAATCTAATACTAACCGCCAGTGAAAGTTTCTGTTTCCCGCCAACTCCCGCCAGTTTATCCTACACAACTATCTCTAGCGGTGTTAATGTGAACCGCCATCGATATATAACCGTCACTGGTGGTTATCCGTACAACCTCATCACTGGCGGTCGGTGTTCTGTTCCAAGCCGCGTGGGGGTCCTGTGACCCTCATCATTGGCGGTGACAAAAATAGCCGCCAGTGATGAGGGGTCGGAGATAAGCCATTCTGTAGTAGTGACATGTGGTGTGTTTGGTGGGGAGGAAGGAGCTTGGTGGGAACAAAGAGGTGTTCTCATCATAGCATGACGGCACGGTGGCCAGGGTGAAGCGATGCAGATGTATGGCTTGAGTGGTTGATGCTCAATTTTTTCTAACATTGCCACAACTAACTTACCAAAATTGTCTAAGGTTAGTTTGTAAAATTCTTAGCCACACTTTAGCAAGGTTAGGCAAGTTTGCCACACTTTTTTGTACTTATGACATGTGGAGTTTATATGTTGGAAAAGGAATCTTAGCTAACCTTAGGCATGAACCAAACACTCACCTAGCATGGTCAAACCTGACTAACCTTAGGTGTGGTAATATGTGGCATGCTTAGGCAACAATCAAACAAGCCCGTAGTATATCGTGGCCGGGAGGAGGGAGGAAGAGGGAGAAGACGAAGGACCCGACGAAAAGGATTTGAAGAAATGATTTTTTTTCCCACGTAGCGCATTCAATACCTGGTGCACGCAATGAGGTATGCTACGACAATATACACGGCTGTTGCAGCACTTCCTTAATTAGTACCCGTTCTTCTTACCCTAAGGCCTTGTTTGGGAGGCCCGTTCCCGGCCGGGATCCCGGCCCGTTCCCAGGGATGGAAATCCATGGGCCAGATTTTCCCAGGCCATTTTCCGAGTGCGTTTGGAAGCCCACCTACCAGGGAATTTTCGGCCCCTTCCCCCGGATATCCACGGGGAACTCTCATCGCTCGCTCACTCGTGGAAAATTTCCCTTCTTGCTCCCGATCGACTCCACCTCCACCTCCAGTCCCCGCTGCTGTCACCTCCGGTCTCCACGGCTTCCTCCACCTCTAGCTCCTCTAGCTCCCAGCCACCCTTCCCCGATGTCTCCCTCCCCCTCCCCAGCCGCTGCGTCGCCCCTTCGCCTCGTCGCCTCCGCCCTGACCCACGGTGCCCTCGCCTTGTCTCTCCGCCGTCCCCACGCCCCTCACCATCCGCCGCCTCCCCTTACTCCCAAGCGTCTCCCTCCCCTCCCGGCCGCCCGCGTGCTCCCTTCGCCCGTCGCCTCCGCCCTGACCCACGGTGCCCTCGCCTTCTCTCTCCCCCGTCCCGCCACCGTCCCCACGCCTCTCACCATCCGCCGCCGCCTCCCTCACTCCCCCGACGTCTCCTCCCTCCCCGGCCGCGTGCGCCTCCCCTTCGCCCGTCACCTCCACCCACCCACGGTGCCCCCGCCGTCTCTCTCCCCCGTCCCGCCACCGTCCCCACGCCCCTCACCATCCGCCGCCGCCTCCCTCACTCCCCCGACGTCTCCCTTCCCTCCCCAGCCGCTGCGTCGCCCCTTCGTCCCGTCGCCTCCGTCCCGACCCATGGTGCCCCCGCCGTCTCTCTCCCCCATCCAGCCGCCGTCCCCACGCCTCCGGTCCCGCCAACGCCTCTAGTCTCCCGCATCACCGCCCCGAGCCGCCACAGCTAGGCCGCCACCGCGTCGCAGCACCAACAGTTGACAAGGAGACAGTGGAGGGAGAGATGGGGAGATGGTGGTCTGGCGGCTACTCGCTTGGATGAGGACGGCGTCGTGCAGCTCCTTCTGGTGGTGGCGTGGCTTCTTTCCCTGTCTCGGGCACCGCTTCCTTTCCCGACGGCCGACTCCTCTAGTATCGTCCTGCACTCATGCGCCACCTCCAGTCCACCTGCCGCTTCCTCCTTCGGTCCCCTTGTGCTAGATTGCATTTGAATTACTAGATGATCTGAAATGTCATTGAAAACCAGATGAATTGCGCTAGATTGAATTCCAGGAATTTGCTGGATGGATTGGGATCTGATCCCACTTTCGTCTGCATTTGAATTACTAGATGATTTGAAATGTCAACAAAAACTAGATGAATTGTGATAGATTGAATTCCAGATTATATGCTGGATGGATTGGGACTGTATCATGTGCTATGGCTATTTTCGAGGAAAGTTATGTTATATGCTCAAATGAATGGGCATTCTGCATTTGAAGTTTTCCTCTTTTGAAATTTTCTTCTGCAGCTAAACATGGGTATGTATATTTTCAATTTGATGCTTTGGATAATAGTTACTATGGAATATATTTTTTCTTAATTATTTCTATATAGTGTCTTAATGAGAACTACAAAAGTTTTTTTTTGAAATTTCTGAAATTTTTTGGATGCTTGGGATTTTTATCCCCGCTCTCTCCAAATAGGGTCAGGGATTTAATCCCCTGGCTTTTTGCCCTGGGTTTTGAAATGACATGAAAATCCCCCCTTGTGATTTTTATCCCTGGGTTTTAATCCCTGTCCTTCCAAATAAGCCCTAAGTGTTGAGGCGCCGAGGATAGGGATCCAATTAATCGAGTCCGTGCATATTTGCTTGCATGGCTCGATCTGTACAGGCATTGATCCCTCCAACAGAAGAGTGGATCCTCAAGATCGAACACTGTCTGTACGTTGACATTAACTTTGCAATGCTAGCGTTGGATATATTCACACAGATTGCGTGGCTACTACTATTCCATGTCAGAAGTGAGCAAAGAAAATTTTTACACTCGTTATTTATCACACCCTGGCGCATGCATGCAGTACAAGCTAGCTAGTGCCTCGCTACAGATGAACTTATACATTCTCGTTAACTAATTTCCTCTGTGTGTGCATGCAATTGAGTGGTCGTGTCATGTGATGGTATATGCCTGGCTCCAATGCTCATTCAGCGCTGATCGAACTTGTCCTGCGATCGATTGCGACGCCTGCATGCATGCCGCCGATTAAATACCGTGACAGAGAGAAGAAATTAGATGTACCAGTACTAGCTAACTAGCTAGTGATCAAAAAAGCCTTAACTATATATATGGTTCACCTCTCTGCTCTCTTTGGGTTTACGTTTTCATTTTACCCATTTTTTAGCAACTACATGCGTGGGTGTGTGCATCCATGCACTACTAGAGATATAGACATCACAAGGGGTACATCACAAGGGTTCATTGCGAACCCCATATGATAGTGCCATCACAAGCGGTTCAAAACGCTGAGCCAGGATAAGACTTTTACAAAGGATTCGTGCTTTACAAGGGGTACAAGGGGTTCGGGTCCCGAACCCCTTGTAAAAGTTCTAGGAGCGGTTCGGGACATGAACCCCTTGCAAAACCAAGCTTTATAAGGCGTTCGTGTCCCGAACCGTTTGTAAAAGTCCGGTTTTTGAAATGCTAAAAGAAAAGCTTGCCTTATCTCATCAGAGAGCACGCGTGGGATGAGTTGGCTAGCAGGGTGATGCGTGGGTCACGAGAAAGGTAAGGTCCTGGGTTTGAATCCCACTGCTCCCTAAAAATTATTTCTCTTTTTAACCGGTACCCAACCGTACTACAAGCGAGTATAAAACCGCTTGTGATGCCCCGGAGAGCATCACAAACGATTGCTTACAAGCGGTTTCAAAACCGCTTGTAAAAGTGGTTTGGAACCGCTTATAAAACCAAATCTCTGGTAGTGATGGATCAGTAACCTGGTGGCGGTTACAAAACCGCTTGTAAAAGTGGTTTGGAACCGCTTTTAAAAACCAAATCGCTGGTAGTGATGGATCAGTAACCTGGTGGTAAGCACGCAAGCTTGCTAGGGAGAAAGAAAGCGATAAAAACTGTAGAAATGCCACGTAACTAGGTGGACTAGCTTTCACCTTTTTTATATATATAACTAGCTTTCACTTTTTTTTTCTCCAAAAAAAACTAGCTCTCTCTTTTTTAGCCGAAAGAAAAGAAGTAACCGCGCTTTGTCCAAATTGATCTAACACTTTTCCAAAGGTTTTATATTTTAACCAAATGAAGGAAATGATATATATACTCCTTTTTTTACGTTATCCAAAAAAAATACACGTAAATCACACACGTACTAGTACTCATGATGCTTTCAATGCATTTTAATTTGTGGCTTATACTTATGTTGAGCATCGAAGCACTTGACGAAAAACAACAGTGGACCAAAGAATTACACAATTCTTTTTACGAATAAAAATTCTAACTATCATATTAGTGCCAAGTACATGCACATGCATGACTTCCACAGTAAACCATATAGCGTACAAAGAATATTAATATAAAAAACGAGGACAAAGTTACTACAATAAAAAAACAGTAGGTTAATTGCTGATCGGACAAATTTAAGCAAACTATTTGCACAAATCCCCTGCTATAGGAATAGAAAAACACCATCCACAACATTCAGGATCCCCTCATCATCACCGATCAGTTTCTGTTCCTCCTCTTCTCCATCCTCTGCGCAAGAATTCAAATCCAAGCTAAAACGTGGTTTCACTGTCTTCCCCATGGCGTCTCCTTCCTCGCCATCTTTTCTGCTGTTCCGTCGTTGCTTCACCGGAGGGAAGGAAGCCAAGGAGCAAATGTCAATCACCTCGCAGCTCAGCACTATGATGGCGTCCTCCAAATTCACGGTGTCGCCATTGCAACCTCTCATTCTTCCATCTGCAATCGTGTTCTTGATACCGATCTCCGTGTCACGATCCAACTGTTCGATACCATCGATCAAGATCACACGATGAGGGTTTTGAAGGGTGGCTTCGAACAACAACTTCTGAGCGTAGGCGTCATTCTTGCAGTATCGCGATCTCGGCCTCTTGACGGTGAGCTTGCTGTTGGAGCTGGAGACGGAGTTAACAGGTGTGAACTCATCGGCGAGTGTGATGGAGGTGAACTCCGTGTAGGAGCCGAACACGAGCTTCGCAAGCTCCTGAGCCACTGCCTTCTTGCCACCGCCATCCCTTCCATGGAAGAGCAACCAAGTCACCAAGCTTGGCTTCTCTCGCCCCCTTCTCTGTCTCATCATGCCGGATCGGCACTGGAGCACGGTGGTCGCTATCTCCGGGACGATGTCCTTATGCCACGGGACGCGCAGCTCAAGTGCATTGCATAGAATCTTAAGGTTCTCCGCGGTGAGCTCGGTGAACTTCTGCCGGCGGTAGGTAGCCTGCGTCGCATCGTTTGGAGGAGTTAGCGAGACACCAAGTTAGACCTTGGATTAATTAAGGTTTGCTAGCATATTATGCAACCACAAGTTATGCATGCATCTACCTTAAGGCTTGTGCCGCAGCATGCTCTCTCTCTGTCACCTGCTGCTGCACGAACGAACGTTGTCGGCCACCCTGTGCTTGATGTCACTTGGCTAGCTTGCACCTCACTGCCAAAAAAGAAAAACAGTGCATAGAAACAACATCCCTCTTTTTCTTCAACTTGAGTCAACATCGCTGTTAGATAGTTTCTTAAAAGATATGTTGAACGCACTGAAAAAATTGGCTAAGTAATCATGCATGCATGATCCAAGTAGCTAGTTGCTGTGAACATTTGAATATGCTTATAGTCGTAGGCTCGTAGCACTGAAATTAAGCAAAGAAAAATCAGTCAAAAATCTTCACCTTTGGATTGCAATCCAACCCTCCCCTCTTCTCCTCTCCCGCAGCCCAAGCTCCTCCACTCTCTATTCTTTTACTGACCTGTGCCGCCACCTCTCACTAGAGCGTTGTCAGCGTTACAGTTAGGGTCTAGGGTGTGGGGTTAGGGTCGGGTGCACCGTTCTCCCAAGCTTAGAGGGAGGCCAGGGAGGTGGAGGCCTAGCGGTGGGAGGAGGTGCGATGGTGCAGTGAGACAGTGGTGACGCTGTCGAAGCTATGGGTGGCCGAAGGATGGTGGGCGGTATTCAGGTGGGGTGGGGTGTGGTGGGGGGGGGGGGGGATTGGCACACATGATCAAAGTTAAGATAGGCAGGGAGGCGTGGCAATAGGAGGACGGGGTGGAGCGGCGAGGACGCCGCCAGCCGCGGGTAGGAGGTCTGCAGGGTTGGGGGCAGTGGTCGAGACGCTTGGATCCGCCGCAAAGAAAGGAAAAGGGAGCAAGGGAGGAGCGGCACCAGCGTCAAATTGAAATCCGTGTGGGATTAATTTAGTCGACTTACAGGCAACCGTCCCTTTTTTTTTTTGGAATGTTTTGGTTAGCCAGGAGCTCTAACATTTCACCGAAGAGCAGGAAAGGACACCAAAGGTCGAGTCTGGGTTAGTGGGAGAGCCAGTGGCAGTTGCCCTAGCTACCAAAGGCACCTAGGATCGAACCATGGTGGACAGGGCGCCCATCACAACTTTTTTGCCAGGAGCATATATAGATAAGATGGCTAGATAGGTGGTACATGCCTTGATGTTAATATTATGCGGAGTCTTTTGATACAATGTAGAAGACTATTTCTACAAGTAATTACTCAACCAAATCATAAGATTACTGAACAAAATCGATGCATGAAGAACCAAATCGATGCATGCATGTGTTAATTTGTGTGAAGCTAGTACCTGTGGCAGCCTAGGTTTAATGCGAGCCTTCTGTCTGAGACGGCGGCGGCGGCCTCAAGAGATGGTTCAGTCCTGCTGCACTTCGCGTAGATGGGATTTTGACAAGTGCTGTTGGTGATGTTGATTGCCCTATTCGACTGCACCAACGAGATGGCCTTCTCGACGTTGGCCCTGACCTGAGAGATCGAGAACCCGGCCTCGTGCATGACGCGGCCGACGTTGGGGTCGTCGAGGATGGAGATGACGAGCTGCCCCAGCTCCACCTTGTTCACGGCGACGGCGGGCGCCGGCAGCTGCAGCTGGCCGCCGTCCTCGGGGCCGCGGCGCTGGCGCGACTGCGCGCGCTTGAACGCGGCGACGAGCGCGTTCGACAGCGCCGGCCCGTGGTGGAGGGACATGGCCGCGGCCACGGGGAGACGGCTGAGCGCGACGCTGAAGCCGAGCTCGAGCGCCCTGCACTGGAGCGGGCTGGACTGGCACTGGAGGCACGCCGCGCGGAGGAGGCCGGCGACGGAGAGCATCGCGCTGGCGAGGTGGAGCGGGGTCACCTGCGCGTTTCCCCGCTGCCACGCCAGCCCCACAGCCTGCCTCACCACGGCGGCCGCCTCCGCCGCCAGCGGCTGCTGCACTGCGTAGTACCTGCCGGCCCGCATGCCTAGGTCACTTTCTTCACCAAGAAACGTACGTGCAGGCGCCGCAACGGCTCCGGCGCCTAGCCAGCAACCAGGAGCATCGAGCAGGGCTGCGGCTGCGAGCTAGCAGCTTGATATTGAAGCTAGCTGCGGATGCATGGCCTAGGGTGCAGCTGCACTTATGGACGAGTAATTAATTGATCTGCTGTACTTGCACCTTAATTTGGCAAGGTACGACGTGGTGGCGAATGGCGATGGCTCATGTGCATGGCCAAGGGTACTGCCCTGCCCATACAGATTCTGTGGATAGGATTTTGGTTGTCTATTTGTCGTCGTTGAGTACTTTGCAGGTTAGTTGAGAGCTTGGCTGTCACTCATTGCTGCGTGGTGTAAAAACTGACCGCCGAAACATTTCACCGTCGGACCTTTCCAAATTTGTCCAAAAAAAAAGGGCGCAACTGAGTTATCTAAAAATAGATCAAATCTCAATCGACGTATTTTACACTAGTAAATAACTAAATTTACATATGGTTTGATGTTATAAAAAAGCGCATTAATTGGCTGGATGACATTTTTTAGTTGTTACAAGTTCATTCAAAACAAAAAAAATTAATTGACTAGATGACATTTTTTAGTTGTTACAAATTTATTCAAAACAAAAAAAAAGTACACAAGAGACTACTTATAAAATTAAAGGTATATGCCAAAATAAGACATAAACTTTTTTACAGTTAATTATGCACTTTTTACACATCCAATTTTATGTAAATTTAGTTATTTACTAGTGTACATACGTAGATTTCACCTGTTCAGAAGACGACTGACAGGGAACAATTCCAAAAAAAAAAAGAGCTTTTAGCTTCTAAATTCAAATCACACCGTACGTACATCCGTTCACAGAAGAGATGCATTAGTGCATGCCGAGTCCCGCCCGATAGATCGGCAATGACGAGCGAATGAACGGATTAAAAGGCTCTGCTTTTGACCTTTTCCATATTGCAAGTAGAGAGCTGGAACTAGTCAGATTAAACATACCCGAAGTTTCTAAAAACTGTCAGCATATTTGGTAAAAAAACTGATATCAAAAGAGATCCTAGGAGAGTTTGGATCAACCAGGATTGACTAAAAGTCCTAACAAGAAAGAAGATTTCTAATCGACTATGACAAGTTAGAATAGAAAATCTTACCCAAGAAGCCGATATACGAAAGTTCTGGAAGGCAATGTTGTTCGGATCGGCAACGTAATATATTTTTGGCAATTTTTTATTTATTTACAGAGAGTCCTAGTTATATATTAAGTCGGTTAAATTATATATAATAAGTTACAAGTTCGAGTCGTATTGTATCGAGTATAAATACCTAGCTTATGTATCGAAAAAGGGACCATGTGGGGTCCACCCTTTCCCACCACTTCGGGAAACCATGTGGGAGTCGCTCAACACCAACCCCGCGGGAGCCACGCCCGTGGATAGCTCGCTTCGGTAAGCGTAGGAGCAAACCGAGCATGTCACCTCCTTCCTTGTGCTCTCTAGATGCTCCCGTCAAGATTCATTGCCCTTCCGTGCATTGTAGCTCGCCGGAGCCAAGAAAGACCATCGCCGGCCGTCATTCGCCCCCTTCTCGATTTCTCGGCATCGGTAAGCTCTCTAGCCAATCCTTTACACTAAGAGCACCCCTAGGACCTCACGGAGCTGTCCCTGTCCTTACCTTTGCCCTAGGTTCACCGGAGCACGCCTTCGGCATGTGCTCTGTTTCGGACCGCCGTCACCTCCACTTCGGCAGCAAGCCTCCTCGCTCCCCGCCTCGCCTAAGCCCCTAGGTAACACCCAAATGCCCCTGGGTTGCTCAGCGTAGCTACTCCGAACTCAAGCCACCTCCGGTTAGCTGGAATCGTGGTTCCCGAGCCGTCTTTCCGCCGCCGCTCGTTGCGCCGTTTCTCTAGGCCGCACCATGCCCTGATTAGCCACCCATGGATGCACGTTGCAGTGTAGAAAAGTAGGGCATAGACCTTAGAGCCCAAGTCCGGCCGAATTGCCAGCAATTTCTCACCGGAGTAGCTCACCGGAGCTCCGCCGAGGAAGAAATCCCTTCTCCTCGGCCCGGCGTGAGCAATGTCTCACTGACGCTCGGGCCCGCGTCTCGGGCACGCATGGCTGAGAGCCAGCCGTGCGCGTGCCATTGACCGGTGGACCTTGGTCCCACCGTCTGGTTTAGTGGTTGTGCCTTCGTGTGAATATGTCTTCAATGTTAAGGAAGTGCCTCCGGCCGTAGCGCCTCTCATCCAAGAGCCGAGCGGGCCACACTAGTTGGGCCGGCCCAACACTGTAGCACGGATTTTTCTAGCTTTTATGATTTTAGAAAATCCAGTATATGTAATCCAATTATTACATATAGTATATGAGTCCTTAAAATCGTGTAAAAATACCCAAAAATATGTTAGGACATTCTGAACCTTGAAAAAATAGAATGACACATGCAACATATTTATAATACTCCACATGATGGTTTTGATTATCATGATCCCTTGGATAACCCTAGGATAATTATATCTGTTTAGACAAATAGTCTGGTTAAAACTTTCTTAGATCTGGCTTAGGTCTTAATATGATTTTGTTCGGGTATAGACGCCCGAATGGTGGGCTATCGTCCACCGGACATGACAAGATTCAACTTATGATTATGTGAATGTTATTGTGACCTGCTAGCAGTGTCGTGTATGACAATTGTATGCCATTTCCATCTCCGGTGCTTGTATAAGCTGGTAGGCTTTGGCCGAATCCTGTACAAGGAGGGTAGGAATGGAAACTGGCAATGGATCAAGGACATGTGGTAGGATTCGTATCTGACTCCAGATCTTGTACAAACGGGTGGGCTTTGGCCGGATCTTGTACAAGAGGGCAGGAGTGGATTCGTCTCCGGGTCATGCTAATTTGGAACTGGCAATAGACCAAGAGCATGTGGTAGAATTCGTTTTCGTCTCCGGATCTTGTACAAGCGGGTAGGCTTTGGCCGAATCTTGTGCAAGCGGGTAGGAGTGGATTCATCTCTGGGTCATGCAGATTGGGAACTGAAAATAGACTAAGGGCATACGGGTAGGGTTCGTATCCGTCTCTGGATCTTGTACAAGCGGTAGGATTGGCCGGATCTTGTACAAGCGGGTAGGAGCGGGTTCGTTCCTGGTGTATGCTCCTTATCTATGTTTAATTTGGTAGGGCCGCGGATCAGCCTGGATACAAACCCCTTTTTGGAACAAATACTTCTTATCTCTAAAATGTTCTTGGAAATAGCTAAGTCATAGGATTTGACATATAAATATACTTAATCTATAAAATTGGCTTTTCGCAAATAAAGCAACCCCCAGCCTTTCCTTTGAGACCCCTATAAACACATGTATTAGGCTAGGAGTTGACTCGCAAGTGCGGTTGAATTGAGCACTCACTCTCGCATAATTTACTCTTTTAGAGGATGGACCCGGCGACTACGATTGCCATGAAGACGATGTCCCCGAAGATGGCGGTCAGGCTAGGCGTTTAGCGGTTCTCTCCAGTCGTTTGCAGTTTGCATAGCTGCTGGAGGCTTTTGGTTTTAAATCTTCCGCTGGATTTATGTACTCTATTGTCTCTTTTGGACTTAATGTACTAAATGCCAATGTGTGAATTTGGACTTGTACTCTGACAATGTAATATTTTGGTAATGAATGCGATGTATGAAATGATACAGCTATGTAAATATGTGCTCTAGCATACTGGTCCAGGGACTAGAGCTAAGTCACAGAGGATGTTCCCGGTATGGTAAATGGGGGACCCCTCAAGTAAACCCTATGAAAGTACTGCTCAAGATGAATCGACACATAAGTTTTTCATATACTCAATCTAAATAATTTAAAAGATATTTGTAACTAAAGTTTCAAAGCTTCGACCTGCACGTACTTCAAACGAATGACATGTATTTGTGACCAGAGGGAGTACGATTTTGGTACACAACAAAGGAAGGGAACACTACTACAGAAAGGCTCATCCCTGACTCCTCATCACTCCTCATCACTGGCGGCTATTTTTGTCACCGCCAGTGATGAGGGTCACAAGACCCTCGACGGCTTGGGACAGAACACCAATCGCCAATGATGAGGTTGTACGGCTAACCGCCAGTGATGGATACATATCACTGGTGGTTCACTTTAAAACCGCCAGTGAATGTTACAAATCATTGATGGTTCACTTTAACACCGCTAGAGATAGTTGTTTAGGACAAACTGGAGGGAGTGGGCGGGAAACTGAAAGTTTTACTGGCGGTTAGTATTAGAACCTCCAGTGAAAGGAAACTATCACTGGCGGTTATAAAGAGAACCGCCAGGGATAGTTAGCATATCACGAGCGGTTAAAGAGATAATCGCCAGTGATAGTTTCCACTACATAGTGCCGACCCTACCTCCATTATTGATGCTCTTCTCACTCTGTCTTCTTCCTGTTCGACTCTAGCGACGGATACGGCGGCGGCTGTAGCTAGAGTTGCTTCAATTCCAACTGTTTTTTTGAAGATCCAAGTGGGTTTTGAAGATCCAAGTGGTTTTTTGAAGATCCATGTGCTAGAGGTTAGTGGTGCTTTTTATTTTTCTTTGTACATCTTGTTTTTAAAGATCAAAAAATCTACCCTAGATTAAGTGCTTTGAGATCTATATATATTAATATTTGTAGGTTTGTGATATACATGGAGAGTAGGATAATTAATATCTTTGACTTGTGATGTGCTTTGTATATGTAGAATGCTAGAAAAGTAATTAATGGGATAAGCAACAATATATTAATATCTTCATGAGTTTGTAGTCACAATTAATGGGATATAATTTATAGTCATATATAGGAGGAAGTAATTATTTTAGCTAGTTTTGAGTATATGCCAATTAATTAAATAATATGCAAATTATTTGTCATACTAGCTTTATCGTCCTAAGGCAAACTTTTATTCATAAAGTCTTTTATTTCGAAAGAAGTGTAACCATATAATAATTAAAAAAACTGTGGATACATTTTTGCAAATAATGGACAGATCATGGATGTACACAGAAAATCACGCGACGGAAGAGTACGTGAATGGGGTGCAAGGGTCTATGAGAGCCGCGCTGATGGATATGCATAAGAGAAGGGTTGACTTGATATGTTGTCCTTGTGTTGATTTCGATAACTTGAAATTGTATAGAAACTCATCTCAAATCGAGTTTCATCTCATTAAGCTGGGTTTTAAAAAAGGTTATTCTTTTTTGACGTGCCACGGTGAGACACAGAGTACAACTGAGGGTGAAGATGACGTCTTTGAAGTAGTGGATAGTGATGATGCAGGTGTCGAGTGTGATGATGTCGGTGAAACATTAGATGAGGAAGTTTACAAGTTCAAGAGAATGATGCGTGACGTCGAAACAAACTTTGGCACTACGAAAGAGTTCATTAAATTTAGAAAATGGTCAGAAGAGTCCGAGATGCCAATATTTTCTGGTTGCAAGGTGAAACACACTTTATTGGCGACTGAGCTTGAACTCCTACAATTGAAGGCTAGGAACCATTGGTCTGATAAGAGTTTCACGGAGCTCTTATGACTACTAAAGGAACTTCTCCCCCCAGGAAATTTTGATGCCAGAAACAACATATGGTGCCCAAAAAGTTATTTGTCCCTTAGAATTGGACGTGCAAAAAAATCCACGCATACCCCAATGACTGCATTTTATACCGTCACAAGTATAGCAACATGCACTCATGCCCAGAGTGTAAAGCATCCCGCTATAAGAGAAATGTCAAAGCCTGTAACGACGACGAGGATCAGGATGCCGACCTTAATCGAGGAACCCCAGCAAAGGTTTTGTGGTATTTTCCGGTCACTCCTCGTTTGACACGATGGTTCTCAGGAATTGTTGGAAGACTGTGTACATAAGCCATCGACGGTTTCTACGTGTGAATCATCCATATCGCAAGATGACCAAGCAGTTTGATGGAACCAGGGAGAATGGATCGGCTCCACGCATATTTAGTGAATGGATCGGCTCCATGCATACTTAGTGAACCAGGGTGAACGGTTTCTAGTGTGAATCATCCATACTTATAGTCCTATTATAATCCTATTATATAGCCCTAATATGGCTATCACCGGCGGTTATCTCGTCAGCCGCCAGTGATACTATCACTGTCACTGGCGGTTATGTCTTCAGCAGCCAGTGATAGGCTACTATCACTGGTGGTTATATCTTGAGCCACCAGTGATGGTTTTCTTCCACTGGCGGTTATATCTTAAGCCGCCAGTGATGGTTTTCTTCCACTGTCGGGTATATCTTGAGCCGCCAGTGATGGTCTACGTCCACTGGCGGTTATATATTGAGACGCCAGTGATAGCTACCACTATACATATACTCCAGCCGCGCGATACCCCAAATTTTCACAATCCCACATGCTCTCTCTCGTTGCCGAGCCCTAGCCGCCATCCTCTCGTCTGCGTCCTCGTCGCCGAGCCCTCATCGCCGTCACCCTCGTCACCGCCGCCCTCGTCACGTCCTCCCTCGTCGCCGCCGCCCTTGTCATCGGCGAATGGCTTCTCGACAATGGAAGCGCGTTTAAATCGACCCTTAGCGTCTGCGCCCCCGCCTCGGCGCCACGCCTATGCAGCCCGTCCTCAAGGTCAGCCCTTCTCTGTAATGCTAGCGCAATGAGTTTTCCCCTCTCCTTCTTCTTCCTCCTTGCCCGGCCTGCTGAGTCGCGCCGTTCTCTGGCCGGCTGAGCCCGGGGTGGTGGAGGTGCTACTGCCCTCTAAATCGGATTTGGTACTCGGTGGCCTCGAGTTGGACACCGCGGTGCCTCGATTTGGTTTCTAGGACAGCGCTTTGCCACTTCTCACCGGCTCAATTCCGGTGCACTGTAAGACCTGATGCTCCCTTATTTTACTTGTGTTGTACTGTGCCGATTGAACTGGATCTGGGGACCTTGTAATCTCTACAAGAAGCTAATCTCTCAATCTGGGTAATAGTACTTCTGTGGGCTCAGAATATATATGCTCGATGATGATTGCATTGGATGAATAATATTGGAATTGCAATTAGAGGCTAATTGTGTACTCGTTCAGCACATACCTGTACTTGTGAGTGTGCAATTCAGTTCATATACTCTTGTGGCTATACTGGTGCTGCTGCCATATGTGTGATTCGATGGAGTAGTTTAATTTGTGATACTTTGTGATCTCCTAACCGATCTGGCTACTGGCAGTGATGCGGCCTGACCTTAAGCTTGTTTAGGCTGTAATCTATAGCCGTTTCGATTTGGTTGTGGCAGCAGTGCTGCGGTATCTCCACTTGGATTAATTTGTTAAAGTGCATAGCTGAGTGTATATGATTTACACCTCTTGTGAACTTAGTAGGTTGTGCTGAACTTGTTAGACTAGCCTTTGGATTCAATCTCTCTAAATCTGTGATTTTAATCTTATAGAAGTTGGATGGCTAATTAGACTAGCCTTTGGTCCTCCGCTCGTCTAAATTGCCTGGTGTTCTCTTGTTTGTAGAATGGACCCTAAGGCCACCCCTCAAGCAGGGGCAGCGCCCGAGGCCACCCCTCAAGCAGGGACTGCGCCCGAGGCCACCCCAGCTGTGAAGAGAAGGGTTAGCAGAGGGCCAAACAAGCTCAAGACCGATGTCGTTCATACCATCACAGAGGTCAGGACAGGAGGTGTACCGGTCCTTCCCACGAAAGCTGCATCAGCGTATCGAACAATGTGCGGGTAGTGGCTAGGGCACGAGTCCCATGCACCACCAACACCTGGAAGGACCTCATCGCTCAAGAAAGGGACCAACTATGGGAGGAGCTCAATCGGTCGTTTCAATTCCCTGAAGACTCTCTTTCTGAGGTGCGGAAAAACACACTGAAGCGCATGGGGATCGCCTCAATGAACTGGAAGGTGGATCTTGTCAAGGATTTCGTCAACGAGGAAAAGACCCCGTTTCAGAAGTACCCTTTCATTACGAATGAGGTGTGGGAGGAGTTCAAGAGGATAAAAAGAACTGAGGAGTTCAAGGAGTCCTCCATCAAACACAAGGCCATTCAGGCCAAGAACACCCACCCACAGTCTCGGCACAACCATAATACATAAGCTCTCGGTTGCACCCCTCCATTTAAAAGCAGCTGTGCTTCTGCACCTTCACCCGGTAAGGCTGGCCCAACGAAATACCCGGTGGACGACATCAAGGAGATTACCCATTGCTTGCTCCAAGTTTCGTATAGCGCCGGTGTTTCACTCGAGGTGGCCCGCGGTGTGGTGTACCCCTGCATTTCGGGGATGAAGGTTCATGGTACGGACTTGGCGGCAGGCTAAGTGAAGGGCCAGGTAGACGCTATTATGGACAACACATCAGCGAAGATCCCACTTGTGAATCCCCCCAATGATGAAATCATAACAGTTGGGGATGCTGTCTATAGTTTTGTCCAGTGGCCCAAGAAGGATATTACTCTTCTACCAAATCTTGAAGAAATCGAGGCTGGCGGCGTTGGACCCATAGATCCGATCCGTAACAATGAAGAGGAGAGAACGAGGAAAGCCATGTCTGCGGAGACCCCTCAATCTTTGAAGACAAGCTCACAGAGTAATAAGCGTGCTGCGTCCTCACTACCAGTGTGCTATTGCTCCCCAGAGAAGAGAAAACGAATCGTCCGTCAATCTCCAGCGCCTAAGAGGAAGATTCACTGGGCGCAGAAAGGAAAAAATTTCATATGGGAGAACCACTGCATACCCTTGCCGCACTAAAAGACATGGGTACGGCTTGCCAGAACCTACATGATTATTACCTCAGGAACTCACGTCTTCCCATGAAGGAAGGATCATCCAGTATCGTGGATGAGGTGAAGGGCAAGTATTTCTTGGACGATAACGATAGTTATCTTACCATAACCTTCGAGGACCTGTGGTATGTGTATCAATTGCAGGAGTTGGACGCCTCTCTCATCCATTGCTTTGCAGTGTAAGTGTATACAATTCTTACGCAATGTCAGTGTATATAATTCTTATCCACTTATACACTGATCACATATATCTTACTTTTCAGCCAAATGTACCTAGTTGCCAAACGAGGTTAAGTCTAGGCCAGTTTTCTCGACCCTAGCATTGTCACCCAGGACAACATAAAGGGGGATAGAAAGAATACCGGGTAATACCTGAAGAGGGCCCTAACTAACGGGCAGGACAAAGCATACTTCTTGTTGCCCTTCAACAAAAATTTTCATTGGATCTTACTGCTCATAGAACCTAGCGAAAACAAGGTTGTCTACCTCGACTCATTGAGGATGAGCCCCACACACGTGTGGGAAGATTTAAAAGGCCTACTCAATGCGGTGTTCAGGAGTTATGTGAAGGGTGGGGGCAAGCACAATGCTGCGATAGGCATGGAACTTAGGCATATAGAGAAATTTCCAGTAAGTGTCTATTCACACTTTTCCTCATAATAAAATAGAAATTTTTTAGTGCCTTCCCCACTGATTATTGTGCCTTATCATCTTTATACTTCCTTATGTAGTGCCACCAACAGCCCGGAGGCCATGCTTGTGGCTTCTACGTTGCACGACATATGCAAATCACGCTGGGATTACGAGCAAATGAAGATCTGAACATTTGAGATTCAAACCTCGATTTCAATTCTCTTGCAGACATTAGAGATAGTTTGTCTACGTTTATTAATACTCAAGTTATTGACCCAAATGGTCGTCTAAACGGTGGACGACTATAGTTAACTATAACAGACATATCGTATGAAGTGATGCATGTCCTGTAATAACTTTCTTATATTAATATATGATATGTTCCTTTGAATTTGATGTTGTTCTTATTTAGATGAAATCTGGATGTATATGATGAAATCTGAATGTTTATTGATGAATCTGTTTATGGATTGAATATGGATGAAATCTGGATGTATATGGATGCAATCTGTTTATTTGAATTCTAGATGTATATGTATATGGATGTATATGTATATGGATGAATCTGGATGAAATCTGTTTATTTGATGTATATGTATTTGGATGAAACTAGTCACCATTAGAACAATCTGTTTGAATGTATATGTATATGGATGAAAAACTAAAACCTGGATGTATATGTATATAGATAAAATCTGTTTATTTGAATTCTGGATGTATATGTATATGGATGAATTCTGGATGTGTATGGATAAAATATGGGGCGAGCTAATTATTTTTTTTGACCCTGGAAAAGATATCACTGGTGGTTCATACTACAACCGCCAGTGATATGCACCGTCATTGACGGTTTTAACTAAAACCGCCGGTGAAGGTCTACATAGCACCGGCGGTTTTGGTTAAAACTGCCAGTGAAAAACTGTTATCACCAGCGGTTCTCATAACAACCGCCGGTGATATTATTAATATCACGGGCGGTTCTGTTACGAACGGCCAGTGATAATGCATATCATTGGCTGTTCCACACCCGCTAGTAAAAATCCCCGATTATCACTGTCACATAATCACTGTCGGTTTGAAAACCGTCAGTGATGTGAGTTCAGAACCACCAATAATGACGTGTTCTGCACTAGTGGAAGCAAATTAACTAAGTGACTGCGTTGCCAGGGATCAGTTGATCAATAATGATACATAAGAGGTGCCGTGGATAGGCGATTAGGGTTCGTTTGACGTCAGAACCAGCGACGACATCTGGCAAGAGCCCTCCAAATTAATTACGTACATCTGCCCGGCCCTTAACGCCTATATGTCTCCATAGCGCAGTACATATCTAATATATGACCTGGCCCAAAATCTACAAGCAGAACTGAGGAGTCAGGACTGAGGTTTCCTGACCTAGCGAGAACATGAATGTGCATGCCGATATATACATATCATATGTAAATTCCATGCGGACTCGCACCGTCATAATTAAGTACTCGTACGTTCTTCAGGAGTTGGTCGCTACCGCGGCAGCAGCGCAGAGGAGCACATATATGTGTGCATGCATTCACTCCCTCCTTTTAATTCGCAGTACAGCTCGCGCTCCGATCCAAATCTCCGTGCGTAGCATGGCTCCTGTGGCCGGTGCAAACAAGTGCAAGCGCGAGTACTTTTTCTAGATTCATATTGGTGCATACACGGCACAGCAGGTTACCAGCCCCTTCCGGTCGCAAATATATGATGTCCTAGACATCGATCAACACGGCATCTAATTTACAACTTTAACTGCTAACTACTGCTACAATTTTTTTTATAATGCCCACTAAAAGATTATAGAGGTTTACGAATCTACGCATATGGTTTTTATGTCCCCAATCTAATTAAATATTTAAAAATATATTCCTAGCCAAAACTTCAAAATTTTGACTAGCTTGCCCGCATCTGAAACCATAGATATGTGACTGGCGACTCCCACAAAAATATGTCATTTTGAAAAAGAGTGTGATTAATCTTTATCAACTTTAATTTAGCTCTTGGCATCTAGTAAAGATATATTTACACCGATGATCATCGCCATGGGTACATGAAAGATCATACGCGTAGTTCTATTTAGAGAATGTGTGGTAGACGTGTTTTTTATTTAATTTGACCTAAGAGCATATGTATCAGTTTGATGCATGGAGTATGTGCCGTGCTGCAGTAACTTATATTCTTTTTAATGTACGTGCCTAATTAATTGTACAGGTTTTTCCCATGGAAAAACATTTCACCGTTGCGAATTTTTAGCTTACCTCTCCCTCCGTAAAATAAAAAATAGTGCACAAGAATTGCATTTGTTTGAATTCTATCAAATCGTATTTGGTATAATGTATATATATTCATGAGAAGAGGTATTCACATTCTTATCTTTCTTGTTGTAAATTCAAAAATTCAAAAATTTTCTCCACAATAATATCACAAAAAATTTCTGAATTTCACATATTTCATGTTAACCTATCCCCTCCGGTAAATTCTTTCTTCCGGAAAGAAAATCCCTGGTTGTTCCTCCCGATCTGATCCCACGCGCCAGATCATATCGATGTAATTGCACTGCAGAGGACTCGATGTAATTATATGAGCATGCATGCTATTTATTTGAGCATATGTTCGGCCTTCTCGTGTAGGCCGATCTGAATTTTTGCATGCATTGCTATAGGGTTTCACCGCTGCCGTGAAAATTTAGTTACAGTACAACGTGGTATTTAATTCGCTGCAGATATGTGCTGTCCAATGTTTGCATCAACACATGTAAAGTGCGCCGTAAAATCACCATAGAATTACTGTAGCTAATCTTGCATGACGTATATATCACTTTATTGGGCCCTTAAAAATATGGTTACTTGGATACACGTCAATTCAAAGATTGGAAATCAGTAAATGTTGATCATCAAGTCGAAATTGATAGTACCAGAGGATCATCGGGTGGATGGTCGAGTTAAGGTCGACGGGACGAAGGAGTTATCAAGAATTGCTGATAATCAAGGTTGGCACTACTAGAGAATAGGCCTTTAATACCGACACATCAGTCTAGGCTGGACACAAACCGGTACTGATAATGGCATCAATCCCGATTCGTGGCTCCAAAGCTTCGATCCCGGTTGGGCTCTGACATCGGTCCTGGTTCGTGATATGAACCGGTACTAATAAGTCCTTTGGTAGGCGGGTACAAAACAGCTGGCATGGGTGCTCATCAGTTCTAGTTCGTAACACGAACCCAGACTGATGTCTGCTCATCAGTCGAGGTTCGTGTTACGAACCGGGACAGATGTCTCGTTTGAGGAAAGCTCAAAAAGAATGCATATCCTAGTTATATCAAAACGCGTGGTGGGGTGGGTTGGTCAGAAGGGTGAGTGGGTAATCTTGAGGTCTTAGGTTCGAGTCCCACTACTCTCATATAACCATGAGTTATTTTTAAATATTTGTAGCACTATTAGTCTCGGCTCGTTGGAACCGGAACTGATGCCCAAGAAGCAATCGTCTCAAGATATCGTCGATTCAGAACCGGATGAAGCCTGCTCCAACCGAGATCAAGGTCCATTCCCCAGTAGTGTGGCAAAACGGAGGCGTCATCATGTGTAGAACGTCATCAAGAAAATGATGCGCAAGGTGAAGGTATAACTAGTGTAGAGTTAAGGGTGTTTTCTACTTTTTTTATCGGTCTTGGTGTTGGTTGGAAGACTGGGTTGGTAGGATAGTCGTCGTACTATCACGAGGGGCCCAGATCGGTTTTGATTGGACCGTTTCCTAGCTCTCGGGTGATGCACATTAAATCTCCATATCCCTAGTTGAACCTAGAGAAGTGTCAGAGGTGTCAGGTTGTGTGCGAGTTGAGATCTCTTTGGTTTGCTTAGATTTTCTACATCTCTCCTTTGGGTTTGGAGTGATGTAACCTTATGGGTTGTGTAACTCTCGTTATAAACTTTCTGTAGAGTCCAAGATCACCTAGTTCTGACTTCCAAGTTAGGAGTTATGTTGTTTTTTGTCTCCCAGTCCGACAGCCTATAAGGTGGCGGACCGACTTGGTTCGACATGGTGCTATGGCGAGCCGGGCTTCTCTGGAAGTCGGTCCGGCTTCGGTCCGCCTTGCACATGTCCGTGGAGGACGGTTCAGCCCCCAATCTGGTATCATCTAGTCCATGGCGGACCGGTCCGGTGTGTAAGGATGCTTTTTTCCAACGGCGAGTTTTTGACAGTAGGGGTATTTAAACCTCAAATATGGTTGGTTTGAGGTGATGGTTTGACTTGAAATTGCCCCCATGTGTTAAGATGTAGCCTAGAGAAGAGAGAGAAAGGGTTAGAAAGAGGGAGAGCACCATCATATGTGTGATTAGGTGATTTGTGGAGAGAGAAGTGTGGGGGACCAAGTAAATCTTGTATGCATCACTCTTGTGCTTTGATCAGGGGTGATCAATCCACTTCATTCTTGTTGCTCTTGGTGCTTACCATCACCTCGATGACGTGAGATGCGTCATGCGCCGATGATCTTCTCAAGGAGCTTGTGAGGAGGCCCGAACGAATCATGTGATTGGCGTTAGTGCTTGCCATCTCTAGAGAGGAGGAATTAGAAATCATTAGTGAAGAAGAGGCGGTTGGCTCGAGAGGGAACCAGTTCTTGCGTGGGATCAAGCCTCAACATGGATTAGAGGAGACCGACAAATCTCCAAGCATCAAGGTAAAAAGGAACCGTGTCTCTTGTGGTTTACGTCTCCGTCGCACTTACTCCATCCCATCTCATATGAGTTGATTGTGCTATTTACATTCTATGTCATGTATTGATTGCTAGTATCCTAATTCTTGTATTGATCTTGTTAATTTAGACATTCTAGCATCTAGATTGTGCTAAATTATGTATTTAGACTATCTAGTGTTTTTGGCTTGCTCTCACCCTAGGATTGTTATCATCTAGATATATTACTTATGTTCAAAGAATTAGCCTTTAGTTTCCACATTTAATTAGGCTTTGGACACAAGTATAAAAGTTGAATAGAAACCAAAATTTAAAAAACCCCAATTCATCCCCCTCTTGAGCATCTAGTTCCTTTTAAGTGATATTAGAGTTAGAGCTCTCACTCAACAGACTTCACCGTCTTGAGAGTTAAAGAATGACCATGAGGGATTTTAGGCATCTAGCTGATGCACATATGTTTGATGGCACAAATTACAATTACTTGAAATTTCGCATGTCATGCTATCTTGAGGCCATGGATTTTGATATATGGCGGATTGTAAATGTTGGTTTTCTCCTTCTAAGAACTCTAAGGTTCTAACCATTGAGGATGAGAAAAGCTCACATCTCAACGCTCTTGCTATCAATGCTTTATTTAGTGCTGTCGAAGAATTATGTCGGCAATATACTTTATAGGGCTATGCGTAAGACCGAAACCCGATGGTAACACAGGAGACAGATTTATACAGATTTGGGCCCTCGAGGTGAGGTAATACTCTACTCCTGTGCTCGTGGATTGTATTGGGGTTGATCTCGGTGGATCAATCTTGAGGATGGCTATGGATCGGTGTGATCTCTCCTACCGATGTGATCCTGGATGTCTAACTAGGGGCCCATGCCTCCCTTTATATAGTGGAGTGAGATAGGGTTACAGATAAGTACGTATCCTAGTTGGTTATAAAAATTGGGGATAGAGATAGGAAGTCTATCTCTATCTTTTTTTGCCGAGTACGTAATGTACCGGATTACAACTGCGCCTTCCCTATGATACAAGTCGGGTCTTCATGTAGGGCAGGCCCGTCTTCTAGATGGTAGGCGTCACCCTGCTCCGTGAGGTGGTTCGCCTAATTTGTCTCCGTGAGATACCCGGGGACTATGTTATCCACAGTAACCCCCGAGTGCTTTACAGCCGAGTTGATGCCGAGTGCTCCGACTGGAACCTTCTCTATGCCGAGTGCTCCATTGGCATGCAAGGAGGCTGTGAAGGGCTCAAGAGCTTTGCATATTGAAATCTCCGAGTGACTCCCAGCCCAATTTCTTGGAGTCCTGGAAGTCGGCGCGATGGTTGACGTCGCGGCGTGAGTAGAATGTCGACGCAACTATCCTCAGCGAAGTGTGAGAAGCTGGCGTAGTAGATCGGCGCGGTTGTCCTCGGCGCAATGCGCCAGAAGCCGACGTAGTAAGTCGGCGCAGTTGTCCTCAGCGCAGTGCGCGAGAAGCCGCAAGTTGGGGTGGCCATCCTCGTCGTTGCGGTAGCAGCGAGTCAGCGTAGAGAGTCGGCGTGGCTGTCCTCGGCGCATTACGTGAAAAGCCAAGCCATAATTTGCGCTCGGGGCGCCGGCATAGGCATGCAGCCGAGCCATATAATGCACTCGTGTGCTTTGGCGAGGCGTCTACCGCATCGGTTTGGCGTGGCGTGGAGCCATGCCGTAGATTGCGCTCGGGGCACGGGTGTTGACACGTAACTGTGCCATGGTCGCTGCTTGTAGCGTAAACACTTCCTTGAACCCCTGTAACATGTACATGTAGGATTTAGGCAGTATCTGAATATGAAAACATTTGGTTGAATATAAAATCCGACTATGCGAAATAGCCATTTTTTATTTTTCTTACTTGATGATTTTTGTTAGTCCGAGTGGTTTTTCTTCCTTTTGTTATGCACTCTGCCCGACTAGTCTAGCCCCCGAGTGTAGAGAGTTGGCACATGGCTTTTTATCCCAGTCACTCGTTTAGGTGACGTAGAGTTCACCGTGTTATGGGTTTAAAGCTTCACTACTCAGAATTATAGCACACTCGGATTTCACTTAAATCACTAAGTAACAAAAGCAAAAAATAACTATAAAAAAGATGGATGCATGCAAGTGCACACAATTATGTGTAGCCCCGACTTACTGCTTAGTTGGAATTCAACTAAGTAGCAAGTCAAGAAATAATTACGAAAAAGATAGGTGCACGCAAGTACACACAATTATGTGTAGCCCCTGACTTACTGCTTAGTTGGATTTCAACTAAGTAGCAAGTCAAGAAATAACTATGAAAAAGATGGGTGCGCGCGAGCGCATACAATTATGTGTAGCCCTCGACTTACTGCTTAGATGGAATTCAACTAAGTAGCAAGTCAAGAAACAACACGAGTTTATATGTGAAAAGATTATGATGATGAAAAACTTAGCTGCTTTGTTGATGATGATGTCGTCCTTCCTTTTGAGCTTTTAGCCCCCGGGCGTATCATCTTGTAGGCTTGAAGCGCAATCGTGGGCTTGTAGCCATGGCGAAGTTTGCGCCAGTATGCCGGGCGTTATGCGCTGCCGCGCCGAGTTGACGAGGCATGCAAACGAGCCATATGATGCACTCGGTGCCGGGCGTGACGCGTCTTGCCGTGCAAAGGTTGCGCCCGGGGCGCTGGCGTTGGCGTGAAGCCGTGCCGAGTTGACGTAAGCATGCAGCCGAGCTGTATGATGCACTCGGTGCCGGGCGTAGACGTCAGGCCGTGCAAAGGTTGCGCTGTATACCGGCATTGGCGTGAAGCCGTGCCGAGTTGACGTAGGCATGCAGCCGAGCCGTATAATGCACTCGGTGCCGGGCGTGAAGCGTCAGGCCGTGCCAAAGGGTGCGCTCTGGGCGCTGGCATTGGCGTGAAGCCGTGCCGAGTTGACGTAGGCATGCAGCCGAGCCGTATGATGCAATCGGGGTGCTGACGTAGGCGTGCAGCCGTGCCGAAGGGTGCGCTCAGGGCGCTGGCGTTGGTATGAAGCCGTGCCGAGTAGGGAGACTCATTCGAATCTCTTTTCTCTTGCGGTACCCAGACCAAGTATATTAAATCTGGCAATTGACCTCGGAGGGTATACCAGTATATGGCGGTACCCGGCCCAGTGTGTCGGATCCGGCTTGTGGCTCACGGAGAGCGTACCAAGGGCTTAGCCGAGTGGTCATCTCGAAACCCATTCGCGATATCTGATTCTGACTCGTGCAGTAACCGGCAATTGACCTGATATGAGGCAACAATTGACCTAGCATGAGGCATATCACAGTATTAGGTTTAACCGAGTGCACCCATAACCAATGGTGTAGGGCAAGCAGCTCAATAAGCGTATCCTCGGAACCCGAACCCTTAATAGCTTTCAGCATCTGATTCCACTTGGTGGTCACCAGCTAGTGGCCTAACATGAGGCATGCTTACTAACTGTATTATTTTTGCGGATGGCGCGTGAGAGTGCACAATGGGTGCGCCGACGTGAGAGCTCATGGCCTCGCGCCGACCCCTGACAGCTCTCGACGGATAGCGTTGGTGTGAAGCCGTGCCGAGTTGACGTAGGCATGCAATGAGCCGCATAATGCACCCGGTGCCGGGCGTAGGCGCAGTGGCCGTCTTCAAGATTGCGCTTCGGCGCTGGCGTTAGCGTGAAGCCGTGCCGAGTTGACGTAGGCATGCAGCCGAGCCGTATGATGCACTCGGGGTGCTAGCGTAGGCATGCACCCGTGCCATAAAAACCATCTCGCATTATCCTGCATTGTATCCTATGGAGACAATGAAAAATACGAGTAGTAGAGAAAAAACTGGATTGTAAAGCAATATGCATGATGTCCAATTATGTCAAATTATCGTCTTTTTATCTTTACCGTATTGATTTACGCTTCTCCGAGTATGTTTAATTCCTTTTGTTAAGCACTCCGCCTAACTCATCAAGTCCCTTAGCGTTAGGAGTTGGCACGGAGCTCTATCTCCGGACACGCATTAGGAAACCCAAATTTTGCATAGGAATCAGAGTTTCACTACTCAGAATGTGTGACACTCGGATTCGGTAAAAGTCAACATGGAAAAGAATAAAAGAAACTCGAAAAGAGATGTTATCTTTCTGTGATTGAATCTGTATTTTGCCCGAGTAGATTAGATCCTTTTACTAAGCACTCTGCCAAGCGCATCAAGTTCCTTAGCGTTAGGAGTTGGCGCGAAGCTCTGTCTCCAAGAACGCAATCGGGAAGTATGAGTGTTGCATGGAGACAAGAGTTTCGTTACTCGGAACAACCAATACTTTGGCTCAACAAGAATTCAAAAAGAAAGACAACGATTGGGTGCAGATTGCACCTAATTAGGTGTAGCCCCCAACTTACTGGCTAGTCGGAATGCGACTAGTGAACAAGTCAAATCAATCTCAATAAAAGAGAAGGGGTGCGCTACTGCACACCTAATTAGATGTAGCCTCCGGCTTACTGCTTAGTTGGATACCAACTAAGTAGCAAGTCAGGAGATAAATTATAATGATGTAATTGAGTATGAAAATAGACAACTTAGCTATTGATCGTGTCGACCTCACGCCCGAGTAAACGAGCCCCCGGGCATGTCACCTTGTCGGCGCAACTGTCCTCGTCGTCTTGCCCGAGAAGCTGCCCTAAGGAAGTCGGCGCGGCTGTCCTTGTCGTCGTGCGCGCGAGAAGCCGGCCTAAGGAAGTCGGCGCGGCTGTCCTCGGCGTCGTGCGCGCGAGAAGCCGGCCTAAGAAGTCGGCGCGGCTGTCCTCGGCGTCGTGTGCCCGAGAAGCCTGCTAGGAAGTCGGCGCGGCTGTCCTCGGCGTCGTGCGCGCGAGAAGCCTGCCTAGTAAGTCGGCGCGGCTGTCCTCGGCGTCGTGCGCGCGAGAAGCCAGCCTAAGAAAGTCGGCGATCACGGTTTCGACCGAAACCTCTTTTTTCGTCACCATGGTGACATCTCTCATCTTCATGTTGAAGGTCACGGTTTGTCGTTGTTGCCGGAGCAACGAGTGGGTGCGGCAGTAGTCGTTGTCGTCGTCGCCGCAAGTTGGGGGCGTAGGAGCCGTAAGCCGGGACGGCATAGGAGCCTCGCTGTGATCTCCGGGATGAGATCCACTTTCTCGTCGAGGTCTGCCATGCCCTTGCTGAGGTGCGCCGAGGATCGCCGAGGTGCCGAGCGAAATTCACGTCGCGCTCCTTCTTCGCGCGGGATTCATGTCACCCCGCGCAGTCTGTCTTCAAACAGTCGCCACAGTCACATCCGAACTCGGTTTTCGATGATCTTAGACTCGTTGGAAAGATAACGAGATAAGCTTTCCAATGCATCTAAAACAACCACAAAATTCCTTTCGAGTCAACAGGAAATCATGACGCAAGTTCCGTCCAGATTCTGGACGCTAATAGATCGCATCTTCCCGCGTTCGCTTTGCGGTTGAAGTTGTCTTCCGATCGGATCTGATCCGATTCTTCGAGGGCAAGTTTGCCGAGGTTGTTAATGATGAAATCCAAGCCTCCAAAACAGGAAGCTTAGCCGAAGGTGAATTCGACGGTGCTGCCGCCGAGAGATGCCATTGAGTTTGATGAAGATGATCTTAGCGCTGCCTCTACCTGGCGCGCCAACTGTCGATGAATTATGTCGGCAATATACTTTATGGGGCTATGCGTAAGACCAAAACCCGATGGTAACACAGGAGACAGATTTATACAGATTCGGGCCCTCGAGGTGAGGTAATACACTACTCCTGTGCTCGTGGATTGTATTGGGATTGATCTCGGTGGATCAATATTGAGGATGGCTATGGATCGGTGTGATCTCTCCTACCGATGTGATCCCGGATGTCTAACTAGGGGCCCCTGCCTCCCTTTATATAGTAGAGGGAGATAGGGTTACAGATAAGTACGTATCCTAGTTGGTTATGGAAACTGGGGATAGAGATAGGAAGTCTATCTCTATCTTTTCTTGCCGAGTACGTAATGTACCGGATTACAACTGTGCCTTCCTTATGATACAAGTCGGGTCTTCATGCGGGACAGGCCCATCTTCTAGATGCTAGGTGTCACCCTGCTCCGTGAGGTGGTCCACCAAATTTGTCTCCATGAGATACCCGGGGACTATGTTATCCACAAGTGCTTTGAGCGTAGATGAGGAAAAGAAGGTATGCCACCTTAAGAATGCTCATGATGTGTGGATGCTTATTTAAAGAAGCCACGAAAAATCCAAATTTGAACAAAATGACGGATTACAAGAATGGCATCAAGTGATATATGCTCCGACTCAAGCTTCAATGAGGATGATCACTCATTGCCTCTCACTTCACTTCATTTTGCGGCTTAAGGTAATGATGAGGTAAATGATGATGAGCCTTCTCATGATGAATTGATGCGTATGCTTGGTAGGTTACATGAGCACCTTGAGAAGGAGATGAGGAAATCATATGATTTGGCAAATGCTTGATTTGCTTCAAAATTTATGTGATGCCTTAAAGAGAGATCATGAAAATCTCCTCCTCAAGGAACTCACTAGTACCAATGTGGATGTAGGGATAACATATGATGTTTTGGACAAATTGCCTTGCTTAGATTCAATTCCTTTAAATTCATCTAAAATTGATGTTTCCACCTCTTGCGACGAACTGTTTAATATGCCTAGTTGCTCTAGTGCTAATACTTCTATTTCCTCTAATACTTGCAATACTAACCATATTGTAGAGGAAAACAAAGAGTTCAAGGCCCAAGTCAACAAATTGAAGAAGGATTTAGAAAATTGCTACAAGGGGAAGGCCAACCTATATGCCATCTTGGCAAGCAAAAATCCAACAAGGACAAGAAAGGTCTTGGCTTCATCCCCAAGAAGAACAATAGCAAGATAAGGCACAATGCAAGACATTCCAAGTCTAAAAATCAAAAGAGTAACTCCAAGCACCAAGCCAAAAGAATAAAGACTATTTAGTGCTTTGGATGCAACAATCTAGGACACACTTTCATGATGTGTCCTAACAAGGGGAAGAACAAGAATCCATCTTTGAAGAGGCAAACCGGTAACGAGCAAGTCAAGAAGTAGAGTCATGGAGTTTCAAAGCCCACTTGCTACAATTGCTGGAAAAAGGGACATTTGGTAAAAAAAAAAAATTGTCCTAACGGTGAAACTCATAAGCCTACTCTTGTTAATGAGCATTATTTGCTTAGGAGAGATAAAAATGAAAATTTAATCGCTAGAAATATCAATTCCACTAAAACTAATGTGAAAGCCATTTAGGTTCCAAAAACCATAATTCTTGACAAATCACTTGGGCAGCAAGGGAACGCCTTAGGCAAGAAAAGTTTGGGAGATAGGGTGTTTTGGATCATGGCCCTCGCTAGCCATGCCAATGATTTAGTCATGACCAATTGAAGGCATGACCAATTCATTGGCAAAAACGTGTTGTTTGGATTGAAGCCAATTGAGGATTGCCAAATTTTGGCAAAGTAGGTGGTATGTTTTGTTTGTTGCCAATTAAATGTGCCAATTGTTCCTATAGTCAAATAAAATAATTACAAATTCAAATAAAGTATAGAAATTGAATTTAAAATTTAAAACATATTAGAAAATAAAAATTACCATATAAATTATAAAAATACAAAAAATAATAACTTATAAAAATTACAAAAATGGGTAGGTTGGGATTTTATATGATTTATAAAATTTGTTCCATATAATTTGGTCACTGTATGAAATAAATACAAAAATTGGAAAATAAAATCTTTTGAAATTAATGGAAGAGTTGCTGCCTGTTGGCTCGCCAATTCCATTGGCGATGGAATTCGGCGCCCACGATTGGCGAGGAAGCTGCATGAAAACTTGTTGGCACGCCAAATTCTGTTGTGGGCGAGCCAAAATTTGGCTTTCAACCAAACGCAAACCAATACCCATTGGCATGACCATTAGATGGTAGGGCAAGTGAAGGCAACCATCCAAACACACCCATAATCCCTAGGTTTTGCCCAAGGAAGGTGGTTGGATAAGCCCTAAGTTGAATTATGCTAATCTGATGAATTTTGTTTCATTGCAATAAATCATAAACGAGTGGCTTATTCTCTTGCTAATTGTTCAAATATAAAAATTTATAATAGTAAGATTATTAGTGCTCATGACATTTGCAATGAAAAGAATTATACTTAGGAAAGAAAATTATTTATGGATGACACTCATGGACCCAACAAGCGTTGGGTACCAAAATTTACTTAAAGTGCTAAATAGGTTTCGAAGAGGCATTAAAGGCTTCACATATGCGGAAAGAGGTGGAATTCATCATCAACCATTTGAGGCCAAGCATGTGGATATTCAACTCACCATCTAAAACCAATGTCGCTTCGGTAACAATTTAAATTCAAACACATTGCCTTGTGTAGGTCATTGCATTTCATTGCATGAAAAATCCATTTATCTTATTTCCTTGCTCTTCTTTCAAATTTTCAAATTGCTATATGTGCTTGATGAGTATCACATTTAGAGATAGCGCTAATTCATATTCATGTGTATCACATTTCCTAAATATGCCATAAAAATTATGTGCTAGTTTGAAATTCAAATATGAGCCATTTTAACCAAAATATGAATTTGAAATAAAACATTTGAAAATTTTTCCAAACTGATTCTCAAATGTTTTGCTTAAATAACTATATTCATCAAAAACAAGTTTCCAACCAAAAACATAGTTACTAGTATCTTTTATTTTGCCTCTTTTTGGTATTTTCCATAGAATTAATTTTAATCCGAATTTAAATAAAGTTTCAATACCAAAAAAACCTAGAGTTGGTCATTAAAAACACTTTTTGTATTCAAAGGATTTTCAAATGACCAACATATCTCAAGCTATGAGATTTTGAAACTCACCGAAAAATTTATTTTGACCAAATATGTCCAATTATAGCACTTAAGTGAGTTTTGACATTTGAGCCAAATTCTTTGAGATAAATATGCTCGAAAGAGTATTTGTGAATTACAAAGACCATTTGGAAACTAAAATAACCCTCTCATGCTCATTTGGCAAGATTGAAGAAATTTGTGAAAAAAAAAATTGGAGATCTTTCATAGCTAAAAGCTTATTTGGCTATTGTGCTAATAATATTTGGATTTTGAGCTAAGTCTCTTTTGGAGTTATTTGTATTCTCATGAATATCACATTTAGGGGGAGCTTAACACAATTCCATGTATTTAAGTGTCCCTAGGTGTGACATATGTCAACTTTTTGGTTTTGGCACCCCTTTGCAAAAATCTTAACTTTTAGCCAAAATTCAAACAATGTGCTACATTCTCATCTTTTGATAGTGCTCAACTCTCATCTATCTACTCAAAAAGCAATTTTATATGCATTCATGGCAAAATGAGTTAATTTAAAAATGATTTAAACATGCATAAAATGATTTAAACATGCATAAAATGATTTAAAAGTGCATAAAATTGCATAAAAACATCATAAACATGCATAAAATGATTTAACAAAAATATATTCTAACAAAAGTTCACTAAAATTCACTCATAATCATTTGCGACAAATTCCTTGATTTAAAAATCAATTTCACCCATATTTTGCTACATGTGTTAAAATTCTTGTACCTAATTACCTATTGGACCTAATGTTAGTGATATGCTCTAGAGACGATCATGTAAGAAGATTGTATCACGTCTATGTTTACGCACTCTTGGATAATATGTTATCAGTTCTACGAATAGACATCGTTCACATTGTTCATCAAGTAGGACTTGGTTGTGAGACACTTTGTTTATACGATCATATTCTAAATTACTCCTGGTCTTATATCATTATGTGGGACAGTAATGATTTAATCAGCATATGTATTGATTGATGGTAATGATTCATATATCATAGATATAGAGATATCAAATCAATAATATGGACACATGTTAGAGAACATAGTGTTGGATAGACCTACTCCGAGACACTGCTAAGAAGTCTGAGGGACCAAGTGAGTCTTGTGTGCATCACTCTTGTGTTTTGATCCGGTACAATCAATCTGCCTCATGCTTATTACTCTTGGTGTTTGCCAGCACCTAGATGGTGTGGGAGGCGTTGTGCGCCGGTGACCTTCTCAAGAAGCTTGTGAGGAGACCCGGACGAATCATGTAAGTGAAGTTGCTGCTTGCCATCTCCGAAGAGGACGAACTAGCAACCACTAGTGGAGAAGAAACGGTTGGCTCGAGAGGGAGCCGGTCTTTGTATGGGATCAAGCCTCAACGTAGATTATGGGAGACTGACAAGTCTCCAAGCGCCAGGTAAAAAGGAATCGTGTCTCTTGTGGTTTGCTTCTCCTTCTCACTTACTCCATGCCATCTCATATGAGTTGATTGTGCTATTTACATTCTATACCATGTATTGATTGCTAGTATCTAATTCTTATATTTTGATCCTGTTAATTTAGACCTCCTAGTATCTAGATTGTGCTAAATTGTGTATTTAGATTGTCTAGTGTTTTTTCTTACTCTCACCTTAGGATTGCTATCATCCAGATATATTACTTGTGTTCAAAGACTCAACCTTTAACTTCCACATTTAATTAGGCTTTGGACACAAGTGTAAAAATTGAATAGAAACTAAATTTTAAAAAAACCCAATTCATCCCCTCTTAGGCATCCAATTCCTTTTACTTCCTCCTCTATCTCTCTCCTTCCTCTCGCCTCCCTTTCTCTCTGTGTGTCTCAATCTCACTCCTCCTAGTGATAAGTGCCCACTACCTACGGAGTGTAGAATGTCCTTCCCCACTGCTCCCTAACCCTCCCTCGCTACTTTCCCTTGCCAAAGATCCACCAGCCGCTGCCACTACCGTGCTAGAGTCCTGCCACTGTCGACTCGGCCGCGGTGCCAACACGATTCCCCTCCACCCTAGCTAGTCAGCCACACCATAGCCATTCCCATCCCCGCCCCTCAGTTATCCCTAGTCAATCAGCCATCCGAGCTAACCATGCCATCGGACCGTGCATTCGGTTGCTGTCGCATCATGCACCCATGGCTACCTCTGTGCCAGATTCGCCGAGAGCCACCGGAGAAGACATAGGGCTCGAAGGAGAAGATCGGATCTAACGGGGGCGAGCTCAAGTCAGCGCGGCCAGACACCGGATCAAGCTCAAGGCAGCACGGCGAACCTGGATCCAGAGGGACGAGCTCGAGGTAGCATCGCCTGGCACTAGATCGAGCTCGAAACAACCGATAGTGGTGAAGAAGAATGAGGAGGGTGATGGCAATTTTGACGTAGATGGAGAATGAAAATAAGGGTAAAATGGACCAATTTTGAAATTACAGTGTTAAAAGTTACTTTGAGATTCGCATAGTGGAAATGATCCGATTTCCACCATTTTATTATGATAGTTCTACAAATATGAAATTAATAGTGGCATTCTTATGGTTTCCAACTCTCCGGTGGCATCTATCTAAATAACCATTAAAAATATGGGGGTAACCAGAGGATTGATATGGCTACCATCTAAAATCACTATATCATCATATTATTATTATTATTATTATTATTATTATTATTATTATTATTATTATTATTATTATTGGGAAACTTTCATATGTCAATGGATAATCTTTTACGAGCTTAGGACCGGTGCTAATTAATTACTCCCTCCGTTTCACAATGGTTGTAGTTCTAGCATTCAAAATTTTTATCAAAATGGTTGTAGTTCTCATATCCCAATACAACTTTAGAGCCAATATGACATTTGTACCCTTCATCAATACAGTCATCTATTTAAGCTAATTTGTTCAACTACCCTTCATTAAATGAGGGTAGACAAGTCATTTTTCATGTCTCCTTATTTTGTGTGTATTTAGCTAAAACTACAACCATTATGAAACGGAGGTAGTAGTTAGCAATCGCATTGTCAAACTTTGACTTAATTAAATACTCCCTTCGGTAACAAATATTTGACGTTTTTTACTTTGCACAGTGTCCAGGATGCAACTTTAACCACTAATTACTATTGTATTTTATTTTAAAACCTCACTAAAATTATAATATTATTGAAGTACTTTTTGAGACAAATCTATACATATAATTTTTACCTAGACAGTCTAACTATTTAAAAAGATATTTGTGGCTTGAGTTCTCAAACTTTGACTAGCATGTATCTCAAACGTCAATTATTTGTGACCGGAGGAAGCAGGTGAAATTAAGCACCACACGATTTTAGTTGTTAATTAATTAAGTACGGGTTAAATATCTCTATCGGTAGATTTTGACAAGTTCAAGGATCTAAGCATGCAATTCTAAAGATTAGGGACCCAAGTTACATGCTCGTGCATGTCTAAGACCATGGCGCACTATATAGTTATTTGTTGTTCTTGCATTTCATGATAGTATATCTATAGCTCGATATCTTGCTGTAGCGAAAGTGTATCCTGTGTCTTATAAGTTCGTTATTATCCTGCACATAACATGTCATAATGTTATATAGGCAGCTCATTTATTTTGTGCATTATCCTATATAGTAGCTAGGCCGGCCATTGGATTCAGGTTTTTGCACGCCTATGAATTCATTGCCGCAGTGCACAAATTAATCCATATCAGTCGACTACAGTACGTTCTATCAGGATGGTACTTACAATATTTCGCCATTTCTATATGCTGGCTACGCAATTTATTCCAATGCTAGAATACATTATATTATTATTAGTTTATAGTCTGTGTACTTCATTTGCAGGATTCCATTGATATCTGATCTGTTCGAGCACATGCAGTGGACTGATGAGAATAAGATACGAATTAATCCCGGCTCGATCTATCTGCATACATAAGAACAGGAATTCTGCTATATGCACGCATGGGATCGAACTGGATGCTCCTGGAACATGTCTCGCTAGATCATTTAATTAGTGCAGATGATCATGTGCTGCAATTAACTGAAGAGAAATATATAATGTCCAATACCAGGTTTTACCGTTGCAACGGTTCACCTCTAGGCGAAAAGGAAGGGTACTCCACCTGTTTCAAAACATAATTAAGGAGATGTCGTTTAAGACATGTGATCCCTATATATTGCAATTTTGATCATTGGTTGTATATATTACTATCACAATTTATTTATAAAATCCAATAAAAATATAATATTGCAAGATTACTTTCATTATACCAAACGAAACTACGCATATGGATTTCATATATATATTCAATCATAGCCAAAATTTCAAAAAATTTACTGCACATACGTACCCCAAAACGATAGATTTTTATAACCGAAATAGTATATTGTTTACAAGTTCATTGCAAAACATAAGATATGCATGCAAACTTATTAGTGTTTTTCTTACATGCCATTATTTATCACATATTCTCTCTCATGCATTTATAAACAGCACCCCCACAAAACATTCTCTTCCACATTTCCAAGGATTTTATGGTTTCTCTTTTGATTTTTTTTCAACCTCCAATACCTTGCATTATCAATGTCGGTTGTTTAACCGACCGAAATTATCAGTCAGTTCCAAACTAGAACCAACGACAGTGATAATAGTGTTAGTTCTAATTTGGACCGACACCGGTAATTAAAAAACAAAAAAAATCTTCTCGATCGCCATTGTCATATATTTTCCACCTTGGGTAATCCACCAATTCCTTCGTGTCCGTGGCGTTGATGCAGCGGTGACACACCGGGTCATGTTCGCGGCGGCATCTGCCAGGTGCTTCATCTCCAGCTTCGTCGTACGTACCCATAAAGTCATCAACGAATGTGTCGAGGTTGATTGGAAACCGTGAGACCAAGTGGAGCCACTCCATATTTTGTGATGAGTATATTTATCTTAGATTTAATTTAGTTGATGAGTTTGGTTTTGAGACTTGATTTAAGCCAGTTCTGTCTCCTATCTGATAGACTGCAGTAGATTTTATTTTTAGAGGTCTTTCCGTACTCAAAAAATTATGTATTGCACACGAAAGTGGTAGAGAATTTTGAGATGCATTTTTTTATGTTGACGACTCTTTCATTTGAGCAACCAAAAAGTTCATAAAAATTTGGGAATTTTTCTGCTATGCTAATCATGTTTTTTTAAGCCCTTTTTGAAATGTATTGTAATGCTTTATATTTCATTAATCCCAACAACAATCATGTTATGTTTTTGGACTAACCCCGGACCAAGTATGTCGATGCGTTGGCCCGGTTCACGGATCGGTCTCGTCTTTGTGGATGTAGGTGCGGAGGTAGCAGATAAGTCTTCAGATAGGCGTTAAGGCGGTCCGGGTTGGGTCCTGACGGGCAAAAGAGCGGTGGAGGAGATTATCGGCACAAGCACGAGATATCACGGAGACGGAGGCTTCGAGGCGAAGAAACCATAGGGCGGTGGTTGGATTTGCTTCAAGATCCATGCGACGGTGTGTATGTTAAAAAACCCGTGTTCGGTTGGGTGTCGGGTTAGCCCATGTGTGGCCTATGTTGGGCTGAGTATTGTGTGGGTTTAGGCCCATGTAAGTGGCTGGTTGAGTGGGTGAATCCTAACTCTTGATTTGGTTGCTTAGGATTGAGGTAAGAAATCAAGGGTTGTGGTTCACCCAGTGGCCCTGTAAAAGAAGGGGTGGAGAGGGCTGCCTCCACTTATGTCTTAGGCAGAAGTTTGGGTGTTATATTTTGCTCATTTGAGCTTTGCCCACCTAGGTGTGGCTGTGGAAAAACTCTCTCAAGCAATAGAAACTAGTTTCTCCAAAACTATGATTTTGTTCTTGTCTAGTTCTTGTGTTTGATCTTGTTTCTTTAGTGCCTTTTATTGTAACTTGTTTATTGGCCTCACCTCCTTCTAAATGCTGTTGATCCATGATGCTTTAAGGTTGCTCGTATCATCTTAGGGCTTTGGCAAACTATGAGAGGCTAGACATCAAGTTCTTGCACTTATTGCTCTTCTGAGCAAAAAGTTGTTCTTGCGTAGTCTGTAGTTTAGAATTTTTAGAAAAAAAACTATAAAAACCCATTTTGAGTACTTCCATTGGGAAAAGTTGTCTGACTTCCATATCCACTGTGAAAAAATTTTGAAGTCGTTTGAGCGAATCCTTTGGGAGCTATGAGGTGAATACCGAACCCTAAATTTTCTGTGCAAAGGTCCTGGCAGACTATGGTGCAAGGATTTTTCTTTTTTTTTAAGGAGTTTTGAGCTGAAATTTGGTGAGTTGTTGCACAATTCATTCATCTGCTTGGAGAAAAATCCACGAAATTTTTGGAGGCTCAGATAGGCAGCAACAACCCCTTGTTCCAAGGCAACTTTCTGTTGGAAACCACTTTTGTTTTTTCTAAAGCACCTTTGGTTGTTGGGATGTTTTGTCTTGTGTCTAATCTCGCTTGGCTTTGTGCACTTTTATTTGAACACTCAAACAACCAGGATGTGGCTGCAAATTCCTCACATACTGGCATGGACTTCATCTATGCATACCTGAGGTACACACAGTGTTGAGTGTTCTTGTTCTTAGAAAGTTGGTGAGTTCGAGGAGCACCGATCTAAAGAAAAATCTTCAAAGCTCCCATTCACCCCCCTCTGGTTGCTGTAGCCGTGCTTTCAAAACCATCGAGAAGCACCTGATAATGAACAATAAGAGAGGGAGTCCTTGATGGTGATGGGGATGTTATTGCACTTGACGTCCTCGAACTCACAGTGCATGTGCTCGATGTCGTCCTTTCTAGAGCTGAACCCTAGTGTGAAGGAGAGCGAGAGCGTGTGCATAGCGAGCAGAGACCTGAAACAAAACCTATACCATGAAAAGGTCAGCCCCATCATCCCCACAACGGTACATATTACATTGTATGGCTTGCAGGCAAGGGACACACCAACCGATTGACCTCGCCAAGATCGGGCCACCGTCCTGGACACAGCCGGCAAGAGGACTCTTCACCGCCATGGTTGACGATGGCAGCGTTGATTGCGGCCTCAAACTCCAGGAAAGCTGGCAGGAGTAGTTTGCCGTCGTAGTCATCAAAGCTATCGTGGTTGAGAAGGGAGACGAGATCGGGGAGGCAAGCATGGAGTCAAGAGAACGAGTGGCGTCCAGAGGTGAGGGCGGGAAGGAGGAAGAGGAGCAATATTGTTGGGGTAAGTGGTCTAGCCATGAGGTAGCAAATGAAGGTAGTAGGGAGGGGTAGAACATGAGTACGACGAGGAGGCAAAGAGGGGGGAAGGTGGAGAGGTGTGACGACTGCGAAATGGAGGTGGCAGAGGGAAGGGAAGGGAAGCCGAAGGCATGAGTAGAGCAGCAGTCAGGAAAGAGGAGAGGGGTGGGAAGGTGGAGAGGTGTTGCTTGGGCGTGGGCATGGGCGACAGAGGGGATGGTGGGGAGGCCAGAAGCACGAGCGGAACAGGGGCGTGGGTGGGAAGGCAGATAGTAGTGTGGAGGTAGAGAGGTGTAGCCGAGGGGAGGGCTAGAGACAAGGTTGCGGATGAAGGTGACTTGGGGGTGGGGATAAGAAGGAGATGGGGAAGGCTCTGTGAAGTTTGCTTCATGGAAAGAAATGAAAACTGCCAGGGTAATTAGTGCCATAGCCATTTTTGGAATCGACACTAATACCTATATGACACAAAAGTTATACTGTATTATCCATGTTAGTTCTAAAAGGAGTACAAACATAAATGTTGTTTTGTTGCTTTCAATCTTTGTAACTTACATGGATGGTACTATATATTACGAACCAACGCAAATAGGGTGCATCCTATTTGTTATTTTGTGGTATGCATCTATGAGTATTTTATCAATATAAATAGTATGACCATCTGTAAGTATAGGATATCTGTCATCATTATTCTCGTGAGTTTTTTAAGGGAAAGATTGCAAGACACCGCACGTCCATATATTGCTTAAAAGATTTTTTAGGGGAAAGACCGCATAACATCGCGATTTTTTTCTTTTCTTTGTTGCATATGTTGTATTTGTGCCATTCTTTTACCTTCTGTTTACTAATAACTACATGTCCGTTTTCCAATGTTCTCCCTGAATATGCAAATCCTATTTTTTAAATAAAAATTTGCACAAGTGTACCTAAGAAGAATCTCACTAATGATGTACTTTGAGATGAGCGCATGCTATTTTGTAGGCTATACAAATAAACTAATCTTTTCAACAGTCATCTAGTACTAATTTACTATGCCCTAAACCGGTGATTTTTACCTTTTTCTGATTTCTAATATAGTTATTCTCATGATTGACATACACACCTTTCGGCGACCTAATGATATGATTTTACTGAATCCAAATGGAGGCGTAAAATTGTAATGGGCTTTTGTATATATACAAGTTTTTTTTTGTCTTTATGTTTAAATTTCATTGGTTTTCATACACATTTTTAGCGTGCACAAAAAGAAAATTGTTGGGAAACGGTGGTAGTCCTTGTACCCACACTCGTAGGAGAACCTACGCTATTGGAGACTCTTAGCTACCAAAGTGGTATTTTATTGAAGTGTGAATACTATTATACAAGAGAGTACACTCTTTAGTGGCTAACCTACCACTTTCTCCTAATATCACTCCTTTCTCTAATGCTCCACATTTCACCACCATGGTCTCATCTAGAGCACACCCTTCTTGAGCACACACATAAGAGCACATGCATTAGTGTCGGGACCCAAAAATTTATGCCAACCAAATTAGGCCATTTGTACAAAACAAAACCATCAATTCACAACATAGATCAATCCATTCCACCATACATTCATATAAAGCAATATCAATCCGTCCATTCATATCAAATTATAGCACATCCACAATATAATATATAAACTTGAACATAGCATACAACACATAGATCAACCAAGTACTCATTGTTCAAACAAACGTCAATTTGGAAAGATGACAACACAGATCAACCATAGTACATTGTTCATACTGAAACATAACATAACACAGATAAGCATAGTACTCATTGTTCATACAAACATCAATTTGGAGGAGTATTGCCAAATCGATGTCCACTACCGGCGTCGCCTCCCAAGTTTAAGAAGTGATCAACCGACGGCGGAGTCCTCGAAGAAGAAGCGCCGTTGCCTCCAACATGGCCATCCGGTGTGGGGGACACCGAATCCTATATTAACAAACATATATTAGAGATAGCTAGATTACATCAAAATAAATTTGAATAATTGATGATACCATGTTGGGAGATTGCGGGCTAAATAAGGGTGGAGGTTGAAACGGAGGAAGATTCAGTGGTCTTCCGAACTGCTACGTCATGTATTCCTACAAAACAAATGTAATCGGCAAATTTCATTAAATAAGAATACGCAAAACTAGATATCGACAATAGTAAGTTTAAATTTGTAGTTTGCTTCTAGTTATAACAGAAATTCTAAAATATATAACCACTTATTTGACAATTTCATGTACTTAGAGCAATCGACATATAGAAGGCTAGCTAATTAATATCTAGTCCTTGGTAAAAATTTATAACTTCCATATAATTAATTTGTAAAGTTTTTATTAAACAAGTAACATACTCATTTTATTGGAATTTATTTTATTTAAAAAGAATTTTAATGCAATGCAATGCATGATGCACATGAATTTTTTGATTTTTGAAAATGAGGATGTTACAATTAGGGAGCACATACGTGAGAGAGGAGGGCACCCCTATTTATCCTAATACAGATCCATTGGATGGATGATATGTGTCATCATCCTTACCCTCCAAATAAACAAACATAACCCTTGTATTATTCCTATAAATATCTAATCTCTAGAATTCTCTTCCTAAATATATAAGTTTTACATTCTTCTTAACATAACATCTAGTACCTATAAATTTCTTTATTTGTCATGAAAGCTTACATGAAAGCTTAGGTCTAGAGCTTTCATACTAAATATCTAAGATCTAGATATTTCTACTTTAGCTTTATGGCTATTCTTAAGTATTATAGAACATTCCAAACTTTACCATGAAGCATCCTTACTACTTCTTCTAGGAACTTCATGGAATCACTCTTCTTGCAATTTCTCCATGCTTCTAGAATTCTCTAAGTATGCATTGGCAATTATCAACAAAAATTGCGGAAATAGGATAGACATGTAAAAAAATAGCATATCAAATGGAATATAGCAACATTTTAAATATATATCGCATGCAAAAGATAGAAACTAATTGTTGGTGCCTAGTAGTAGTGATTTACTTGGTGACTCGGCTAGCTAAAGTGAGTAAAAGAATATGCAATATCACCTACACAAGAGCATGTACCACCTCAGTTATCTATAAGCCATGTCTTTAAGCTCTGTCATATAGAATAAAATATTGTCAATGTGGAGGAGTGAAGAGAGCATAAAGAATTAAGTAATTTTGTAGTTGACTATAGCTCAGGAACCAAGTCAAATTGTGAGTGTGAAGAAGCTGTCTATAGAGAAGGTAGTTGTCTATACTCATTGTATAAGTTGTTTATCACTACTACAGAAAGGTATTTATGGGACGGTTATTTTGAGCTTTTTGAGATGGTTTCAATGCGTCTTAAATAAGTCATGTCGTAAAAGAGAATGTTCATTTAAAATGGTTATGAACCGTCTTATGTGAGTGAGTATATAAGACGATCTATATATGGAACCGTCTTATATGTCCTGTTATATAAGTTACTTCCTTACTAAACCGTCTCAAACGAGATTTTTCAAATACGATTTTAGGCATAAATATTGGTGAAAAATACAAAAAATATTTTTTTTAATTAGAAACCTATATTCCTAGCACCTACCACCCATTTATGCACATTAACACAATTTATACATATAATACAAACATTGCATATCCCATGACTTGAACCTAAGACCTATTGATTCTAACCTCACCGTTCTAACCATCCTACCTCACACCATGTTCTGATCATGATAGGATATGTATACCTTTTAACATTAGTTTTGCGAATCTTTAACAACTTTTTAGACATGTAACTGACATCAAATAGAAAACTTTTCAACTACGAAGTTGTACACCTCATTGAAGCCTACAATTTCATATAATTTTTATTTTTGTACGACTTATAAATATCTTAATCCGTGTTATAATTATTTAGACATCTATATTGCTTCAAATAAAAAAGATATCAACTACAAAGTTGTAAATCCCCTCAAGAGCTACAATATACATATACAAATATAAAAATTGTTTTTAGGATTTTGATTTTTTAAAAAAATTCCAAAAAGTAAAATTCAAAATTATAAAATAAAATTTTGATTTTTAGGAATTAAAGATTTCTAATTTCATTTTTAAAATTTAAAATATTTTTTGAAAATAAAATTTCTAAATTTTATTTTATTAATAAATAATAATTTAAAATTTTAAAAAACCAAAATTGATTTTAAAAATAAAATTTTAAAATTCAAAAACCATCCTTTGAACCTAACTGCGTTGGTTTCACAACTTTAGATAACTAAGTGAGCGGTTTTGATAGTTATGGACTTATGTGCAACAACAGGACAAGTTTAGGAACTAACAGTGCAATTTACTATATACAATATATATATATATAGGTTATTCACACAATACAACCAACCATCGCATATGATCCTAGATTTAAAATAATTGCTTTCTAAAATAGGAGTGTCGTCCTATTGTTTCATCGTAAAAGACATTTTGTCCTTTCAAACTGCCTTACATTAAGTACACATTAACGACGCTAAAATGTAAAGAAATGACTCTTCTACTCTAACCTTATATAAGTCGGTTTTTAATTTCAACCGTCACAAATGCATCAATCATATAAGACAGTTATGATTTGAAAAAATCTTTTCCTTATATAAGTCGGTTCTTAATTTCAACCGTCCCAAATACATCAATTACATAAGACGATTATGATTTGGAAACATCTTATTCCTTATATAAGTCGGTTCTTAATTTCAACCGTCCTAAATGTATCGATCATATAAGACGGTTATGATTTAAAAACGTCATTTTCCTCATTTCTACCATAATAAGAGACACTTCTAGTTTAAGAAGGCTGAAACCGTCTCAAATTGTGCATCTTATATTATTCATTCTGTACAAGGTCGTCTAGAGGTGACATGGCAACCTGTTATAGACAATAATTGTTTGTACCATCGTACATGCCCTATGTTAGAGAAGCAATTAACGCGCTTCAAACTATCGGTGTGGCACTGGACCAATGGTGTGGCCTGGGGTAAAATAGACGGCAAGGGAGTGATACCTCCCGCCTCACGTATATGTAGGAGGTGGTGGCTAGCTAGCTCAGTTTCAGGCGAGGCACCAGTGTAAGAGCAACTCCCCCAGCTACTCTATCCTCTTACTCTATAACACTATTCACTACTCCCTCTATCCAACAATCTAAATTTTCTTCATATTTTACACTATACTCTAAAAGATTCCTTTCCTGCACCAGCTACTCTATCCCGAGTTACAGTATTATAGAGTACCTGCTCCAGATGCTCTAAGAGGGCACAACAGCGCAGGTTTGGTGGTGCTCGGACACGAGTGACGTAGCCGAGCACATGTCTCACGGGCTTGTGATATAGCTACACCTAACTCCAGATTGTTTAATGCTAGAACTATAAATGGAGACATCACGTGGTGGTCGACGGAGGTATAGTGGGGCGATTCTGACCGACCAAACACGCCCATGGTGCGTTGGGTCTCTAGATGTTGTGACAATTAACATGTCATGGATGACAGTGTGGCCAGTCATCTGTGTGGTAGAAGTGTAGCGTCATGGTATGTTGTTAATGCAACATAGCTATATTTACATGGTTTTATGTGGTAAAGACCTTTAACAGTCGGATAGATCATCTTGTGGTGCACTCTATAGAATTTTGTATATATTTGTATTATCTTCTTTTTAATTAAATAGCAGATCTTATAAGCTCACTTTAAAAAATCGAGGCTTCAAGCAGCACCTGTTGGTGTATTTACGTTTTTTTCTCCATTTCTTTTGAGGAGTTGTTCATACTGGGATTCATATGTGGATGCATATGCAGTACTTTTTATATGGGAAGTACCTTTTTTTTATGGTAGCATAAGCATTACCTTGCCTGAAGTTTTGCGAAGGTATTATTTATTTATGTGTGCAGTTCGAGGGGCCAGAACGAACAAGAAGAGAGAGTTTAGCCCACAACTAACGGGCGGTGCTAACTTTCCCACTGGGCCACAACACGGTGGCATCTTGGGCTACTCATGCTTCGGAACCTAGGCCGACCAAGCCGCCATCATCTTGGCGGCGGTACTTGCCGAGCAGTTGTGGGCTACATGACCCTTCTTCCTTTTATCTGTCCCTTTTTCATGGTGCCTGTCGGGCATCTCCTCAGCCACTCCTCCCTTCCCCCATTATCCATTCACGGCTAGACCACCACCACAATGCTCCTCCCTCTTCCTTCTCCTCCTCCTTCCCTCAAGAGGCAGCCCATGAACGCTGGTGGCGATGTGCTATCAGAGCCTCGCGCTAGTGATACATGCAAGGTCCTTACTGAGCATAATGCCAACATTGCCCTCTTCGTCCTCCATTTGCACGGCGATGTTGTAGCGGAGACGTGGTGCGTGTGCCAAAGGAGAATGGTGGTGTGGTCCAATGCCTTGGTGCCTACCATCGGCTTGGGCATAGGCGGCTTCAAGGCATCGGGCACTATCCACAGCGGGGGCTCGGTGGGTAGTATGCCATGGTTAGGGCCATTAGGAGGCAGCAGATGATGACAAAGAACATGAGGACGGGTGTGCGCCAGCTGCTACCATTGCGGGGAGTTGGTATGGGAGGGGTGCATCTAGGAAAACTATTGTGTTATAACATTTTTCCATATATACGTCTAATGTATAAAAAAAATATGAAACATTTTATTTGCTTTTGTAAAACATTGCCAATACGAGATTGGAGCATCTTTGAATAATTGTTGAAACATTTTTTTATTTTTCCTAAAAGTTTGAAACATTATTTGCAAAAATATTTTAAATGTTAATGAAAAATGTTTCAATGGTATTTCAATAATGTTTTAGTCCCATATGAGGGTCGAACCACTTCTCCGATGAATACTCATCGGAGCCACATTGCCATAAGAGGAGGAGAAGAATGGGGAGGCCATTAGAAGGGGGGAGAAGGGCGGGGATATCACCTAGCTTGGCTCCCACTCCTGCTATTAGGATGTTACGGAAGCATTATCGTTTTATTTCATGAGCTATTAAGTTTTGTTTTGACTGTTCATTACTTTGCAGATGTGCATCCGATTTTTGGCTTCCCATGGGGGAGAGAAGAAGGGAGGTCGCCTAACTTGGCTCCCACTCCTGCTATCGGGATGCTGTGAAAGCATTATTGTTTTATTTCATGAGTTATCAAGTTTTGTTTCGACAGTTTACTGCTTTACAGACGAGTGTCCAATTTTTGGCTTCTCATCGGATGCTCGATTTGTAACAAGTCCCTCTTAGTACAACACGGACACCCGCCAACTCACACCCCACACACACGACACCACCAAACACACGCAAAGGTGGAGACAAAAGGTGTTGGTAGGGAACTGGTCGTCCTATGATTAATTGTACAAATTTTTAATTAGTCCACATGTTAAAGACTTGATCAGTAGCTCATACCAAGGGCGTCCACAATAACTAAAGGCAATATTGCCTCTAAGATGGGATCCGTGACTAACCTTTAAGACTTAAAGGTTTTTTCCACAATAGTTAGAGACAATATTCAATATTCCCTCTAAGCTTAGGCCTGCTGAACCTGATCATAGGTAGCAATTAATGTATTATGTGCTTAAAGGCTACCTCTAAGCTTGGAGGCTGCCTCTATCTTAAAGACAATTTCTAAATGATGTACAATAGTTAGAGGCTGCCTCTAAGTAGGAGAGAAAGTGCTTAAAGCACTTTAGAGGTTCTATCGTGGATGCTCTAATTAGTATATTAGCGTATGTTAACAAATAGTAGTTTGTGGTGTTAAAAGCACGCAGTAGCTTTGAGTGGTTCATGAGCCCATATATTTTAAATTCTTCATCAATAGTTCATACTAATTAATTGTGTGATTAACTGGGTAGTTTTTGTGAAGATTAAACGCACAATGCAGCATCGAGTGTTTCACGACACTACTACAAAATAAGTAATATAAGACACTCAATTTACGACATTTTGATGCAACTTATGTTAGAAGTGTCTCTTGTTGGGGTGGATAGCTAGACACCCTAGGAATAAGAGACGTTTTATCAATAACCGCTTCTTCTGTTGGTTATTTCCTAGTGCAATTCCTTGGGTAGAAGCGTCGTATACTAGGGGTTAAGCATAAGAGTCAATTCCTCTTGTGGAGCGTCTTGTATGTGTATTTATTGTACGGCGCTTCACAGGTTAGAAGTGTCTATTTTGATGGACGATGGATATGGAAACATTAAAGACGGTTCTAATTTGGAAGTGCCGTATATGTTTTGTTCATAAAAGCCAAGTCCGAGCAGGAAGCGTCGTATATACCTCTCAAATACAAGGCGGTTCCAAATTGAAAGCGTCGCATATATTTTGTACATACTCGGAAACGAGTCCGAGTAGGAAACGCCGTCGTATATACTTCTCAAATACAAGGCGGTTCCAAATTGGAAGCGTCGCATATATTTTGTACATACTCGGAAATGAGCCCGAGTAGGCAACGTCGCATATACTTCTCAAATACAAGGCGGTTCCAAATTGGAAGCGTCGCATCAATCTTAAACCGAAAAGTATATCCTGATTCTTATTCGCATAGAAAACAGTGTCAAACACCTATTCCGAGCCTAAACCATGACAAACACCTCTTTCGAGTCAAATCTATTTGGTATCAACTATAAAAGCGCTGGATTGGTGTTATCTATAGAATCGTAGCAAACTAAGAGTTTTAGCTCAGTTTAATTAGAGCGATTCAACACAGCAGCTCTCAGAAGGAATCAAAAATTGTGTCGCCCGCCAACATGGATATTCGAGGATCACCGGTTACAACAGGTATGCCATCTATACATATACTCTTGTAAATTATATATCCTTAGATTCTGATACATCACACGTACGTTGTTGTAATCGAAGAGCAGTGTTGAAAAATAACGCAACCTTCTAAATTTATTAATAAGTATGTTAATCAAATACACAGGAATAATGGTAGCTAAGTCTGTCAAACCCTCAAGCCACTTTCGGAAGCTATGGAAAAAACATGGCCCGACCATCGGAAGCAAGTAGGCTGATACTTCAACATGTCCTCCTCGTCCCGAGTCTTGTCCTTCCCCTTTGCCTCTGAAATCATATTCAAAATCGCTGCCTTGAGTGGCACCTGCTTCTTTCAATAAAAAAACAGAGACGCTGATGTAGTAAGCTTTGTTTATTCATCAACTCAGAAGGGAGCAAACTCCAAACGAACATAGCACTGGTATATATAGAGCATCTAGTACTTCAAAGTATATACTATAGTATGTGCATCGCTAACGAACAGTAGCAACAAGTACTCAGGTTTAAAAAAAGAATTAAGTGCATTGCAACAAATTCTTGTTGCAGAATGTCCCAACTGAACATGTATGGGTATGAAAATATGTCAAAAATACTTGAGTTGTTAGATCCAACCCATATATCATAATCAAGTGCTACAGCAAGAAACATTTATGTTAACAGCCATGTGAATAAAAAATTTAGGAGGAGATGTCATATATTAGTGTAGAGCATGTGGAATGTACAAGCACCAGTGCATCACCAAAATATTGTTACCCAAAATATATAACTAAAGATTGTATTTCGAATATACATACAACACTTCGGTCCCATTGCATTGCAGTTTGAAGATTAAGTGAACAAGAAAAATTACATTCCTAAAGTCTAAAAGAATACAAGAAAACTAAAAGCTCATGCAGCACTGCACTTGACAAATGAAGTAACAAACAATAAACTAGAATATCAGCACTGCACTTGACAAATGAAGTAACAAACAATAAACTAGAATATTTTTGGCTGTTCTACATCACCATATGTAACAATAAAGAGAAAAGAAAAAATATGATGAATCAACCAGAGAAGAGTAGCATCATTGGTGACTACCATATTTAACAAAAAAGAGAAAAGATAAATGTAGTGATGGGCACATGTAAGGATAATATATGACAATAATGTCAACCAGTCCATTGTTTAATTAGTTTTTGCAATTTTAAAATTTGTTCATGTTTGTTTTTTATAAAATCGATCTTTATAACTTTTTCAAATTACACTCATAAATGCATCAGCAGAGACAATGGCGTCAAATAGTGACATAGGTAAACCGGCAGCAGCTAGATTTGCGTCCACCTTAATCCTATCTGCGCTGGATGCAACAGCAACCTTCAGACCAGCATTTTTGCACTCCGTGATGAGCTAGAATTTGGCTTTCCATACTTATCAAGATATATATCAAAAAAGCACTTCTTGGCAGTTTCAGGATTGAAATCTTTCACTTCTTTCACCCTTGCAACACTTCCAGGGAAATTGGCCTCACCTGTTCCCATGAAGGGGACGAAATCTTCCACGGTGACAAAAATCCACAAGGGGGATTTTTGTGCCATCTCAATCCACAGCGTTCCATTCCCCATCCTTCCCCTTCCCCCTTTCTTCCAAACCTCCACCACAGCTCCTTGAGCCCCTGCTCCATCGTAGTCTGTGAACTCACCAAGGCGACAGAGAGGGGAGGAGTGAATGGAGCCTTTTTCAAATTTTTAATATTTTGTGCTCCATTCAGAACTCCAACCCAAACACCAGATAAAACAGCGGACATAAGAGAAAAGACTTAAGCCAGCAGTTGGAGGTACAGGGATGTCCTTTAGATACCCAAGGGCATCTGGACTATTGAAAGACCCCTCCAACAACACCGAGAGAAATATGCAACATAGACCAGTTCAGATCAGGAAGGACCTGTTTAGATCTAGAAGCCTGCAACCTGGACCAGATCAGACCAGGAAGAACCTGTTCAAATCTGGAAGAAACAAAAAGCAAAGGACCAGTTCAAACCTCGATGGACCAGATCAGCTCTGGAAAACAAAAGCAAAAAGAAAAAGAGAGAAAGACAAAACACAAAAGATACTTTCAGAAAAGTAAAAGCAGATTCCAGAATTTGCCCCTACTTGGAGCAGAAGGTTGGTGGACTTCTTGTGCTCTAATATTTTTGGGATTTTTTGTGCATAAGCCTACATGAATCTCGAAGCATTTCACCAAAAATCTCCTCAAAACTCACTGTAAGAAAAATATGAAAAATCAAACACTACAGACTGTCTGGAACTTCGAGCAGAAAGTTTGGAGCTCGGTATTCACCTCATGGCGTCCAAACGGTGCAATGGAATGACTCCCAAATTTTTCTTCAGATGCACATATGAGTCACGCACCTTCTCCAACAAGAATCACACAAAAATGATTTTTCTATATTTTTATAAAAATCAAATACTGGGTGCTGCGCGAAGAACAAAATCTGCAGAGATTTGCAACTTGATTGAAAACTTGATCTCTAGTCTATCCTAAGGTGCAAGAGAGGTGTAAATACCATATAAGCACCCTCAAGACATCATGGATCAGAAGCATGTAGAAGGAGGGGAGGAATACAAACAAGTTGCAACAAGAAACATCAAGGAAAGAAGATTGAAACAAAAGAAACTAGTAAGAACAAGACATGAACATGGAGGAACTAGTTTTGCTTGATTTGAGAAAGTTTTACACAGCCACCCTAGGGTGGAAAACACTCACAAGTGGCTAAACTTCAGAAACTATTGGCTACAAAAGACTTGAATGGAGACACCCCTCCACACCTTCTTTTATAGGCCAACCGGTTTTAGGGTATCTCGATATATCGCGATATATTGAGATCTCCCTTGAACCACCCATGAATGGCTGAGATTAACCCTCTCCAACCAGCCATTTACATGAGCCTTAGCCTACTCACTCATGGCCCAACATGGACCATACATGGGCTAACCCGAAACCCAACACATACACGGGTTTTAACTCACACGCACGAATCTTAGAGCGTCGCGAACCGCCTCCAACGATCCCTTCGCATCCAAGCATCCGCACGTCCCAACGTCCAGTAAGAACTCGTGCTCCGAAATGATAGCCGTTCCTACCGTGAAGCTCCGCGCCCAGCCTCCAACCGAACCGGCAGCCCACCTGGCGAACAGACTCATCCACTTCACTTCGCACCCTGTTCTCACCTGCATCCACAACACCAACAAAAAACAACCAAAACACATCTAGAACGTCCGCGGCATCACCACGAACCCAACACAACAAACCGATCCTCGATCGGGGTTAGTATGCAAAAATGATAACCGAAATAGTGACCAGCCGACACGAAACAACCGCCTGGGGGCAAGTGCGTCCTGTGGCACTTTGGCGACTTCGCCAGCTACACCTAAATCATCTAGGGGTCTTTTCATGCTAAGGAGATTACAAAACTTCGCAAGAATCAAGGAACAACATGCCACGTCAAAGTGGTCAAGTTTGGAAGAATTTTATCGAAAACTGAAAGTTTTGACCAACTCCTCACATGCTCATCATCTTGACTCCACAATCTCCCCCTTGATGAGCATGTTGACAAAACCAAACCAAGTGGCCAAATGTGCGAAGTTTTGATAAACAGATGCAAGGGTTTTAGAAGAATTCATGCGTAAAATCAAGAAAGAAACCCTTGATCAAATGCCCCTCAAATTTTCAAATTTGCCTCCCCCTGTCTTAATGCAACATTTTTGTTTTGACCCAAATTCTCTCCCTTTTTGTCAAAATGATCAGCAAGAAAACCAAAGTATCAAGGATACCCCGAACATGCACATGCAAAAATAATTGAAAACCTAGGCAAGAGCTTTGAAAATTAGCCAAATGGTCACCAAAACCGAGGCCGATGCTCAAACCAAGTCCGAGGGTCACAAGTCGACAAGACGTGAGAGAGATACTAAGGCATGCAAAGAGCTAATCAAATTTTGTAACAAGGCATTTGCATAAGTCAACTGAGAAGATTTTCAAGGTCAAAATAGGCGCACAATCTTGAGAAACATTAAGACCAAGAAAGACAAGGTTGCCTAAACGAAATGGCCAACTGAAGAATGTGTCCAAAATTTTCCCGATTATGTGTTTGCAATACTCTTTATTTTTGGCCTTTTTCTTTTTTCCTTTTTTTCTTTTTTTTTGATTTTTTTATAGGCCTTCTTGGAACCTATTCACATAGCAAATGATTTCTAGTAGAGCACAGCCCAAGGGTAACTTGGAACCGGCCCCCTAGGTCACCCGCTAAGTCTACAAACTGCAAACTTCAGGATTGAAACCCATGTTTGTTTGCTTTATTTTACACACAAGGGACAAATGAAAGGACGCCACTAAAGAATGGCCAAGATCAAAAGAAGGCAGCACAAGTTTCAAAATCTTGAAAGAGACCAAGAAGATGTACTGACAGTTGACAATGAAAAATCCAAACTTTTGAAAAATGCAAATGTTAGGTTTTTGCAATACTTTTAAGAAAGATGTTGATGCTCCTTTTCGCCTTTTCTCAAACTTGTGTCGAATCAAACAGTTTCCAACAAACTCAATTTAGAACACCGAAACTTAACTGAGATGAAACCAATAAGCCTAATAGACAAAGCTCTTATAAAAGAAAGCAAGACTACATGCAAATGCAGAACTGCAAACCTCCCCCTCAAAATAAGAACCTGTGGCAAAGCATTTAGAGGAAGGAAAGAAGCAGAAACTGGTTTGCGATAGAACAGTGAAAAGAAATAGCAGACACTCTAGTGCAAGGCACACTCCTAGCTACAGAAGATAGGGAAGCAAGCCTAAACTCGACTACTAGAGAGAGAGAGCAAACACAAACCCTGTCTACCCAGGTATCCTCCACATACCTGGTCAACCCACAAGTCTATGTGAGACTTACTAGCTAGAGTAGAGGACATTGCTAATCACGCATGATAGCAACCTAAAAGGTAAGAGGTGCCAAAAGAACGTGCTGTGACTCTAGCCTGTTCTAAGAACAAACCCCAAACAAAGAGACAAACAATAATATACATATCATACAAGATCAAGCTCCCCCTCACTTGATGCCTACAGCACTAACCAACCCAAGCTCTCCCCGGAGAGTGGCAAACCTAGGACCATCTAAAGGCTTGGTGAGAATATCGGCAAGCTGGTGATCACCATCCACAAATCCTAACCCTATATCCCCCTTTTCTACATGGTCTCTAAGGAAGTGGTACCGGATATCAATGTGCTTGGTTCTAGAATGCTGGACTGGGTTTTTGGCAATGTTGATGGGTGAGGTATTATCACACAAGAGTGGGACACTACCAACCTCTAACCCATAATCTCGGAGCATTTGCCTTAACCAAAGCACTTGACTGCAACAAGCAGCTGCAGCTACGTTTCGGCCTCGGCCAGATCGGCTACTGTTGGTTCTGCTTCCTAGATGACCAAGAGACAAGAGAAGTGCCTAGAAACTGGCATGTGCCTAAAGTGCTCTTCCTATCTATCCTACAGCCTGCAAAGTCAGCATCTGAATAGACTCTAAGAGATAGACAAGAAGCAGAAGAATACCAGATTCCTATTTCGGGGGTGGCCACTAAGTAGCGAAGGATTAGCTTGACTGCCTGAAGATGAGAAATCCTAGGGGAAGCCTGAAACCGAGCACACAGACACACAGCGAAGTGTATGTCCGGTCGAGACGTGGTAAGGTACAGAAGGGCTCCTATCATGCTCCTATAGAGCTTCGATCTACTGTGCTCAAGATCTAGGTCAGCGCAAGCACAGAAGAAGTTGCCATGGGGGTGGAAACAGGCTTGCTATCAGCCATGGCAAATCTCTTGAGCAGGTCTCTAGTATACTTGGACTGGTGAAGAAAGATCCCCTGAGGGGTCTGCTTGATTTGAAAGCCCAAGAAAAAGTTCAGTTCACCCATCATGCTCATTTCAAACTCAGAAATCATGATGGAAGAAAATTCAGAGACCAAATAATCAGAAGACCCTCCAAAGATAATGTCATCCACATAAATCTGAACCAGAAGAAAGTCCGATGACTTGCGCTTGATAAATAAGGTCTTATCAACGCTGCCCATTGAAAAACCATTTCCAATCAAATAACTCTTGAACCGTTCGTAACAAGCTCTAGGGGCCTGCTTGAGCCCATATAATGCCTTGGAGAGCTTGTACACATGATCGGAAAACTCAGCAGAAACAAAGCCAGGGGGTTGCCGAACAAAAACCTCTTCCTCAATGAAACCGTTCAGGAAAGCACTTCGAACATCCATCTGAAAAAACTTGAAACGGTGTGAAGCCATAAAAGCAAGGAAGATACGAATGGAATCATGTCGAGCAACCGGAGCATAGGTCTCATCAAAGTCAATCCCATCGACTTGGGTGAAACCTTGTGCTACTAACCTAGCCTTATTCCTCACTACTACCCCATCCTCACTCTGCTTGTTTTTGAAAACCCATTTTGTTCCTATGACATTCACGCCCACAGGGCATGGAACTAGGTCCCAAACCTTGTTTCTCTCAAAGTTCTCTAGCTCTTCGTGCATGGCATTGACCCAATCGGGATCGGCAAGGGCCTGAGCTATGTCCTTAGGCTCGAGAGAAGAAACGAAGGCAGCAGAGAGGAGGGACTGGTGTGCTCTAGACCTAGTCACTCGCTCACCTATAGGTCCTATCATCTGATCAGGAGGGTGACTAGCCTGAATGTGTCTAGGTGCACCCGAGGTGGCCTCTGCCTCATGTGAAGCGAAGCAGATCGAACCACCGGGAAGACTCTCTGAGGTAACCTCGTAAGAAGTCCTAACAAGAGTAGGCTCAGAAGAGGCTGAAGGTACGGAGGGCTCAGGTGGGTCAGAAGCAAAAGGTCTGACTACGGCTTCTACCTGTGGAAGAGGTTCCTCATCGGGAATTGCCGAGCAGTCACCTTGACTCACCTTCTCCTCTAGAAAGATAGGCTCAAAGGTAATATCAGACTGAGAGATGTCTGGCCTAGAACCTGGTCTAGCCTCGTCAAAAGTGACCTCACAAGACTCCACTACCCTTCTTTTAGCAATGTCCCAAACCCTGTAGATCCTAGTGGACTTAGTATACCCCAAAAAGAGACCATCGGAAGAGCGAGACTCGAACTTGTCCAAATTGCCAGATTTCAAAATGAAGCACTTGCAACCAAAGACCCGAAAGTGTGAAACATTGGGCTTGCGCCCATATCGAAGCTCGTACGAGGTCTTGTGCAGCTTGGCACGGAGAAACACCCTGTTGGAGACATAGCAAGCAAGAGTAACCGCCTCGGCCGTAGTGTCGCGGGTGGAGTACTCATCCAAAGATCGCCCTAGCCATTTCGACCGTGGTCCTATTCTTTCTCTCTACCACCCCGCTCACTGGGCTACATGAGGCGAAGAAAATTGATGCTCAACTCCGTAAAAAGTGCAAAAATGTTTAAAAGAAGCATTCTTGAATTCGTACCATTATCGAACGAATGGCCCGGTGCACTCGAAACTCAACCGCAAGCCTCCTTGAGAGGTTTCTAAACAGTCAATGTCTCCTCCTTTGAGGCCATAAAGAAGACCTAGGAGTATCGCGAAAAATCATCCACAATCACAAGCACATACCACTTCCCACCCATCGATCGCACTCTAGCCGGATCAACAAAGGTCCATATGTAAGAGCTGTCCCGGTGCATCGACATCACACGTGTTACTCGTGGATGGGAAGCGACTACCATTTTACCATGTCGACAAGGAGCACACACCAAATCGAGACAGAGTGAGCTTTGGAAGTCCGAAATTAAATCAAGAGCTCACCCTAGCCAAGTGATCAAAACCAATGTGACCCAAACGCCTATGCCGAATCAATGTCACGAGAATCGAAGCAAGTAAGCAAGGAGAAGCACCACCAAGCAGAAGGAAAGCAACAAAGATTCGCCAAAACGAGAAATCCCACAAAGAACTTGCCCAGAGGGGCTCAAGACACAAGAACCGAAGTCCTAAAACTGACCTCATAGCCCCGATCAATAAGTCGCGAAACGTAAAGCAAATTATACTTCACCATCGACTAGGGCTACGCCCTAAGAACAAACTGTGGACTAACCTGGACAGATCCGTGAGGTAGGACACGACCTGTAGACGCATCCCCAAAGGTGATTAGCTCACCGTCGGGGTCTCGGGCTAGAGAGGCAAACCATCGTGACTCACCGGTCATGTGACGACAACAACCGAGTCAACGATCCGCACCTCCTTCCTCCCAAATTTCCTCACGAGCCCGAGTAAAGTAGAGAAGAAACGAAGTCTCGGTGGAGGACTCACTAGAGCAGATCTAGGAACCCAAAATCGAGACACAAGACCAAAGACGCCCCATCGACTCCACCCCTACAAAACCGCGTGGCACATGCTCGTCCCTAACAACATTGTGCCTTGGGCCATCCTCGGCCTCGATCGCCTCCTCCGTCACCCATCCGACCTCTGCAGGAACTCTCGCCATGGTGTCTACCTCCACTAGAAAACGAAGGCACACCCCGAGGACGGCGGAAACTCAAACCTAGACCTATTGAACCCACCAGAGGGCTCAATTTCCCTAAAACCCGCACCGTGCCTAATGCTCTTTCTAGACTCCACTTGTCTAGCTACCGGTGTGGTGAACACGTGCCTCGAGACCCTAGCTGCCGAGAGTGATTATGGGCACTCTTGGGATGTCGCTGGGAAAACCTACCACCGATAGCGTAACTCGCCTATGTGACCAGCCCCGCCACAAGAAGTGCAAGCGAACCTAGGTCTTGGTTTTGTCCTAGGTGGTGCTACAGGAGTTGCAGACTTGGAACCTGACTGAGTACTCTTGCTCTTAGCAGAAGGAGGTGCTACAGAAAAACCAACCACCTGGTCAGAAGCAACCTGAAGACCAACAGACCTAAAGATTGTCTTCTCTGGGACTCCAGAGGACGCAACCACCATCCTACCTCCTCAACAAAGGACAACCCTAGGTGGGTGACGCTTGATGTGATCAAGCCAGTCAAAACCCAAACCTCTACCCTGTGAAATCTTGGATTGATCCAAGATCAAGTTCAGTTTCTTCTTACCACCAACGAACTTCTCAAGAGTGCTCATGAGGTACTCACACTCCTGATGAAGCTGTGGACAGAACTCACATGAGAGGGAAGAGGACCTAGTAGCACTTGTGTCACCCTGACCACTAGCAACATCCTTACCCTGCAACCTGCGCACTTTATCACCTAGAATCTCAAGCTCTCTCTTGAAGGACTGACAGGAAAGACACTCAGAGTTTTGCACTTCTGCTAGACGACCTTGATACCTACGGCCTAGCTCCTCTAGCGCTTTTCCTATGTTCCCATCCATTTCATCACATCGCAAACAAGTAGAGCACTCATCTAGAGACCTTTTTAGTTCATCAATTTTACTCTTCAATGTTAAGTTCTCTAGTCTAAGCATCAGACACTCACTTGCATACGTAAGTAGAGTGAAAACTCCATCTCCATCGCTAGTTGTGTCCTTAGGTGCATCATGATCACTACAGTCCTCATCTAGACTGACTGGGTCCTTAAGTGTGCCATGTGAGATATGTGCAGTAGGATCTGGACAAGCAACCATTTCAGTAGCAACAGATAGTTTTAAAGCATTTCTAGTTTCTTCAAACTCCTCAAGCACACAAATATGTTTTTCCTTAAGTTCTCCAAACTCCTTAATCACACTATCATGCAAGGTCCTTAATGCAGTAAGTTCAGAAAGAGCTTCATCACAAACTTTCCAAGCATCAGAATCAAGAGCAGAAATAGTAGAAGAACTAGGCGCAGCCTTAGACTTCTCTAGCTCTAAAGTAAGATAGGCTACTTCTTCCTTCAAATCTCTAACCCTACCATTTGCCTGAGAGAGGAAGCCACCTAGCTTGAGAAACGCAGCATTGAGATCATCATAGTTTTCAGAATAAGGTACCTCTGAAGTCGAGTCGATGTCGGAGCAGTCCGAACCGGCGTGTCCGCCATGAAGCACATGCCGGCGAGCCGATGTCATCGAGTCCTCGCCTTGGGGCTCCTCCCATCATCACTCGCCTCCCGTCCGAGACGCAGTGAGTCCAGGTCACAAAGACTTTATGGAATAGCTTCCGCCTTCTAGAATGTTGGCTTCGCCACCGTGCATGACTTCGGTTTGGCTTATGCGGTTCGCTGGGGTAGTTGTTCTTGCAAGAAGAGCTTCTTCTCGTCCCTTCAAGATTTGGGCACTCGCTCGAATGTGGTTGAGGCCTCCACACTCGTAGCACCTCAAGTTGTCTCTCCTCCGCCACTCACTCTCTTGTAAGCTCTAGCAAATTTTTGGATAGGAGGGCTAAACTCTCTTCAGAACTGTATCTAAGCGCCGTCAGAAGCTCCACAAGAATGCATAAAGAAACTCCACCAAGATCGCAAGAGGAAGAACCGTAGGGTTTGTGACCAAAGTCAGGAAACTGGTCGGTCTCAAGAACCGACAGATGCTCAAGTTCATAAGTTTTCAAGTTCGAATAGAGACCATCCAAAGTGAGTGTAGTGAGATCCGTAGCCTGCCGGATCGTGGAGATCTTTACTCCCCAAATTTTTAAATCAAGTGCTGAGAGAAAGTGACGAGCACTCTCGGAGTCAGTGAACACTGTCTCAACTGCTCGCAAGTTGCTAAAGATTTTTGTGAACCGACTAAAACAAGCATCCAAAGATTCACCAGGTTTTTGAGAGAACCGGTTGTACTCACGCTTGAACTGGTCCTGGCAAACGGTCTTGACCTGAGCTGTCCCCTCATGGAAAGCAATGAGGGTAGTCCAGATCTCGTGCACGGACTCAAGGTGAGCAACCCGATCGTATTCATTTCGACCCAAGCCTTGAAAGAGAATGTTCTTGGCCCTAGCATTCAACTCAAAATCCTTTTTGTTCTCGGGGGTGATTTCCTTCTCATTCGCACCTTATATGGTTTCTTGACTTTGGCCCAAACGCCAAAGCTCGGCTATAAGGTAGGAACCCATCCGAGCTTTCCAAAAGAAAAAATCAAGACCATTGAAAATCGGTGGTTTGTTTGAGTACCTCTCCTCTGCCATGGTTAAAGACAGGAAGGGCTCAAAGACTCGCAAGAATCACAAGAGCTTAACCTCGCTCTGATACCACTGTGAACTCACCAAGGCGACAGAGAGGGGGGAGTGAATGGAGCCTTTTTCAAATTTTTAATATTTTGTGCTCCATTCAGAACTCCAACCCAAACACCAGATAAAACAGCGGACAGAAGAGAAAAGACTTAAGCCAGCTGTTGGAGATACAGGGATGTCCTTTAGATACTCAAGGGCATCTGGACTATTGAAAGACCCCTCCAACAACACCGAGAGAAATATGCAACATAGACCAGTTCAGACCAGGAAGGACCTGTTCAGATCTGGAAGCCTGCAACCTGGACCAGATCAGACCAGGAAGGACCTGTTCAGATCTGGAAGAAACAAAAAGCAAAGGACCAGTTCAAACCTCGATGGACCAGATCAGCTCTGGAAAACAAAAGCAAAAAGGAAAAGAGAGAAAGACAAAACACAAAAGATACTTTCAGAAAAGTAAAAGCAGATTCCAGAATTTGCCCCTACTTGGAGCAGAAGGTTGGTGGACTTCTTGTGCTCTAATATTTTTGGGATTTGTTGTGCATAAGCCTACATGAATCTCGAAGCATTTCACCAAAAATCTCCTCAAAACTCACTGTAAGAAAAATATGAAAAATCAAACACTACAGACTGTCTGGAACTTCGAGCAGAAAGTTTGGAGCTCGGTATTCACCTCATGGCGTCCAAACGGTGCAATGGAATGACTCCCAAATTTTTCTTCAGATGCACATATGAGTCACGCACCTTCTCCAACAAGAATCACACAAAAATGATTTTTCTAGATTTTTATAAAAATCAAATACTGGGTGCTGCGCGAAGAACAAAATCTGCAGAGATTTGCAACTTGATTGAAAACTTGATCTCTAGTCTATCCTAAGGTGCAAGAGAGGTGTAAATACCATATAAGCACCCTCAAGACATCATGGATCAGAAGCATGTAGAAGGAGGGGAGGAATACAAACAAGTTGCAACAAGAAACATCAAGGAAAGAAGATTGAAACAAAAGAAACTAGTAAGAACAAGACATGAACATGGAGGAACTAGTTTTGCTTGATTTGAGAAAGTTTACACAGCCACCCTAGGGTGGAAAACACTCACAAGTGGCTAAACTTCAGAAACTATTGGCTACAAAAGACTTGAATGGAGACACCCTCCACACCTTCTTTTATAGGCCAACCGGTTTTAGGGTATCTCGATATATCGCGATATATTGAGATCTCCCTTGAACCACCCATGAATGGCTGAGATTAACCCTCTCCAACCAGCCATTTACATGAGCCTTAGCCTACTCACTCATGGCCCAACATGGACCATACATGGGCTAACCCAAACCCAACACATACACGGTTTTAACTCACACGCACGAATCTTAGAGCGTCGCGAACCGCCTCCAACGATCCCTTCGCATCCAAGCATCCGCACGTCCCAACGTCCAGTAAGAACTCGTGCTCCGAAATGATAGCCGTTCCTACCGTGAAGCTCCGCGCCCAGCCTCCAACCGAACCGGCAGCCCACCTGGCGAACAGACTCATCCACTTCACTTCGCACCCTGTTCTCACCTGCATCCACAACACCAACAAAAAACAACCAAAACACATCTAGAACGTCCGCGGCATCACCACGAACCCAACACAACAAACCGATCCTCGATCGGGGTTAGTATGCAAAAATGATAACCGAAATAGTGACTAGCCGACACGAAACAACCGCCTGGGGGCAAGTGCGTCCTGTGGCACTTTGGCGACTTCGCCGGCTACACCTAAATCATCTAGGGGTCTTTTCATGCTAAGGAGATTACAAAACTTCGCAAGAATCAAGGAACAACATGCCACGCCAAAGTGGTCAAGTTTGGAAGAATTTTATCGAAAACTGAAAGTTTTGACCAACTCCTCACATGCTCATCATCTTGACTCCACAATCTCCCCCTTGATGAGCATGTTGACAAAACCAAACCAAGTGGCCAAATGTGCGAAGTTTTGATAAACAGATGCAAGGGTTTTAGAAGAATTCATGCGTAAAATCAAGAAAGAAACCCTTGATCAAATGCCCCTCAAATTTTCAAATTTGCCTCCCCCTGTCTTAATGCAACATTTTTGTTTTGACCCAAATTCTCTCCCTTTTTGTCAAAATGATCAGCAAGAAAACCAAAGTATCAAGGATACCCTAACATGCACATGCAAAAATAATTGAAAACCTAGGCAAGAGCTTTGAAAATTAGCCAAATGGTCACCAAAACCGGAGGCCGATGCTCAAACCAAGTCTGAGGGTCACAAGCTGACAAGACGTGAGAGAGATACTAAGGCATGCAAAGAGCTAATCAAATTTTGTAACAAGGCATTTGCATAAGTCAACTGAGAAGATTTTCAAGGTCAAAATAGGCGCACAATCTTGAGAAACATTAAGACCAAGAAAGACAAGGTTGCCTAAACGAAATGGCCAACTGAAGAATGTGTCCAAAATTTTCCCGATTATGTGTTTGCAATACTCTTTATTTTTGGCCTTTTTCTTTTTTCCTTTTTTTCTTTTTTTTTGATTTTTTTATAGGCCTTCTTGGAACCTATTCACATAGCAAATGATTTCTAGTAGAGCACAGCCCAAGGGTAACTTGGAACCGGCCCCCTAGGTCACCCGCTAAGTCTACAAACTGCAAACTTCAGGATTGAAACCCATGTTTGTTTGCTTTATTTTACACACAAGGACAAATGAAAGGACGCCACTAAAGAATGGCCAAGATCAAAAGAAGGCAAGACAAGTTTCAAAATCTTGAAAGAGACCAAGAAGATGTAATCGACAGTTGACAATGAAAAATCCAAACTTTTGAAAAATGCAAATGTTAGGTTTTTGCAATACTTTTAAGAAAGATGTTGATGCTCCTTTTCGCTTTTCTCAAACTTGTGTCGAATCAAACAGGTTTCCAACAAACTCAATTTAGAACACCAAACTTAACCGAGATGAAACCAATAAGCCTAATAGACAAAGCTCTTATAAAAGAAAGCAAGACTACATGCAAATGCAGAACTGCAAACCTCCCCCTCAAAATAAGAACCTGTGGCAAAGCATTTAGAGGAAGGAAAGAAGCGTAAACCGGTTTATGATAGAACAAAGGAAAGAAATAGCAGACACTCTAGTGCAAGGCACACTCCTAGCTACTGAAGATAGGAAGCAAGCCTAAACTCGACTACTAGAGAGAGAGAGCAAACACAAACCTCGTCTACCTGTATCCTCCACATACCGGTCAACCCACAAGTCTATGTGAGACTTACTAGCTAGAGTAGAGGACATTGCTAATCACGCATGATAGCAACCTAAAAGGTAAGAGGTGCCAAAAGAACGTCTTTGTGACTCTAGCCTCGTTCTAAGAACAAACCCCAAACAAAGAGACAAACAATAATATACATATCATACAAGATCAAGCTCCCTCACTTGATGCCTACAAAGACTAACCAACCCAAGCTCTCCCTGAGAGTGGCAAACCTAGGACCATCTAAAGGCTTGGTGAGAATATCGGCAAGTGGTGATCACCATCCACAAATCCTAACCCTATATCCCCTTTTCTACATGGTCTCTAAGGAAGTGGTACCGATATCAATGTGCTTGGTTCTAGAATGCCGGACTGGTTTTTGGCAATGTTGATGGGTGAGGTATTATCACACAAGAGTGGGACACTACCAACCTCTAACCCATAATCTCGAGCATTTGCCTTAACCAAAGCACTTGATCGCAACAAGCAACAGTAGCTTACGTGCTCGGCCTCGGCCAGATCGGCTACTGTCTTGCTTCCTAGATGACCAAGAGACAAGAGAAGTGCCTAGAACCGGCATGTGCCTAAAGTGCTCTTCCTATCTATCCTACAACTGCAAAGTCAAGATCTGAATAGACTCTAAGAGATAGACAAGAAGCGAAGAATACCGATTCCTATTTCGGGTGGCCACTAAGTAGCGAAGGATTAGCTTGATCGCTCAAGATGAGAAATCCTAGGGAAGCTCGAAATCGAGCACACGACACACAAATAAGTGTATGTCCGGCGAGACGTGGTAAGGCATGTAAGGGCTCCTATCATGCTCCTATAGAGCTTCGATCTACTGTGCTCAAGATCTAGGTCAGCGCAAGCACGTAAGAAGTTGCCATGGGGGTGGAAACAGGCTTGCTATCACCATGGCAAATCTCTTGAGCAGTCTCTAGTATACTTGGATGGTGAAGAAAGATCCTGAGGGTCTCGCTTGATTTGAAAGCCCAAGAAAAAGTTCAGTTCACCCATCATGCTCATTTCAAACTCAGAAATCATGATGGAAGAAAATTCAGAGACCAAAGAATCAGAAGACCCTCCAAAGATAATGTCATCCACATAAATCAACCGAAGAAAGTCCGATGACTTGCGCTGATAAATAAGGTCTTATCAACGCCGCCCATTGAAAACCATTTCCAATCAAATAACTCTTGAACCGCTCAGTAATAAGCTCTAGGGGCCTGCTTGAGCCCATATAATGCCTTGGAGAGCTTGTACACATGATCGAAAACTCAGCAGAAACAAAGCCGGGGTTGCCGAACAAAAACCTCTTCCTCAATGAAACCGCTCAGAAAGCACTTCAACATCCATCTGAAAAACCTTGAAACGGTGTGAAGCCATAAAAGCAAGGAAGATACTGAATGGAATCATGTCGAGCAACCGAGCATAGGTCTCATCAAAGTCAATCCCATCGACTTGGGTGAAACCTTGTGCTACTAACCTAGCCTTATTCCTCACTACTACCCCATCCTCACTCTGCTTGTTTTTGAAAACCCATTTTGTTCCTATGACATTCACGCCCACAGGGCATGGAACTAGGTCCCAAACCTTGTTTCTCTCAAAGTTCTCTAGCTCTTCGTGCATGGCATTGACCCAATCGGGATCGGCAAGGGCCTGAGCTATGTCCTTAGGCTCGAGAGAAGAAACGAAGGCAGCAGAGAGGAGGGACTGGTGTGCTCTAGACCTAGTCACTCGCTCACCTATAGGTCCTATCATCTGATCAGGAGGGTGACTAGCCTGAATGTGTCTAGGTGCACCCGAGGTGGCCTCTGCCTCATGTGAAGCGGAAGCAGGATCAGAACCACCAGGGGAAGACTCTACAGGGGTAACCTCAGAAGAAGTCCTAACAAGAGTAGGCTCAAGAGGCTGAAGGTACGGAGGGCTCAGGTGGGTCAGAAGCAAAAGGTCTGACTACGGCTTCTACCTGTGGAAGAGGTTCCTCATCGGGAATTGCCGAGCAGTCACCTTGACTCACCTTCTCCTCTAGAAAGATAGGCTCAAAGGTAATATCAGACTGAGAGATGTCTGGCCTAGAACCTGGTCTAGCCTCGTCAAAAGTGACCTCACAAGACTCCACTACCCTTCTTTTAGCAATGTCCCAAACCCTATAGATCCTAGTGGACTTAGTATACCCCAAAAAGAGACCATCGGAAGAGCGAGACTCGAACTTGTCCAAATTGCCAGATTTCAAAATGAAGCACTTGCAACCAAAGACCCGAAAGTGTGAAACATTGGGCTTGCGCCCATATCGAAGCTCGTACGAGGTCTTGTGCAGCTTGGCACGGAGAAACACCCTGTTGGAGACATAGCAAGCAAGAGTAACCGCCTCGGCCAGTATGTCGCGGGTGGAGTACTCATCCAGCATCGTCCTAGCCATTTCGACCAGGGTCCTATTCTTTCTCTCTACCACCCCGTTCTGCTGGGCTACATGAGGCGAAGAAAATTGATGCTCAACTCCAGAAAAAGTGCAAAAATGTTTAAAAGAAGCATTCTTGAATTCGGTACCATTATCAGAACGAATGGCCCGAAGTGCACCTGGAAACTCAACTGCAAGCCTCCTTGAGAGGTTTCTAAACAGTCAATGTCTCTCCTTTGAGGCCATAAAGAAGACCTAGGAGTATCGCGAAAAATCATCCACAATCACAAGCACATACCACTTCCCACCTACTGACTGCACTCTAGCTGGATCAACAGTGTCCATATGTAAGAGCTATCCTGGTGCATCAGACATCACACGTGTTACTCGTGGATGGGAAGCAGCTACCATTTTACCATGTCGACAAGGAGCACACACCAAATCAGAGACAGGAGTGAGCTTTGGAAGTCCAGAAATTAAATCAAGAGCTCACCCTAGCCAAGTGATCAAAACCAATGTGACCCAAACGCCTATGCCGAATCGAATGTCACGAGAATCGAAGCAAGTAAGCAAGGAGAAGCACCAAATGAAGCGAAGGAAAGCAAACGAAAGATTCGCCAAAACGAGAAATCCCACAAAGAACTTGCCCAGAGGGCTCAAGACACAAGAACCGAAGTCCTAAAACTGACCTCATAGCCCCGATCAATAAGTCAAAAACGTAAAGCAAATTATACTTCACCATCGACTAGGGCTACGCCCTAAGAACAAACTGTGGACTAACCTGGACAGATCCGTGAGGTAGGACACGACCTGTAGACGCATCCCCAAAGGTGATTAGCTCACCGTCGGGGTCTCGGGCTAGAGAGGCAAACCATCGTGACTCACCGGTCATGTGACGACAACAACCGGAGTCAACGATCCAGACCTCCTTCCTCCCAGCCCTACGAGCCTGAGTAAAGTAGAGAAGAAACGAGTCTCAGTGTGAGGACTCACTAGAGCAGATCTAGGAACCCAAAACTGAGACACAAGACCAGCACGTCCTACTGACTCCACCCCTACAAAACCGCGTGGCACATGCTCTGTCCTAACAACATTGTGCCTTGGGCCATCCTCGGCCTCGATCGCCTCCTCCGTCACCCATCCGACCTCTGCAGGAACTCTCGCCATGGTGTCTACCTCCACTAGAAAACGAAGGCACACCCCGAGGACGGCGGAAACTCAAACCTAGACCTATTGAACCCACCAGAGGGCTCAATTTCCCTAAAACCCGCACCGTGCCTAATGCTCTTTCTAGACTCCACTTGTCTAGCTACCGGTGTGGTGAACACGTGCCTCTGAGACCCTAGTCAGCTGAGAGTGATTATGGGCACTCTTGGGATGTCGCTGGGAAAACCTACCACCGATAGCGAACTCGGCTATGTGACCAGATCCCACAAGAAGTGCAAGCTTAACCTAGGTCTTGGTTTTGTCCTAGGTGGTGCTACAGAGTTGCGACTTGGAACCCGACCGAGTACTCTTGCTCTTAGCAGAAGGAGGTGCTACAGAAAAACCAACCACCTGGTCAGAAGCAACCTGAAGACCAACAGACCTAAAGATTGTCTTCTCTGGGACTCCAGAGGACGCAACCACCATCCTACCTCCCTCAACAGTGACAACCCTAGGTGGGTGACGCTTGATGTGATCAAGCCAGTCAAAACCCAAACCTCTACCCTGTGAAATCTTGGATTGATCCAAGATCAAGTTCAGTTTCTTCTTACCACCAACGAACTTCTCAAGAGTGCTCATGAGGTACTCACACTCCTGATGAAGCTGTGGACAGAACTCACATGAGAGGGAAGAGGACCTAGTAGCACTTGTGTCACCCTGACCACTAGCAACATCCTTACCCTGCAACTCGCAAGACTTTATCACCTAGAATCTCAAGCTCTCTTGAAGGACCGACAGAAAGACACTCGAGTTTTGCACTTCGCTAGACGACCTTGATACCTACTGGCCTAGCTCCTCTAGCTTTTCCTATGTTCCCATCCATTTCATCACATCGCAAACAAGTAGAGCACTCATCTAGAGACCTTTTTAGTTCATCAATTTTACTCTTCAATGTTAAGTTCTCTAGTCTAAGCATCAGACACTCACTGCATACAGAAGTAGAGTGAAAACTGTCATCTCCATCGCTAGTTGTGTCCTTAGGTGCATCATGATCACTACAGTCCTCATCTAGACTGACTGGGTCCTTAAGTGTGCCATGTGAGATATGTGCAGTAGGATCTGGACAAGCAACCATTTCAGTAGCAACAGATAGTTTTAAAGCATTTCTAGTTTCTTCAAACTCCTCAAGCACACAAATATGTTTTTCCTTAAGTTCTCCAAACTCCTTAATCACACTATCATGCAAGGTCCTTAATGCAGTAAGTTCAGAAAGAGCTTCATCACAAACTTTCCAAGCATCAGAATCAAGAGCAGAAATAGTAGAAGAACTAGGCGCAGCCTTAGACTTCTCTAGCTCTAAAGTAAGATAGGCTACTTCTTCCTTCAAATCTCTAACCCTACCATTTGCCCGAGAGAGAAGCCACCTAGCTTGAGAAACGCAGATTGAGATCATCATAGTTTTCAGTAATAAGGTACCTCTGAGTCTGAGTCGATGTCGAGCAGTCCGAACCGGCGGTCCGCCATGAAGCACATGCCGGCAGAGCCGATGTCATCGAGTCCTCGCCTTGGGGCTCCTCCCCATCATCACTCGCCTCCCGGTCCGAGACGCAGCGAGTCCAGGTCGCAAAGACTTTGCGGAATAGCTTCCCCCTTCTAGAATGTTGGCCGCCACCAGTCATGACTTCGGGTTTGGCTTATGGTTCGCTTGGGGTAGTTGTTCTTGGCAAGAAGAGCTTCTTCTCGTCCCTTCAAGATTTGGGCACTCGCTCGAATGTGGTTGAGGCCTCCACACTCGTAGCACCTCAAGTTGTCTCTCCTCCGCCACTCACTCTCTTGTAAGCTCTAGCAAATTTTTGGATAGGAGGGCTAAACTCTCTTCAGAACTGTATCTAAGCGCCGTCAGAAGCTCCACAAGAATGCATAAAGAAACTCCACCAAGATCGCAAGAGGAAGAACCGTAAGGGTTTGTGACCAAAGTCAGGAAACTGGGTCGGTCTCAAGAACCGACAGATGCTCAAGTTCATAAGTTTTCAAGTTCAATAGAGACCATCCAAAGTGAGTGTAGTGAGATCCGTAGCCTTCCGGATCGTGGAGATCTTTACTCCCCAAATTTTTAAATCAAGTGCTGAGAGAAAGTGACGAGCACTCTCGGAGTCAGTGAACACTGTCTCAACTGCTCGCAAGTTGCTAAAGATTTTGTGAACCGACTAAAACAAGCATCCAAAGATTCACCAGTTTTTGAGAGAACCGGTTGTACTCACGCTTGAACTGGTCCCGCAAACGGTCTTGACTCGAGCTGCCCCTCATGGAAAGCAATGAGGGTAGTCCAGATCTCGTGCACGGACTCAAGGTGAGCAACCCGATCGATTCATTTCGACCCAAGCCTTGAAAGAGAATGTTCTTGGCCCTAGCATTCAACTCAAAATCCTTTTTGTTCTCGGGGTGATTTCCTTCTCATTCGCACCTTATATGGTTTCTTGACTTTGGCCCAAACGTCAAAGCTCTGTGCCATAAGGTAGGAACCCATCCGAGCTTTCCAAAAGAAAAAATCAAGACCATTGAAAATCGGTGGTTTGTTTGAGTACCTCTCCTCTGCCATGGTTAAAGACAGGAAGGGCTCAAAGACTCGCAAGAATCACAAGAGCTTAACCTCGCTCTGATACCACTGTGAACTCACCAAGGCGACAGAGAGGGGGGAGTGAATGGAGCCTTTTTCAAATTTTTAATATTTTGTGCTCCATTCAGAACTCCAACCCAAACACCAGATAAAACAGCGGACAGAAGAGAAAAGACTTAAGCCAGCTGTTGGAGATACAGGGATGTCCTTTAGATACTCAAGGGCATCTGGACTATTGAAAGACCCCTCCAACAACACCGAGAGAAATATGCAACATAGACCGCCTCGCATCAGAAGGACCTGCTCAGATCTGGAAGCTCAGACTGGACGGATCGGACCAGAAGGACCTGTTCAGATCTGGAAGAAACAAAAAGCAAAGGACCAGTTCAAACCTCGATGGACCAGATCAGCTCTGGAAAACAAAAGCAAAAAGGAAAAGAGAGAAAGACAAAACACAAAAGATACTTTCAGAAAAGTAAAAGCAGATTCCAGAATTTGCCCTACTTGGAGCAGAAGGTTGGTGGACTTCTTGTGCTCTAATATTTTTGGGATTTTTGTGCATAAGCCTACATGAATCTCGAAGCATTTCACCAAAAATCTCCTCAAAACTCACTGTAAGAAAAATATGAAAAATCAAACACTACAGACTGTCTGGAACTTCGAGCAGAAAGTTTGGAGCTCGGTATTCACCTCATGGCGTCCAAACGGTGCAATGGAATGACTCCCAAATTTTTCTTCAGATGCACATATGAGTCACGCACCTTCTCCAACAAGAATCACACAAAAATGATTTTTCTAGATTTTTATAAAAATCAAATACTGGGTGCTGCGCGAAGAACAAAATCTGCAGAGATTTGCAACTTGATTGAAAACTTGATCTCTAGTCTATCCTAAGGTGCAAGAGAGGTGTAAATACCATATAAGCACCCTCAAGACATCATGGATCAGAAGCATGTAGAAGGAGGGGAGGAATACAAACAAGTTGCAACAAGAAACATCAAGGAAAGAAGATTGAAACAAAAGAAACTAGTAAGAACAAGACATGAACATGGAGGAACTAGTTTTGCTTGATTTGAGAAAGTTTACACAGCCACCCTAGGGTGGAAAACACTCACAAGTGGCTAAACTTCAGAAACTATTGGCTACAAAAGACTTGAATGGAGACACCCTCCACACCTTCTTTTATAGGCCAACCGTTTTAGGGTATCTCGATATATCGCGATATATTGAGATCTCCCTTGAACCACCCATGAATGGCTGAGATTAACCCTCTCCAACCAGCCATTTACATGAGCCTTAGCCTACTCACTCATGGCCCAACATGGACCATACATGGGCTAACCCGAAACCCAACACATACACGGGTTTTAACTCACACGCACGAATCTTAGAGCGTCGCGAACCGCCTCCAACGATCCCTTCGCATCCAAGCATCCGCACGTCCCAACGTCCAGTAAGAACTCGTGCTCCGAAATGATAGCCGTTCCTACCGTGAAGCTCCGCGCCCAGCCTCCAACCGAACCGGCAGCCCACCTGGCGAACAGACTCATCCACTTCACTTCGCACCCTGTTCTCACCTGCATCCACAACACCAACAAAAAACAACCAAAACACATCTAGAACGTCCGCGGCATCACCACGAACCCAACACAACAAACCGATCCTCGATCGGGGTTAGTATGCAAAAATGATAACCGAAATAGTGACTAGCCGACACGAAACAACCGCCTGGGGGCAAGTGCGTCCTGTGGCACTTTGGCGACTTCGCCGCTACACCTAAATCATCTAGGGGTCTTTTCATGCTAAGGAGATTACAAAACTTCGCAAGAATCAAGGAACAACATGCCACGTCAAAGTGGTCAAGTTTGGAAGAATTTTATCGAAAACTGAAAGTTTTGACCAACTCCTCACATGCTCATCATCTTGACTCCACAATCTCCCCCTTGATGAGCATGTTGACAAAACCAAACCAAGTGGCCAAATGTGCGAAGTTTTGATAAACAGATGCAAGGGTTTTAGAAGAATTCATGCGTAAAATCAAGAAAGAAACCCTTGATCAAATGCCCCTCAAATTTTCAAATTTGCCTCCCCTGCCTTAATGCAACATTTTGTTTTGACCCAAATTCTCTCCTTTTGTCAAAATGATCAGAAGAAAACCAAAGTATCAAGGATACCCCTAACATGCACATGCAAAAATAATTGAAAACCTAGGCAAGAGCTTTGAAAATTAGCCAAATGGTCACCAAAACCGAGGCCGATGCTCAAACCAAGTCTGAGGGTCACAAGCTGACAAGACGTGAGAGAGATACTAAGGCATGCAAAGAGCTAATCAAATTTTGTAACAAGGCATTTGCATAAGTCAACTGAGAAGATTTTCAAGGTCAAAATAGGCGCACAATCTTGAGAAACATTAAGACCAAGAAAGACAAGGTTGCCTAAACGAAATGGCCAATCAAGAATGTGTCCAAAATTTTCCGATTATGTGTTTGCAATACTCTTTATTTTTGGCCTTTTTCTTTTTCCTTTTTTCTTTTTTTTGATTTTTTATAGGCCTTCTTGGAACCTATTCACATAGCAAATGATTTCTAGTAGAGCACACCAAGGGTAACTTGGAACCGGCCCCCTAGGTCACCCGCTAAGTCTACAAACTGCAAACTTCAGGATTGAAACCCATGTTTGTTTGCTTTATTTTACACACAAGGGACAAATGAAAGGACGCCACTAAAGAATGGCCAAGATCAAAAGAAGGCAGCACAAGTTTCAAAATCTTGAAAGAGACCAAGAAGATGTACTGACAGTTGACAATGAAAAATCCAAACTTTTGAAAAATGCAAATGTTAGGTTTTTGCAATACTTTTAAGAAAGATGTTGATGCTCCTTTTCGCCTTTTCTCAAACTTGTGTCGAATCAAACAGGTTTCCAACAAACTCAATTTAGAACACCGAAACTTAACTGAGATGAAACCAATAAGCCTAATAGACAAAGCTCTTATAAAAGAAAGCAAGACTACATGCAAATGCAGAACTGCAAACCTCCCCCTCAAAATAAGAACCTGTGGCAAAGCATTTAGAGGAAGGAAAGAAGCAGAAACTGGTTTGCGATAGAACAGTGAAAAGAAATAGCAGACACTCTAGTGCAAGGCACACTCCTAGCTACAGAAGATAGGGAAGCAAGCCTAAACTCGACTACTAGAGAGAGAGAGCAAACACAAACCCTGTCTACCCAGGTATCCTCCACATACCTGGTCAACCCACAAGTCTATGTGAGACTTACTAGCTAGAGTAGAGGACATTGCTAATCACGCATGATAGCAACCTAAAAGGTAAGAGGTGCCAAAAGAACGTGCTGTGACTCTAGCCTGTTCTAAGAACAAACCCCAAACAAAGAGACAAACAATAATATACATATCATACAAGATCAAGCTCCCCCTCACTTGATGCCTACAGCACTAACCAACCCAAGCTCTCCCCGGAGAGTGGCAAACCTAGGACCATCTAAAGGCTTGGTGAGAATATCGGCAAGCTGGTGATCACCATCCACAAATCCTAACCCTATATCCCCCTTTTCTACATGGTCTCTAAGGAAGTGGTACCGATATCAATGTGCTTGGTTCTAGAATGCTTTGGATGGGTTTTTGGCAATGTTGATGGGTGAGGTATTATCACACAAGAGTGGGACACTACCAACCTCTAACCCATAATCTCGAGCATTTGCCTTAACCAAAGCACTTGATCGCAACAAGCAACAGCAGCTACGTGCTCGGCCTCGCCAGATAGGCTACTCTGTTGATGCTTCCTAGATGACCAAGAGACAAGAGAAGTGCCTAGAACCGGCATGTGCCTAAAGTGCTCTTCCTATCTATCCTACACCGCAAAGTCAAGATCTGAATAGACTCTAAGAGATAGACAAGAAGCGTAAGAATACCGATTCCTATTTCGGGTGGCCACTAAGTAGCGAAGGATTAGCTTGATCGCTCAAGATGAGAAATCCTAGGGAAGCTCGAAATCGAGCACACAGACACACAAATAAAGTGTATGTCCGTCGAGACGTGGTAAGGTATGTAGGGCTCCTATCATGCTCCTATAGAGCTTCGATCTCTGTGCTCAAGATCTAGGTCAGCGCAAGCACGTAAGAAGTTGCCATGGGGGTGGAAACAGCTTGCTATCGACCATGGCAAATCTCTTGAGCAGGTCTCTAGTATACTTGGACTGGTGAAGAAAGATCCCCTGAGGGGTCTGCTTGATTTGAAAGCCCAAGAAAAAGTTCAGTTCACCCATCATGCTCATTTCAAACTCAGAAATCATGATGGAAGAAAATTCAGAGACCAAAGAATCAGAAGACCCTCCAAAGATAATGTCATCCACATAAATCTGAACCAGAAGAAAGTCCGATGACTTGCGCTTGATAAATAAGGTCTTATCAACGCTGCCCATTGAAAAACCATTTCCAATCAAATAACTCTTGAACCGTTCGTAACAAGCTCTAGGGGCCTGCTTGAGCCCATATAATGCCTTGGAGAGCTTGTACACATGATCGAAAACTCAAAGAAACAAAGCCGGGGGTTGCCGAACAAAAACCTCTTCCTCAATGAAACCGCTCAGAAAGCACTTCAACATCCATCTGAAAAACCTTGAAACGGTGTGAAGCCATAAAAGCAAGGAAGATACTGAATGGAATCATGTCGAACAACCGAGCATAGGTCTCATCAAAGTCAATCCCATCGACTTGGGTGAAACCTTGTGCTACTAACCTAGCCTTATTCCTCACTACTACCCCATCCTCACTCTGCTTGTTTTTGAAAACCCATTTTGTTCCTATGACATTCACGCCCACAGGGCATGGAACTAGGTCCCAAACCTTGTTTCTCTCAAAGTTCTCTAGCTCTTCGTGCATGGCATTGACCCAATCGGGATCGGCAAGGGCCTGAGCTATGTCCTTAGGCTCGAGAGAAGAAACGAAGGCAGCAGAGAGGAGGGACTGGTGTGCTCTAGACCTAGTCACTCGCTCACCTATAGGTCCTATCATCTGATCAGGAGGGTGACTAGCCTGAATGTGTCTAGGTGCACCCGAGGTGGCCTCTGCCTCATGTGAAGCGGAAGCAGGATCAGAACCACCAGGGGAAGACTCTACAGGGGTAACCTCAGAAGAAGTCCTAACAAGAGTAGGCTCAGAAGAGGCTGAAGGTACGGAGGGCTCAGGTGGGTCAGAAGCAAAAGGTCTGACTACGGCTTCTACCTGTGGAAGAGGTTCCTCATCGGGAATTGCCGAGCAGTCACCTTGACTCACCTTCTCCTCTAGAAAGATAGGCTCAAAGGTAATATCAGACTGAGAGATGTCTGGCCTAGAACCTGGTCTAGCCTCGTCAAAAGTGACCTCACAAGACTCCACTACCCTTCTTTTAGCAATGTCCCAAACCCTATAGATCCTAGTGGACTTAGTATACCCCAAAAAGAGACCATCGGAAGAGCGAGACTCGAACTTGTCCAAATTGCCAGATTTCAAAATGAAGCACTTGCAACCAAAGACCCGAAAGTGTGAAACATTGGGCTTGCGCCCATATCGAAGCTCGTACGAGGTCTTGTGCAACTTGGCACGGAGAAACACCCTGTTGGAGACATAGCAAGCAGTAGCAACTGCCTCAGCCCAGAAGTGTCGCGGGGTGGAGTACTCATCCAGCATCGTCCTAGCCATTTCGACCAGGGTCCTATTCTTTCTCTCTACCACCCCGTTCTGCTGGGCTACATGAGGCGAAGAAAATTGATGCTCAACTCCAGAAAAAGTGCAAAAATGTTTAAAAGAAGCATTCTTGAATTCGGTACCATTATCAGAACGAATGGCCCGAAGTGCACCTGGAAACTCAACTGCAAGCCTCCTTGAGAGGTTTCTAAACAGTTCGAATGTCTCCTCCTTTGAGGCCATAAAGAAGACCTAGGAGTATCGCGAAAAATCATCCACAATCACAAGCACATACCACTTCCCACCTACTGACTGCACTCTAGCTGGATCAACAGTGTCCATATGTAAGAGCTGTCCTGGTGCATCAGACATCACACGTGTTACTCGTGGATGGGAAGCAGCTACCATTTTACCATGTCGACAAGGAGCACACACCAAATCAGAGACAGGAGTGAGCTTTGGAAGTCCAGAAATTAAATCAGAAGAGCTCACCCTAGCCAAGTGATCAAAACCAATGTGACCCAAACGCCTATGCCGGCCGAATGTCACGAGAATCGAAGCAAGTAAGCGATGAGAAGCACCACCAAGCAGAAGGAAAGCAAATCGAAAGATTCGCCAAAACGAAAATCCCACAAAGAACTTGCCCAGAGGGCTCAAGACACAAGAACCGAAGTCCTAAAACTGACCTCATAGCCCGATCAATAAGTCAAAACGTAAAGCAAATTATACTTCACCATCGACTAGGGCTACGCCCTAAGAACAAATCGTGGACTAACCTCGACAGATCCGTGAGGTAGGACACGACCAGAGACGATCCCCAAAGGTGATTAGCTCACCGTCGGGTCTCGGCTAGAGAGGCAAACCATCGTGACTCACCGGTCATGTGACGACAACAACCGAGTCAACGATCCGACCTCCTTCCTCCCAAATTTCTCGAGCCCGAGTAAAGTAGAGAAGAAACGAGTCTCGGTGTGAGGACTCACTAGAGCAGATCTAGGAACCCAAAACTGAGACACAAGACCAAAGACGCCCCATCGACTCCACCCCTACAAAACCGCGTGGCACATGCTCGTCCCTAACAACATTGTGCCTTGGGCCATCCTCGGCCTCGATCGCCTCCTCCGGGTCACCCATCCGACCTCTGCAGGAACTCTCGCCATGGTGTCTACCTCCACTAGAAAACGAAGGCACACCCCGAGGACGGCGGAAACTCAAACCTAGACCTATTGAACCCACCAGAGGGCTCAATTTCCCTAAAACCCGCACTGTGCCTAATGCTCTTTCTAGACTCCACTTGTCTAGCTACCGGTGTGGTGAACACGTGCCTCGAGACCCTAGTCACTGAGAGTGATTATGGGCACTCTTGGGATGTCGCTGGGAAAACCTACCACCGATAGCGAACTCGGCTATGTGACCACCCCTGCCACAAGAAGTGCAAGCGAACCTAGGTCTTGGTTTTGTCCTAGGTGGTGCTACAGAGTTGCGACTTGGAACCCGACCGAGTACTCTTGCTCTTAGCGTATGAGGTGCTACAAAAACCAACCACCGGTCGAAGCAACCTCAAGACCAACAGACCTAAAGATTGTCTTCTCGGGACTCCAGAGGACGCAACCACCATCCTACCTCCTCAACAAAGGACAACCCTAGGTGGGTGACGCTTGATGTGATCAAGCCACCAAAACCCAAACCTCTACCTGTGGAAATCTTGGATTGATCCAAGATCAAGTTCAGCTTTCTTCTTACCACCAACGAACTTCTCAAGAGTGCTCATGAGGTACTCACACTCGATGAAGTCAGGACGAACTCACATGAGAGGAAGAGGACCTAGTAGCACTTGTGTCACCCCGACCACTAGCAACATCCTTACCCCGCAACTGCGCAAGACTTTATCACCTAGAATCTCAAGCTCTCTCTTGAAGGACTGACAGGAAAGACACTCAGAGTTTTGCACTTCTGCTAGACGACCTTGATACCTACGGCCTAGCTCCTCTAGCGCTTTTCCTATGTTCCCATCCATTTCATCACATCGCAAACAAGTAGAGCACTCATCTAGAGACCTTTTTAGTTCATCAATTTTACTCTTCAATGTTAAGTTCTCTAGTCTAAGCATCAGACACTCACTGCATACAGAAGTAGAGTGAAAACTGTCATCTCCATCGCTAGTTGTGTCCTTAGGTGCATCATGATCACTACAGTCCTCATCTAGACTGACTGGGTCCTTAAGTGTGCCATGTGAGATATGTGCAGTAGGATCTGGACAAGCAACCATTTCAGTAGCAACAGATAGTTTTAAAGCATTTCTAGTTTCTTCAAACTCCTCAAGCACACAAATATGTTTTTCCTTAAGTTCTCCAAACTCCTTAATCACACTATCATGCAAGGTCCTTAATGCAGTAAGTTCGAAAGAGCTTCATCACAAACTTTCCAAGCATCGTAATCAAGAGCGTAAATAGTAGAAGAACTAGGCGCGACCTTAGACTTCTCTAGCTCTAAAGTAAGATAGGCTACTTCTTCCTTCAAATCTCTAACCCTACCATTTGCCCGAGAGAGAAGCCACCTAGCTTGAGAAACGCAGAGATTGAGATCATCATAGTTTTCGTAACAAGGTACCTCTGAGTCTGAGTCGATGTCGGAGCAGATCCGAACCGGCGTGTCCGCCATGAAGCACATGCCGGCGAGGCAAATGTCATCGAGTCCTCGCCTTGGGGCTCCTCCCATCATCACTCGCCTCTGGTCCGAGACGCAGCGAGTCCAGGTCGCCCGGACTTTGCGGAATAGCTTCCGCCCTTCTAGAATGTTGGCTTCGCCACAGTCTGAACTTCGGTTTGGCTTGCGGTTCGCTTGGGGTAGTTGTTCTTGGCAAGAAGAGCTTCTTCTCGTCCCTTCAAGATTTGGGCACTCGCTCGAATGTGGTTGAGGCCTCCACACTCGTAGCACCTCAAGTTGTCTCTCCTCCGCCACTCACTCTCTTGTAAGCTCTAGCAAATTTTTGGATAGGAGGGCTAAACTCTCTTGAGAACTGTATCTAAGCGCTCGTCGAGAAGCTCCACAAGAATGCATAAAGAAACTCCACCAAGATCGCAAGAGGAAGAACCGTAAGGGTTTGTGACCAAAGTCAGGAAACTGGTCGGTCTCAAGAACTGACAGATGCTCAAGTTCATAAGTTTTCAAGTTCGAATAGAGACCATCCAAAGTGAGTGTAGTGAGATCCGTAGCCTGCCGGATCGTGGAGATCTTTACTCCCCAAATTTTTAAATCAAGTGCTGAGAGAAAGTGACGAGCACTCTCGGAGTCAGTGAACACTGTCTCAACTGCTCGCAAGTTGCTAAAGATTTTTGTGAACCGACTAAAACAAGCATCCAAAGATTCACCAGGTTTTTGAGAGAACCGGTTGTACTCACGCTTGAACTGGTCCTGGCAAACGGTCTTGACCTGAGCTGTCCCCTCATGGAAAGCAATGAGGGTAGTCCAGATCTCGTGCACGGACTCAAGGTGAGCAACCCGATCGTATTCATTTCGACCCAAGCCTTGAAAGAGAATGTTCTTGGCCCTAGCATTCAACTCAAAATCCTTTTTGTTCTCGGGGGTGATTTCCTTCTCATTCGGCACCTTATATGGTTTCTTGACTTTGGCCCAAACGTCAAAGCTCTGTGCCATAAGGTAGGAACCCATCCGAGCTTTCCAAAAGAAAAAATCAAGACCATTGAAAATCGGTGGTTTGTTTGAGTACCTCTCCTCTGCCATGGTTAAAGACAGGAAGGGCTCAAAGACTCGCAAGAATCACAAGAGCTTAACCTCGCTCTGATACCACTGTGAACTCACCAAGGCGACAGAGAGGGGGGAGTGAATGGAGCCTTTTTCAAATTTTTAATATTTTGTGCTCCATTCAGAACTCCAACCCAAACACCAGATAAAACAATGACGAAGAGAAAAGACTTAAGCCACCGTTGGAGATACAGGATGTCCTTTAGATACTCAAGGGCATCTGGACTATTGAAAGACCCTCCAACAACACCGAGAGAAATATGCAACATAGACCAGCCTCGGACAGAAGGACCTGCTCAGATCTGGAAGCTCAGAACTGGACCAGATCGGACCAGAAGGACCTGTTCAGATCTGGAAGAAACAAAAGCAAAGGACCAGTTCAAACCTCGATGGACCAGATCAGCTCTGGAAAACAAAAGCAAAAAGGAAAAGAGAGAAAGACAAAACACAAAAGATACTTTCAGAAAAGTAAAAGCAGATTCCAGAATTTGCCCCTACTTGGAGCAGAAGGTTGGTGGACTTCTTGTGCTCTAATATTTTTGGGATTTTTTGTGCATAAGCCTACATGAATCTCGAAGCATTTCACCAAAAATCTCCTCAAAACTCACTGTAAGAAAAATATGAAAAATCAAACACTACAGACTGTCTGGAACTTCGAGCAGAAAGTTTGGAGCTCGGTATTCACCTCATGGCGTCCAAACGGTGCAATGGAATGACTCCCAAATTTTTCTTCAGATGCACATATGAGTCACGCACCTTCTCCAACAAGAATCACACAAAAATGATTTTTCTAGATTTTTATAAAAATCAAATACTGGGTGCTGCGCGAAGAACAAAATCTGCAGAGATTTGCAACTTGATTGAAAACTTGATCTCTAGTCTATCCTAAGGTGCAAGAGAGGTGTAAATACCATATAAGCACCCTCAAGACATCATGGATCAGAAGCATGTAGAAGGAGGGGAGGAATACAAACAAGTTGCAACAAGAAACATCAAGGAAAGAAGATTGAAACAAAAGAAACTAGTAAGAACAAGACATGAACATGGAGGAACTAGTTTTGCTTGATTTGAGAAAGTTTTACACAGCCACCCTAGGGTGAAAAACACTCACAAGTGGCTAAACTTCAGAAACTATTGGCTACAAAAGACTTGAATGGAGACACCCCTCCACACCTTCTTTTATAGGCCAACCGGTTTTAGGGTATCTCGATATATCGCGATATATTGAGATCTCCTTGAACCACCCATGAATGGCTGAGATTAACCCTCTCCAACCAGCCATTTACATGAGCCTTAGCCTACTCACTCATGGCCCAACATGGACCATACATGGGCTAACCCAAACCCAACACATACACGGGTTTTAACTCACACGCACGAATCTTAGGCGTCGCGAACCGCCTCCAACGATCCTTCGCATCCAAGCATCCGCCGTCCCAACGCCCAAGAAGAACTCGTGCTCAAATGATAGCCGTTCCTACCGTGAAGCTCGCGCCCGACCTCCAACCGAACCGCAATTTCACTGGCGAGCAGACTCATCCACTTCACTTCGCACCTGTTCTCACCTGCATCCACAACACCAACAAAAAACAACCAAAACACATCTAGAACGTCCGCGGCATCACCACGAACCCAACACAACAAACCGATCCTCGATCGGGGTTAGTATGCAAAAATGATAACCGAAATAGTGACTAGCCGACACGAAACAACCGCCTGGGGGCAAGTGCGTCCTGTGGCACTTTGGCGACTTCGCCGGCTACACCTAAATCATCTAGGGGTCTTTTCATGCTAAGGAGATTACAAAACTTCGCAAGAATCAAGGAACAACATGCCACGTCAAAGTGGTCAAGTTTGGAAGAATTTTATCGAAAACTGAAAGTTTTGACCAACTCCTCACATGCTCATCATCTTGACTCCACAATCTCCCCCTTGATGAGCATGTTGACAAAACCAAACCAAGTGGCCAAATGTGCGAAGTTTTGATAAACAGATGCAAGGGTTTTAGAAGAATTCATGCGTAAAATCAAGAAAGAAACCCTTGATCAAATGCCCCTCAAATTTTCAAATTTGCCTCCCCCTGTCTTAATGCAACATTTTTGTTTTGACCCAAATTCTCTCCCTTTTTGTCAAAATGATCAGCAAGAAAACCAAAGTATCAAGGATACCCCGAACATGCACATGCAAAAATAATTGAAAACCTAGGCAAGAGCTTTGAAAATTAGCCAAATGGTCACCAAAACCGGAGGCCGATGCTCAAACCAAGTCTGAGGGTCACAAGCTGACAAGACGTGAGAGAGATACTAAGGCATGCAAAGAGCTAATCAAATTTTGTAACAAGGCATTTGCATAAGTCAACTGAGAAGATTTTCAAGGTCAAAATAGGCGCACAATCTTGAGAAACATTAAGACCAAGAAAGACAAGGTTGCCTAAACGAAATGGCCAACTGAAGAATGTGTCCAAAATTTTCCCGATTATGTGTTTGCAATACTCTTTATTTTTGGCCTTTTTCTTTTTTCCTTTTTTTCTTTTTTTTTGATTTTTTTATAGGCCTTCTTGGAACCTATTCACATAGCAAATGATTTCTAGTAGAGCACAGCCCAAGGGTAACTTGGAACCGGCCCCCTAGGTCACCCGCTAAGTCTACAAACTGCAAACTTCAGGATTGAAACCCATGTTTGTTTGCTTTATTTTACACACAAGGGACAAATGAAAGGACGCCACTAAAGAATGGCCAAGATCAAAAGAAGGCAGCACAAGTTTCAAAATCTTGAAAGAGACCAAGAAGATGTACTGACAGTTGACAATGAAAAATCCAAACTTTTGAAAAATGCAAATGTTAGGTTTTTGCAATACTTTTAAGAAAGATGTTGATGCTCCTTTTCGCCTTTTCTCAAACTTGTGTCGAATCAAACAGGTTTCCAACAAACTCAATTTAGAACACGAAACTTAACCGAGATGAAACCAATAAGCCTAATAGACAAAGCTCTTATAAAAGAAAGCAAGACTACATGCAAATGCAGAATCGCAAACCTCCCCTCAAAATAAGAACACGTGGCAAAGCATTTAGAGGAAGGAAAGAAGCGGCCGGTTTGCGATAGAACGATGAAAAGAAATAGCAGACACTCTAGTGCAAGGCACACTCCTAGCTACGTAAGATAGGAAGCAAGCCTAAACTCGACTACTAGAGAGAGAGAGCAAACACAAACCTGTCTACCTGTATCCTCCACATACCGGTCAACCCACAAGTCTATGTGAGACTTACTAGCTAGAGTAGAGGACATTGCTAATCACGCATGATAGCAACCTAAAAGGTAAGAGGTGCCAAAAGAACGTGCTGTGACTCTAGCCTGTTCTAAGAACAAACCCCAAACAAAGAGACAAACAATAATATACATATCATACAAGATCAAGCTCCCCCTCACTTGATGCCTACAGCACTAACCAACCCAAGCTCTCCCCGGAGAGTGGCAAACCTAGGACCATCTAAAGGCTTGGTGAGAATATCGGCAAGCTGGTGATCACCATCCACAAATCCTAACCCTATATCCCCCTTTTCTACATGGTCTCTAAGGAAGTGGTACCGGATATCAATGTGCTTGGTTCTAGAATGCTGGACTGGGTTTTTGGCAATGTTGATGGGTGAGGTATTATCACACAAGAGTGGGACACTACCAACCTCTAACCCATAATCTCGGAGCATTTGCCTTAACCAAAGCACTTGACTGCAACAAGCAGCTGCAGCTACGTACTCGGCCTCGGCCGTAGACTGGGCTACGCTGGTCTGCTTCCTAGATGACCAAGAGACAAGAGAAGTGCCTAGAAACTGGCATGTGCCTAAAGTGCTCTTCCTATCTATCCTACAGCCTGCAAAGTCAGCATCTGAATAGACTCTAAGAGATAGACAAGAAGCAGAAGAATACCAGATTCCTATTTCGGGGGTGGCCACTAAGTAGCGAAGGATTAGCTTGACTGCCTGAAGATGAGAAATCCTAGGGGAAGCCTGAAACCGAGCACACAGACACACAGCGAAGTGTATGTCCGGTCGAGACGTGGTAAGGTACAGAAGGGCTCCTATCATGCTCCTATAGAGCTTCGATCTCTGAGCTCAAGATCTAGGTCAGCGCAAGCACGAAGAAGTTGCCATGGGGGTGGAAACAGGGCTTGCTATCACCATGGCAAATCTCTTGAGCAGTGTCTCTAGTATACTTGGATGGTGAAGAAAGATCCCTGAGGGTCTCGCTTGATTTGAAAGCCCAAGAAAAGTTCAGTTCACCCATCATGCTCATTTCAAACTCGTAAATCATGATGGAAGAAAATTCGAGACCAAATAATCGAAGACCCTCCAAAGATAATGTCATCCACATAAATCTGAACCAGAAGAAAGTCCGATGACTTGCGCTTGATAAATAAGGTCTTATCAACGCTGCCCATTGAAAAACCATTTCCAATCAAATAACTCTTGAACCGTTCGTAACAAGCTCTAGGGGCCTGCTTGAGCCCATATAATGCCTTGGAGAGCTTGTACACATGATCGGAAAACTCAGCAGAAACAAAGCCAGGGGGTTGCCGAACAAAAACCTCTTCCTCAATGAAACCGTTCAGGAAAGCACTTCGAACATCCATCTGAAAAACCTTGAAACGGTGTGAAGCCATAAAAGCAAGGAAGATACGAATGGAATCATGTCGAGCAACCGGAGCATAGGTCTCATCAAAGTCAATCCCATCGACTTGGGTGAAACCTTGTGCTACTAACCTAGCCTTATTCCTCACTACTACCCCATCCTCACTCTGCTTGTTTTTGAAAACCCATTTTGTTCCTATGACATTCACGCCCACAGGGCATGGAACTAGGTCCCAAACCTTGTTTCTCTCAAAGTTCTCTAGCTCTTCGTGCATGGCATTGACCCAATCGGGATCGGCAAGGGCCTGAGCTATGTCCTTAGGCTCGAGAGAAGAAACGAAGGCAGCGAGAGAGGAGGACTGGTGTGCTCTAGACCTAGTCACTCGCTCACCTATAGGTCCTATCATCGATCGGAGGGTGACTAGCCTGAATGTGTCTAGGTGCACCCGAGGTGGCCTCTGCCTCATGTGAAGCGGAAGCAGGATCAGAACCACCAGGGGAAGACTCTACAGGGGTAACCTCAGAAGAAGTCCTAACAAGAGTAGGCTCAAGAGGCTGAAGGTACGGAGGGCTCAGGTGGGTCAGAAGCAAAAGGTCTGACTACGGCTTCTACCTGTGGAAGAGGTTCCTCATCGGGAATTGCCGAGCAGTCACCTTGACTCACCTTCTCCTCTAGAAAGATAGGCTCAAAGGTAATATCAGACTGAGAGATGTCTGGCCTAGAACCTGGTCTAGCCTCGTCAAAAGTGACCTCACAAGACTCCACTACCCTTCTTTTAGCAATGTCCCAAACCCTGTAGATCCTAGTGGACTTAGTATACCCAAAAAGAGACCATCGGAAGAGCGAGACTCGAACTTGTCCAAATTGCCAGATTTCAAAATGAAGTACTTGCAACCAAAGACCGAAAGTGTGAAACATTGGGCTTGCGCCCATATCGAAGCTCGTCACGAGGTCTTGTGCACTTTACACGGAGAAACACCTGTTGGAGACATAGCAAGCAAGAGTAACCGCCTCGGCCAGAAGTGTCGCGGGGTGGAGTACTCATCCAGCATCGTCCTAGCCATTTCGACCAGGGTCCTATTCTTTCTCTCTACCACCCCGTTCTGCTGGGCTACATGAGGCGAAGAAAATTGATGCTCAACTCCAGAAAAAGTGCAAAAATGTTTAAAAGAAGCATTCTTGAATTCGGTACCATTATCAGAACGAATGGCCCGAAGTGCACCTGGAAACTCAACTGCAAGCCTCCTTGAGAGGTTTCTAAACAGTTCGAATGTCTCCTCCTTTGAGGCCATAAAGAAGACCTAGGAGTATCGCGAAAAATCATCCACAATCACAAGCACATACCACTTCCCACCCATCGATCAAGCACTCTAGCTGGATCAACAGTGTCCATATGTAAGAGCTGTCCTGGTGCATCAGACATCACACGTGTTACTCGTGGATGGGAAGCAGCTACCATTTTACCATGTCGACAAGGAGCACACACCAAATCAGAGACAGGAGTGAGCTTTGGAAGTCCAGAAATTAAATCAGAAGAGCTCACCCTAGCCAAGTGATCAAAACCAATGTGACCCAAACGTCTATGCCAGAACTGAATGTCACGAGAATCAGAAGCAAGTAAGCGATGAAGCACCAACAAGCGAAGGAAAGCAGCTCGAAAGATTCGGCCAAAACGAGAAATCCCACAAAGAACTTGCCCAGAGGGGCTCAAGACACAAGAACCAGAAGTCCTAAAACTGACCTCATAGCCCTGATCAATAAGCTGCGAAACAGAAAGCAAATTATACTTCAGCTTACTGACTAGGGCTACGTCCTTAAGAACAAACTGTGGACTAACCTGGACAGATCCGTGAGGTAGGACACGACCTGTAGACGCATCCCCAAAGGTGATTAGCTCACCGTCGGGGTCTCGGGCTAGAGAGGCAAACCATCGTGACTCACCGGTCATGTGACGACAACAACCGGAGTCAACGATCCAGACCTCCTTCCTCCCAAATTTCTCGAGCTCGAGTAAAGTAGAGAAGAAACGAGTCTCAGTGTGAGGACTCACTAGAGCAGATCTAGGAACCCAAAACTGAGACACAAGACCAGCACGTCCTACTGACTCCACCCCTACAAAACCGCGTGGCACATGCTCTGTCCTAACAACATTGTGCCTTGGGCCATCCCTCGGCCTCGACTGCCTCCTCTGGTCAGTCCATCTGACCTCTGCAGGGAACTCTCGCCGCGGGTGTCTACCTCCACTAGAAAACGAAGGCACACCCTGAGGACGGCGGAAACTCTGAAACCTAGACCTATTGAACCCACCAGAGGGCTCAATTTCCCTAAAACCCAGACCAGGCCTAATGCTCTTTCTAGACTCCACTTGTCTAGCTACCTGGTGTGGTGAAATACGTGCCTCTGAGACCCTAGCTGCCTGAGAGTGATTATGGGCACTCTTGGGATGTCGCTTGGGAAAACCTACCACCGATAGCGAACTTCGGCTATGTGACCATCCCGCCACAAGAAGTGCAAGCGAACCTAGGTCTTGGTTTTGTCCTAGGTGGTGCTACAGAGTTGCGAGACTTGGAACCCGACCGAGTACTCTTGCTCTTAGCGTATGAGGTGCTACAAAAAACCAACCACCAGGTCAAGCAACTCAAGACCAACAGACCTAAAGATTGTCTTCTCACGGGACTCCAGAGGACGCAACCACCATCCTACCTCCTCAACAAAGGACAACCCTAGGTGGGTGACGCTTGATGTGATCAAGCCACCAAAACCCAAACCTCTACCTGTGAAATCTTGGATTGATCCAAGATCAAGTTCAGTTTCTTCTTACCACCAACGAACTTCTCAAGAGTGCTCATGAGGTACTCACACTCCTGATGAAGCTGTGGACAGAACTCACATGAGAGGGAAGAGGACCTAGTAGCACTTGTGTCACCCTGACCACTAGCAACATCCTTACCCTGCAACCTGCGCACTTTATCACCTAGAATCTCAAGCTCTCTCTTGAAGGACTGACAGGAAAGACACTCAGAGTTTTGCACTTCTGCTAGACGACCTTGATACCTACGGCCTAGCTCCTCTAGCGCTTTTCCTATGTTCCCATCCATTTCATCACATCGCAAACAAGTAGAGCACTCATCTAGAGACCTTTTTAGTTCATCAATTTTACTCTTCAATGTTAAGTTCTCTAGTCTAAGCATCAGACACTCACTGCATACAGAAGTAGAGTGAAAACTGTCATCTCCATCGCTAGTTGTGTCCTTAGGTGCATCATGATCACTACAGTCCTCATCTAGACTGACTGGGTCCTTAAGTGTGCCATGTGAGATATGTGCAGTAGGATCTGGACAAGCAACCATTTCAGTAGCAACAGATAGTTTTAAAGCATTTCTAGTTTCTTCAAACTCCTCAAGCACACAAATATGTTTTTCCTTAAGTTCTCCAAACTCCTTAATCACACTATCATGCAAGGTCCTTAATGCAAGAAGTTCGAAAGAGCTTCATCACAAACTTTCCAAGCATCGTAATCAAGAGCGTAAATAGTAGAAGAACTAGGCGCAGCCTTAGACTTCTCTAGCTCTAAAGTAAGATAGGCTACTTCTTCCTTCAAATCTCTAACCCTACCATTTGCCTGAGAGAGGAAGCCACCTAGCTTGAGAAACGCAGCATTGAGATCATCATAGTTTTCGTAACAAGGTACCTCTGAGTCGGAGTCGATGTCGGAGCAGTCCGAACCGGCGTGTCCGGCCATGAAGCACATGCCGGCGTAGCCGATGTCATCGGAGTCCTCGTCTTGGGGCTCCTCCCCATCATCACTCGCCTCCTGGTCCGAGACGCAGGCGGAGTCCAGGGCCGCCAGCACTTTGCGGAATAGCTTCCGCCCCTTCTAGAATGTTGGCTTCGCCACAGTGCATGAACTTCGGTTTGGCTTCGGTTCGCTTGGGGTAGTTGTTCTTGGCAAGAAGAGCTTCTTCTCGTCCTTCAAGATTTGGGCACTCGCTCGAATGTGGTTGAGGCCTCCACACTCGTAGCACCTCAAGTTGTCTCTCCTCCGCCACTCACTCTCTTGTAAGCTCTAGCAAATTTTTGGATAGGAGGGCTAAACTCTCTTGAGAACTGTATCTAAGCGCCGTCAGAAGCTCCACAAGAATGCATAAAGAAACTCCACCAAGATCGCAAGAGGAAGAACCGAAGGGTTTGTGACCAAAGTCAGGAAACTGGGTCGGTCTCAAGAACCGACAGATGCTCAAGTTCATAAGTTTTCAAGTTCGAATAGAGACCATCCAAAGTGAGTGTAGTGAGATCCGTGAGTCACGGATCGTGGAGATCTTTACTCCCCAAATTTTTAAATCAAGTCTTGAGAGAAAGTGACGAGCACTCTGAGTCGATGAACACTGCCTCAACTGCCGCAAGTTGCTAAAGATTTTGTGAACCGACTAAAACAAGCATCCAAAGATTCACCAGTTTTTGAGAGAACCGGTTGTACTCACGCTTGAACTGGTCTCGCAAACGGTCTTGACTGAGCTGTCCCCTCATGGAAAGCAATGAGGGTAGTCCAGATCTCGTGCACGGACTCAAGGTGAGCAACCCGATCGTATTCATTTCGACCCAAGCCTTGAAAGAGAATGTTCTTGGCCCTAGCATTCAACTCAAAATCCTTTTTGTTCTCGGGGTGATTTCCTTCTCATTCGCACCTTATATGGTTTCTTGACTTTGGCCCAAACGCCAAAGCTCGTGCCATAAGGTAGGAACCCATCCGAGCTTTCCAAAAGAAAAATCAAGACCATTGAAAATCGGTGGTTTGTTTGAGTACCTCTCCTCTGCCATGGTTAAAGACAGAAGGGCTCAAAGACTCGCAAGAATCACAAGAGCTTAACCTCGCCTCGATACCACTTTGTGAACTCACCAAGGCTGACAGAGAGGGGAGTGAATGGAGCCTTTTTCAAATTTTTAATATTTTGTGCTCCATTCAGAACTCCAACCCAAACACCAGATAAAACAGCGGACAGAAGAGAAAAGACTTAAGCCAGCTGTTGGAGATACAGGGATGTCCTTTAGATACTCAAGGGCATCTGGACTATTGAAAGACCCCTCCAACAACACCGAGAGAAATATGCAACATAGACCAGCCTCGCATCAGAAGGACCTGTTCAGATCTGGAAGCCTGCAACCTGGACCAGATCAGACCAGGAAGGACCTGTTCAGATCTGGAAGAAACAAAAAGCAAAGGACCAGTTCAAACCTCGATGGACCAGATCAGCTCTGGAAAACAAAAGCAAAAAGGAAAAGAGAGAAAGACAAAACACAAAAGATACTTTCAGAAAAGTAAAAGCAGATTCCAGAATTTGCCCCTACTTGGAGCAGAAGGTTGGTGGACTTCTTGTGCTCTAATATTTTTGGGATTTTTTGTGCATAAGCCTACATGAATCTCGAAGCATTTCACCAAAAATCTCCTCAAAACTCACTGTAAGAAAAATATGAAAAATCAAACACTACAGACTGTCTGGAACTTCGAGCAGAAAGTTTGGAGCTCGGTATTCACCTCATGGCGTCCAAACGGTGCAATGGAATGACTCCCAAATTTTTCTTCAGATGCACATATGAGTCACGCACCTTCTCCAACAAGAATCACACAAAATGATTTTTCTAGATTTTTATAAAAATCAAATACTGGGTGCTGCGCGAAGAACAAAATCTGCAGAGATTTGCAACTTGATTGAAAACTTGATCTCTAGTCTATCCTAAGGTGCAAGAGAGGTGTAAATACCATATAAGCACCCTCAAGACATCATGGATCAGAAGCATGTAGAAGGAGGGGAGGAATACAAACAAGTTGCAACAAGAAACATCAAGGAAAGAAGATTGAAACAAAAGAAACTAGTAAGAACAAGACATGAACATGGAGGAACTAGTTTTGCTTGATTTGAGAAAGTTTACACAGCCACCCTAGGGTGGAAAACACTCACAAGTGGCTAAACTTCAGAAACTATTGGCTACAAAAGACTTGAATGGAGACACCCTCCACACCTTCTTTTATAGGCCAACCGGTTTTAGGGTATCTCGATATATCGCGATATATTGAGATCTCCTTGAACCACCCATGAATGGCTGAGATTAACCCTCTCCAACCAGCCATTTACATGAGCCTTAGCCTACTCACTCATGGCCCAACATGGACCATACATGGGCTAACCCGAAACCCAACACATACACGGGTTTTAACTCACACGCACGAATCTTAGAGCGTCGCGAACCGCCTCCAACGATCCCTTCGCATCCAAGCATCCGCCGTCCCAACGCCCAAGAAGAACTCGTGTTCAAATGATAGCCGTTCCTACCGTGAAGCTCGCGCCCACCTCCAACCGAACCGCAATTTCACTGCGAACAGACTCATCCACTTCACTTCGCACCTGTTCTCACCTGCATCCACAACACCAACAAAAAACAACCAAAACACATCTAGAACGTCCGCGGCATCACCACGAACCCAACACAACAAACCGATCCTCGATCGGGGTTAGTATGCAAAAATGATAACCGAAATAATGACTAGCCCGACACGAAACAACCGCCTGGGGGCAAGTGCGTCCTGTGGCACTTTAGCGACTTCGCCGGCTACACCTAAATCATCTAGGGGTCTTTTCATGCTAAGGAGATCACAAAACTTCGCAAGAATCAAGGAACAACATGCCACGTCAAAGTGGTCAAGTTTGGAAGAATTTTATCGGAAACTGAAAGTTTTGACCAACTCCTCACATGCTCATCATCTTGACTCTACATAGTCGCTGTCAGCGAGCGGCGGCAGCACTGACGTGACGCAAGCACGAGCAGGTTCACGACGTTGTCGGCGAGCCCGAGCTCCGGCACGGGCAGGGCTGGAAGAAGAGCTGAGACGTGGGGCTGGCGGCGCCCTCGGGGACGCGCAGCGCCACGACGCCGCCATCGACGAGCAGCATGTCGTCCTCCCTAGGCGCGCGGCTGATGTACTCCCGCTGCACCACCTTCCTGTTGCTCGCCGTCGCCGCCGTCGTTCGGGAGCGAGCCGTGGGTGCGTCTTGGTAGCTGGTGGTTGTAGGCCTGTGATACCATGGAGGAAGAGGAGGTGGAGGTGGAGGTGAGGCACAAGGGGCCAGAGGCGGAGATAGGGGCCGAATGCTGGAGGCCGGAGCGAAGGTGGAGGGCTGGAGGGGATGGCGAGTCGGTGGCTAGGGTTTCTCGGAGTCGGAGGAGGCGTCGCGAGTGAGACGCAACTCGCGAGAGCACGAGAGGAAAATCCGCGAGGCTAGAGATGGAGGGGATTTCCTCGGGGATTGTGGGTGGAAAGGGCCGAAAATTTCGCGGTCCATGCACTTCCAAACGCGGCACGAATTGGCCCAGTGGAGTTTTCCCGCGCGGCACTCCACCCCTGGGATCGGGCCGGGATCCCGGCGGGGATAGGAGTTTCCAAACGAGCCCTTAGATAAGAAAATATTTGGAGGGAACAAACTAAAATTGGAGGGAATTATTATTTTAGGGCATATAGTTGTATTAAACTGTTTCTTTTTTGTTGGCAATAGATTTTCTTCTTGTGTCAAATTTACTTTTTCATAACTATATTATAGATTACTATATTATATGTGTATTATGTTGGAGTGCTTACATTTAAAATTTTTAATATGTGTTTCAGAAATGGAAAAATTTTGAGAACATTGGATGTATACAATGGATCACTCTAATATCAAATACATACAACATGTGCAAGAATTCCTAAAAACAACTAAAAAGCATAGGTCAGATAATAAGATAACGGCAATCTTATGCCCTTGCATGGATTGTACGAACAGTGACCCAGTTGTTGACTCACATGATATTCTTGGGCACTTAATAATGCGTGGTTTCACACCTGGATACACACGTTGGACAAAGCATGGCGAATATCCTATCAAAGGGGCCAGTGATAGTGTTGAGGCTACTGAGCATATGGAGGGAAGCAACAGTCGTTATGATGATAAGGATATGCCTGATGTGATGACTGATCATCTAGATGACATGTTACATGATATTGCCACCGGCGAGTTCAGTGAGACTCAAGAAGCGAGATTACGTGAAATATTAGTCGATGACCGAGAGATCCCGTTATATCCAGGTTGCAAGAAGGAAGATAATAAGTTGGCTGTGGTCATTGAACTTTTACGACTAAAGGTGAGCAGCGGGTGGACCGATAAGAGTTTCATGACGTTGTTGGCTCTTATAGCAGACAAACTTCTAGAAGGAAATGCGATACCCATAAGCACATCTGAAGCGAAGAAGGTCTTATGTCCACTTGGGTTGGAATTTAAAAAGATACATGCTTGCCCGAATGATTGCATCATCTATTGGGGAAAGTACGAGGGCTATGAATCCTGTCCAACATGTGCCACATCACGCTATAAGAGAGAGGATGGTGAGCACCACGAGGAAGATGCCAATAGAAGGAAGAACGAATTCCTGCAAAGGTTTTCTGGTACTTTCCAGTGATACCCCGATTAATGAGAATGTTTGCGAATCCTAAAGATGCAAAACTTTTGTGTTGGCATGCAGAAGAGCGTAAGAAGGATGGCAACTTGAGGCACCCTGCAAATGGTTCGCAATGGCGAGAGATTGACTTTAAGCATGAATTGTTTGGTAAAGAGGTGAGGAACATCAGATTTGGCCTGAGCACAGATGGTATGAACCCGTTTGGTAATATGAGCACTCAGCATAGTGCGTGGCCAATTTTGTTATGCATTTATAACATTCCCCGTGGTTGTGTATGAAGCGAGAGTATATCATGATGTTCCTTTTGATCTCAGGACCAAAACAACCAGGCAATGATATTGACGTCTATCTGGAGCCGTTGGTAGCTGATTTGGTAAAGTTGTGGGAACCTGGAGTGCAAGTCTGGGACGGATATATGAAAGAGAACTTTAATCTAACTTATCTCGTGTCTTATTTGACTTTTCTCACTTTTTTATTACTTTTGGAGTCCTTTTTTTTATCTCGTAGACGTGTCTAAAGCTCTCTAAACCCTAAACATAAAAACCAACCGGTTCTCGAGGCTATCTCGAAAAATTCTCTAAGTCACGAGATAAGACAAATAAGTAAGATAAGATAAGCCGAAAAGAACCCATCCTAATGCAATACATATTGCATACGAGCGAAAGGACGCAAAACATCACTAATTTTTCAAAAAAAATTGCCCAAAACATTTCATCCTTGCAGGTTTAGGTCTTAATGAAATGTTTCTTTTACATAGTTTTGTCATACCATCTCGGTTAAGCATGCGGCAAAATATATATGTGCGGTCCGGTAATATTGTGTAGTTTATATGTGTATTGTACTATTGCGTGCCAAGCTCGACCACAATTGGAGCACAAAATTTATGTAAAAAAGAAAATTTCTAAAAAATATTGTATATCGATAAAATATTCATTTTGTGATAAAGCCGTACTAACAAGTTTGTGGCCCCCAAGGTAAAATGTTGGCTCCGCACTGCTATACACACGCGTGCGAATCCAAATATCCAATGCACACGCATGACGAAATTTCTAAATCCAAGACAAAAAAAAAATGTGCTATTTTAGAGAAGGAAAAAGCCTAGTTACCCTTCTTAAAACTATGCATGGTGGTGCATTGATTCGAAAAATCAGGTATTTACCCCTCACAAATATATGAAATGATGCAAATAACCTTCCACGGTTGATTTTGCGGACCGTTTTGTTATTCAAGTTGCCCACGTGGAGAGTATGACACCATAGATTGAACACATGTCATATTCTTTTATAAAAAATATATTTTACATGTCAGTCCCTCTTTTCTCTTCTACCTCTCTCTCCATTCTCTCTCTTTCCCTCTCTCTCCTTCCTTCCTCTGTCTTCTCTTCTCTCTCTTACGCTCACTCCCCTGCTCCCAAGGAGGAGCCATGCGCCGCCCGACCGAGCGGAAAGGCATCGCCGGCGTCGCGCCGGCTTGTCGAATCCAACACACGCCCCTCCCACCAGGCACAGCCACGTGGCTCTGTCCGAGACATGCAACATCGGCGGCTGCACACGCTGGAATTTTTCGTCGTCCAGGACACCCGCCGCTTATACTAAACCACGCGCACCTGCGCCCCTGTCGGGGTTGCCGCACCTTGCTCTCGCTCGTTCACTCGTACCCCGCGTGCCCACGACCGGAGACGCCCCAAGGCAACCGCCCGCATGGCCGCGACGCCATCTTGATCCAACCATACTAGCAGCCTAGCACCGTTTAACATTCCCGATGTGACTAGTGTCATGTCAGTTGTTAATTGTACCCATCGGAGCAGTACCATTCCGCTGCCTCCCTGTCCGTCCCCTGTATGTACACGCGCACGATCCAGCACCACGGAGACGGACGAGGTAGCTATCTCCATCGGAAACAATCGCCGATGTTGGCTAGCCCGGCCGGAGCCGCGCAGGTGTGCCCGACTGCCCGGTGCGAGGGTCGTGCGTGGGCATGTGTTGGATTCGGTGAGCGGGCGCGGCGCTGCCTTTCCGCTCGGGCCGGCGGTGCGCGGGTGCACGAAAAAATTGCTTTTTTGACACAGCTCCTCCATGGGAGCAGAAGAGAGGGGGTAAGAAAGAGGAGGAGGATGTTGGGCTTTTGCCTAAGCAGGCCGAAGCAAAGGCCCATAGGCCTTGGGCCCACGTGTACTGAGCACATAAGGCAGCAGCGGCTGCTGCCTCGCGGTGGCTGGCGCAAGCTCACGGGCGAGCAGGCGATAGCGGCGGCGCCGGCTAACTCGGGGCGGCGACAAGCACATCGCGCGCCTCGATGGCAGCGGCCCGGCCGGTTTTTCGCGTCGATCACCTGCTCTCTCCTCTTATCTGGTTCGTTTCTCTTCTCTTTTTTTTCCACTGTTTCGACGCGAAGCAAACCCTATCTCTTACTCCCTCAATTTTGGCTCAATCAAAGGTGCTCTTGTCTCTGATTCTTGAATTCCAAGGCTGCGGAGGTTCCATTTTGGTGAAGATTGGGTTGATTTCGTGGTTGAGGACGGTTTACAGTGGTGGATTTGGGGAGTGCCCGTCAACTTGGTCCTTTTGGCCGAGGGTTTAGGTGTTGTGGCTTGTACTATGTGCGTTGTGCTTCGGGGTATTAGTGCTGTGGTCTTGGACTGTAGCACTGAAATCGACGGCATTGTATCTCCAAACATTTGCCATTGCTAGTTCTATAGCAACGGCAATATTGTTTTTTGGGACAGCGTCGTATAGATGTGCCTTGCCACTCTGCACACTAGTTTGAATCCAGTGTTGAGTAAATTAATCAAATTCCCTACATTTATATTGTGCACATGGTTAATTGAGATAATTTGGGGACCTAACACTGTGTTAAAGGGGCTAATTATCTCAATTTTGGGGTTGTGCATAATTTTGTGTGTGGCGTCGAGTTTAAGCTTGATAATGATTTAATTGTAAGATTACATATGGCATATTCACTGAATTATAGCATGATATATAGATGATTTGTTTCAATATAAATGAGATAGTCTATTGAGCTATTAATTACTGTTTACTGCTGGAAAGATCAGTGTTTTACTCTTGGTTACTTGCTAATTTATATATACTGTTGAATTGTTACAATAGTGTATATATGTGCATGGTGAGAAGTGATATATATTGCTCTTGATTCCTGCTTGTGGGCTGCTGTTAAGTATGTTGTTTAACTGATTTTTAAAGAGCAGTAATTAGCAAATTAATACTTAGTTAGATTGAGGTACAAAGATCATTTATTTAGCTTTGTCTCTTCTTTGAACCTGCCATATTACAATATGTGATCATATATATATGTATATATTCGAGATTTTTAACGACCGATCCAAACCATTGATCTTGTTCATCTCATTGAAATATAGCTACCAACCAAGTTTCATATTTTTTTGAATTTGTTTACTATTTGTTTCGTATTTTTAAAAATCAGCCTTCTAATTAGTCGTGGAGTGTAAAAAAACTGATTTTAGAAAATACGAAATAAATAGTAAACAAATTCAAAAAATAAGAAACTTGGTCGGTAGCTGTATTTCAATGAGATGAACAAGATCAACTGTTCGGATCGGTCATTCAAAATCTCAAATTTTGTAAACCCGTCAAAAGTACGGAGGAATCCATACTCTCGAGAGTACACTAACCGTCCTCTATATATGTGTGTGTACGCGCGCGCGTGCGCGTGAAAGTGCATCTAGGCACTTAAGTAATTTTGGTGATTAATGATAAACACATATAATGACAACTATTTGTAAATGACAAATTTGTATAAATGCTTGGCTAAGTAATTGTCTAGTGACAAACCTCTAATATGATTGTGTTGCTATAAGACTAACATGTTATTGCCAAGTTGAATATTAGTCACATCTATTTAGAGAAAATCATATATGCCAAATGGACAATCTATCCATCCTAGCAAGGTAAGTCTCACACATACAAATGGGATGGGTAAGAAAAGATGAGGTATGCAATCTCGGTAACCTTCTATATATATATTTCTTATTACATTCCTCTTGTGCAAGTGCATAGTGAGCTACAAGTAACATATTGATTATATATGCACATTGGTTGATGTCATATCTATTTGTGCATATATATCCACTTGAGTTCAATATGTGTCTTGCTTCTAGTATACAAGTCTTAACTAGAGTTAAACTTCACATTGCTATGACTTGACTTGATGCATGCATGCTTTGTTTGTATATCTTCTTATACACATCACTTAGTGGAGTTTAATCTAGATTGTTCCACAACTTCACTCTAGCTTGAATATTATTTGCACATGTGTAATTATTGTATATTCTATCATGAGCTCCATTTTAGTGAAGATTGTGGTACTTGCCATGGTTTAGTTGATTTATCATATTGGCAATTATCTTCCTAGTATATCTAGCTCCATTACATATTTATCATGATGCACTTAGTAGAGATCTTTTCTATGTCAAGTGTTTCCGTTTAATATTGTGCTTATTTATATGAAACACTTGCTGTACTTAATTACTCACAAACATCAATATATTCATATCTATTAAGCTTTTAGACTAATATCTTTTATGAGTGGTTTGGAAAGAATTAGGTCCCGTGAGTATGTGTAATGACCAAGGTATGTTAAAAGATGACGATTAACCCAAGGTCAACAAGACGGCGGTGTCACCAAGAGTTGAAAACTAAGTCAAGATCAATTTGGTGTGGAGATCATCGGGAAGGACGATCAAGTCAAAGTTAATAGGACGAGAGTCTCATTAGGTGCATCGAGTCAAGTTGGACAAGATGAAGGCGTCATCAATCTTTTGGTGATGGTCATCATACATAATGAAGAAAAAGACGGCAAGTGACTATTCTAGACTTATATTATCTTTGATTTAATTTGAGTCTAAGGATTGCCGTACTGTGAATAAGGATACGATGGAAAATGACTTCTAGATGTGTCAAGTGCTCAAGTGATCCATCCTTGTGAAACTCAGTTGGAGAGTGGTGTTGGTGGTGTTGAAAAGTGAGAGTTGTAGGTCTCCCTTGCCTTCTTTGTGAATTCTGTATTTATTCTTTAGGATTTGAGAAGTGAGACCTTGTTGGTTGTGTAGCTCTCGTTCTTAACTTTCTGTAGAGTCTAAGATCACCCAAAACGGAGTTCGGAGTCAAAAGTTATGCTTATCTGTCTGGAGCCATGTGTATCAGTCCATCCGGATACTCCGTATTGCACCCCGGACACTCCGGGTGGAACCCTTCTTTCTCTGACCCATCTCTTATCCGGATATTCCAGATATTAATCCGGATACTCCGAAGAATCTGTCTGTAACGGTTAGATCCGTGGAAGCTCCTATTTAAAACTCTCCTCTCCAAATTGCCGTTGCTAAGGCTGTGTGAAGATGCATCCCCTTGTTCTTGAGCCCCCATAGCACCCCTCTACTCTAGATCTTAGTGATCCCCTTTTGAAAAAGGGTTGGAAAGAGTTGGGAGAATGGATTGAGTAAGAATTGGAAAAAGGGTAGGGAGGTGATTCCTTGTGGATTTAGTGTGTTCTTGAGTACTTGAGTTCATCTCCAAGTTCGTTCTTCGTGGCATTTGTTACTCTTGGAGGTTGAGGACTCCTAGACGGCTAGAAGTTGGTCACGAGCCACCGAGCTTTGTGTGGTGCGCCGTGTCAAGTTTGTGAATGCCAGATTCCGCCTCCGCAATGAAAGGAGTCAATTAGTAGATTCCAAGAGAGCTTGGTGCGGACCTTGGAGAGGATTAGGGTCAAGAGTGACCCGGGCTTAGTATGACCGAGCCTGCCTCAACAGAGAGTAGGATACCCTCAAGTATCCGAACTTCGGTGAAAAATCGTATGGTTCCTTTCTTCATTGTGTGTTCTTTTGCTCTCGTCGTTCTTGTGCTTGTATTAGACTTGTGGAGTCCCGATCTACTTGTGTGGCGTGCAAAACCGTAGGTCTTCACTTGCTGCAAGTATCTTGAGTTGAACTAACCCCTTTGGTGCAGGTGGTATCCTCAGATTTGCTAGGGATTTGAAAATCCTCATCAGCAGACTTAACCTTGGAACATTCCGAATACAAATTCGGATACTCTGAATTACTTCTCCGGAGTATCCGGACTAAATCCCGGAATCTCCGGATTAGGGTCTGCTGGTCATAATTATTTTTTCGCTGCAATTTAAATTCGCCTATTCACCCCCCCTTTAGACAACATCTTCGATCCTTCAGCGCGTGTGTGTTCAGCCGTTGGAAGACTAATTTTAGCAACCCGGCTGCCTGAATATGAGAGCAAATTTATAACTCTTAAAGCTGAGCTAAGTTGTTGTTTTACTGTTATAAATTTCAACTTGTTATCATGTCATTTTCTTACTATTTATGAATGATATATTGTTGTATTAAACTGCTGTATTAGAATAATTCATTGCAGTAGATTAGTTATATGGTAACTGTCTTTAATTACTGTTAAATATATCTCGAATTATCATATATATATATATATATATATATATATATATATATATATATATATCATAGTGCTTATACTTCTATATTTACCACGGAGGAGAGGAAAGAAGAGAGAAGGAAGAGATGAAGATAAAAGAGAGATCCACATGTAAAATATATTTTCTATAAAAGAAAATGACGTGTTCAATCTATGTGGCAATACCCTCCAAAAACCTCTTATGAAAGCTTGGATTTTCTGCAGCATAGCACGTGGGCAACTGTAATGGTAAAATCATCCATGAAACCACCTGCATAGGTTATTTGCACCACTTCGCGTACTTGTAGGGATGAATACTTGGTTTTCGAGGTCAAGGGATTAAGTGCACCATCATGTATAACTGAAGGGGGTAAGTAGACTTTTTCGTTTGAAAAACTGCATTTGCAGAGATATGCTACTTATCTGTAGAACAAATTTATTTAAATTTATATACATGGTTCATGTACATGTTTTGGACCTTGGGTCATTTTTTTTTTGTTTTCCGAACCAACCGCTTTGGTTTCTTCAAGCCCTTAATCCAATACGCGAAAGCCAGTTGGAAAACTCTTAAAACCTAGTCAAACTAAAATTATAACTTTTCGAGACCGTTTCTCTTAAAGCTCCAAAAGCCTAGTCAACCACAGTAGTAAAATGGCTTTGTTCCAAACCATAAGGTTTCTAGAGTATTTGGATTTGTAAATTGTAAACGAAGAACTCGGCATTCCTATAAAATACTTCTCGAGTATTTCCATATTTGTATTTCTGCCCCGGCCGTAACGTTGCTTGGCTCACGTTCCAACCCTCGTCCACCTCATTATTTCCGCTCTACCCAGCGCCCAATAAAGAGCCATCACCACGTCTTCTCTAGTCACTGCCATATGGACCAAACATAAACCATGACCCACCTGTCACTCTCTGTCAAGGCCCGTGTAGGCTTTCTCTGTCAAATTTCATCCTAGTCATGCGCTGGCGTGAACCAATCAGGAAGTTCCCGCCAAAAACCCTCAACCGCGCTCGCGTGGGCCCCACGTGTCAGCTTGGGCGAGGCGCGCCGCGGCGGGAAAATAAAAGCGCGCGCAACTCACCACGGATTTCGGACCCCACACAGCTGGACGGGTTTTTCCCCTCTGTCACGCTTAGCTTTTGTCGCGTGTATGGCTCCTTTTCTTTCTGATGGTCACATCAAAAAATGGTTTGATCAAATATTTGCCGAACTCCTTTAAAAAAAATATTTGCCAAACTTTTTTAATGAAATTTGTGGAACTTCAAGTTCGATGCTCCAACATATCACTGCTCTTTTTAGCTAGGCTGAATTGTGGGAATAGTTTGAAATACTATTCTTTGAAAATTAGAAAAACGGTTCCAAGGAGCTGGAATCGGAATATGTGGCTTGGAGTAACGGCCACAACTTATAGGTCATGCATTATGATGATGGTAAAATTTATCGTTAGATGGTTGCCACGAAAACTAAAACGAGGAAGGGAGAACCTTATGCACCCTAAATTTTGCTCATATTTTTTTTTAACAAAATGACAGTAGAATAATTGGGCAGAGCTCGGTTAGTCAGTAGCACGGGGGCACCTTGTTTTGGCATGTTTGATCGTGTGTTGGAGACGGGGCGGAGGCCTTTCTCTAAAAATAAAACCTAGAATCAGGCTAGGTGGTTAAAAAAGAGTTGAATAGACGTTAAATTGTTTTTAACTTTTTTCAATAATGTGTTCTAAAAAGTCATGAGAAGGATGAACATAAATAGGTGATCCTCAAGAAACAAAATTAGCCATATATTATTTTCAGGATATCAATATATATCTCTAGTAAAAATACCATGAATAAAAATTTATGGGTCATATGGTCATAAGGATTTTTTCTTAGATGTTCCTGGTTGATGAAGGTTCAACAAAAAAAAGAATTAACTTTAAAGCAACTTTAAAAAAGAAAAATTAGTATAAACCTAGCTCCTTTTAAAAAGCAATAGTAAACTTTCAGCCCATAAGCATCTTGGTCAAAAGGTGATTTCTCAAAAAATGTGATTCATTTGAGTTTGCAAATTTTTCCCTAGGGGGATAGTAAGTCATGAAGCTATGCACTGAAATTCATTTCAAGACGAAGAGTAGAAAAATAGAGCAAAAATAATAAGCACATGTGATCAGAAATTTCAAACAGAACATTCGGAGCTCGATAAAATCTTCATAGCGTCTAAATGGTAATTCCTATGCAAATGCCACTTGGAGGAGCAGTGTAGATATGTAAGTCACACAACTTTTCCAGCAAGAATCACCTTAGACTCACGTCGAACGAATTTTCTATAAAAAAATCATAAGGATTACTGTGTAGAGAAACCAAATCTGCCAAAACAATAAAAAAAAAGATCAAAACTTGATCTCACTATTCTTGGTGAGTTGAAAGATAAAGATAAATGACATAGCAATCACAACACCTCTTACATCAACAATTTTTCAGAATATAGAAGGAGGAAAGCAAAGAAACTAGTTGCAAAAGAAATAAAGAAACAAACTAGATTAAACATATATGGAACATAAGAAGAACAAAGAAAAAACTTTTTGAATCTTTTCTATTTCTTGGTTGGTTCTCTACATCCACACAAGAGTGGGCAAAACTCCCACGGAGCACATAATTCTGAAATAAACCAAAACCAAGACTTGTGTGGAGGTACCACTCCTCTTTATATAGACCTTGTAAGTGTATCTCCGTCTTTAAAGAGTTGTTTAGTTTCTAAGCTAACCTATTAAGAGTTAGATTTACTCAGTCCACTACCAACAACCAGCCCACACATGAGCTTTATATGGGCCACACAAGGCCTATATGGGCTTTACGCAAAACCCGGTCAACCCGATGTAACGGGTCTTCATCCCTTGATTTGACCACTTATTTTTTACGCCTCCGAGCCTCCAACCCGAGTTAGAAATCTTATGCCACCTCATGTCCATCTCAATGATATCCACATGAGCCCAATTTGAGCCCAACCGTCCCGCCGGCATCCTCGACCGTTTTGAACCTCGGTTCTCTCAATCTAGTCCCAGTACTCACGCGACAACCACAGCTGTCTCCAAACCTGCACTAAAACGGACCAACACAATTTCCACTAGTATCTATCTCATTTACCTCTCCGCAAGGTAGCACATTAGCAGCCATAATCATGCAATAGCTCTAATTAACCCTAAATCAACACTAATCATACGTCAAAACTGCACCTCAAGTGTATAGTAGCTTACGAAAATTATATTAATTAATTCATGTATCAAATGACTTTTCGCCCAAAACGAAAAAGCTTCGTCTTGAAATTATCTACAAGAGAGCTATGAAGACCAAAAAAACATCCGAGTAAAGGAACACTACAAAACAGTCAAAACCGTGAAACCTATACATGCTGAAATATAAATCCGCCTAACTCTAAACAAATCTATTCACAAACTACTCAACCAAATCAAATCAAAGTCATATATACTCATCACCAAACGAAGACTTCCATATGGTCTAACACATGAGCTCAAACCCATGTTCCACTAAGAAGAGGGGTCTAAATTGGCCACTTAAAAAGGACTACGTTCAAATTATGAATTCTCACTGCAAAGAAAGAAATAAATGTGTATAAAAAAGTGTGTACAATTTTTTCTAGTGTAGACCAGTATCTCGTCTTCCCTCCACTCCTCCGAGCCCAGACCTCATAACTTGCAACCTCTACTAAAAGCTACAATTTCCCTCCTTTCTTCCTCCTCTTTCCCTCGTTTTGTCCCCCTGCCGCCAAGCCCCTCAGATCCAAACCCCAAGAGCCCCCGCGAGGCGGCCGGTCCGATCCACCTCCCCCTCATGGCGGCAGCCGGCGGCGGTGCCAGCGAGGGCGCGGCGCGGGTGCTGCTGCAGCGTTACCAGCCATTCGCGCCGCCGCCGGGCGAGTACCACCAGTTCGGCGTGGCGGCCGGCGGCGGCGGCGGGGAGATGACGGAGGCGGTCGTCGTCCGGACGCCAGTGAGTTTGTGGGGGGGACTTGTGGAGGAGCTTTGCTGACTTCTTTCGATTGTTCAGTTGGGTGGATGGATGCTTACGACGGACGCGGATGGTCCCGCCTCTCCCGCGACGAGGGGGACCTCGTCTGCGTCGCTGCGATGGCTCGATTGTAGCAATGCTGGAGCGCGTCGCTGTAGATTTGGTGGCGAACGAGGCGGGGGTGGATGGGGACGGGTGGTTCTTGACGCGGCCGAGGCAAATTTTGCTAGCTGTGCTGGGTTCTGGTGCAATTCCACGATGATTTGATAGCGTTGGTGTGCGCTCTGCTAGATATTCCTGGAAGAGCGACCAGATGGAAATTTTGCAGAGGTTTTGATAAAAATGTGTTTTTTTTCCCTTCAGAAATATAAGTATGTTCAGCCTCCCATTACATGTTTCAGTCTACTACTACTGATCTGCTGGTGCCGAGAGTTCATGGCATCACCATGTCTCTGTATCCCCAAGCAAAGTTTAGCGTGCACAGTTAACATGTTAGATTCCATAATACCATTGCATCACAAAATTCATCTCTTTTCCTCCTTTTCCTACTCCTTTTCCTGAACTGGCTTACGTTTCAGATCCTCATCCTCTTTAGCGCCAGCCTGTCTTCTGCATCTCCGTCGCCTTGGCTTCCAAACTTGCAATATATTGATCCGTCTGTTTCAACCTTTACTGTTTTGGTGAATGGGTTGCTAGGATTGAAAAAGGATGAGCTACTTCTGTTGAATTTTCTAAATTTGAGGGAAAAGCCAATTATTTTTTACTTGGTTTTACTGTCAGTCACAAAATTGGATCAGTGTAGCAGGTTGCTGATGTTGGATTTAGTTGCTACGTAGGACGCTTTTTTATTCTTTGTCCTTCGCTAGTTGATCCAGCGCAAACTAGACTATGATAGCTCATGGTGGACATTTTTGTCATTCTTGCGCTGATGGTTTCATATGATGTGAGCCTCTTGGCAAGCCTTATTGGTTTTTTATGGAATGGTAATTTTTTTTAATCAATTGTCACCTAAGTTTTGCGATGTGGTGAGGGTTTTAGTAACCACTTTTCCAAATGTGACTAATAGCTTGAATTTTCATACATCACGAAAAGGGAAATGCGCCGGGTAAATGATCTTGTGTGACTACATATTTATGTGTGTGATGTAGCCATGTAGGTAAAGTTCTCATGGAACCGTTTAAAACCATGGACTACAACTCTTAAATATGTTCTGTCTTCTGAAATAGAGCTCTGTTCTGAAATACGACGATAATCATTTTTCTAGCTCCTCTCATATAGTTAGTTACCCAAATAGTTATGTTACTTCTGTTTTCTCCCTGCAATCAATAGTGGCTTACGCTTTTGTATTGTGTAATATATTGTGCCATCATGAAAATCCGAAGACAAGCCATGCTCCTCAACTTCTCATAATTGAGGTGTATATTAATACCTATAAATATACTTAATTATCAAGAATCCTTGCCGATACTATAATAAAAAAAAGAAATATATGTTCAAATTTCATTCCTTGCCATCTTCTTCATGCAGTGTAAAAAAGAGTCACAAGGTTTCAATTTGCTGAAAAAGCTACAATGTTTTCTTTTAAAAACTTACAATAAGCAGGCTATTCTCTGTGAAGTACGTTAGTTTCATGACATTTTTTATGACTATTTGTCTAACTGAGAATCTGTTTAAATTTCTTAACATATCTAAATTCAGGGATCAATTCACATGGCAATAATTTTCCCACAATCCTTTAATTGAGGTGTATATTAATACCTATAAATATACTTAATTATCAAGAATCCTTGCCAATACTATAATAAAAAAAAGAAATATACGTTAAAAATTTCATTCCTTGCCATCTTCTTCCCCTAGGTGGGATCTCTCTCATGCTATAATACTCTAGCTGTAAGACTCCCGCATACCATTTTTATTGATATTCTCAAAAAGGCATAGCATGGTTGTTGTGAAACAACATTGTGATTTTGGACAACTTTCATTCAGTAATACTAAATTTGGATGCATTTTGGATTTAAATTGAGCATCTTCATGCAGTCTGCTGTTTCTCACATTAAACCTCACAACATTGTTTTGTTTGTAGTTAAAGAGGAAACATGACAGAGAAGACAATGAAGCAGCTGAATCAAATGACTGGATGATGAGCCCAGGATATGCTAACGCAGCGACTAGTCCAGTTCCTACACCACTTTCAGGAAAAGGATCTAAAATTTCTGCCAAATCTAAGGCCGCAAAGGGTCAGAAATCTTGTCCTCAGACCCCTCTGTGTTCTGGTGAGTGATGCACATTCAGATAGCAATGGATCATCCTTATCTTGAGCCAAGTTACACATGCCAATTACATCCTCCTTACCAGGTTCTCCAGGCAATCCAGTTACTCCTGTTGGTGGCTGCCGTTATGATAGCTCCCTAGGTGAGAAAGGCACTCATCTTTGGACTAGGTTTCTGCTTCTGGACTGACATTTTATTGGTAGCATGCTAACTGATTTTATCATTTATTGGTGTTCTTTTAGGGCTATTGACAAAGAAGTTCCTGAACTTGCTAAAAGGTGCACCTGGTGGCATTGTTGATTTGAATAATGCTGCAGAAACACTAGAGGTTGGTAGTTTTTTTCTCTCATCTTGTTGCAAGTATACATTTCTTTTGTCAATCATACAAATGTGCTACTTGTTTGGCAGGTGCAAAAAAGGCGTATATATGACATTACTAATGTCCTTGAAGGGATAGGGCTGATAGAAAAGAAGCTTAAGAACAATATCCGTTGGAAGTAATTTTTCTTCTTTATGTCCATAATGCCATAATGTCATTGGTATTTTGTGGGCATGACTTACTTCATATGCCATTTTGCAGAGGAATTGATGACTCTCGACCAGGAGAAGTTAGCGATGATATGTCCATTTTACAGGTATCATACTTTATGCCATGCTAATTGTGACAGATATTGCTTGTGACCAGGGAATGGATATGTTTAAGTTTTTGCTCTAAAAATGTAACGGTTTTTATATTTGTCATCCACAGGCAGATATTGAAGCCCTCACACTGCAGGAGCACAACTTAGATGAACAAATAAGGTTGGTGATGAGCTACATCAAATTCATGTTGTCGTTATTCCTTCACTGATCACTAAGCATGCTGCTCCAATGTTTCTTGCAGTGAAATGCGAGACAAGTTAAGAGGGCTAACTGAAGATGAAAATAACCAAAAGTAAGTATCTCAGTTTTTTTCCTCAAGAGAGTATCTATATTTTCATCACAGTTATTTCAGATGTGTAGGACTACACTGCATGTATAAAATATATTCTTGGACCTTCCTTCCTACAGGTGGCTTTACGTTACGGAAGATGATATCAAGTCTCTGCCCTGCTTTCAGGTCCCTTTGAACTTTAGTTATAACTGTTCAATGATCAGTATTATCTTTATGAGTCGAATAAATTTTCAATGCTGTACTGCAATTTACAGAATCAGACACTAATTGCAATAAAAGCACCACATGGTACAACTCTGGAAGTCCCAGATCCTGATGAGGTGAACAGCAAAATATTTGTTACCTTAAGGACCTTACTTGGATGTTACATTTTGTTAATTAAGACAGCTTCCCTCTCCATGCAGGTGAATGATTATCCTCAGAGGAGATATAGAATTGTTCTAAGAAGCACTATGGGTCCAATAGACGTGTACCTAGTTAGGTGTGTGCTCATTATGTCTACGTCTCTGGCATGATAACGCTAAATAAAATCGTGTAGAGTTCTAACATCACATGTAGAGTTCTAACTTCACATGAAAACTAATGTCATTATTTATTTCTTTTAGTCAATTTGAGGAGATGAGTGGCATGGAGACTCCTCCAAGGCCTGCACAGACAATAAACATGGATTCTCTAGAGAATCCTAGTACACCATTGCCTGCAGAATCCAACAAAGCTGCAGAGATGGAGCCGAATATTCAAGAAGGGCTGATAATGCCTCCTGATGCTCCTACTAGTTCACAGGATATTGGAGGGATGATGAAGATTGTCCCTTCAGAGCTTGATGTAAGTTCACTTCCATGCATAAATGTTCGCAAGTTATTCCAATCTGACCAGGATCATGTCATTATTATAGCATGGGTTTCCTCACTATGCTGAACATCACTACTTTCTGCTTCGTGTTTGAGCTACCTGCCTTTGCATGTCTCATTAGGCAAATAGAACTGCTTCCCATGAACTTAATTATATCATTGTTGAGATGTACTGTCTGCATCTGGTCATTTTTTGCCTTATCATTTCATTGGTTCATTGTACTACATGTTATTATGATGATTGAAATATTAGCCTGTAAGATCTACCTGAGTTGGTTACTGATCAATCATCGCATAATTGATGAATTGTGCACCCTTAACCTTTTTATTTTGAGAAGAAAAGGGCCAGGTACTGAATTTTGACTTTTCCTACTAAGAGAAGCATATCATGACCAATGTAAGGAAAAATATTGTACCCACATTAAATTCCAAAGAAAAATAAAGAATGCACTCTTATCTGTTATGGAGATATCATTTATATCACAATTGATTTCAATTGCAATTTTCCTAGCTATTTTTTTCCTGGCACAAGCACTTTATAATGCAAGAAGCCCATTTTTGTGCAGACTGATGCGGACTACTGGCTCTTATCAGACACTGGGGTTAGCATTACCGACATGTGGAAGACAGCTCGTATCCTCTTTCTATCAGTGTCTATCGCCCTCATCTTTTGGTTATTATTCAGTTATTATGCAGTACAACAAACCCCATATCGCTGGGAAACCACTATAACCCCTTAACTCGAAAAAACAGCAGAAGTGGAGTGGGACGGAATTGATAAATTCAATGCGGAGGACTTCCTGGAAGTTAGTACACCTCAGCAGCAGGATATACCATCCTCCGACATTGAGGATCACCCCTCTTGCATAAGCTGAAGACATG